>OX344755.2:4409374-5659374 GCA_947034885.2 Thuidium tamariscinum
CTGGCTAGAAGAGACCGAATTGGAGGAATTACTCTGAGCTAGCAGAATGTCGAATTCCTCCAGTTCCCTCAAGCGGTCGATTTTTTCCCTTTCCTCCGCACTGATCTCCTTCACCTTCTCTTGTCCCTTCTTTCCGCCTATTTTCTTCGCTCTAGAAACTTCCATAATCACTTTCTCGTTCTTGATGCGCGCCTCCTCAAAAGGCCGATGCAGTGCACCAAAAATCAATGCAACATTACTTACAAGACCTACTTGCAAGAAAACTCGCAATCCACCGCTCAACAACAAAAGCAGTGCGAAAAGCCGCGGACCTTCATAAATCAAACTGTTCGCAACAACAGCCGCTCTTGCTTTCGCCGGTAAATGCCTTTGGTTACTTGCGAATCTAGTCCACAGAAACAAATTCGCGAACGGGACAAAGCTCAAAACCAAAGAGGAAGCAATTCCAAATAAACCAGGTCCAACCGCCTTAAATTTTCTCGCCCATTTACCCCGAGGCAACTCCTCTACACCACTGCGGCTCTGCTCCAAAGCATACCACCCGACGGCACAATTCGCAAACATTACACCACAAAGGATAAGATCCGCCGCGGCAAAAAAGCCGTGCGAACCAGGGACCAATCCTCTCAAGCTCGCCAGCCAGCCAACCAGAAACAGTCCTTCAAACGACGCCAATCCAAGAGGCAAAGAGACGGCCAGTTGCGCGAGATCCTCTTCGAGCAAACCAATCTCCAAATCATTAACATCATCCTTATTCGTCCGCTTCTTAATCCTAGCCCTAGCGCCGCGAACCTGACCGACACGCAGCGTCCTCCTCGTCTTCAGCACCGCCAAATTTCGAAAAAAGCTCCCGCGTCCAATGCTCTGTGACTTCACTCGTCCTGAAGTCGTGATTGCCAATGCTAAACCCCGGCGACAATCTCCAATTGAAGAAAGTCGTGGCGAATTTCGTACACCGTGAATGGCGCATTGCATTGAGCGGCCTGCGTGGATTAAGGCCGCCATTAATAAATTCGGAAGCGCAAGAAAACTCTACAAAACTCTACAAAACTCTTCAAAACTCTAGAATCACACTGGAGTTCTGGCGTAGAGATTTCTTCGAGTTAAATCCTTGAGAAGCGCGACTTGCGATCAACTTGGCCAGCAAGAAACTGAGCAATTGGTGGTTAAAAAGCTTCTGGTGACCGCGCCATGCCATGAATGAGGGATTGGTAACTTAGTTTTAGGGAATTTGAAGAGAACTCAAAGAGATATGCCGACAGAGACAGTGAGTGGCACCGCTCTCGCGTTTACTCCCGGAATATGATTTTGGTTAAATTTTGGGGGATGCGTTTATGTTTAAAAAATATTTGTATTTGAATTTTGTTTTTTTAATTGGTAGTTATTTTTTATGGAGAATCAACTCAAATATGAATTTAACCGTAAAGACCCTTGTGGAATTCAACATTTCTAAAACCGTGGAATAAAATATTCAGAAAAACTCATTTGAAGTCAAAGAACTGTAGAAGATCTCCACTTTCCACTCCTGAAATTGAGGATGAATGATTGCATTTCTATCCTACATTAGAGAATCCTTTGTCATTCATCGAACCATTCTAGTCCGCAACATCCTTACAAGGTTAAATTCTTCTTACACACAATGTAGAGGTCATTTGGAATCATTGACAAGTACAAGTAGTAATTTAGGATTTTCTAGCTCCATCTCAATTTTGAACCTAATTTTGGAGTCACTAGGTCCTTGTAGAGTACAATTTCGAATTCACTTGGTCCTTGTAGAATCAAAGGATGCAATGACAGGGAATAGTTTTGAATTTTGTCACATATAAAATCACCATATTCAAGAATGTTATGGGGTGCATATGATTCTTTGCTTTTGTGTATCTCAAAAGCCATTATAACATGCAACTAAGATATTTACACCTACTTGCAAAGATAAATCACTACAAATTTTGGACTAAAATAAATCATTTTGAATGCGAGAACTTAGAATTGATATATTTGGTATGCCTATCATTAACACTTTGAAAATTCATATTTTTTATATATTGTCCAAAAATAAGTGCTAAGTGAACAAAGAATGTACTTTGAATGAGGCCCAACAAAACTAAGGCAAGTTAAAACAAGCCCCGTTGGCTCAATTGCTCATTTAGACGACGTTTGTAGATGTAATTGCCTTAGAGAGTTCTATTATGCTTGCTTTGAATCAAAAAACATAAACTTATTAGATTACTATAGTAGAATAGAAGACACTTTATATATTAATCCCTACAAGTTCGAAGTCATTTTTCATCAAAAATATAATTTCTATTGCAAAGAGCAAAAGAAATTTGTTTTTGTTTTTTGCAAATCTAATCATAGAATCTTGCATGAGTCTAGTTTGAGAATGTATAGAAATTTTCTTAGAAACTTTAACTTCATAGATGGCAAGATATTTGTATTAAAAGTGATGAAAACAAATTTTTTGGAGCATTACTTGGGTAGATTTTTTAGCTTTGAATCTTTAGCACTTAAAATTTCTTTACTATGGAATTTGAATTTCTAATTTTTATTTTGAAGGATTGAATTGAGAGTCTAGGAATTTTCATTTTCTTAAAAACACTTGATCTTCATTCTTAAGAAAATTGTTATGAAAATATGTACAAGATAGAATGAAAAATTTAATTGCTTAACCCCTAAAGGACTGAAGTCCCCTCGGGGGACACTTGGAATTTTGGGCAGGCTTGTATGACTTCAATTTTTTATATTATTTTTTGAAACTTTTTTTGAAGATAGGAAATTAGATTAGCTTTCCAAAAATATAATTTTTATTTCAATTGGTGCTTGGAAGCAAAAGTTATGCCATTCTATGTCCAAAAAGCAGTTCGCCGTGCAGAAAAAAAAAACCACAAAAAAAATTATTTTTTTATTTTTTATTTTTTATTCTTGAAGATTTTGTTTTGTTCTACATCTGAAGCTTTGTTTCATTTTATTTGGACTAATAATGAGAAAGTTACGAACAATCTTGAATTTCGGGCAATCTAAGCACCTTCTTCAGAAAATAACTTACAGAATTCATTTTTGAATGCAATTTTTCAAATTCTTCAAATTTTCTTTTTTGATAGGGTTTAGGATGTTTGCAAGAACAAGCTCACCGTTGGGATCATGGTTTTTCAATTCCATCTTAAAGTTATTAACAACTTAGTGTTTTGTTCAATCTTGGACCTACTTCTACTTAACAATTTTTTAATGAATGAAAATCAAGTAGTAGTTTTTTGAAATTTTTTTTCCTAATTCCCAACTCAAATATTCAACATAATAAATTTTAACTTCATGGTCCATAGTGCAAAACAATTCAACAAATGGCAATCAAAGTCATCTGAAATTGCAAGTCAGAGTTCAAAAAAACTTTTTTTTCCAACTTTGAATGCTAATATCTTCCAATCGGTAGGGTCAAACTTCATGAAATTTTTACCATATGATCTTAGACAAGTAATTTACAAGATCCTACGGTTAGGTTCTAATAAAATTGTTTTTCTTGTTTTTTTGGGAGGAAGTAGCAAACATGGCAGTTTTGAGTGGTTTTCAAGCCAGAAAATGCCTCAGTCCTTTAGGGGTTAAAGTTCTAAAATGGGATTGAAACAACCTTATTCTAATGGTGAGATGGTTCTAACAAACAAGTTTAACACTAAAAGATTCTATTTTATTTTAAATGTGAAACTTGAAGCAATGAATATCTTACAAGTAATTTTTTAAGAAGATGCTCTAATTATCTACCAAACAAGATGCTCCTTAAGTTTCTCATCATTTATCTAAATGACACAAAACCAATCTTTTCATATATAAAATAACATTATCTATTAGAAGCAAATTTTTGAAAAAATTTATTTCAAACTTTTGTGGATTTGATTCTCAACCCAACAAACTAAAGAAATAGTTTACTGGAGCAATTAAATTTTCTCCCCAACACCAATTGCAAGAAGAATCATATTTCTAAAATGCTAATTTGTAATTTATATTCAAAAAAAGTTTGAAAAAATCAGGCTTGAATTGTCTTTTACACGAACCTACATAAACTTCCATTTGTCCCCCCAAGGGAACAAAAATTCCCTTAGGATATCATCAAAGTAGGAGCATACTAGACCAAATTTGAATTAGTGTTTTCTTTTTGGCACTTAGTCATCATTTTGTACCAAAATAATGAGCTCTACACAGGATAGAAAATTAATAGTAAAATCCTAAATGAAATCACCAAAACTTCAAATTAAAAAACATCTTGGATCAAATTACCAAAATATGAATGAAAATATATATTAACATAATAATTTCTATACAATATGTGGATGAATGTTAAAATTAGGAGCTCTTATAAAACATTTAATATTGCCACTTCAGCACTACATAAGAAATGGAAAAAAACCCAAAAAAACCATGATCTATATGGATGGAATTATAATTTATGTGGACCTTCAAAGAGTTAGTTATGAATTTATAAAATTAAATTGTAGAGGTTATCAATAGTTTGCACCTCCGTAAATGCAATCTATTTGAACATTGATGAGGTTTTTTTCAAGCTTGCTTTGTTTTAGGGCCTCCTACCTTAGTAGTAAAATAGTTCAACCTATTACCACCTAGATTTGCTATTGGAAAACTTTAGAGAAGTTATTTGTCAATTCACATATTCTTTTAGGGATTGGAAAGAATGATTAGTCATATGCAAGTAGAATGGTGACATTCTAACAACAAATGAATTTTCTTTGATTTATTAAAGTTTATTGGCAATCAATTGGTAAAGCATGGGTAAACCTATGCTAAACCACACGTTGACATGTCTACTCTCTAAGTACATTGTCATGATGCTAAAAGGTTGCTAAAATTGTAGGGATGGGTGGGTGATTGAGTCAAATGGGAGGAGCTAGTAGATGTTGAAATTGAGTAATTAATACTATTGAGTAGTTCTACCTCAAATGGGTTAGAATTTGCCCTCACACAATTAGTCTATTTTGAAGTGTTTCCTTTAATTGGTGCCGAACATTTTTGTTCCACCTCCTCTTTGCAATTGAAAGTTTTTTTTAAAAATCTTTATGAGTTTACGTTCTCCAAAAAATTGTGAAAAACTTGGATTGATTTACAAGTTGATGCACAATGTGTCCATGCCTATGCACTTGAATTACCATCTCTAGGATTTAGGAATGGTGGAAGTTAGATTTTTTAAGAGAACTAAGTTATGCAAAGGTTGGAGATAAAAAGAGGCTTTCTAAAATGATCCTCTAATATAAAGGTACACTTCGTAGTATTCTTCATTGCACCATCAATGTACAAGAAATGGACCTTTTAGAAGGTGGTCCATATTAATAACCACTAAATTCCAACTTCAAAAATTGACAAAGGTCCAAACATCATTGTATGTTCTTGTCTTATTTGATAGATTGGTGCTAAAATAATTTAATGGCAATTCAATTTAGATTTCTTAGCTATTGACACTTTTCTCTTCCGCCTAATTTTTAGACACTCCTATTTTTTGAATTGATCCTTTTTATTTGTGCATAAATGTGTTCTTTTTTCTAAATTTCCTTAAGAATAATTTCCAGATGTTAACAATAGAATTTTCAACAATGAAACAAAATGAGGTTTACATGATGAATATGAATGATATAGAGATTGCTTTTTGATATCAAATTCACTTTAACCTACATTTTTTGATTCCATGTACATATCTTCACAATATGCACAATAACATGTAGGAATTGTTTTTGTACGGTTTAACCCCTAAACCCCTAAACAACGTTTTTTGAGATTATAGATTTTTTGGGCAGCTCACTACGGATGGAGTTTTTATTTTTTTTCTTTGAAATTTTGATACAATGTGTATCCGAGGAGTAGCTTTAAGGACCAACAATTTTCATAACTTTTGACTTTGTGGATAAAAAGTTATGGCATGATATGTCACTTTGTTTGCTCGGCGGGCAGACCGGGCAGCTGAAAAAACTTTTTTGTGAAAAGTGAAATTTCAAATTGATTCTTTAGGTTTATACAGACATGGGAAGCTTTGAATCAATCCATTCCGATCAATGAATCAAAAGTTATGAAGATTTTGAGTTTGGGGTAGTTTGCAGCCAGTTACAGAATCTCTGCAGTACAAAAAAAGTTTGAGATTCTTCATTTAATTCAATTTTTCATATTTTTGGAAAAAAATAAAAGCAAAAGGTGTAGATTGTTTATTTCAACATTTTAACCATTGGGATTGAAAATTTTCAATTCCATGAATAAAATGTTCACAATTTAGTATTTTGGCTCATTTTTTACTTTTTTCTACTTACTTATTTTTTCCTATATGTTGTACAATTCCAAATGGTTTGAAATTTTTTGAGAATGTAGCCAACTTGCATTGAAGTATGATTTCAAAGAGTAACCACCATTTTGAATTTTTTTCACACAAATGTGACCTTGTGAAGTGCAGCTGCCTGGATTTTCGCAGGGATAAAAAAAACAGTTTTTGTCAATTCAAATGCTTATATCTTGCAATCTACATGGTGGAAATTTCTGAAATTTTTTCCACATGTTTACAAACCACCTTACTACGAGATCCTATGGTTACATGAGTCAAAAATGTGTTTTAAGAAAAAATTGCTCTTGTATTAGAAATGGCAGTTTTGGAGCATTTTTTTTTGGTGAAAACACTGTTAGGGGTTTAGGGGTTAAGTTCTAGTTGCAAGTAGTCATTAGTGGTGGGGAAAAAAAATTTGGAAAAAATTGATGTAGGATTAAAACTATAGTAGAATTTTTTTTTAAATCTAAATTATCATATCATTTATTTATATCAATTTGGAATTATAGGGTATGCAAGCCCCTTCTCTATTAATCCAAAGTTAAAATTACATAATGATAGTATGTTTAAAATAAAAAAGTAATATCCCCCTATAAAATAGTGATTGGGCACTTCTATATCCTTATTTTTTTTAACAGTGACCCCTCCGAGCCTAAATCCAATTTGTCATAAAGGGGACAATCATCTTTTAATTAGGAGTTAATTGTTAAACTTCGAAGGCCTAGTTTTCACTCAAAATTTACATGTTAATTGTAAAGAGTAAGGAACTTCAGTAAAACTTGTTTATATTTTTGCATATCTTACTATAAGGTCTAAACTCACAAGTAGACTAGTATAGGGATGTATAAAAGACATTTCATAAACCTTGATTACATAGATTCTAGAATATATTTGTATTTATAAAGAAGAAAACCATTTTTGCGTAGAAATCAAAGCTTCCGAGCGTCGTGCATTGATTGATGATTTGATGAGCATTATTCCTTGAGTCACATGAGTCCAATGTCATTGTGGTCCACAATGTCTTTAGTAATCAGTTTGGATTCACGACCATGTAAAGTATTTTTGCTATTTCTGTGTTCAAGTGGCTCGATCGATCACCTCACGGGTTATTGAGAAATGATCATGCTACTAAGGTGGGTACACCTAAGATTGCACCTCACCTAAAAGTGCCATCTATAGTTGCTATACATTTCTGAATTCCATTATGTACCTATTTGGCTGGAGCGCTTTTAGAAACAGACTTTGAACCTTAATAACTTTTGCATACTGTATCCAAATGCTGCGTTTTTGGGTGCATTGGAATGTGCTTTCACTTGCCAAGAAGACTATATGAAAATTTAATTACACCAATGATAGTTACTAGGCACAGTACCAAAAAGTGGCACTTTTAGGTGTACCCACCTTAACTGGAATGTTGGTTCAAAGACAAATCGATCTGATGCTCCTGGACTATTGGCCTTGGAAATGTTTCGAGCCTACCCGCTTCCAAGAATTTGCTCCATGCTGAACCTTCCTGTACATTTTTCTCCTAATCTCTTGCATTGTTCTTTTTTGCAGTACATATTATTGCTTTGTATGTTCATGGCTCTAGCACTAATGTGCATTGTAATCTGTGACAGTTTACTCTGTGAAGCTTTGATTTGTTTTCTCCTTTTTTGAGTCAAATGATTAGAGATTATATATTACCCTATTGTTTTGTGAATTGCATGATTCAATTACCACCCAATCAACCAGACCTACAATTCGCAATAACATTGACTGATGGAATACCATCTTATTAACATTAAACATTGTTTGATGCATGTGTTCTCCGAATGCATGTTGTAGTATTTACATTTTATTCGCTTTAACAGGGACTTGTGACAGTGCATGTGGATGAGTTTTTTAGGCACTTCATGCAATGCCATTTGAAGGCAAATTTGCAAATTATCTACCTCATGAGATTTTTGCCACCCAACTCTGTGTGGTGTGGTACGGACAACCATCATCCTTTTTTTTATCATCGCAGCTCCCTACTTGAGAATGCATGCCTTTGTAAATGTGTTGAAAATGGTCATTGATAATTTACCCAACTTGTAGAAGCTTTTCATGTGTATTCCAGGAGAATGCGTCGAATGTTTTTCGTGTCAATAATGTTGAATTGTAGGCTGGTCTGGATGGCTACAGAGCAATTTAATTATGCAATTCAAGACAAGGTGATGTCCATAACCTTGGTGAAGGAGAAACTTTGCATAAAATACACAAATTGTGATCAATTTGTAGCTGAGCTATATATACAAGAAAGTGAAGGAGAATTGCAACAAGCCTGTTCCTCAAGTGAATGTTCCGACCACTTCCCAACCTGCGTTGGTACACGATATTACTCCTCCTAGAACCTCTAGTTTGTATTAAATTATCCACCTATAGTTGAGTTTGAACCCTCTCACGTAAATGTGCTCCCGCAGGCTATTGATGCAGCGGAACCTGCCCGCAATCAACTTGAAGGTTCCCAAGGGACAGGCGGGTAGTTGCAAGAAACACTCACTGGTTTTGGCTCAAAATGGCTCAAAATCAGTGAATCCTGTGAAACCTATGACTTTTGGAATAAATTTTTTTAAATTAAAAAAAATATGGATAATTTGAAGAGCAATGAGAATATTATGTCTCTTGAAATTCAGACCTAAGAAAATTTTTCTCTAAATGTTATACACAATGGAAAATACAATGAAAATAGCTCTTTTTTCACTAATTTGGTAAAAATATTTTAAAAATGAAAAAAATAAAAATGAAAAAAACATTTTTCCTCCAAGTAAAGGTCTTTCTTTTCCAACAAATTTCATCTTTCGAAAAAATTAATTCTATTCTCTACACTTGCACTAGTTTAGACATGACCTTTAATTCTATGTCAAAAGAATCTTATGACCTTTAACTATACGACAAATGGATCTTGCATCCATTAGCGGGAGAGATGATGGTTATCTTAAATTTGACACACAAAAGTTTCATGAGGGGATCTTTCACATTCTGAGAAAATGCCAAAAACAGAGCATCTCCAACTACTAGTGGGCCCATAATATATTCTCCTTGAATAGTGGATTCATTTTCAATTAAAGGAAGTGGCTCTGATTTCTTTGCCTTATGGATAAGGGGCTTCGGCCTATTGTTCATGGTCACTGGCTTTCCTCCCTATTCAACTGGTGCATTCGGCATATCGTTTATGGTCTCTAATTTTTCCCCTTATGCAAACGGTGCATTTAGCCTATCATTCATGGTCTTTAGTTTTTTGTCCTGTGCAATCGGTGCATCTGTCCTATATATTGTTCATGGGCTTTGATGGCTCTCCCTTTTGCCCTCATGCTACCAAAACGGCTTGTATCTGGATCCACTTGATTCACTATAAGAAACTTGTGTTTTAGATGACAAATTTTAGATGGCATCCAATGTAGCAACCCATGTTTTTATGTCTAAATTGATGTCCACCATAACATCAAGATGTTATGGTGGACATCAATTTAGACATAAAAACATGGGTTGCTACATTGGATGCCACCTAAAATTTGTCATCTAAAACACAAGTTTCTTATAGTAATCTTAGCGCTTTTGATCATGTTGTCGCCTACTAGGGGCGGCGGGGTCTAACTAAATGGACAGACAGAGTCTTTGTTATATTTGAATTCCTCTAGCAAACCTAATCCAATGCAAAAACAAGACATGTGGAACCTTCAAAAGTGAACACTATAATATTTCAACAGTACATGATCAGATGAAACGAAATTGGGACCCCCGCAGTGAAGGTGAACAATGTTATGATTATACCTCATGTTAGAGGGTTAGAGTAAAGCCAGTTAACAATGTTATGGAACTAACTGTACTTCTTTCGACGCTTCCTAGTTGTAATATCTGAGCTCCCGATAGATATATTGAACTTGTAACCAAACTCTTCCTTACATTCATCCACCCATTTATGGAGGTTGGATCTGGAAAACCTCTTAATGGCGTCTTGTACGATTTCTTCATCAGCTCCACTTAGCTTTGGTTTCTTTCAATTAGAATCGACGACATCAAATTTTTCCGCAGAAATATTTTGTCTACTGACGGATAAAGTCTATGTTTACATTACCCGTGAGTTCCTGCACAAAGACAAGATTCGTACAGACTTCCAGGTCCTCATATTTTGATAACTCGTCTTCCTGTTTGAAAGAAAACAAAACCCTAAACCGGCCCGTTCCCGAAGTTCCCGGTTCAAGCTCCGCGCCGCAGTTCGAGTCATTGGAGCGTAAGCGTCTACAAAGGGGCCCATAATAATGCCACTTTGAGACCAAATGACGAAATGAAGACCTCGGGCTTTAATATCTGACAATTTAGTATTCCTAGACAAAGTTACATAACCTACCCCAAATGCCTTAAAAATTTCCACTCCAGTTGTCTCTTCAACATCCTTCGACTTTGGCAAGCTCCAGCTCGGGGAACGCATTATCTTCCTTTGCTGTAGCATCATCCACTTGTGGTGAATTTGTTGTATCATTGTCCACATCTGCCACACCATTGTTTGTTGCTAGTACTTCTGTCATAGCATTGTGTGCTTCTAGTGCCTCTCCGTTGGCGAGCTCCGGGCACTATAATAAATCCATGTTTTAGGTGATAGATTTTAGGTGACATTCAATATAGTAACACGTGTTTTTTTGTCAACAATGATGTCCACCATAACATCTTGATGTTAGGGCGGACATCATTGTTGACAAAAAAACACGTATTACTATATTGGATGTCACCTAAAATCCATCACCTAAAATAAGGATTTGTTATAGGGTTTAGGGGTTTAGGGTCTTAAACCCTAAATCCGTCACACTACCAAGGGAAATAGACTATTTTAAAATGCTATTTATATTGGCTAAGTCAAATGAGCAAAAAGTTTCAAAAATTGAAGTCTACATCTACCTTCTTATTAAACTCTACTTTAAATTGCAATCAACCACTTATCAAAAAATTGAGTCTTGATCATTAGAAAACACTATTAACATAGACTATATTCCTTCTTATAATAGGAGACTAATTCATTATGAGATCTCAAATACTTGTGCTTGATATTCATTCCATGCAAATCATATTTATAAAAAACAATTAATACAATAATCCAAAATTTGAGTTTAGAAAGAGAAAAAGAAAGCCCCTTTTAGAATTCATGAATTCATATATAGATCAAATGAAGCTTCAAAGATCTCCCCAAAATTTTGGGGCATTTTGAGGTTAAATGTAGAAAAGACCAAAATTTAGAATAAATATAATAAAAAATGTACATAAGAAACTTGTAGGCAAAAAATTGTGGAAAAATTAAAAGTACTTCCTAAATGTCCCAGGGGGTGCACTCTTGGTTTTTTTTATGTCGATGTGCAAAGTGCAAACTAATGATGGATAATTTTAATTGCCTTAAACCTAAATTTTATATGATTATTCAAAGTAAATTAGCATCCATATAATGGATTTTTAGACTTTAGAAATAATAAAGGATATACAAAAATATAAAATTTTATCAATTTTTTCTTAAAGAAGCCTTGCTAAAATTTCCTTCCAAAAACTTGAACTTTCCATAGTATATTTAGTTTAGTATAAATCCATGAGTTGTACATTGAATTCATAGAGGTGTAAGAATTTATGACTTACTAAGGGTCAACTAGAATCCTATGTTCTTGTTGTACAAAAAAATTTTAATCTAAATGAATGAACCTATGAATGAATGATATTCTCACTGACTAGGCACTTTCGTCAGTTGAATCAGTGACTTAGTAGCGGGGTCAATGGGTGACTCAGATTTAGTGAAGTTTTTTTAATGTTAGGGTTTTTGTTTACAGTGGAAAAGGTTTTTCAAGTTTACTTGAGAAATTTCAAATTTGTGTTTGAGTTTGGTTTATGATTTGCAAAGATAACACAAAAAATTTAGATGCTTATTGTAATTAGTTGTATGTCAGTTGTTTGTATGACCTTCTACTATATTGTATTTATAATGAACATATGGTATTAGGGTATAAAAAATTGGCACTTAGAAAAATTTAAACTAAAAGATTGGATATATGAAATAAACAGCCTTTAGAAATTTAGGTAAAGTAAGACCCTCATAAATCCCAAAAAATCACCTACATAGCCCCTAAATAATAGAGACTTGTTTGTAGGTGATCAACAAACTTTCCAAATAGTGCACCCGCGGACTAAATGTATATGACTTTGTTTTCATCTAAAATTGCCATGTCTAGTACAAGACCCAAATTTTACTATTAAAAAAAATACTATGTAACTATAAGATCTTCTAGTACATTAACTTGAGAGGATGTGGAAATTTTCTTAGGAATTTCCACTAAGTACATATAATTAGAATTTGCAAAATATTAGAATTTCAATTGTCACAACCTCTTTCATAGGCCCTACAAAAAATAAGGTAATTGCACTTCACAAGGTTACATAGGCATGAAAAAAATATCCAAAATGGTGGTTCCTCTTTCAATGCATTCTACAAGGCAACTTGGCTATATATATAAATATTGTCAAACCATTTAGACTAACTTGTACAACATGTAGGAAAATTCTTGTTTAGGATAGAAACAAGTTGAGAATGGTGCAAAATACAAAATTGTTAACCATTTATTTACACAACTGAAAATCAACCCCAATGGAAGGAAGCTAATGTTCATAATAATATGTATGTTTAGATATTATTTTTTGATTTGATGCTTTGTACTTCTACTTTTAATGTTTTGAACTTCTTTCTTCTCTTCCATGTAGTTGCATCATTTACAATTGTATTCCACATAATTTCTTTAGTTGTCTTACATAGTGATTTATACGAATTTATAATTTGTATGCTACAACTAAATTTCTTAATTGATATACTAGGCAATTACATTTGGATACCAAAAAATGGAAACATTGTCCTTTACCAACTACATCACCTTGCTTCAATTACATTTCAATTGTCTATCATAATTACAGTAAGATACTATTGTATCACCTTTTCCTATCATAGTCTTAGTGAAGCATGTATCACATAATATCTTTGAATTTCTAAAAAAAAAGTCTTCTTTTGTTTTGAGGTAGACACCAATTTGTGAAGTGGAGGTGTCAATATAGGTAGATCTTGCCTTGAAAGCAAAGTTCTATCTTCTTCCATTGAGGCTTTATTCTATGAAATCCTACCATGTCCCATTCAAAAACACATATTGATGCAATGCTACGTCTCTCACTTCAGGACTTATTACATATGGCCAAGTTGCCCCTTGCTGAACCTCCTCGGCATCGCTATACTCTTAATCTTCATCCCATACACGTCTTTCAGTGGCTTCAAATTTGTATAGGTACTTTCACTACTTTGTAATGAATCCAATGCACTTTTCTTTCCAATAGCCCCCTGCTATACATGCCTCTAGTTGTGCCATGTTACAGACATGGTTCTTCAATGCTTTCATATAGTGTTTCATTAGATACATCCACCTTGCACTAACTAGTCCACACAAGTCAAGCTCCTTTGCACAATAGTAGGAAAGATGTGTCATTATACTAAAAAATGATGGTGGAAATTCAATCTCCAACAATGCCATGCTTTCAACCACATCTGCTTTAAAGGAGGGAAAGTCCATGGGGTTGTGCACCTTCGTACAAAGGCAGTGGATTGAAAGACCTTACATATTCTCATGACACCTATATGAGGTCTGGGTTGCATTAGTCTATGAAGAGCTAGTAGCATCACTTGTTGCATTAGCACATGATAATCATGGGACTTCAACCTTCAAAAGTTCTTGTGAATGCACTTGCTAAAGTCATACAAATATCCACTTAGTGTTTTTAATGAGGCAATGCACTTTGCAAACTTTTGGAATTCATCATCCGCCAACACTAATACGATGTACAAGAATTGACCGTCTTCCTTGCTATGTGCAGATGCAGGCTCAACCTCAATTGTAGCCTCACATTTCGCCTCTACAAATCTCTTCTCACTTTTATAGTGTCATTTTTATCTGCTATGATTTTCAGGAAGTTTTTTACCAGGTTTAGTTTGTAGTACATGAGATCCAACATCTATTGAATAAAGGCATAGTATAGATAGGACATGCAGGATTAGTACATCAATCTTGTCTATATAAAGCCATATACTAGTCACCAAACAGTCATAGATTCTGACTTCATCCAAATTTGTTCTATATTGTGACTTTGTTGAAACTTGAGCGTGACTTAGTATGGGCCCCATATATCCACCCTTGGAGTGAAGAGAACACAACCGATCTCTAAAGTGGAAACAAATTGTGAAGCTTCTTGCCAAAAATTCAAATTAAAAAAATTCTTGGATGAAGTCATTATATTGTGAATGGAAATGAGATTGCAAACATGTGATATGTGCTAATGTGATAGCCTTCAATGGTTGTTGTATATCTACTTATGTAAATATTTAAGGCTCATATGCTTACATACTATCATCAATGCCATTTGAAGGAGGGCATTTTTCAAGAAGCGTCAAAGTGGAATTATGAAAATATGAAATGTTATAGTGGTGCTCTAAATTTGAGCGTTCAACTACATATAGGATAGAGAATATCATAACTTAAAAACCTATAATATAGGTATTTAAAGCAAAGTAGCAGGGTGATTGCAAGAAATACTTGTTCTATTTTGTGTCATATGGTGTGTATTGATTTATTTTTTGGCCATAACTTTTGTATTTTGGCTTCAAATGACTCAAGATTTATAGGAAACGTACTCATTACTATCGTACATATTCCCTAGTTTCTTTCATAATTTTCAAAAATAATTTACTATCCAAAAATAGATCCCAATTGAATGTCACACTTTGTAGTTTAGGGTTTTTTTGTACTAAAAAGTACCTTTATATTTGAAGGATTTTTAGATGAAATTTGGATGAAATGGTCTTCTAGTAGACTTCTAGCTCTTCAAGAAAGGTTTTAAGAAAATAGTTAGTTTTAAGTGGTGAGAAGTCTACAAAGTGAGCTTCTTTTTGCTTGTATTTTGAAACATATATAGTAATATTTTGGTGGGTTTTTTGGTATATGACCATCTCCATAGAGTTGTTGCAAATGGTTACTTTCTATTTTTTATATTTACTTGTTTTTACTATTTTTTTCCTAATTAAATTACAAAGGTACTTATTTTCTTAAGGTTTGGCACTTTTCAAGTTCTCCTACGTAGAAAAAATTTCTATGCAATTCCTTCCTTGGGAACCTTTGTTTTAAAGGTGTATACACAAGATAAATTTTTGAAAAAAAGAATTTAATTAGTTTTCCAATTTTAAAGTACTCTAGAAAAAGTCATGAGTATTGTTGTAAATAGCACAGTTGTTTCTTGCAATCACTAGGCCCTATAATTATAGAAAATTTCTATATTGTAGACATCAATGCCATAGTTATATAATCTTCTAAACTCATAAACTCACACTCTTAGGCTCACATAATAATAATCCTCCTCCAATTGCATGGCACCCTACTAAAGAAACTACACCTCAACCCCTCTTCCCCTTCTTTTCCACACAAGAAATGTGAAGGGGACACTTGGTTTCCATCATATATCACATTTTTTGGTCACTCACCAAATCCTAAGGGATTCGGGTCAATTTGGATATTCTCTTCTTTTCTATTCACAATATGTTATTCCGACATATGGTTAACGAGATCAACATTTAGTGCCAAACATCTAATTAAATTTGAAAAATCAAACCTCCAAAATGGTAAAAATTAGAATATTTCTTCAAATCTAATTTTTTATCAAGTACAAATCTTTTTTTGGAAAATGAACTTTTCTAAATTTGTAGCATTTTTCTAAAACATTCATGACCAACTCTCATGGCTATTTTATTCATCATTTTTAGAATTATAAATATCACTACTTTTTGGTAGAGCGATGAAGTTGTAGACATTTGTTTAAATGGATGGAACATTTCAAATACAAATGAAATTAAAAATTTTCATCCAAAAGTATACAATCATCCAAAAAAGAGCATCATTGTCTTAAGAATATGTTAAAAAAATATATCATTAGAAAAGACTTGGACCCCAAAAGAAGCCGTTTTGTAATGCAAAAATTTGGGTGGGAAGAGCCTTCACAACTTACTAATTAGGCCAAGAATTCTATGATGAATTCAAAAATTAGTCATCATTACTCAATCCATCCCTATGATCTTATGAATTAGTGGGTGGGAAGAGCCTTCTAAATTCACTAATTGGCCAAGAAATGCATTATGAACTCAAAAATTCATCATCATTATCCAATATAACTTCAAGATATCATAAATCTCATGATCATTTCCTCATGAAGGATGGAGTACATGCCAAGTGGTGGGTGTAATGCCATGTATGATTGCTCTCATACTCATGCAATTACATGCAATTAGTACTAAAATTGATAAGAAAACTCAAGGCCTCTTTTTAAGTTCATTTCTTTTATAATGACTAATTGAATTATTTAATCATTTCATTGACTAAAATGTACTACTTAAGAGAAAGTTGGGTGTTTCAAAATGTGAGTTTTAAAGTATAGTCCTAAATATAGGATTATAAGTAATGACCTTGAAGAAAATTTCCAATAAAAATTTACTAAAAGTACATATATTTCTACTAAAATTTTATTGAAAATCTCTTTAAAGGTCATTACTTATAATCCTTTGTCTAGGACTAAAATTTAAAACCCACAGTTTGAAACACCCAACTTTCTCTTGTAGTGAATGGGAGGCATACATTTCTATATATTTTCTCAAAAGAATATTGAATTGCATTCTAGCAAGTTATTGCTATAATTAAGATACATGCTCAAGGCTCAAGAACACATCTACTTCAAAATTCATTTTGTTATTCTTCTCCACATCTTATCATGTCACTAGTTTTAAACATTTTTGTTGAATACAAACTTCAAGAAGCCAGATCCAAGAAGTTATAAAATACAATCTATCAAACTTTTGAACAAATCTCTTAGACCTTAAAGGATTTATTCCTAAATGCTCCACCATCCAATCAATAGACAATGACTATTTCAAGAAGTAAGTTACAAGTCATCAAACTAAGAAACAATAAGAAAGCTTCAAGAAAAATTATGTAGCATATCAATGGAAAGAAGAGATTGAAAATGCATTGTGTAATTGAATTGAAAATGTAATAATTGGATTCTTACTTTGATACACCACCTTATTGTAACAAGTGCTATACACCAATTAAAAAATATACATCTTTATATTTTATAATTAGTTCTTCAGAAGCTCAATTGGTTGTTGATTGTAATTTAGCTTTTACATAAGCTATTATATTTTCTATTTGCTTTTATTTTATTTAGTAGACCAATGAATGATATAGAAAGGGATATAAAGATTGCATGAAAATATAATATAATTTTTTTTAGGGGGGGGGGGGAAGTGGGATATTAGAGTGAGGAAATATACTAAGATATTGGATTAGAAATATTTGGAGGAAGATATAAATTGAAGTTATTGATTAATATTGATTAATAAAGATATACGCAAGCACTATTACAATCAAAAGTCTTGTGATTTCTTGCACACCAAAGTCAACGTGTTACTCCTATGCTTTGCATGACTTATAATATTATGAAAGCTTTCTATGGACTTCATGAGCAAGGTTGGGAAGTTGAATTGCATCCTTGGAGAGATGGCATTCCAAGGCAATGTTGAAGGAATATGATGTGGAATTCATGCAATTCTGTCCTTGACTAAAGACCAAATTTATCAAATGCGAGGATTGTGACTCACTTGATTATCCATGTGTTATGGAAGACTTAGATTTAATGCCAAGTATTAGGTAGTTTGAATGATTCATTGAGTGTAAGTAGCTTTTAGTTTGATTGCATAGCTTATATCAATGGAAAGAAGAGATTGAGAATGCTTTGCTATAATTTTTTAAGGACTACATTTGGGACATAGCTTTGCCTTATTGTCAAACAAAAAACAATTAATAGAATCAAGTCCAATGTAAAAAGTACTATTCCAAAAATTGGAAACCTACCATTCATACTTTTTGCAAGCTTCCTCTAGCCAACAATTCCAATTCTCAAAAACAACTTTTATACTCCCTCTATCCTACTAAAAGCTTCCCAAATTCTTTCTGCAAAGACTATAAATCAACCTAATTAGGAAGCTTTTAATTAGGAAGCTTTTAGTGGGACAGAGGAGTAAAATTTAATTTTAGTAGGAATTATTTTTGTCTCTTGGTTTAGATTTGACCAATTTCAATTGTTGACATGAAAGTTTCTATCACATGACAATAAGGGGTATCATAATCACATACTAAAGGAACTTTCGAACATGATCTTGTTTTCCCTAAGGTAGGTACACCCAAAAGCACCACTTATTCATACTGAGCTTAGTTCCTGCTATTAATTAGTTCAAATTTTTATGTAGTCTTGTTGGCAAGTGAAAGCATGTTCCAAAGCTTAGTTCCTGCTATTAATTAGTTCAAATTTTTTATGTAGTCTTGTTGGCAAGTGAAAGCATGTTCCAACGCACCAAAGAACACAAGATTTGGATACCGTATGCAAAAGTTATTAACAGTCAAAGTCTGTTTCTGAAAGCGCCATCTACAGTCTACAGTCTGTGAACATGACTGATTTCGAAAATGTATGTGCACTGTAGATGGCGCTTTTAGGAACAGGGCGCTTTTGGGTGTACCTACCTTAATACATTGGACAGCACTTTACATGAGACCTCTCCGCAAGTCGATATAGCATTGCCCGGTGGCGGTAGTTTACTTGTGACCTCTACTCAAGTCGACACAGCCTTGCCCTGTGACATTCCTCGATTCTCTTTGCGATCTAAATTCCGCCTGATCATGTCCTTATTGTCAATTCAACTGGATTGCAAGGGTTTAGCGAAGGTGAACCAGGCAATGGAATTGTTATTCTGAACGGAAAGAGGCTATTACTTTCATACTGGTTAGATTCTTGTCTACTATCCACCATGGCTCAAACTCATATACGGTTACGGTCACAACACCTGAGACTTTGCTGTTGCATGAGCCAAGTGAATCCCCAGCAAATTCACCCACAAGTTACAAGGACAATGCTGTGATATCATCAGTGACCTGATCAAGCAAGCAAGAACCTGCACCGGTTTCCCTTTACATAAATTCACGGTATTTCGAGATCCAGAAAACACACACATCATAGCGCGCACTGACGCCACAATGCATACCGAAAAGTTGAGCTTTTGAGTCCGCTCTGGTGTGTACAGCTCCCCACCGATCCACAGGTGAGAACGTGGCTGATAAAATCCTCTACGTAGGTCAATCCCATTACTGCAGCCATGGATGGGCGAGGAAATGAATGAGGGTTGTGAAGGTCGATTTTCACGTTGCCGGCACATCGAAATCTAAGAGTCATCCTGAATAAGAGGAAGGGACGAAGTGCATCTCATTGTCACTCACACTTCAATTGGCGTCGCCTCGGATACTCTCAACCTCTTCTCCGTTGGCTGAGTGCCCTCTTCCTCGACCTTTCTCTTGGTCCCAGCAACAGAAGGCTTCGACGGTGGTTCAACCATGACGACTTCGTCATCATCCTCTTCCTCCGCATGTCCGTTCTGCACCTCTGAAGGAGCAGCAGCGTGTGCAGGTGTCTGTGGTTGTGCACTCGCTTCTGTGGGGTTGAGGGACGCAAGGTCGCCAGTGATCACCATGCCTTCTGGCTCCTTCTCTTCGTCAAAAGTCTCCCTGTAGAGAAAACATACACGAAATGAGTCTCCTCGGTACTGTTGTCAGGCACATTCGAGCGGCATCTTACTTATGTGAATTAAAAATATCACATTGTTGAATAGACTCTCCTACCGTCTAGATGCTACCGTCTAGAAACGGAATATTAGAATCTGGTTACAACAGAAGCGAGTGGAGATTGGAATTGGATTACAACAGCATACCTATGCTTGACATGGAGGCTGCATCGGAAATCCTGATGATAATCCTCGATCGTCAACACCACACCTGTTGTAATAGGAGTCGGATAATCGACGAACTTCTGCTCAACCAACACTTGCAAGTATAAGCCAGAACAATAAAAACAATTCACATTGGACACCAAGCTGATAAACCCTGTTAGCCTAGTATCCTAAATTGCAGTAGAAAAGTTCTTCACCAATAAAAACAACTCGTTCTCATCAACCCACAAGGCTAATATCCACAAATTGTATGCAGCAGAAAGTTATGTTCCGGAACCTTGTCTAGAAGAGTAGTGTAGTATGCCACCATATCCTCCTCAATGTCTTCACCTGACTCGTGTAGGAGGTTTGATCCTTGCATGATAACAGGATCTGATACACCTAACTTGCGCTTTACCACCTTCTCAAGCACATCTCTCATTGTGGCTGTAGTAGTGTTCAGTTCCAACACCAATGGCGTCTGTTCTCCAAAATAACAGCACAAGGTATTACTAATCAATTCCATCGCCAGGATCGACTTTCACCTAAACAGTTTGAGATGCGGAGTTCCTACCTCAGAGCAGACATAGCATCGTGGATTAGGCTCAGACATCTCCACAGGCATCAGCAACGACTTCCCTGAGGGATGTTCCACACAATATGTCATCCTGATTCACAAAGTGCACCCCACACAACTGAGTTTCTGAACCAGATTCACACTTACGTCGGCACAAAATGACGGACCCGCAGAACCATGTTACGATACAATCTCCGACCAAAAACCCAAAAATATTGTAAAAGTCTTAGAAGGGAAAAATAGACACACCGACACTCCTTGGTCCTATTACTGAGAACCTTCAGAGCTTCTAGAACGATGAGTCCTGCAATAATTGCATTGGTGGTAGCAATGGCATGGATAATGTTGCCGGCCATGCCCTTGGCCTCAAACAAACTCTGCATAGGGATTCCAAACGAATGTGCCCGCAAATTGGCAGCCGCTGTCACAAATTCCACTGCCAATTGATCATCCTTGTCGAAAACTAGCTTTCCAACATCCTGCAATGCATGTGCTTCTCAATAAGATGCAGAAAGCTTATCCCAAAACCCGCATGGCGTTTAATAGTGACAACACCAAATAGCACTCGACCAATGGAAATACAAGATTAATCATACGCTGTTGGAATAATTCGAAAGGTAAACTAAATTGAAAACAAAAATCCGTCACCACAAAAGAGTGCACCTGGCTTCGTTTTTCAAGAAAAAGTTGAACCGACTCCAAAAAAACTCTCGCGTTGTCCTTCACACTCCAGACTTGTTGAGGGTTCTTCAAACCCAAGGAAGCCGTAGCAGAAACTGTGCCCTCATTAGAACACACACCATTCCTTGTCACAACATCGTCCTCAGTGAAAACCTTCTCGAGAAACAAGGGGTCCGGTCTTCTTCTCGACTTCCAAGTGTCCTCATTTTGGAGGGCAGTCACAATGTTTTGACCAAAAATACGATCAAAAACTCGCTCAGCATATGCCTTACTGCTTTCTCCACTCCTTATTTCAAAGAACTGTGTTTCATCAGGATCATTACTAACTGCATTGTCTTCATTTGTGGAGGGCCGTACATCCAAGTCACTAACTTGGCTTTTATCACCAAATAGCTTCGCTAGAGCGAGCTCCTTTGCCCAAACAATGCAGTGAATGAGCTGCAAAAGGAGGAAAATGAAATTCAACACAGTGAAGTAGAATATTACATAGAATATGGGGAACATGATGCAGAACTGACTAATGAGCTGCGATACGGGAAATTTGAACATAATGGGGCACGAGCTCCAGTAGCATTGAGAAAAAATTATACAAAATCTCCAGTTAAAAGGAGCTAACGATAGATGCACGATCCACAAGAAAGAGAAACGAACCTTAGAGGGAGTACTTGTGATGGTACAAACTGGATACGATTTAGGTGCTGGCTTGGGCTGGCACTCATAACATTCAGTCTGCCCCTTAATGTGCACAGTAACCTGCAAAGTGAAACATATTCCCGTGTCAGAACATATTCTCGAGGCAAAAATCGAGAAACTTGCATCAGAATCTGGGCTGTTAAGACATAGAAAAGTGGGAAAATGCCTACCTGACCAAGATAACCAGTAGTGCCACTTTCCACCAAAGGTACTCCAGCAGCCAAGCACATGCGGTTCACATGGCGCCGTGCCTCCAAATTGTCCAGACCATTTAAAACCACACTAAACTGCTTAAAAAAGTCAATGTCGAACTCTTGATTTTTCACATTTGCGTGATGAGCAACTATCTCCACTCCGGGACGAAACTTAAGTACTGCTTCACGGGCCACCTGGGGTATGAAAATGCCGTCCAAATTAGAAACAATATCTCCAATCAACTCTTAAGCTCTTAGAATTCACCACCAAATCGTGGCCAGATTTACGCGAGAGCGCCAAACATTTCACAAAGAACTGCGACGTACCTTGGCTTTAGACTGCCCAACATGGCTCTTGCGAAAGAGGAACTGCCTGTTGAGGTTGCTCACCTCTATGGTGTCCATATCAATCTGTAGGAATGAAATTGCAGTCCAAATGAATGTTACGCCTCTTTCTCAGAAAGATTTCATCGTGACATGAATACACAGGCTCAGTTCATCCAGCATACTCGAATAACATAAAATGAGTAGAGGAAATTGCCCGAACGCACACAACAAAACTGACCAAGTGAATGTGCTTAAAGCCGGTTAACACAAGCGTCTTCAACAGCTCACAGCCGATGCCTCCAGCGCCCACCATAAGCACCTTCTCTCTCTGTTTCCAGATAACGACCAATCAATGACTTCACCAATAAATGCTTCTATTCCAGCTCAGATCAATTTGTGTACAACGAAAAAGGAGAAAGAGGAAACTCCCCAAGAGAAAGTGTGAGACATACCTGAACATCATTGACATCCATTTGTCGATTCAGCTCCCCTGTACTCGGAAAATTTTCAAGGGATTGTGAAGAAAATCCAGAACCCATAAGTTAACTTGGCCTTCCCAAGTAGCGATGAGATACTCATTTAAAGAGAGACTTCTTTAAATGAACTTCAGAATTCTTGATAAGTTCCCACGATCAAACATATACATCACAGCTTCCAACACTCCGAATAATGTACTTTTGCACTATCCAACATCACAGACAGAAAATCACCTATAATTTAAATTTTACAATGTGCTCTTCAAAAACACGCACGCCGCCAAACCCTAACACGCCCACTCCTCTACAACAGCAAATTCCCATTGCCCTCCTGATCACCGCCTTACAACAAAACCCTAACACGCAACCTTTGAAAACCTCAGGAGCAAGGACAAGACGTACCTGAATCCAACTCACGTGACATCGCGTTCTCCCGCCCTGCGATCGCCCTTCACCGACTTCTCACAACGTTAACCCCAGAGCACTCACTCAAGTTCCTGCGCATAGAACTACACAAAATGAGAACACAATAGCTTCCAACAAGTTTAAAACTCAAATTATTCCTCCAATGTGCAGCGCAGCTTTAACAACCCCACCCATAACTCCCAAAACCCCAACCAGCTCCATCCACCAAAAACCAAAACCAAAACCCAAAAAAGGTCCTTCAATTACACCACGCTGAAAAAAATACCAAAAAACAGAACATGAACAGCGTGCACACACTCACATCACACACAAAAATTCCTCTCACATCACGCAAAACCTCATAAATCACCGAAAAATCGAAAATCGAGTTCCTCTCACTCTAATGTCTCAAATTTTCTCTCAACTTTGCTGTCACCTCCAGTTAGCTTCTTAAACCTCCACTGGCACACTCTTACCTCAATTTCAAAACGAGAAAAATGGAGAGAATATCATCTTTCGAAAAAACAAAACGAAACACAAAACTGCAGTGACAATGCAAGCTGGAATCGGCCAAGGATTCATGGCTGTTCTATGATTTGTTGCGAGGAGGCGCCGTTACATGAGCAATGGATTTGGGTGCAAATCGAAACCTGGATTCGGTGAAGAGAGAGCGCGGCATCTCAAGGTTTGGCCGGAGGTTTGGGTTTGTAACTTATTCGTTGCCGTGGGGACGCAGCCCTCACGCCGTCGCGTTGGGAATAGGGGGCGTGACTACAGAAGTGCTTGGATTGCTTCTCGCGTAGATTCTTGCATTTGGAATGTACACGCTTCGTAGATTGTAAGATTCTGGAATGGCGCAATGGGAGTGCCGACACTAATGGCAACTGAGCGAAGTTATTAGTATTATTAAGTTTTAATTATTTTAGTAAGTGAGAGGATTTCAATGCAAATTTCAATGCAGTGTATTTGGACACCACATATGACTAAATTATGAAAGTTTATATTAGTTGTTGTAGACATACCAAAAGTTTTTTTTCTATACCAAAAGTTCTTTTTACCAACCTTGTTGTCTATCTAAAATACACTAAAAGAATATTTTGTGCTAAAAAATGGTACACAGTTTTAATCCTTATAGAACATAATTCCCATTCAAGAGACAAATGGAATTCAAGTAGGTGATGGTGAAGTCAAATATAAATGAATGTTTTTGAAAACTTGATCCAAAATGGAGACATTCACCCCCTTTTGAAGGAATATAGAAAAATTTCAATTGAATGCCAAAACAAAAGTGATGTTGCCAAACAAAATTTGTGCAATTTGTGCATCTTCTGCTAAATTTCTCATCTATTTAACAACTTTGTATACATGAAACTAAGATATTGCAAAATGAAATTGTAAGAAAAATACTTTTAATGCAAAAATTCTTTCCAAGAAGAATCTATTATTCCTACTATACAAGTTTGAAAAAAAGAGCATTTTGTCTAACTAAAAACACTACCATCATAAAACTTGCTTTTCTAAAATCCTTGCAATTTTGTTTATACATTTTGAATGTTTGTCATTGAATTTTCAACATTCGGATTTCAAACCAAAAGCTTCCTTGCTATATAGAAAATTATCAAAAAATGACTCGTGTATTGCTAGTTCACATGACTTCTTTGTATTGTAGGGTGATTTAGATTAAGAAAAAGCCCTTCCTTACTTTTGAAATTTTGCATAAGCATCCTAACACTAGAAGAAAACTACATTGTTCCTGCCAAAAACTGCGTTAAACTAGCCAAAATTGCGTTAAACTTAACAAAAACTATGTTGGGACTACGTTGCGTTCAACATAACGTGTAGAGTGGATTGTGTTGAATTCTCCTTTCATAATGCAGAATTTTGTGTTTCAACGTTTCAACAAAAAATTGAACAAGGAAAACGCAGTATACAACAAGAAAACGCAGAATTTCGTGTTAGAATGAAAAATTCTGCTTGACAAAGCAGAACCTCAACACAATCCACCCCACGCATTACGTTTAAGGCAACACAGTTTTAACACAGTTTTTGTGAAACACAACGTAGTTTTCTTCTAGTGTAACAAGATTTTGTATTCAATGGTGTAGACATGCAATTTTGGATAGAGCAAAAATCAATCTCTTCCAAGAAGGTTGGAAGTCTATGGTCCCTATTTAAAAGGAATATAAAGAAGTTTTTTTCTCACTTATAATCATTCAATTCATATTATCAATTGGACTAAAAAACTTATTACAAATTTTTACGATAGTCTACTAAGCTTTTGTATGGTTGAAGTTCAAGAAAATCTTTCAATTTCTAATTTTAGACAATATAACCAAAAAAAGTACTTTTTGACAATTTCTATTGAATAACACCCTTAGGCCTTTACAACTTTAAGAAATGAAGACTCTCCAATTATAACAAATTATCTTCGTTTTTTTCTTTTCTATTTGAATATTGAAGACATTGTTTACCTATTGTAGCAAGGTGTCTTTGGTATTTATGCAAAAATAATAATTTTATTCTCTCAAACTTGAAAAAAATAATTTCACTCATTCATTTTTATTATTTTTCATAAACTAATATATTGAGTATATTATAAAATCATTGAAATCATTTGAATAAATAAATAAAAATAAAACAAGAAGATTTTGAGCAACTTCAAGAGGAATTCAATGTAAATCAATCTATAAATTTCAATCACTTTTCTAATATTCAATATATAATGAAATTTTAACACCATATAAAACAACATTGAATTTTCAAAGTTTGGTTTCAAGGGTCCTAAGAATTCAAATGTAAGCAATCATGTTTAAAAGACATACATTCAAAGCAATAATATGCATTAAACGTTTCTTATGGCCTCTAAAAGATTGTAAGTTTTCCAACTTTCACGGAAATTCTAAGAACTTGCTACCCCGCTTGCTACATAAACAATCTGATGTGGTTGAGAAATTGCCTTGTTAGATTACATCAATTGATTAATTTTTAAAATTAATTATTGAATAATTTTAAAACTTTTTTTTGAATTTATTTTATAATCATGTGTATGGGGTTTTAAAAATTAAATTTTTTTTGTATAAAATTGAATATTCAGACTATTAGTGGTTAGTTTACAATATACGGAACAATTTTAGAGAACACTCCTAAAATAATCTTTTAGAGGCTTCAAAAAACATTATGGTCAATTTCGTTAAAATGGCGGTATTCCAATAAAATGGCATGACATTCCATTAAAATGGCACATTTTTTTCCTCTACCGCTAAGTCTCTATGTCAAAATGGCACATGAAATATGTCAAAATGGCACTTGGAATACTACCATTTTAACGAAATTGACCATCATTTAATGTAATGACTATTTTTACAACAAGGTTGCAAATGAATAAAGAAGCTCATGAATTGGAGCAATGGGAACTTCGTGAGATTTTCAATGAAGTTCTTTATGATTTACCAAATTGTATACATTATTACATACAAGTTGATAGTAAGGAAAAAAACAAATGCAAAGGATTTGGTGATGATGATTTAGATGACTATCAAGGATAGAACATGCAACGTGGAAAGTTGGCAAGACACAAACAGACCAACTTAAATAGGTAGTAGAGTCACAAGGGATGCACGACTAAAAAAAACCAGATTCAATGAATTTTTTGAGTTGCCAAGAGTGTAAACACCACCCATATGTGGAACAAATGTAGAGCCTCTAATTGAATATAGAATGCCTCTATAACTAGTTAACGAAGACCATATTATACAACTTGAAGAACTCACATCCAAAAGAGAGTGTCTCAGTAGAAAAGAAGAAAATATAGTTGAAAAAGGAATTGACCAAGCAACAACCATTGAAGAAGAAAGTTAGGAAGATGAAAGATAATGTTGTTTGGGTTGAACTTAGATGCTGTCATTAAAGCACAAGGAGCAATGGAGTCTAAAAAAATATAAGAGCACAAGGTCAAAGATTACATACAACAGTATGAGACTATGAGCCAACCTCCTTGTGGTCGGGTACAAGGCCCCCTACTATAGCTACATGCCGCTTGTGTGCAAAGAAACCAAATACTTGACAATAGAATGATGGAAATCCAAAAAGGAAGGACAAAATCTAATAAGCATACCTCCTAAAGTTGTACAAAGTACTCTTGCAGATGAGCTCTAGCGTAGTCCTACAAGAACCTCATCACCTCTCCTATGACTTTTTCTTAACTAGAAACAATTGCTTCATGGGAAGTTCTTTATTCAATGTCCTAGGTTCAAATGAATAGTGATGTGAGTTCCGACCTATGACAATCACTTATTCACTGCTTTAGCATATTGTGGACTTTGATGTGGCAAGGAAACTTCTACATAATTAAGTTGTACAAAAGCACTGATGGCGATGAATCTTATTGGCAAGGCCTTGGGGAGGTCATTTTTCTTTATATTTTGTAACCATGTGTATTATCCACGTATTTGATTGGAGGCTATTTACCTAATAATTATGATTTTAAAGGACCCTTTCAGTAGAAAAAAAAACTACTTGGTTTTAATTTTAAGCACCCTAAAAGTAATTATAAATGAAAATCTAGCTTAATTTTTGGCTCACTATAGTCCCTTTTTACTATAGGAATTTAGTTTTGTTTGATATGAATGTTTTTAGGATGAATGTTTGGTGTGAAAACATGCAGCAGTGCTAGTATGTGAGTATGAAAGTGTGAGCATGTGAGCTTTGAGCATATATATAAGTATCATGGAACCATTAAAGATGTTTATAACCTAAACACCTATATTATAGGTGCTTATAGCATATATACACTATTAACATAGAAGGTTACTATAATACAGACATTTATATCCTAGGTGTATAGTCTTTTAGGCTCATCAATTTACACTTTTATGAAACAAACGATGATTGATTAACCGTTTTAGCCTTAACTTCTTGAACGACTAGAATGTAGTCACTTTGATTTTTATATGAAGTGTTTTTTCTATCATTAAAAATATTTAGATGAAGTTGCCCTTGAAGTGATCCTTTGACAAATAAAGTTGGTTGTCTTTGTGTCTGGTTAGATTTACATAACACACCCTTTTGGTTTAAAGTCAAATGAATTTAATCTCTAAAGGACCAAGGCTTTTTTCCGACAAAAATCACTCTAGAATTGTCACTTCTATTTTAAAGAATTAAAATACTTGAAACTATTTTTCTTACACATCTAACCATAGGATCTTATACCTTATTAGTGTAAAAGTGTGTGAAAAGAATTTCAAATATTTTAACCACACAAATTGCAAGATATATTTGCTTAAAGTGATAAAGGAAGTTTTTTAATACATTGCAAGATTCAATTATTTGACTTTGAACCTTCTTAACTTGAATTTTTTATACAATATAATTTCCCGGGGAGGACACTTCCCGTTTTTTAATAACCTACGTGCGGCGGAATATAGGGTACATTTAAATAATCTTAGGTAAAATTTAACAGAAATTTACATATAAATTAGGGGACATTAAAAGTGGCATGTCCTTTATAAGTAATATAGGGAACCGGAAAATATGGTCCATTAGAATTTAGGTAGATATAAATTAGGGGCAAAAGAATGGGATCCTAGGAAAAAAATTTAGTAGGTTCAATTAATATTTATAGTACTAGTTAGATACAAGTCAAGATACAGGTACTATAGTGTATCTACAACTCATCAGGTACTATGGTATATCTATAGCTCATCTACGGCATATCTTTAAGTCATATCTAACTCCATTGATGTTTGCAATCTGGTTGGATGCAAGAGTTCGTGCTATGAACGACCTCTCTGAAGTTTGGGTAGCACCATGTTACAAAGCTTGATTTTGTTTTTTCACATGTGATAGAGGGCATTAGAACGGCATATTTCTGATGTAATTTTTTTATATGAGGCATATATTTGTGGTCATAGTTCACAGATGAACTTCATGTCTATGTTTTTAAACACATTTTTGTCCCTAAAATCTCTACAATACTTTTTCAACCCTAATGTCTTGCTTTTCATGCATGTATTTGTGTTGTATTTGTATTCATGCATTGTTATAACTTGAATCTTTTTTTCTATAAAGTATTTGTTAGTTACTTGTATTTTCATTATTTTTTTTGTTAGTTTTTTTCCTTACAAAGAAAATAGCCTCTAATATATTCCTTTGGCCTACATATTATAAGTAATGATAGATATGATAATATGGATAATTTTTTGCTTTATGTAATAATAGGGGTCCTTTAAATGCTTTCTAGGAGGTAAATAGCCCCCCAAAAATACCCCACCCCTGGGGAGGACACTTCTTGTATATTTGGGGGATCCACGTGCGGCGGTGGGGTATTTTTAGGGGGGCTATCAATTACTTGTAATCATTACTTGGCAACATTAAAAGAGCCCCTATTTTACCATAAAGCGGGAAAATCAGCCATATTATCATCCCTATTTTATTTTTAAAACACTTTGCCTTTTTAATGTCCCCTATTCTATATGTAAATTTCTTATAAATTTTACCTAAGATTATTTAAATGTACCCTATATTCTGCCGCACGTAGGTTATTAAAAAACGGGAAGTGTCCTCCCCTAGATCCCACCACCGCATATGGGTCCCCCAAATACACAAGAAGTGTCCCCCCGAGTATAATTTTGAACTTCAAATATTTATGGTGAAAAATTCAGTTGAGATTTTAGGAAAAAGAAAAAAATATTTTAAAATTTAACTTTTATTTATTCTTAAATTATTGAAGAAAAGTAGGTATAAGATAGAAGGAAAATCTAAATTATTAATATTTCTATGATAACATTGAAATGCACCAATATGAATAGTGAGATTGTTCCAGACAACAAAATAAACCATGTAGAATTTATTTTTCTTGAAAATTTATAAAAATTAAGTTTGGAAATAAATTTTACAAGTAATTTTTTCTAAAAAAAGATTAGTTTGTCCAAGAAATAGGATTATCCATAATTTTCTCATAACAAATCCAAATGGAATGAATTAAAACCTTCCATTTAAAAAAAATACAATCTATGACATGAATCCTTATTTTTCTTAACACTCAAATTTTTAAATTTTTTGGGATGCTCCTTCTCCCCTATTTTGAGCTTATTTGGGCATAACTTTTGTTCATGGGCATTGATTGAAAAAAAAATTACATTCCTAAAAGCTAATCAATTTTTCTATTTTCAATTAAAGTTTTAAGAAAAAACTAGGACAAAATTGAGACCATAGATACCTACCCAAAATTCCATTTGCTTCTTGAAAGAATAATGGTCTTGTAGGGGTTAAATTAATTAAAGACTATTTTTACAACTAAATTTGAGATCCAAAACAAGGTGGTTGAAGTTTGAAGGTACCAAAATACATCTTCAGACTTCAACCACCTTGTTTTGGATTTCAAATTTAGTTGTAAAAATGGTCTTTGTTTAATTTAACCATTTGTGATGATTTATTTTAATACATTTTCTTGTATAAAAATATTAATATCACTTCGATTAGTAAATTTCCACTACCATCTATTGCACACACACTCAAGGAAGCTTAAAAAAACTTGAATGAAAACCATGTTGTTTCTAGGAAGTACATTGAGTATTGAATTGTCCATTGACTAGATATTTATTTTTTAGCTTTGGTTGTATTTAGGGGTTAATTCCACCTATGTATTGTATTAATCTTTTAGTGGTCAAGCAACTATATTGTAATCATTTTATTGTCCAATCAAACAACATAAATGTGTGAAGAATTGGAATTCATATTTTTAATTTTAGATTATGCCATTCATAGTACACAATTATTATTAAAAAAAAAGAAATGTGGAGTTCTTTAACTATCAAAATACTTGTGAAAAAAATACAAAAATACAACACATATTTGAAAATACACCACACCAAATACTCACAAATACAACTTATTTACTATGCTATATTTTATATATTTGAAAGTTTGTTATCTTCATTTGCTTATTTGAATTGTGTTTTCGTGTTCATGTTTTAGAAGTGTATATGTTCTAATCTTGATCAACGTTTTGACTCTTTTCAATATGTAAAATTTTATTCCAAACTATATATGTTTAAACTATTTTCATTCATAAACTTCACAATGATTATATGTTAGAGTGATGCATCTAAAATTGCTAAATTTTCATATAATATTTGAAATTTTTTGAAAAAACTTATATTTAACTCAAAAGTCACTCTCACTAATAAACTTCACAATAGTGGTATGCGAAGTTGTTCTTCATTTGAAAGGTTGCGAAAAAGAGGTGATGACATTAGACATTGCTTAATTACTTTACTTTTATTTTTTAAAATTTAACTCAAAAATCATTGTCACTTATAAACCAATTGTATAGGAATCTATTCTTGATATAAAAGAATGCAACATAAGGTGAATGCAATGTCCAATGTCATGCAAAAAAGAGGTGATGACATTGGACATTGCATAATCTCATTACTTGTTACCATACTTTTATTTTGAAAAATTGAACCAAGATTATATTTAACTCAAAAGTTAGTCCACTTATAAACTTCACCTTAAATATGTGTGAGCCTATTCTTGATATAATATGTTGCAACATTGCTTTTTTTCTTGAAAATCAAACCAAAATTCTATTTGACTCAAAAGTCACTTTTACTTATAAACATTACAATCAATTATCTAGAATCTATTATTCTTGATGTAAATGGTTGCAGTGGAGAGGTGATGATATCAAATATTGATGAATTTCTTTATTTTTATTTTTAATTTTAATCAAAATTCTATTTAATCTAGAGGCACACATCTTTAAAGTTTAAAAATCTCATTTTTGAATGTGCACAATCTAGTTTACATATACACTATATATGATCTTCTAATTCCACCATAGAATGATTATCTAATTTTGATAAAAGTACCCCTACTCCAATTGAGAATACAATTGTATAGTTGATTTATACTTTAATCCATTTTATTTTGTTGATATCAATCTTGAAAGTAAAGTGCCGAGAAGCTAGCGCATCTAGCTACAATATGCAAAGTGTTAAATGGTTTAACCCCTAAACCCCTAAACAACGTTTTTTGAGATTATAGATTTTTTGGGCAGCTCATTACGGATGGAGTTTTTATTTTTTTTCTTTGAAATTTTGATACAATGTGTGTCCGAGGAGTAGCTTTAAGGCCCAACAATTTTTATAACTTTTGACTTTGTAGATAAAAAGTTATGGCATGATATGTCACTTTGTTTGCTCGGCGGGCAGACTGGGCAGCTGAAAAAACTTTTTCAAAAAAACTTTTTCTTGAAAAGTGAAATTTCAAATTGGTTCTTTAGGTTTATACAGACATGTGAAGCTTTGAATCAATCCATTCCGATCAATGAGTCAAAAGTTATGAAGATTTTGAGTTTGGGGTAGTTTGCGGCCAGTTACAGAATCTCCACAGCACAAAAAAAGTTTGAAATTCTTCATTTAATTCAATTTTTCATATTTTTGGAAAAAAATAAAAACAAAAGGTGGAGATTGTTTATTTCAACATTTTAACCATTGGGATTGAAAATTTTCAATTCCATGAAGAAAATGTTCACAATTTAGTATTTTGGCTCATTTTTTACTTCTTTCTACTTACTTATTTTTTCCTATATGTTGTACAATTCCAAATGGTTTGAAATTTTTTGAGAATGTAGCCAACTTGCATTGAAGTATGAATTCAAAGAGTAACCACCATTTTGAATTTTTTTTCACACAAATGTGACCTTGTGAAGTGCAGCTGCCCGGATTTTCGCAGGGATAAAAAAACAGTTTTTGTCAATTCAAATGCTTATATCTTGCAATCTACATGGTGGAAATTTCTGAAATTTTTTCCACATGTTTACAAACCACCTTACTACAAGATCCTACAGTTACATGAGTCAAAAATGTGTTTTAAAAAAAAAATTGCTCTTGTATTAGAAATGGCAGTTTTGGAGCAGTTTTTTTTGGTGAAAACGATGTTAGGGGTTTAGGGGTTAAAACATACTATTTTTCAATCCTCTATTAGAAAGACTAGGAATTATGATCATCCTAAAAAAAATTCCCTAATTTTATTCATTCTAATTTATATCTATAATTATTTAAAACCAAGATATTTTTCAATATCCTATATTAAATATAATAATGTCTCAAGAATTAAATTTAGGCTAAAGTAGATCCAAATCATTTATAAATTTTTCTCCCAATGCATAAAATACACCCTATAGTTTAACTCATGTGGTTTTCTATTTTTTGTAGAGTGACCCCCCCGAGGACAAGGCAATAAAGCAATAGAAGCAATTTTTGTATCTTAGCTAGTGATGAAGTGAGCAACCTACTAGAGGGAGGCATGCACATGAGCTATTTTTTTCCACGCAACAAATAGAAGTAGGATTGCAAAGTAAATTGATGTGACTACAAGAAAAAAGGGGGGGGGGAGAAGCAAATGCAATGACAGATTTACAAGCTAAATGAAGAGCAATAGACGAACCAATGTCAAAGGGAAAGGAAAAGGGTGTACAACCACTTGTAAACAGAGGACAATGAAGTTGCCACACAACATTGTCTTCAAGTACCAGCTCTACTATCCCATTTTGTTAAAGATTGTCAATCCTAATCATGGTGGCCATCTACGCTTAACTATTTTAAATTGTGTCCATTTCCGTCAATGCTACAACTCTACACCATCACAATAGAAATGCAGGATGCTTACCGATGCTCTGTTGGCAACATCAACATTTTTGAAACCTTGTTTGAACTTGTAGGGAATGGCTACACCTTTGGCACTTGCTAACGTGGTTTAGTCGTCCACTACATCCAACTTCAAGATGGCCTTCATCAATTTCTTAACACATGTGGTGTAGGTTTTGTCTTCATGCAATTGATTTTTCTAGCCTTAGTGTACTTTGAGTGGAACTTGTTAAAGGACTAAATAAATAGTTAATACATGCTTTTTCCTTCATTTTCAAAAAATAGCAAACGCTTATGAGTTGGCTACACATGTGTATAGGTCTACCATTCAAATGAAATAGACACTTTTACCACTTATTAAGAACATTTCAAGCATGGTGTTCATGCATATAATGAACTAAGCAGCATTGTTCATTGCATTTTGTCCATTCAATACAACACTTGTCTAAGCACAATGATAGTGACCTATGGTGCCTTGACTTTGCTAAAGTGTACTTAATTCATTATAACTTTAAGAAATTTGATGAAAACTGCCTCTAAATTCTTCCTCGCCTCTCCCATTAATTTTGAAGAAAAATTCCTACCTCACACTATTATTCCTATAGAGGACATTTTGCCTTACATAGTCCATTTGTAGACCTATTACCTTACAGTAGATTGAAAACTTAAACCTTCTTCAAAGGATTAAGAAACTCTATAGTAGTTTAGATATGCTTTTTAGTGCCATAGGTTACAATTGGCTTCTCCTAAAGATAATCAAGAATTTTTTTATTAGATCATAGTAGAGTGAATTACAAAACTCACCTTGTGTGGAAGTATGAAGCTCCCAATTTTCCTTCATACCAAGGTCTCCCATGTCATAAACTTGGTGCCATTGGGTATGTTCTCTTCCGAAACAAAGAATTTTGTCAATCTTGAGATACACTAAGGCCTAGGGGAGGACACTTCCCGTTTTTTAATAACCTACGTGTGGTGGAATATAGGGTACATTTAAATAATCTTAGGTAAAATTTATAAGAAATTTACATATAAAATAGGGGACATTAAAAAGGCAAAGTGTTTTAAAAATAAAATAGGGATGATAGTATGGCTCATTTTTCCGCTTTATGGTAAAATAGGGGCTCTTTTAATGTTGCCAAGTAATGATTACAAGTAATTGATAGCCCCCCTAAAAATACCCCGCCGCCGCACGTGGGTCCCCCAAATATACAAGAAGTGTCCTCCCCGGGACTAAGGCTAGGGTTAGTGTGCTCGCCTTGGTTATTAAAAAGTCCAAACCCTAGCTAAGCAAAGAAGGGACTAGGGCTTCTTTTTTTTGGCTTTTTGGTGCTAGTTTGCACAAAAAAAATAATCCAGCTAAAAAAACTCAAAAAATGTTGGAAATTTTGGATGAAATAGCCATACAACTTTGAAATAAAGAAAAATAGTAGATGAATTCGCCTAATTTTGGATGAAAACCATACTATACATCCAAGAAATGGATGAATGTTGCAATTTGGAGCATCCCTATAACATTTTATGTTGCCACCGTGGCTATTCTCCAAAAATGAAAAAAAAGCCTTGGTCCTATCTACTAACAAGTGGGCACATATCTTAAGGTTTGTTTCATTTGATTCAAAGAGAAATCAAATCAACCATCTAAGGTAGGTACACCCAAAATGGCACCTGACCTTAAAGCGCCATCTACAATGTGCATACATTTCTGAAATCAGTCATGTAACCAGATTGTAGATAGCCATTTCAGAAATAGACTTTGACCGTTAATAACTTTTGCATACGGTATCCAAATCCTATGTTCTGTGGTGCGTTAGAACATGTTTTCACTTGCCAACAAGACTATATAAAAATCTGAACAGCATGATGACAGGAACTATGCACAGTAAGAGTAAGTGGCCATTTTAGGTGTAACCACCTCTTGATTACTAACCTTAGGAAAGTACACCTTGTTCCCATTTCCGTTGGTTTAAGCCATGATTGAGATACATGGTACAAGCTCCACAAAATGTTGCTCTGTCTTCATCTTCTGAACTTGTATCAGTTGAGAACAAATGGACTTACATTTCTCCCGAAATAGGTAACTTTTTTGTAATCTGCATTTGGGGTGATCAAGTGCCTCCCTTGTCTTGCAAATTCAAACCCTATTGTGAATTCTTCAAAACTAACAATCTGTTGCATCGTGATTGAAATTTCAATAACAAAAATATTTAAGTCATTAGAAGGGATTTGAGGGCAATGGAAGATTGTGAGTTTTTTTGAGTTCCCAGATTGTAGGAATGTGCCACATCAATAGCCTAATGTAATCGAGAGACTGCCACATTTGAATTTTTTTTTATTTAAAAAAAAATATCTTTCTGGAAAAAAAATTAGTTTATTTACTTCAATTTTAGGTTTTTTAACACGTTTTAGAATTTTTGGAAAGAAATTTTTTTTTCAAAAAATTTGAAAAATTCACTCAATACGGTTGGTTTGTAGTTATTTTGATAACACAAGGAACAAGTTGGGGAACAACCTTGAAACAAGCTTCTCTTGCCCTCAAATCCCTCCTAATGCATTAAATCAATGCTAGCAAGTAATCCATAGTAATGCAATTAGGTGTTGCCAAACTCAATTAGGAGATCCACCATTGCTAAGAACAAGACATTCTCAAGTTTGGCCCTACATTCTTCGGGAGATTGTCAAAATTCCCTTGTCTAGGAAGTGTATAAGGCTTCCAGAGGTCCCATAAAAATATTGCATTTGCTTTAGATTTCAAGACAATTTTGGTGTGTATGTGAAAATGCATCATTCATCTTTTAATAAAAAAATTTCACTCAAATTCATGTTTTTTTTGCCTATGAAGTTGATCATCCAAAATTGTTATAATCTGAAAATCCGATAGTCAAAATTTTCCACAACTAATTCTATGCATACTAGGTAAAATAGTCATTAGAGGGGATTTGGCTTTATAGAAGACTGTGAGTTCTTGCATAGTGGAGAACTTTGGGAACTATGCACTACTAAAATCTAATGTTAGGAAGATAGCCATGTCAATTTTTTAATTTTATTTATGAGTGTTGACAACAGCTAGCCATTTTCTCACTACAACAAGAACAACTCAAAGAATTGGCTTGAAACGGCCCTCTATTCTCTAAAATCACTATAATGCTTCACTTTTGTATGGTTAAAATTAAAATTTTCAATCACATCTATGTGCAAAAAAATATGAAAGTGGTACAATTCATTGAAAACCTTCAATACCAAAAAGTCATTGGGACTTGAGGAATTAAACTTTAATTGTTTGGCATTATTAGCAATGTGATTGTTGAAGTTGGCATTGTCCAAAGGTAATAAATGCCATATTCTAGTCACATGTCTAGATCCATGGGCATTGAATTAGCATGGATGTTTCTAATTCACACCATAGTGTAATACACTCCTCATGCATTTTAGATATTTAGATGTTGAGTATTTTGAGATCACCCCTAGGATATCTTCTAAGAAATATCCATTGCATTTTGTTAATTTCTACTATCCCCAAAGAATGAATGACATGTTTGAGCCGTAGAGCTATAATCATGCAACCCTTGAAGGCCAACTTTCTCCATGTTGTCCTCATGATGATAGGCTAGTATAGCCTCACATGTTAACATTTCTATGTCACTCTAAATATTTGAGCCAAAGTCATACAGATTCCTATGGGGACTTCTACATCACTTTAATAGTAAATATTAGGATACTACTCATAGATACTACTCAGATTGTATCATCAATGGATGGCTATGGTAGCCTTTACAGTTATCTTTGGGGATGAACACCGCGCATTTACTTTCCATGTTCATAATGTAGTTTTGTTAGTTTGGGTCATCTTTGGTGGGTCAAATGAGGTTAACCAATTGCCCAACTTTTAGATAGATTCACTTTTGGTAGGTGCGGAGTGGGTCCTTTTGGAGATATATTGCATCATAGTTGCACCATTTGAGGTCAACTACCCCATTATAGGCTAAATGGGAGCATCCTCATCATGGGCAAATTGTAATGGTGGTGTATTTTGAAGTTATGAAATTACATCACCATTACAATTTTGCCTACAATGGGGGTGTTTCCATTTTGTTTGTAATGGGGTAATTTACTTTAGAAGCAAATGGGGTAATTTATAAGAATTAAGAATTTAGATTCACTATGGACAATTTTGACCACCATAGTAATTAGTCTCGACTAAAGGTAGACTTCTATGTAAAGTTTGAGGCTCATGAAGCCTATTGATCAATGGTAGAATGGGAGTTTAAAATCTCCAACTAACCAACTGGTGATTAGTAGGTGGGCTTCAAATGGAAGAAGGCCCTAATTCTTGTCCATAACCATCCATAAAACTTGGGGTTAAGATTAAGGCTAACCCAATTTTTTATTAGCTAAAAATCACCAAAATTCACCTACCACATGGGGAGACACTCCCCGCATTTTAGAACCATACGTGCGGTGAAATATGTAATACATGTAATACATCCTAAAATTTAATTTCTTTCTCCAAAAGAAAATTATGAATAGATTATGTTACTTTAAAAGTTTATATTTTGAATTATTGGTATTTTTTATGCTAATAGTAATTAGTTATAAATTTTTAAAGAAAAAAAATACACTATAAAGCTGAAAATAACTTTCACACCCCTATATTATATAAGAAAAAAAATTGAAAAATGAAAAAAAATCCTATAGAATAGCTTTCTATTGAAAGTTTATTTTGGTTGAATATTGATGCAATAGTCATCTTCATGTGATCTCTCTAAATATTTTAGTTTAAAAACATGTCATTTTAGTTTATTTTTCAACCCTTTCTAAACAACATATCTTATGTTATTTGGAATTGAAATTTTTGTCAATAGAAACCTTTAGTCATTTTTAAACAAAGCTCAAAATTGTAGGATGAAATTATAGTTTATTCCAAAGTAAATAAGGGGTCAAAAAATCACTTCGCCACACGTAGGTACCCCAAATGTACTGAGAGTGTCCCCCCCAGACCTACCATTGATAGACTTTGATTTTATTGTAAGAATTTAAGGAGTAGAAATTTTATTTTATTTTTCTAAATTCACCATCTTCTTATTATATTTAGCCATCTAGCTTCCTACCAAAAGCTTACATTGCTGTTGAATTCAATATGCACAAGTCTCTAATTGCCTACACTATTCTCATTATGGCCATACATTCCAAACAAAGTCGCCAAATTTTAGGCATTAAATCACATTTTGAGTTCTCACTAGTATATATCTAATATAAAAATAGATATGTTTCATGTTTGCTTTCTCATCAAAATTTATATATAGCCAAAAATTTACTAATATACATCTCTTCAGCAAAATTATTTTCTCCCTAGAATGATTAGACATAAGGTAGACATGCTAAGGTAAGAGGTCCTATAATGGACCATCTACGGTCTGAAACTAAATTTCAGAGAGGTAAAACTTTAAAAAATATTATTCAGTAAATTTTCCTTGAAAGACAAGTAGAATTGACATCTAATCCAAGTAGTTTCATATTTTTCTAAGCTTTATGGAATTAGTTATATAATTTTGAAGTTGGAGTGGCATAGGGCTCCAAAATGGAGCACCTCCTAAAATATACGCAAATTGTACATTATTGAAGGCTATGAAAAAGCAACATGCACAAACTGTGTACATTTAAGGAGGTGCTCCATTTTAATGCCCACTCCATTTGAAAAACCCCTACCTTAATCACTGCATAGACAAAATTCAAATCCTTCTCCACATTACTATAGAAACTTGCAAGCTTTGGAACTTGGCATGATTATTTAATAACATGATAAGATTTGCTTCCAAGAAATATAGTTGGTGGCTCTAAAATAGACCCTCTTCCCAAATCGTCCTCTAGGAGGCTCTAAAATGGATATGTGTTGATGAGAGAATGGAGTAATGGTTGCATTATAACTTAATAAGGCTTGGTTCATAGTTCTTTAATGGTTTATTTAAGAGCCACAATGGGTCCATTTTTAACAAAGTGAATAGTTGTTCATTAAATTTTTTCAAAATAAGAAATGATGGCCCAACTACCTTTTAAACTATTCCAAAAAATCTGAAAATATTAATTGAGTTAAGCTTTCATTTAAGTTTTAGAAAGGGTCACATTTAGGAACCTTCTCTATTACTTTATGGATGCCGCAATGTTTGATTTGGATAATGTCATATCTTCTTTCAGACCACATGTGTGGTTTTTATAAGGGCTACAAGTCACAAATAGGTATCTACTATAGAGTTATTTGAAAATTCATAAGTAATTCATAAATGCTTCAAAAAATATGAAACTACTTGGGTTAGATTCCACATCAATTCTTCTTCAAGTGAAAAATAAGTGAAATTTTTTTGGGCATCCGAAAACCATCATAAACGCCCAACAACCTTAAAGTGTTGCTTTTAGAGCCATCTACCTTAGCACACATAGGTTTCCTATTGCAATTTTCATTCCAATTAAAAGGAAGCAACCCTAAAATCTAATAAAAAAAGCTTGCAGCCCTTCATTGCATAGGGCAGTGGTACAAAATTTCAACATTCCCAAATTCTTTGAAATTGTGTGATGGGTGTCCGGTTTACCACAATGTTTGGTGAATGGACTGTAGGAGGAGGCTCTTGAATGGAGCGGGTTCTAAAATGGTGCCCTATCTTAAATGTACAGTACTTGTACATGTTGCATTTTCATAGCCTTCAGCAGTGTACTAACAGTGTACATTTGAGCTAGAGCACCATTTTAGAGCCCTATGCCCTTTCAACTTCAGAATTTGATAACTAATTCTAGAGAGCTCCAAAAAATATGAAACGACTTGGGTTAGATGCCTATTCAAGTTGTCTTTCAAGGAAAATTCTCTGAAAAATATTTCAAGATGTCTGACCTGCCCAAAATTCTGTTCCAGCCCTTAGATGGTCGGTTTATGGACCTCCTCCCTTAGTACTGTACTGTATCTACCTTAGCCACTTCATCGGAAGTTCATCCAAAGCTTTCTAGAAAAAGCTAAATCACTAAAGAAAACCCGCTGCTTCTGACCCTTAAGCTGACCCTTAACCCTGTAAGTACGGGCCCTTCACCGTGGGGGAATGTGCTGAGAAGACCCATGTCCGTGGTTGTTGATCTGATTGCTTCCTCAGGTGGGAGGGCAACTCAGAATAGAATGAGAGTAATTACAATCTGGAGGAGAGGGAGTGCTCCCCAATACATGTGTGATTTCTAAGAAAAATTAAACAACCTTCATTTACAAAATTGAAAACAAACATGATCATCCCTTTTTTGGACATTGGGCAGAGTGCAAAAACCAAGCTTTCGAAGTATCCGAAATTATAACATGGAACTTTGACAAACCCAGAATGCATCATCTGATTGATAAGCAAAAGAAACAACTGATGGATGAGTGAAATGAGGTGAAGATAAGACAAATCAGGGCTTGCAATTTTGGTTTTCCAAAGAAATCGGGCAGGCTTCATTGCCCGGGCAGGTTGCAGATGCATTAAGGGTAGTCACGGCTCTTCCTCTGGGCCGAACTTCGCCACCGTTTTTCATTGTGGCAGCTTAGGGTTGGCTCTTGCGAGATGGCATGCGACGGAATATTCTTCGACGGCAAAGACTTCGCCACGTCGCTTATTCTATTCCGGAGGTGAATAAGGGGTGTGAAGAACCGTTAGGTACCGCTCCTCAGATTCTGTCTGTTGTTTTTTAGAATCTACACTTGTAGAAAAAAATTAAAGCCTTAAATGAGCCAAAAAAAACCCACGATGTGTTCTCAGCTACCCATACTGCTACAAAAAAATGAAATTAGATGAATACTAGAAACTCTATTGTCTCAGTTCAGTGGTGTCTCAAATCATCCATTGGACACTTAGTGTCCATGGCGACATTCCAAGGTTAAGTTTAACCTTTGAAGGACAGACTAGTGGCTACAAAAACCATGCATTTTGATACTATGTAACATCACCTACTTTGAAAAAGCCAAATATATGCATTGGAAGTCAAAGTATTATAGAAGATCTTCCCTTTCCACCCCCAATACCGAGGATGAAAAGTTGCATTTCTGTCTTGGAAGGAAAGATTCTTTGTCATTCACTAGACGTTGTTCAAGGGTTAAGTACTTCACCAATTCCCACTAGCTCTGTATTGCTACTTTGAACTCATCCCGCCAGTTGAACAGGGTAACCCATGTAGGGGTTTGATGGCCCGATTCCATGTTAGGGTTGTTAGTAGCAACACCTCGTTAGGACTCCGGATTGACGCTAGGAATCCATTGCTAAAATATGCATAGTCCTATTGTAGCGCAGAACGATGAGGGATTGGGGGACGGAAGTAGCTAGCAGGTAACATACCATAGTGGTGCGTGCCGGCTTGTGTGTGAAAGAATCAAGGCCGTTTCTCATGAGGCTAGGGGCCGGATGGGGAGCTGGAGGGAGGTGGCTTTCCCACTCCCTTTGGACCTCCAAGGCCTGGAGGGAGTGTGGTTTAAATGCCCCTCCTCTCCTGGCTGAAAAGCTGGTTTCTTTGGCTAAAAGTGAAGCACATTTATCGATCAATCAATTTGGGGGGTCCAGGTGGGATCCCCTCTAGCTCTGTTTTTCGTTTAGTGATTGCCTGGAGGCTGGAGGGGGTCTGGAGGTCCAGGGCTCCAGGCCTGGAGGTCCAGCTCCCCTTTTCTTCCAATGGGAACCGCGTGGACCTCCAGGTTCCGGAGGTCCAGGCCTTCAATGAGAAGCGGCCCTGATCAGTCCTCGTCCTAGCCGAGCGTGAGCGGTCCTTTTGCAGCAACCCAAGAGCTGCCGTGAGCCATCCGAGGTGACCGTCCTACGAAGAGGGGCCTTAAAAGCCTTATTCTCGTAAACTTCGGATCTCCACCGCCATTCCGCATTTTCCCCACCTTTCCTGTACTCCTTCGGTTGCGGCACTCTCGCTTTCTGTCAGTCCCCCTTCCCTTGCAACCATCTCAACAATTGTAGCTATTGCTCACATATCTAGCTATCTAGCAAGCCCCAACGACCTCCCTCGACACCCTGAACCCATCTCTCTGTTTATATCCTGCCTTGCGTTGAGAGCGTTCTAAAATCTAGTGTTTCAACTTTTTTAATCCATCAATCAGCTCTACTAGTGGGGGTGTGCGTGTACAGAGGATCGCAGCAACAGGACGAGCTTGCTGTTGGAATGACAAGCAACAAGATGAGCTGGTAGTGGCTAGATCGTTTGAAAGGTTGTCGCGAATGTGAGGAAAGAGGAGAGGAAGGGCTCTCTTGGGAAGCTTGCTGTTGCGATGGGGTGGGAAGCACAGGCTGCAGCGGGAGTGGGCTTCTTAGTCGTTGGGATACTTCACGGCTTCATGCACATAAAACCCTACTGCTTACGCCACAGCCGTAAGCAGACCCACCGCAAGAGCTGGTCCCACGACGTGGAGCTTTACGCGGTCGTCGTGTTCGCTCTCTCCCACGTAATTAGCGACGTCGTCAGTCGCACCGAAGCTGATTTGAAGCACCCCGTAGCAGCCTCAATAAATTCGCAGAGATTAGCGGTCGCGATCAACTTTCTGTTTTTCGCAGTTGTAACCCTAATTGCGGACAACACGAAACTGTTGCCTGTGCCTCCGGAGACGACTAGCTTGCTGGCGCTTTCGGCGTTCGTGCAGGAGTTTCTGCTGTTCTACTTTCAGAGAGATGGTGCGGGGTTGGAAAGCCAGTATCATTATCTGTTGTTGGTGCCAATTGGGGTTTGTGCGGGATCCACGGTTGCGGAAATTGCATATCCGAAGGCTGTGTTGCCGCCTGTGATTCGGAGCATGGGGCTCGTGCTGCAAGGGACGTGGTTCGTGCAGATTGCAGTGTCTCTGTTCAGCGGAAAGTGGATTTCGCAGGGGTGTACGTTGAAGGAGGATGGTGAAGGGGATTATACAGTCTCTTGTCAAGGTGAGTCTTCCATTTTCTATTTTCTGTCTAGTCCCCTAAGTTTTAAAGGTGAAAATCAATTCGAAGGTTGATTATAGTAATCTATATCTAGAGTTCCCGAATGTAGGTTATGATTTATTCTATGTTTTAATATTTTCAAATGTTTTTCTCCAACCTCTAGGGGAGTTAATAGTTCTATATTTAAGTATGTGCACGTGCTTGACCGCATCTCACAGAATAACAGAGTCTTAATCACTCAATGATTGATAATGAAAATGGTACAGTCTTGCGTAGCCCGCCAGTTGTGTGACTCTCTGGAGACCATATCCCTGTGTGGCACTACCTCTTATACAGAGTAATATGAGTGGTCTTCTTGAAAGCTGTATCACGTGATAATCTGGGCTTAGGAAGGTTATGGGACGGAATACCTTTTTGAATCAAGATTGTCCATGTATGGAATTTTAGTTGATTCTAAGGGCTCACAATGAAGAGATGGGTTATGAGTTATAAGTGCCTTCTGACTAGCAAATGAGAGTGTGACACGGTCGCCTTGAAATTTGGACTTGGCATTATGTTTGCACTTAGGAATTGCACGTCTGGTGCACGACTTAATTTTCCAAATGTGCAGGGATGAATCTTATGAGAGGACAAGGAATTGCGACTCTTCAATTTAATTGCCACTTGGCTCTTCTCCTCCTCTTGCTGCTTCCTCTATACGGGATTATGAGTAAGTTGTACACTTCACCCCAGCATTACCAGGCACTTGGTGACTCGGAAGATCATTATGAAGCCAAGGAATTAACGCAGTTGCGAGATTCCTCTAGGATTTCCGCACATTTCACGCAAGCCGATCAATTCCATGTTATTCAGGAAGATGAAGAGTTGGAGGAACCGACACCTAGACGGTCGTCAGACTCCAATGGATTCCATTCCATGGTAATCTGAGTGAAGACTAGAGGATTCATTTTTGTATTTTTTTTTCCTGCTTCCGATTATGTAGGAAGCCGCGAGTATTTAGTTGCTCACAGAATCTCTCTTATATGAGGAACTGGTCGTCTACACTCTTAGGATGCCATTGTGATTTTGCCTCTTGCCCACGGGTAAGATGGTTGTTCCATCAATTGTTTCGTGGTTTTCCATTCTGACGGGTATAATTTGAAATGTTAACTTTTGTTTTGGTTTCACGGTGCCAGTATTTTTTCTGAACTCAATGTGAAGTGAGACGTTTCGTTAGTGAGAATCTATGGCATTGGCACCTTTTGAGAATAATTCCAATTAAGTTTAGAGAGTTGAGAAAGTCCCTGTTAAATTGGAGAAAGTCGAGCAATAGCTTTGACATCTACTTTGTGAAGTCAGTAGGTCAATGGCTTGTTCGAATGTAACTCAACTTTTCAAAATTAGGAGCTTGGGCTCTTTATTCGCAATTCAGTTGTATTGCCATATGAAAATGATTTCGATTCATGGCACTGAGGTCATGACGTGTTTCTAAATGCTCCAGCGAATTCTCGTCCTTAGGTCAGTCCCCTAGAGATGTACAGTACAGTACTAGTTTAGAAACGTGCCTCTCGTCTCCGAAATGCCCACAATAGTCTTTTAAGAATACATTCTTCCTTACGATCAGCTACATAGTCAAAGCGACATGAAGTCCGTTATCAGTAAGTACATTACAAGGGCGAGGAACGGGAAAAGCAAGCATAGGAGACATGTCTGAACGTTGATCCTGCGTTTCATTATATTGTAGCCAACGTAGTGGTGGATGAAGAACTACCTAATATGATCAGATACATGGGACGCTCTCCTGAAGGAACAGCAAGCACAGAAGACCTGTAAATCTGAAGTCCGATCATAAGTACACCAGAAGTAGTGAATGAGGACCCACATAATTTGATCAATTCACATGGGTTGTTCTTCTGGAGATTGCAGCAATTGCGTTCAGTCTATGTCCATTTTTGCTGTTCCCTTTGAGCCATGTTCCAAGTAGTAGGTCCTTCTTTACTGGGGTCTTCGATATGTGACAGGTTTACATCGATGAGACTGCGCGCAGGTTGGGCGAATTTAAGGAGTGCCATCCATCATCCATCTCTCGAGTTCATCCTCTTGCTCATGTACGAGGCGAGGCTGAACCTCTTCCGTTTCGCCAGAAAACATGTGGCCAAGCTCAGCGCCATCGGTGAATATGTGCAAGAAAGGACGGGCTTCAGCAAGGGCAACCACACTCTCACGCTTCAAATGCCACCCGAGACCAAGCCAACGCAATTTAGGGAAATAAGGTCTCTTCAGCCACCCGAGGGACACTGCGCTTACTCCCTGACAATTCTGCAGATCTAGAAGCCGCAGTGATCCTCCGAACCCACTGTTAAAATCCTTCAGAAAAGCCGAAGCCAGCGAGATCACAGTCGTGTCTCCAATGAGAGGACAATCCCGCAGCCTGAGCTCCACAAGAGCTCCCAGCTTACCTCGCACAATGGCAATGGTGGCGTTGTCGGTGAGGGAAGGAATAGCAGAGATATCTATGGATTCCAATGTGCATGCAAGCGACCCAGCCAGCAACGCCGATATACCGTCGTCAGTCACTCGCTGACATCCTCGGAGTGAGACCGAGGAAAGAGGTGCAACTCCAGTTCCTAATATTGAAAGACCAGAATCGCTCACGTCACATCCATTCAAAGCCAGCACTTCCAATTTTGATAAAGCCCCAATTGATTTCATGCTGCCATCTCCAACGCTTTTACAGCCCTTGAGGTTCAGTGACTTCAACTTGGTGCAAAATGCGAGGTGCTGAATTGAGAAATCACTGAGTAGCCCGCAGGACGCCAGAGTGACACATTCTAGCCCTAGGGGAGTCGCAGGGAGATCATGGAAAGCTAGGTCCGTCAGCTGCGGCGTATTACTTAGCTCAAAGGTGTGCAATTTCAAGCAGCTGTGAAGCACAGCCCTGCATCCCACATCTGTGATCCGAGAAAACCCGCCAAACTTAATGCTCTCCAAGTTGAAGCAGCTTTCTGCCATGAGCAGGATACCTAGGTCAGTCACTCGCTTAAAAGACACCGTCTGCGACCAGTCCTGGCTTCGTACAAGCGACAGACGCTGCAGCTTTGAACAAGTTCCGATTTGTTGGATGCCCCAATTCGTTAAATCAAAAGCTAGCAGCGGCTCCTCGAACGGGCCATCCCGTAACTCCAACTCTGAAAGAGAAGGCAACCTTGAAGCAATCAAACCCACAAGGGAATCTGTTATTCGGTCCAAAACCAGGATTAGCTTCTCCAAAGCGAAGAAAGGATGGCTTGCTCGAGCGAGAAGACGAAACTCTTCAGCTAAATGCAGAACCTGCTTGGCTTCGCGCTCCGCAATAAAGCCAATCTCAAGGCAATTCAAACCGGAAGTTACAAGCCGCGATATTGCTGCATACGCGCCAGAATCAAAGCAAGAGGAATCCGACCGCATCGTCAAGGACTCCAATTTCCGACAATTTTGCAAAATCATTTCCAGAGCCATACTGAAACTGTTCACTTCCTGCCGATCTTCATGCCAACCTAGCTCCAATGACAAAACCTGCAGCAGAGGACACCTCATGGCAATTCCGCATAAAAGCTTCGCGGAAAATTGATGGCAGCCAAAGAGACGTAATGTATGCAACTCTTTTCTTGTGATTGTGTTGATTATCCCGTCATCCATCTTGGAGCAGTCCAAGGATATGTTGCTCACACAAGTGTTGCCAGACAGTAGCCTCTCCACAACATCTGGCTCCGTTCGAAAGTCCACCAACTCTATAGAAACAAGGCTTCTGAGAGCCTCCTTTGCGCACGAACGCAGAGCGCGGCATGTTGCTGCGGCAGCGCAAACGGATGAAGCATCGAGTTTTGAGATAATGCAGTAAAGGAGGGACCTCGGTAGCTGCTCCAGTGCACTTTCCGTGTCCATGGCCACAGTGCAAATAACTGCCCCCAATCTGCTTCCGCCTAATTAAAATTGTTAGCACATCATGCTACATAGTTCTCCCAGCAACAGGGGCAATTCAAACCTCTGCCTCTACTGATTTCTAACCTCTACTTCTCTAATTGCAAGTTCCTGATTGCAACGCGTACCAAAATGTGAAACTCTAAAGCTTGTCTTAGACAATAGATTCTGAGAATTGACACCCCCTTGAATTGTGTCAGTGTTAGGTCAACTAGAACTACTTCTAATCCGCATTACTTCTGCCCACAGTCTCCAAATGAGGCATACTTTGGTTCACGGGAATCCCCTAGCAATTAATAAGTAAAATCGATAAAAATTTCGTTACCCAGAACTCATGACTCTAAACCTAAAATTCACCAACAAAACATAGAACCCTTACAACATTTGCATACAGTATCCAAATGGCAGGCATTCTTCGATGCACAAGAAAATATCCTCGCAATTGCTACCAAAGACCAATAGAAATTTGGTAAGTTCAATAATAGGAACTACACTACGTATTGCACTTATGATCGGTGTGATCACTAAGTCCTTTTGATCGATGCACATACCCTAACCTCAAGCTCCATCCGCGTAGAAAACATCGCCGGAATGTTCACCCAGATTAATCTCAAATAAAACTCAGATGTAGATGGGCGACCGACGAAGCGAACACCACCCACCCTCCCCTGCTCCTCCCTCCTCCTCCTCCAAACTTTCCTTATGCTCCTCTGGTACTCAGCTTATAAGATGAAAATCCACGCTTTAGGATTCAACCATCTCGTGAAATCAAGGCGTAAAAGAAGAAAAAGAACGACGTCTGGCACACTGCGATGACGGCAGAAGCACCAGCCCTCGCCATGGAATTGATAAGGAAACGAGGTGTCCGGAAGAAGGACGGTGTGAGTGATGCGGGAAGTGGAAGGTGGAAGATGGAACGCTTGGATGAACTCTGCGTCCTCGGATGAACTCTGCGTCCTGCGATGAGCCAGATCCTAGTAACCCAGTGGCAGGAGTGGGAAGCAGGGTTTGTTTGTTTTTTCATTTTTGAAGAAGTGTCATTGATAGTGGTGATATAAAATGTTATAGTGGTGCTCCAAATTGTAACATTCAATCACTTATTGGATGTACAAAATGTTTTTCATCCACAATTAGGTGATTTCATCTTTAAAAAATTTAATTTCAAAGTTGTGTGGCAATTTCATCCAAGTTTTTTGGCATTTCTTATAGCATTTTTTAGCTACATTCTTTCTTTTGTGCAAGGAAGAGCAATGGAATTTTTCATCTAACTCAAATTCTTATATATACATATATATATATATATATATATATATGATATCTTTGAGTTAGTGGTTGCTTTTAGAATAAGATCACTTTTAGAACCCTCTATCTTCTAGGTTCTTTTGTATATATTTGAAATAGAAGGTTCATAAATTGAGGTATAGAATAGTTAGTGATCAAAGTTTATATTTATGTTGGGTTGAATTCAACTTTAAACCTTTGAAAAGATGCCCTTCCTTTGTTTTCCCTCCCTTGGCACCAAACAAAGACAATTATAGATTAATTTTGGAAAAAAAACAAGAACCCTCTTCCCTTGACCGAAATACTATAAAGCTATGAAAGTACAAAAGCATTAATCCATATTATTTGGTCTTAATAATACATTTGAAATTATAAAGGGGGGGTTGAAAACTAAACAATCTTAACATACAAGTAAAGTTACATTAGATGTTTATGTGGGGTTGGATTCACTAATATTTTTTACACCTAATTTAGAAGCTATATAATGTTTTACTACATTTCTAAAATTGTGAAAATGTATTGTAAAATCCAACTTAGAATACTAATAATCTAAAGACCATATCAACTATTATACAAACCAATGTTCTTTTTAATAATATATTTGAAGACAAAGATTAAAAATTCCTCCTAAAATTATTTGTAAAATAAATATTTGTCATTTTTACAAGGAATAATTGAAGTCGTTTTAGAAGGGTCAATTTTTGAATTTAAAAAGTTAGTTTTCGAGAGTTTGCATTGATCCATTGTTTGAAACCTTCAAATTTACTTCAGATTTGGTGAAGCATTGTATTTCTACATTCATCCATCTTTTGGACTTAAAAACACTTTTCCATCATATTCATACATTTTTTCATCCAAATTTGGTGACTTCATCCATAGTTTACCCATGATGCCAAACAAAAGGGTTGAATATGGCTACATTCTCATTTATTGAAAAATCTATTATTAGATTGATGCATACAAGTTGTAAACTTGACTAGTTATGTCCTACAAATATACATCCTAAAAATCATCAATTTTGAGAATAAAATTGATTCTTGAAAAAAGGTATTTTAATTTTCATGAATTTTCAAAGAGGAACTCCTTAGGGCACCTTGAATAAAACTCTGGAAAAATTGCTTTGGTTAACAATTAACCAAATAACCCTTAACCTTGAAGCGCTCCGACGTCTATATTCTGGACGATGAACAGAGGGCTTCAACTCACTGTTTCATCCAATTAACTTCTCATTTATCAAATGTAACATTTGAATTTAGAAGAGACAACTTTCCTTCATGACCAAATTCATGAAATTCTCGTAAATGATATATCTGTACAAAACTATAAGCAAAAATGTGCAAAAATTCAAAAAAGGATTGAGACATTTCAAGGTTAAACGCCAAGGCAGATGTTTTGCATTTGATGATTAAATAAGAATCTTTCCTTTTAGGAAAGAAGTGCAACCATTCATCCTTGATATTTGAGGTGGAAAGGGAAAATCTTCTACCAGACTTGGACATCGAATTGAGCATTTTTGGCTTATTCAAAGTTGATGTCACAGCCACCAGTCCGTTGTTCAAGAGTTAATGACACTTTTGGGGGTCCTTCTTAGGAGAGTTCTACCTTACAAAGCAAGGAATATGAAGATTGGAAGTGAAAAACATTTGTAAATGCAAATTCGTTCCTCTGCAACCCATGCCATGCTCACCAGTAGGATGAATTGGAATGGTTCCTTCAATTTCAAGCTTGATAGACCAGCAATCATCCTCAAAGAGAAACACACTCCTCAAAATCTAGTTAAAATTTGCATGAAGAATACACTGCCTAGCTTGCCTCTCAACAATTCCCCAGTTTTCTATTACAAGCCAAGTGAACAAGGATGCTCTTATGAACAATTGTATGCACAGACACCTACTGCGACTCCCTTCCCGGCTTCATAACATCTGGTTCAATGATTGTCACCTTGCGATTTGCGTAAAGCATTCTTGTGCAAAGTCGGATTTCTCTCCAAATCACAACTTCGATCCACCATACCGAATCCCATGAACAACACAAAGACAAACCAACGAATACATTTTCGAACTAAACCCACACACATCATCCCAGACGAGAATCTACATACACGAAGAGATCAGAAGAGAGAACCCAAAATTCGAATGCAGACGAGCAGCGGGGATGCATCAAAATTTCGAACTAAACCCACACGCATTCTAGAGGCGCCTCAAGCATTTTGCCCCGCCCAAAAATTTGAACGACAGCAGTCTTCTTCCCCGCCTTGGAATTAAGTCCCGCCACAAGGGCCGTCGACGTTGAAAGGAGGAGGAGCGACGAGGACGCGACGATGGAGCTGTGTTCATGGATTTTTCATATTTACAAGACTGACGGCAAAACCCGAGTTCCTCGAGTGGCCGGGATTGCGCAGCAGCAGGAGGCATTCTTTGTGATGGTGTGCAAGTAGCAGACAGAAGAGCGAAGAATCCGAGGAGTGATTGCTTGGGGTGATGATGGGGGTGCTGTGGAGCTTACACGAGGGCGGAGAAGCTGAGCTCGAAGAGCCATGGCAAGGGCTGCAAGTGGCTTTCGGGAAGCTCCATCATGTCGGCATTCAAGTACTGGCTGACAGGGTTCATCTCCGGGAGGCGTTCCTTGCGAGGGTGGTGAGGACTAGCTGCTGCTGTAGCATCCATTTTGGGGTCGAGGAATGTGTACACCATGCCTTTAGCTTCTTTCGGGTAATAGATGCACACTTGGTTTCGCCCCTGCGCGACACAAGTCCCTCGCGACTGGCAAAGCGGGCGATGCTCCACCACGAGGCGTCGCAGTCTGCCTTGCTTGCGGGAACTGGACAACATGGCGGCGAAGAAAGCGTCGCGCTCACGGGAGGGGTTGGGGTCATTCCAAGCAGAAAGAGCAATGAGCGTGCCATTAGGGTTCACAGTGGCGATGGTGTCGAGCTCGTCGACGGTGAAGCCCTTGAGGCGCGTGCCCTGGATGTGAAACTCCTCGTAGTAATAGATCGCGGTTTGGCAGGTAACGAACTGCGCGTTCATGCTCCCCCCCCAAGCGTCAAAGTTCCTTAGAAACTCGCAGCTGAGGTTTTGTACCCACGTCCCTGAGTCGAGGTGGTAGGCCAGCAAGAGGTTGTCGAGTTGCGGGCCGCGGGCTAAGCAGTAGAGGAAGCCGTTGGAGTAGACACCGTTCTGGTAGCGTTGGAGGCGCAAGCCTTGCGGGGAGTTGCTGGTTTCGGTCCATGCGTTCGTGGAAGAGTCGTAGCACTCTGTTTTTCGGATAATTGTGTACTCCCCTGCGACCAAGGAGTATCCGCCGGACACAATAATCCTGTACCTGCTGCTGTTTTGACTGTCTCGTAAGATGTGGAGGAGGTCCGGGCATCGCGGTTTAGTCAGGGGAGGTAGTCGCCGGTGTTCGCGAGTCAAGGGATTGCAAACCGTGACTGGGAAGATTGTGCCCCTTACCAGAGCGCAGATGAGGCCATGTGAGGAAGCACAAAGAAGCCCGTCGGAGGCGGCGAGAACGGTGTCAGGGTGATCCGTCGCCACGAGGAGAGCCGAGAAAGATGGCAGCCACTTCCAGAGCTTGGTGGCTGGTTCGTAACCTGCCCATATCCACTTCTCCCCTTTAGCAACAAGGAAAGCCACGGGAGCAAAAGCGTGTTGGTCTGCGGAAGTTAGACGCTCTGAAATGGGACAAAACCGAAGCTGGCGAGTGACATCGCGAAGCTCTTGGCACACGCTTTGCAATCGGATAACACTATGGGCATCCAACCGTGAGAAAACCTCAACTCTTAACTCCTGCGGTAACCGCAACAGCAAAGATGTTTGCTGCTGCGGAGCACGTCCACGCTGCAAAACAAGGTTGCTGCAGGCTTCTGCCGCGTTGGGACACACCTCCTTCCTAGGGGAGACATGCTTCACCCCACACTGGCCACCACCAAAGCGTGGTTCTCGTGTGCCCATCTCTGACCTTCTTTTGCTATAGTGCACACAGCTGAAGTCCAACTAGTAAGCCACTCTCGCTAAGCCTAATTGGAAGCATCAAAACCCTGAATTACTCTGGTTCATCTCCTCCTTCATCTAACTTAAATGAAACGAACACGAGAAACACAAGGGCGAACACTCACCGTGTGTCTTCAGATCCGAAATAGATGTCACACACGATGATGCTCCTCACTCTCGTCCCCTCCTGGTATGCTTAAAGCAGACATCGTCAATTGTGATCGTCCAGGGCTCACAATTGGAGGGGGATCTCCCAGAATTAGAACATGTGCCACTGCAATATCGGCAGACCACACCCACCCGCAAGACCTTGCGGAGCAGAGAGGATCTTCAACCTTTCAACGCTTGCACCCGGACCTGGAACTAGCCCTTCCTTGGCCGGCGACGACGTCGCACAACACAAGATCCTGCCTCTGAATGTTGCAAGTACTCTATACCCTCTACATAATAAACCAAGAGTCCAAGATCCTTATAAATTGCGAAATCCTAACAAAATATGTACCTTCGCCGCCAACAAAATGGCGAATTTGCTTTAAGAGGAAGAGAGACGGAGCAAGAAAGACGACATGAGAGTACACAGTGAAGCGAGAAAGCCGCTTGAGGGAAGACCCAAAGTTGGGCACAGGAAGCGTAAAGGGTGGATGAGCACGCGGGGAACGATGGGAACGAAAGAAGCGAACGAAGAGAGGGACTGAGAGCCGCCAATCAGGTCTGGCATTGAAGACGATCATCAGAGCGCTTGCTGCCTCCTGCATTGTGTGCCATCACATCGTACTATTTTGTCAATTTTGATTAGGGTTAAACTTATTTTGTGTCCCGGAACGACGGTGATGCGCAGGTCCTCGATGTTGAAAGTTGGGTTTGCTGAGACGGATGTGAGAGCAACTCTGTGATTAGGCATTTGGGATTTTGGGACGCCTGGAATGTGGGTCTGGAATTTAATGTGGGTCTCTTCGGGGTTGGTCTCTACTTTTACTTTAGTTTTATCGTCGCAGTTAGAAGCCGGAAACGACTGGTGTGGTACGGGCGGGGAAGCGTACACTGTTGCGGTTTTATTTACTAATTTTAGTTGCAGCCGACAAACTTGTGAGGATTTGAGGAGATTGCACTGTTGTAGGCAGGGAGTAGCTTGAAGGAAAAGAGATGTACTCCGAAATAACCTCAACTTGCCGGCAATGTTTCTTCAGGACTTAGCAAAGCAGTCGCCTTATTTCGCTCTATTGACTTTCTGGACTAAGGATGCGTAGGTTAGTTGCCTTCGTCTGAAGTTTTTGGGATTGACGCACCCTAAATTTCTTGAGGAATCTCAGGTCAGGGAGTTTATAGAGCTTTGTATCGACCTGTGCCTGAGGGCGTAATGCGATACACAACCGCTTGCTGAAACTTAGTGTGCGTGCTACTGAGTGATCGGAAGCTCGGGTGCGACATTGTTCTCTGCATTCATCAAGGTTAGCTCTTTTCTCTTTTCAGGGCACGTCTGGAGGGCCATGTCACTTTCTTCTATCTAACTTGGATTGTTTTATAATATTAATTGGTTATTTTGAAAATCGTACTGAAGATTGGAATGGGCTCATTTTGGTCGAGACCGAGATGTCCTACTTCGCAATTCCTTGGGGGTAATTTCTAAGATTCCTTGAATACACATTAACGTTGAATAAAGTAGACTGTTAATAGTAATTGCTCATATCCATTTAGGACGTTCAACAAGATTTTACCTTTGTGGGGGGGTATCCATCGACCTGAGGAACTTTCCATCTGAGGGGAGGCAGGCCTCTTGCAGTAATCTTTTGGTCAGTCATGTAAAGTCGAGAGAGAGAGAGCGACCTAGAATTGGCGCATTTTGAGCTACAGCATGTGATGGCAAGAAGCAATCTGGAATGACTCTGCTTCTCGCTCTTTTGTTCTGGTGAAGATGCATGATTCCAGCTCAATGGAGCACTGTGAAGGGATAGATCTAAGTCAGCAGCTGAGCCAAGTGTGCTTGCAATCACCCATTCATCACAATAACAGCGAGGAGGAGTTGGCAATTCAAGACAAATATGACTTGAGAATAATCGATGATGGTGTCAATTTAGCTGACCAAGAAAATCCGTCCGACTACATCTGCAGTCAGGACTTTTTCTGGTGATATTTCTGTTCAGCAGGACTGGTCATTTACTTCTCTCTTGCTTTCAGTTGCTTCTCTGTTCCAAGTTTATTGTGACTACGAATCGAAATCTGAAAGTTTTACTAGGTTGAGCTTAAGATCTTTTGATCGCTGGCGAGGTACTGTACCGGAAGGTGAGGGTAGCTGCAGAATCTAAAGGTAATTGATTACGGTTTTGTAAAACCAGACTTAATGTGTTCTGTATCTGTATGTGCAGCACACCAGACTTCATCACTCCTGTAGATCAACAATTCGCCATCGATTTGGATAACAAGGTGAATCACTCGTACAATTTTTTGTGGTTCAAAGGTAGATTAACTTGGCTCTTCATATGAAGCAGAGCATGGCGAAAGTTGGTTTTCTTGTCCGCGTTTGGAAATGCATTGTTTAACAACCAATTTCACCTAGTGATTTTTCCATGCAGGAAAATTCGGGGTGCCTACGTTCGCCAGGTTCATTGACACCAGTACGATTGAAAAGACCGAGACCTGGTTCGCCTCACACAGAAATCGATGCTCTTAGAAGATCTTGTCCATTTGTGATGACTTGTCTTGCACTTGTACACTTTGGCAGTTGTTTAGTTTGCAAATTCTCAGAAGATGTTCAATTCACAAATCTGGTCCTTGATTTAGATATTGGACACGCTGATGGTTGAGAACGGTAGTTCACTATGCTTTTTATTTGACTCACGCTCCTCATAGTTTTTTTTTGTCATGAGCCCTGGTTTAGTCGGCATAGTCTAAAGTCCGTTCTATGTCCTACATGTGAGCAATGTTTACCCGTGAATTTCCTGAACCTCTTGCTTGTATGCTTGATCAGATTCCGTTCGTTCACAGCCAAGTTGGTTGGATGATAGTCCGGCAGATCAAGATCTGGAGATCATTCCGCTTGCAGAAACTCCTTCAATAGTGGAGGATACTAATACTTCGTCAACAGATATTAAGACGCAACTTGCTCAGCTAAGTGCCATTCCACCTAGTTCACGAGGAAGACTGGCTAGTATGCGGCGGCGTGTCCAATCTGCTGTGTGTTTACAAAATCCATTCTTGGAAGAGGATGCAAACTTGCTGCAGAAGTTGAATGCACAAGGTAAAGTGCAGTGTTTGGCATCCACACCCTGATGTAGGTGATGTTGAATGGTCCCCCGTAATTTAAGTGGTTCATTATAAAGGGCTCACACATAATTGATATTCCGTGTGTATGAATGTTTCTGCTTGTGGCGTAAGAGAATTCGAGGATAGGCCTGGTTTGATGTGGTTTCTCTGTCTTGCAGCTCGAATGCCAGCACCATTTTGTGGTCAAACAAATATTTCTCGTTATCGAGAGGATTTCCATGAGATTCAGGTATGATTTTGAACTTCTAGACCATGCGTTTATTCTCTTTTAAATTATTATATGCTGCTGTGATTGCATTTTTTACCAACACCAGCATCATGTAATTACAAACTTTCTTGTGGTGCGAAATGGCAGGAGATTGGACATGGTAACTTCAGTCGTGTCTTTAAAGCTTTGAAAAGAGTTGACGGTTGTTTATATGCTGTCAAACGTTCCCAGCATCCACTTCGAATGACCAGTGAGAGGTTTCATTTACTTTCCTCTCACACTGTTTTGCGCAGACAATTAGTTATTTACTTGAGGCTGAACTCTGTGTCCCTTGTTTCTGCTATGTGACTGTCATTTTACTAGCTGCCAAGAATTTGGCTTGTTTGTCCAGTAAAACAAAGGCCCTTAGTAAGGACTTTTTACACTACAGGATGGAAAATCACTCCTCCCTTTCCCTGTTTGTGTAGAAAGCAAGCGCTGACGGAGGTGCAGGCTCTTGCAGCAGTCGGTGAGTTCAGAATGAAAGCCGAAACTAGGCACAATTTGTCAGTGTTATTAGCAACGATGTTGACGCTTGATTTGCCATCAGACATGGCGTCGGAGCTGTTGATGAGTAGTTTGTAGAAGTAAATTATTGAATATGGAAGCCTATGTGGGAAACTCTTAATTGTTTAACCGCAACCCAAATGCGGTTTAGCTGTGAAATGTAGTCTTCTATTAGATGTTCTACAATGTTCTACAATGATACGGTCAATTATCTTGCAGGAGCGCATGAGAACGTGTTGAGATATCACACAGCTTGGTTTGAGAGTGATTACTGCTACATTCAAACAGAGCTCTGTGACGGAACGCTAACGCAGTTACGGAACTCTGACTCTAGTATTTCTCAAGAGTCGTCACTATTGGAGATCATGCGACAGGTACGTACCATGGCTGCCGAGTGTTCTGTATAAAACGCTGTAGATTTCGCTTTCTAGTATCTTTTAATGACGTCGAAATTGCTGTATAGCTTCTGTACAAGATGCCTTATGGTTCTCTTTGTTTTTAATTTGACGAGCCCAGTACGTTGGAGCTGACTTTGCTTTGCCGTGCTAGATGGCAAGTGCACTATGTGTCATCCACTCGAAAGGTTTAGTTCACTTGGATCTCAAACCAGACAACATTTACGTTCTTGATGGGGTTTACAAGATTGGAGATTTTGGACGTGCAACTAAAGCAGATGGAAGCATGGACATTGAAGAGGGTGATTCTAGATATATGCCATTAGAGATTATGAATGATGACTACAGTCAGCTCCCAAAGGTTGACATGTTTGCGCTTGGTGCGACAATCTATGAACTAGCAAAGGGATCACCCCTCCCGAATTCTGGAGCACAATTTCAATTGTTGCGGGAGGGGAAGTTCACTCTCCTGCCTGGATACTCCACCTCATTTCAAAATATCTTCAAGGTAAGTTATCGCATCCCTTCATGGTTTGAATCAGGGCATCCAGCATGATTAGGCTACTAATGCCTCTGGATGATGTAGTTGTCCCTCACTCTAACCTTTTAAGGACTTAGATTTCATGGTTTTTAAATGACCAAATTGATTGAGCATATTCCGAAAGTAAAATGTATATAGGTCCAATTTTTGTATTATTAAGATAAGTAAAGAACATTGCATGTGTCGGTGAAAGATGAATGAAACTGAACAGTAGGTGGTCCTCTACATAACCCACTCAATAGTCCTAAAAAAATTCATTTCGAGTTTTGGGTTCAGACTAGCACAGCATCTCGCAGATTGATAGCTCGCACATTCTTCTGTCATAAAGTCTACCAATCTGAGAAGTATGTTTTGCAGGCCCTCATGCATCCATCGCCAAGCGCGAGGCCATCAGCTGCCGAGCTGTTAAAGCATTCTATCTTTCACCGTGATCTTGCCCCTGCTCAGGACATATCGGACGGTTGCTGACAAGCCCACCTACCCTTGTAATATGAGGAAAAATTCTAGAAGCAGGATGCAATCTCTAGTCTTTTTGCCACTTCTAGAATTTGAACTCGTAGTTTTGTAGAAAGATCCGTACCAAGTGCAATTTGAACCAAACATTACAGGATTTAATCCTGCACGAGTTAGGATTTCTTCCTGCACATCAGCACAATACATAAACCTTGTTACATAGAAGCCACTACGGTACATATTAGATACAGATGGAACTTCCACTGCACAGGTCCAGATGTGCTTTCAGGCTTTAGATTCTTAATTTCAGGAAATTCAGACCGACAGGTTATTCATCTCCTGGACAATTTTTCGTTATGTATTTTTCAGTGTTTGCAATACAATACACATATTCTTTCGATTTTTGTAATACGGTACTCGAATTTTTTCGATATCTCACAAGTCCGTAACTGCATTTCATACAAAAACACTAATCCCTCTATTGCGCCGTTCTTATCAGGCGGATATATGTGAATGAATTCGGATGGAACCGGGTTTAGCTGTGCTACTTTCAGGCTTTGGATTCTTAATTCCTGGAAAGTCAGGCCTGTTAGAACGACAGGTTTTTCATCTCCACACTGGTCATTTTTGTTACGTAATTGAGTTATTTGTAAAGTACCTCCCACTTTGGGCATGACTTTTTTTGAAGTTGAGAAGGCAACTATAGTTGAAGCTTCAAACTTTTTTGCAAGATAATTATGTCACACGACTTCGAAAGTGGGGACCAAACTTTTTTAGGCACCATTTTGATGGAAAAATAAGTTTCATACCCACTTTTATTTTGACTTTTTTAACTCAACCGGCTTTTTCACAAAACTCATGGGTTTAAACCCCGGTTTAGGGTACTTTACAAATAACTCAAGTATTCTTGATATTTGCAATAGAAAACTTGTATCCTTTGATTGTTTGTTTCTTTTTGAAACACATGGACCATTTTCAATAGAAAAAGGAAACAATACACACAACCAAGGGTAAAAACTCTTTCGTATTCTTCAAGTCCATTATGTATTTTGTCCAGAACTGAGCTGGTCTCACCAGGTTGATGAACGTGGATGAAGGTGGATGATCTTGGATGAACGTACCTGGGTCTCTGCAGCTTCAAATCGGATATTGACCTCGGCCCCTCCTGGCTCCTGCTGCAGGGCTTTAGATCGAGATTGAGGACTCCAAACTTCGTCACTCTATGTTACAGCAAGCACTTGCTGATGGAGGCAGCAAATTCATTGCATTAAGATAAGCACCCAATTCTCTCCTGTGGGTGTTGCGAGATTGAGCACGCAATGCTGCACTCACGCCCAATGTGGGCTCGCAAGGTCTCCCCTGTCGGCCATCCCCAAGTCTTTCATTCCCCTAAATTACAGCTTGTGCTCCCCCACCAGCCGTTGCGAAGAACCTTAACCCAAGTGCAGTGCTCTTCCGCCACTGCCACCGAATCCTCAATCTCCACAAGACCCGTATCCCTAATTCGCAAGATTCGAGAGAGTCTGCTCTCTGGGGAGAGGACCGCAGTGGAGATCACGGAAGCCTACCTTGCAAAGCTGCGGGAGCGGGAGCCCCACATTCGGAGCTTCTTGCACGTCTCGGAGAAGGCACTCCAAGATGCGCAGGAGTTGGACAACAGGGTTGCGGAGGGAGGAGGGGGGGAACTTGGGGTGTTGGCGGGGGTGCCGATAGGGGTGAAGGATAATCTGTGTACAAGGGACATGCCGAGTACGGGAGGCTCGGGAATTTTGAGAGGCTATTGTCCGCCGTTTGATGCTACTGCGGTGGCGAAATTGAGAGCAAAGGGGGCTGTTCTGGTGGGGAAAACGAATATGGATGAATTCGGAATGGGGAGCTCGACGGAAGGGTCTGCGTATCAGGTTGAATCTCTTTGCCTGGAAATCCAATGTTTTTCATTTGAGAGAGTTTAGCTATAACCCTTAAACCCTTAAGCGTTCCAAATTCCATTTTTTGAATGAGGAAAAGAGTGGCAAAGGGGAATATCTTGTTCAAATAATTTCATATTCTTGTGAGCATGAGCTGTATGGAATGGGGAGCTCGACTGAAGGCTCTGCACATGACGTCGCCGCTCTTGCCTGGAGACCTATTGTTTTTGTGTTTCTAGATTTTTTCTTAACCCTTAAGTGCTCCGAAGTTATGATGCTTCAGGGTAATGTCTTGTACAGATAGTTTTTCATTGTCCAAAGTAATGCTTGAATCTTTCAAGTATAAACTTCCTCTACAACCAATTTGATGAAATTGAGGTGAATAATTGTACAAAGATATAAGCGGGTAGAGTGTAGAATCGGAAACCGCTCCTGCAGTATACTCAGGAACCCCAGATCTCTCCGATCCAAGATGTCTCTAATAGAGGTTTCCGATTCTACATCTGTTTGGATACAAGCAAAAATGTGCAAATTTTGAGTAAACGATTTGGGCGTTGAAGGGTTTAACCCTGGAGGACCAAGAACCCCAAAGTGTTCCGCATATTTTTTTCACATTTTTAGTAGCCATATGGGAACCTTTCTCTTGTCTAATTTCATTTATTCTTTCACCAATATATCCAATGTTCTTTGCTGACTCTGGTGATTTAAAGTTTGGTCCTATTTGAAGTATATTCTTTACATTGTGATCAATGGAATTGATCGTTTTGAAACCATTGAATCCTTCGTTTTTGAGGGCTTAATTTGTAGCGGTATGAATCTGTAGAATTCCTCCCTTGACTCCAACCCTCCCTTTTCGTGACTCAGAGTGAACAGTCCCCTTGGTCCTTCTTAAAGGATACTCTAATGTTTTCTGAGTTTTGAGACCTAAAATTTTTCTAGTGGCAATGCCGATCGATTTGCACCCGTGTTGTGCAGGTGACGTGCAATCCTTGGGATTTGTCGAGGGTTCCGGGAGGGTCTTCAGGCGGTTCGGCAGCGGCTGTGGCCGCTGGGCAGTGTGCAGGGGCGTTGGGAAGCGATACAGGCGGCAGTATTCGGCAGCCTGCAAGTTTTTGTGGGGTGGTGGGTTTGAAGCCTTCGTATGGCCGCGTTTCGAGGTTCGGTTTGATGGCTTATGCATCGTCTCTGGATGTGGTGGGCTGCTTTGGAAATTCGGTGATGGATTCTGCAATTCTTCTTGAAGCTATAGCTGGCGCTGACAAGAACGACTCCACGTGTAGCCCCCAGGTAAACCCTGTTTACTGACTACAGTGCTTTGTTAGGGTTTAGGGTTTAGTATGATTAGAGCCATTTTAGATTGCACAGTCGAAGCAGCAAATTTGAGATACCAAAGCAGTCCTACAGCTTGTTTGGTTCAAGAATCACTTTGTATTTGTTTTACCTTGTTTTATTCAATATCGAGTTTAGAGCAGTGACAAGAATGATTATGAAGAGGTGGCGCATACTGTGTGGCATGCTAAAGTATTTGAGGGAAAACGGTTTTCAGTTACCTCATTGGGGTGGATTGGATGGTTGTTATCTCAATTGCATACATAAGGTGTCATAAATGGAATGGTGATTTTTAAGTATTTTATCTCATTCCTAGTTGCACATGCTGTTGCTACAAGTTTCAAGCTTTCAAGCTTGTTAGGCGAAGCTTGTTGCTTCGACTCATGCAATCTAAAGTGACCCTTAGAGAAACTCTACCTAGGTTACGAGTTATGCCTGTATTAATCTCTTAAGAGAATTTAAGCATTGAGCGTTCCATCTTGTATGCTTTCTTTACTGAAGTATATTCACCAATGTCATGATTGAGATTTTGGTGCTACCTGGAAGTGCACTTCATCTTTGTTGTTGTAGCTGTTGCTACTGAAGAAAAGATTCTGTGGTTTGGAATTTAGGACGTACCAGACTATACTACCAACCTGCTCCCTGTTGACGGTCTGAGCAGTAAGCCGTTGGTGGGAGTGAAATTTGGTATCATTTCTGAGACTGTAGGTGACGGTGTTGATGAGGATGTTCTATTAGCTGTTAGACAAGCAGCAGCACATCTGGAGAGCCTTGGTGCGTCTGTAAGAGAGGTACGGCTCGTTCTTCGTTGCGTTTCATGTTTTTGAACCTGGAGGAATTCTTAATCTTGGGCCCTCAGATATTTTCTGACTGGTTTAAAGCAATCATTTTTTGACTAGAGCTCTCAGCGATTTGTAACAATGTGAATCTAGGTTGCAATGCCCAACTTTTCTCTCGGCCTCCCTGCGTATTACGTGCTGGCAACTTCAGAAGCCTCTTCAAACCTCGCCCGATATGATGGTGTCAGGTATCTTACTCCTGTAGAACCTCAGAATAACAGTCAAAGAATTTCAAGCTAATTGTCTCTGACCTCATTTGTCATGTAACAAGCTTTCTATGTATCTATCGTGGTGCCCTTTGAAATGGTCACCACGTCGTGGTGAATTTTAAGCATTCAGGACACTGTTTTGCTTATCTTTCTGTTCTTCACTGGGATAGGTATGGACCTCGTGCACATGGTGAAGAAGTGATGTCCATGTATGGCAACTCTCGGGCTCAGGGTTTTGGTCCTGAGGTGAGGAAATCCCAGATGTTGATGGAATTTACTCGCATTTTACTTATTAAACGAACTGTATGATCCAGAAATTTTTGATTTGGAATTTTAAGGGAATCGTTTGAGGGAAGCACGTTGCAAGTGGTTACGTGCATAGCACTCTTGCTTCCTTTCCAATTCATCTCATTGCGAGCCAAAGGATATGTTGCACTGCAGGTGAAACGGCGGATCTTGATGGGGACATACGCTTTGTCAGCTGGCTACTATGATGCATTTTACAAGAAGGCCCAACAGGTCCGACTTATCAACAAAGTGGCATTGAACAGTATTTAGAAGTAATTGAAGACTGAGATCTTAAGGACAGAGCTACTATGTCGTGTTGACTAATTTATGAATAAAGCAGAAGTATGAGTTTGTATGCCGGCTTAGTTTAGGAATTGGAGGATTTTTGAAGGGTCTCTCAGTTATTTTGAACCTTTGTGTGTTTCAATTGACATGATTCAGGTGCGAACAGTTATTCAGCAGGACTTCAAAAGTGCTCTTCAAGAAGTCGACTTACTGATTTCACCAGTGGCGCCCACAGCTGCATATAAGATAGGTATTAACTGTCATTGTCTGCCTAGTTTTCTGCACCTGATCGAACAACGTTTTGTTCATTTCATTAAAGTTAGCTGTTCGCCATCACAGCTGGAATTCAAAATTGTCGTCAGTCCATGTGGCTTTCACTAGGTTGGTACCCATTGAAGATTATTCTAAGTCTGACAGATATGGGTGCTAATCTATCTATCCAAATTTGTGTGCAGGCGAGAAGGTGAACGACCCATTGGCTATGTACGTTGGAGATCTTATGACGGTAAGGATTGTTACAACCTTGCACCACCTTACATAGATTTGCTCTGATTTTGGTTCTGAACCAGTTGATTGATGCATTTTCTTGCGTCATTTTCAATTTGCATTCTTAATACCAGTACGCGTGTACTTGGCTCACATCTCCAGCATTGAGAGCGGATAGTAGGATTCAAAAGTGAATTCTACTTTGTGCTGTGAGTAGTCAAACTCTGAAATTGCTTGGATTGAACAGGTGAATGTGAACTTGGCTGGACTTCCTGCTCTTGTGGTTCCATGTGGCCTTGCCAAGGGCGGAACTGGTGGTCTGCCTGTTGGCCTTCAGATGATCGGTCCTGCATTTGGAGAGGTAAGCTTAAATTATGAGCACGCTCTCTAGAAATTGTGGCAGGAACTGCTATAATGGGAATATCATCCCCACAATTTTTGAGTTACGTTTTTTAATGCCTTTGACTGCTTATTTTTCGATTCTTGTTTTTGAAGACTCTGTTGTTTAGCTTTAATCTGGATATAGTACGTTAGAAGTTTCAAATTATTACTGAATTATCTACCTTGATGAAGCTCCTACCTCCTTGGTAGTGCTTTGGTGATCTTGTCATTCTTATGGAAGGTGTTGATGCCTTTTTTTTGCAGCAAAGCTTATTGCGTCTTGGACACATATTTGAGCAAACACTGCCTTTGAGCTTCAGCGCTCCAACTCTTCTAGCTTAAGTGCAACCGTGTGACATCAGAGGATTCAACTTGGGTTAGATGACACCAGGTCTTTATTTTTTTCATTCAATGAATCAACAATTTCTTTTGCTACTTGTGTTTCATTTGTGAATTATGAACATTTTTGGGACTTGTTGACAGTGAGGGCTAGTTTTGTTGTTCGTTTAGTGGCGTCAACTTCTTGGAAGCGAGATTGATGAACCTCTGATAACCTTAGTCACCGTAAAAGATGCTACAGTCCTTTGGATGACCTCAAGTAGGGCTAATAGGATAGGGGGAAAAAAATTCTCCCAATTTTTTTTTTGGGGGGTGTTTTTTGAATGTATTTTCAATGAACAATATTGAATATTCCCTCATTATGGTATTATTGACCTTTCAAAAGTAGATGCTTAATTTATGGATCACTCTTGTTGTGCATTTTGGTCACTTTTTGTACTTTACTTTTGATGTGAATTTTAGTTGTAAAATTGATTTTTTTTTAAAATTTGAGGCCAACTAATGAATCAAATTTATTCAAGTTTCATTTTTCCTCCAATTATAAATTCTGAAAAACCTTAAAATTTGATATTTGATTGTAATTTGAATTTTGGATTTGTAATTCTTGTATTTTGATATACAAATGTTAGAATGACATGGTAACCATTGGTTTATACCATGATGTTCTATACAACCAAATACAACTATGGAAAAAAATTCAAATTTTTTGAGTATATTTTGAGTTATGTACTTGATATGAATTTTCTTCACTCTTTTCTTAAAACAATTGTAGTAATTTCAAATTTTCACAAAAAAATATGAAATTTTTGCAACTTATACAAGACATTTCATTTTTATCTTTGAACAACCCATGCAAGTATGATTATGTATATGTATGCACTTACAAATTACCAATTATGTGTCATCTCTTACAATTAATAGTTGAGGAAGAAATCACAAATTTGTCTTCTCTTTATTTTCAAGTTGTAATGTTTTGCTCCAATATTTCTTATAAATAGTGGAAATGTTATTGGAATAATATACTTCATCTAATCATTTCAATTAACTTTCTTCAAATCTTTTTCTAGTTTATGAGAAATTTTTAAAGTTTTCTTCATGCCAATGTCCAACTATTATTTCATCAAAGATTGATGATATATGTTGAGATATTTAAGTATTTCATAGTATTTGTAAGTTTGGTTTTTGAAGAAAATTATTTTGCTAGAAGACTTTACAAGTAAATTTTGCTTGTCATAAATAACTACAATACAGTTTAGTATGCACTCCTATTTATTCATATCACTAACAAATTGTCCAACTGTCTACATAGCATAAAAAACTACTTGACTATAATAAAGTTAGTAGTGTAAAATTAAATGACCAAAAGTAACAAGTGACTACAAATTATCTTTTAGTTTGTGCCTACATATACTTGTATGGACTACAAAGTCCATATTTTATATTATAAAGAGAGTGCTTTAGGATGATGTTCCATTCAAGTAATTTTTCATTTATTTAAAGCTTTATATTTGAATCTTTAAAAAATAAAGTTTCATTTTTACCAATTTCTTGAAATTGAAAAAAATAACATACTTGTACAAATTATATATTAAAAAAATACACAAACGTTGAAAAAATGATTTAGGACTTCAAATGGTTAAGTGCTTTCATACTTAAAAGTTGTTATTGATTCTCACAATTCCCCCAATCCTTTTTGGTTCCTTTTGTTAGAACTAGAATAATATTTAAATTATAGACTGCAATTACCTAAAATTCATAAATTCTAAAAACCACTTATACTTATGTGGCAAAATTCAATGAGTTCCCACAATCTAAGAACTCACGGTCTTTTACAATGCCCAAAAATCTTCTTATAGAGATACTAAACAACTACTCATTTAAATCCTTAAAGACCACTTTGCCATTTGTACAAAATTTGACAAAAATATGAGTCAAGAAAACTATTGATGTATAGAGAATGTGAAAAAGTCCAAATTGCAACAAAAACTATGAGTAGTATAGATACATTTACTTCAATGATAAATACATGATTCTTGAAGTCATTGTAAAGAATACATCAAATTTTTATATGGGAGGCATCATCTAGGATTCTTTCCAAATTATTATATAGGATAAATGTATCTGATAAGGGTTTAGGGCAAGTTTCTATTTGCAAGTTCTTAATAACATCTTTATAACTAGGCACCAAATCATTACCATAACAATGTTCTCTACATATATTTGGAGTTGTATAAAGCTCCCAAACTTGTAGATTCACTATCCAAATCAAGTTGAACTTGTACATAAAATGAAGAATTCCTATAGAAAAAAAACAATCACCATGACTCCTAACCAACATCATCACCAATCTCAAAATATCTTCCTATTTGTCCCTTGGGCAACCAAAAATGGTTGCATAGTCTTTAACCCTTGATGGAGACTTATAGCCGTAGAAATCATGCATTTTGATACCATGTGACATCATCTACATTGAATAAAACAAATATACCCATTGGAAGTCAAAATACTATAGAAGATCTCCCCTTTCCATCCCTAATACCAAGGATGAATAGTTGCACTTTTGTATTTAAAAACAATTTGTTGTCATTCATTGGACACTAAACGTCCATGGTATCCTTTCTAGGTTAACCCCTAAATGCTCAAGACTTTTTTTGAGCTTCTTGGAATTTGCTCTAAATCGAACAAAAAATTAGTGTTTCTATCAGTTTTGTCAATTTAAAAAAAACCTGTAAGTATACAAATTCAAACTAGACATGTTAGAGATCACATAGGAAATAGGAAATGAAAATACAACAATATTATTTATAGGTTGAATGATTATAATGTTTGATAATAAGGGTATTATATCTACAAAAGTGGTTTGAAGTCTTTCAATCCTCTTTTCACATGTCAAATCTAAAAGGTTTAGGGTCCAAAAAATATGAAGTTAAATCACCTCATATAAATAACCCCAATCAATTTGTAGCTTTTCAAAATCTATTCAATAGTTTTTTAAATGAATTTCTTTTGTGATTTTCACTCCAAGATCTAGTTTATTTGAGACTTATTTCCGAAAACCCTCAACACTACAAAAAGTCAAGATTGCAATAGACACCTGTATAAAATTTTGAGTAGAATAATCACAATAAACCATTTTTATAATCAATCATTTTCATAACCAAATTTCAATGCTAGACTTCAAAATAAAATTTTCAAAAATATGACTACTAAAAATAATATTAAGCTTTGATCAACTTCAAACTATTATTGACACCAAAATTTAGTGCCTCAATCATGTAGGGGTTAAAAATGATTCAAGCAATTCCAATCAATAAGTATCAATTGCCAAAAATGAGATGCACAAGTGAATTCTCATCTAATAATTACACTAAATAGGGATTTCAAGGGGACCAAAAATTAAAGGGACTTATTCTAGAAAATTGTAGATGTTTGAAACACAATACACAACCCCACATACTTCCATAACACATACAACAAAGTTAGATATTTATTTAGTATAAAATGTTAATTGTTTAATATCATTTCCCTTACAACCCCTATGCAATGTAGCTAACACAAGTGCAAATTTAGGTCTAGTACAATTCATTTGATTTTAGCTTATAAAGGGCAAATAACATACACTACATAGTGAAATTAGGCTGCCTCAACAATTAATTGTTCTTCCCCCCACAAGTCCCTTTACAAGCCATCGAAGTCAACAAATATTTCAACAAATACTTCCATCTACACACATGGGGGTTCATAAGTTCCAAGTACACCAATAACTAACTCAAAAGTAGAGCATTTTTGTACAGTAACAACAAAAAAATTTACATTGCAGAATGTCAACAAAATTGTGGTTTGCTTCAGACAACACAAATATCACAAGAAACAACATAGAATGCTCATACTGACAAGGATGATTGAACACTCCACGGGTTTGGAAATCCAGTATCATGATACTCGATACTGCTTGATTGTGAACAACGTGTCGACATGTCAAAGACAATCACGCAATTCGACCAAGTTTTTATTCCGCAGCAAGCACGACGTCGTGAACACATGTCTCAAAAGATCAATCGCAGTCCCCCTACTCAGCAAATGTACATTGTGCACAATCGAAACAACCTAAATTTGGTGCTTCCCGAGTCCAGGGGAAATCCAAAAGTAGAAAGACCATGCCTCCTGTATGTAGAAGGGATAAGGAGAGTTTAACTTTGAATTTATCTGAGCGAACTGATTCATGATCCGTCCCTGCTGCTCCAGTCTGCAAAACAGAAATCCGATTACAAATGCTACATATACGGGCACCTACTCGATGGCCTCAGAAAACATAAACCATGTCAGCTCCAAATTTGTGAATAAGGCTTCGATGAAGTGAACAGGTTCATTCGTTTCAAGGTTGTGATACTTCTAAAGCCCATCGAGAATGAAACAAAATGAATTGTCAATGCCATCGAATCCTCATGAATATGACAGTAACACCGCAGTCGACTCATACAAGCAGAATTGTATGCAATTAGAATCGAAGAAATAACATGGTTGTGAGATGGTTTCTTTCTCCAGCAGCAGCACGCTTATTGATCAATTGCTCTAACGGACAGCAACCCTAAATTGAGGTTGAAACATTGATCTGGCCGGGACAAAGGTGGAGAACAAGCTACCCCCGGTCAGTGCACTGGAGGTGAAAACCCTACTAATCTGTACCCTAATGTATTCAGAGAATGGGTGTTCTTACAATTTCAAAATGTACTCCCATGTGGTTGCCCTAATTACTTTCCTCCGCTGCTTGCGTGATTCCGTGTTTCACCAGCAGCTTGTTGAGATTCTCAGGACTGCACACCTGGTACTGGAACACGCCCTCCGGACTTAAACTGATCTCCGCGAGCTCCAGCTTATCGGCCGACAGGGACGTGCTATCCATGGTCTTGCTCAGCACCTTGAGCGCCAATTGCACCCCTTCCTCCCTCGTCATGTCCTCCTTGTAATCCTGCTTCAGCATGGACTGAGCGGCCTGATTATTGGCCCCAATGGCACCCGCCTTCCACCCCCCGTAGTTCCCACTGGGATCCGACATGTACAACTGAAACCCGAAGTTCTTATCATACCCTGCGAACAGAAACGACACACCGAAGGGACGAAGACCACCGAACTGAGTGTACCCCTGTTTCGTATCGCAAAGCGACTGCACCAACTGCTCCACCGGTATGGGCTCCTGGTACTGCAGCGTGTATCGCTGGGCAGCCAGCCGGGTGGTGTTGATGAGGATGTTGGCGTCCGCCATGATGCCGGCCACAGCGCAAGCAACGTGGTCGTCGATCTTGTACATCTTCTCCGTGGATTTCAACGTCGCCAGAAGCTTGGAGGTGATGCGCTTCTCCGCGGCCAGGACCACGCCATCCTTGGCCAACACGCCGACGGCTGCACCGGCGTTGCTGATCGCCTCCATGGCGTACTCGACTTGGTAGAGACGACCCTCCGGAGAGAAGATCGTCGTCCGACTATCATATCGGCGAGACATGGCTGCTGCGAATCAAAGCTCCCTCGTGAAAACAAATGTTCAAACCCTAATGTTGGAAATGCGCAAATGACAATTGCATCACCAAGATGTTGAAGGAGTGGCGTGCACGGGGAAAGACGAGGGAGACGAAGAAGGTCACGGTGAAAGGAGCTTTCCACGGCCTCGGGATCCCCTGTGAACAAACGTAGAACTCACAAGGTAAACCCTAGAAGAACAGGCTGGTCACCGTGAAAATCATTCTTTGGGGTACTTTGTGAATCATTTGCTAATTAAAATAAATAAGTAAAAGAGTAAACCGACCATTTATTGCAGATCCAAAAACCACACAATTTGACCACCTATTCAATTGTAATGGAAACCAAATTTTGTGAGGTAGGAGGTCTATAAATTGACCATCTAAGGATTGGAATTGAATCTAGGGAGGTGAATCATCTTGAAATATTTTTCAGTAAATTTTTCTTACAAGAAAAATGGAATAGGCATCTAACCCAAGTTGTTTCATATTTTTTTGGAGCTTTGTGGAATTAGTTACAAATTTGTGAAGTTGAAAAAAAGTATTCACTTGTAGTCATCAAAAGCAACCACCTCCTGAAATGTGCAGATTTGGTACATTGAAGAAAGAAAAATGAACCTCTAAGTCCTATTTGCTTTTAATGCCCTATCAGAATTTTGAGCCTCTGGCCTTATGACCACCCAAACATTGCACATTGTGTGATGAAGGCAAGCAAGGAATTTTCAACTAAATTAGAGCTTCATCACCTTGAAATTGCAATATTTTCTGTAGGATAAAATATTTTTTCATTATGTTTTTTCAAAGGTAAATCTTAACATGACATTTAATAATCATACCAAATTCTAAAATATGCAAGTCTATATATTTATGTGGAGAAGGATTTGAATTTTGTCTATGCAATGATTGGCAAGTTTGCTCTATTTATTGGAGGTCAAACTTATTGAAGCAATGATGCTAACATATGAGTATAGAAGTGTGAGCCTATGAGCCTTGAGCTTAAATATAAGTAAGTGTCATACACTCATTGAAGGTGTTTATAACATAAATACCTATAATATAGGTGTTTAGAACATAGATATACTATTACTATTGAAGTGTTTACAACATAGACACCTATACTATATGTGTATAGAATTTTAGGCTCATTGGCTCACACTTTCTATACTCACATACTAGCAACTGTACTTATTGTAGAAGGACCTCCTATTTTTGTACCAAATGTCAAGGATGAACATTTCCACTTGCTTTTATTCTACATAGAAAGATTCTTTGTCATCCAGTAGATACTTAGTGTCTATGATGATGTTATGGGGTTATAAATTTAAAAAATCTATCCAATTGGTTACAAGAAAAATACCTAGTTTGCTCTGGTAGCATTGATGAATTTTTTTTATTTCTTAGCAAAGTAAAGCCAAATGTGAGAAATGGTGAAGGCAATTGTTATACCATTGTTAACTAGTTAGATTCCTTTCATCTTAGAGGAGTTACAATCCTTTCCTAAATGCCGAAGAGGGATTCAGTTATAATGTAAGATAAAGTATTGGTTGATTCTATATAACTTTTGGCCATTTTGTATTAGTATCTTTGACAAGTTCATGTGAGGTGGTGGCCAAACATAAGATTTAGAGGGTGCAACACATCAATGATTATACAAGTTTCAACATTGGAAGGCTCTTGCTTTATAGGGAAGCAAAAGGGCTCGAACTATTGGGTAACAATACTATAGAAATAATGTCTTTATTAACAAGTATGAATTTTTGAAATATATTGCTAAAATGATCCAAAAGAATCCTTAGACTAACTATAAATTAAAAATTAAAAAGCTTCATCCATTATGGTCATCTTATTTTCTCAAAGCAATTAGAATATGTACTAAAGTGGACACAACATTAACCCCTTAAAAGTCCCAATAGCCTTCTCCAAGGTTCAAGCAAGTACCTATAATCTTAATTTTTGGCAAGATTTTTGTAATTTAAAAATAAATCAAATTAGTTTTTTATAAGTATCCTACCTCCATTTTGCAATATTGTATCCATTCTCAATACTAATTGCATCAGGAATCAATATATCACTACCAATTAGAGGCACATTAAATAGTGAAATTTGATTGCTTTAACAATTGGGTTGCCTTATGTTGAAAAAATTACTTTATAAACCATCAAAGTCAACAAGTACTTGTACAAATAAATCCATTTGTATACATGGAGGTTTATTAGTTCTGATACAAGAAAACTTAATCCAAAAGTGGTACATTTTTGTACAATAACAATAAATATTTATATAGTGTCAAATGTTGAAAAATTAGTGAAGGACAACCTAATTTCACTATTTTGTGCCGTAGTTTTTATTTCAATTTGTGCTTGGGAGCAAAGGTGATGGCATCATAAGTCCAAAAGAGGATAACAAAAATTAAATTGAAATAATTGTCTTCAAATTTACTTCTAATAGATTCTTTATTGTCTATGTAGAAAGATTTTATTCATTCCATTTAGATAAGTGATATGAAAGTTATCAAGCTTCTTGTTTTGTGGGCAATTGTAGCAGATTCTTGCAAAAATAACATATTGAATTCTCTTTAAAACTTAATTTTAATAATTTAAAAAAAAAGTTGCTCATAGTTTAATTTGCTTTGTAGAATAATCTCACAATTGGGATTAGTGTATTTCAATTTCTTCTTAGAGCTATCAATTGTATAGGTTTTCTTTCTATTTTGTACTTGTATCAAGGATTGCTATTACGTGAACTAAGAGTGTGAGTCCCTAAGCTTAGAAGACTATATACCTATGATATAGGTATCTATATTATAGAAACTTTTTGTAATTATAATACAACTATGCTATGGATACCTATATCATAGGTGATATTATAAGTACCTTTAGTGGTTGTAAGATATCTATTTAATGCATATGCTCAAGTCTCACATGCTTGCTTTTTTCATGCTTACACATATACTAGCATCATTGTACTTGTGTCTATTTAACAAATTTGTTTGAAGGATAAAATTATATGAATTTTTTTGAATTTTTTTCCAAATTCTCAATTCAATTCTTTAACATAAAAAAGAATTTAATTCACGATCTATAATACTCAAAAATCAAGTGAAGAAAATGTAAAGCTTTATAATTTAGTTAGGTAAAGAGTAAAAAACTCATTTTCTTTACTTTGAAGTAGGATTATCCATTGTCTTCTCTTTGATTGTTGCAAAAGGGAATAAGAGGTCTATAATGTGACATTTTACTAGCTCATTTGCAATCTAAGAAAATGTGACTTTTTCAAATATTTTCCATAAAATTTTCCGTGAAAGATAAATAGAATTGGCATCTAACCTAAGTTGTTCAATTTGGACCTTTGTCAAACTAGTTTTCATGAATTTTGGAGTTTGAATTACAAAAGGCTCTAAAAGCATCTATTGCAAGAACAAGACTCATCACTAATAAAAGCAGACTATTGTAGTCACGTGAATTTTCCAATTGTCTATTCGCTTTTTCTAGTGTAAATAGGAGTAGCTAATAGATTGTATTTCCATTGGACCATGATAAATCAGCTCATAATCGGTATAAAAGGACAATTTACAAGATTAGATATCAAATAGGCTAAATGAAAAGATTTAAAGTAGGGCAACTTAAATGAATAGACATGTCTTTCTATTACTCCCACTTGACTTTAAGTCTAGTTGATTTTCTCTTTTCTCTCTCTTATGTATCCATTGCAATTAGAGTCATAGTTTTCTTGAGTCAACTTGTATATAGACATTATCAATAAAAATATTAATAAAAAACAATTTGTGTGTCTTGTTGGTGTATTGTAATTTGTGTCAATTTGCTAGCTCATAAGTGATGAATAGTGTAGCAAATTGTCAAGTAGTTTGTACAGGCGGTGCAATCAATTTATAGTATTGGCTTGCAGGTGGCGAGTCATCTTATTATCAATTTGGTACACAATAGTGTGCCATACTTTAGGAATTGCTCATCGATTTTTTTTATAAGAAGAAAACACTCTAGTTACATTAAATTTGTAAGGGATTATTTGTCAAGTCATTCTATGGTTGGTGTAATAGTGAAATTAAATTGTCTACATGTCAAATTAATGCCATTCAAATTTATGTAGCTTTAATTATATATAGCTTAAGCCATAATTTGACACCTTTTGAGTCTTCCATAAGAGAAGAGTTCCTGGGGGTTGAAGAATTGAATTATGTAAAAACTTTACTACAACTACCAAAGATTATCGTATTCATAGATGAGTAGAGGTACATAAATTTTTTTGTTTCTACAATTTCAATGACTATATATCATAGTTCATCAAACATTTTGGGCATTTCAAAGCTAAGAGGGCACATTCATTTTACCATACATGTAAGGACAAGCCCATAACCATTGATTTCATGCCTCAATTGTCAAAACTTGGTTTGTTGTCATTTTGCAACTAAGGGTGAATGCAAGAAACACTTAAAGCCTTTTGTCACACCCTAGTTTTTTTCTTTTTCTTTTAGCTATAACTTTTGTGTTTTAGCTCCAAATGACTCAAAATTTATAGGGAAGATACTCATGGCTATTATGTATCTAAAATGAATTTTGGAGATTTTTCAAAAATAATTTATTATTTTTAAATAACCCCGAAAATTTCTCACAGTACTTGATTTAAGGGTTTTTAGCACCCCGTTTCTTCAAAAGAACGAATTTTGACCTAAAATTTGGAGAGCATGGTCTCCTAGTAGACTTATACCTACTGTCCAAAGGAATTATAAAAACACTTATTTTTCAATGTTGTAGAAGTCCACAAAGAGAGCTTCATTCTGCATTTTTTTCCAAAGGTATAAAACATTATTTTGGTGATTTTTTTGGTTAAATCTCATCACCAAAAAGTTTTTTCAAGTTTTGGATTTTTATGTATTTTTCAAAAAAATAATACTATTTTTGACAAATTAATATGTCACAAGTTGTATTTTCTTCATTGGAATTCTATGAGAATTCTATGTCCAAAGTTCCAGTGAAGAAAATACAACTTGTGACATTTTAATTTGTTAAAAATAGTATTATTTTTTTGAAAAATATGTAAAAATACAAAATTTGAAAAAACTTTTTGGTGATGAGATTTAACCAAAATAATCACCAAAATAATGTTTTATACTTTTGGAAAAAAATGCAGAATGAAGCTCTCTTTGTGGACTTCTACAACATTGAAAAATAAGTATTTTTAGAATTCCTTTAGAAAATAGGTATAAGTCTACTAGGAGACCATGGTCTCCAAATTTTAGGTCAAAATTCGTTTTTTTGGAGAAACGGGGTGCTAAAAACCCTTAAATCAAGTATTGTGAGAAATTTTCGGGGCTATTTAAAAATAATAAATTATTTTTGAAAAATCTCCAAAATTCATTTTAGATACATAATATCCATGAGTACCTTCCCTATAAATTTTGAGTCATTTGGAGCTAAAGCACAAAAGTTATGGCTAAAAGAAAAAGAAAAAAATAGGGTGTGACAAAACACAACAAATAGTACAAGTGTTTCTTGCATTCACCCCTAAATATGAGTGAAAATATCTAAATTTATCTTTCAAAGATGAATCCATATGCTTACTATAATTCATATAACTTTCAATTTTTTGGAAAAAAATTGAAATTACCATGATTTTAAAAAAAAATGAAGAATATTCATATCAAATACAAAGTATACTTAAAAAATCTGAAATTTTCACCATATGTGTACAATAATAGTATATAACACCATGGTATAAACCAAAGTGATGAGTCTTTCTAAAATTATAAAATCAACAAACCATAGTTATATGCCCAAAGTTCATATTGCTATAAAGAGTTGAAATTTATGAATTTTTCAAGAACTTTAACCCCTAAAGGACTAACACGGTTTTGACAATGGAGGTTTTCAATCAATTCTACCACTTTGATATTGTTTTGCATATAGATGTAATTAAATTTTTTAATTTCAACCATACAAAAGTAAAGTTTACTATATCTAGTATGCATGGAATTAATTGAAGAAAATTTTAACTGTCAGATCTTTAGATTATAACAATTTTTAATGACCAACTTCATAGGCAAAAAACGCAGTTTTTGGAGAAAAACATTTATAAAAAGATGAATAAAGATTTTTTACCCCCCTAGAAAAATTTATTTGTAGTCCAAAGCAAATTTAGTATTTTTTATATAAACAATTTGAAAAATAAAAAACTCCCTCAAATTTTTACTCATTTTCAAACATGAAGACTAGAAAGTCAAATCCAAGCAAATTGGATCCTACAAAATTCTTAAAAATTTATATATAGATAAATTGTTGAAATCCAACAACCAATGTTATTATCATATCGTTTGGAAAATCTCAAAAAAATTTGGAATCATTTTAATTATTTTGTATTGTTAATTACACTAGATTGAACCTTTTATTTTTTAAATTGTTAAAAACAAAAAATTGAATTTTTTTTTCAAATTTTTTTTGTGTGGATTATAGAATATAAATATGTAAGAAAATGGGGTTTTTTTCCATCTCTATTACTGTTTTCATGAAAAAAACATTATTTTTGCTCCTTTTCCTACTAGACTGCATTCTCAACTACATTTCCTAAATGAATTTTTAACTACTTCTCACATTCAAAATGAGAAAATCGAAAAATGCAAAAAGTATGTAAACTTCTTTTTCTACAAGATCTTAGTTTACAAAACATTGAGATTTGTTTCACCCTTCCGAGAAATTGCCATTGAAAACTTTGAAGAGGACACATTGTGTCCTCTTAGTCCTTTAGGGGTTAATTGGAGTAGAAATTACACTTGATAAACTTCATTTTGTTAGTTGGATTCAAATTCAATAAACTTCATTTTGTTAATTGGATTCAAATTCAAAAAACATCATTTTTATAGATATTTACATCAAGAGAATATTTAAAAACTGGCCAAACTACACTACAACCTAGGATGGTTTGTGGATTGAAGCATTACATGTTCTTAAAAGCTTCTAAAACACTATTTCAGGGTTGTTCCCTAAAATTGTTCCATGTGTAGTGAACCAACTACTACTAGTCTAAATTTTCAAATTTATAAAATAAAATTAAAAACAACTATTTTAGAAAGTATAAAAAGTTTGAAAATTGTTTTATTATTATTTTAAATAGTAAATAATTAACTAAAAATAATAAGTTAATACTATCTATTGTGGAACCCTCTCAACCATGTCAATTTGTTGATATAGTAGAATTCCTAAAGTTTTCCTACATTGTTCACACAATTTAGGAACTTACACTCTTTCAAAGGCTTCAAAAAATATATAATGATCTTTTTCTTTAGAAAAGTCAATAAGACTATAACGAAGGACTTTGCAATACTATTCACTACAAAATATATTCAAGTTCTTCCTATTAAATAAATTGAATGAAAAAAATAAAAATAAAAATTCCATCCCACAATGCCAAGTGAAGTCATCCATTGAACCAATCTCATCTATTGCATCCTTATTGGGTTAACATCAAAGGGAATTGAAATAACCTTCATCTATTTTTGTACTTGCATAACATTCTGTAGTTTGATACAAGGCTATCTTTGCTCTCTTCAGACTACTTTAGCTAATCTATATTTATATGTCATATAATGACCTCCAACCTCCATGTTGCTTGCACGCTCTCCCAGAGAGAACCAGTTCCATGTTTAAGAAATTTAAAGTGTAAAATTTAAATCCGGCCATGTGTTACTAACTAACAATCTCCAACCAATCTCCAATTGACAATCTAGCAAGATTTTCTTCAACGCATTATGGCAGCCAATCATCCGTTACTCAAGGTCATTTGTTTAAATGATGTTAGCCTTTTGTATTAACAATATCTTAAAAGTTAAGTATGTAAATGATGACAATGACTTACTTGATTGTTGTTAAAATTTTGACACTTATTGACGAGTATCTTTTTAGTTAAAAATAGATGTGGCATATTCCACATCATTCTATTGGAAAGAAAGTAGGGAAACTCATTGCTACTGAATGTTCTGTGAGTTACTACAATGAACCTCATTGTTTTTCATTTTAGAGATCAAGTCTCTGTTACTTCTCACTCATTGGAGGATGAAAATGGATTTGGCAGTTTCTGCCACTTTTCAGGACTTTGTGTGACAATGTCCTGAAAAGTGGCAAAAATTGCCCAAAAAAAATTTTAATTTTAAAATTTCATTCCCCCCCCCCCCCCCCCCTCTTGTAATTTTTGGAAACCAATTTTATTGACAAACAATATGGGACAATTTGTCCCGTATTTGTATTCGTATTCATATCTCAATATTATATTCATATCCATATATTGTATCCATATCTATATATATACTCATATTTGTATCTTGTATTCTCTATATATATTCACATATGATATTATACCCATATCTAGTATCCATATATGATATTGTATTTGTATCTATATTTAGATTAAATCCCACAAGGTAAATGGCTTGTGATTTTTGGGGAAATCAACGGCGATTTTAAAGACAAGAGTTTTTTTTTGAAACAATTGATGGCTTGAGAGAAGGGGGGCTAATTAATTGACCAAGGGTGGGCAGCCACTTTTCAGGACATTTGAGTTATTTGTAAAGTCCCCCCCACTTTTGGCATGACTTTTTTTGAAGTTGAAAAGGCAACTATAGTTGAAGCGTCAAACTTTTTTGCAAGATACTTATGTCACATGACTTCAAAAGTGGGGACCAAAATTTTTTAGGCACCATTTTGATGGAAAAATAAGTTTCATACCCACTTTTATTTCAACTTTTTTAACTCAACCGGCTTTTTCACAAAACTCATGGGGTTTAAACCCCAATTTCATAAGAGGATTTCTGGCCCCCAAGAAGACTATTTTAGGGGTGTTCCGGGAAACTGTTCCTACTACTGCAGACCAGCCCCTTGCTGGTCTGAATTTTTGAATTTTGAGAAAAAAAATTAAAACTTTTTTTCATAAAAATTTCAGAATGTTTAAAAAAGAAAGAAAATGATTTTAAAAATTGTTTTTAAAATATTAAATAATTAATTAAAATAATTAATTAATTAATATTTTCTGACGTGACAATCGCTCGACCACATCAGCACTGTGTTCTCAGCGTTCCCAATGCATTCCCAGCGTTTGGGAACTTGCAGACTTGTAAACCAGCTGAAAATCCTCTTATGGGGTACTTTATGAATAACTCATTTGTGTGTGACTTTTATCACTCAGCACACATTTCAGTGTCGCTATTTCAAGGAATGAAAAGCAATGTTTGCAGTGGTGAGTTCCAAGATGGAATGGCATTCACAGAAGATCATGATAACTTAGTCCAAGTTTTTTTATTTTTATTTAACAACATTTTGCTGGAATGAGTCCAATAGAATGAGGTACACGGTACTGATCAAATTAAAAAGGCAGTCAAAAGCTTTCAACAGACTGATTCCAGCTCTTGCTGCTTGGACACCGACGGCAGGACACAAACTGATTCAAAGCGGGTATGGGTTGGCTAAGGGGCATTTCACACTATGGCCGTCCAAGTCGAGAGGCCGTCGATTCCACCAATCACATCTGAGAAACCATGATTTTCACGAATCAGATTTGAGAAAACCATGGCTTCTCGACTTGGACAGCCATAGTGTGAAACACCCCTAACTTAAGTTCCCTTTTGTTGTGAGGAGCAGGGCTCTTTCTTTTGGGCTTGGCAGAAATTTCACCGGATCTGTCAAAATTTGACAAACCAACATTCGTCCCTTCAAAAATTGTCAAGAAAGTGTAAACAGAAAAGTTGTAAGGTAGAGTGTGACATATTCCATGTTATCATGGAAGTTTGAAGAAAAAATTAGTTTCAAAGGTAGCCATGGCTAAAACTTGGTTTTGATCACCATGATTTGGAACTGCTTTATTTTTATTATCAAATTTTCCTAAAACTCCAAAAATGTTTTTTTTTGCCTTGGCATGTTGGTATACATCATTTCAAATTGTTATACACAAAATTTGAAGGAAATTTACATTTATTATAGAATTTAAAATACTAATAATTTGACAAATGTGCAGATGATGTTGGTTCTCACAATATTTGAGATTTCTTGGGGAAATGAGAGCATGGGATTGCATTAGCCATTGTAAAGAGAATATAGGTTCCAATATGAACCATTATTATGTCTTAACACCCTTGCATTTGAAACATTTGTTGAATTAGGCAATGTGTTGAACTTATATTTTACAACAAGCCTTATAATGCTTTTGTAGGTTCAACTTTTTGTACAATCATACTACTTATGATTCATTGAACAACTTCAAAGGATTTAAATTGTCTTAAAAGAATATTACAAAATAAACAAAAAAATGCCAAAAAGTACACTGACATTTATAATTTTTTTGCAACTTTTCCATTTTTTGACAATAGAGACATTGATAATTTTGGTTTTTTTGATGATTATATGCACCACATGTGAACTCTTACCAGTATTTATACAAAAGAATTGGACCTAAAAAAGCATTACATGGTTGTAAAATATAAATTGAACAAATTGTCTAGTATGACAAATTTTTCAAATGCAAGGGCATTAAGATATAAAAATGGTCCATATTGCAACCTACACTTGTTCTACAATGGCTAATGCAATCTTATGCTCTCAAATTTAAAAAAATGTAATATAGTAAAAACCAACATCATTTATATGTTTGTCAAATTGTTAATATTTTTAAAATTATGTAAATGTGAATTTCCTTCAATTTTTGTGTACAACAGCCTAAAATGATATATACCAACCAGTGTTTTTTTTTCATTTCTTATGAAGTGCCAAAGTGGCAATATTTCATTTCATTGTAGAGCTCCAAATCTTAACATTCATCCATATATTTATTGGATAGAAAACATCATATTAGCACATAACATATATATCCATCATTCTATTTTCATCCATTATTTGGCAATTTCATCTAGTATTTCAAAAAAATTGAAGTTTATTGGCGATTTCATCCAAAATTTTAGTGTTTATTTTCTTTAGGCTTGGTGCTAGGTCCCAAAATTTGGTGTAATTTTGCACCAGATTGCCATCAAAAATCACCCTGATACCAACATGCTAAGGCCCAAAATTTTTTGGGGGGTTCTAAGAAAAACTTGAAAGAAGAAAAAATAATTCCAAATCATGTTGAACAAAACTAAGTCTTAATTAGATGTGGCTAACTTTGAAATTAATTTTTTTTTAAATCACAACAAATTTTTTTCTTCATGGTAAGATGTAGTATGTCGCACACTACAACTTTTGTGAGAAAACTTTGGACTTCGTCCATTGATGTGTATGGTACAGTTGTTTGAATGAAAACATTTCACATTTGTACTCTGTTTTGTCCGTTATTATGTACACTGACTGGTTCCTTTTGAATTTGGAACAAGACTCATTCCATCCTTCTCAGCCTGTGGAGTGTGGACACGTACCCCAAATGACATGATCTGATGATTGGTCGGTTGGCTCTCCTCTTTAGACCGTGGCTGGTAGGCTACGATTCAATGGAACACCAAAAGTGAGTCATCCAAATCCAAAATGCTGAATGATGTATTGTAATAGGGTAGAAGGTTCAAAAAGCGAGCATCTAAGGGCTGAAACTGAATCTTGGGGAGGTGAAACATTTTGAAATATTTTTCAATAAATTTTCATCAAAAGACAGGTGCAATTGTCATCTAATTCAAGTCGTTTCATATTTTTTGAAGCTTTTTGGAATTAGCTATGAAATTTTGAAGTTGAAAGGACAAGGGGCTCTAAAATGGTGCCCTAGCTAAAATGTACACTATGAGTACACTGCTGAAGGCTATGAAAAAACAATATGTGCAAATTCAGCACATTTAAGGTAGGGCACCATTTTAGAACCCACTCGCTTTTAGAGCCTACTACTATATTTACTAACTTAGTGTGCCTTGTGCGGCCATTGCCACAATCAAAATCAATATAAAAATATTTAATTTTTTTTAATCCATTAAAGTTTTGAAATTCAATAACTTTTATACCATAGGTTACTTCGAAGACTAAGGTAAGAGGCTCTAAAAGTGAGCATCTAAGCAATAATGTAACTTTTTCGTGTATCTTCTGATATGAAAATATTTTTAATTTATTTTTCAGTGACAAAGAAATATATGGCAAATCTAACACAAGTCGTTTCATATTTTTTGAAGCATTCTTGAATTAGTTATGAATTTTCAAACACAGTTTGTTATAGGTTCCTATATGTGATCATAGGCCCTTGGAAACCCATCCATGCATAGTTTGAAAAAAAATCAGTCCTTGTTCCAAAACTAGCATTGCAAGATGGGTAAAGTAATTGAAATGGTTTCTAAAAGTGTCCCTTTCAAAATCTGAAATGAATGCTTGATTTAATCATTATTTCAGATTTTTTAATACTTGGAAGAAGGTAGTTGAACAACGGATTCTAATTTGAATTATATTAGTAGACACCTAGCCACTTAGTTAAGAATGAATCAATTGTGGTTCTTAAACCATTCATTGAAGAAGTTAAGACAAATCTTATCAAGCTCCATTGTAATTCAGATTAATCCAGAGTTTTTTTTCCCAAAGTTCACATGTCCATTTCAGAGCCCCTACTGGATGGTTGAAAATGCCCGCTCGGTTTTAGAGCCCTCTCCAATACAAAACAAAGCTTGTGCACTCCTCTTTGCTAAGAGCCTTCCAACATACTAAGCACATGACTAGGGGACACATGGTTCAAAAGATATGTAATTTATAATGGAGTATAATTTAGCGTTATTCAAGATTAAAAAAACTCAAAAATCCAAAGCTTTCACACCTCAAGTCGGAATGCCACCAAACAAAACCAATGCACCACTCCTTGCCAAAGGCTTTTAAATGGTACCAAAAACATGACTGGGGTAGGTAGTTTGGGAGATCTCAATGTATCAAACAAAACAAACAAACATCCTATCTTAACATATAGATAGTGTAGGGGCAATGCATACCTTCCAAGATAGGTTGTTTGTTTGGTTTGATTGTTACATTGTGATCTCCCAGACCATGCATCCTCCAGTTGTATACTTGGTAGTGCTAAAAAAAACCTTGGCGAAGAGGGCTACATGGGCTCTGTTTTGTGGTGTTTGGGCCTATTAGTAAAAATGATTGAATTTTAAAGTTTTATTGAATTAAAAAAAATTTAAATTACTTTTAATTTGATTTTGATTGTCGCAACAATAGAAGGCAAACTAGTAACATCTTATGACATGGAAAGGCTCTAAGTCAATAGGGCTTTTACAATGTCAAGATTATGTCAAAAAAATTTGCTAAAAAAATTTGTGAATGTAGATTGCAAGCTTTTTTCATTTTTCTTATAAGGTGCCATAGAGGCAATGTAAAATGTTATAGTGGTGCTTCAAATTTCAACATCCATCCACATATTGGATAGAAAATAATACATCAACACATATCACATATTCATAATTTAATTTTCATCCAAGATATTTTTGGGGTTCAAAGCTTTTTGGCAAAAAGCTTCACAATTTGTTTCCATTTTTTTACCCAAATTATTAATTTTTTTTCCTGGCGCAGTCTGGCACCAGAAAACCCCAAATAAAGCCCTTGTGGATTGGATGGCATTCTTTTGATATTCTGCATTGAGGATAAGCGGAATTATAAGTGATTTGCATTTGTGAATATTCTACAACCACTTGGCTTGCAACTTGTACTTTGTGAAAAAGTTCAAATTATCCTACCTTGACATTGGTTTTGACTTAAATTAACTAAAAAAGAGAATGTTTAATGTTGTGAGGGACTATAAATTATGATTGTTTAAAAGTACAAAATAAGCCACTTGCTTGAAAGTGGATTTAGAAAATATGCAATTAGATGAAATCTTGAGCAAATGCTTTAATGGATGAAAAATGATTCAATTGGAAAAAAAATTAATTTCAAAAATCTAAATTAGTTAGTGTTGAGAGAGTCAAACCATTTTGAGTGAAAAATTAGTCATTTGTCGAGGATTATGCACAAAATTTGACCACAAACCTGGAGAGTATTGGATTGTTTCAATTCAGTATGTATACAAATTCATTCTTACTTTTTGTCATAAAATTTATAACAATAACAATTTTCACAAAAATGATATAATTTGTATAATAAAATTTATGATAATAATAATTTTCTTCATTAATAGACAAGATGTAAAAGCATTGAAATTTAAATATAATTTCTAAGTTTAATTTATAAATTATAAATTATAATGTGTTAAAGTGTAAAATTTTATATTGATTTTCAAAAATTTAGATTCATGTCTTTATTTAATCATGAAACCATTTAGTTTAAAAGGAATTGAGAAAAAATTGATAATGATTCAAACCAAATGCAAATTAAACTCAATAAACCTACAAGTATGTATTATGATCTTGATCATGATAGTGTAATCAACATCAATTTTTTTAGAGTTGCATATTTCTAGCATTAGAAATTGTGACATATATATATATATATATATATATATATATATATATATATATATATATATATGGACATAAAGGTCTAAGTTGTAGAGTAAATATAGAATTTTGTTTCAAAATAGATGTTTCAAAACACACTAGCTACCAAAGAATTGGAATTCTACATATGTAACAACATTGTCATTATTGAATCAAAATTTACATAAAATTCAAAATTAATAGGCTATGGAAATAGGTCTAGAGTTTAAAATGCAACAAAATATTGAATTTAAGGAATTTTTTGAACTAGAATGAAACTAGTCACTTGATAACCTTTAATTTTTGTAGTTGGATTCAAATTCAAAAAGAAAATCTCAATCTTACCTTAAACTCAAACTTAGAATAAGTACCTAGAAGCTTGGAATGCCTAGAAGTTGAAAAATTTACAATCATAAGATCTATGGATTAGGTATGGGCTTATGTAGAAAAGTTAAAATAAATTGCAATGAGATAAAATTGGCCATGAGAATTCAATGAGAATCTCTTCAAGCAAAATCAGAAAGTAATTTAGATGCATTTTTTTACTATTGCCATCCTATAGACCTCACTGAAGTAATATGAAAGATAGAAAACAATATAAATATATGCCACTTTAGAGTTAAGGTATGCTCACCTATAATCATCATTGCCCCAAACAAAACAACTAAAAGTAGATCAAAATAAAACACTAGCAACGATGCTAATATGTGAGCATAGAAGTATGAGCCGTGAGCCTAACTGTATAAGTAAATATTCTACACTCATTGAAGGTGTTTATAATATAAACACCTATGATATAGGTGTTTAGAACATTCATACACTATAACCATTGAAGTGTTTATAATATAGATACCTATACTATAGTTCTAGGCTCGTAGGCTCACATTTTTTATGCTCACATACTAGCAACCGTGGTTGATTTTTGGTTTACCTATCAACAATACTTGAAAACTTCTTAAATTATTCATACAATGTCCAAATAATGTATACAAAAATGCATTAATTACTTCTTTTATTTGCCAACAAGGTTCAATAAAAATAATTTATAACGAAGTAGTATGTTCACTCAATTAATATTATAATAGGGTTGATTATAGGTGCACATGCCTTTTTGACTTGTTATACCTCTCTTCAAAGAAAGATCCATTGATATTTTCAAGGGACTTTTACACACATATACAATTCTAGTGGAGCACTTCTATACCCAAGTTATACACTAGAGGTTTGACACTCTTCAAATGTAGATGGAGAATGCTAGCTACAAGGTCCCTCATAATATTCCATCTTGACACTTAACAAGTACTCTTGTTGATCCATTGGAGAAATTGTGGATCCTCCGCATGGCTACTGGATAGTGCCAAGAGGGACCCTTGCATCACATTTATTTTGCTTGAGGAAGAACTTTTTTCTATTTCTACACTGCGTTAGTCTCCCAATTATTGATCAACATTCAGTCTTAAGTACTACTAGTTAAATGGAGGATGGTTGTGACAAGTGCTCTTTTATATTTGAAAGCACCCAAAAAGCACCTTCCTTTAATGATAGTGGAATTGAAAATTGAAATACACTTCTTCAAATTCTCAATACTTAGACAAAGTGAATCTCTATTTTTGTCAAAAATTCCTTCTTCAAAGTAGTTTAGTATGCTCCAAAAATAGACTAGTTTGTCAAATGCTAGTAGCTTTTTAGAGAGTCTAAATTTTTTTAATGTATGAGTAGTCACTCAACCATTTATGGTTTGTATTTGGTGATCAAGCAAAGGTGAGGGACAAAGAAATTGCCAACAACTCTTCAAAATCAAATGGTAAATTCGAACATGCTAAGTTTCGCGAGTAAATTAGAATGTGTATCAATACTTATTTGTTTTTTGAGAAGCCTATGCCACGATGGCAATCATGTAAAATCTGGTGGAGCATTGTATTTTCATTAGCATATAATTTGTATAATAAAATTTATGATTATAATATTTTTTCATTAGTAGACAAGATGTAAAAGCATTGAAACTTAAATATAATTTCTAAGTTTAATTTTTAATTTATAAATGTATTAAAGTGTAAAATTTTATATTGATTTTGAAAAATTTAGATTTATGTCTTTATTTAATCATGAAACCATTTAGATTAAAAGGAATTGAGAAAAAATTGATAATGATTCAAACCAAATGCAAATTAAACTCAATAAACCTACAAGTATGTATCATGATCTTGATCATGATAGTATAATCAACATCAATTTTTTTTAGAGTTGCATATTTTTAGCATTAGAAATTGTGACATATATATATGGACATAAATGTCTAAACTGTAGAATAAATATAGAACTTTGTTTCAAAATAGATGTTTTGAAACACACTAGCTACCAAAGAATTGGAATTCTACATATGTAACAACATTGTCATTATTGAATCAAAATTTACATAAGATTCTATTAATTTAAAATTAATAGGCTATAGAAATAGGTCTAAAGTTTAAAATGCAACAAAATATTGAATTTAAGGAATTTTTGAATTAGAATGAAACTAGTCACTTGATAACCTTTAATTTTTGTAGTTGGATTCAAATTCAAAAAGAAAATCTCAATCCTACCTTAAATTCAAACTTAGAATAAGTACCTAGAAGCTTGGAATGCCTAGAAGTTGAAAAATTTACAATCATATGATCTATGGATTAGGTATGTGCTCATGTAGAAAAGTTAAAATAAATTGCAATGAGATAAAATTGGCCATGAGAATTCAATGAAAATCTCTTCAAGCAAAATCAGAAAGTAATTTAGATGCATTTTTTTACTATTGCCATCCTATAGACCTCACTAAAGTAATATGAAAGATAGAAAACAATATAAATATATGCCACTTTAGAGTTAAGGTATGCTCACCTATAATCATCATTGCCCCAAACAAAACAACTAAAAGTAGATCAAAATAAAACACTAGCAAAGATGCTAATATGTGAGCATAGAAGTATGAGCCGTGAGCCTAACTGTATAAGTAAATATTCTACACTCATTGAAGGTGTTTATAATATAAACACCTATGATATAGGTGTTTAGAACATTCATACACTATAACCATTGAAGTGTTTATAATATAGATACCTATATTATAGTTCTAGGCTCATAGGCTCACACTTTTTATGCTCACATACTAGCAACCGTGGTTGATTTTTGGTTTACCTATCAACAATACTTGGAAACTTCTTAAATTATTCATACAATGTCCAAATAATGCGTACAAAAATGCATTCATTACTTCTTTTATTTGCCAACAAGATTCAACAAAAATAATTTGTGACGAAGTAGTATGCTCACTCAATTAATATTACAATAGGGTTGATTGTAGGTGCACATGCCTTTTTGACTTGTTATACCTTTCTTCAAAGAAAGATCCATTGGTATTTTCAAGGGACTTTTACACACATATGCAATTCTAGTAGAGCACTTCTACACCCAAGTTATACACTATCTAGAAGATTGACACTCTTCAAATGTAGATGGAGAATGCTAGCTACAAGGTCCCTTATAATATTCCATCTTGACACTTAATAAGTACTCTTGTTGATCCATTAGAGAAATTGTAGATTCTCCACATGGCTACTAGATAGTGTCAAGAGGGACCGTTGCATTACATTTATTTTGCTTGAGGAAGAATTTTTTTCTATTTCTACACTACGTTAGTCTCCCAATTATTGATCAACATTCAGTCTTAAGTACTAGTAGTTAAATGGAGGATGGTTGTGACAAGTGCTCTTTTATATTTGAAAGCACCCAAAAAGCACCTTCCTTTAATGATAGTGGAATTGAAAATTGAAATACACTTCTTCAAATTCTCAATACTCAAGCAAAGTAAATCTCTATTTTTGTCAAAAATTCCTTCTTCAAAGTAGTTTAGTGTGCTCCAAAAATGAACTAGTTTGTCAAATTTTAGAAGCTTTTTAGAGAGTCTAAATTTTTTTTAATTCATGAGTGGTCACTCAACCATTTATGGTTTGTATTTGGTGATCAAGCAAAGGTGAGGGACAAAGAAATTGCCAGCAACTCTTCAAAATCAAATGGTAAATTCGAACATGCTAAGTTTCACGAGTAAGTTAGAATGTGTATCCATACTTATTTGTTTTTTGAGAAGCCTATGCCAAGATGGCAGTCATGTAAAATCTGGTGGAGCATTGTATTTCTACCTCCATTCATCTTTTGGACCAAAAAACACTTTTCAATCATATTTGTACACTTTTTCATCCAAATTTGACAATTTCATCTATATTATGAATAGAAATAAAAGAATTTTGGAAAAAAATATTACTTTAATTTAGCAAAAAGTAGAAATTCATTTTGAAATGGTACAATCTTTCACCATGGTACCAAAAAAAAGGGATGGTGTGGATCATGCTCTAAGCTTATTGTGGCTCAAAGCTTACATACCCTAATGCAATTCAATCTATTTGTTAGCATATCAATAAGGTGGATACATTCAAAAGCACCACAAATTGGTATTGTGCCTACTTACTATAATTAGGATGTTCAAACCTTCATATACTGTAGTCTTACAGACAAGTGAAAGCACATTCCAATGTACCAAAAAAGCAACATTTGGATACAACATTCAAAAGGTATTAAGGGTCAAAGTTTGTTTCCGAAAGCGCCATCTACAATCTATGTACGTAATTGATTCTAGAAATGTACACAAACCATAGATGGCGCTTTAAGGCCAGCTGCGCTTTTGATGTTCGGCCTTTCCTCAGAGTTTCTCATCATTGGGAACTCAAGCTGCGGTCGGTCCTTAAGAGATGACTGACTGCCGGTCGTCTTGTGATAAGCACAATGGCACCACACAGGTAGTTCCCTACCTACCACACCAGGATCCCAAAGATGCGCCCACAGCTGAATATGATTGACGACGTTGCAATGGAATCCATGATCATGTGCGTGCGTGCATGACTGCATAAAATCTTCAATCTCCCAAATCACCCACCAATCCACCTGCACGATGTCTCCGCCTGCACAACTCTCGCGCTCTGCACCTTTTTTTTTTACAAAATTCCGGCCGGTTTCGATTCCTAGCCTCAGTCAGTCTGCGGCCCGAACTTCACTTGTGGGTTGTGAATGATTTCTCTTGGAAGTAATAGTGTCAATCAGTTTATAATTCAATTCCAAGGTTGCGTAACTTGCCACAATCTTGATTTCATTTGTGACATTCTTGGGCAGCCTCCTCAACAGACACCTTTGGGCTGTGAATTACTTACTCCGTATTTCTTTATGAATGTCAATCAATTTATAATTCAATTCCAAGGTTGTGGAACTTGCAATCTCAATTTCATTCGTAACATTCTTGGGCAGTTTCCTCAACAGACACCTTAATTAGTTTGGCTGTGAATTTATTATATTTGTCAATGTCAATCGATTTATAATTCAATTCCAAGGTTGTGGAACTTGCAGTCTTAGTTTCATTCCTAACAATTTTGGGGAATTTTACTCAACAGACACCTCTGGGTTGTGAATAATTTCTTTTTGAATGTCAATCGATCAATTCATAATTCAATTCCAAGTTTGTGGAACTTGCAATCTTTCAATCCATTCGTGACATTCTTGGGCAGCTTCCTCAACAGACACCTTCGGGTTGTGGATTACTCCGTCTTTCTTTTTGAATGTCAATCAATTTATAATTCAATTCCAAGCCAGGTTGTGCAACTTGCAATCTTGATTTCATTCGTAACATTTCTAGGGCAACTTCCTCAACATGCACCCAGTTTGGAATGGGTCAGCGCTAAACTTGCTTTACACGGTAGGTGTGCGGTGACGTAACCATCTGGCGTAGATGATAGACACTCACTCACTGCTATCGAGTTCGAGCTCTTTCATGATAGCGGCGCAGTCTCCCATTTGTTTTGAATTGTCGGTCGCAGTACAACAATGGCAGCGAGTTTATTATTTTGGACCGAGTTTCGGTACAATTATTTTTTGAGGGAAGAGTGGATGATATATTCTCCCCATTTTCAGTGGATGAAATTGTGGATTTGCTACATAAGGTAGGTACACCCAAATCCGAAATCAGTCATGTTCACAGACTGTAGATGGCGCTTTCAGAAACAGACTTTGACTGTAAATAACTTTTGCATACGGTATCCAAATCCTGCATTCTTTGGTGTGTTGGAACATGCTTTCACTTGTCAACAAGACTACATAAAAATTTGAACTAATTAATAGCAGGAACTAGGCTCAGTATGAATAAGTGGCGCTTTTGGGTGTACCTACCTTAATTAATTATTCCAAGGATAATATCACTCCATTCGGGGTGGATGTATTTTCTTTTGGATGAAGAATTCAAACTTCATCTATGCTTTTCACAAAGTCATTTGTTTGATGTGTGGATGCAAACAAGGGCTAATTTCTCCAATGACAATCACTTTTTGCACTACCAAAAATAGATTAAAAAAAGGTAAAGATCCTTGGTCTTATATTGCTTTGTAGATTCAATTTTCTTTTGTGTTTGATTTGTGAATGATTTTGTAGTTTTCATTAGTCGAAAAGATTGTAGATACCGTAACATTATTATTGACTAAGCTAAAGACTTTCTACAAAGTATGAACCTTCAAAAAAACATAGATACATAGGCACTACTAAACTAATAGGTTATAGGATGCAACTATAAAAAAACAAACTATTATGTATACTTCAAAAATCTCAATAGAAATAATAGTTTGTTGACCTTGTTATGCAAAGTAAAAAAATATTTTTCTTGTAATTTCAAACATTTAAATCTCAATTTCAATATATGCAATTAATATATTTTTTTAACTTTCTACACATTTCCATAGTATTCTAGTACACATTTATACAATTTGATAGTTCAATTTGAAAAGAATTTATTGTTACTTCACTACCCTAAAAAATGATAGTCTTGATACTTTTTGTCAAAAATGTGCCTTGGGCCTTTAGAGATTGAATTTTATCAAAAAATGACATGAAGCACAATGATTACAAGAAACACATATATTATAATTTTGCATCATATGCTACGTGATAATTTGTTTTTTGGTCATAACATTTGTGTTCAAGCTCTTAATGTCTTAAGATTTTATCATATATTATATATAAAGTATTCATGACTATTACACACTATTCTAGTTTTTTTTCAATTTTCAAAAGTGTTTTATTATCCAAAAATAGCCTCCAATTTTATGTCATATTTACAAAATGAAGTGGGGTGGGGTATAACTATTTAATAAATCCCCTCAAAAATGAATTCAGAGTTGAATTTTCAAAGAAATAGTCTTTTAATAGACTTATAGCTACTAGCTATTTGAAAGAATTCTAGAAATAGTGAATTTTATGAGGTGTGAATTGAAGTTGACAAAATGAGTTTCTTTTAGTTTGCATTTTGAAACATAGAAAATATTATTTTAGTGGTTCTTTTTGTGACTAATCATCTCCGTAAAATAGTTACCAGTGATTTTTTTTAATTTTAAAATTTTCCTATTTTTTCCCAATTAAAATATCAAAATATCTATTTTCTTAAGATTTGGTGTTTTTTTCTTCTCCTACTTTGAAAATTTTTCTATAATTTTTTTAGTGATTTCTTTCATCTTAAAGGTGTACACATTGGCTATATTCTTAAAATTTAAAGTACTTAAAAAAACTAAGTTAATGAGTACATGTATATAATAAAAAATTCACCTTAAGAATCTCATGCCAAATTTCCTATGTATGAAGCTAAAATAGAATAGGCTTGAGTTCTCAAAATCCTCAAAGGAAAACTACAGACCTCAACAAGTGCCGGAAGAGGGTATGCTTGCTTAGTCCTTTAAGAGCTTAATTTGGACCAAAAAACAATACTAAAAGTTAGATATTAATTACAAAAATGTATGTAATTAGAACATGAGAGTCCATGAGAGTCTTAGGTCAATTTTTGATACACCTAGATTTGATACTCTTAGAACTCAAATCCTATTCACATTATGTCCAAATAATGCATGTACAAGACTATAGGGATCCAATTTTAGTTGTCAATAAGATCCAATGAAAATATTTTATGCATAACAATAAGAAATTATATTGACAATCAAAAGGAATGTCCATTACAAATGCACCTACTTACTTTATTAAAGTTGAGACACTAGTTTTTGATCATTGAAGCAATTTTAGAATAGGTTATGCACCATATGAGGTGGGAGAAAATTTTTCATCTTGTAGAAAGATATGAAATATTGAGAATACAAAAATTTTAGAACTTTTTTCCCAAAATTGAAATTATTGTAAATTTTGGATGCTAAACAATAGTCTTGACCAATATTCAATGTCTAGACTCTTCCAATTTTGATCATTCAAAAATTACTTTCCTCTTCATTACTTCCTACTTTCTCACTTACCAATTCTAAACTCGTGTCATGACCTTATAGATTATAACTTTGAAAAGGACCCTAAAAAATGCATTCCAAGGCCTTGATGGAAATATTGCACTCCTATAAGGTGAGTACTAGGTGTGATTGACAATTGGAGCCTCAACCTTAGTACATGGAGGACCTCTTTTATTGCAACTCCTCTTTATACATTACTCGTAGTAATGGAGTTTATAGGTGGGGCCAATTTGAAGAACATTATTTAAAAAATAGTGCTAGAAGTTGACATCTGTGAATAGCCTTTCATTGCACTTCTTTGAAATGCAAAAAACTCTTTTAAAGCATAGTCCGAGTAAGATGCACTAAGATAGAAGTACTAGTAGTCTTCCATTTAAGGAATTTTGGAGTAGATCATTAGTAGTATGAGGTCATGGAAATCTTTTTTCCATTTAGGAAGATATGAAATATGGGGATAGCAAATTTTCAAAATTTTATTCCGCAAAATTGAAATTATTGTGAATTTTAGGAGCCAGAAACTACATTTCCCACATTGCCAATGTCTAAAGTCTTCCAATTTCCAATCATTCTAGAATTCATTTCCCACTCACTTCTTCTTACTTTTTTGTTTACTACTATGGGACATGTATCATAACCTTAGTAGTTCCAACCTTAACCCCTAAGCGCTCAAACAACCATTTTATGGTCGTTGCCCAACTTCGGACAACATTTTCGGGCAAAAAAAAACTTTTTTCAATTTTTCTTTTTTCAAAACTTCAAAATATTGGATTGTGTTTCAACATTTGCATTCAAAACTAAGATCTATATGGTCAAACAAAAGTTATAGCAAAAAAAGGAGAAATAGTACAAAGTGTCTAAAATTGCTTAGTGTTGAAAAATTTACTATTTGGGGGAAGTATTGATGCTCTCATTAATAAATATTTTTTATTTTTAAACAAATCAATAAAAAAACACGATTTTGTCCAATCAAAAAAAATTTCAAATCCTAAAAATAGAAATTGTATTTTTGGTGAATTTTTGAAGTTATATCTTCAAAATTCATTTGAAGAGAATCTATAAATATTTTTTTAATTTTGATCATATGGATACTTTCTACTTTTTGTGCTTTACATTATCTTCTTTGATGCTAACTTCAAAAAAGTTGTAAAGCTTATATTTTATAACACATTTGTATTTTGTCTTAATCTCTTGGGCTTTTAGAGGTTGAATATTTTTTATTTTCTTATAAATCAATAAAAAACACAATTTTGACCAATCAAAAAAATTTCAAATCCTAAAAATAGAAATTGTATTTTTTGTGAATTTTTGAAGTTATACCTTCAAAATTCATTTAAAAATAATCTAAAAATATTTTTTTTACTTTGATTGTATGGATACTTTCTACTTTTTGTGCTTTACATTATCTTCTTTGGTACTAACTTCAAAAAATTTGTAATGCTTATATTTTATAACACATTTGTATTTTGTCCTAACCCCTTGGGCTTTTAGGGGTTAAAAAGGACTCAAAAAACCCAGAATCCAAGCCTCAATTAGAAATCTCTACCAGCCTTGGTTGGAATTAATGTATTTCTATAGGTTGAGTGTTGGATGTGGTTGGCAATCGGTTGTTCTACCTTAATCCTTAAACAATGAACTAGTGACCATGGAAATCATCAGTTTTGATACTGTGGAAATCATTGATTCAAAAAAATCCAAAAGCTCTCGTTAGAAGTCAAAGCACTATCTCCTAATTCCAAGGATGAATAGTTACATTTCTATCCTACACAGAGATTCCCTCTCATTCATCAACCACAAGATGGCCTCCTCGTACTAAGAGAGGTTCTAGCTGTATTATGAAATGCATCAATCAGTTTCAACTCTCAAGTTGTTAGTGAAGGTCAACAGAAAAGCCGTTGCGTTTCAGCAGCAGCCTGCACGGTACTCTCCACTGAATTCAGTTCATTATTTAACTTCGTTAACCCGTGGTATAAGTGGAGCCCTGAAACCACCAGTACAGTATGACCAGGTCAGCACCAGTGTATGAATTAAAAATACCACGTCGTGCACTGTTCCAATGCCAACTGCGAATCTTTCCTTCAAAAGGAGCTCCGGCCGTGGCCGGTCCGTCCAAAGGAATAAAATCAAAAGCTCAAGGCGACCCAGTACAGTGGCCCGGCACTAACGTAATAAGTAGGGTGGCAACTGACGGGCGGAACTCAGAAGTTCAGGGAGTGGGCGACGGTATATTCCAGTAACTTAACCGAAACTTAGTAAAAGATTACTTACCACTACAAGGGAAATAGTCGTTGCACTTTCATCTGGACCCGATGGGTGGAGGGGGATTAAATAAGAAAAGCACATGTATGAAATTCTCTCAAGCTTGCCAAGTCTCCACCAATGAGATTGTCCACCGTAATCAATGAGACTTCTCCTCCTCCTTTCCCGCTTTGCCAATCCTAGCAAAACAATTGATGAAGCCTCATTTGTCTTATTGCGTAAAAGTGCATTGTTCTTGCCCACCAGGCCAGCATGTAAGTTAAGTGCACCCTGAAATTACTTGGAGTGGTCGAGCGAGGGGGCCAGTTCACCCCGACCGTAATTAATACACCGTATACTGTACCGGTACGCATCCCCCTGTTATTCCTTGCCTCCGTCGCTAGTCAAACGCGACTGACACCCCCACTCAATCGACTTCCGCTAGTTCACAAAGCCAGTTGAGGCAGGTCGACAGTCAATCATACAGTCACAGTAACAACGCGTACTACTTTCATTGCTTGCAGGCCGGAGGTGAAATCTAGAATAATAGTTTCGATACGGAAAAACTGGGAGAACCGACCGCACTCCTCGCCTCCCTCCCTCCCTCCAACAGTGATAAGTTCGACTGACTCACTCTTGAGAGAGAAGACAGGTCGATTGATTGAGTGAGCAGTACTACTGAACAGTACACAGGTAGCTGCTAGTCCCCTCCCTGAGTAATCGCATGCAATGATGGAGTGTCTGCAAGCGCCGAGACTTTGCAGAATCGATCACCACGGGCGCCAGAACATGGAGTTCATTCAGCAAAGCGTGTCCGTCAATTTCTAAGTTCTGCACGCCTGTAACGGCTTGTTACCTCTCGTGAGAGAACCGACATCGAACGATCCTTCCTGAAGTTGCGAGCTCTGGCTTCCGAAGTTAGTAGTGCGTAAATATAGTGCTGGACATCGCTAGCTAGCTCCTTCGGAACTTTGCTTCTTGAACCTTTGATGCAATCCCTGTTGTGTGTTGTTGCATTCCTACGTGTTTTCGTCTACTAGGGGGCTGTGGGATTCAATCATTTCAGAAGCAGTACAGTGCTAGCTCTGAACCTTTCTTCTTCAAACTTGGTCACGGTCCCAATCCGTCTTTGGGACGCATTCCTACAGGTACAACCTCCTTCTAGCTTCCAGGGGGGCTTGGGATCCAATAAGTTCAGAAATAGTACATCGCTACTTCTGAAAGGTCTATTTTCTTCTTCTATCTTCGTTGCAATCCCAATCCCGCACGTTCCGTTCCGTTCCGTCTCTCGCATGCTATTGCTACCCGGATAACTTCCTTCTTTCCAGGGGCTTTAGTTTCCAGTTGTGAATTCCATTCAGTTATTATTACAATACATGGAAGACGCTTCGAGGTTCGTCGCTTCTGCTTCTTCTTTTGTCACCGTTTGCTAAGTCCTACCAGGAAATTCGTAGTGGATCCAATCGCTGTGGCAGCCCGTGTTGGGTATTCTGGCGAATGAAACACCGCGCTTGCGGTCTTCGAGCGGAGGGAGGTTGGATTGAACAGGGACGAGATTCTTGATTCCTGACTGGTAAATAATTCAGTTCAGTATTGCAAGCTGTGGAATGCGTGAAGATCGGAGATGGGGATCAATTGTTCGTTAGGGCGTTTGAGATTGCGCGTGTGAGGGGATTGGAATCGGGATTGGGATCAATCGAGTGATTGGGTGGCGATGGCGATGGCGATGAGGCGAGTGAATTTGGGAGCGGCGTTGTTGGTATTTGCGGTGGTTTGTTTGGTGATGGGGAGGGGGACGTTGGGCGAGCTGGGCGTGAACTGGGGCACGATTTCCAGCGACCCTCTGGCGAACGACATCGTGGTGCAGATGTTGCAGGACAACAAGCTGGTGAAGGTGAAGCTGTTCGATGCGAATGCGGACGTCATCAACAGCATGCGCGGCACCAACTTGCAGGTGATGGTGGCGATTACGAACGACATGTTGGCCGGCATAGCCGCGAGCCCCGAAGCCGCGACGGCGTGGGTCAGGGAGAACGTCACCACGCACCTCGGCAGCGGCGGGGTCAATATCACGTACGCACTCCACTATCTCCTTTCTTACGCTAATTCCCTTCCCACACTATGACATCACTTTCCTACCCCCATTACGAGCTTGGTCGCGTCATCTCACTCGTTACGCACTGCCGGGAAATTGAGCCGGCGTGACAGCACCATAGCCTGTGTCACAGAGGTCGGAATGCATTGTGATAAATGTTAAGACTGTGAGCAGTGGAACATAGAATCGATTTCGGTCTAGGCGTATCGAATTAGGAAGCCTCAGCCTTTGGGCAGATATCATTACCGCCCTTGTGTGTCAGGCTCCGTCCTCCATCCTCCATACTTGCGAAGTATCCTAAAATCGTGGATACATGATCGGAGAACCTGCAAACACTGTCTGTAATAGAGATCATTGCAATCTAGATTCCAAATCCCTCATTTGTATAGATGTTTAGATAGTATGGATCCCTAATTAAGGGTGTGAAAGATTTGGGTTAAGGCGACGCACTTAGAATGCTCCTAGTGTGTTGGGCCTTGACCTGCGAGGAGGGGTCTCTCCCATGATTAGGGGACTTCCGGCAGACTTCGGAGAGTTTCCTTGGAAGTTTGCTCTCTGCAAAATGGAGCCAATTCTCCCCTCGTTTGAAACCTCTCCGTCAGTGATCTCAAAACTGGCTAAATTTCCCTTGGTTGCTACTTAATTTCTTAATGCCCTCAGTGTAATTTTTTTTCTTAAATTCAAAAAATTAACATTTGGCTAAAAACCTTGAATCTGTTTTGAGATCACTGCTCTTTATGTTTGAACTCTCCTGCCCTAATTTGATTTAGTTACTTACTACCCACTTTTTGAGGAGGGTTCTGATGCCCATGTGGATGCATCCTATCTAATACTCTCCATTCCATAATTGGGTGCATTGGGAAACAAAATCTTACGTTCTACATCCATTCTTTTTGTTCAAGGAAGTGTTTAGAGAGCGTAAATTTGTCTATTTATTAGAGGTGTGAGCCTTTTGAATATTTCCCTTAAAGCATGACTCAATATGGAGTCATACTTTGATGGCTCTAGGACTACACCCATTCTCTTCTATAAGGGTAGATGTTTTAGTAGGGTGATTTGTTTGTTTACTAATGATTCTCAATTTTAAGGTTTCAAGATTTTGAGTTCATTTTGCTCTAAATAGGGATCCCTAGGAATGACTGAGCCTCCAATCCTTGGTCCAAACCTATTGTGTGTTGATAGATATTGCAAAACCTAGTCACTAGTTTCCTTCCCAATGTCAACTCAAATAGTCTCATGCCCTTGATACTTTTCAAAACGGGAATTTCACTTACTTGAATGCCACCAATATTCAATTCATTGCTATCAATTATGAAACTCATGTGTCTTAGTTCTATCACAAAAGATTCTCAACCAATACATAATTGAGGAACTACTTTAGTCCACATTCAACTACATTCATTCACTAAATCTAATTACCAACACAAAACAAGTCTCTTGAAGTGAATTATAGTAAAATAAACTAGTGTGGTGAAAAATCATTGCTAGAATTCCATTCTCAATAGGAATTACAGGATCTAAAGAATCAATGTAAATAAGCTAGTGTGGTGAAAATTCATTGCTAGAACTCCATTCTCATTAGGAATTGGAGGCTCCAATATTCTATCCATTCTCTTCCATTAGTGTGGCCATCTAAGTTTCTTGTGGTAGTCCATTTAATGGTATAAGAATTCTACATTTTGCATTTTTTTTGAGGAATAGTTCATTGGGAATTAGAAGCTCCAATCCTACAACCATTCTCTTTTGTAAGGCTTGACATTTTAGTTGGATGATTTGTAAAGTCCACTACATCACTTCCATCAAATAGAGGTTCCATTGACTATATTGTATTTAAGAGGCTCTATAGACCATATGTGTTAGCTCATTTATTTTTAATAAATTTTAACTTTTAAAATTATACTTAATCTATAGGCATTTAGTTTTCTACAATTGTTTTGAATGCAATTCCAACATTAATGTGCAAAATTGAAGATGATGCAAGGTTCAAAGCTCATATGTGTGGTCAATGGAACCTTTCCCTAAGAAAATAATAAATGCTTGGAAGAACCTACTTTTCTAAGATTTAAAAACTACTACAATTCACACTTATGAAGCCTCATAGAAGTACCAATAGTTTGAATTTTATATTTTGACTTGTACCATGTTTCCTTTCTTTTATATAGGCATGTTGCTGTAGGCAATGAGCCTTTCCTCAACGGATACAATGGCCGCTATGTCAACGTCACCCTCCCCGCCCTCCTCAACATCCAAGGAGCTCTCATCGCTGCCAACCTCTCTCCTGCCATCAAAGCTGTAGTTCCTTGCAATGCAGACATCCTCTCTTCTGACCCTCTTCCTTCCCAACAAACCTTCCGCTCTGACCTAGCCCCTCTCATGGTCCAGATCACCGCCGCTCTCCACTCCACTTCCTCCCCTTTCATTGTCAACCTCTATCCTTTCCTCTCGCTTGTCCTTAGCCAAAACTTCCCCATCGATTTTGCCTTCTTCACAGGGTATACTAGTCCAATCATCGATGGCACTAGAATTTATTCCAATGTATTTGATGCAAGTTATGATGGTTTGGTGAGTGCGTTAACGGGATTGGGCTACCCGGATATGCAAGTGGTGGTGGGAGAGATTGGATGGCCAACGGATGGGGCAGTGTATGCGAATGTGACATTAGCGCAAAAGTTCAATCAACAGTTGGTGAATCATTTAGAGAATGGGGCTGGGACGCCATTGAGACCTGGGAAACTGGATGCATATTTGTTCGGGCTATTGGATGAGAATGCAAAGAGTACATTGCCAGGCAACTTTGAAAGGAGTTGGGGGTTGTTCAATTTCGATGGGACAGTGAAGTATCCATTGGATCTGACAGGTACATGAAACCCACTTTGTAATACTACCAAAATTAGGTAGGTTTTTGTGTCAAAAGAATGTGTTTTGATGTAAGTTATAGCAATGAGTATGCAAACTCATAGGTGTGGGGATCTAGACTTGTAACACCAATAGAAGGTGGTGTTATAAGTTTTTGAGTCAAATGAGTGTAGTTTGATATAAAATTATTGTTAATATAAGTCTCAAAGATGAGTATGATGATTCCCTATAGGAATGTAAATTTGGCTTATAACAGTACTACTATAGGGTTTCAAAACATTAAAATGGTGAAGCTATTGGAAAAAGATAAAATTGGGATGTGTCAAAAAGAGTGTAAAAAAATAATAGTGTATTTAGGATGTGATATGTCTAATCAATGTGTGTTACCTACATTCTTCACATTCTACATAGTTGAATATATATAGGATTTTGCTTGTCCTACAGTTTGTTGTCGTTGATTTACTTGATTAGATTTAGGATTGTGAGTAGTTGCTATCTCTATTAGTGGGTGTATGTCAAATTTCCTCTTAACCTCACAAGTCTATTCAACAAGCTTACGCTAATAAACTTTGGATGAATTTTTTTGGACACTTTTAAATTGAAAAAATATTTTTTGACACTGTCTTGACTTGTCAAACAATTTTCAAAAGTAAGTTGAACATCCTTTTCTGGTAGTGCTTCACCCATGTAGTATTCACATTCTACCTAATAGACTTCAAATGGTTTTCAAGAAGGATAAATCATGCACTATATAACTTATAATGGTAGGGTTTTACACTAGTTCATCAAGTGCTTAACAATTCATTGATGTATCTCTTTTGGTTTTTGCAGGTGGTTTGAGTGGCGCACAAACAAAGCTTGTAGGTTCTCGTGGCGTGCCCTATTACCCGAACCAATGGTGCATATTCAATCCCAATGTTGTAAACTTGACTGTACTCCCTGCCAACATTGACTATGCTTGTTCCCGTGCAGATTGCACCCCATTGTTCAATGGCGGATCTTGTAGTGGCTTAACCCTCCAACAAAATGCTTCCTATGCCTTCAACACTTACTATCAATTCAATAACCAACTAGAAAGTTCTTGTGATTTCCAAGACCTAGCACAGGTGGTTACCACCGACCCTACAATAGGCACATGCAAATTCTTAATTGGATTCAAGCCGGCTGCATCTCCTAGTACCATTGCACCCCCTGGACCAACATCTACCACTCCTTCATCTGGAGGGACTACATCTTCCTTCCAAGTCAATTTGATAGCCTTATGGAGCTTCATTGTTGTCAATGTTGGACTCAAATTTGTTTTATTTTCATGAGTGCTTCAAGTTTAGTAACTACGTCGATGCCCTTTTTCCCCCTTAAATTGCAATGTGCCTTGTGGCAATGAAAGCAATACACTTCAAAAAATTTGGGTCAAAAGTTGAAAGGTTTGAAACAGTTATATTTAGTATATAATCCTCTTTTCAAAATTAAATCTAGACTATCAAATCTTTAGAGATTTTATTACTATTCGTTTAGAGGTCTGTAATTCTTTGAGAGCAAAGAAGAAGATGGGGGATTTATAACTCAAAATGCTCTTCTTTTCCAACTACAATGCATTGTACGGTGGTAAAAGCAACAAGAGAGGCAAACCTTTTTGGGTATAGAATTTGAGGTGGTGCTTGTTCCAACACTTGAGATCGCTTTAGGCTAAATTAGTTTGAGGCTCTTCTATTTTATAGTGAGGTCTCCATTCTTGGCAAGTGCCATTGTAATTGTATTGAATGTTGAAAAGGTAGTGATCACTACCTTGAAGGCATTTTGGAATGAAAATTTGGGCTTTTTTCTAGGCCTACTAGTGTTTTTTATACTAAGTTTCTTAGATTTGTATCATTCGTAGAGACGTGGACTAAGATCATTTGACTATGAATTGGTCTCAAGGATAGCATTTGTTATTTGCATCAATATGAAGTAGTTGTAGAAGACAACCCTATCAAGTTCAAACTCATCTTTTGAGTTTCCTCAATCACTAGCATTAGAATTAGCATTGGCCTCTTTTCTTCCTATTTAGATAGAGGAGTTTCATTGTCATATTATCAACTACCAATTTTGCACTCACATACTTATTTATTGTCTCATGTCTCATGTGCTTGCAAATCATTGGTTTTATTTTGAAAGCATTGTAGCATAATGTTCTTTAATTATTGAAGAGGAAGGTTTTGGAGTCATAGAATTTGTAGACAAGCTTCAATTCAAGAATTTCAACAACTTTCAAATTGAATGCAGTGTATACAAAAGGACAATTAGACACTACAATCAGCATGAGGGAGTAGAAATTGCATCAATTGTAATCACTTTGTTTATAAAATCATATATTTAACACCTAGCTATATGATTCTAAATAAGCAATGTTGAATATTGTTTATATTACTAATTTGCTTCATTTTTTGTTGGATCTTGTTAAAAGTCAAAAGAATAATCTAGATTTTTTTAGGCATTTTTGGGACATTTGTATGGATAAACTATGAATTTTCAAGGTGATGAAAATAGTTAAATTCAAACACAATCTTTGGTTATGACAATTAGTAGACTATTACAATAGCTAGGGAGGGGGGGGGGGCCACTGGGACCTACTCCTAGATAAAAAGGCAAAGAGAGGCGGAGGGGGAGGAAAAAAAGGAAAAAGTACTGGAAAGAGGGGAGAAGGAATTTTTTTTTAAATGTCAAACTTGAGCTTTTAAATCAATTTAAAACAAAACTTCAACCATCAATACTTTAGAAAAGAGAGCTTGAACTCTTGATTCATAATCAATCAAGAGTGTAGAGACTTTACAACTTTTAATATTTACTTATGTATGCAAAGTAAAAGTTGAATAAAAATAAAATAAAAAATACAATTGTTATATTTGTTCCACTTTGTTTTGTATATAATGTTTAGATATCCTTAGCTATGAGCTCACTAGTCATTATCTTTATACCATTAGAGAATTTGACTCAATGAGGGTTGTATAAGACTTATATTGTTGCTTTTGAATATATGATGAATTTGTGAACAATTTTTATGACTATAAATTGAATTAAATTATGGAAAATGAATTATAGGAGTTTTTAATATTATATTTTGGTAGTGCCAAGAAGTTGTCAATGAGTAAAAACATAACATTCAATAGCCCATGGAAGGACTACCTTCTTCTTGGTGAAGTCCCCATCACCTAATTTCATTTGACATTTCTTGGAGTTGCAACAACTGAGTTACCGATTGGAGTGGAATACCATTGGTGCTGGATAGAATGGTGTGGAATATCCCACACCATTTCATCTACTGGATGGAATGGTGTGGGATATTCCATACCATTTCATCCGCTGGAAGGCAGTGTGACAGTCTACTAGTGAATGTAATGAATGTACCAAAGTTGTTTAGCACATTTGTTTTTTGAATGTGAAATTTATAGGTTTTCAATTGAACTTAGTTTCTAGAAATTTAATTTAATTATTAATAAATTATCTTTGAAATAAAAAAATTAAAAGAATACATATGTAAATTATAACAAAACACTTCAACAAGTGTACAAGGCTATACAGGTTGTTCATAAGTTAAATTTTTCAAAAATTACATTGATTTTAAGTTAAAAATATATAAAAAACAAAAGCAAATCTTTGTATATAATAAGAATAAAGATTTAAAGTCACTTCATAAATCAGTTTAATATTTTTTAAATAATTAAATAAATATTTAGTATGATTTCAAAATAAGAAAATTAAATATTCTAAAGAATGATCAATGCATTGTATGTATTTCAATTTGATGGTAAATGTTCTTATTTTATTATTGCTATTATTTATTAGTATATTTTCAAATTAAAATAAAATATTAAATCATTTAAATTACTGGAAATTTTAATAATGATAAATTGATTATAAATTCAATACAGTGAATGAAACTAATTAAAAAGTGAAGGAGATATTTAATAATTCTAACAAATTGAGTTTCCATCTTATGTGGACAAAAGAAAACGTGTGTTCAAATAGACATATACACATATAGAAACCAATGCTTTACAGAAAAGAATCAATATGACAACTAAATTCTCTTAACCCCTAAAGTTCCATGACTATGTATTCACCAAAAATGCTCCAAAACTGCTATTTCTAGTACAACTACCAATTTTCTTGAAAAAAACAATTTTTGACATATGTAACCATAGGATCTCGTAGTATAATGTCTAAACAACATGTGGTAAAAATTTCAGAAAATTCCACCATGTGGATCAAAAGATATAAGCATTCAAATTCACCAAAACCATTTTTTCAATCCTGCAAAAAACCGGGCAGCTGCACTTCACATGCTCACTTCTCAAAGAAAAAATGTTGAAAATGGTGGTGCTTCTTTGAATTCAGTTTCCTAAACAAGATGGGGATATGCTCAAAAAATTTCACATCATTTGGAATTGTACAACATATAGGAAAAAAATAGTAAGTAGAAAGAAGTAGAGAATGATTCATAACACTAAATTGTTAAGAATTTAATTGTGGAATTAAAAAATGCCAATCCCAATGGTTGTAATGTTGTAACAATCAATCTCAATCCTAGGATTTTATTTTTTTCCAAAAATATTGAAAATTGAGTGAAATAAATGACTTCAAAGTTTTTTTAATAGTAGAGAATCCATAACTGCCCACAAACAAAAAAACCTCATAACTTTTGACTCTTTGATTGAAATGGAATGATTCAAAGCTTTCCACTTGTATATAAATGTAGAAAACTAGTTTAAAATTTTTATTTTTGAAAAAAGTAATTTTTTCTAATCTGCCCGGACTGCCCAGTTACGAAAAAAAGCAACATATTAGGCCATAACTTTTGACTCATATTTCCAAATGTCATGAAATTTGGTATACATGAAGATATTCCTTGCCCCCACCTTCTATAAAAATTTCAGCCCAAAATATTCAAATTTCCAATCACACGTACCTGCCCAAAATTTCTATACACCCAAAAAATGCATGTTGGTCCTTTAGGGGTTAATTGTCATAGATTTATATGTATGATAAATCTATATATCAAATGAAATCTATATAAATTATAACATGAGTGTATATAATGTGTACTACATTTTCGATTTTCCTATTTTATTTGTATTCATTTTCTTTTTTTTATTTCATTTGAATTTGATCTTGATTAAGGAAATCAGAATTTCTAAGTCAATTTTCTACCTAATAATAATAATTCCATTGTATTGCAAAAAAATTTCAATCAAATGTAATACAATTGTTAGGTTTAATATTTTCTTTTAAATTTTGATGATGCAATAAATATGAAAACAATTGGATCTTTTTTTCAAAATATGGAGAGCCTCTTGCTATAGATGGTACAATTGCCAAGGCAATGTCTTTAAGATTTGGAAGTTGACTACAAAGTGGAGTCTCACATATAGGTTTTGATCTTGGTACTTATAAAGAATCTAAATCAACCAAAGGCAATGATGTTGGTAAATCTACCATGATTTCAGGTTTAGCTTGTGTCTTGACTTATTAATTGATATCTTGATAATTCTACACCTACAACATCAAAATTAGAAGATGGTAGTATTGAAAGTTGAGTTTACAAATACTTATAGCCGTGTTTATAACATCTTTTAAGTTGTTTGTGTGAATATTTACAAAATTTTCAATTACCTTGGGATGCAAAATGGCACTCTATTGGGCACTATAGAAATTTTCAAGCAAAGTAACCTTGACACAATTTGTCCATCTTTTACTATAGCTAATAGTGCTTCATCTAATGATAATGTAGGATATCATTTGATGATGGTGTCATGTTGTCCTAATAATGTAGGGCATCTGTTGTCTAAATCCTATCTCTAATTGTTGTTTTCAATTTTTATTATTTTACCCCTAAATGCCCAAGGTGCCAAATTTTGATGTCAACAATAATTTGAAGGTAAATCAAAACCTAACCAAATTTCTATTTTTAGTACTTTATATTTTTGTACAATTCTTTTTTAACTCTAGTTTTAACATTAAAAATTTGATTTTGGAAATGAATGATTATGATTTTTCTATTTAAGATTTTGTGCAAGGGTGTCTATTGTAGTCTTGATTTTTCATAGTGTTGAGGGTTCTTGGAAATGAACCTCAAATATACTAGATCTTGAACAAAAATTGCATTGGAAATTCATTTAAATAATTTGTAAAGAAAATTTTGAAAAACTATAAATTGATTGGAATTATGCATGTTAGATCCTCTATCTTCAAATTCTTTTGGTGACCAACTTTATAGATTTGACATGTGAAAAAAAGATTGTTAGATTTTAGATCACTTTTGAAATTTTAACACCCTCATTATCAAACATTATAGTCTTTCAATCTGTGAATGATTATTGTTGTATTAGCTTTTCCTATGTGATCTCTAACATATTTTGTATAGTTACAATCCCCCCAAAATTGATACATCTTATGAAAACGTTGGATTTTTGTTTAATTAAGATTAAACTCTAAGAAGTTCAAAAAAGGCCTTGCAACCGTAAGGCTCATACCAAGATTTGCTATGTTGGAAAAAGCAAATTGTTACACATCATGTTTAGCTTATATTGGGTTGCCAATGAGTTATTGAAATGCCTATGCTCACTCCAGAATCATTTTGCATTGCTGTTGATTTGGATTATTTTTTTATTTTTTAAAAAGAAACACGGGAGGACACTTCCCACATTTTAGCAACCTATATGCGGTAAAATGTAGGATGGATTTAATTCATTTTTGGTAATATTTATAAGTATTTATAAAAGAATTACATATAAAGTAGGGGACATGAAAAACGGCAAGTTCATTATAAGTAATGTAGGTAGTTAAAAAATATGGTCCATTAATTTTTAGGTACATGTAATTTAGGGTCAAAAAAATTAGATTCAAGGAATTGTATTTAGTAGGGTTTATTTATACTACGTCAAAATTACAATATAGTACTATGTCAGACTTATAGTATAGTACAGTACTTATACGTTTGAGTTACAAGATGAAACTCCAAATCAGTAGATGAAGGTGCAATTTCATAGACTTAAAGTTTTAGAGTAGCCGTTGGATGGCAAATGGTAGATTGAATGTGTTTTTTTCAAATGCGCAAGTGTGTATCAGAAATGCAATAAGGTATTGTTGTTGTAGTTGTTTCATTTGCTGGTAGGCATTTCTTCTTGTCTGCATTTTGACATTGAGGCACATTTTCAGTACTTTGCACATTTAGTGCTTTCATTAACTTCAACTCTATGTTTTTGAACACATTCTTTATATGACTTCTCATTGTTGAGCACGGCTTTCAATTCTAATGTTTTGTGTTTGATTCATTCATATTAATTGGTGTTTAGAAATTGAATCATTTGTTCTATAAACTTTTTTCTTGTCAATTTTATTTTCTCATTAGTTTTTTATTTAGTTTTTTTACTTATAAAAAATATAGGCTAAAAAAAATTGCATTGACCTACATATTATAAGTAATGATATGGATGATTATATTGAAATTTTTTTGCATTAGGTAATGATAGGGGCCCTTTTAATGTTGCCTAGGAAGTAAATAGGCCCCCAAAAAATACCTCTCTACCGCAAGTGGTTCTCCAAATGTAGTGAAAGTGTCCCCCCGTGAAATTTAAATGAAAAGAATTTTTTCTTGAAACAAATACAAAAAACAATTGATTTGGATTCATGATTAATTGAAATTGAAGCAGCTAGGCAGAGACTCCAAATGTGAATTTTACTATTAATAGCTCAAATTATTAGAAGCATTGCCAAATGTGGAATTAGCACTGTGGAATCCAACAAGTCAACAAGACCTCATTCATCTATAGTACTTCATTCCTTTAAAGTAATTGTCCTACTTTGATCTATCTAAGAGAGAGACCCTGGGAAGGCACTTACTGCATTTAAAAAACATATGGCAGAACATAAATAGCATTTTATTCATTTTGTCTAAAATTTATAGAAAAAACCTTAAAGATAAGATAGTGGCCATTGAAAATGAAAAATCAATTATAAGTAATTTATGTAGCCTACAAATTTGGGCCATTAGGATTTTGTATATGTAATTTAGTGTCTAAAACTTTAGATCTTGTATACTATCTTTACTACAACCCATATGTATAGCTAGGTGCATAGTTGGCTCAAAGGTATTTTGATAGAAAATGACTTCATATGAATTGCAAGTCTTTAAATTTTGACAAAAATATGACTTTATAAGTGCATTCAATTTGTGACATACATTTACATTGGTTACTTCTTTAGCACTAAGTTTGAGATGTACATTGACATTGAGTACTTTGTTTACATTGCTTGTGTTTTTTTACACTAAAAGAACAATTTCATAGCAAGCATAGTTTTTATTGTTCTCAAATTGTATTCACTTTTTTTGTTGTATTGTTTTATGTTTGCTAATAAAGATGTAATTGAATTTGGATAGGTGAATGTCTTTAAAAAAAAATTGAGCAACAAATCCATGAACTTCAAAATGCTCTTAAATATTCAAAAATTGCATTTTTTCAAAGTACAAATTGCATTGGAATTGTACTAATAAAGTGTACTTGATTATCATAACAAATACATACATGTATAATTCAATACCAAGCAACAATTTTGATTTCTTTTGTACATTATTTACCATCTAATACCACCAACCTTTATTGAAATTGCAACTTGCCTTCTATTGGACATATTAGAAATGAGGCTTTGTAGTTACTTAAGAATACTTGATTCCACATACCACTTGGATTGTTTGTATCATTTTTTGCTTGTTTTTTTGGCTTAACATGGTGTCACAACATATCTTCAACTATTTTACAAGGTTTTTATGTGGTAAAATAAGAGATGAAACTAACATCTTCACACCATGAGCTTGCTTCACTTCTTTGAAAATTGTTGAATGATAATCTAGAACTCATTATTCCAATTCCAATACAATTTGTGGTTTAAAAAACAATGCACTTTTGAGCGTGTAAGAGCATATTGAACTTCATGGACTATTTTACTAAACCTCCCTACCAAGGAAGAAAACTTTGTACCTGCTATACATTTTAGGCAAGGATTGGTTTTAGAAACAAGTCACAATTAGGTGCACTTCCCCATAGAAGGCTCCAAAAGAGTGTTAAAAAAGATAATATTTTTATCATAAATGGGAGTAGTACTGAGTCAATCCTCATTGAGGATTCAACAGCATGACAAACCCAAAAACAAGGGTAACCAGATCAAAGCAAGGACATTGTAGTAGATCATGAACGTAAGCAGAATGGCAGAATTGGGAAGCTCCGATGAAAAGATATATTCAAAATCGGCTCTTGAGTAAGACGATTTTACCACCATGATCGTGTACCAGAATCTAAGCCTCAACATTTAAGAGATCCCGACTGTTGTCGAGTAAATGCCCTTCAAGATTTTATGATAAGCTAGGACATTTCTAAAGCTGAACTGATACAAGCAGAGTGCTTCCTAAATCCAGAGTTCGCTCGTACCTGGAGGATCCAAACAAAAACCAGAGAATTCTGGTTTCATTGAACAAATCGTAGATCTATGCACTTGTTAAGACAAAATTGGCCATGCTTTGCACGTAAAGCACGGGAAGCTTCCAGAGGTGAAGAAAATTTGACTAATGCCCGCATTTCAAAATTTGATGAAGGATTCGGATTTGTGGGACCCTTCCTGCCAGAGTAGGCAGTAGGAAAGTCCTTTTGCCTGTGAACAGGAGATCGGTTAATTCTCGGTCACCTTTTTAAATTCTGCAAATTCAGGCAGGAAGTGTGAAAAGCATTCTGAACTCGGGAAAAGAAGGAGTTGAGAAGAGACAACAATACTTACACCCTCAAAAATTTTGTGGAGTATGATGCCAAGTTGTAGCCTTGGAAAAACCTCTCCACATCCTCTACGGTAGCTTCGTTCGGCACCTGCATCAGCAGCAGCTGTTCCCAATCCAATACAGGCGCTTCGTTAGTGCTGTGCAATTGGGACGAACTGTTCCAACCAACAGAACCGAAAATTGATCACAGGACTTAGTTTTTCAATCATTACCAGACTAAGAAAACCTTCGTGAACAAAGTTTAATAGGTAACCAAACTCCATACATATGCCCTTGTCACAAGTTAGAATTGTCCCCCAAGTGCCCAAGCTAAAATTGGCGTTATTAGGTTAAAACCGAAATCCACGTTTTGAAAGCCAATTGCAGAAACTTTCAAAACATATTGAAATGTGGGATATGACTCCTTTGTATAGGTCTATATTGTTACTTTCCTTAATAAACGAGGTCAGCTCCTATAGATAAGGGAGAGACCAATTTTCGCCATTGGGCACTTAGGAGTTACGAAGAAACTTGAACCGTGGTCAGGCATGATTTAAAAAATACCATGATTATTTCATACTATATATATGTTGCACCTTACACACATTGCTACTTGACGCACATGATGAGAAATAGAAGCTTACAGATTGTCCCCGGAAACTCTTGACAGTATTGTGAATATCATCTTCGTCGGCCCTCTTCGATTCCTGGCAAGATTTCCAAACAGATGTCGTCATGACAATGCAATTAAATCATCTCAACTTAATCTTATACTGAGATCAGGATGGAACTGTCATGGCATAAAATAGAAAGCACCATTCAGATTACAAAATGGGCTTCAAATACCATGTCTAGCTTCAAATACCGGCCACCTAAGCGACCCTGCCGTGCGATAGCTCGTTGGGCTTGTCGGAAACCCTCCAGATTGTCAAACTCCAGTTGTCTGTAGGGAACAAAAAAGGTCAACTCAAACTCCAAGCCTTTGTCACTACCACATCCTTGAAAGGCTCAAGGTTTGTCGCTGCAGTATATTTTTTGCAACTTCAGTAAAGGAAAATGAGAAACTCCCAATACAATTTTTATCCTAAAATGGCCCAAAGCCACCACTTCCATATCTATCAATTTAAATGAATCATTTAAGAAGCTTTCAGGAATGTGCCAAATGAACGACACCCTACATTTTGAACAATTGAAACATGTTTTGAGAGGGAGTCAATGGACTAATGCTTTGGCACGAAGCGGTTAAATAACCATCACTGCCAACTCACGATCGAACAGCCATAGATCCAAATCACATAGAAAATGAGTAGGAACTTTTCAAAAGCTCACATAAATCTCTGGCGGTACTTCTCGTCGTAGATCGTCACCACCTGGTGAGGTTGCAAGTTGCAACTTTCAAAATACGCAAGAATGTCGGATTTGAACGCATACTTGGGACAATTTGACAAGCGTGCATATATTTTGTCTGTCCACGAAAGCAAAACATGGTCAACGAGTGTAAACACGAAACACTTAAGAGATCACGGAGTACGCTTCCTGAATTAACATCTCAACAGAATCCTTCAATCATTGTGGAATTAGAGAGTTCACCATGCATGAACGCTGATTCGCTCTTAACCCTAAAACCCTAAAACCTAAAACCCTGAATGCAAACTCTGATCATCGCCCCTACTCGTCCAGTGAAAACTACTCCACTGAAAACAAACAGATCCTACATCTTCAGGCTAACCCTAAATCGAAATGCGCGATGATTGAAACCTTCCCAAAGGTGAAATGTCGGACGAAAATAATGTCCGGAAGAGAATTTAAGGACAATTACACTACAAAACTGCTAGAAACACCCGTCCGTCATGTATGTGAGTTGCTCCCCCTTCAACCCTAAAACCCTGAAACCTTAAACCCTGGAACCAAAATTCGATACCCTAATCCTCGCCCCGTATGTTCTTCAAACACCACTTCACTGAAAACAGAAAGATTCGCCATTTTTGTTTTAACCCTAAATCAAACTGCGTGATGATCGCAGCGTCCCAATCGTGAGATGTTGCGAAAAAGAAAGAACGTCCCGAAGAGCCTAAAAGGTGTTCCCACCAAAAGAGCAGATTGAAAGAGAGAAAGTTTAGAGAAGCTATACTGGAAGGTAATGCCTTTCCAGCAACCGGAGCCACTCCCGAGAACCCAGCGACACGGAACGGAGGGACTTCGCTGACAACGTTGCTCTCTCCTCCTTGCGGGGCCTGCGCATTCGCTCCATCGACAATCTCTCCGCCTCCTTGTTCGCTCTGCGCAGACGAAGCCCGTGTGACGATACCTTGTTGGTGGAAACTCGGACGTGCCTGCAACAGGCTGGTCCTCCTCGCCAACCGCACCAAAGCCTGCATGGTGATCAAACCTAAGATAATTTCTTGGACCTTAGCTTTCTCTTCCTATCTCAGCGAACGAGATTTGCAGGACGGTGTTGATCAGAAACGCTTGAATGCGGAAAGGAAGACGAGGAGAAACCTAGCCACCACGCAAGCGCACAGACAGGGGACATGCGGCATTGAAGCTCCACAATGGGGGACGCTGACGGCCGCGCACGCGGCGTGGAGAGACGCCGATGCTACCGCTCGTCATCCAGTTCGATGAATGCACGGGCAATGCAATTCAATAACTAAGTAGTCCATCAGTAGCGATCTAAGACGGGTTCAGGGTTTATAGCCAAATGTTCATTTTTGGAAGATTTTTTTTTGAATTTACATTGAGGTCATGAAAAAATTAAGTAGGAACTAATGAAAATTTTTCCATTTTAGGAATCATTGCTCAAATGTTATTAGAAAGAAACAGGTCTTATATATGGTAAGAGGCTCGAAAAGCGAGCATCTAAGCATTGATGTGCCTTTTTTGTGTATCTCCTGATATGGAAATATTTTTAGTTTATTTTTCAGTGATAGGAAAATAGATGAGGAATCTAATAGAAGTCGTTTCATATTTTTTGAATCATTATTGAGTTAGTTATGAATTTTCAAACACAGTCTGTTATAGGTCCCTATATGTGATCATAGGCCCTTGGAAACTCATCCATGCATAGTTTGAAAAAATCAGTCCTTGTTCCAAAATTGGCATTGCAACAGGTGTAAAGTAATTGAAATGGTTTCTAAAACTGTCCCTTTCAAAATTTGAAATGAATGCTTGATTTCATCATTATTTCAGATTTTTTAATACTTGTAAGAAGGTAGTTGAACAATGCATTCTAATTTGAATTGTATTAAAGGACACCTAGACACTTAGTTAAGAATGAACCAATTGTGGTTCTTAAACCATTCATTGAACAAGTTAAAACAAATCTCATCAAGCTCCATTGTAATCCAGATTAATTCAGAGTTTTTTTTCCCAAAGTTCACATGTCCATTTCAGAGCCCCTACTAGATGGTTGAAAATGCCCGCTCGGTTATAGAGCCCCCTCCTATAGACATAAAGTGAATCCTACCAAAAAATTCTCCATTCATTTGGTGGGAAGGTTATAATGTGTAATCAACACATTAGGTACTTTCACTTGCACAATTGGGCATTTTAGATTCTACATCTGGAAAGTTTCATGATCATTTGAATTTTTTATATTTTTTGGTGGACATTTTATATTGAACAATTCCCTCTTTTATGGTCAATTTCGTTAAAATGGCGATACTCCAATAAAATGGCATCACATTCCATTAAAATGGCATGATATTTTGTTAAAATGGCACAACATTCCCTTAAAATGGCACATTTTCTTCCTCTACCACTAAGCCTCTATGTCAAAATAGTACACAAAATATGTCAAAATGGCACTTGAAATTTTTCAAAGTGGCACACGGAATATGTCAAAATGGCACTTGGAATACCGCCATTTTAACGAAATTGACCATTTTTGGAGACATTGCTTGATTTGTTCAAACCTTCAGTGGCGGAATTATCAAAAACTCCCTCCCCCAAGGCACATGCTTTAGAAAAAATCCTTTTGCAAAGGGAAGTTTTCACAATCCATCCAAAATTTTAGATGAAAATTCAAGAATTCACCAATCATTTAATTCTTTTAGAATGAAACATTCAAGAATCTTAAATGGCTATTTTGAAAAATTATATAGTGCAAAACACCACAATCACAACATAATTTTCTTATGTCAAAAGCTTGAATGACAAAAATTGCACATGCTAGTTCAATAAAGGAATGCCTAAAGTTGAATTTCATTCAATTGTCAATTGTAGAGTAACCCCTAGAGGTTTTTGACTATGTTTTCACCAAAAATGCTCCAAAATTGCCATTTCTAATACAAGTGCAAATTTTTTTCTTAAAACACATTTTTGACTCATGGAAACATAGGATCTTGTAGTAAGGTGGTTCGTAAACACGTGGAAAAAATTTCAGAATTTTCTACCGTATAGATTGCAAGATATAAGCACTTGAATTGACAAAAATGTTTTTTTATCCCTACGAAAATCCGGGTAGCTACATTTCTCAAGGTCACATTTGTGTGAAAAAAAATTCAAAATTGTGGTTACTCTTTGAATTCATACTTCAATGCAAGTTGGCTACATTCTCAAAAAATTTCAAACCATTTGGAATTGTACAACATATAGGAAGAAATAAGTAAGTAGAAAGAAATAAAAAATGAGCCAAAACACTAAATTGTGAACATTTTATTCATGGAATTGAAAAATTTTCAATCCCAATGGTTAAAATGTTGTAATAAACAATCTACACCTTTTATTTTTATTTTTTTCCACAAATATGAAAAATTGAATTAAATGAAGAATTTCAAACTTGTTTTGTATTGTAGAGATTCTGTAACTAGCCGCAAACTACCCCAAACTCAAAATCTTCATAACTTTTTTTTTTTTTGGCACAAATGAAAGGGGATTTCATTGCAAAGAAAGAGAAATCTTCATAACTCTTGATTCATTGATCAGAATTGATTGTTTCAAATCTTCCCATGTCTGTATAAACCTAAATAACCAATTTGAAATTTCATTTTTTTTTTAAAGTTTTTTTGTAGAAGTTTTTTCAGCTACCCAGGCTGCCCGCCGAGTAAAGAAAACAACATATCCTGTCATAACTTTTTAACCATGAAATAAAAAGTTATGAAAATTGTTGGGCCTTAAAGCTACTCCTTGGGTACACATTGTATCAAAATTTCAAAGAAAAAAAATAAAAACTCCATCCCTAGTGAGCTGCCTAGAAAATTTATAATCTCAAAAACGATGTTCAGGGCTTTAGGGGTTAAATGTGTAAAAATTAACAAAGAAACATCACCTAGCAAAGGTGGTTTTTTAAAGGTCAAACCAATTCTTTATAAATGCAAATTACTTCTTGATCCAAAAGTGTTGTTAAATGCCACATGAGCCTAAATTTAACCCAATTAAAAACCATTGCGCATCGACATATCAAAGTTTGTCCACAAAAATTAACGGACCTTGTCTAATTATTGTCATCATCATCTTCTTTGTCTCTTCTTTTGTCTCCTTCTTCACTATGAACTTGTTCAGACTCCAAATTGATGTCATGAAAGTTTGCCACCAAATTGTACTTCATCGATTTTGCATAGGCTAATATTGTAACAAGGGTTTCTAAATTCTTGCTACACCAATGGCAAATTCTAAAGAAATTTGAAAACCAGTATTACCATCTATGGAGTATCAACCAATCAATTACCAAAACTCTCCGAAGCTTTTTTCTATGTTTTATCCTTGCTCCTTGTCACATAAGCTTCTGATCCTCATAACCTCAACTTTGTCACGAATTCAATTTCTCTTGTACAATTGCATCGCTTCTCATTCTTTGCAAGTTTCATCTTGATAAGAAAGATCTTGTTGTAGTATAGGTGATTACTTTGTAGGGATTTTGCATTTATTGGATGGGGGATTGGTGCAAAGGAAGGAAAGAGACAACATGGTGAATGGGCCTCTTGGCAATATTCATCATTTGAAGCAAGTGACATCCTTGCTAAGCATGCCACCAATTGAAACCACTTCATTGGCCATTGTGAATGAGATTTGGGAGGCAAAGGTCAGATTGTTCAAAGGATCTATACCTACTTTGGATCTATAGTGCATTGGTTTCTATGAAAGCTTCAAGTCAAAGCAATCATAGACAACCTACAGAAGGTGATTTCCATATTAATAGTCATGTCCATCATTCACTAATTTATATAATTATCTTCACATTTTGTTGAAGCTTTTAAGATAGAGGAAATGATTTGGAGACACACGTATCAAGAACCTCCACTACAAGATATAAGATTTTAAGGTAGAGGAAACAATTTGGGGATAAATGTATTGGATACTTCTACTACAAGATGTCTTTGTTACACACATGTGGAATTAGAGACATCTAGGGATTCTTGAGTATATTACATTTTTCTCTACAATATGCATCATTTTCACTTAGAAGCATCTTATCAGTAAGGTAACAATACCCAAAATCTTCCAAAAAAGTATTTGAGAATGATTAATTTGTATTATTGAACTATAAATTGTTTTTATTCATTATAGTTTGTGGGCAATAAGGGGATTCTAGATGCTCTTAGAATGCACTTTTTGGACACCATTTGAATGCATTATGAACTATTAAAGTATTAAAACATAAGTTAATCAAAAGTTGACACTAGGTTGTGATGACTAGAGGCTCTTTGTTTAAAGTAAGACTCTTGTAAGGGTCAATTTTAGAAATGGATGACAATTTGGTGTTGTTACCTTATGTAGGCATGATTTTTATCAATTTTTGTATCCATCTACCATATGAAGCTTCTATTTATGATTGAATTAATGTATCTAAGTGGTGTCATAGATTTTGAATAATCTAGAGAATTGAATTGACTGTTTTTGTTGTAGTTCTACAATCAAGTGCCGTACAAGGAAGTCAATGAAATACAACACTAACATCAAGGTACAAGTGCACTTATTAATTCTTTTCTTATATAGAATGGTTTGATGTTGTGGGAGAATTTTACAGTGGTACATTTTGCGGCGAGTATAGTTTTTTTTGTTGAAATGATCAATTTTTTATTAATTAGAAAGTAGCAATTAGAAAGGAAATCCTATGCACCTAATTTTTGTTATTTGGCCATTGTATGCAATAGTTATGAGGGTCAATGTTGATGGCCTAAAAGGCTGAAACCAAAGCATGTGTAAGTAAAATGTATTCATATCATTAATAGGCAATTTTTTTTGGAGTGAAAATTTGGACGTTGGTGGAATTGGATTTACTAAAATTTGGCTTAAAATTTACATGTTTTTAAGATGTTTGACAAAGGAATGATTCATCACTATAACATTGCATCTAAAGTCAACCTTCCATAAATAATACTAACTTTTGAAATGTACTATTCATGTATTGGTTATATAGAATTCATATCTATACATTAAGGAAGCTTGAAATATTATTTTTTGTTCTATTTTGTTTATCACATTGATATCTCCCAAACTGTACGTCTTCCAATTGCATGTTTGGTACCGATAGAAAGCTCTAAGCGAGGAGGGGTGCAAGGACTTTGTTTTGTGGCATTTTCACCTACGATGTGAAAGTTATAGATTTTTGAGTTATTTTTGGTTTTAAGAAATTATATTGTTTTGTTTGTCACTTTGAGATTTCCTGAATTGTGCATTCCCCGAACGCATGTTTGGTACCATCAGAAAGCCCTTAGCAAGGAAGGGTGCATGAGCTTTGTTACATCGCATTCCAACCTATAGTGTGATAGTCATGGATTTTTGAGTTATTTTTTGTTCTAAAAAACTAGAATATTACTTCTACCTTGATTATGGTTGCAATCTTGATACTGTTAGAAAGCCCTTCACAAAGAAGGGTGCGTAAACTTTGTTTCATGACATTTGAAACTATGATGTAAGAGTTATTGAATTTCACAGTTTTTGTTATACATTCAAAAATTAGGAAATTACTTTCACTTTGATTCTGGTTGTGACAATGACATAGGGAACACTAGTATGAATTAATGTTGCTAGTAGCACCCATTAGAATAGAGCTAATATTTTCCAAGAAAAAGGATACATGCAAAATTGTTGAATTTCTTTCATTTTAATTCAATGAGCCAATTAACTAAATAGGTTGTTAAAGCCTAAACCTGACTTGGAAGCCAACCGCTTATTGTGTGCCTATACTAGTAAGGCAATAAATGGGTAGATAGAATTCTAAGTTAGCTACTAGATTAGTGTAGGTAGATTTGCAATTCAAATTATTGGTGTAGGCACAATTAGTTTATGCATTAAAATCCTGCAAGTTAAGTCAATTGGTGGTAATGAATATAAATTTCTTGTTTTCATTAGTTAACAAAAGTTAACATCAATGGCAATATTTTGGCAATGGAGAAATTTAGTAACTAATTTCAATTAGCTATTTGGCATACTTCATTGGTGCAGGCAAAGCCTAAAAGTGATATTTTTTTGAATGACCTTATTAGTGAAGCTGTGAATAGAACAAGACTAAAGAAAATATTAGGGAATTGTTGATAGACTTTGTGTTGGAAATACAATACAATCCATGTACTTCCCACACTGTATGCAGCTATGTTAGGTTGAGAGTTAGTTAGCAATGATTAGTGTTGTTTGTTAGTAGTTCTTTTTTTGCTCTTTATTTAGTATTTATACTCTTGTCTTTTTTATTCTTCCCCACTTGTGTGGTGAGATTGAAAAAACAATCCTTATGAGGTTACTTCATGGTATCAGAGCCTCAAGGGGATGATCTTGGTAGTGTTGCAAATAATTCTTGGATGAGCATCAACTAAATTTGAGGACGAGAGTTAGAAGATTTCAAGAAAGAAAGGAAATTGTTGTGTGATGAAGAGAGCCAAAAGGATTGATGAGGAGAAGTTGTTGTGTGCATGAGATCCAAAAAGATTGATGAGAGGAAGTTGTTGTATGCATGAGAACCAGAAGCATTGACAAGAGGAAGACATTGTGTGCATAGAGAGGAGACAAATGAAATAAAAAAGACAAGTTCTAGTATAGGGTCGTTGCAAGAAACACTTACCGGTTTTGGCTCAAAATGGCTCAAAATCAATGAGTCCTGTGAGTCCTATGACCCTTTGAAATAAATTTTTTTTAAATTGAAAAAAATATGGATAATTTGAAGAGCAATGAGATTATTATGTCTCTTGAAATTCAGACCTAAGAAATTTTTTCTCTAAATGTTATAGACAATGGAAAATACAATGAAAATACCTCTTTTTTCACTAATTTGGTAAAAATAGTAAAAAAATTCAAAAAATGAAAATATAAAATGCATTTTTTCTCCAAGTAAAGGTCTTTTTTTTACAAAAAATTTCATCTTTGGAAAAAATAAATTTCTATTCTCTACACTTGCGCAAAGTCAGCCACTTTGATGACATGTGGAGGTTGAATAGTATAGTATTTTCAAAAAATCTCTTCGTGGTCCTGTGTAAATTTAGGTGAGGTCCTTGCATGCCAATTTTCAGCTCAAAATTTTCATTTTTGGGTCAAAAATAGGACTAAAACCCCCCAAAATGGCCAAGGTAGACAGCCAATTGGGAGAAGTTTAAAAATAGTAAACTAATTTTTTAAAAATTGAAAAAATTACACAACATATAAAACTTTTGTGTGCACCTTCATTCCAAATTTCAAATTGATAAGGCAAATGATGCAAAAGTTATAAGCAAAAAACTACCTGTTGGAGGTTAAGGGGACAAAAAATAGGACAAGTGTTTCTTGCAATCACCCTATAGAGAAAGGTCAGAAGAATAATAGACACCAAGACTAGAAATCAAACCAGTGTTCCATTCTTACTCACTCAGCCACCGTAACTTCTTAGTCATCACAACCCTTTAGTTTTTTGATCTAAATTGTTAGTAAATAGCGATGTTGACTTTCAACAATTTAGGAGAGGCCTACAAAACTAATTGTAGACAATTATCAAACACGGAGGACTCATTGCAAGCTACTTTTGATGGAGGATGTTCTCGATCTGATTTCAAAAAACATCAAGAAGTTTTTTACGGAGGCATGCAGAGCATGGATTTGCCCACATGGAATGAGATTACTTCAAGGAAGTGCATAACCAGCATTTCCTTCAAGTTTTAGCCTTAGGAAATATTAGATTTTTTAATAGAGCTCTTTATAAGTAATTGAATGTGCAAATTAAAGCAAGCGTGTATTACAATTGATCGTATAGGTGAGCACGCGGGAAAGCGAGTCGGAGAGTAGGAAATCAATCACAAGATTCTCTAGATCCTTGAGTGAGTTTGACTGAGCATTTCAACTTGCTATCGATTAGGTGGACAGGCATGGACCCATCCAGAAACCCGGATCCAAATAACAGTCTCATACGCTTCCACGACTATTGCCAAGACTACTTGGCGAGATTTCCAATGCAACCCTCAAACTACAACGACTCACTTGGAGTTTCAGCGTTTCACTTATCCCCTACAACGTCTTCCACTTGACGCAAGTGTGTGGGTTTGCTCATGTGGAATGAGATGTTCTGGGTAGTGCATCCCGACAGCCCAACTATCTTAGACCAGGCGGAGGCAAAGCTGAAGCTTTCTTTAGACAATAAAATGCAGGGTAGTTGCGACATGCTTTCTGAATTCAATAGCATATTGAGCTCTTTGGTTTTGTTCGTGGTAGACCAAATTCATCAACGTTCTTTCAAGCTGGGTTTGAACATGCTAGGCAAGAGAAGCATGGGACACATCAAAGGGATGGATTGAAACAACCAACAACGCTTCTCGTCTCATTTTCTTGGACAAGTTAAACTCTGTCAGCTTGTCAAGCTATAAGGAGGGAGCATCAACAACTACATTCATAAACAACAACAAATGAAGCTAAAGTTGAAGCCCAAAGGGAGTTTGACATGCCATGTCGGAGACTAATATTGTGGAATGATTATTCAACATCTTGCCGCCAAGCTATGATGCCATCTATAACCAGGTGAGTATGCTCTAGAATATGCCCACTTTGAAGGCACTTACAATATAATTGTTTCAATATAAGCAATGACTCACTACAAGAGAAAGAGGTGTTTTAAGTGGGATTTTTAGTCAAAAAATGCATATTGAAAGGTCAAGTAGTTTAAGTAAAATTTGCTTAAAATCATGTGTCTAGGACTTGCATTATTATACCTTACTCAAACGCCAAATTCATGAATTTTACATGTCTTTTCAACATTCTTAAAAGACAACTCTAACTAAAAACAAAATCTTCCATAGGAGACATTGCACTTTGTAAAAATTTATACATTTTAGAAAGCCAAATCAACAAGAAATTTTATTTCTTACAAGAAGTCCAAATGTACATATGATGAAGTCTAAATCTATGGAAACAAATCTAAAATCTAAGGACTTTAATCTGCCTCCTCTATCTTCGTTGACTACTATAGTTGGGACTAAAGATGCCAGTGTCCTGCCGATACAAAATAGGCCACCAAGATTGCAGCCATCAAAATCTACAATAGTAAAGGTGATAAACTCTCCGATGATGTTGAATACAAAGTTGGAGGTTGAAATAATAATTGCAAGAATTCCTGCATCATGGCGAGACATTCACCTGTAAGGTCTTCCATATTGACAGGCTTAATATCAACAATATTGAAACAGTTGGTCACTGATCTCCAAGTTCCATAAATTTATTCTTAGTCCACCTTGAACGAACAATTGAGAAAACAAGGAATGATATGATAAGGCTAATTACCTTACTGTACGCACAATAGTATAACATCAGCCTCCTCCCACAGCTTAGGGATAGGAAAGTCAACATTGATACCTACGGGGGAAAAACAAATCTAGTAACACAGATAAATGCATGCTTCAGCAGCTGCACGCTAGAAACACTACAGCAATGGCGTCACAAGAAATGTACCTTCCAGAGTTTTATAGTCTTGTCGTTGGTGGAAAGAAGCAACCTAGCACCATAGGTAGTTTGGCAGCACCTGATTTTGTTGATCTTCTCCTTGATTTCCAAACTTTTAACGTAATCGAACTGCAAAAAACACCTCACATTCAGGATAATGTATTGGTAGAACATGTGTGCAATAAGAAACACAAGATCCCCACCAGAAAGCTATCCAATGATGATTTCTCAGTTATTTTTCAATAACAAATGCCTAAGCGAACATGGCTCTCCACCCAGCCATTGAACCATTAGATGATGCAACATGCAATCCCTCAAAGTTCACCCCAAGCCAGTCTAACCTAGAGAAACTCCAATGAAACTAATTCTAATTTGTTCCACTCAGATGCAGCATCTACAAAACAGGGTAAGATTTAGAATGTTGCATACAAGTCCAAAGTACGATTCATGATGTCAAAAAAATAGAAGACATGTAGGAAGAATGTTGGAGAGCAACTGACCATGCCACAGTTGAATGAGAAGGAGCTTCTCCCCTCCGTTCTACCTCACAATAGCATTACAAGTTCCAAATCAATTATCAACCTACATCTACCTAAGCAGGAAACAAACATACCACCTCCATGAAAAGTTAGAGTACCCCTCCCTCAAATACATCCCTATCATCCCTAGTCTGCATGTTCAACAGAGTAGTCTCGAATTCGATGGCAAAAAATCCGCAATATAAAAATTTACTATAGAACACAACCTCATAAGTACACCTATGAGGGCATATTCCCATAAATATGACAGCTTAAACTGCCAAGCCACTTAAAGCGTAAACATCAACTAGGAACGGCACATATGTACGTAGACACTACCTTACACAAACTAACACAATTAACTGAAAAGGAATTAAAAAATATTCCAATTTGAACTTCCAGCTTGCCCATGCTAAGAAGACACATAGAAGCTTCACAGTCACGGCGAACGAGAAAGTACCTTGGGTTTGTGACTTTGAAATTCGGTTGCATAACGATGGCTGCCTGGGTGCAGGATAATCAGCTCTCTCCAACTCTTTTCGACTCCGCTGCTGCACCTGTGGAAGAAGACAGCACATAAACAAGATCAACAAATTCCTAAGAACTCCTGTGAGCAGTGTAATTTGCCTAATTAAGATAATTCGTTGAATGAACTACAACAAAAAACAGAGCAAGTTAGAGTCCTAAGAATCTAAAGTCTTACATCTTTGCCATTAGTTCTTTCGAACAAGACAACGTGCCCGCCTCAATCGCTAGTTGCCAAATGCTCCCCAATCTTATCGAATTCAATAGCTGAGATAATATCAAAGAAGACGAGAAGACGAGGTAACTAGAACTAACGCCTGGAGCCTACATTGGAGGTGCACCTCATGGATCCTTTGATTCATTACAACCCCACGAGGCCAAGGAGGAACCCTACGCCTTCAAAACGCATGTTGCAAAAAACCTCAACAGAGTAAGGCGGCGCGCCCTAGAAGAGAAGAATGGAGCAATGCAGCAAGCCCTCAATGACAAGAACAAGATGCTTTTTTCTATTTTTACACAGAGCACACCACTTGCTCAGCATAGGAAAACGGTCTGAATATACATGCATACCGCTCAGTGACTGAGAAGCCCGTTTCTAGAACAATTATATGACTCTTAAGAATTTATAACTGAATGTACACGACTCTACTTCCCAAGTTGACTTTCCAGGACTTTCAATGTCTTTTCAATATTTTCTTACTATTATCCCCTACTAAAAACACCCACATCTCTTGTAGTGACTCCAGTTTTGACTATCAAAGATTGTTGATCCAAGGTATAGCAAATGAAAGCCTTGGTTGCTCGATTTCAACGCCCGAGCTACGGAGGATCAACAAACCCCGTCCATATTGTTTGACACCTCTATAGCCATTGATATGGGATTAACTGTGGTAGCTCAACATCTCCGGCATGGCTAATTGCAGATGCCCCTATGACACCACCGCTCGAGGCATCAAGGACTCCGCCTAATCTTCCATGTTGTCTAATAGCCTCTCTTTTATAAAGATACGGCTTTTGATCCTAATTGGACAAATATGATGCAACAAAAGATTGACTTATATAAGCCAACAACACTTGATTGTTGGTTGAGCTACCACCTAGACAAAAAAAACAATTGCAGTTAAGTAGACATATATACCAGCTTAAGTTTGGGATTGCTTCCACTAGACCAAGATACAAAGTTTGGTTGGTAGCTAGGGGAGACCCATAGCACATGGAACAATGGGTGAAGTAGTGAACCAATTGTGGGCAAAACTAAATCAAGCGTCCTTGTGTTTGAGTTGTGTGTTTGGTTGTAAAAATCCCGTTGTTCAACAATAGATTTTTGAAGGTGGAACGTAGGTGGCAAGTGGAAAAGTTATTATCGCACGGGGTTACAAAAAGCATGTGCATCTGAGATGGTTCAGTGATTGTGGGGGATCCAGAATTCAAACAAACAGTGACTACCTCGGTGATGTAGAGGAGAGAACCTCAACTTGAAGTTACGTCATGAATATCAAGATGTCACCAATCTCTTGGAAGAGTAAACTGCAAATTGAAGTGGCACAGGCTAGTTCTGAGGCCAAATACAAGGCTCTTGCGAGAGTAGTTAAAGAAGCCATGTGAATGCAAAATTTATTTGAAGAGATTCGCTTGTCACTATCACGACCCATTACTTTATATTGCGACAACCAAAGTTGTTTGAAAATGGCAAAGAATCCTGTGCTACAAGGTCCTACTAAGCACATCAAGAAAACATGTCACTTCATACGTGATCACATTCGCAAGGGAAGGATTTGCTTGGAACTTGTCCGATCTTAAGAACAAACAACCAATATTATAACAAAATCCTTATGAGTCTAATTCCAAGAGATGAATAGTTGCCTCTGACTGCCTACACAAGAAGAATTCAAAACGTCCAGCAATTTTCTTAGATTAACGTTCATACCATACATATGACTGTTTGATTTGATCACTGTTATGTACAAATTTCCAATCAAGATTTTTAAGTGGGAGTATTGGAGTGAGGGGGAGTGTTAGAAATACAATCCAATCCATGTATTTCCCCCACCATATGGCATATGCAGCTATGTTAGGTACATAGTTAATTAGCAATGATTAGTGTTGTTTGTTAGTGGTTATTTTTCGGCTCTTTATTTAGTATATATACTCTTCTCTTTGTTATTCTTCACCACCTGTGTGGTGAGATTGACACAACGATCCTTACAGTAAGGTTACTTCCCTATGTGGAGGAGTAGGATTATTGGGATGGAAGGCCTACCAACAAATGGCTAATTAGTAAAATTGAAGAGTATAATGTGTATATTGGAATTCTTCAAACTTTGATTGAGGAGCAAGAGGTGGAAACATAGGATAAGTTTTACAATGGAGGTCCCGTTGTCCACCGATGACAAAATAGAGGCCATCTCCCTAGCCTTTGGAAAATTGACATGAGGGATCATGAATTTTCTTCATTGTTTACTCTATAGAAATTGGCTCATCAAAAAATGCCCCCTTTGGAATTAATCCAACCATGTAGAGATATTGGTTTGGATTTTAATATGTGTGTTTATTCTAATATAGTTTTTGACTAAAAAGGCTTTGTGGTGATGTACAAACTCTTTGAATGAAATTATCAAATCTACATAAAGTTTTGTGCACTTTTTCTTGATTTATAATCTCATTCCATTGTGCAAACTTCAATATTACATCCATTATGCTTTTGACTTGAAAATTAATGCCAAATTTTCCACCACTTCTTTCCAACATCTTTGATGATAGTATTTGTGCAATTGATAGATGCTTGATAAGATTTTACATTTATGGACAATTTTCAAATGTCTTGTGCTTTTGTAACAATAGTTTGTAATCAATATCTATATATATTTTCCATCACATAGAGATCTTTGTATAAAGATAACATGTGATAATGTTCATGCTTTTTATTGCAATAAAAGAATAGGAAATTATGAGTCCAAAATTTAGAGTTCAAAGTCTAATTGAAGATAGATAGTAAGCAAATTATTTAGAGGATTTGATGCCTTGATTACTAATGACCTCAAAGCAAATTTCCATTTGTGAATGGAAATTATACCATTTTTTTGTCATAAATTTGAACATTAGTCAAAGAATGGAAGATTGGTGAAATGCTTGATGAGTGCTTCAAATTATTCTCCATTTTGTAGCTACATTGTAGTAGTCAAAAAGAGGTTGTTTGTCCTTTGTGCAATCCAAATAAAGACCTCAACTCTATTATATATAGTCTGACTATTAAGTGTTCACGTTGTCATGGCCATAGCCTATTTGCCCACCATGATGGCTTTGATACCAAGTTAATGTCTAATCCAAATATTTGTTGACTTAAGGCTACATCTTGTCCTAATTTTAATGATTTTCTCTCTTTTCATACCTACTTGTTACAAGCCAAGATTTTCATTGCATGTGTGATAACACTTAATGTTGATGCATTAAAAATAAATGTTGCAAGTATCTCACAATCTATAATACTATAATTGTTGTTTGTGTCAAGGTAAAGGAATGTTGTTGTATACAAAGTGTAAATCTCAAGGCAATATTCTCTTTAGCAAATGTCATAGCTTTGGTGCATTATTTGAAAGCAAGTAGTTGAATGTAAATTTTGTAGTAACAAAAAATAGGGTGCACTAGGAGTGAAGACATAAATAAAATAGAACCACCTATAACCAATCATTTAAGGTATTATAAATATGATTGAGTGTAGTGTAAGGCAAAGCAAATATTTTTAGAGGTCCAATTATAAATGATGGGGATAGCAAAAACTTTGGTAATTTAATCGCATTAATTGAAATTTTTGTGCATTTTAAAAGGCAAAAGGTGCACCAAGACCTCTACCAATTTGTAGACTCTTTTATTTTCAATCATGCAAAAAACTACTTATTTACTCACTCTTTCCTACTTTCTTGCACACTACTTTGAGACATGTGCCGTAAACTCTTTGTCCCATCTTCGAAAAGGAGAAGAAAAAACATTCTAGCCTTGGTAGTAAATATGTCAGTTGGATATGGGGTGTTGATTGCTTATAGAAATATAGGTGGTCCTACCATAGACATGATTTGGTCATGAAATTTTAAGAACACTTGACTATAGTTATGAAGTGACAATTATATTAGTATAGAATTAATATGATTAAAATGTTATATAATCCAAGCCATAAATGATGGTACATGAGTGTAGCTATGACTATTGTTTTAAACAATTTGAATGTCTCTTCAAGCATAATTTAAGTATCTCTTCATTCTTTTAATAAAAATAAAATAATAAAAGTAAGTTAGATCTTTGAGAGTTGAAGAGTTATTTTCATGTGAAAATTTATTTATGATTTTTTTTTGTATATCCAAATAATTATTGTATCCCTTCATCTATAATTGCATTATTTTAATTATTTAATAATAATAAATTTAGAAGAATTACTTAATTATTTATAAATTTGATTTTTTATTTATTTTTCATTGTTGTGTGAAAATATTTTTGTTAAATAATCATCAAAGTATTGATTGGCAATTGAAAAAGGATTTTGTATTGAAATGAATTGAGTATTATAAATTCCAACAATATTCCAATATCTAAGTTCATCTATAGATTTGAAAGCGATTTATTGTATTTGAGATTAGACTTGAATATATTGAATGTCTTTTTGTTTTACAAAAAGGCAAGGTTACTTTTTTTTCCTATTCACAAAGTAATGCATGAAAGTATTATGAAAATCAACTAATAAAAATTTCAACTATGAAAAACTCAAAAATTGATTTTCTATTCCAGTTCAATACAAAAATGCCCTCTTACTCATTTTGTCAAGGTATCACAATCTTGATCATTTGAAAAGAGGTAGGACCATTGGAGAATTCCTACAAATATTGTCTCATTGGTTGGAAGTATGACTCCAAAATTGATGAAATTTTCAATATAGATGAATGAATGTTATTGTTATTGTAGGAACAAGGCAACATCGCAGTTCCAACTATATAAGAATAATTCTTTGTGTGTCTTTATTGTATGATTTACAATTATCAATTTAGGGTCTATGAAGAAACTCTCTCGACGTTGCAATCTACTTGGCGTACTTGCTACTTTGGAAGACATACAAATGTTGTTGTAGAGAATTTATAGCAATTGATTTGATAGAGGAATGACAAAATGTAAAGTTAGGGTACTACCTCAAGGATTTTTGTTCTTCATAGAGAATGATTTTGTAAAAGAATTTGTACATAGAAATTTGGTGTTTTATTATTTATATCTTTTCATTCTAATTTAGAAAGAGATTTAAAAGATCTAGCACAATGTTGACCAAGTTCAAGATTAAATGTAATTAGGTGAAGGATATAAGGTTTCATACCCAATAACTATAGATCATGGTGTCAAGAAGCAATTGAAAGATGTATTGTCTAGTCACAATAAGATCTTGTACATTGAGATGCAAATGTCATATTATAGCCTAACAAATCTATGTGTGGGCTCTTTGCAATAGCTTACACCAAGGACATTATGTTTTGTATCAATTTAGAGACAACAATTTATGTCATCTTGATGATGAAGGTGTATGTGTGGAAGTGCATGAAAGATAAGAAACTCATATTGCTTTCTAAGGTCGTTTTGGATTCTTACATTTGTATGCCAGGGCTAAATTTTGGAGTTTCTACCGTCAAAATATTTAAAGCCAAAAATGAAGCACAAAAACCTTCAATATTCAATTGTTAGCATTAAAAGCACAAAAAGTCACAAAGTCCTTTTTCCACTAAAAGCATAGAAAGCCATGAAGCCCTAATTTACTTTACATTCAACTCATTCTACTTACATATCCATCTAAAATTTTTCATAAAATTTTCTCTTTCAATAACTTTCTCTACCACCTTGAATTTAAAATAGTGTTTATTGATCAATGAAAACCTAGTAGTACAAGGTTTTTGATGAATACATAGAGTAAGATTACAAGTATGCCAAAATGTAAAATTAAGACTCCATATTTGGTACACTATAACAAAAAGAACCTACAACCATTGTCACATAGCTTTTAAAATAAAAAGTAAAAATTACACAAAAAGTTGGTTTGTATTATGATGTTTTTCACTCTACTATTTTTTAAGATCAATTCTTAGTAATGATACAACAAATTATTTTGCATGTGTGATTATATCTAGCATGTAGTAGTTATTTCATTTTTATAGATCGATAGTTCAATGACTTCAATCATATTATCTACTTCAAATATTAACTCCAAAATTTGATAAATAAAGTTCTAATCAAACTTCAAGGATTGATTCAAAGTGCAAGCTCTAGATTGTACCACCATATGATCTTAATGCAAGGCTTATAAAGATGGTCTCAACTTAAACAATTGGAGGTTTTCTATAAAGATAAACATTGAAAGTCAAAACAATCTTTGTTGATTATATGTATAGGCAAATTACCATGTATTCTATAATAAATATATATATATCAACACAAGTACATTAATTTCTTTCAAAGAATTGCAATGACAAATTGATGAATTATTTAATTGATTTTATTTTATATTAGTAGAAGAGAGAGGTTGTTTTTAAACAAAAACAACAATGCATCTATAAGAGGAAAGGTTTTATGTATGATTATAATTGAACTTTATGAGAAAGTGACCCATGTCTACATTATTTTAAACAATATTTCTCATAGTTTTTGAATTTTTGATAAGTTCAAATAATGGCAATGATAAATAATCTTAATTCCAAGCTTTCTAAAATACACAATAACAACTATATGATTGGACAAAAGAAAGGTTACCTCCTCTAGCCCTAGATTTATGATTTCATGGATATCCTTACAACTCATGTTGATGGCTGTGAAGACTACATTAGAAAAGATAAACTCAATATTTTAGAATTTAAGATGTCCTTTTCTCATTGAGTGGAGGACTAGAATTGTATCCCTTGGCCATCTTTAATTTTCTAGCCTATTTTTGTAGTCTCCACTATCTCAATGTTCAAGTGCCTTCTTATTTGCTCCTTTCATATCCCAAACGGCTTCTTATTTTTCTTGCCTCTCACAAGCATCCTTCAAATTGTTCAATTGAGACTTTGGCTTTGGCTTCAAGATTCTTCAACACCTTTGCAAAATTCAAGTGTTTCTATATCATTTATGAAAATATAATGACAATCTTATAAATTCAAGCTAATACTTATTATTGAATAAGATCATATAAAAAGTGTTGCAATTTTGTGTTGGATTGATTTAATCAAATATGTATAAAAGTGTGGGTTTGGACAATTATATGGATGTGATTTGTTATGGACTTAGAGCTAGCTCAATTTAAATTGGGTTGGAGACCTAAGTGATTTTGACTTTCTACAGTGACCTTATTTTTCTTTTACCTTCATTATAATTTGATACCATTGTACATAAGTAAATAATGAAGAGTTGGGTGGAAAATTGCAAGCAAAGTAAGACTTCAATGAAGCTCAAAAAAATGGCTAGAGAAATTCGAGAAAGTAGAAGCATGCAAAAACTCAAAGAGCTTTCAGAAGAGGTTCATCAAACAATGGATAAGTGTTTCATCCAAACTTCTTCTTTTGTGCCATTGCTTTCTACTCGTGAAAATTACACTCTTGAAAAGTCTCTAGGGACTAATTTCCTTCCGTTCAAACAAATCTTCTCCTTGCTACTCAAACGCATGCAATTCAATTCAAGGTATCTTTGGATATAAGATTTGGAAATTCAAAGATTCAAAATACAAACTAAGGAATTTGAAGAAGATGAAGAGTGTTCTTATAGGTATGTGAACAGGTATCTTTGTATATTTCAATGAAATGAAGACATTAAAGATGCAAAAGAACATAAATCAAGCTCACTAGAATATCAATCATTGATTGTGGGTAGTCATCAAAACATGAGATTCTTTTGTAGTCTTGACTTTACATCTCTCTTTTATTTTTGCCTAGGGAAAAAATGGCATTTGTAATTATCCTTTTCTATTAATTGCAAATGCAAGAAAGTACTTAAAATGCATTTTTTAAAATTTTAGTCTTTCTTGACCAAATATTTATATATATGTATATCTTGGTAGTAAATAGAATCTTGTTTTACTATATTAGACGGTTTTTCAATGATGGAAAATAGTAAGTTGAATGTTATTTTATCCAATTTCTTTACCACACATATGTAAAGCTAAACAAAAATTGAATATTCAAAATTATTGTAAAGGAAATCATGGATGTGAAGGTTTCTTTATGCCCCATTATTTCTTTTATAATAGTTGATATCTTTTCCCATGAAGATGATTCAAGCACTGACCTTGGAAAAAAGACTCTATGTGGAACATTTTAATATTGAAAATGATTAATTCAACTCAAATTAAATATGTGAATTGTATTTGTTGCAAGCTTGATGCAAATTTAAGCTACAAGTAAGCATCAAAGATGGAAGATTGGAATGACAACCCTGGGCCGGGTGCCTATTGTATTAAAGATAGGTTTTCAAGCCCTAAAGCACCCAAATATTCTATTGGAGTAAAATTAAAAACTAATCTCAATGAAGATATGCTAGGCCCTGGGACATACAATGCCAAAGTTCATTCATGTGTGCCTCATTACTCTATAGCTAGAAGATTGAAGTATCATTCAAAAGAAGATATGCCTGGACCAGGAGCCTATGTAGCAAAAATTGATAATGTAAAGAGTAGCCCTCCTAAGTACTCTATTGCAACAAGATTCAAAGGTGAAGGTCATAACAAAAACCCAGGTCCAGGAGCATATAACTTAAAAAGAGGAATTCCTGGCCCAGCTTATTCTCTTCGAGCTCGAGGTCAAGTTGAGCCACTAAACAAAAACCCTGGACCTGGATCCTATGACCCTGATGTCTACAATTGTATACCTTCATTTAGCATTGCAAAAAGACTTGATGCTTCAAAATTGGATATGGGACCTGGTCCGGGGGCATATAATCCAGATGTGCATAATTGCATTCCAGCATTTAGTTTAGCCAAAAGAATTGATTTGGGCCATTTGGACACTAATCCTGGTCCAGGAACATATAATATAGATAAAAATGAACGAGGACCAGCATATAGCCTTGCAAAAAGATACCAAGATGGAGCATTAGATATTGGCCCTGGGCCAGGAGAATATGATGTAAAAGATCATTTTTGTGTACCACATTATTCTATAGCTGGAAGACTTGGACAACCACTTACAGTTGATAATCCTGGGCCAGGAGCTTACAATCCTAAAGTTCGACCAGGAAGTCCATGTTATAGCATTGCTACAAGATTCAAGGCACAACCTCTAGATAAAAATCCAGGCCCAGGAGCATACAATCCAAAAGTTCATTCATGTGTACCACATTATTCTATTGCTGGACGAGGTGTTGATTTAGTAGTAGATAAAAATCCTGGTCCTGGAGCATACTCCCCAGAAGCTCATAATTGTATACCTTCATTTAGCATTTCCAAACGTTTAGATGAAACAAAACCAGACCTTGGGCCTGGCCCTGGGGCATATAGTCCAGATGTTCACAATTGCATCCCATCTTTTAGTATTGCAAAGAGATTCGATGCTCATATAGTAGAGCAAGGACCTGGTCCAGGTGCTTATGATTTAGACCAAGGAAACAATCAACCTTTTTTTTCTATTGCAATGAGATTAGGAGGTGGTTCAAGTGAAGATGGACCCGGACCTGGGACATATAGTCCAGAAGACCATTCTTGTATACCTCATTATTCTATAGCTAGAAAGTTGAAGTATTATTCTAAAGAGGATATGCCTGGACCTGGAGCATATAATCCTAATGTCCATAATTGCATACCACATTATTCTATAGCAGGAAGGTTTTCAGCACAACCTATTGATAAAAACCCAGGTCCTGGAGCTTAAAATCCCAAAATGCATTCATGTATGCCAAAATGGTCTATTGCAGGACGAGGCACAAATTTAGTTGCAGACAAGAATCCAAGTCCTGGAGCCTACAACCCTGATGTCCACAATTGTATTCCTGCATTTAGTATTGCCAAACGACTTGATGATACAAGAGCAAATTTAGGACCTGGACCTGGAGCATATGATCCAAATGTTCACAATTGCATCCCAGCATTTAGTATTGCAAAACGACTTGGGGATCCACTTAGTGCAGACAATCCTGGACCTGGAGCATATGATTTAAATTGCAATAATAATCAACCTTCATTCTCTATTGCAAAGAGATTATCTAGTAATTCATCTTTTATAGGACCTGGACCTAGTGATTACAATGTCAAAGAACATTCATGTATGCCACATTATTCTATAGCTGGGAGATTAGCACAACCTTTGGCACCAAATAACCTGGGTCCTGGTGCTTATAGTCCTAATGTCCACAATTGTGTACCCCACTATAGCATGGCTACTAGGAATGACATTCCTTTAGAGAATAAAAATCCAGGCCTTGGAGCTTATAATCCAGTTAAAAAATCAGGAGCACCAAAATATAGTCTAGCTCCTAGAGGTCATGACTTACATGGAGATAAGAATCCAGGTCTAGGTACATATAATCCTGATGTTCATAATTGCATTCCTTCGTATTCAATTGCAAAGCGATTGGATTCAAAAGGACTAGATCAATCACCAAATCCAGCCCATTACAATATTTCTAGAAAGATTCCTGGTCCAGCATTCACTATTCAAGCTAGGCATAGTCGAAAACGGCCTATACAAAAACCACGTGGTAAAGAAGGAGAATGTAGTTAGAAGGAGGTTCAATGAGGAATAATTAATTTGTAGGAGATAAGGTAGTAGTATCTACTATGGAAACATTTAGGATTACATGTTTTCTTAGTATTTGATTATGCAAGAGAAAACTTCACCAAGCTTCAAAAAACTAAAAAGAATGATTTGAAAATGCAAAAATTTATTGAAAAAGACTTGTGACACTATGTATCACCCATAATGCATTAAAACATAAATATTTAGATGAAAGATATTTGCTCAGATAGTGTACATCTATCCATTTTTCTATTTTTTCTTAATGTAATTATCTAAAGATTACTAAAGGATTGAAGAATGCAAAGCAAGAATATAATGTGAACATTGAGGCTCATGGTTTCAAATGGTGGATATGATTGATTGTAGAACTAAGTGTAATTAATACAATGTCAATGTTGTATTGTAGTATTTGTAAATAGAATAGGTGCAATCTTGCAATAGTAAAAGAATGCTATAATTAAAGTCTATTGGATGGAAATCAAAACATACATTAAATTTTTTAATAAATAAAAATATTTTTAGGAATAATCACCAATTATTGTTTATAGAATGCTAGTTGTTTCATGGATGCAGTAAAAAATAATTGATATGAAATTAATACCAAATGATTTAAAAAGAAAGCATTATCAAAAACATATGAATAAGCCATTTCAATTTTCAAGGTTTCTAACTCTTAAAGTTTTAAGACCTTTTTTCATCAAATTCTCCTTTGATTTGAAAAGTATCATTTTTGTTGCAATGTACAAAAAACTCTCAAAATTGTTTTTGGCTTATCTAAACATTAGATGTTGCATTGAACCAATATAAAAATGCCTAGAAGAAATTTCAAAAACTTTGACTTTGTGGATTGCAAGATATTTGATTTTGAAGTGAAGAGAAAAGTTCTTTTTCCACCTTTTCACTACAAGAGAATGGGATCTCTTAAGTAGTGTCCTAGACATCATGTCTTTTAAGTAATGTCTTTTAATGCGTCTTTTAATCAAAATTTTACTAAAAAGACTGTCTTTGTAATAAAATTTTACTTAAAAGATGCATTAAAAGATATTATTTAAAAGACATGATGTCTAGGACACTACTTAAAAGACCCCATTCTCTTGTAGTGTTTGTAACTAGATTTGAATGCTTTGAACTATCTTAGCTTAAAATTTTAAAACTATGCATGTTGACCTAAGAAAAAATTTATGTTGAGAAATTGAGTTAAAAGTCTTAGAAAAAGACATTCTTCAAAATTTTATTAAGTAGAAGTTGGTTCAAGATTGAACAAAAAACTAAATCTTTGATAACTCTTAGATGTAATTGAAACACAATAATTCCAATGGTAAGTCATTGTTTTTATCAATCAACTTAATTTTGTAAAAAAATTTGAAAATTATTTTGAAAATTTCACTAAAAAAATTAATCATGTCAATTATTTTTTCAAGGGATTGTTTTGATTGCCACGTCAAAAAAAAAAAAATTTTAAACTTTTTCATTACTAGTCCAAGTAGAATTAATAAAATCTCCTTATATAGGCAAGAGTACTTTAAATGAGGAATAAAGTTTTGCAAATTTTATTTTGAATTTTAGCACTATGATTAGTACTACCTTAAATTCCATGTTAGACTTAGAGTGGCAAATCTTTTGCTTTGGAGCATTGATTGAAATAATAATTACTATATTCTTCTAAAGTTTATGTTTTTTCCTATCTTCAAAATCTTTTTAAAAAAAACATTGAAAATTTAGACCTTAGAAGCTTACCTAAAATCCTTCTTCTCCCCTAAGAAAGAAATGGAGCTTTTAAGGATTACTATACCTTCTACTAAACTGCAACAAATGTCTCTTGGAACATAGTTATACCTAATATTTCAAATATTAGGGTAGTTGATACTAAGATTGACTTCCAAAGCATAGATAAATAAAGACTTAGAAAAGTATCATATATCTTAGAGAATTCTTAATCCCTAAGTGCCTAAACCTTTCCAACTATATCTTCCCTGTGAAAAAAAAGCACAGGCTTGTTAGCTTGTGGTTATTCTCAATGAAGCAAATTGATTTTTTTTCAATAAAACCTAACTATACAAACATTTTAGGAGCTTGCTCATTAGTGAGCACACTAGCTTTGAGTATGAAATTGCATAGGAAATTATGACAAGATAAAACGTGCATATCCTATTTTTAATATATTGCTCTTTTCTTTAATATTTGAAAAATTTGAGTATAAGAGTTTTAGAGACATGAACAACTAGATACTATATTATCACACTAAATTACCCTACCAAAAATGTTAAAATCAAATGAAAAACTATCAAACTCATTACACAATCCCTTTTGCAATTATTGAATTGCAATTTTTTTAATAAGTGAAGATTGCAAATAACTCCAAATCAACACTTGCATGTTTAAATTTTCAAAGATGGAAATTGTAAAAATTCCTTGCTCTTTCTATTGGGACTATTTTTAAAGCAAATGGATAAGATCAATTTTAATAATCTCAAATCAAGTGAAATTGGCAAGCATTGCTCAAAGTTTAGAAATCAAGGAAAAATTAATATTCTTCCTTTATTGGTACATGCATGCCTTTGAGTACCTCCCAAAAATCAAATGTTTATTTGTTTCAATGAAAATTGAAAACATCCACTAGCTAACCTTTAATATTGTTTGTAAATCTTTTTAGAATGGTAAAAAGAATTTAAATGCCCCCACACAAATGAGCTAAAATATTGGAGAAACCATATATAGATGTTGAGGCAAGTAGGGAGTAAATTATTGGAGACAACATTTTACTTCATAGTTATCATTTTAGATTCATTTTGTATAACAATTCATTTAGTATATGATATGAAATTTGTAAACTGTAATCCTACCTTATTATAAAAGCATGTTTTTAATGTATATAAATTGTATTGATCAAAATCTTCAAACGATCATATTAATCTTACCTTTTTATAAGAAATAGAAAAAATCCATTGCATGAAAAAAAAACTAAGAAAACAGCTAGGTTGCAAGGTTGGTTACATGAAGAAAATAGAGCAGAGAACAACAATTAAATACAAAGCCCACTACATGAAGGAACACAAGGGGGGGGTTAATTTTTTTCCACCTAACAACATCTTTTCTAAATACAAGAAATGAATGGATTCTTATTTGATCAAATTGAAGCCATAAATAATCAGAGTTATGAGGCCAAAGATGGGCTACTCGTTGAGCTTTTATATAGGCTAATCTACCTAGGTCCAAGAGTGCATGCCAAAAGGCCTTGTGAACAAAGTTGAGAGGCCATCTTTCTTTATATTTTCAATTTCTTAAATGATCAAATTACAATATGTAGGAAATATAGTGCTCTTTCTTAAGGAAAATTCAGGAATCAAAAATTAATAAAAGATCAATAATATTATATATATAAGATTATTACAAAAAATACAACAATTATTTGTTAGGATGTTGAAGGTAATCCCAAGTTTTATGATTGCAATCGAAGATTATAATTGTAGAATGCACAATGCCTTTATAAAAAAAATTCTTTTATGGCTATTGTATTTAAATAGGTAATTCAAAGAATTTCATCCATCAAACAACATAGAGGGATTATAAGGGTTTAAACCTTCAAGGTTGCTTAAGGTCTATAGATATACACACTTTGTAAATTCTTGTAAAATCTCAATTATGAGCTAATTAAAATAATATTTTGTATTTATTATATATACTATGGTATCAAGATGTACATAAATAAAATAATTTATCCAAATACAAGAGCATTTAAATATAGTAATGCATTCAAGTGCAAGAATAATTAAATACAGAATGCAAGCATTAACCTTCAAAGGTTTGTTAGTAGAATATTGTATATGAATATTGTACCACATTTTAACTCCTAGAATATGAAATATATGTCAATGTATGTCAATTTGGCAAGACATACCTTGTAGATTGATAATTTAAAAGATAAACATTTTTCATTGGAATGTCATTTTAATCTCCAAAGGTTTAGGTTATTTTTTAAGATTAGTGTCAAAAATTGCCATTTTAAAGTACATTGAACAAAATTATTGTTTATTTCTTCTTAAAATTTCAATTTTATAAAATTATGTTTGAATATTATTAAATTTGGTTGAAGAATTTTAGACCATTTGACTTTGTAGATTGAAATTTAGAGTATTTGAAGTGAAAGAAAAAATTCTATTCACTCTTATAAAATATGGTGAATAGATTTTGAGCCTCTCAAGAATAAAATATTTGCTCTTGAATATTTGCATATCTCTTTCCTTGAGTTCTAACTCTTATTGGATACACTCATATAGAATTTGAGAAACACATATAGAAACTAGCTTACTATAAATGATCCTACAATTCAAAGAAGTTAAGTGAATTTATCTAAAGTCTAAATGGTGAAAATTTAGAGACAAACATTAGGAATAAGTAGGAGGATTTCAAAGACTTTGAAACTAGAGATTTTAAGACAATAGTATTTGAAGTCAGAAGAAGAATAAATTTTTTTCAAACTTGCCTAAAACAATTAATATAGTTTTAACTCTTTTAGAATAAGATTTTTGAGCTAAAACTATTTTTTTTAACAACTACATACTACATCATGTTTGTTACCTACATGATAAATTTCAAAAGTAGATGGGGAATTTTGCAAAAAAATTCAAATTGCCCAAACTACCTAGATTTTTCTTTCAATAACATAAATTTTGATTTAGACATCAATCAATATATTTTAATCATCATGAAGGTGGTGAGTGTTCCCATTTTTTGTCAAAATTTTGAGAACGCCTATTAAATTGACTTTGATTGTAAGGTAGAACCACCTATAACCAATCGGCCCCCCAATAGCCAACCTATTGATGGACATATTTCCAACCAAAGGCTAGAATGAGTTTTTTTCTCATTTTTAAAGTTGGGACTAAAAGTTCATGGCACATGTTCTAAAGTAGTGTGCAAAAAAGTAGAAAAGAGTGAGTAAAAATGTAGTTTTTTGTGTGATCAAAATTAGAAGACTCCATAGATTGGCATTTGGTCAAGCACACCTTATGCCTTCCAAAATTCATAGTAATTTCAATTCATGTGATAAAATTACCAAAGTTTTTGCAATCCCCATCATTTTATCTTTACACCTTTGAAAATATTTGTTTTGCTTTGTACTACACTAGATCATGCCTAAAATACCTTAAATGATTGGTTACCCGTAGTTCTACCTTATAACTCTTCCCAAGTTCAAGAATCCATTGAATGAGCACTTGGTCCTTCAAGGGGTAATTTCTAAATATTCTCATAATAAAAAATGACACCACAAACATTGAATTTACAACAAATTTTTTTACTTTGAGACATACATATAGGAGGTGCAATAAAGATCCAAATTGAGAGTGCCATGTATTATTAAATCTAAATTTGCATGAATACAAACATTTTGTCACTATCTTATACCTCAATTCATCTTCTATGTCAAATTAAAAAAAACAAAAAACAAATTATGATGCGTCCAAAATTGAACTTCCCAAACATTTTTAAGGGTCACCAAGTAAATACATGACCAAAAAGCGCCTTTGAGACCTTTATGAGACGTTAATATAAACTGGGTTAACTGCACAAAGTTAGTAAGCACACTTTCGTTGGCTCCATGCTAACCGTAATTTGGTTGAAAGACGTCTGGATCTTTTAAGTTACCTTGGCAACCTCTTCATTATTTTGGTCCTTGAAGGGACAATCATCTATGATAAAGCTAAAGCCTTAGTAAGCTTGATTTGGCAGTGGATTACCCCGCCAGCAGTCTTCTCCAGTCAACTTGAGAGGAGCAGTCTTTTGAAGCATTTAAAGACCAAATTTGACTTGCTTTTGAGTTGCATTTTCTGATTGCATTTTTTCAGAAATGAAGCAGCATGTTTCCTTCAAATTGATTCTTTTCTAAATTTCTGATTTTCCGAGAGCATTCTGACTACTCGGCGTTGATTCATGAATCAAATTCGTGGATGCAACTCAATTGGCTCTGATGCTCCACTCCTCATACATGACACTGCGTACATCAAGATTGCGTTGGTTCATTGTCTTCTTCCTGTTCATTCTACAACATGAATGTGCCCTATTTCCAGAAAACTTGAGGATTCCGATTCTGCACAATATAATCGAAGTTTAGAAGCATCTCATGCCATGAGATTACTACAATTACTGACTAAGAAACAATGTCTGACGAGGAAGATAACGAAGCAACAGGGGTACCCCTTGAAACCCTATTACCTCTATATTTTACAAATGTGCACACATTCTATGCGTTGTTCAAGTCCAACAAATCACTGAAAGATAGTGAAAGTCAAATCCTATAATTAGTGACAGCAATCGTCAACGACAACACAACAGACAAGAAAATTTCTGGTAGCACAGGAAGTTACACATGATTACGAATACGTAATGCAACTCACAAGATTGCCATCCAGTAATGCAATTGAATGCTTACACATAACTGCTTCTGTTCAATTTCAAGAACCCTTCGTGCTTGACAATTTCATGTGCTCAATTAAAGGAGCCTTAGGTTGCATGCGACACTGCACAAAAGTAATATGTAAGATTTACAGAGTATTTTCCATCCAAGACAGTTTCTGATTCAATTTTCTGGGTGGTGGACTCGTTTTCAGGAGTTTTCTTGGTCCGGGGAATTGGTAGATGGGTGGATTCCATATGGCCCTGGAAAAGCAACTTATGCAAATGGAGACAGTTTTGAAGGGAACTACGATGATTCAAAACGAAACGGCAAGGGAAAGTATATCTACAGTAATGGAGCCGAGTATGAAGGGAACTACTCTCAGAATCAAAAGACTGGATATGGTGTAATGAAGTACCCTGATAAGAGTGTCTATGACGGCAAGCTTCTGAGCCATCAGTCTGCGCATCCCCTTTTACTCAATAGCAACTGCAAGTCTCCGAGAGTTCTTGAAACGCCGTCGAGTGCAACAAATGTCGTTGGCTTCTGACAGAACTTTGATCTCTCCGTCAATTTCAAGATACTTAAGTTCCAGCCTTGTGCCTGCAGGTGCATGGCATCGGGATATGAAACACGGAGAGGGGAAATACACATACCCTAACCAGGATATATACAAGGGGAAATGGAAGAATAACATTCGACATGGGACAGGGACTTACTTCTTTGCAATGAGCATGAGTCAAGTAAGCCCTCCTCCTGAATGCATTTCCTTGCCTTTCTTCTGTGGATATAGACAGCACTGCTGAACTAGGAAACTCTTTGCGTTAATGTCGAAGATTTTAAGAAGGCAAACCAAAGCAGAGTAATTAGGAAATATGCAACTGAAAGTTTGTATCTTCGTTCTCTGAGAACAAAAGGTTTATCCACTTCAGAAAACAAGATAGGTCCATTGAACTAGGATATTATGATCATCAACCTGGTGTCTCTTGAAGTTGAAAGCAAACAAGCCCGAGGGTTTACTCACAATAAAACATTGAATCCGAAGACTTGAAACTATTTGCCATCCTTGTAGTAATCTATAAACTGTGATGTCCGCTATTGTCCAGTCAAAACCATTTCATGTTCCTCACTGGAGTGTTTGTTCAGTCGAGATCAACAAACCAGATCATCGATTCATGCAGTTCATAGGTACCTGGCTTGACGGAAACTACATTGCTGGGCAATGGGTCTTCCGGAACGGCGATGTATATGAAGGGAGTTTCAAGAAGAACAAGCCTGAGGGTGAGGGCAAGTTCTTATTTAGTGCAAACAAGACTACAGTGTACGGGAAATTCGCTGACAAAAGATGGACTCAGGGAGAATGGATTCGCACACCAGCATGCGTGCTCGAAGCCAAGGAAGCTGCGCGCAAATTACCACCACCTCCGGCTTTCAATCCTGTCATGGATCGCTCCAGCCAGCCCTCTTTTGTGACTCCGATGAGGTTTATGTAAAATAGCATCAGCACACGTTAGGGAGCCTCTACCATCCACAAACAGGGAAAAAGTCTATTGCAATATAATTGTCCACACCAAAAGCATAATAAAAAATTAACCACATTTTGATATATACAAACAGGAGAGGTCTCACTCTACAACAGAACCCTAGTAATCAGATGTTCAACATCACCACTTTACAGAATGACTCACTAGACGAGCAGGTCAATCCTCTAGAAAATGCGATTGGGAAGGTAACATACTTTAGTCACCCTATCTCGATCAAAAAATTCACAAACGAACAATCCTGCAAATTGTAGTTTATCAGACGACGGATCATGCACACTTCTCAACATTATACTGTATCTCTCATACTGGACAAAAGATGATTGATCAAGCTCATGATGATTGAACAAGCTCTCTTAACGCAACCAGGGGAATTCAAGAGCTCAGTTCCTTCCAACAATTTGATATGTTCATCAAATTTTGCAACACGAGAGCTGGGTCTATTAGCAAAGGAATTCGTTGATATGATGTCAGCAAATACTTGAGTACACTGTATTTCCTACTTTTGAAAATCTTTGAATCTCCGCATGCTTTCTCCAGAAAAGATTTAAGAATTCCTAGTCACATTCCCTGACATAGAAATATAGAGCACAGGTGAAAAATAAACCATTCTCCAGAGTGCAGACGCATTGCGTCCGAGAAATCCTCCTCCGTGGAGATAAGTAACACCATATTCAAGTCGAGTTCATTCAAGAAAGCAAAGCAAAGAGAAGACCTGACGGAAATTAGATTGACGATAAAATCGCCTGCAGGAACCAAAATCATAATAGAAAAAGATACAAATGTTTAACATCGTAAATGCTTCCTTCTTACGGAAAATAGTAGGAATTGAAGCTTGACAACAAAATGCTCTCAGCTAATTCTATAATCAACCTGTGTACATGATAAAAAATTCGTTGCGTGGGAACACCTTGTTCAGCACGAACTTGGACAAAAATAACTTCGTACTCTCAGGACGCAATTGCGCGCACCAACCAGTCTAAACTAGGATACGAAAAATACACCACCAAAAAGGATGGCACTGCAAACAATACAGTGATCAAGAAGTACAGAGCAAGCACCAGGGTGCTTATAGGAAGCACATATACTACAATGATCAGGAACAGCAGCACAAGAGGAATCCGCGCTGTGAACTGCAAAAACGACGCCAACACACGAGAGCCAGATCTCCGCCACCGCATTAAACTCCACCCACTACTCTCCGGTTCAACCAAACTACCTCTCCCCACGCTGCCTGATTGTCGTTGCTCGACTCCAAGGCTTGGACGCCGCGCCCGAGAAAATATCAACGCCACCAGTCCAAGGGACGGAGATCCCACGGTATCCTCAGAACCTACAGATGGCCGACCAAGCTCGCCTTGCAGGCTCTCCACAATCCAAAGCAGGAAAAAATTCTTACAGGGATACCTAAGCTGACCCTTCCACTTGAATCTGAACGTCAGAAACTGACACCACGGGCAACAGATGAAGAGCGGCAAGTGGAGCGGCAAGCCAGAGAGCTTCACTGTAGCCCATTCTAAGTTCAGCACACAGTTCTTGCAGAGCGAATGACCACACCACAAGACGTAAGGAGTATTCTCTCTGTCATTGAAGCACTCCCAGCACACCGGACATTCTAAGCTTTCCTCCAAGCTCCGGCTCCCTGCTCCTGCTCCGATCCTCGGACTTGTTGAAGCTTTGTGATCGTTTTGGCAAGCACAAGGCTCCATCGATCCTGTGCTTCTTCCAAATCTTTGAGACATGAAACCCTAATCTCTTCAAAACATTCTGGAAGAAACCCTAACTCCCCGTTCTTTCAAGTTTCAACCACAATAATTTCTTTCATCTCTCCATCGCCGAACTTACAAAATCTCACTCCGGGAGGTGAGTGCAAAGTCAATGCAACCAAACAGACGGAGATCGCATTCATTGCGGCATCGCAAATCAAACTGGCGAAGGAATGCTGCTAAGAATCCTAAGATACCCTCCCTGACAAGAATCAATAATAAGAACATAACCTCTGGGTTAACCCTAGAGCGGGCCGACGTCCACTTTCTGGATAAAATTACAAATGTGGAAATTTGTCAAGTGGTTGACTTGCATTAACTCTAGTTTACACTTGGAATTGCAAAAAATGAGATCATAGAATCAAAGAACACAAAAATTCCAAAAAATCACTATGTCAAGAAAACCTCATTTCAAATCTATTCCTACAAAATTTACTCAAAAAATGATAATACCTTGTATTGTAATTGAATTTAGAAAGAAATTTAGATTTTTTTAATTTTAAATTGTATAGAAAAATATTGGTGATAGCATTGGTGAATCTAACTATATAAATAGAATCTAAAACTCAAACACTATAAGTTTTATTTGCATTTCAATTCCAAAATATTCTTCCCAATAGTAATTTAAAATGATTTTTTTTAAAAAAGGGACTACCAATTTCCACAAATTATTCAAATATGCACATAGACAGATCAATCTAAACATTCATTTACACTATTATTGTCTTAGAATTAAAGGGATTCAACCCACTTTGCCTTAATTTAGTTTCTTCTAACCTACTTGACATTTCTAGAATCCAAGGATGATGCAAAACCCTTGATGGACTCAAACGTTTGTTAACATTGGGTCTCAACATTTTTTGAATGAGATCTTTGGCACCCTTCGAGATGTGTGGCCATCGATTCTCTGCAAACAAATCTTCGTCCTTCGCAATTTCTTCATACACATTTGCAAATGTGTGACCACCAAAAGGAGCATGTCCCGTTAAGAGAGCATAGAGTACCACTCCAAGGCTCCAAATGTCGGCTTTGGGTCCATGGTAGCCTTTTATGACTTCGGGAGCCGTATATCGTGGAGTCCCAACCACCTCATTCAATATTTCGCCAAACTCAAAAAAACGGGCCAATCCAAAATCAATCATTTTGACTGGTGAACCTTTGCCTTTGGTTTGGAATAACAAGTTTTCAAGCTTCAAATCCCTATGCACTATGCCAAAGCTATGGCAAACTTTAATAGCACTAGCAATTTCTTTGATTATTTGAGCGGCGCTTGGCTCATCAAAAATACCATTTTGAAGCATATAATCAAAGATTGAACCTCCTTCACATAGCTCCATTACTATGTATACATAATCATCGTCTTCAAAAACATCTTTGAGGACTACTATATTTGGGTGTTCATTAAGATTGATCAACCTTAAGAGGTTAATTTCACGTGTCACCATTTTGTGTTGTTTTAGTGAGACAAGATTTTTCTTTGATAGGCATTTGCATGCATAACATTTGTTGGTTTTAATTTGGGTGCACAAATATGTCACTCCGAAAGCACCCGCCCCCAATTGCTTGCCTTTAGTATAGAGGTCTGTGAATTTGAGCGTGGTCATTGTGAAAAGTAACAATTAACAAGTTCATGAAAGCAAAAATAGAATAATAATAATAATGTAGAGTCTTTCTATTTATAGTTGAGTTGTGTATTTTTTACTTTGAACTAATTTTTACTTATCTTTTACATTGATCTATTTTCCATCTATCTTTTATGTTGTTTTTGTTTTCATTTAGTTTTTACTTTATTCTAGTTTTGATTTAGTTTTTACTTTATTTTAGTTTTGATTTAGTTTTTACTTTGTTTTAGTTTTCATTTAGTTTTTACTATATTCTAGTTTCATTATGTTTTCATTTTGTTTTCGATTAGTTTTTATTTTAGTTAGGTTTTATATAACTTCAAAGTTTTCCAAACACTAGATTTGGTGTCTTGGGGGCATTTAAGTGTTAATACGAAAGGGAAATTATTTAAACTTTAAATTACCCTTGATGCACTCCATTCATCGTCCAAAAATCAAATGAACCCGACGAATGTCCGCTTACTTCTCGACGGATGACAGACGGACGGAGTCCATTTTCAGTTCCTGTCAAGTAGATTTCATCCATCCACTATCCCTCTCTGATCCTCTCTATCTGCTCCAGCAACCAACACCTGTGTGGCGGGCTTCAATCCCTCCCCACAAATTGTTGCTCTTCGGAATCACCTCTCACATCCCAATCGCCATTGCCACCCAGCATTCGCACACGCGGTGCTAATGGCATCCCTCTCCTCCTCACCGTCTTCATTTTACGGCACCCACACCACGCGCCCTCGCTTGTTGAATTTCAGCTGTTCGTGTTCATGGCGAGCGGTGCAATTACCACGGAGGGAGCTTCACAGTAACGCGGTGTTGAAAAAGCAGAAGAGGCAGACAGGGTTTCGAGTTCTCTGTTTGCAAGTCACTTCCGAGGCTTTTAACCATGAGGGCGGTGGTAGCGCAACGGGACTGGCGAGTCTAGAGCAGTTCATTCAGCTCAATTCGGGATCCTGGAGTGGGAGTTTTACTGTAAGACAATCCTGAATTGAATGCAAAGTTTTTGGTTGGTGGGACTTGGTATTGCGCGTTGAGATGTTAGATTATCGCCTGTAGGAGTTTACGATTGTGAGCACAGTCTTGTTTCGTGAATCTTGTTGTAGGGTTTAGGGTTCAAGTGTTGGTAACTTCTCGCTTTCACTTCTGCTTGCATTTAGTGCACGGACATTTATTGCTTGTCAACCACTTGGAAAGGTAATAAGAATTCTGCATTTACGTAGAAGAATGGTTCCCTTTGATTGACAATATCAACATTTCTGTTATGATCGCAAGTAATCAACAATGTGGCTTGAGATGGAACTGAAAATTTTAAGAAAAATAACTACACACCGGGATTGCAAATTTGCAAGTCTGGTTGCACGTCTCCCACTTCTAGTAACAGGAAGATCCACACTCTCGGTACTTACAGTCGTCACTCACTTAGCGTTTTTTCATTGCCCTGTTCCAACGAAACCCTGAACATAAGAAATATTTCTTGTGAATTGCAAGAAACTTCATTTTATGACGAATTTTGATCTTGAGGCTATTGGAGATAATTAAGCATGGACAGTTGGACGTTTATCAGGAAATGCTTCTTGAATCACAAGATATAGATGATACTTGAGCCATTTTTGGGTGGATAGTTGAAGACTCCATTGTCAAGTAGCTGTAAGAAGTTTCAAATCATTGCTCACAATTGAGTTTGCGAAGTCGTTTAAAACTTGGGATGTATGGTCAATGACATGGTTTACCGTACATTGTGTTCTCTTTGCTTAATTGTCTGTGTAACGTGGCGTCTCTCTTGCAGCAATACGATGTTATGGGCAATGTGTTGCAATGTATTCCGACTAGGCTATCTGCAACTTCGTATGGCAAAGGCGAGAATGTCAGCCTCCTCCAGACGTAAGAAACTGTCTTTGATGTCACTTGACATATTTTTATCTCTTGCAATAATAGTTCTGGCGTTGCAGTAATAATCATATTATACACATTTCGTTACGATTGTACTGAATCGTTTTGGAACACGTTGCTTCTTCTATTTCCGAATTATTAGGGTTGGTTTCTGTGCTTCTTGTTTCTTTTCCTAACATTGACAGGTGGAACTAATTTATGGCAGGCTGCACATTAAAGAGGCAACCTCGAAGAGTAGAACAGCTGATGAAGGCGATGAACCGGTATGGCAGGAGTTCAAGCTCGTGGATACTAATCTCTTCACAATGGAGCAGCGGCAGCAGGTCTGCTTAGTGCTCCCAAGCACGAATCAGTTATGCGGTTTTATGAGAAATAAAACCTTCAATTTGGATCTACTAGTCAATTATTTATATCATCAAATGATGTAGGGTGTGATTTTCTTCTTTTTTCTGGTACATTTTGTTACCTTCCTTGGTGATTTATTTCATTTCTTACGGGTTTGGAGACAACTATTTATGGCCATATGGGCATGAAGGGGTGAACTGTTCACAAACCTGCAGGGGCACTGAGATGAAGGTACTAATGAGCTGCTTCTTCTTCTCTTGGCTATGGCAGGTTGGTTTCTTTCCCGGAACGAATGCATACACCGTGTCACATCAAACATCGGAGATGCTAGATAAGGTGTTGAGAATTGGGGTACTAGGAGAAGACGATGAGGAGGAAGAGGAGTTTCCAAAGTAAGCTTAGAACCCAGGTATGACAAGCCTTGTAAAATGAAGTGAGAAAATTACTAAAACTTACCTTTATTTTGAAAGTATGTAGGACCGCCGTGCCGATCTGGCATTTTTAAGGGGTTTAAAGGCAGTCGAAGTCTGATCTGAAGAATTAGAGTACCCTGATGTATTTGTAAAGACCAAAGGTGAATGAGATCAACCCCAAGGAACTTCTTTAGAACACAAATAAATTATTAGATCCTCAGTAGGACTATTTAGTGCGTGGCCTAGCAACCATTCCAACCTTGAAATGAACCCTACTCACTCCTCTTTGTAAGGTTTGTGATATGTGATTCGTGAAAGTCTTCAAAGAACACCTTGTTACCTGGATGGGGTCCTCATCTACCAAGGTTGTTAATGCATCATTCCTAGAGGGAAGAAACCTTGTAGTATGCTAGGTTTCCTCCTCTGAATACTCATCTATTAATACGAACTAGCCACTGGTGCATCTGCTCCCATGCATTGTATATATTTGATTTCAATCTGGGTGACAATATTTGGGACTCCAGCGAGATTCCCTTGATTCTGTGAACATGCCTGGGTGGTATTTTGTCTATATAACTTCTCATTCATCCCAAGTAATTCATAAATCTTAAGAAGTCGCCTACTCGCCTTCCTTCATGATATGGAGGTAATTAAGAAATGGAGGTAGTTAGGAGACTTATCCAGGATGCAATCAAAAATATGTTAAATTTTCAAAAGGATTGGGTGCTAATGTTGAACACATGGACTGACATCAATGTGTGACTGGCAGAGGCGTGAAGCTTCCTTCCCGACGCCCAGCTCTAGTATGTGAGAGCTGTCTCTACTCCAAAGACGCCCAAAGGCGGGTGAGGGCCTTCCATGTGCTGGACCCGCGGGGCCTCCTGGACGTGATCGGTGTGTTTCACGAGAGCCGAGATGGCAGCTTGTTTGCAGAGTCACAAAGGGACCTTGTGGACGAGCCTGGGACCAGAATCCAGGCGCTACTCGGCAGGTGGTCAGGTCAACTTGTGACACAGCGAACTGGCATTTACGGTTCCACCTCGGCGCGTTGCAATGTTTGGGTTTGCTATGAAAGAGACGAGGATGCCAAGATGAAACTGGTACTACTACTGTGCATCCCTCTGCAAACTCTTTTGTTAGAATGGTCCACCTTGCGACTCTCTTTCATAGTTTATGCTGTAGAGTATTGAATTCCTTTGTCATTCTAGCCATTGCGGGATGTCAAGGTTTGTGGTCCGCAAGTAGTGATATTAAAATACGAGCCTTGAGAACTGCACTGGAGGGCTAGTAGATTGGCCCAGAATTTAGAACTCAGAATTGTGCAAGGTTTAAAAATAAATGAGTAACAAAAGAAAGAGATCAAAGAATCTTGCGATTGAAGTTGCACACGTGCACAATCCGTCTTTCTTTGTGGCAGGGTGGCAATTGCCAAGTTAGTCACTTCTTCTGTGAGTCTGTCTATAGGTGGTCACTTTAGATTGCATGCCGGGTAGGAGCCATGTGTGCACTAGCTCTTCATGTTCACTCTTGTTACTAGGAACGGTGCGAAGTTGACATTGAACAAACGAAACAAAAAGATATGCACCGTTATAGGTGTAGGGTTTCCTATTTATCCAAGCTTCTTATTTCAACCTGTGCATCCTAAAGTGATCTTAGTCTGTTTAACTGAGGTTTTTGGAATGCTAGAATTATATGACTTCTGGATGTTCTGCAAAGGATGTCTTTGCCCTAGTCAACCTTATCGCTTGCAGGACCAAGAAGTCCGATGTGGGTCTCATGTTTTCTAAAGCAGTCTTGAGTAGGTCAAATGGAGACTTTATTTTGTTCAATTTTACTTGGTTTTTGACGAACATTTGCAATGCTCTTCCCTGATTTTGTTGATACAAAGTTCATCCCTATCTGAATTACGTTTTTCATATTATGATCATTTGGAATAGCCATTTTTAGAACCAGGAATCCTTGATCTTACCCGGGTTAATAAGAACCTCCCAGCTTATGTTGATCAATTAACGAGACATTTTATTAGAGGAAGGAATTATAACAATTGCTGATGGTGTTTGTGATGGGTTTACAGGAGATTACAACTGACAGAGGGCAAGGCACCAGGATTGCAATGAACGGGGCTTCGTTGGGAAACATTATGCGGTTCGAAGGACGGTTGCTGACAACCATGCTTCCCGGAGGACTAGCCATGACATGCCCAGGCAGTGTGGGCCAAAGCGTAGGTCGGAAGCAGGCTTTCTACTTTGAAGTCTCGTGGATTGAATCTCCAGGAGAGAGACGACGCCTGGTGCGTACTTATGACACGGATGGCTTGGTGGTGTCTACAAGCCTTGCCACCGAGTCCAAGCTCTCTTCATAGTCCAGTTTCTGTAAAGTGGTCATTTTATGATTGCTAGGTTGAGTACCACTCTTCAAAAGTGCGACCCACTTTATTTTGAGCAATTCTTTATTGCACCAATTTTCGTTGTAGGAATGATTAGAATCTAATGACTTGATGACAACTCTCGCACTTTTTCTCATTATTTAGAGTAGATGGTCACCGTACTAAATTGGAACTCTCAGTAAGTAGACAAATGGTAGGTTGGTTGTGTTTCTTTGTAGTTCAAGTTTGGGAAATTGATTTGATTCATACTTTAAGATTTAGTATCTCTATTTCACGTGTGCTTGCTAATTTTAGATTTTTGAGTAATATAGTGAGTAATATGAGACTATTTCAAGAACTTTTATGCAACATTGTAATGAGAATCTTTCTCATTTGATACAAAATTGGGGACACTACATTGGGTTCCCATCATTGTTATTGGTAGCATTGAAAGTGGAAATTTAGTGAACTAGTATGGAGATGGGGGTTCTATGCAACATTTATTGTATCAATACCATGTTTGATAGCCATGCTCTTGAGCCATTGTACAAAGATCAAATGGAAATAGAATCATGTGATGTTATTAATGTCCTTTTAGTTTGGTATCATTGATTGTACTTGAATGTCTTGAGTAGTATCAATTTCTTCTTTGGAGATACTATTGATGTACTTGACAACAAAATGTGACAAAATGCATATTGTAATTGTAGCCAATGGTCAATACTAGTACTATATTGTTGACAATAGCCAATGAAAAGCTAAATTCTTTTATTATATCAAAATCTCCAAATGTCCAAATGCATTATGTCTTGAAAATTGAGATATTTGTAATATACTCCCAATGGTTCTTGCTTTAATGAAGTTTATTGTAAACCACTCTAATTGATTTGAAAATACTACAAATTATTTATCCCAATTAGCATTTTCACCACTAGTAGTGATATCAATACTTTTCAAAGAGGGGATCTTTATAAATGTATTTATGGTTGGTAAAAAGTTTAGATCATTGTTTATGGTTAACATTAATTTTCATCATTAGTGTAGTTTAAAGTTTGAAGTTTTCTATCTTTTTTTTGGTTGTATGGGCACCTAGCAAAATGAAACTTGTTTACAATCAACTTAATGGCCCTAACCATGGGTGATTGCAAGAGGAGTGTGATGGTTCCATGCTGATAATGTTAGTAAACCATCATCTCTTCACATCTATCAGTCTTGTATGTTAGCTTTCATTTTTACTCACAAGTGCCCGATCGAATGGCCCAAATTACCGAAAGTGGTCTCTATTTAGAGGAGTTGAAATGTCTTGTAGGAAGCTGAGGAAGGTAGTACATGTTCCAATAGAAGAAAATAAATCATTACCTTCCTTTTGTGATTGATAGAAGTAAGTTTGACATGATTCAGCCGAGGCATCGACCAACATATATATATATATGATCTGTCAATCTCCACGGCGGAACTGCAACTAAGGCTCCAGTTCGCTATTCAATCAATTCAACTGGAGTCTCCTTTAATTTATTAATTCACACCGACATACATTCACGAACTGGGATCCACACATGCATGGTGTTCTCTGTGGAGATTGTCACCTCGAGAATCGAGATTGTTCGTCCCATTCAAGTAATCTCTACGTACGTACGCAACTACACATGATAGCTACTCAACAGTGAGGAACCCTGTCGCAGTGACTTGCGGGAGAAGCGTTGCCACACTGCACATCGAAATCTGGGACATAACCCGAGCCACTGGGAAACGCGTGAACCTTCAGCCACCAGGGGTCCAGCGCAACAACCGAGCTTTCAAGTCGGCATTCCACGGTAAGCATGGTATTTGCACGCAGCTTGGTAAACACGAAATCCCCTATCCCGGGTTGCTCCTGCATTCTGGTGTCTCTCACAGTTCGGCCTTGCAAGTTTCCTTGTGCAACGTCGGCGAAGCAGATGCTGGCCGCCAGCACCGCCACCGCAAACATCACCGACAGCTTCCTGCACGAATATTCGCGGGATTACAGCCAAGCACGTATACATTAAACCATGCACTCGTACTCATGAAGAATTCCAATGTTCAAGAACATCAACGTGAATGTGGAAACTGGTCAGAGAGAGTGAATTCAACAGTCGTACTACAATTACGGATATTTCCAACCACGCTGCGAAGCTAGGTACAGAGAGCAATGTCTGACTGCCCTTGTTGCCTAGCTCTTCGTGGAAGTGGAACCAGTCATATTGTGAAACTAACGGTACCCAGTCGCTTGATGCTCCTGTCTACGATCAATGTAAGCAAATCATATCGACTCCAATCGCTATTGTCGTAGTGCATAATGGAACAGTGACATCAGTGATCGACTGCAAAGCCAAGTACGTGAAACAAGGAAACGGACTGGTTGCAACTTGCAAGACACGGGAGAAGATGGATCGGAGGACAACCTTGCCGTCGCCATCGGGTATATATTCTTGTGCATGTCTCGTTCGTTCAGATTAATTGAAAACCTGTGCAAAACCAAGACACCGCATAGCACGTCGTGAGTTCTTCTAAATATATAGAATGCAAGCTGACCAAATGAAACAGTCATGCACAACAGAACGCAGGCCTGGGGTCTGAGAAGTTAGAGCTATCGACATGAGACTGAGAGTGACGAGTTGCGATTTCTCGAAAGAGCAAGGAAATTCGTGAGAACGAGAAAGCCAGCCAATTGCATTGGCAACGCAAGTATATCGATCCCAACTAGCTGGGATAGAAGAGATCGAAACGACCAAGGCAGCGACACATGCAGCAGCGACCGATCGAATGCGGCAGCATGCAACTCTATCGAGTCGGAGCACAAATTGCAGAATGAAGGAGGAAGCAGCAAGGTGCCTGGGAAGACCTTGAATGGAAGCAAGGCAGCGACAATGGTGATGCTGGAGCGAGCAGGAAAGCCAGAGTCACGTACACTGAGTGTGGGCCGAGCGAGGAGTCCGTTTATATACTGCTCCCCACTCCGACGAAAGTTGCTTTGATCAGTTGGGAAGTTCGACTCCTACATGCATCCAGTGGAAGGCGAGGCTGGCTGGCTGGCACCCGATGCACCGCGGTTCACGGGTTCAACTTGACTAAAGGAGTCTCCAGAAGCATCTCAAACGGAACACTTTTTACCAGCTCGTTCGTTCTGCGCAGCTAGAGACTAGTAATAGTAACATTCTTCCCTTCTTTGTTTGTCATAGCATAGCATTGTTCAGGAGTGAGATCCAAATGTAAGTATGTAACCTGAAATGAGATGGCCTTGTTCCTCATGAACATGTTCATGTATAGCCAGATATGGGGCCCAACACATTTTTTCAGTGCCTTTTAAACTTGAGAACATAACCCTCTTTTAACTCTTTGGTATTGTGGAAAACATTGTACCATTTTTCCAAAGATTGTAGAAGGAAAAAGGGAGGGGAGCTCCCCCAACCTTTTAAATGGAAAAAATGGCCTTCATATGGCCGAATACATGCATCAATTGTGCCTTCCAAGTTCCAATCTATAAGCCTATAAGGCAAGAATTTTTGCGATGGTGATTTCATTATTTCATAACATAATATTCATTTACAGTGCATCAGATTGATTAGAGTGAGCTCCCCTCCCTTTTTCCTTCTACAATCTTTGGAAAAATGGTACAATGTTTTCCACAATACCAAAGAGTTAAAAGAGGGTTATGTTCTCAAGTTTAAAAGGCACTGAAAAAATGTGTTGGGCCCCATATCTGGCTATACATGAACATGTTCATGAGGAACAAGGCCATCTCATTTCAGGTTACATACTTACATTTGGATCTCACTCCTGAACAATGCTATGCTATGACAAACAAAGAAGGGAAGAATGTTACTATTACTAGTCTCTAGCTGCGCAGAACGAACGAGCTGGTAAAAAGTGTTCCGTTTGAGATGCTTCTGGAGACTCCTTTAGTCAAGTTGAACCCGTGAACCGCGGTGCATCGGGTGCCAGCCAGCCAGCCTCGCCTTCCACTGGATGCATGTAGGAGTCGAACTTCCCAACTGATCAAAGCAACTTTCGTCGGAGTGGGGAGCAGTATATAAACGGACTCCTCGCTCGGCCCACACTCAGTGTACGTGACTCTGGCTTTCCTGCTCGCTCCAGCATCACCATTGTCGCTGCCTTGCTTCCATTCAAGGTCTTCCCAGGCACCTTGCTGCTTCCTCCTTCATTCTGCAATTTGTGCTCCGACTCGATAGAGTTGCATGCTGCCGCATTCGATCGGTCGCTGCTGCATGTGTCGCTGCCTTGGTCGTTTCGATCTCTTCTATCCCAGCTAGTTGGGATCGATATACTTGCGTTGCCAATGCAATTGGCTGGCTTTCTCGTTCTCACGAATTTCCTTGCTCTTTCGAGAAATCGCAACTCGTCATACTCTCACATCTCTAACATCTTAGACCCCTGGTCATCATTCCGTTATGCATGACTATTTATTTCATTTCGCTTGTATATACACGGATCGAAGAATTTCCCCATCACGAGACTCACGACGTGCTATGCGGTGTCTTGGTTTTGCACAAGTTTCCAATTAATCGGAGAGAACGAGACGCACTGACGCAGGTACACCCGATGGCGACGGCAAGGTTGTACTCCATCTTCTTTCGTGTCACATGTGCAAGTTCGTTTCTTGTTTCACGTACTTGGTTTCGCAGGTGTTCACAATGCAAGCGAGTACTTACGTTGACATTCTTCTTGATGTCAGCATGAGAATGAGTCTCAGAGCTTAGTTTAACAGTTGTAATCCCACGCATGTGCAGGAGGCTCTCGCTGATGTTTGTGGTGGCGGTGCTGGTGGCTAGCATCTGCTTCGCCGCCGTGGCTCAAGGCGCCGTGTCAGGCCGAACTCTGAGAGCGACGAAGCTGCAAGAGCGGCCCGGGACAGCGCCAAGCTTCTTCATCCCAGTGGAGCAGGGCACCCTCCTTACCGTGGATTTCCGGCTTGAAAGCTCGGCCGTTGTGGGGGACAACTGGTGGCTGATAGGCTTCTTGGTCGCCGGTGGCCAGCGGGGCTATGTCGCAGATTTCGACATGGTGTGTGACGGCGATACTGCGGCCGGCCACTGCGACACGGTTCCTTACTGTGTTGTTTAATTAGACACCGTGTTCTTTGTGGTAGAGCGAGGTCGGGTTACTTGCTTGGAAATAGCGCACTAGCGTAACAATCTTAAAGAGAGAATACCATGTACACTGTACAGAACCCATGCCAGATGGCTTCATGCATGTATGTCCAAGTGAAGTAGTAAAGGATTTTCTTACGGGCGACTCTAGCTAGCTAGTGTCCCAATGCATGCAATTCTACCATGCACAAATGCACATCATTCGATCTTAATTGGTTGATGATTGTGTCCTTTTAATTCCAAGAATTCTGTATGACAGCGTTTCGATCGAAATTAGCGTGACAGGAGATCAAGCATGCATACACCTTGCGACATTGAGTCATGCTGCGGTTTGAAGATTTCCACCGTAATGAGATCGACTGAAATGGGAATTGTATCGCACCTCTCATGTGCGGGCATCGATCAATACCAGACCTATTATCAAAATGCCGAAAATGTGTTGACAGATGCGTGGACTCTCCTTCCTATCCAAGGCACCATGTCGATCGATCGTTTGCAATGAATATTCTGTTTGTGAATGTGTAGCTTGCTTCAGTTGGTGGCTTATGCATAATGGACTGCCCGGTACGTTCCAAAGGCCGGGAAGAAGTCGGGACAGCTTTGGTTCCTGCAGACGAAGATTTCTCCTGTAATCAGAAATACGTGTTGCCCTTCACGTAAATACCTCACTAGCTGTACGTGCAGTGCCGAAATTGGACAGACGACTCTCCTTCCCGGCCATATTCTTTCCATGTGGATCCTTAGGAGTCTTTGGACTGAACATTCTGTCTGTGCTTATATACATATATAACTTGCTCGGTGGTTCACAATTGACTCCTAGGTATGTTTCAACTTTGAAAGGCCGGGAAGAAGTGCACAGCTTCGATTTCTCGACGAAGTACGACGCTAGCAAAGGATTGAGCAGAGGATTCATTGCAAACTCTGCCGTTGTCTGTGGTTGACTGTGCTTTAGCATGATGAGATTACGGCATCACAAATAACCCATAAACAGTTGTAAGCGGAATGTAAGCTCTCGGGATTTCATAATGATTTCCATTTTTTAAAGCCTACCCTTGCCTTGAGTCACAAACTGGAATCGACTGCTTAAAGATTGCAAGGACTCCAAAAGATGAACGAAATGCCATTTAGCATCAGGCAGTATTAAGAACAGGGTGATAGTGCAAGATTCCAGTTGCCGTATTCCTTGTGCGCCGCAAGTGACTTGATTGACCAGAGAAATCCTAAACGCTCTCTTGAGATAATTCTAACTGACACCAGAAACTCAATGCCTGAGGTGGTAATGCAGGTCTACATCCTTTCTTGTTGAAGTCCATCTTTAATTACTCCAACTGCGATTGATTCTGAGTGGCTACAAATTCAGAGGACCCTTCAGTTGCCAAACGCAACGCAGAGGTCCAAACAACCACAAGGGATGACGGAGGCGAGTTGAGCTGCATGAGTCCCATATCTGCATCGACCAATAATACAAGGTCCACCATACGCTTTGTCTGAGCCCTCAGAAGTTCCTCTCTTCGCCAAATCTAAAGAAAGATTTAGAACTCAGGTCGGAAAATTTTGCACAGCTCTGCCCCAGCCTGGCAATTTCTGTATCAAACTGCATACTGTGCTTCTGGATGGGGCAGCCCAATCATCTCCAATCCGCTTGCAGCATCCTGATAAGCTCCAAACTGGATGCCAGAGCTTACTAAACCACCATACTTTAGGCTTTAGCAAGACATCAGAAAATAATGTCCACAAAATTACACCATATCCTGTGGGTGTTCATTTTCAGAGAGTGAAACCAACGGACGTGGCTCGCAGCAACGGTATTCAAGGAGACTGGAAAGTGGAAACTACTTTGCATCAATGGTCAAAAGCGCCACTAAATTGAAAAACATACTCTACTCTCGTAATTACTGCGGTCCACATGCAGCATTTGATGTGCACATACCCAAGAATCAGACGACAACCAACAGCTACGGAAAAATTCGGAACGGAGATTTACAAATCTGCCATGACCAAAAGATACTCACTCACGAGATTTGCAGGTTTCAAAAGATCTGTGAAGCCCAGAAGAGGAGTAGGTCAGCGAGAAGATTCTCGATCGAGCAATCTCCACTACCTACGGAAACGTTTCGCCTCCTTTCACTTCCTTCCGAAGTTCCGATTCAGAAGCAGACCTTTTTCTTAGATGTTGAATATGAATATATATATATGAAAGAATCAGATCGGTTAAAAACCAGATGTTTATTCATATGTGGATATATGGATAAACCAGATACTTGAATATGTAATTGATCCAGATGTTGATTATGATATATATGAATATATGATAAATGAAAATAATTCATTTTAAAAATTTGACCTATGTAGCTCGTAATTGTTGATTTGTTGCATACCAACATATATACCAACATAACATTTGCTTATAATACCATGTAATTTTTGTAACTTTTCAATTTATTTTTTCATTTCCCAAAGTTCTATTATTCAAAAGATCAGAGATTATGAATGAATGAACCTTCGACATATCATGAATGAATGGATGGATCCACGAAGAAAGTCTTTTGACCAGTTAGTATAATTGCAACTGGAAACTGATACTCCAGAGAGTCCATGTGTAGTGTCCGTGCAGTCATGTTCGGAACTCTGTTGACACATGTAAGGACTAAGGAACGTGCAATACGATTCTCATTATCAACATGCAATGGATCGATCTCTTAGTCGGAACTTAATTTGCATTGGAAGCGCGCGCAGCATCCATGAATGATCGAAACAAAATGTATCCTTAGATCTCCTTACATATCGAGCAATTTCACAACATCAATGCTCCGTTGTCACACCGAATTCTTAAAGAAAATATCCATGACCCATCTTCACGGTGAAATTGCATAAACTAGGGAACAAGCTACCTAGCTCGAGAGCTGGAGCCTCTTTTATTACATCACAATGATCGACATACATTCAATTCATGAACTGGGATCGATCCGCACAAGTGCACATGCATGGTGCATGTTCCCGACCTCTCGAGATGGTCACCTAGCTGAGCAGAGAAAGCACGCTCAAGCTTCTCATTCCAGTGAGTAGGTACTCCATCTCTACGTACGTAACCACCGCGATCGAGATCGAGGTACCGTGGCACCGGCTATTTACTCAACAGTGACGAACAGGGTCGCAGTGACCGGCAGGAGTATCGCCGAAGCACTGCATGTCCCAATCTGCGACATAACCCGACTTGCCGTTGGCAACCGCGACGGTAGCCTTCAGCCACCAGTTGTCCGATCCAACAGTCGAGCTTTGAAGTCGGCACTCCACGATGAGGAGGGTTGAAGCCGCCAGCTTGGTAAACAGGAAAGGCCCTGTCCCGGGCTCCTCCTGCAACTTCGTCGCTCTCAGAGTTCGGCCCAGCACGGTTCCTTCGGCAACGTCGGCGAAGCACATACTTGCCACCATCACCGCCGCCACAAGCGTCAGCGAAAGCGTCCTGCACACATAATAAAATGTGGGATATATATATGGTTTAATTTACAGCTCGGTATTGAACCAGCTAGGCACTCTTCGCACTCGATCATGCTAGCTGACAACAAGTAGATCATCGCCATGAATGCGAACACCAACGTGAATTGAGGAGTCGGTAATACAATTACTTAAGTGTTATCTAACGACGCTGGCATGGGCCGGGAAGGCACAGATATGTAGCAATAACCGCCCTCGTTGCATTGCCTCTGTGCACGTATGTACGTAGAAATGGAATCTAGCACGCTAGCTATGACACGTAGAAAGTGAACTAGTTGTACACAAGGCGAAATGGCCGGTGGCCAATCGCTCCAATTAAGCTCGTACAAATCCATCAATATGGGATGATCGTTGAAGTTAGCCAGATGAGGAACCCAGCCGATGGTATGGTCTCCTCGCATGCATGGAGATGCAATTACCGTAGTTGTGAATGGAATAGTGATTTCAGTAACTGCGAAACCAAAACCAGAAACGGACTGGTACACATGTTGCAAGACACGCAGAAAGATGGAGTACAACCTTGCCGTCGCCATCGGGTGCGTATTCCTGTGCCTCATTCTAGCTCTCAGATGATTTAGAAACCTGTGCACAACACAAACACCACACAGTGCGTGACGTGAGTAAGTAGTCTCCTGAAGATGCGATGGAGGACACAAGCCAAATGAAACTCGCTCACAGTACTCGCGCGTGCACAACGGAACGAAGGCCTGGCACGCGGTCTAATTAAGAAAATAGAACTATCGACATGCATGAGAGAGTAGTTGCAACTCCGGCCTCGCTCGAAAGAGCCAGAACCTTCATGAGAGGGAGCCATCCTATGCAAGTATCTTAACTAGGTGGAATTGGAGTTGAAGTGATCGAAACGAGAAATTCAATGTATGCAGTATGCAGCGATGGAGTGCATCATTGATCGAGTTCTACCGGTTCTGTACACGTTAGAACTTCGAAGCCGGCCCGGGCACAAATTGCATGCAGAGTGATCGATCGAGGAAGCAGCAGCAAGGTGCCTCGACCTTGGAAGCCAAGCGGCGATCGATGGTGCTGCAGGAGAATGGAAGGAAAGCAAGAGTCACACTGGGTGTGGGCCGACCGAGGAGGCCGTTTATATACTGCTCCCCACTCCGACGAAAGTTGCTTCACTCGACAACTGAAGCTCTCATGCATCCAACTGAAGCCAGGCGCGCGAGCCTTGCACCGCCCGGGGTCCCCGGGTTTGACTGGCTGAGGCGGGGTCGCCCGTCTCCACTCAGAAGCATCTCGAAGGGAACACTTTTTTGCTGGCTCGTTCCGTCGTTTTGCACAGCGAGAGACTAACCAACCTTGATTCCGTCCTTCACTCATCAACCGTAGTTAATTCCCCGTGTTTTCTGATTACCAGTGCTGTACCCGACTGGACATGTAGGGGTCCGTTTGGCATCTTTCAAATGAGAGCCTGGCCTTCGTGTTCCGCAAGAGCCTGTTCTTCAATCAGAGCCTAGTGTAGTAGGGATTGCAGTAGGATTGCAGGCCCCCCACATTTGATTTTTGTTAGTGTCTTTCATTGAAAGTTTAGACCACAACTCTCCAGAGTTGCAATGTGTGATGGACAAGATTGTAGTTTAATGGCAAATTTCGTTAAAATGGCGGTATTCCTTATGCCATTTTTCAAACCACGTGGTCTGAACTCAAAACTAATAACTAAGAAAGGTATAGATTTTAAACATCTAGGACACATTTAGATTTCAGAACGTATGGTCTAAAACATCTTGGATGGGTATAGATTTCAAACCTCTACAACACATTACACATGTAGATTTCAAAAATCTGTGACAGATGCAGATTTCAGACCGCACGATTTGAACTGTCAAAAGTGTCAAATTAATGGAATACCGCCATTTTAACGAAATTTGCCGTTTTACCATTTCCCTAAGATTTTAGAAAGACAAAGCTACAATAAGTTGGGAGCTCAACTCTAGTAATTTAGTGTGCTACATATATAGTTATATACCCAATGCTATAAACTCATCATTGTAGGAGTTCTCACCTTCTTCATTGAAAAAAATCACAATTGATATATGAATTTGAACATATGACGGTCATTTTTTCCATTTCTAAAGCAAATGTTGACTAATAATCTAATAAAATATGTAGTCTCCTTTAGAATTTAATTAATTTCCATAGTAGAGTGATTGTAGAAAATACTTGGTAATTTTGTTATGTTTTACAATATTGATGCTTAGGTTCTTAGAATACTTTAAAAGATGATTTCAAGAAAGAGTGATCGATTTCGTAGTCACAATTGAAACCATTATCTTGTTTTGTGCTATAACTTTTGGAACACAAGTCAAATGAATATGAAATTTTTATTGAACATGCTAACTTTATGGTAATTAGATCCTTTATTTTTCAAAATTTAATAAAAATCATTTTATATTTCAAAACTATATTTGGTAATTTGTCACTAGTTGACGTGTAGGGCTTTTCACTTTTCACTATGATATGAATCACTAAATTTAATGATCTAGAGCTCAAACTTTCATGGTCTATTTGCATAGTAGGGAAGCATGTATCTACCATAGGAAATTTGAAATTTCATTATTTCATGTTCTCCTCATAAGTGTAAACAACAATCCCATTACAAGCAATTTTTGAATATTGAAAAGAATTTTTAGATCATTCTTTTGGTGAAATATCATCACCATCACTTCTTCCCAAATCGACAGTTTTTATTTTTTTTTAAAAGTGATTTTCCTATTTTTTATAAATTTAAATGTGAAATTACGATACCAATCACTATTTTCATGAGATTTTGCACTTTTCTAGTTCACCTAGTTAGAGAATTTTCCTATACTTTTCTTTCACAAGGTACCTTCCTTTTAAGATATGTATATGAAAAATATTTTTCACTTTCTTTTAAAGTTGTCTTTCTAATCTTAAAGTACTCCCAAAGGTAAAAATGAGTACTGTGAAAAACGCTACACTGATTGCACGCCCTTTCTTGCAATGACCCTAAAATTTTAAAAGTAATTTTTTTAATTAAAAAAAGAAAGAAAAGCAATGTAGATTGTAGAGTGTAGACACCTTTTAAGTCATTATGTCTTTTACAATTTACACAACACACAATTATTAAGTATTTAAAGAAATTCCTTTGAATAATAGTTAGAATTATACTAAAAGACCATCTCCTTCAAAATTTCTACTCCAAATTTGTTTTTGAAGGCACTAGATTTAGTACAGTTACTACCTTCTAACAATTGGCATTTGGCAAGGTGAACAAAAATTGGAGGCTATTTTTCAATGGTAGGAAAATTTTTGAAAAGTGCAAAAAATTTATCCAAAGTGTTCAGTAGGACACTAGGACTTCATAAAAACCTTACTTGCAAACATATGAATCTTGAGTCATTTGGAGCCAAAATACAAAAATTATGGCCAAAAAACTAAAGTCTAAGGTCTAAATCCTTCTAGAATAGAGCTTGAGGTCCACTACTCCACTTTTTAAAATTTTAGGTTTGTTTTTTCAAACTTTGAATCCAATAAAAGTATAAAACACCCTCAAATTGACTATCTAACAATTAATCGGAGGCTATTTCTAAATAATATAAATCCATTGAAATATTTGAAAACATTTTTCAAAGATTTAATATAATCATGAATAGGACACTTGTAAAATGTAAATCAACTGTAGGAGTGAAGGAAATTTGTAAATCTTGAATCTTTTTAAATCATTAAGCAAAATTAAACTCAAATCAATCTCAATTAGTGTAGCAAACTACTTCAAGATTCTTTTTGCAATCATTGTGATTTATAGAAGCTTAAGGAATATATAGCATGAAGAATTGAAGAATGCAATTGTGGAAGACACTAATGTAGTAAGCTATATATTACACAACAAAAGATAACCATAAATTTGGGCCATTACCATTAGAAAAAAATGGAGCCTCAAAAAATCTACCAATGTTGGACCAGTTGTCCAGAAAGTTCATATAAAAAAATAATCAAATTTTTTTCTAATGCATTGACCTAGATTTATCAAATTCTAAAACAAAATTGAGATATCATGGTACAACTATACAACAAAGACAGGAACAAAGAATAATTTTCAAGTGTTTTGGTCAAGTCAATTTTGAAATTAAAAAAAAAAAAATAACATGTAGTTAAAGCTACCTATTGTGGAATGTGGACTTGTGGAGTGTGAACCATTGTTGGGGACTTTTCTTCAATTTTTTTTTTAATGCTAATGCGAGCCTACTAATTCTCCACTCTATTGTAAAGGAAATCCAAGAGCATTGTAGGTTGTGAATAAACAAAAGAATCATTTTTCACTATATTGGAATGATTGCAAGAAATATTTGTACTATTTGTTTCATTTTTAGGATTATTGTGGATTTTTTTAGAATTTAATTATTTGGAATGTTTTAAAATTAGGAAAATATTTTTTATCAAAAGTTTGAAAAATGTAGAAAATGTATACAACATTAAGAAGAAGATACCATAATAACCGTATAAAAGAAAAGCATAGAAAAATCCTCTAAGTAGGAAAACTAGAGAAGTATAAAATCTCAAAAAAATAAATACTTTGATCAGTGTCCCAAATTCCCAATTTATCAAAAAGAATTTTTTTAAATTAAAAAACTAAAAATACAACATTTGCAGCAAGTCTATGGAGATGGTCATTCACCAAATAAAACAAAAACATTTTATGTACAGTTTCAAATTGCAAGTAGAAAAGAGCTCATTTTGTGAACTTTGACATAACCTAAAATTGACTATTTTTTAAATTCATTTATAAAATAGCTATAAATATACTAGAAGACTATTTCACTACCTCCTCCAAATTTAAATTTCAAATTCACTTTTTGGGGTACTATAATGTTCTAAAAAACCTCAAATTAGCAACTGCAAAGTAAAATTGGGGCTTCGGGGGATATTTTTGAATAGTAAAATAATTCTTAAAACTAAAAAACTAAAATTAGGTAAGGAGACTATATAATAGTTATGACTTCTTTACATATAAAATTGAATTGTTTGGAGCCAAAGCACAAAATTTATGGCTAAAATCCATATTTGCATGCATAGTATGACATCAAAATTATAGTGTAAGAGTTTCTTGCAATCACCCATTAGAAAAATTTTGAACCCTCAAAGAGCCCGTCAAAAATTGACAAGCCAAGCTATTTATTTAAGGCTAGATATGATAGCCTAAGTACACAAATATGTACATAATTGTGGTGCTACCTTGTATGAATTTCATAAATAAAGAATTCAATGTAGTACCAAGGATTTAAATGACAAAAAGTGCCTAATGACTTATTGTCCAATAAGAGGCATTTCATTGTGCAAACATCATGAGCATCAAGTACCCATGATCTTTTTAAAATAAAGAATTCATTCATAGTACTAAAGACTTGATCATTTCGAAGGGACTATAAAGTAATAAAGTGGCCACCTTCCACATGTACTCAAAGTACACTACCTTTGCGCAATGCGCACAGAGAAAATACTTTTTTTCTTCTTGAAGATCCAAATCGCTGAATAGAAAAAATGAAGCACCTTCAAGTTAAATTTTTTTTTAAATTTTTTAAATTTTTTAGTATTTTCTATAAATCAAATTCCAAGTATCTATTTTCTTGCATTTTTCATCACTCTTTGAGAAAGCACAACTTTTAGATAATTTTTTTTGGATTAGAATTTCCACATATACTATTTAGAGTGTTTACAAATTATCCATATTTTATTTCATTCATAAAAAAAATTTATTCCAAAAGTCATGGAATACTTGGGCCATTTTGAGCCAAAAATGTGAAGTGCTTTTCGCAATGACCCAAATAGTCTAATTTTAACTGTCCAAAGTCCAAAGTCCTAGAGATTAGCTTTCAAATTTGGTAATGATACAATTCTTTTTCATTAGACCTTCCTATCAAAAGTTCTTAACCCCTAAGCGTTCAAACAACCATTTTTTTGGTTGCTGCCTGACTTTGGGCAAAATTTTTGGGCAAAAAAAAGACTTTTTTCAAAAAAAAAATTTCAATTTTGAAAAAAATTGGGTTTTCTTTCAACATTTATATTCAAAACTAAAATCAGTATAGTCAAACAAAAATTATAAGAGATATAGCACAAAAGGTTTAGAATTGCTTAGTGTTGAATAACTTACTATTTTGGAAAAGTGTTGATGGTCTCATTACTAGATCTTTTGCATTTTTTCACAAATCAATAGAAACCACAATTTTGACCAATAAAAAAAAAATTCATATACTAAATAAAAAATTGTATTTTTGATGAATTTTTGAAGTTATATCTTTGAAATTCATTTGAAGAGAATCTAAAAATAATTTTATAATTTTGACCGTACAAATGCTTTCTACATTTTGTGCTTCACATTTTCTTCTTTGAAACTAACTTCAAAAAAGTTACATAACTTACATTTTATAACACATTTGTATTTTGTTCTAAAATCTTGGGCTTTTAGGAGTTAAACTTCAAAACTAGGAAGATTTTTATTGCTAAAAGGTTTCATCTATTGATGGGTCAAACCACACTCAAAGGTATTAATACCATTACTTTTCTAGAATTAGATCTAGAGTCCTTTACTAAACTTTAAAGGCTCTAAATTTTTTTGATGTTGTCATTTTTATGGTAAATTTATAGACAAGTAGTATTGGTTATTAGATAGTGTAATTAGAGTGAATAGAGTCACAAGTGCAAGTTTTACAAAATTAAACCATCAATATTTAAAGTGGCATACATGTCATTTTATTATTTGTTGTTAAATTTTTCCATGAATATTCATATCCTTGGCAGAGGTATTTTCCTAATGCACTATTGTATGTCTAATTTCTCGTGCATTGCTAAAAAATGGAGTTTCCTTCTAATTCATGGCCCGGGGAGGACACTTCTTGTATATTTGGGGGACAGGGGGACCCACGTGCGGCAGTGGGGTATTTTTAGGGGGGCTATCAATTACTTGTAATCATTACTTCGCAACATTAAAAGAGCCCCTATTTTATCATAAAGTGGAAAAATCAGCCATATTATCATCCTTATTTTATTTTTAAAACACTTTGCCTTTTTAATGTCCCCTATTTTATATGTAAATGTCTTATAAATTTTACCTAATATTATTTAAATGTATCCTATATTCCGCCGTACGTAGGTTATTAAAAAATGGGAAGTGTCCTCCCCTAGATTCATGGAACCATGTTGCAAAATTGGTGTTTGCACTTTGCATCATGATCTCCAAACAACACATTTTTTTATATCATCTTTTTCTCAACCAAAGTATAAACTGGTGAATACTGTTCTTTATGCACATACTGTTTTGTTTTTTTGGCTTAACTTTTCATCATCTAAGACAATAGAGGCTCCATCTTTGTAAACATAAATGTCACATAATTCAACAATGTCTACCAAGGTTGACAGCACAAGGACTTCATAACACGGAAAATAATGTGACAAATACATAATGGTGCACATAGCATGGCCATCACAAGCAATGATTCATACTTATGTACAATGGCAAATGCTACTTGAACTAGGCACCCATTAGATGTAGAATACAATTGTATTTTACATACGAGATTATTATAAGAATGTTGCAATCCATATGCTGAGAGTATAATTTGATAAGAAATATAAAAACAAGGCACCTACTTAGGTGCAAGAAAAGAATCACTGCTAACATCCAAAACTCCCTAAGATGGCACCTTGACTATGTTTCTTATACCTCCATGAAAATCACTATTCTCTCAAGGTGTAATATTACATAGATATTGTACCATTTTTGTAGATTGGCACCTTTAATAAAACTTTAGCACTAGGCTTTAGCACCCAACCCACATGAATTTGGATATTGATATAATGACCAACAATTAAGGTTATTAAAGTACAATCCTGAGTGCATGATTCTTGATATTTTAGCATTTCCATGAATTTTGGAATACTCATCTATATAGATTCCTGTGTGGTAGGGTTCTTGAAATTTTTGAGCATTCAGTGTTCAAAAGTGTATCTATGGTGTCATAAATTGTAAGTCAATGTTCCATACTGAACAAGAAAATATCAAAAAAAAAATTAGCCTCCATTAGAATTAGTACACATGTTACTTGAAAGGCTTTTATTTGGACAACCACATAGAGATTATCAAAGGATCTATTTCTCCAATTTTAATAAGTCAAAACATAAATCATTGGATTGAAAGAGAAGGTTCACCAAACTCTAGTGAAGAAGATGGGAAGACAAAGAGTAATATACAAGGAGCAACTGCTGAACGGTCTCTTTTGTCCTAGATGATTGCAATGTGCATAGGGACATCCAAATAAACGGCTAATATTTTATTCTCATTTTTAATTTTCTAGATGGGGTAGGGGGGGGAGAGGGCATTTTCGTTAATCACCATAGATAGTATTGCTATGCATTGTGTTAATAAGTTGGAGAAAAACTTTCTTAAGTAAAATTCTCACAAGGATGTATCATAAACATGCTATTTATCGTGCTCATTTGGGTTTCAAATGTTTTTATGCAAGGTGGGTATCACTTTTTCCTTATTTTTTAGACATTTGAGTTATTTATAAAGTCCCTCCCACTTTGGTCATGACTTTTTTTGAAGTTGAGAAGGCAACTATAGTTGAAGTGTCAAATTTTTTTGCAAGATACTTATGTCACACGACTTCGAAAGTGGGGACCAAACTTTTTTAGGCACCATTTTGATGGAAAAATAAGTTTCATACCCACTATGAGCGCTTTTTTACCCACCCTTGGTAAAAAGGAAATACAACCAGGTTCTTTTAACTTTTTATGATTTTTAATCTATGGGTGTTGTAATGGTTGTCCATTGTGCCTTCCAAGCAATGGATCTTTTCTAACTCCTACGTGTGAAAAATACACAAAACAACAAGAAATTTTAAATAACTATAAATTTTACCCTTTTATCTCAACTAACTAAGCCACTGTGGTTTTTTATTCAAAATGAATTCAGTCTTGATTTATCATTTTAAGTGATAGAACATGTTTTTCCATTTCTAAAAATATAAAACTCGACCTCATCCGAGCTTTCTAACAATAGTTATGGATGGATGAAGTTTGACCGCTTAATCGGTTCATCAAACTCCATCCATTGATTTCTACTAATCTACCTTATAATTTTACTTGAGATTTGACTTTTGGGCTCTGAACTCTATTTACTATTTGACTTTCTAATATGGTTGACTTTGGATGATTTATCTAACTTTCATCCATTTTGACCCCTAAACTTCATTCTTCCATATCTTGGTTGTTTTAACTCGGTTTTCTAAGTGTTATATGTTTTTGGAATCCTCTAGACCTAATCTATAAGTATAAAATGATAAACTTTGACTAAAACCTATTCTAGACCCTCTGAATCATGTTTGAAGTTTGGTTTAATGGTATAAATGTTAAACTTAGGACATCAAAAAGAAATAGGAGAATTTGATTTTATACCTCGGGATTCACATTGTTGGGAAGATTGTTGTACAATCCTTCAAATTCCCCATCATTTGCCATCTTCCGCACACTCTTGATATTTTTGCCCACGGCTTGAAAGTGACTTTTTAATACAAATTTTAAATTTTAAACTTCTAACTATTCTTTTTTTTTTTCTATTCTCCTTCTTTCTCTTCAACACTATTCTAATTGAATTATTTGGCTATTTCAAGAGTTGACTTGTTTTCGGAATAATAATTGATTTCAAATCCCTAAACAATAATTGACCTTCTGCTTCCTATCCTATCTTGGCCAATTATTATTCTATCCAAAGGTCTTAGTGGTTTAAATTGATTCTTTAAGATTTCCACCTAATCTTATCTCTTCCTAAATTCTCTTCAACCTCCTAAATTGTCACTTCATCTCTCTATTTTCAAAGTGGTTTTGAAAGTTCCAAGTGTTCTACTTCCTATGGTTTTTGAGCCTCTTTTTGCAATGGAAACGTTGCAAATTGAGATTCCTTAGCTTCCTACCTTCTTAACTTTTCTCCTACAACTTGTCTCTTCACTCTTCTATCTACCTTTCTCTCTTTTTAATTTATTGTTTTCGTTTAAACTATTTTAGTTCCTAGTCTATGTTTTTAAAAGTTCAAGAAATTAAAAAAAAATAAGAAATCGGTCTAGCACAGAGCCAGACAGAGCCAAACTTGCAGCAGTTTAGTAGTTTAGTAATCAAACAAGTTCTGTAAGCTAGGTTTAAGCCTTGCTCAAGTTCAAGTATTGCTGTCGATGCCCAGGTTCAAGTTAAGCTCAACTTTTCCAAACAAATGTTTGGAGACTAAACTTGATGTGTTAAAAAACACATGGGTTGGAGATTTTTTCTAATTCTAAAGGAAGTTTTTATGAAAATATTAGTGTTTTCTTTTGGGGGGTAGCAAAGCCAAAGCTTCGCCGTAGTTTGTAAAATTCTCAAAAAACTCCTAGGGGATCAGTGAGCGCACGGAGTAGCAATATAGGTGCGAACAAATGATAGGGTATTTTAAAATCATAGGGCCAAACAATTATAAAAGGGCTTAGAGTAATATAGGGTATAGAAAATGACATTGGAACTGTTTAAACTATACTGTGCGTTGGGTTTACCGTTACTGGACTTATTGCAGCTGGCTGAACTCCGTCACCAATCTGGTTTTAGGGTTTGGGTTTGGGTTTAGGGAAGTCGGAGTTGCCTCACCAAACTTGACCGTTGTGTGTGTGTGCAAGAAGATAGTTTTGTTTTCATACAGGTGTTTAGGGTTCTGGAATTGCCTTTCCGTGTGCTTTCTTCTACATGCTGTTACCCTCGAATCTTTGTGTCAAGGGTCTAGGGTTCACGAGCGCGGATGATGGCGCTAAATTTTAAAATTCGGCTGTATTCGGTGGAAGAGGATGGTGGGCGACCGGAGCTACCTCGTTTAGCAGCGATTTGCACTGAGTGGCGAGATGCATTGTAGGGACTTCCAGAGTTTGTTGCACTCCGTATTGCGGTGGCCGAATTCCAATAGGTGAAGAAAAGACCCATCTCTCGCCAAACTTCACAAGCTCGTGCTCGAGACATGTCATTCATGTTCTCAATGTATGAGAGTGCTTTATTTTTGCTTTCTCGCACATGGAAATTTGAGCAGGACATCAGTGAGGGATTGTGGTCCAAATCTTTGGCAAACTTGTCCATTACTGAGCTGCAGGCATTGCGTACCATTTTGCAAGATGGTTGGGCTTGAAAGGAGGTTGAAGTTCCCCGTGGAGGCAAAGTGCAGCCTTCCAGCCGTGTTTGGATTACGCCATCCCACCGTCCTATTTGATCAGGTATGAATTTCTTTTGATTTCCTTTTGCATGTGTTCTTCATGTATTCTTCATGTGTTGTTCATTTCTCATTTTTCCTTAGAATTTCAATTGTATGTATTTGCTACAATTGTGTATGTTTGCAATTATGTGTGTTGGCATCAATTGCAAGTGTATGCGTTTGCAATTGTATGTGCTGCAAGTGTGTGATGCAATTGTCTGTGTTTGTTGCAATGCAGGCTTACATTTGAAGGCAATTTTGAATGGCGGTTATGCTACAAAATGTTAGATTGAAGGTGCAAACTTTCAATTTTTTTAATGTATGCACATTTTGGGTGCACCCTTTGTGTTCTTAAACACAATGACATTATATTTTTTACTCCATATTTTGGCTTTGAAACTATTTGATGTTTGTTGTGTTTCCTAATGCCATATTGTATGACAATGAGCTTCCAAATTGTAATGACTTCACATTTTCTACAATTGGATATGCATTTGTAAATTTTCAAATTAGTAATATCATTATAACTCCATTTACAAAAAAAGCTTTCTTTTGCCAATTTCTACTATAATTTGAAAGCATCATGAACTACATTCACTTTCATATATGTGTTTTTGTGATTTCATGTAGGCTGAATAATATAGTAGAATATTTTTTTTAATCTAAAATACCATATAGTTTATTTATAGAAAGTTGGAATTAAAAGTAATATAAACCCCTTTTCTATTATCCCAAATTAGAAAATTATATAATAATAGTATGTCAAAAAAAAAAAAAAAAAGTAATACCCCCCTTTCAAATAGTGGTTGGTCGCACCTATATCCTTATTTTTTTAAGGCACTACCCCCCCTAAGAAAAAACTCTAAGACCCCAAAACACATGAAGTCAAAGCTTTGCCGTATTTTTAAATACGGAGGAAATTCTAACCAAATTCTTCAAGAGCTCCATTGCCTAGGGACAATTAGAGGTCAAATAACAATACAAAAAACTACTAGCTAAGACAACAAGTGAGTGTTAATGGTACAAACTACAAAACACTACTACAATTAGTACAAGTTAGAGGAATAACAAGCTAAAGGACTCCTCTAAGCAGCATCGCTGATCATAAGGGAAGAACCTCTAAGATCAGTACAAAAACTTTAAGCTCCAAACAACAACAACAACAACAACAAGGCAAGTTAATTGAACAACAATTCTAGTGAAGAAACTTGACAAAAACTTACTAATAAGTACAAAATACAACAAGGAATGTTTGAAGGGACCCCAATCTCCTTCAAAGCTTCACAAAGTAGCAACAAGAGGAGCTTGAATTGCTCTAAAAATAAAGAAATTTGGCAACTCGGCCTCAATGGCCAAAATCCAACTAAATGGACCCAAATGAAAACAAGGTGGTTCAAAATGAACCTAAGGGGTGAGAAGAGAGGGAAATGAGTGCCCTTTTATACTCAAAGCCAAGGGTCACCCCCTCTAATTACCTAATGGGAAACTAGTTTAAACTAGTAAAAACTAATTTTTTCCCATTTTTCACTTTTACGTTGATCCTAACTTCTAACTTTTGGAGATTAACTCCAAATCAAAAATGGATTGCACCATTGCTTCAAAAGGCCATTTTTAGTCTAGAGGACTTTCAACCCCCTTTTTCTACCTCAAAAACTCAAAGAATCCTAGCAACGACTGAAAACTCAAAATGGGATAAAAAACCAAGTTTTGGAGTTTACCTTTTTTGTAAAAAGTAACTAGCCTAGGCTCCTAAGTAGATTCAAGAGAGTAAGAAAATACCCTAAGTTTATTTTATTCCAAAGTTGTGTGCTCCCGATACGCCGGTCAACTCGACAATTAACTTTAAAATTGCCAATTTTAGAGGATGTTGCTAATTTTGGCATCTCCCGCAATCAAAAAGTCACCAAACTTGTTGAGGTGCTTTATGAACATAAAATAAATACACTAATTTTTTGTGAGATTTTTACCGCATCCAAGGTAATTTTCATGAATTTACCATACTGGATTTTGGTGGTTGACTGCTCGGAAAAAGATCTTTAGATGATCAGAAAAAATCGAGACTTTTTGAAAAAACCCTCATGGAATTCCTCTAGAGATGTGCAAATTTATATTTCCATTTTGCACATCTAAAGAAGGAGAATCAAATCCTGCTATCTCCTTTAGTTTCCGGTAATTAGGGAATCTTTCAACCAAAAGGGAATCTGAGCAAACCGATTGCACCGTTGGACTCCTGGAATGATTTCCACCTCAAATCACCGTACTTACGTTGTAGATGCCCTTCGTCTCTCCATTTGAATTTCTTTCACCTGTAGGCTAACATTTGGAGTTTCTACTATTTCATCGATGGAATGGGAAAACTGAAACCTATCTTTGGAAATCAATATTAGGGCTCTCACATGATTCTCTTAGACCAAGTTAGCCCTTTTGCGTCTCATTGCACAATAGGTGTAAAGAATTGGGCATTTTCTACTATATATGTTTATTTTGTACAATTTCTGGGTTTTTATCCTATTTATATGTAGGATTTGGTTACATTTGAAGGAAAATGTCCCATTATAACCTTTTGCTATATTGGTATGTGACATCTATATTGTGATTATTCACTCTTTTTTGATCTTTTTGTAAATAAAACTACACTCAAAACTAATAAAATCCATAAAAAATAATTTTTGAATTATGAGTGACCAAATGGGCACTCACACCCACTTTTATTTCAACTTTTTTAACTCAACCGGCTTTTTCACAAAACTCATGGGTTTAAACCCCGGTTTAGGGTATTTTACGAATAACTCAATTATCTTTGAGAAATGAGATGATCTAGTATTTTGGAAAAATGAAATGACAATTATATTGGAAAAGTTGTGACCTTTCTAAAATTAAGTTCACATGTACATACACTAATGTGTACTCAATGTACTATTTACTAACCATGTACATTGGATTTCACTACGAGAGGTACAAATGTTGTTGTCTTTCTTATAGGCATCGAAAGTTCATGAGGTTTTTTGTACATGATTGATGATTAGACGATTGATATTGCATTTGAGAGGATCAATAGCTAAGATAAAAAGTGCAGGGTAAGTGACACTCTACAATATGGTGCTGTGTAGAATAAATGGTTGTGCACAGCATGATGGCAAGTGACATGTCTACAAAAAATAATATATGAATTTGTCTTCAAAATGCCTTTCGATTCCAACCTTTTCAACCCCTCAATTTCACAATCAAACTTGATTCTTGGTTATACGGCTTACGATCTTTCAAAGTGGATCTCTTTACGGTTGTACATCTTTGACCAAATCAACAAGGTTTAAAGAGTCTGATACTTTTATTTGATTTGAATGATCAAGTTCATTAGGAAAATTATGAACCCAAAGAGTGCCCCTTAAAATGAAATCTCAAGACCCCAATTAATTGTTTTAATTGTACTTCAATATTTATTGACCAAGACAATTCCCCTATTTCCGCTCAAGATGAATGCTAACAATCATGATGGCTTGGAATATGAAACTCTACTCCTATTGGCCAAGAGTTGCTCTACTTCATCATGAAAGTGACTTGTGGTACCATGCTAGCTTGTATTTAATTGAAGAGCCTATGCATTGTGTACAACAAGAGAAGTTTGAAGCATGATTAAATATTTTATAACTTGTGAAGTACGCATTGTATCTTTTTCCCAATATTTTTTTGGGATTGACATGTCCTAGCAAATATGTACATCACACAAGATATTGATGTTTCAAGTCAAGTTAAAGGACAAGACTATAGGGCAATCTAGGCCACTTGAATTAGGCTTGCACTACCAAAACTCGGGGGCATTCCTTGGGTTCATAATTTTCCTAATGAATGTGATTTACAAAAGTAATGAAAGATGGCCAAGTTAATGAAGTGGACATTCTTTCTTAGTGGGTTGTTATATAGAGGATTTGTTGTTACTGTACAACCAAGCTTTTCTTTTTAGGGCTATGGAGGTAAATTTTGTGAATTTCTTTAGAGCTAAATTTACGTAAGTTTTGAAGTTTACTATATTGTATAAACTAGGAAACAATTTGAAGAATAATTCAACTATATTTATGCAATTTCCTAGAGATTAATGCATTAGAAAAGAATTTGATTATTTTTTTATTTGAAATTTTTGGACAATTGGTCCAATATTGGTAGATCTTTTGAGGATCCATTTCTTTTCCTAATGGTAATGGCCCAAATTTATGGTTATCTTTTGTTGTTTAATATACAAATTACTAGTGTCTTTACACAATTGCACTTTTCAATTCTTCATGCTATATATTCCTTAAATAAGCTTCTATAAAATCACAATGATTGCAAAAAACTTGAAGTAATCAAGTTTGCTTCACTGATCAAGATTTATTTGAATTGAATTTTGCTTAATAATTTTAAAAGATTCAAGATTTACAAATTTCCTATAGTCCTACAGTTGATTTACATTTTACAAGTGTCCTATTCATGACTATTTTAAATCTTTAAAAAATATTTTCAAATATTTCAATGGAGTTATATTATTTAGAAATAGCCTCCAATTAATTCTTAGATAGCCAATTTGAGCGTATTTTATCGGATTCAAAGTTTGAAAACACAAACCTAAAATTTTGAAAAGTGGAGTATTGGATATTTAGACCACTCAAGGCTCAAGCTCAAATCAAGAAGGTCTTTGATCTTAGACCTTTGATTTTGGCCAAATTTTTTGTAATTTTGCTCCAAAATCCAAATGACTCAAGATTCATACTTTCACAAGTAAAGTTTTTATGAAGTCCAACTAAACAATAAACACTTTGGATAAATTTTTTGCATATTTCAAAAATTTTCTTACCATTGAAAAATAGCCTCCAATTTTTGTTCATCTTGCCAAATGCCAATTGTTGCCTTGTGGGCAGGTGATAGTACTAAATTTAGTGCCCCAAAAAACAAATTTGGAGTAGAAATTTTGAAAGAGATCATAGTCTTTTAGTATACTTCTAGCCATTACTAAAAAGAATTTTTTTAAATTCCTTTGAATAATAATTGTATGTTGTGTAAATTATAAAAGATACAATGACTTAAAGGTGTCTCCAATCTACATTGCTTAAAAATTCTAAATTTTTTGAAAAATTAATTAATTTTTTTTAAAGTACCCCAAGAATCTAAACTTTAATATTGTAAAACACAACAAAATTACCAAGTGTTTTTGGTAATCACTCTACTATGGAATTTAATTAAATTATGAAGGTGACTATATACTTTAAACAAATATTTCGTTAAAATAGCGGTATTCCTACGCCATTTTTCCATTCAATTTCTTGAATTAGAATAGATTTCACACTTCAAGGTTTAGAAATCTAGGAGAGGTATATAGTTTAGACCACATGGATTAAACCTGAAAATGCCAAGTTTGTGGCACACTACCATTTTAACGAAATATCCATTTTTATTAGATTATTAGTCAACATTTGCTTTAGAAATGGAAAAAATGACCGTCATATGTTCAAATTCATATATCAATTGTGATTTTTTTCAATCAAGAAGGTGAGAACTCCTACAATGATGAGTTTATAGCATTGGGTATATAACTATATATGTAGCACACTAAATTACTAGAGTTGAGCTCCCAACTTATTGTAGCTTTGTCTTTCTAAAATCTTAGGGAAATGGTAAAACGGCAAATTTCGTTAAAATGGCGGTATTCCATTAATTTGACACTTTTGACAGTTCAAATCGTGCGGTCTGAAATCTGCATCTGTCACAGATTTTTGAAATCTACATGTGTAATGTGTTGTAGAGGTTTGAAATCTATACCCATCCAAGATGTTTTAGACCATACGTTCTGAAATCTAAATGTGTCCTAGATGTTTAAAATCTATACCTTTCTTAGTTATTAGTTTTGAGTTCAGACCACGTGGTTTGAAAAATGGCATAAGGAATACCGCCATTTTAACGAAATTTGCCATTAAACTACAATCTTGTCCATCACACATTGCAACTCTGGAGAGTTGTGGTCTAAACTTTCAATGAAAGACACTAACAAAAATCAAATGTGGGGGGCCTGCAATCCTACTGCAATCCCTACTACACTAGGCTCTGATTGAAGAACAGGCTCTTGCGGAACACGAAGGCCAGGCTCTCATTTGAAAGATGCCAAACGGACCCCTACATGTCCAGTCGGGTACAGCACTGGTAATCAGAAAACACGGGGAATTAACTACGGTTGATGAGTGAAGGACGGAATCAAGGTTGGTTAGTCTCTCGCTGTGCAAAACGACGGAACGAGCCAGCAAAAAAGTGTTCCCTTCGAGATGCTTCTGAGTGGAGACGGGCGACCCCGCCTCAGCCAGTCAAACCCGGGGACCCCGGGCGGTGCAAGGCTCGCGCGCCTGGCTTCAGTTGGATGCATGAGAGCTTCAGTTGTCGAGTGAAGCAACTTTCGTCGGAGTGGGGAGCAGTATATAAACGGCCTCCTCGGTCGGCCCACACCCAGTGTGACTCTTGCTTTCCTTCCATTCTCCTGCAGCACCATCGATCGCCGCTTGGCTTCCAAGGTCGAGGCACCTTGCTGCTGCTTCCTCGATCGATCACTCTGCGTGCAATTTGTGCCCGAGTTGGCTTCGAAGTTCTAACGTGTACGTACAGAACCGGTAGACACTCCATCGCTGCATGCTGCGTACATTGAATTGCTCGTTTCGATCACTTCAACTCCAATTCCACCTAGTTAAGATACTTGCATAGGCTCTCTTGCATGTTCTCATGAAGGTTCTGGCTCTTTCGAGGCCGGAGTTGCAACTACTCTCTCATGCATGCATGTCGATAGCTCTAACTTCTTAATTAGACCGCGTGCCAGGCCTTAGTTCCGCTGTGCACGCGCGAGTACTGTGAGCGAGTTTCATTTGGCTTGTGTCCTCCATCGCATCTTCAGGAGACTACTTACTCACGTCACGCACTGTGTGGTGTTTGTGTTGTGCACAGGTTTCTAAATCATCTGAGAGCTAGAATGAGGCACAGGAATACGAACCCGATGGCGACGGCAAGGTTGTACTCCATCTTTCTCCGTGTCTTGCAACATGTGTACCAGTCTGTTTCTTGTTTTGGTTTCGCTGAAATCACTATTCCATTCACAACTACGGTAATTGCATCTCCATGCATGCCAGGAGACCATACCATCGGCTAGCTACCTCATCTGGCTAACTTAAACGATCAGCTCATATCGATGGATTGTACGAGCTTAATTGGAGCGATTGGCTACCGGCCATTTCGCCTTCTGTACAACTAGTTCACTTTCTACGTGTCATAGCTAGCGCACTAGATTCCATTTCTACGTACATACGTGCACAAAGGCAATGCAACGAGGGCGGTTAGTGCTACATATCTGTGCCTTCCCAGCCCATGCCAGCGTCGTTAGATAACACTTAGGTAATTCTATTACGGACTCCTCAATTCACGTTGGTGATCGCATTCACGGCGATGTTCTTCTTGTTGTCAGCTAGCATGATCGAGTGCGTGGAGTGCCTAGCTGGTTCAATACCGAGCTGTAAATTAAACCATACATCCCACATTTCATTGTGTGTGCAGGACGCTTTCGCTGACGCTTGTGGCGGCGATGCTGGTGGCAAGCATCTGCTTCGCCGACGTTGCCGAAGGAACCGTGCTGGGCCGAACTCTGAGAGCGACGAAGTTGCAGGAGGAGCCCGGGACAGGGCCTTTCCTGTTTACCAAGCTTGCGGCTTCCACCCTCCTCATCGTGGAGTGCCGACTTCAAAGCTCGACCGTTGGACCGGACAACTGGTGGCTGAAGGCTACCGTCGCGGTTGCCAACGGCAAGTCGGGTTATGTCGCAGATTGGGACATGCAGTGCTTCGGCGACACTTCTGCCGGTCACTGCGACCCTGTTCGTCACTGTTGAGTAAATAGCCGGTGCTACGGTATTTCGATCTCGATCGTGGTAGTTGCGTACGTAGAGATGGAGTGCCTACTTACTCGAATGAGAAGCTTGAGCGTGCTCTCGATCTGCTCAGCTAGGTGACCATCTCGAGAGGTCGAGAACATGCACCATGCATATATGTGCACTTGTGCGGATCGATCCCAGTTCATGAATTGAATGTATGTCGATCATTGTGATCTAATAAAAGAGGCTCCAGCTCTCGAGCTAGGTAGCTTGTTTCCTAGTTTATGCAATTTCACCGTGGAGATGGGTCATGGATTGTTGCACAGTGTGCATGCATCTATTCTCCAAGAATTCTGCCTGACAACGGAGCATTGATGTCGTGAATTGGCTCGATATATAAGGAGATCCAAGGATACATTTTGTCTCGATCATTCATGCATGCTGCGCTTCCAATGCAAATTAAGTTCCGACTGAGAGATCGATCCATTGCATGTTGATAAGGAGAATCGTATTGCACGTTCGTTACATACTTACATGTGTCCTGATCAACAGAGTTCCGAACATGACTGCACGGACACTAGACATGGACTCTCTGGAGTATCAGTTTCCATTTGCAATTATACTAACTGGTCAAAAGACTTTCTTCGTGGATCCATCCATTCATTCATGATGTGTCGAAGGTAGAACAGTCCATTTCCAACGACATATGACCCGATCGGTTATCCACGTGACCACGTCCCTCTGGCGAATGATTCAGTTCACGGAGTGCGGTCTTCTTTCAATGAATGAGATTTGGGCGACAATGGTACATTTCATTGACTGGATGGTTACAATCGATGTCTTAGGTAACGATGACTACAAGAGTACAAGCTATACCTTAAAGATGGTGAATTTCATTGAAGTAGTGGTACGGTGTTCATGTGCCATTTCTGTCATATTGAGGCACTGAGCTCCATTGTGATAGAATGTTGTGCTATTTCTGTATATTTTATGCCTAGGTAATTTTGTATTGGAATGTCACATCATTCTTTTGGATTTTTGGAATAAATGGACTTATGGACATGTGGATAAAAATGGTGGTTTAAGACTATGTGGTCTAAAATGTATATTACTCAAAGATTTCAAGTCCTTGTAGCCTAATATCTATATAAGTCCTAGAATATGTATGGAAAAATGGTGTATGAATGCCCCTGTTTTAATGAAATATTCATTAATATTGCCATTGTAACAAAATTCATCATGAAGACATTTTATACCTTAAGATATACCTAAAGCACTGTCAACCACAGACAACGGCAGAGTTTGCAATGAATCCTCTGCTCAATCCTTTGCTAGCGTCGTACCTCGACGAGAAAACGAAGCTGTGCACTTCTTCCCGGCCTTTGAAAGTTGAAACATACCTAGGAGTCAATTGTGAACCACCGAGCAAGTTATATGTGTACAAAAGCACAGACAGAATGTTCAGTCCAAAGACTCCTACTGCAAGGATCCACATGGAAAGAATATGGCCGGGAAGGAGAGTCGTCTGTCCAATTTCGGCACTGCACGTACAGCTAGTGAGGTATTTACGTGGAGGGCAACACGTACTTCTGATTACAGGAGAAATCTTCGTCTGCAGGAACCAAAGCTGTCCCGACTTCTTCCCGGCCTTTGGAACGTACCGGGCAGTCCATTATGCATGACTGAGCCACCAACTGAAGCAAGCTACACATTCACAAACAGAATATTCATTGCAAACGATCGATCGACATGGTGCCTGGGATAGGAAGGAGAGTCCACGCATCTGTCAACACATTTTCGGCATTTCGATAATAGGTCTGGTATTGATCGATGCCCGCACATGAGAGGTGCGATACAATTCCCATTTCAGTCGATCTCATTACGGTGGAAATCTTCAAACCGCAGCATGACTCAATGTCGCAAGGTGTTTGCATGCTTGATCTCCTATCACGCTAATTTCGATCGAAATGCTGTCATACAGAATTCTTGGAATTAAAAGGACAAAATCATCAACCGAGATCGAATGATGTGCACTTGTGCAAGGTAGAATTGCATTGGGACACTAGCTAGCTGGAGTCGCCGTAAGGAAATCCTTTATTACTTCACTTGGACATACATGCATGAAGCCATCTAGCATGGGTTCTGTATAGTGTACATGGTATTCTCTCTTTAATTAAGATTGTTAAGCTAGTGCGCTATTTCAAAGTAAGTAACCCGACCTCGCTCTACCACAAAGAACACAGTGTCTAATTAAACAACACAGTAAGGAACCGTGTCGCAGTGGCTGGCCGGAGTATCGCCGTCACAGGCCATGTCGAAATCTGCAACATAGCCCCGCTGGCCACCGGCGACAAAGGAGCCTATCAGCCACCAGTTGTCCCCCACAACGGCCGAGCTTTCAAGCCGGCAATCCACGGTAAGGAGGGTGCCCTGCTCCAGTGGGATGAAGAAGCTTGGCGCTGTCCCGGGTCGCTCTTGCAGCTTCGTCGCTCTCAGAGTTCGGCCTGACACGGCGCCTTGAGCCACGGCGGCGAAGCAGATGCTAGCCACCAGCACCGCCACCACAAACATCAGCGAGAGCCTCCTGCACATGCGTGGGATTACAACTGTTAAACTAAGCTCTGAGACTCGTTCTCATGCTGATATCAAGAAGAATGTCAACGTAAGTATTCGCTTCCACTGTGAACACCTGCGAAACCAAGTACGTGAAACAAGAAACGAACTTGCACATGTGACACGAAAAAAGATGGAGTACAACCTTGCCGTCGCCATCGGGTGTCCCTGCGTCTCGTTCTCTCCGATTAATTGGAAACCTGTGCAAAACCAAGACATCACGCAGTACGTAAGTCTCTTGATGGGGAAATCCTTCGATCCGTGTATATACAGGCGAAATGAAATAAATAGTCATGCATAACGGAACGACGACCAGGGGTCTAAGACGAGAGAGATATGAGAGTATGACGAGTTGCGATTTCTCGAAAGAGCAAGGAAATTCGTGAGATCGAGAAAGCCAGCCAATTGCATCGGCAACGCAAGTATATCGATCCCAACTAGCTGGGATAGAAGAGATCGAAACGACCAAGCCAGAAACACATGCAGCAGCGACCGATCGAATGCGGCAGCATGCAACTCTATCGAGTCGGAGCACAAATTGCAGAATGAAGGAGGAAGCAGCAAGGTGCCTGGGAAGACCTTGAATGGAAGCAAGGCAGCGGCAATGGTGATGCTGGAGCGAGCAGGAAAGCCAGAGTCACGTACACTGAGTGTGGGCCGAGCGAGGAGTTCGTTTATATACTGCTCCCCACTCCGACGAAAGTTGCTTTGATCAGTTGGGAAGTTCGACTCCTACATGCATCCAGTGGAAGGCGAGGCTGGCTGGCTGGCACCCGATGCACCGCGGTTCACGGGTTCAACTTGACTGATCGAAGGAGTCTCCAGAAGCATCTCAAACGGAACACTTTTTACCAGCTCGTTCGTTCTGCGCAGCTAGAGACTAGTAATAGTAACATTCTTCCCTTCTTTTGTTTGTCATACCATAGCATTGTTCAGGAGTGAGAGATGTATCCTGAAATGAGATGGCCTTGTTCCTCATGAGCATGTTCTTCATAGCCAGATATGGGGCCCAACACTTTTTTTTAGTCCCTTTTAAACTTGAGAACATAACCCTCTTTAACTCTTTGGTATCGTGGAAAACATTATACCATTTTTCCAGGATTGTAGAAGGACAAAGGGAGGGGAGCTCACTCTAATCAATCTGATGCATTGTAAATGAATATCATGTTATGAAATAATGAAATCACCATCGCAAAAATTCTTGCCTTATAGGCTTATAGATTGGAACTTGGAAGGCACAATTGATGCATGTATTTGGCCATATGAAGGCCATTATTTCCATTTAAAAGGTTGGGGGGAGCTCCCCTCCCTTTGTCCTTCTACAATCTTTGGAAAAATGGTACGATACCAAAGAGTTAAAGAGGTTATGCTCTCAAGTTTAAAAGGGATGAAAAAAGTGCTGGGCCCCATATCTGGCTATGAAGAACATACTCATGAGGAACAAGGCCAACTCATTTCAGGGTACATCTCTCACTCCTGAACAATGCTATGGTATGACAAACAAAAGAAGGGAAGAATGTTACTATTACTAGTCTCTAGCTGCGCAGAACGAACGAGCTGGTAAAAAGTGTTCCGTTTGAGATGCTTCTGGAGACTCCTTCGATCAGTCAAGTTGAACCCGTGAACCGCGGTGCATCGGGTGCCAGCCAGCCAGCCTCGCCTTCCACTGGATGCATGTAGGAGTCGAACTTCCCAACTGATCAAAGCAACTTTCGTCGGAGTGGGGAGCAGTATATAAACGGACTCCTCGCTCGGCCCACACTCAGTGTACGTGACTCTGGCTTTCCTGCTCGCTCCAGCATCACCATTGTCGCTGCCTTGCTTCCATTCAAGGTCTTCCCAGGCACCTTGCTGCTTCCTCCTTCATTCTGCAATTTGTGCTCCGACTCGATAGAGTTGCATGCTGCCGCATTCGATCGGTCGCTGCTGCATGTGTCGCTGCCTTGGTCGTTTCGATCTCTTCTATCCCAGCTAGTTGGGATCGATATACTTGCGTTGCCAATGCAATTGGCTGGCTTTCTCGTTCTCACGAATTTCCTTGCTCTTTCGAGAAATCGCAACTCGTCACTCTCAGTCTCATGTCGATAGCTCTAACTTCTCAGACCCCAGGCCTGCGTTCTGTTGTGCATGACTGTTTCATTTGGTCAGCTTGCATTCTATATATTTAGAAGAACTCACGACGTGCTATGCGGTGTCTTGGTTTTGCACAGGTTTTCAATTAATCTGAACGAACGAGACATGCACAAGAATATATACCCGATGGCGACGGCAAGGTTGTCCTCCGATCCATCTTCTCCCGTGTCTTGCAAGTTGCAACCAGTCCGTTTCCTTGTTTCACGTACTTGGCTTTGCAGTCGATCACTGATGTCACTGTTCCATTATGCACTACGACAATAGCGATTGGAGTCGATATGATTTGCTTACATTGATCGTAGACAGGAGCATCAAGCGACTGGGTACCGTTAGTTTCACAATATGACTGGTTCCACTTCCACGAAGAGCTAGGCAACAAGGGCAGTCAGACATTGCTCTCTGTACCTAGCTTCGCAGCGTGGTTGGAAATATCCGTAATTGTAGTACGACTGTTGAATTCACTCTCTCTGACCAGTTTCCACATTCACGTTGATGTTCTTGAACATTGGAATTCTTCATGAGTACGAGTGCATGGTTTAATGTATACGTGCTTGGCTGTAATCCCGCGAATATTCGTGCAGGAAGCTGTCGGTGATGTTTGCGGTGGCGGTGCTGGCGGCCAGCATCTGCTTCGCCGACGTTGCACAAGGAAACTTGCAAGGCCGAACTGTGAGAGACACCAGAATGCAGGAGCAACCCGGGATAGGGGATTTCGTGTTTACCAAGCTGCGTGCAAATACCATGCTTACCGTGGAATGCCGACTTGAAAGCTCGGTTGTTGCGCTGGACCCCTGGTGGCTGAAGGTTCACGCGTTTCCCAGTGGCTCGGGTTATGTCCCAGATTTCGATGTGCAGTGTGGCAACGCTTCTCCCGCAAGTCACTGCGACAGGGTTCCTCACTGTTGAGTAGCTATCATGTGTAGTTGCGTACGTACGTAGAGATTACTTGAATGGGACGAACAATCTCGATTCTCGAGGTGACAATCTCCACAGAGAACACCATGCATGTGTGGATCCCAGTTCGTGAATGTATGTCGGTGTGAATTAATAAATTAAAGGAGACTCCAGTTGAATTGATTGAATAGCGAACTGGAGCCTTAGTTGCAGTTCCGTCGTGGAGATTGACAGATCATATTTATATGTTGGTCGATATGATGCCTCGACTGGATCATGTCAAACTTACTTCTATCAATCACAAAAGAAAGGTAATGATTTATTTTCTTCTATTGGTACATGCATATGTTACCTTCCTCAAAGCTTCCTACAAGACATTTCAACTCCTCTAAGCAAAGAAGAGACCACTTTGGGGAGTTCCATTCGATCGGGCACTTGTGAGTAAAAATGAAAGCTAACATACAAGACTGACAGATGTGAAGAGATGATGGTTTACCAATATTATCAGTCTGGAACCATACCATCACGCTCTTCTCTACGTCTAAGTTCGACACCGGTACATTCGAAGCCTGGTTTATGGCTCGCTGCCGGGGCATCGCCTTATGCAGTGACTGCGAGAACACTGTCCAGTCATAAGCATGGTCGAGCTGAACTTCTGTAGGAGGTATAAGTAATCAGGTTGCTCTTGCAACCCAGCCCCCGAGCGTGGTGCAAAAACTCTGCAAACTGTCTGGGAAATCCCTCACAGAGCTTCTCTACGCTCTTGTCCATCTTCACTTAGTTGTGCATGTGCGGGTGCTGCCCACTCCGGTCTTGCCAAGCAAATTCCCACGTAGAAAGTTCATGAGAACGTAGCTCAGAGACTCAATGTCATCTCGCCGGGAGTGCTCCATCCAGCAGTGCTGCTTCCGGCTCGCATACCGCACCGTGCCCGTGAAGCTCTTCCGTTCTCGGAATGGTATGTGTCTGCGGGTCTCGGAGTCGATGTACGTACTCTTTCGCCAACCCAAAATCGATCATGAACACCCGGTTGCCTACCGACCGCAGCCCAGGACGAGATTATCAGGCTTCAAGTCGCGATGCACGAGACCCCGGGAGAGAGCATACTCCACGCGGTCGATTATCTAGTAGCCAAGCATGATCATTGTCTTTGAGCGAGAATCGCTGTCCGCAAATGTTAAATGAGTGCAACAAGTTGGGCCCCAGTCGATCGAGCACCATAACATTGAAATCCTACTCTTGGCCGAACCACCGCATGTCGGGCACGCCCTTCCCACCCCCAGAATGTTGTACAACCGGGACTCGTGCAAGAGGTGCAAAGCGTGGTACGTCCGTTCTTGTGTTCTCTAGCTTGATGCCCACGACCGCGGGGCTCCTGAGGTCTGAGCCCTGGTATACTTGACACCACCATGCCTTTTGCGGTGTTCTGGTTGCCCACGGTGCGTGACTACACGCCGGGCGAGGAATCCCTCGCGGCTTTTTCAGGGATCAGTCCGGTTTCCTCCTGCTGCGATGAGCGGTAAGGGACCTCCTCGCGCGCGCGACTGCCTTTGCGGTTCTCGCATACGGCCGCCTTCAGAGTGCATGATGGACTCTGCTTATGTCGAAGGAAACGACAAGCGAACCTTACTCTAAAAATTCTGGAATAAAGCTTCATCACGCAAAAGCTTCAACGAACAAGTTTGGAATGCGTAATTTCGCACGAGATCCAGAAAAAAAACTAAGGAAAAACCTTCTACAATTCTCAATTTACTGTGACCTTACTTTCAAATTCAGAGATAGAGCTGCAAGCAAACGTTGGAAAAGCACGAAGAGAGCACCCGTTGGCGGTCAGGGTCGAGTGTGAATGGCAGAGTGACTGTAGGATACGGAATATGGTGTAGAAAGGATATAGCAGAAGCCGTCATTGTAGGCAAAATAGAATGTAAAATTACAGGGAAGTTACAGATGCAACGTAGTGAACAACTTCGGTGAAATTATCAACAAAGAGCTGTCGAGAAGCCAACATATGAGAAATCTGTGCATACCAACTGCAACTATGAGTGAAAGAGAGCTGCAACTACATCCTTGGTACCTTCGACTTTAGTTCGGGCTAGTTAAAAATCACTTATTGGCAGGCCAATCAACTTGTAATGATACGCTGCTAAGCAGCTTATATCACAACTATCAATAGAGGTTCTTCTTAAGAATTTGTATTTGCCGCTGATCTCGAATCTCGTTCTCAGTCATCATCGTCCGTGCTTTCTCCATCTCCATTTTCGTCTTCCTCATTCTCCTCGTCGTCTTCCTCTTCGTCTCCTTCATCAAATTCCAGAGATTGGTTTGCATGATATTGTTGTGACGGAGAGCGAAGGAGCGTTTTCCCTCGTCTAGGCTCCACGGCTTTCACGTGCCAAAGTGACGGAGGAATTTCGTCCCTCCCGCTGCCGCCTTCATCTACCTCAAAATCTGAGGAAGGTAAAGCAGGCCTCCTTCCCAAAACACGGTCCATTTCTCCACCAAATGTACTGCCTGAATGCATTAATAGGCTCAACTCTTCGCCAGACGGTCTTGCCACCACCTGTGGACCGAACCTAGAAAAGGATAATTCAGGGCGAAAATTTTTACAGAGTTCGGCTCCGGGCAACTCCTGTATCAAACGACATACTTCTGGATGGGACAGCCCAAACATCTCCGTTCCGCTTACAGTGACCTGAAAAGCCCCATACTTGAAGTCAGCTCGTTCTAAACAATCGTGCTCCCAAAAGGAAACAGCAAACTTAAGGATCTACAAGATCAACTGAACTAACCTGAAGACTACTACACTAAAAAATAACAAGTTGATTCTAACTGACGTTGCAAATATTTTATCCCGACACAGGTATTCTTTATCAATAAAACAGCAGTAAATTCAACCAGCACTTGCATCAATCGTAATTGAATACGACTTCAAAGTCACACGAAGGAATGCAATGCCCAGTAAAACAAGTAGTGCAGAAGAGGCAGAAAGATTAACCAACGGAAGTACTAACCTTCTCACGTTCAATGCCCCGCACTTTGTTTACAGCAGCGCACACAACAACCCACGCACCAGAGGCAGAATCTCTTTCTATCAGAATGCTAGGGTCATCTTCAGGATATACACGAAATATAGGCCCTGGACCCCCGGTGTCAATGATAGTGCAAGTATAGATTGTCCGTCCGTTTGGATCAATCATACTCGCATGATCTCGGAGAGTGGTGAATCCAATAGGAAAGATATGGCGTTCAGTGTGAAACCCTGGTCTATCTGGCTCGATTCTTCCCTGTTGAAACAAAATTTACGAAATGATCAGCTAAAGGGAATTAGAAGATCACACGTTTGGTAAGGATTCTTTTATATAATAGTGAAAACCACATCAACTGTGAGGCCCTCAGTGATGCGGCAGTAATAATCTACCATGACCAACACATTCCAAGGCTGTTACAAAATGCTGATGGGCACATGATAGAAGTCTTCTAAGACCCACCAGAACTTCAAAGATCAGTCACTTACAAGATGTGCTAGCTTCAGACGATCAGTCAAAACAAGAGGCAAAATAGGTCTGCTCGAAGAATCCCGAGCGACTTCCACTGCACGGGCATACTTAAAACGCTTCACCTCCTTCGGTTCCTTCGGCTCCTTTACTTCAGGAGTGGACTTCTTCCTCCGCGGTGGTTGCAGCACCTGAAGATTCACAATATAAGAAACTTTCTTTGAATTATTGAGTTAAAGTACTATTCTGACAGAAGCTTAAAGAAATAAAAAGAAATAAAGTTCGTACCTTGAGCTTGCGTAAGTAGCGTCGCAAGTTGTTCACAATGAACTTCACCCTCTTTATGCACGCCTTAGACGTTGGTTTCGCTAAGGCAGGTGGTCCATCTTCCGGATCCCTTACAACTGCCACAAATAGCAGCATTGCTCGGGTCAAAACCACATGAAAATTTTAAAACATATCTATCTGCTGGAGAAGAAGATGAGAAGCAGGCCAAAAATAGATGGGAAATTGATCGAATAAGGATAAAGAACCAAAAGAAAACAAACCAGAATTCTAAACTCAACGGAAATGGCCTGTTAACTGTAAATGGAAAGGCAATTTTCCAAGAATTTACTACAAAGACACTGATGACTTCAGTGAGGCTTACAATAAAATCTCATCTTTAAAATCTTCGGATGTCAAGGCCTTAAATGGAAAACTTCTTTGATATCAACTATGCAAAAGGGCAACAGTTATGGAGATAAGATAGATGAAACAGTTTTGTGTGCCCTTCGTCCCAGACAACAACTGAACACGAGAGTGCGTCAGATGTAAGAGAAGATGATTTACCAATATCGTCAGGGAAGCCCAGGCTTTCATCAGCAAAAATCTCATCCCAAGAACCATATCCATACTGCAGCACTCCCTGCGCAGCGAGATCTCAAACGCAGCAGACATTAGCTAATCATCGCGTTCAAAACAAACCCCAGCATGAAAAACTTCTAGATTAATAACATCATGTCTGATAGCATCAAGTACATAATAAGATTTAGCTTGGTACCTTGACCAGTGAGTTGTCATGGTATCCAGCCTCCCACCAAGACGGCATATCATGACCATGATGCAAAGCAAGGCCTAAGGTGTCCCAATCCTCATCCTGAAGAGTCTCTGGCACCTGCCGCAATGTGTCAAGCAGATCCAGCCGCTCTTTCAACCTAACCTGAAAAAAGGAATAGCAAATGTAACAATGAAACCAGCGCCTTGATGAATTCAGCATTTCAAAATTAAAAAAGTGCACTCACGATAATTAAGGAACACGAAGGAACACACACCGCGCTTTTCTCGTTCAGGATAGGAGGTCCAATTGATTCCTGAGGGACAGTTGGACTAAATGCCGATTGCTCAAGAACATTAAACGCTGGTGCCTTAGCAGCAGGCTTCTTTGTCGCAGAGTTTCTCTTTCTCTGCCATTAAAGAGGAAAACTTTGATGAAAACTGTCCAACACAGTAGCAAAAGAACAAACAGATCATCCAGAAGTGCATGAAAGAAACTAGACCACGAGGTAACTAAACAACACTTGAGAAATTTTCTAAAGGTGACTACGAGGTCTGCTGTTACAAAGAAGTGGGCTTTTTAAACTGTCTCTTGCCTTGCCATTGGGCTTCTCCATCCCATCCTCCATTCCAGCTTCAGGACCATCCACAAGATGCTTCATCTCCCTAAAAATATCACGATAACAGGCTTCCAGACTACTATCATCTCTCTTCTTCAGAGATGTATTGCTCGATCTCTCTGTCAAGAGTTGCCACCTCACTTTGCCTCTCCCCGGTGCCTGCCAAACATAATTCACAAAAAAACTGGCAACTCAGTACTAACAACAACGATGACACATCGAGAAATCACTATCATTGCCCTCTTCAACCAGTTACCACCCAGCACTTGGCAAATATTCAAATTGAGAAAGTCGATCTGCTGGCTAGAGCTTCACAGCTACTCCCTCTGAACCCTCAAATACTGAAAGCATGCGTTAGAAGAATAAACCCCTGTTCCTCAATCATTGCAAATTCTAATCGACTCTTAAGAGAAAAGCAGCTCAACCAGAAGTTAGTTTCAAAAGGCTCAAACATAAAAAGTACATCAAAATCTTGTAATCAACAGAGGATTAATACCAGAGGCAGGCCCCAGCGCATCAGTTGTCTAAGGTATTCCATCTTGTCCCTTTTGCTCCATTTTTGTGACCGTGGAACATGCGGTGTTTCGGAAGCCTTAGGCGCCTTGTTTGCCTGAGAAAGCAACATATACAAGCCAGATTCAGCAAAAATAAAACTCACGAGAAGCTGCACATGGGTGGAAATGCTGCCCTCGGTCACTCAAAAACCACATTACCGCACACACTTGAAAACCTTTCAAGAAAAAACAAAATAAGCATCATTCATATAAACAATCTCTTCCACATCTCACCTTACATGGATGAAGGTAAAGATCTAGTTAAACTACTACGGATAATTCTCAGGAAAAACCACCACTCCAATAACTAATGCACAATACCACTACCCCAAGGTTCTTAAAAAACAATAAGGTCAATCAAGACACCGCTCCACTAAAATGTCATGATATACTGTGCAAGGTGGTCCATTTCAACTTCACTCATAAACCAGTGGAACATAACTGAAACTAGTAGATGGTTTCTCTTACTGAGAATGTGGGGATATCTACTCAGAACAATTATAGAACACATGAAGAGGAAACATGTACCTGCTGACCAACTCGAGTAATATGATCTACTAGACGCTTGAGTCTGCGTGTCAAAGTATTTGCATCTGGCCAATCCGGTTTCTCTCTGCATAAATAACACAGAGATCAGATTAAGCGATGTGCCTTACAATCTACCAAAACAACCAAGAAAAGAAAATTTAAATTAGTAGGAAACATAAGTGTGGGTTGCACGAAGGAGCACGACAAAAGCTACATAGATTAGGATGTAAGGTGAACGATCATTCTGCTTCACACCCATATCAGTGGTAACCACACAGCAAGCAAGTAAAATAATTATTCATTGCCGAACCTGCTAGACGGCTGCAGATCTATATCATCTCCACCACTACCTCCAAGATCCTGAGAAAAACAGCACCGGATACGACTTTCAGCGCTCCTCGAATAATTAGCACTCATAATTCCATTAATTCATCGTGATGCGGAGACTTCAACCACCAACCGGGTAACCAACTTGCACCACACCAACCTAATATCATGACATTTGAAGTAATAAATGAAATACAGAAATGGCTTCATAATTACTTTGAAACCTCAATACAGAACTGAGAGGTCTGATGTAACAGCTAGCGCATATAGTCTATGTGCACTAATATCTAGCTGTTAGTATAGTGTAAAGCCAAAAGCCCGCTTAGCTCAAGGACGAATAGAACTCAGTTAATTAAAGTACGAAATAGCGCGCTTATTTATTCTGACGAGTCAAAAATGTGGTTACTTACAGCTAGACCAGGTGCACTGAATGCTCTTGTAAAAGTCTCTGCAAACTGATCATCTTTGCGCAAAGACTCATAATTGCCAAACCCATGCTTGTAAACTCCAGCCAGCAAAGCCAAGTCCGCTTCTCTTCCCCATCCCTCGTGAGGGACGCTAGCATCTCTCAACAGATCGATAGCTCTATATGCAGCTTCACGAGTCTCCTTATTTGCACAAATTCTAACCACGTCCGCAAGGCTATCCAGGAGCTTCAATCGCTTTAGCCAGACTGAGGCATTTTTCTCCACTTTGTCAAACTCGCCCACTCTCTCGGTTACCTCAGGGCCTGTGGTAGAAGCACCAAACAAAAACTATTAGGACAGTGTCACCAAGCACTGAATCACTGAAACTACATAGTCTACAAAAAGTACTACGTTCATGGAATCACCAAAAACAAACTGCATACAAAAAAGATTTCAGACAAGGACAAGCAGGGTTATGGGACTTCATTAGACCAGCGGTACTTGTACTAAGTAAGGTAAGTTCAAAAACCAAGTACGTATCATCCAAGTATACACGAGGACCATCCCAGTATGTCCAGGTTTTATACGAGACCACAAAATTAGGCATAAAGCAAACTAATTATTATGTCTTAGATTTATCTTTAGAGGAAAAGAAGGGTTTAGAAAATGAACTCCGCCAGCATTGACGCCTGATAGCAAATAGTGAATCACTGCACTCGAAGAAAAGTACTTGACCCAGACGAATTTGCAAATACAACATCTTAGTCAATATCTGTCCATCGAGAAATGGACTAAACAGACAGCAGGTATCGGTCAAGAGCATAAGACCTTTCTATGCTTACCCATCTCTATTCCATGGTCCTGGGCGTCAAGTAATCGTTTCTCTGCATACTCCCTTTCTTTGGGCTCTGCATAGGTTCCACAACATTTCACAAACTCCCAGCATGAGTCCGCTATGTCTCCAAGACCATGGCGAGAAAGTTTCAGCAGAGTCCGCATGATGCCTCGAACTTTTTCAGATCTCCCCAAACCAAACATCAGCAATCCTCGTCGAAGCGCCTCGCGTTCATTAGCTCGCCATCCCACACGCCTACGTAGTGGCATCTTGCCATTCACTAGCTGCATTGGAGCTTCATCGTTATCTGAAAAAAAAACCGAAATTATCATGATAGAGCATAGAAGGCTTGTCGGCAATTTCACAGGCACAATACCAAAAGTGATCAAATTTTATTGCCCTCTGCACCGTCCCACGTTACGACAAGGTTAAAGAAACTATACCTTCTGATTTGACTGCACCATTAGCGCTTCTCGGTTTCCGCCCAGCTGTGCCTCTACGTGAACCATCCTTCTTGGACACTGACGACCTTCGAGTGTTTTCAATTTCTGCTGGTGCTTGAGGAAGAATTGGTATTTCTTGCTGATTAGTGTAACAAACCATCATGAAGCATCAGTTTCTGGTTTCAACTCAATATCCATGATTATCATGCGGCTCTATACTTCCTGCGTTTCAAATGACCAACTAAGAGGTATTGAATTCGCATTGAACTCGATGAAGTGCAACCACATACAGCTTTAAGAGTAGTATTTAACGAATCAGTGAACGCATTACTGCCAAAGGATTAATCTCGGTATTAAGGAGAAATACGGCGACTTAATAGATATATGAACCAGACTTTATAATACTGTAACATCTGGGATTCACAAAAGTGAGAAGCAACAAACCTGTCGCCATTGACGCTGTAATTGCAAGAGCTGTCTGCAGTATGTTTGGCAATCGTTCCGATAAGATGCTGCCAGGTCTTTGATCATCGTCTTTCTCCTATCACCAGCTGCAACATCACCACCAAAACAGTCAATAAGAAGAGATCGAAACACACGTCCACTAATAGTATCAATGCTCTAATCCGATAATCAATCTCCAATTTAACTCAGCAAGTTAAAGCTAAGCATAAAGTTCTGTAAGCAGAATCTAAACCTACTAAAGAGGCATTTTGTATAAATTCCACGCACGAAATAATTCAACAGGTTGGTGAGAAGATCCTGCTAGCTTTTAACTCGAACAATACCGTCTCTCTGCTACTTTTCCCAACCGAAGTGATTGCAAAAAATCAAAGGAGACATCCCTTTCCACTTTCCAGCGATAATCATGACCAGAGCAGATGCACATTGACGTTGAGTCCAAACATATGGCATTTCATCATGAACAACATTAAATATCAATTCCAGATAATTAATCTCCGTGACAGTGACAGCCAAGATGACCAGAGCATTCAAGTACGAAATTTCACCTTTAGGTTGCTGCACCTCCACAACGGGAGGATGATCAGGAGGTGGAGTCACTTCATTCTTGACTTGACCTTCGAGATTGACCGATTTCCGTTTCAATACTCCCTTCGCACGAGGCTCTCTCTTCGGAGCCCTTGCTGCAGGTGCCACCGTTGCAACAGTAACTTCTCGTGCATTGCCATCTCCTTCCGATTCCGTGGCCGAATCATCCACTGCAGCGAAAATGCAACTAAAATTCTATTGCCAAAACACAAAAAACAATCCGAAACTGGACCAGTAATCCGAAAAAGCCAAAATCACTGCATCCTAAGCCTCTTCACTATTGATTGTATTCAACTTATATTCTGTTTTCAAACTACTGAATCATCTATCAATCACGAGTAATGAAATAAATTGGAAGGCAAAATACTAATTTCACCTCTCAAAACAAGATTAGGCCTCGGAGGCCTCGTCATCTTCCGCTTCTTCAACACCCCGGACCGCGGGAGATCATATACCGGCGGCGGAGGATCGAAAACAGGAGGCTCGTAAATTGGCGACGCCTCGATATGTCCGACCTCCACCATCTTCTGCTGCTTCTTCTTCTTCAAAACCCCGTGACCTCGAGACGCTGGCTGCTGCACCACGGGAACAAAAGGCTCCGGCTCCATGTCCACTCTCTTCTTCTTTTTCAGCACGCCATACTTTCGCGGCTGCTGCACCACGGGGTACCCGCCCCCGTAGTCGTCCATCGCAACCGAACTCCGAGTGGCGCAAACCCTAAAGGTTCGTCCCGACTCTCTCCACCATCTCCCACTTCAACTGCACTAAGAAAACGATACTAAAAGGCATTCGCCACTTCCAAAATTACAAGTCCTCCGTTCCGGTCTCCATCGGAACAAAACTAAATCGCAAGGTCGGGAAACAGAGTCGCGAGGGCTGGCGTTGGGAAAGCACTGGCTCGAGTTCCATAGCCATCGCAATTTCTCAATTAAATTAGGTCAATTCACATCCTCGTGACTGAAGCTTCCAAGGCAGACATTCTCCAAGGAAACTCAGGTGGTGAGTGAGTGGAGCAGTTGAGGGAGGTTAATTTCCATAAGAAAGATAAGCACAAGATAAGCACATCTAAGAGCATCCCAATAAGCTTGTGAGCATCAGGGTTTGTTTTTTTCATTTCTTGTGAAGTGTCAAAGTGGCGATAAAAACTATCATATTAGCACATAATACCAGTGATCTCAGAACAAATTCAGGGTTTTTAGCCGAATGTTCATTTTTAGAAGATTTTTCAAAATTTATACAAAGGGTATGAAAAAATTAAGTAGAAAATGAGTGCATATCACTGCATCACTGCATATTTACATATTTATCATTTTATTTTCATCCATTATTTGGTGATTTCATCCACTATTTTTTTTTAAATTGAAGTTTATTGGCGATTTCATCCAAAATTTCACTGTATTTTTCCTATAGGGTTGGTACTAGGCCAAAAAATCTGGTGCAATTTTGCACCAAATCACTAGGAAAAAAACCCCTAGTGAGCATGGTTCCTATTACTATAGCCATAAGTAAAGACCTCTGATACAATTTGGAAGAGTGGTTAACTTGTGTTTTAAGATAGAAATGTATTGTAAGATTTGTTATCCTTCAATTTTTTTAAATTAATTTTTTTTAATAAATTTACAAATTTTAGCATCTATTTTTTGGAAGCAATTTTTGTGGCCTCGGGACCGCTAGATTTGAAAAAACTCCCGATAAAGGATCATAAACTCATTCAAATAGCAACTAAAAGATGGTTTAAATTACCTATGCATGTAAAATTTGTTATCTCATAGACACAATTAGAATGTATTCATGTAATCTTATAATTAGCTTTATCCATATTAGACAATCTTTTAGAATAGTAGAAAGTTCATCCTAAACATATGTCTCCTGAATCTACATTGTTCATGTAGACAATCTATAACCAAGCTTATTGTAAAATGGGAATTGCATTTTGCATCAAATTGCCCTATTTATCACAACTTAGTACCGAAGAACATATAGAGTTGTGAAGTAATCAAGTAGATTCACTTGAACAATGTTGGACACCAATCTTCTAGCATTAGAATATGAATCATGATCTCAATGATGATCATTTCAATTTAAAATAAAAGTAGTAGTGTATTTTTTTTTAATTGTAGTCTATATTAAAAAAATTAGGGCTCTGTCATTCTTTACGTTACTAGTGATGCCCAAATGAAGGTTTTAAGGCCTCATTATTGTCCCCAAAAACTTTGGTGATGCTAATTTCCACACGAAAATTGAAGTCTTGATAGCATAGGCGGTAGTGTTGTCTTTGGAGGATGGCACAAACTTCTTTTTGACAATGCAATTTTGCACATGCCCCTTCTTCATGGAGATGATATAAACAAAGTCTCAAGCAAGATGCAAAATATGATGTTTATGGTATATACCATTGCAAAGAACTTGCATGACAGCCAAAAATGCAACAAGACTATCGAGTACAAATCTACAAATTCTTTTTAAATGTCTCAAAATTCTTGAAGATTTGATTCATACTAAACACCATCTAAAACTACATTTCTAAAGGAATGGAATGCTTGCCTATTAAAAAATAAGAGCTACTAGATTGGTGAGAGAGAGACAAGATTGCATGTGGTGATGCCATTTGACAATCTAAGTAGAATCCAAAAAAAATGTAGCATAACTCTCTTATACACACAAAATTCTCATATGCATGTAAAATCCTCAAGGAACACCAAAAATAAAAACAAATCACTCACAAAGTAATCCAAATCTAAAAAATTATTTAGAATGCCAAAAAAATTAAAGAACAATTGAGAGTGCTTTGCAACATCACCAAAATTCACAACACTAAATAAACCAACAATGCTTTATTTCTAAAATAAAAAGATTTCCACCCTCATTTCAAAAACACTTCTCTCAAAAAAGAGGGTCAATTTTTTTAATTGGGCCAAAAAAGACATGCGTAGGCATTTTGGAAAATTCCTGTAATAGTTTATATTTTGGCAGCAATTAGCACCTATAAGTGAGATTAAAATCTGAGAATCTTTAGTGGATAAGAGCATCTCTTAAAACCAAAAATTTAAAATAAAGAAGAGTGTCTTTAACCCCTAAAGTCCAAGGGGTTAAAACAAAATACAAATGTATTATAAAATGTAAGTTCTTTAAGGTTTTTGAAGTTAGTATCAAAGAAGATAATGCAAAGCACAAAATGTAGAAAGTATCCATACAATCAAAATTATAAAATTATTTTTAGATTCTATTCAAATGAATTTTGAAGATATAACTTCAAAAATTCACCAAAAATACAATTTCTTTAATTAGTATATGAAATTTTTTTTATTGGTCAAAATTGTGGTTTCTATTGATTTGTGAAAAAATGCATATTATATAGTAATGAGAGCATCAAGATTTTTTCCAAAATAGTAAGTTTTTCAACACTAGGCAATTCTAAACCTTTAGTGCTATATCTCTTATAATTTTTGTTTGATTGTACTAATCTTAGTTTTGAATATTAATGTTGAAAGAAAACCCAATTTTTTCAAAATTGAAAAAAAAAAATTGAAAAAAGGTTTTTTTTTGCCTAAAAATTCTGCACAAAGTTGGACAACGACCAAAAAATGGTCGTTTGAGCACTTAGAGGTTAATGATTCATTGTCTTGCTTGTGCAAGAGCCTTACTTCACTTCTACTATAACCATTAATAGTAGTTATAGTAGATTGTAGCATAAGAGGTTTTTTCAAGGCACTAAGAGACTGTTTCAATCCCATTCTCCAATCTATAAATTAATTTTCTTAGAATTCAAACATATATTAGAATTTTTGCAAAATAAATCTTTTGGTGGAGAATTTACTATTCAATTCATTAGAAGAGATTTGAGGCCTTTAGGAGACCACAAGTTTCCACAGTCCAAAAACGTAGAAACTATTGTGGAAACACAATTTTGCAGGAATCCTACACGGTGGAGAGAGTGCTACATCATTAAAAAAAATTAATTTTTTTAAGGGTTTTATTTTCATATTTTAGAACCCCCCCAAAAAAATTTAATTTTTTTTGGATAAATGCTAACCTAATAGTGGCTAGTAGTTATGGGGACAGTTTCGGGAATAGTCCCGAAACGGCCCTTTAGAGCCCTCAAATCCCTTTTAATGTTGGGAACACATTTTTAAATATGTAGAATTTTTTAGTATATCATAATATTCCTAAAAAACTTGTAAGTAAAAATGTTCTTTGGATTATTTTGGAAAAAGTACTAGGATGGAACATTCCATTTTTCATCTAATTTTGTCTAAGGAAGGTTGCTAACATGTGAACATAGGATCTTAAGCCCATGAATTCAAAAGTTTAGGATTCTATGTTATAAATACTTATGTATAGAGATTCCTTCTATAGCTATAGCGTATGTATGTTATAGATACCTTTAATAGTTGTAGGATACATACATACACCTAGGCTTAAGGTTCATAGGCTTTCATTTTCTAAATTTGCACAACAACATCATTGCATAATTTTTGCATTACTTATCAAAAGGAATTGATTCTTTTTTAAATAGATAAAATAATTTTAAATTTTAAATTTTAAGTTATTCTTTTAAGGATTTTTTTTGCTACACCCTTTCAACTATTTTTGAATTTTGTGTCACATAACTTATACTCCATGCAATAATTGAAAGAAAAATCATATTTTTCAAAAAAATTATTTGTTTTCTAACTTAACAAATTGATTCAAAAAATCTTGCCAAAAATAAAGATCACATGAACTTGCCAAAAATGTCACCTATCTCTTAAAGGAGATTGCTATTATATGAGCCTATAAATGTAAATCCAGGAACCAAGAAGACTATACATCTATAGGAATAAATGTCTATATTATACATCTTTTATGATTATAGTGCATTTATATTTAAGATACCTATATTATGGATGTTTGTGTTATAAGTACCTTAAAAGGTTGCAAGATATTTACTTATATATGCTCAAGACTAGCATGCTCACATATTAGGATTGTTGTATTGACACTACAAATCTAAAAGGTCTAATGGATGACTTCATTTTTAACTATAAAAACAAAAAGTGCACCTAATAGTCTAATAATCAAAGTGTTTTGGTAACTACTTTGTTATAAGGGGCCATGTCTTTTTAGGTCCATAATCGTGTGGTTAAACATTAGAGAAGATTTGAGCCTTTCGAAGATTGTAAGTTTTTCAAATAGTAAAAACATTGTGGGAATGCCAAGAACATTACCACATCAACAATCTAATATGGTCAAGCAATTGCCATGTCACATAATATTAATTAATTATTTAATATTTTTAAATATTTTTAAAAGACATTTTTATATTTTTTTAATACATTTTGAGTTTATTTTCAATTTTAAGAAAATTATTCAAAAATTTAGATCAGTAGTGGCAGGTTTATAGTATTGGAAATAATTTAAAGGAACAACCTTGAAACAATCTCTTGGAGACCAAAAACTCCTCTAATGCATCAAACAACTTCTACCTTGGATGCCTCATTTTGTGATTGAAAAATGATAGGATTTTTATTTTTTTTATTTTTTAGAGACTAAATCATATGTCTTGTGAAATTTTTGAATTATTAAGAATTTTTGAATAAAAAAACTCATACCAAATGCAATATACGTCAAAAAAATCTAATTTCTTTTGTAGGTGCATATTATAGTTTAGAACATCACAGTGGAAAAAAAATTTACCATGTCATTTTAAAATTAGAAAATGAGCATTCCATAGTTGTAGGCCAAAAGTTTAAATTCCATTTAAAAAACATCAACATTTGAGGAATTTTTCAAAGTTTTATAGTGAAGTAGAATTTAGACTTGATAAGCTTTCAATAGTTGACTTCAAATTCAAGAAAGATCATTCTTATGGCTTAAATTTGGATTTAGAGAAAGGAGTACAAATTGCCAAAATATACTATACATTGATTCATATTTTGGACATCAACATTCTTTTGAAAACATTGATGACACTTGCATTCTACACCTTACAATGAGTCCAAATAAACTTGGATGAAAATAGTTATTTTTCATCTTCAATAAAGCTTTCCATTCATCTAAAGGTAATGTTGTTTGTCCCTCTCAATAGTATGGTAGAGGATTAAAGTATAGACAATTATCAATGATCTTTTGCAATTGAATACCATATGTGAAAGTATTTGAAGTAGATAGTATCCATACCTTAAATTAGGTTGTTTGATTTGATTGTTTGTTTGTTAATATAGAATTTCTTAGACCATGTGTTCCCTAGTTATGTTCTTATTACCATCAAAAAGTTGTTTGTGAAGAGAGGTGCATAGGCTTTGTTTTGTGGCATTTGAACCTACAATGCAAAAATTATTGAATTTCAAAGTTTCTTATGATGAAAAATTAGAAAATTACTTTTACTTTTATTTAACCCTTGAACGACGCGGGGATGTTCTGCATCCGATGGATGACGAAAATTTCATCTGTTGCTTATCCCAAGACTGTTTTTCATCCTTTTTTTTCCAATGCGATCGTGGAGGCGTGCTACATTGTACCAAGCAAAAAAATAGCGCCATGAACTTCTTTTATATTTTTAGGTTTGCTACTCACATCGACAGATGCAAGTGCACAGTTTTTAGGTCCATGCTGCCCTCTCACAATTTACGAAGAGGGTAGCATGGGAAGGTCACTTGCACAACAGTTTCTCATGCGGTCTTCTCTGACATTGCACTCTTCTCTGACAGTCAACACGGACTTATGGATGGGCAATACCAATCCGGCGTTCAAAGGTTAAAGAGATTGAAGATGTCTTTGCTATCACTTCTAACATCCTATGCTATTGCCACACTACATGGCATACTATAAAAGTTTAATTTTAGTATTTTTCACTTGTTCTATTACTGTAGAAGGAGTAAAACATGGGACACTAGCTACTTTGCTCTTTTGAAGCGATAGTAAGAGAGTGATAAAAGAACAACGTAAGGTAGATTGACCTATTACCACACAGATTTGTGATTTGGGTATCTTGTGCAATTTGCTTATTGTTGCTTATATTTTTTTTCAGAGAAAGAAGTAGCTCAGTGCACTCAAATACAAGTAGATTCATGTTGATCTCATAAGAAGTGAAATTGATATGAATTTTCAAACATAGTCTGTTACAAAAATATAAAACCGTCAGCAAGGGTGGTAAAAATCTGGGTGGTTATACGGTATTCGACCCATCCTGTACACCTCAACACATCTACCAACAAAAAATTTTAAACCGTACAACTATGACAAATGAATGCTATTTTTTGTTCCAGAATGGAACCGAGTATGCTTCACAAATAATAATTTCATATAAAAATTTGGCAAATCGAAAAACAATGCTCAGGACTAAAAGTGTCGCATTTTGGTCTTGCTACCATAATTCCGTTGCGACTCACAAAATGTGCAACACCTAAAACTGTCACTTGGGAAAACATAACCTGAAGTCCTGTTCTTCCTACCAAATTCAGACTAAAAAGAGGGTCTCTCAATTTCAAGGCATTTTCATGGCCTTCAAAGAACCCCCAATGTGGAGCTCACAGAACTCAGACACCCTCTTGCCTCCCTAAACTAGCTGGATGTTTCTAGACGATCCATGATAAACTTGTTGGGAGACGACCGGTCTTTCACCTGTACATTCCAACTGCACAAGAAGAGACATCAGTACGAGCATCCTCAATGCGAGCCTCTACATTTTGCACGTCAAAGTAGAGCTTCATCCAAACTTCAATTTCAAGGTATCCAATTGCACTCTCTGGAAGTGTGGAAGTGGACAATAACGGCATGTTCATATTTTAGACTGGAGGACAGAATTTCAGCATCAGGGCAATCAAATACAACAATTCACGTAGTCCATTGGGTGTGTCTTCAAAAGACCAATACCCTTCCTTGTAACTTTTGCATACGATATCCAAATATTAACACATCCTTAGGTGCTTTAGAATCCTCTCTGAGATCCTAACAAAGAGATCTTGTGCTAATGGGTGTGGGTACCTTCAGCGTCTGGGAAATCAGTAGAGACTGCTGCCATAACTGCTCCGACCGCCATAGCTCGAAGGACGAAACTCATTATCATACGAGCGGCCGTTGTAAGGTGCGTTATACGTGGGGTTGTACCCCGTCCGGCCATCGTAAGAGTAGGTGTCGTCGTAGGACGAGTAGCGCATGCTATCTCGCGCGGATGTGAAGCTGGGCTGCATCGGATCCACATAGTTGATGATGTCGGCGCTCCCCATCGCCCGCCGGACGAGCTCCACCACCGTCCGCGGAGACAGGTTGGAAGACACCCGCACGGACTGCGCTGGAATGTCGCACACCACGTTGTAGACTCCTGAAATTGCGACAGTTGAAAGATAAATTTCAGTTTTCTAATGTCCACACTCACAAACTTTGGTGATCATCAAACCGTGCATTTGAGGTATACGTAACCACATTGTAGACTCCAGCAAATGGAACAATTGAACATACATTTCGTTTCTTCTGATTTCAAATGACAACACTCGTGAACTTCGGTGATCATCAAACATGCATTTGGAGTATAATTAATCACTTCGTAGACTGATCGTTTTACTCTATGACGACATTCAATTCCCAAATATATAATTGACTACCCACGTGACAGAATTAGACTGAGCAAGATTCAGCAATGTTGCACAAGACGTTGCAGACTGCTGTAAAGCAACAGTTGAAACATACATTTCGTTTCTTCTGTTTCATAATATCAACAGAACTACTGTAAATGCAAAAGTTCAAACATAAATTTCTATTTCTACGGTCAACATTCACAAACTTCGGTGATCATCAAACGTGTACTTGACAGTATAGTTAACCACTTTTTATACTGATCCATTCTATCTTAAAGCTCCATTTGATTCCCAAGTAGTTCGCCTTCTATGTGACAAACTATGCAATTCACAAATGTCGCACAACGCGTCGTAAACTGCTGTAAATGTAAATGTAACAGTTAAAACAGAAATTCATTTTCTTCTGTTTCAACTGCCACCCCTCGCAAACTTCGGTGATCATCAAACGTGAAATTTTGAAGTATACGTAACCACTTTGCAAGCTGATCGATTTTACCCTATGATTCCATGTAATATCCAAGTGGTAGAACACGCATGTGACAAAATGACATAGCCTAAGCAAGATTAGGGATCTGCCATGCCGTCCAGGGATTCAACTTTTGTCACGAAAGCATTTACTAGGGTGGTGTACACGCAAACCTCTTACAAGGACAACTGTCTTGAGGATCTTCGAGCTTCTAAATGTGCTCTCACATCACTAAGAGGATCGAGGGGTTGGTTAAACTGTGCACGGGGCTAGTAGTGCTTTCAGCCATGGGTTACCGTGGTAAACATTGATGCCAAAATTGTCCCTCTCCAAAGCTCACTAGGGTTGGAGAGAGCTAAGCAGGGGCTAAACCTACCCATCCCCTTTGAATCTAGTTGAAGACGCTAACCCTCTAAGTGCGAAAAGTGCACTATCTCCCACGGTCAACTTAAAATGTAGCACTCGTCCAGTGAGGGAACAACCGGATTCTAAATGCAGCTTCACATGTGTTCACAGCTTAACAACTTTCAAATAATGTGAAAGTCGTCCAATCAATGTGCACACAGCACGACAGATTCTGACCATATCTATAGGAAATGTGCAATTACAGACTCTAGCGTTACAAAGCGTTGTTAAGCATTATGATAAAAGCTTTACAAAGTGTTGTTAAGCATTATAATAATAACAAGTGACTAATCATCCTGGGACGCAACTACCTACGAAATTTCTCAAAATGGTAAGATTTTATATACACTTGGTGATGTGAGAGTACTCTTGGCCAGTGCAAACCCGATAGACAAAGGGACAAAGAGAACTAACCTTCAACACTCAAAGCATTCTTGATCCTCGCAACGTCGTTCATCTCCATCAGAGGCGTCCGGATAGTCACATCCTGCAAGGCCAAGAACGAAGCTCGTCACTTCCAGAAGCCAAAGTAAGCAACCCAAGAATCGCAAGAACATGTTAACAAACATAATTATCAAATCATAAGAACTTTCCGAGATAGATGATTACCGGCAACATAGAAGTGCCGCGACCACTGCCATAGCCAGACCCAGACCCGTATCCCTGACCGCCGTACCCCTGACCCCCGTAAGATCCCGACTGATAGTACGGATCTCCTCCCATACCCCTTCGCCGGTTGTTAATCACCCACGTAGGCTCCGGCTTGCCATAGAACAGCTATGGACAACACCACAACACACACACACACACAAGAATTCGCCTCATCAGTAACTGATTTTACAAGAGAGCAAACGAACATTTTTCGAAACAACCCACTATTGATAGTGATGGCTTGACCAAACTAGTATCTCTAAAGCTTAACAACGTTCAAGCAATTGTGAAGTCAGAGCCTGGAGAATGGAAATTCACTTGGAGCACAAGCACATGCAAAGATGTGCACGGTCACACAAGTCAAGCGAAAGTTTCTCATATGTCTATCCCACAAACGCAAACACAAACGCCCTCTCACTTAGCCTACACAAGGCAAGGCAAGGCAAGGCCAAGCAAAGCAAGTCCTCTTAGAGTTTCAAGAAAACAGGCCGGGAAGAACTCACATCGGTCATATATCTCGACGACATCGTTCTCTGATCACTCCTCGAACTCTCTACTCACAAGAAGACAAAGACGAACTTGTGATGGTCCCGAAGACTGTAACAGCAAGGAAATAAGCGCAATAGTAACGGTTGAAGCTTTAGTTTGCAGGCGCTGGGAGAAACTGAAGATGAAGAGCAAGGGAACTGCAGAATAATGAAGAGCTTGAGGTGCCAGAAGCAACGTGAGCCTGGGTCATTGAGCAGGCGTGGGGAGGGGGGGTACAGTAGTTGTTTGATGCTGAATCCAAGCGCCAGGAAACACCTCCTAAACAGGGGGAAACTATTAACTTACTAAATTATGCTTTGCAAAAGATCTCCTGGCCGGGTTGGGCACGTTGGGGTGACTCACACCTCAGGCTGCCTGCGGCGGAAAGAAGGTTGCTCGCAAAATGATGACGAACTTTCTCTAATATCACATACTACGTCCGGACTTTCTCTAATATCACATCCTTGATTGATGACTTGATGTTGGTAGCACACTCAGTCTCACCAACTAGTGAACCCCATGGAATGGACAAATCCGACCAATTCAAAGCTCACTCTGTCCTTTCAGTGCAGTGGAAACACCCAAAACCGTCCAAACAAAGGAATTCAGCATAGTTGGAAGCAGATTTTTCTAAAAATAATTGAGTTATTTGTAAAGTATCCTAATCCGGGGTTTAAACCCATGAGTTTTGTGAAAAAGTCGGTTGAGTTAAAAAAGTCGAAATAAAAGTGGGTATGAAACTTATTTTTCCATCCAAATGGTGCCTAAAAAATTTTGGTCCCCACTTTTGAAGTCATTTGACATAAGTATCTTGCAAAAAAGTTTGATGCTTCAATTACAATTGCCTTCTCAACTTCAAAAAAAGTCATGCCCAAAGTGGGGGGGACTTTACAAATAACTCAAATATTTTCATAGTATTAGCTAGTGAAAATCATGAATATTAAAAAAATATAGATTTTTCGATTACTATATGTAATTTCTATGATTTTCTAAAGTGTTGGCTTCCTAGACCACTAGAACTATTTAATAAATGCCCCCAAATCTAAACACTACTAAAATCAGCAATGAGCCAATCACATTTTGGTATGTGTCCTTAATGCATGTCAACGAATTAGGGTCATGTATTTGGCAAACACATTAACTGTAGTATAGGGATGGTTTTGGATGAGTCTAGGGTCCATTGCAAGGTACAGGGATAGTTTTGGGTGTTTCTCCCTTATTGTAAACAAAAGTAAGGTGAGAGTTCACTCAAAATCATCTACGGTAGGTGATTTTGTTGTAGGCAAAATTATACAACAATAAAGGCATCTATAACTAAATATTTAAGCAATTCTAGACATGATCGCAAATAGTGTAAGGCGAAGCTAACATTTCCTATGTGCAAACATAAAAATGATGGGGATTACAAAAGTTTTGGTAATTTTATTACTTGAATTGAAATTACTATGAATTTTGAAAGCAAAAAGTTTTGGACTCATATGCAATGTCTAAACTATTCCAAAATTGTTCATTTGAGAGACTACTTCTTGTCATGACAAATTGATGGTTTGAAAGTAACCAAAAACTGATGCTTGGATATTAGTCCCAACTTCTCATGAATTTCAAACTTTCTATTAATTGGTAATGGGGAAGTGGTTGCCTTGTAATGGATGCCTTCACCTTAGTAGTGAACATTTGAGAACTTGATTGTGCACTACTATTACAATTTTGTCCACAATGGGTTTGCTCCCATTTGTGTCTACAATGGGCCTCATTTACATTAACATGCAATTCAATATAGTATGTAGAAGACACTTCTTTCAGGAAATCATTTTTGTTGTAATTACCATGAAATTTCTATGAAGATTCTCCCTAGACCGTTGAAACCAATACATATACTTTTTATAAAACCAAAACCTTAAAAATAAACAACCAACCAATCACAATTAAGTATGAAAATGACTTCATTGTACTTTGGAGGACACTTTCAAAAGAAACTTATTTGCCATAAATGGATCTATAGATGGTTAAAAGTGATTTCATCTTAGAAGCATTCAAAATCAATATTTGGTAGAGAGAAAGAATTCTAGCCCTTTATCTAATTAGATGAGAGTGACTTAAAAGTTGGTGCATTATAAATCTCATGTGTGAATCCAGGAGTATTTGATGTCTATAAATCCAAGATCCTGGAGTATGAATTTTCTTAAATATTGTTTTGGAACATTTTTACCTTATACACAAAATGATAATAAAAAGTTTAAATGCATTGAATATATGCCTAGATATAATGTTTCTACAAATCTATAATCATTTGCCCAAATATTAGTTTTTTTTCATTTGAGACAAGAGTAGAATATATGTAGGTCAATCAAAATGTAGAAGTTTAATTAATGCAAAAAAATGAAAGCATAATGATTATAGAATAAAATCTTTTTTCTTATAGCCACAAGAAAATTGCAAAATGTAGAAATAACTCAAACAAGTATTTCATATGAAGTTGCACACAAATATGATAAAATATTTGATAAGAGCATAGCCAATGGTCAAGCTAGTAGTTTGGCCAAAGTACATATGAGCAAATGTCAAGGTCACTATTTTGAATAAAGAATTTTCTATCTGTCTTTCTTGTACAATATTTTATTTCAACTTCCAATGAATTGCAAGTTACTTTCTTAATAAGCAAAATCAAAAGACTCTTCTAACCATCATTTCTAATCCAATAAACTTCATATGCTATGTAAGGGATAAAATTTTGGGCAGAATTGTCAATTTAAAAAAAAAATGGGGGTTCCCCCACATTAAATGTTTTGGTAAGTCTAAGCATTAATTGTACATTTTTCATCTAAAATTGTTGGAATTGCAAGCAAATCTTTCAATATCAAATGAACTTTTGAATACTATATAGACTCCTCATTTATGCCAACTACTTAGTGGTTGAAGTGCTTGTTATATTAATTTTTGACCATTATTCTAACTCTTACAACCCTCCAACTTTTCAAGTGCTTCTTTCATATGCATTTTTTATGTAATGCAATAGTTGACTATATTTTCAAACTTCATATAAAGTAGGATCACTCAAATCCAATCATTTTCCTAAAAAATGTATACTAGAAAAATAAATAAATAAATAAATAAAATAAATTAAAAAATATATATATATATATATAAAAACTTGTCATACTCTCTTCAAAGTATAAATGCTGAAAATAGGGCACATTGTTTTAGAAAATCTACCAATTTAACTTTGACCTCTAATGACTTTTGCATATTGTAATGAAAATTGATCAATTTAATATTCCTCATAGATTTCTTTCAGATTTGTCTCTGTGTGGAAAAAGATGAGAGATTTCTAACTAAATGATGCTCATTCAAGGAATTTTTTGAATATAAAGTGATCCTTCTTTATCCCTAAGCATCCTAGGCAACTACATTTGAACATCATAGACGTGAATTTACCTTAAACCTCACAATTTGACTTAGATGGACCCATGTGCTTTCCAAACTTGCACCCAACAATAGGGTCTAGAAGTCAATGGTCCTCCTCCAAGTTGGAAAGGTATTATACCTTGCTAGATGCTAGGGAAGAAACTATTAATTAATTTAAAGATTGAGTTTGGTTGGAGAGCCATCAACAAGACAATTTTGTTCACTACAAAAATCCCCTTTTCAATAATGCCAAAGAACCCCTACAACAATGTACTACATAACATTGTATAATCAAGCAATGGTCGTCTTCCATACTAGGAAGGTATTTTGTTGTATAATTAAATACTTGTAAGAAACTTCTCACTTAAATCAAGGGTTAGAATTGGGTGAAGAGTCATCTATAAGACAATTTTGTTCCCTAAAGAGGGGATCCTTTTCAAAGATGCAAAAGGGACCTCTGCCACATTGATAAACAATGTTTTTATTTTCCGAATAGTTCACTCAAACATTCATACCTTTAAACTACAAAGCTTCAAGAGTTGTAAGTTGTTTTTTAATATAAGTAAAGGTTATTGTACCTTTATTGCAAGGAAGAAGAGTGCAAGCACCCTGAGTAGAGAAAGAAAGCATACTACAAAATAAAGAAAAAAAAGAAACATAAACATCAACTAAGGTAGAAATACCTATTTCAAACAACCCCCTTTAATGGTTTTATAGGTTGATCTATTGTAGACAATACTTAAATGCGCTATTTATTGAAAAATATGTTTTGTTTGTACCTTCTCATCCAATCATCTCCCTTCCTTTATTTCTTAGGGAGAATTGTCAAAGCTAACTATAATAGGTGAGCCTATGAAATTGGAATGGATTCCAATGAAAAATCTACATTTATATTGAATATAATATTTATTTTTAAGGAAAAAAATTCTTTTTTTTTGCATTGCTTGTCATCCTTATGTTTACACACACTAAACTAAATTTCATTGTGAATTTCCCACATCTTCTATGTTGAAATGCTTAAGCTATTTGTTATAAATATTTCTATGTTAATCCTATAAGATTAGAATGGTCTGATGGAGTCTTGTAAGTTAGACACAAGAGTGATTGTTCATCCTTAAAATTTTGTACAAAACAAAGAGATCATGAACACTGGTTTGATCTCCAATGAGTACTTTCGAATTCTTTAAACCAAGGTAGTCAACTCCAAAATGGAACGGGCATTAAGAATGGACCTTATAAAAGGCTATAAAATGGATAATTGGTGGTTCTTAAATGGACCTCCACATTCATTGAATGAATCAAGAAAAGATGCATTGGCAATAGTGAGAGCCAATCATGCTCTTTGCTTTTCCATCTTTCTTTAGAAATTGCAAGTGAACCATTCATGGAAGACCTAGAGACATAAAATAAGGACCTATGGCACATCTCCTTTGAAAATTCATAACTAATTCAAAAATGAGTCAAAAATTATGAAACCACTTGTGTTAGATTCCTCTTCAATTTCTCTTTCTCTGAAAAATGGACTAAAAATATTTTCATTCAAATAAATACATGAAAAAAGCACTTAAATACTCCATTACAGAGCCGATTACCTTACATGGTTCACATTATTTCAAAAAGGATGATTTCCACGGTGACCGGTGCGTCCTTACAAGTTTAAATAACCGCGGCATCAGGCTGCCAGGGCCGCCGGAGCTTCCGGAGTTTGACTGGGTGGGTCTCTCCACTCAGTCGTGAGTCAGTGTTCCGCACATCGTCCTCCAGTCTCTTGCATGCTTCGGAAAGTACTCCGTATAATATCCCACTGGCACCTGTCCGCGACCGTAGTCCAAAACACACCTGAAGCTCCATCCGTCAGAAGCACAGCCGTAGCAGGCCACTTGTGGCTGGCAGGCTTGTATTCGATTCCTTTATGGCAATGAAATCTCGTTTCATTTGTTAAAAAAGAAAAGAAAAGCACAGCCCTAAATCTTCTATCATCATCATTATTAATTTATTTTACTCAAAAGATAAATCCTCCATTCAAAGTGGGCCCAGCAAGGTGGATTTACCTCGGGAGAAAATGCAAGAATTTTTCATTTTTTATAAATGAATATTTTTTAAAATTTTGAATTCATATTTGCAATAAAAATTCAAAGACCCCACATTAGCTACAGCATAACATTCAGTAGCATTGGGTGGCTCTGCCTTATGGAGGGCATGGAATATTCGACACCCCAACAGTGTTTCATCAATAACCGACTGAAGTAAGTTGGAATATATAAGGTAAGAGGTCCTATAATGGACCATCTAAGGGCTGAAATAGAATTTCAGGGAGGTAAAACCTGTAGAAATATTTTTCAGTAAATTTTCCTTCAAAAACAAGTAGAATTGACATCAAACCCAAGTCGTTTCATATTTTTCTGCGCTTTTTTGAATTAGTTATCAAAATTTGAAGTTGAAAGGGCATAGGGCTATAAAATGGTGCCCTAGCTAAAATGTACATTGTGAGTACATTGCTAAAGGCTATGAAAAGAAACATGTACACTACTATACATTTAAGATAGGGCACCATTTTAGAACCCGCTCCATTTAAGAGCCTTCTACCTTAGAAGATGAAGAGGCTGTTGGGTGTAGAATATGCTACACCCTTCATTGTAGAGAGAAGGCAGAGCTACAATTTACTACTGGATGTTATGTAGTGAGTAGTACAAGTCTGAAACATACCGTGGACACGGCCCAAAATAAGTTGAGAGACTTTTTTTTTCACTTTTATCCCAAGAACCCAAAATTTACCCTGCTCACTGGGCCCACTTTGAATGGAGGATTTGGTGTCCTGCCTCCGTCAGAAGGGCTGCAAGAGCATCCCCATGCCTGCTCTTCAAATGCCACACTTTACACATTCTGGACAAGGAAAATCAGTGGCCCACAATGTTTAAAGTGTTGCTTTGAAGAGCAGGCATGGGGATGCTCTAAGTTATCGTAACTTACGACTGACGGACGGACTCCCAAGAGTTCGGGACTTCCAGTTCACCGCAGGCGGGCACGTGGGCAGGCAGGGCCTTGGAAGGCAGGAACTGACGAGCGCTCAGCGCCGCAAGTTCAGTCGCACTGCTGCAGATAAACTTAGGCCTGAAAGAAAATCAAAGCAAGGGAGATATGAAGATAAAAGGGGGATGACGGACTCGTGGGGGATTGGGGCGGGACTCTTTGGTCGGTGCTAATATCTTATAAGGATGTTTGTTGGCACAACGTGATTAGGGTTAGGGTTTGGATGGAGGGTTGGGACAAGAGCCTCACGGTCACACCATTCGGCTCGGTTTCACAATAATTCCCGTCCATGTATCCATTCCCGTCCATATGTAGCAAGGGTGCACATTTTTTAAAGAAAAATATGCACCCTTGCTATATATGGACGGGAATGGATACATGGATGGGAATGGGTGTTCCCACTTTAATAGTTTTTGCAATGGATTGGCAATTGGAGAATATCCAAGGTAGAATCACCTATTTCTGACCACGGACCTATACCTAGCTTGTAGAATGCGGCTATTTCCAACCAAGGCTAGAAGAAATTTCCAATCAAAGCTTGGAATGTACTTTTGTCCCATTTTCAAGATTGGGACTAATAAGATCATGACACATGTCTCAAAGTGTCATAAAGTATTTAGGAGGTGCCAAGTAGGAAAGTAGTCTCAACTATGATCCGAATTAGAAGACTCTAGACATTGACTATGGATTTAAAGCACTTTTTGGCTTCCAAAAATTATAGTAATTTCAATTTTGGGAATAAAATTATGAAAAATTTGCAATCCCCGTATTTCCTATCTTTCTATGTAGGATAAATTTGCATAGCCTCATATTCTTCATGATCTATTCTAGTATTGCTTAAGTAATTGGGTATAGGTGGCTCTACCTTAATGTGCATTTAAAGACTTTTGCTACAAATGCTACGGGATGGAAATTTTGAGTTTCCAAATCTTATTCACAATGACATACATATTATACACAATGCAGTTAGGGTTTGATTGGAGCAGACAAGAGCTTCATGGTCACACCATTTTTGTTGGTTTCACAAAATAAAATTTTGGAATGGATTGGCAATTGGAAAATATTTAATGTGCATTTTAAGACTTTTGCTACAAAGGCTATGGCATGGATTGTCTTATTTTCTAAATTTTGAGTTTCCAAATCTTATTTACAATCACATGCATATTGTACAATGCAATTAGAGTTTGATTGGAGTAGACAAGAACTTCATGGTCACATCATTTTTGTTGGATTTACAAAATAATTTTTGCAACGGATTGGCAATCAAGGGAGTATTCTACATGCATTTAGGTTTTGGTTTCAAAGGCTACTAGTGTGCCTTGTATTGTTGCCACAACCAAAATCAATATTAAAGTATTTTTTTAATTTTTTAATCCATTAAAAATTTGAAATTCAATAACTTTTACATTGTAGATTCGAACACAGCCCATGCATCCTTCCTTGCCGAGAGCTTTCCAACAATACCAATAACTCAAAAATCAATAACTTTCACAATGTAGGTCAAAATGTGATGAAACAAAGCCTATGCACCTCTCTTCACCAAGAGCTTTCCAACCGTACTAAACATCTAATCAAGGAATGCATAGGCTAAGAGATCTCAATGTAACAAAAATAAATAAATAAATAAATAAATAAACACCATGTCTTAAAGTATAGATGGCATTGATTGTCTCATTTTAAAAAAATTGAGTTTCCAAATTCTATTGACAATGGCATTCACACTACACAACATGATTAAGATTTGATTGTAGTGGATACAACCTCATGGTTACATCATTTTTTTTGGTTTTACAATATAAGTTTTATAATGGGTAGGCAATAAAGAGAATATTCTTAATGATTTTATTACTTGTGCTTCAACTCATTTTTTGAGGAAAAAAAGATACATTATAGGTAGTCTTTTCAATGTTGTTCTTAAATGGGGACTATTCTCATACATTTGGATATTAACCTTTATATACTCTAGGGGCCCTTTTTTCATTATAAAACATTCAAAACTACCATTTCTATTGCAAAATAGTGAAACAACTTAAAAAAATTGTTATTTTGCATATCTAATTTTAAAGATCTTGTATTAGACTACTACAAGAAAGTTGGAAAGAAATTTTGAAAACTTTCATTACATAGATTGCAAGACATTTGCATTTAAAGTTAAGAAAGCAAATTTTTGGGTATGTTCCTTGACTACATTATTTGGCTTTAAATCTTCTTTAATTGAATATTTTTGCACACTTTGATTTCATATTTTTGTATTGAATATTTCAATTGATTGATTGAGAAAAACAATTCTAAGATGGAATTGAAACACGCTAATACCAATGACAACATAGTTTGTGTAAACATATTAAAACTTGTGAAACTTTTTTTTTGTAAAAATTGAATTTGAAACAAATTTTGTAAGCTATTTTTCAAGATGTTTCTATGATTGACCACAAAATAAAGATGCTCCGTAACTTTCACATCACTAATTCAAATGGAATTAATCAAAGCTTATTATGTAGACAAAACATAATCAACGAGAAATTTATTTATTATTCAATAATTCCAAATTTTTGTGAAATATTTTAGGTATTTAGTCTCGCCTTTTTTGAGCTTATTTTGGCATGACTTTTGCTCTTGGGCACCAATTGAAATAAAATATATAATCCCCCCCAAATAATATAATTTCCTATTTTTATAAATTCACCTAAAAATGAATTGCCTAAAATTCAATAGAATAGAAATTGACAAATAGTCACAAAACTGCCAAAAGTCAATATTCTAAGTTAAAAAATACTATTAATCAAATTTTATTTGTGTTTTCAAATTTACACTTAAATCCCTAATAAAAAATATGGAGAGACAAGGGCTATTCTTGTCTTTATACCAAAAGGTGATTATTCAAAAAAGGCCCTCAAAATTATAGAAAAATGAGTAGATCATTTGTCATATGTACAAACTTCATAGCTTTGTTCTTTTAGTTTATAAATATTGTCATTATACAACTCAATTTCAATCTATCTCTATATGAAACTAAGTATAATCTTGAAGTCATTACAATAGAATAAAACCAAATTGTTTCCATCTATATTAGTTACAATTGGATTGATTTCAATTTGGACCATCCTACCTTCTACAATGACTCTCTAAAGTATTTATTCACTTGCTTTTCAAGTAAGGTCCTATTCAAACTTTCTCACATCATAATTTATATAACTTTTGTCAACACAATTTTTTTTCTCTTAAAGTCCAAAGTCAATTTAACTACTTATTTTATCCAATTAGACATTATTTCTACACAACATACATTCAGAAGCTTTCAACCTATAAATGAGGGACTTGGTTGTGAGAGATTCAACCTTATTGATACTAAAATACTCAACCAAAAAGCTTGATCAATCTCGTCACTTTATACAAAGTCCACATTTTTTTTTTATCACTACTAGAAAAATTCATTGAAAGGTTGAATTGACTTTAGTATTTTAAAAAAAATGCTCTATTGCCTTGTTGTGGTGGGTGGTAGGTTGCAAGTTACACAACAAAATCAAATAATTTTTTTCAATATTACTTACAACTTTACAAGCCATTATATATGCAATTAATGGTAGAAAGCCAAATTACGAAAATTTCTCAAACAAAGATTTATCAATAAAGATCTTTACGAATCTAACATTGAATTGAACACCCTCTATCTTCTATTTTCCAATACCAACTATCCTTATTTTTCTACCATATTTATTGTGACAACATTTTTTTGGCATGCTTGAATTGCAATACTCTAAAAGTAATGATGCATAAACATAAATGTCACTGAACTTAGCCAATGACATGACAGAAAGACCCCCACTCAATATTGAACAAAAATAAGGATGGCATAATTTCAAATTGGATGGGTTGTGCATTTAAGCAAGCCAATCAAAAACATGAAAGAAAACCAATAAAAAAATCCATAAATTTTCTATTTAGAATATAAAATGGAGAATAAAACAAACCAACTTATGATTTGAAAAAACAATTCAATATGGGAATTGAAGGAAAATAATTGGTAAAACTCAAAATGTCTATAGTGAAGAAGCTAATATTCAATGACATGCATTGAAATTATGACTTGTTGCAAAGCATGGCAAATCCCATGTAGCATGTGAAATCTCTAGTGCATCATCAACCTCCACATTTTGATGAGTGTTTGGATGTTGTGCTTGAAAATACACTACAATAGAATTTCTAATGAGCAACATTCTCCAAACCTCTCTAATGCAATATTGGTTGTTGGTTCACACCTTGGCCCTATACAAACATTATGAATGCCATTGACCCTCCCTCACTGCAATAACCTCTCTAAATACTAGAATTTCTGAAATTTTTTCCTCATCTTCTCTAACTAGCATACTACAAAATCCTAGGATTAAATGTATAATAATACAGAGTACTACATAACCTCTCTAATGTATTGAGTTAGAATGGTGTTGGCCATACTGCTAATGAGAAATTTTACTGCACAACATTTGGGATTTTCAATACTGGATTCAAGTGTCTATGATAAAACTGTCTCATTACCTTCAAAGTTTATCATGGTCAATCGTCCTGATTGATACACAGAGTGAGCATGAATGTAATTCGATCTCTCAGCAATTGCAACTTCAAAAACTGTAATACAAACCGTTAAGCAAAATGAAGATTTCAACTTTTAGCCTGTGGGATGTCCTCAATACTAATAAATAAGCGAAGGTTGCGGTTGGTGGTTGCAAAAATCCCAATTGTCTCTACTACCCTGCGGCTGTAAAACAAGTCACAAAATCGTCAGGGCGTCACGACACCGGTATGTAGATTGGAAACAATGGGCAAATAATTCAAAATATAGCTCAGTATTCGAAACAGTATCAAGTTCAGCAATATGGACATACCAGGATGATTTATTCTGTTCCAACAATAATGCGAACAAGACAAAACAAGAAAGATACAGCGGGTCTGTGATTATCTCCAGCATATAAGACATGAGTTCACAGATGCTTCAGAAAATCGTAAATCAATAGGCTGTACATGTTCAAAAGATTGACGAATCTCAAAGTAACAGTCTGCGCGTTTGCACGTTCAACCTATGATAATATACATTTCAGTCGCCAGTAATCCCTGATATATTGAAAGAGCCTTTCAACTCTTCATGGTTCTCGATGCCATTCCTTTCACGGATTCAGAGACAAACTTGATTACTTGCAAGCCTAAAACCTCCTGCTCACACGCACTATAAAACTGAATGGCCAACAACAGCACATTATTCGTACAAATGGCGAGGTTCCCACCATATGGATGCGGCAAGGGTCAATCTACAAGCTGATCATTTACCTTCTCAGAATAGTGGTCACGATATGCTTGACCTACCTCCATCCTTGGAAAGAAAACGATGTGGCGAGAAAGTCCTGAATCCAGACAGCCTCTTCGCGGAACCAGATATTTGCAAGCCTATTGTTCACAATCTAGTACAGGGACTCCCTTCATACATTGCCATTGGGTCTGGGTAGTCACACCACATGACCCAAATTCATCGGGAATGCTGAGAAGTCCTATTTCGATCGTTAGCACCCGCTGCACCTCTTGAACCCAGTAACGATGACAGCTCCAGCAGAGTATATATCATTGCTGCCATCCGCACTAAGAGCTCGAAGTTGAACCGCGTTCAGGGTGCTGGTCGTTTGAGCCATTTGAGCCATCGTGGTCGTGGTTGCATTCATGGTGATGATCTTGCTCCTTGACTTTGCCCTTGCCTTCACAATCATCCCCGTCGTCACTATCACAATCATCGTCCTTGTGAAATATGCAACAGATTTTGGACTTCTTCTTCTGCATGTGCTCATTATCTACAGTATCCTCTCTCCAAGAGACTTTCTTCTTCGTCCGAGGTGCCAATCGCAAAGTCACCGTCTGCACTTGCGGAGGTGGCTGTTCGGATGTGCTTGGCTCATGCAACAGCAAAGTCTCAGTTGTGGTGACCGTAACCGTATGAGTTTGAGCCATGGTGGATAGTAAACAAGAATCTAACGGGTATGAAAGCAATAACCTCTCTCCGTTCAGAATAACGACTCCTCTGCCTGGTTCACCTTCGCTAAACCCTTGTAATCCAGTTGAATCGACAATAAGGACATAATCAGGCGGAATTTCGATCGCAAAGAATCAAGAGAATCTTGAAGCCTTTCGTCCTGAGGGTTCTGGAGAGGGTAGTCTTTCAGCTGCTTGTCAAACACGCGGATGTTTCGCTGAGCTCTGGGTGAGAATGCGGTAGGGTCTCTTTGTAAGACAGCGATCCAGATGTCTACACAGCCTCGGAAGAATCCAATCTCTTCGCCAAGTTCAAAAGCAGTCTTCAAACCTACTTCCCTTCCCTCTGCCTTCCCAAGCTCCACACCATCCCGAAACCCGTCGTCGAAGCCTTGCTGCAAATGTGAGCCTTCTAGGTTAACCGCAGATTCAAATATATCCGCTACTTGCTCTGTTAACTGACGTTCAGGACCTGGCATCCTTAGCAAACGCTCCCTTGACCTGCATAAAACGCATCTACATCAACTACACAACCTTGATTCACTCCCGCAAGCTCTACAAAATGCTCTCAATGAACTCACCGTGTATCACTCGCAAACACTCCCGAGCAATTGGTCGATTCGCACCACGAGGATTTATGCCTTTGAACATCACAACACCCTCACAAATGAATCGAAATATCACCGCTAGTTCCCAATTCCGTAACAATACCACCGTTAACACACCATCAGTCGTCCGCCAAGACGAATCTGGACGAAAATGAAGCTGCGACGCGTCATGCAACACCTTGCAACTTTGCTTCTCCCAAGATAACAGATCAATTATGGTAGAAGGGCCCTTCCCCGTTCTTGACTAGAATTCTAGCACTGTATTGGAGCCCATACTGTGCCTCGTGAATGGTGTTCTTTCAATTTTGGAGTTCATATCCTGACCCTAAGGAGAATAATAACCAACTCCATCTACATAAGTCTTTCTTCTATTACAGTTACAAATTCCCTGACAAATATAAGATTGTAATTGAAGAAGACGCGATCTGCTCTAAACGCAATCTGTTCTGCTGATAAAAAGCAGAAGAAGACGAAAACTAAAGCAGACAAAAAAAGATGCTCATCTTCAATTGGCATCCCAAACACCAGTGACATCTCTCTATTTCAGCTACAGGGCTCTCAAATAGGTGTTTCAAATACCACTGACAACAAGCTTCCATTACTCCTGGAAACGGGTCATTACCAACCAGAGTTCCTACATCGAGAGTGAACCTCACCATGTCTCCTACTATCACTCGAGCCATGACCAGTTCTTCTCCAAAAATGTCTCCATCAACAACTCCATATCCCCTGTTTGCCAAATGAAATTCAAATTGAAAAAGAAGTTGATGCAATCTCTGCAATAGTAATATATCTGAACTCCAGACAGGTAGAAGAAGAAGAAGACAAAAAACGGAAGAAGCCCAAAACAAAGATGCTCGTTCTCAATTGGGATCTTCTCAAACAGCAGTGACATCTCTTGCAAATTTAACTTCAGCTACACGTTTTTCATGAACAACTCGCAACTAACCTCCCTTGCTCCAGGAAAAAAGGGTTACACCAAACAGAGCGATCCAGGGTTACGAGTAAACCCCAACAAAATTAATCAAAACCTACAAGGGCTCTTTGATCATCGCCCAAATCGAGCACGTCAAAATTACATGGCCAACACATCCACAGAAACTTCGACAGGGAGACTTACCTCACAATTCTCAACAAATCAGGCAATCTTCGGCTTCCGAAACACCACCAAGGATCAAACCCTTGACGTCCGCTTGGCTCTGGTCCATCAATCAATTCTGTTCGTACCGATTAACGGAGCACATGAACGCGTGAGATCAGGAAATTCAAGCGAACGGTTCAATGAAAACAGCACACGCGTTCGTCTCGCAGATTGCACCCCAAGTCAAGGTTAAGGTCTACGGACGTACCGCCATCGCTGCTGCTGCTACTGTGAAGTATGCTCAGCCAGGTTTAAAAAACCTGCCACAGATGGCCGTGATGCCGGACGCCGCTGCGCAGCTCCGGAGGCGCCTTTCAACTGTCGGGACTTTCCAGGTAGCGATCAATTGATCTGCAGAGGCTGAGAACCTCCCAGGCTCAATCCAATACTGTAAGTTTAGCCGTAAGCTAGCTTGTCTCCCCGAATACCGAGAGTAGAAGGGAAACGACCGGGTGGAGGGATGCAGAGAGCGATTAGGTCAAAATTAGGGTTCGGTCAAACAGGTGAACGAGGGTCAGACAAAGAAATGGAGAAGCGCTCGTATGCAGACCAGGGCTTTTTTTTTTTTGCTTTCTGGTGCCAGATTGCACTGGAAAAAATAATTTGGCTAAAAAATGCCAAAAAAAAATGTCAGAAAGTTTGGATGAAATTGCTAGATAATTTTGAAATAAATAAAAATTTATATGAAATTGCTTGATTGTGGATGAAAACCATACTATACATTCAATAAGTGGATGAATGTTGCAATTTGGAGCACCACTATGAGAATTCTATATTCAAAGTTCTAGTGAAGAAAATACAACTTGTGACATTTTATTTTATTTTTTAAAATACATAAAAATATAACACTTGAAAAAAAATTTGGTGATGAGATTTGACCAAAAAACTCACCAGAATAATGTTTTATACCTTTGGTAAAAAATGCATAATGAAACTCTCTTTGTGGACTTCTACAAGACGTAAAAATAAGTATTTTTAGAATTACTTTGTATAGTAGCTGTAAGTCTACTAAGAAACCATCATCTCCAAATTTTAAGTCAAAATTCGTTTTTTGGAAGATAAATGGTGCTAAAAACCCCTGAATCAAAAATTGTGAGAAAATTTTGAGGCTATTTAAAAATAATAAATTATTTCTTAAAAATCTCCAAAATTAATTACAGATATGTAATAACTATGAGTAGCTTCCCTGTAAATTTTAAGTCATTTGGAGCTAAAATACAAAAGTTATGGCCAAAAAAAAATTAAAAAAATTAGGGTATGACAAAACGCAACAAATAGTACAAGTGTTTCTTGCAATCACCCTCATATAGGTCTTTTCATTTTCGACTAAGGACTAGTTGTAATATTGAGAGACTTGCAATCATAATGTGCCATAACTATGTTGGGAACTATACTGTAAATAATCACTATTCATCTTTATTGCATGGAAAGAGAGCATTCTACAATGCAAGAATGAGGAGTGATCATTAATCACACAATGCCCAAGGGGCCCCAAAAGTGGCTGCATATAGTCTAGAAGTCCAATTCAAAGTGCTATAACTTTTGCATGTAATGTTAAAATTCAATAAAAACTTGTTGAAAAAGTTACGCATCTCAGTCTAGTTGGAAATATATTTATAAATATGTAGATGTATCCCTACTAATAACCAATGGGCATCTAAAAATACATTATATTACATTTGCTTTGTTTATATAAGTGAGGCTTTGCTTGTATGTATACTTTTAATTAATAGAAATGGTTTTGAACTCATTTTTACAGTTGATCTCAAAATCCTCAAATGTTTAGTTTTTAGTTTTTTTAATTTTATAATAAAATTTGATTTATTATAAATTAAAACTTCAACATACCCCTAAGTATACTCTTTTTCTTTCCAAAATTCTATATCTACAAATATTCGTAGCTCAAAAAATACATTGTTTGATGTTTTAATTTGTAGAAATAGGAAAAACAATTTTCAAAGAAACTAAAAACTAGACATTTATAAGTGAAAATTGATGTTATTAATAATGAGATTTGACCATGAAAATGAGGTCAAAACCATATCTACTAATTGAAAGTGTGTACACAAGGGAGGCCTACTTGCATGAACAAGGTGGACATAAACTAATGTATTTTTGGATGGCCTTTAATAGGGACACATTGACCTACTGTAAGAATATACTATAGAAATTTCACTTAAAAATCATAACTAGTTAAGCCACTCATATATGATATTCAAACCTATAAACCAAAATGTTTGACAAATTAAAAAAATTGAATTTTAAATATAAAATGAATTTTAATTTTTTTTTGAAATATAAGGGATACAATTATAGTGAAGATAGTTAAAAAATGGATTTTATATTTTGAGTATTTGATTGAATTGATTCATTATTTCATTATTCAAAAATCATAGGATATATGATAAGAGAACGACTTTCATGGTAATGGAAGATCAATTAGTGTTTCTCACAACAACAAAATGAGGGTATAAATGACTTACCCATGATGATTATATAGAAGTCATTTCTTGTCTACAATGACTACAAAGGCATTAATTTCTTATTCACAACGACTATAAAATAGTCATTTTGCAATCATTGTTAAGTTATAGTCATTGTTGACATTTTTTTTTGTAGTGTCTTGCAATGATCCAAGTGTAGATTTTAGGCCACAAAATCTAAACTATAAAAAGTGTCAAAGTATTGAAATAATGCCATTTTAATGAAATTTTTCATAGTAGTAGCAAATGTCTTCATGGCGAATTTCATTAAAATGGCGGTATTCCATTAGTTTGACACTTTTTACAATTCAAACCGCCCGGTCCGAAATGTAAAACTATTATAGATTTTGAAATCTATATGTGTTGTAGATGTCTGAACTCTATACCAATCCAAAATATTTCAAACCATGCAGTTTAAAATCTAAACCTATTTTAGATTTTGAAAATCTATATGTTTCATAGAGTTTTGAAAATCTATACCAGTCATAAATGTCAGTTTCACTTTAGACCGCATGGTCTGAAAAATGGCATTTGGAATAACACCATTTTAACGAAATTTACCATCTTCCAACTTGTCTTTCTATATTTGGGATGAGCTTTTTGTGTTGTACGTAAAACTTGCTTATTGAATAAGGGAAACACATGGATTTCATAACTTAGCCAAACATTCTACTAATATGATCAAGATGAATCTAAAAAATAAATAATTATTCATTACCAAATAGATTACTATGTGCGTCATCTACTTAGGAGTTCTAGCTATGATCTTGCTCTCATAAAACTTCAAGTAATCGACGCTAGTTTGTGACTCAAGGCAAGAATGTGCTTCAAAAAAATGAAATTGATTATGAAATTTCAAGAGCTTAATTCCAAACAGTAGTAGCTTTAATTAACCCCTAAAAGTCACAAACCAAACAGCTCTGAAGACTAGACCATTCTAAAAAATAGCAAAATAACTTGAATTTGAATTGATTATTGCATTCCTCACCATATCGATGTATAGCCAACAACCTCATCAATCTAGACTCATTTCTTTTGAGAAAATTTACTATACAGATGCAAACATTATAAGGTTTGATGAACTCAGTCTCCCATAATCAAAGGTCGGAAAATCATGCCCTGTGACGTTCAAGGGTTAACTTACAATAAATAAATAAATTTAAAAAAAATTTAAAAAAATAAAAATAAATAAATATATATATATATATATATATATATATATATATATATATATATATATATATACATTTTTTGTGATATAGTGTTTTTACCTTGCATAAGTGTCAAACAGACAAACACGGACAACGACAGAGTTTGCAATGAATCCATCGCTTGCGTCTTACTTCGTCAAGGAACCAAAGCTGTCCACTTCTTCCCGGCCTTTGGAAAATACCTAGCAGTCAATTGAACCACCGAGCAAGCTATACATTCACAAACAGAATATCCTAACTAACTAAAGGACCGACATGGAAAGCCTTTTGCCTCGGATGGCCGGGAAGGAGAGTCCTTTTACACAGGTAGTAAGGTAATTATGTTAGGTGTAATAGGTATTTTTTATTACAGTAGCTGGAAATCTTCGACGAGGTATACTTGATCTCCTGTATATCATGTTAATTTCGATCGAAATGTTGTATGAATACAGAGTTCTTGGAAAAGACATAATCATCAACCAAGATCGATGTGCACCTGTGCTCGGTAGCTAGAATCGCTTTGGGACTCGATCTAGCTAGCTAGCTGAAGTCTCCTATTGTAACTTCAAAATTCCTTTATTACTTCAAATTGATCGACATACATCAAGTCATCTAGGTTCTGCACATGGTGTTCTCTCGATCTAGCTTGAGATTGTTTGTCACCCTAGTGCGCTATTCCCAGATCGATGGCATGATTCAAGTAACCTCACTCTACCACCAAGAAACATGGCATGGTGTCTAAACATCGCAGCGAGGAACAGTGTCGCAGTGACCGGCCGGAGTATCGCCGTTACACACCGCGTCGTAATCTGCAACATAGCCATGCTGGCCACCTTTGACCAAGAAGACCTTGAGCCACCAGTTGTCGTCCACAACGAACGAGCTTTCAAGCCGGCAATCCACCTCGAAGAAGGTGCCCTGCTCCAGTGGGATGAAGAAGCTTGGGACTTTCCCGGGCCGCTCTTGGAGCTTCGTCGCTCTCACAGTCTGGCCTATCACCGCGCCTTGTGCCACGGCGGTGAAGCAGATGCTTGTAACGAGCACGGCCACCACAAGCATCAGCGAAAGCTTCCTGCATGCCCGTATGTGGGATTAATTACAGCTATTAAACCATGCACGCATACTCATGCTGACATGACATGCGCGCAATAAGAAGAACTCAACAAGGACGTCCACGTAAATTTCAAGAGCAGCGTGAATGAATTGAAAAGTCGGTAAATTTAGTATTTCTAACTACCCTGCGAACGCACAGATAGCAATATCTGTCCTTATGAATTGCCACTTCGTAAAAATGGACTAGTTGTACGTATGGAGAAAAGGTTCCCATGGCAATCGCTTCACGCACCTAGCTACACTCTATCAATAGAATAGAAGCAGATTATAAACCCGAGCTCGCTGTTGAAGTATATCGTGTCCAAATGCAAGCAATTAATAAGTTCGGAATGGAATTGTGATATGTAACTGCGAAACCAAGTAAACCAAGGAACGGACTGGTTGCAACGCGCACGACACGGAGAAAGATGGTCAGGAGTACAACCTTGCCGTCGCCATCGGGTATACCTGCATATGTGTCTTCCTCTCAGATTAATTGAAAACCTGTGCACAACACAAACACCACGCGCGCAGCACATCGTGAGTCTACAGTTGGGGAAATTTTTCTGTATACTGTATACACAAGCTAGCGAAATGAAACAGTCATGCATTCACAACGGAACGAAGGCCTAGGGTCGGATCGAGAAGTTCGAGTTAGCTACCGACGTGAGACTGAGATCTAGTGACGAGTTGCAACTCCTCAAAATAGCCAGGAACTTCATGAGAACAAGAAAGCCAGCCAATTGCATTGGCTACGTAATTGAATTGATCAAAATGAGCAAGCCAGCAACACAACAGCGATCGATTGCATCAGCATGCAAATCTAGCTACACAACGTTTCTGTGCACGTTCATCGGAGTCAGAGCACAAATTGCAGAATGATCGAGGAATCAGCAAGGTGCGGGAAGACCTTGAATGGAAGCAAAGCGGCGATGGTGCTACAGGAGAATTGAAGGAATTGAAAGCCAGATCGAGGCACACTGAGTGTGGGCCGAGCGAGGAGTCTGTTTTTATCCTGCTCCCCACTCGGATGAAAGTTGTTTCAGTTGGTTTTCACACATCCAACTGAAGGCGAGACTTGCACGCAATGCACTGTGGTACAAGGGATGACTGAATAGTACCATTAGTATCTGTAAGAGCATCTCAAATGGAGCACAATTTACTTCTTCGTTTTGCACATCAAGAGACTATCCGGACCTTTTTTCTTAACCCTTGAACGTTGACATAGACATTTCGTGTCGGATGGATGACAAAGAATTTTTTTGTCAAGGGCAAAAGTTCAATTATTCTTTTCTGAAATTTGGTGTCGAAAGGGGAGATTTTCTATAATAGTTTCACTTTCAATAAGTGTTTTTTATTTTTTATTTTTTAAATCAATGACTCCCACAATATCAAAATGGATGATTTTCATAGTCACCATTCACCAGTTTGTTCTTTAAAGATTAACTACCATCCTATTGTTTAAGGCTAGGGTGAATTGACAATCTTTAGCTCACCCCTAGAGGAAAATGCTAAATTTTTTTTTTACTTTCCATAGTCCACATATGATAAAATTTGCAAATTTTGAATTCATATTTGCAATCAAAGGCCCAAATTTTATTGCTAAGGGTGTGTATGTATACAATTGTACAAGGTAGATTAATCAAGCACCGGGTCAAGCACATAATTGTTTTTTTTTGTTTTTTTTACAAATTTACACTATTAGAATTACAAAGAGGGGGTAAGTGAGGGGCAAGTTCCCTCCGACCTTATTTAGCATGTTATGGGTCATTCCAAAAAACATTTGTACTATTTTGTATCGCACATTGTCTGATGATTAGGATTTCGGTCATAATTGTTTCATCTTTTACTCTTTTAGGTCCAAATGACTCAAAATCATAGACAAGGTACATATGACTATAAATCTATAATACACCTTTTCAAATTTTTTAGAAATTTTAGAATTTTTTTTTCAATTTAATGATAGGTGTGAATATTATGTCACGCCTCATGTCACACTTACTAATTTTGGATTTTTTTGAATAAATAGTATCCAAAAAAACAAATTTGGAGCTAAAATTTGGAGGAGATGGTCTTATGGTATACTTTTAGCCAATATTTAGAGAATTTTCAAAAAAATCATTAAATGTCATGTAAGAATTTATGTAGTGAGCTCTTTTTGCTTCTATCTTGAAACATATAAAAAATTATTTTGGTAGTTTTTTTGGAAATGACCATCTCCAATAAGTTAGAAGATGCAAATGGAAAAGTTTTCATTGCTTAAATTTTTATTATTATTTAATAATAAAAATATAGAATATCTATTTTCTCTAGATCTAGTATTTTTTTAGTTCTCTTATTTAGAGATTTTTTTAACAAATTTCCTTTGGTGGTTAACTTTACCTTTAAGGTGTATACATTTATTACTTTTTAAAATCTTTTTAAAAATTATTTTCCTAATTTTAAAGTATTCTAAAAAAAATTATGCATATTGTTTCAAAAGACAACAAAGAGTACATGTATTTCTTGCATTAGAGGGGATTTGAGGGTTCCAAAGGGCCATTTCAGGATTGTTCCCAAAATTGGTCTTCGAATGGTTGGTCGTTGTCAAGGCCATCATTTTCCTAAATAAATAAATAAATTTTGGGTCTTGAAATATGAAAAAAAAACCCAAAAAAATTATTTTTTCAAAAAAAGAAGTTAATGACGTGGCACCCTCTCGACCATGTAGGATTCTTACAAAACTATGTTCCCACAATAGATTACGCGATTTTGGGCTATGGGAACTCACGGGCTCCTAGAGCCTTCAAATCTCCCATAATGCAATCACTCTTATATGCTCCAAGCCTCTAAGTGAGGTGGAAATTTCACATCGTTGAAATGAAAGGCTCTTTCATGAAGGCTTGTTATACAAGAGCATTGTCTCCATAGATTGTAATGGGGGCCTACCATGTTTTACTGCCATTGAAATTTACAAAATGACGTGGCTCAGTCCTTGATATCATGGAAAAGATTATCAAAGAGAAGTGAGATCACTCTATTCAATCTATTGTGCTATATATACAAAGCAATGTTATGTAATTATCAACATAGAAATTTGCACCCTATTAATTGAAAATGGCAATTAATGCATATATTGGAACATTTAAAGGCCTTTTTTCATTTTAAAGGAGACTCTAACCAATAAATCATATCTTTACAAAATTAGTTGGTATGGTTGGTATGTCATATAGTAACTATGTCATTCATACAACAAAAAAGAAACATTGCAAGAAACATCTTACATGTTTTTGCTCAAAATAGCTTGACTATTGCAATACTACAACTTTTGGGATAATTTTTTTTTAAATGAAATAAAATATGGAGAATTTATAAATCTTTATAAATATCATGTGACTATGTGAGTGAAAATTATAACCTAGAAAAATTTATATTTAAAAGTTATGCTCTCTCAAAGAATGATGGAAAATGTAAAAAATACATACTTTGGAATTTGGTTTTTGGAAAGCAATAATTTTTTCTTAAAAACCCTAGAAAAATATATTTATTAATCATTTCTAACTTGAAGATGCTTCTTCTCAACCATTTGCATCTTCAAGAAAAAAATTGTGTTTTCTCCATGTACACAAAGGTAGTGCATTTTGAGCATATGTAGAAGGTAAATATCAAACTATTTTTATTAAAAAATCTTCACAAACTTGTATAACCATAGTAGAAATCTTTGTATCCCAACTTTCATCTTCAAATTTTCATTTTTGGGTTGGAAATAGTACTAAAATCCTTCAAAATGGCCAAATTTGACATCTGCTCAAGAGTAGATTAAAAATAATAAAATAATTCAATTTTTTTTTAAAATTACACAAGATGTGCAATCTTTGCAACTATCATGTCTATCTTCACTCCAAATTTCATACAAAATGAATATACTATGTAAAATTTATCACTAAAAAACCGCCTACCTAAGGCCAACTAGCTAAGGGATACATAATTGACAAGTATTTCTGGCAACAACCCAAGAGTAGTATAAGCACATGTAGTAGTGTACAAACTACAAAACAAGGACTTTTTTATTTGTAAATATCTATGTTAGAGCTTTAGGGTCTAAGTTGTTCTCTAAGAAGAGAGCTTTAGGTTCCAATTTTCAAATTCAAATTTATTTTTCCGAAATTCAAATTGAACAGAACACCTTCAAATTCACTACAAGAGAAAGGGGTGTTTTAAGTAGTGTCCTAGACATCACGTCTTTTAAGTAATGTCTTTTAAGTAAGGTTTTAAGTAAAATTTTACTAAAAAGACTGTCTTTTTAGTAAAATTTTACTTAAAACCTTACTTAAAAGACATTACTTAAAAGACGTGATGTCTAGGACACTACTTAAAACACCCCTTTCTCTTGTAGTGATTGACAATCTAACATTCAATTGGAGGCTACAATTGTTTTATGTCATAAGTATTGAAAAAATGATCAAATGAATGTGAAATTTTGAAATGAATCTTCTTAAGCATAAAAGATTTATTCAAAATTTATTCAAAATTTTCAAAAATGATGAAGTAGAGGGGATTGAATTTTAAACATATGTCACACATGCGGTTTTTGGTATTAAATTAGTACTATCAAGTACCTTTTTTGAAGAATTACATAGTGAAATTTGGTAGGCTAGGTCTCATGCGGTTTTTGGTATTAAATTAGTACTATCAAGTACCTTTTTTGAAGAATTACATAGTGAAATTTGGTAGGCTAGGTCTCATGCGGTTTTTGGTATTAAATTAGTACTATCAAGTACCTTTTTTGAAGAATTACATAGTGAAATTTGGTAGGCTAGGTCTTCTAATAGAAATACACTTTTTTAGAAGAGAGATTTTTGAAATCATGCTCCAATGTGTTTTATATTGGCCTAAAGTGTGCATTACTCAAGTTGAAATCATGTTGAATTAAAAAAGATTTTTTAGTTCTAGCTTTGATATTCTATCTTTGTCTTTAGTTGGCAACAATGGCCATTTTTCAAATGAATTTTCTAATTAAAAAAAATAGAAATGCTGAAGTCTCATTTTTTACTATAAATTGTAGTATGTGACTCAAGATAGTATTTCACGGTATACAAAAAGACTCAATAGTACTACTAGGACTTATGGTGCCTTCAATTTGTTCTTTAAAACATTTTAATGGAAAAATTAAGCATTGCCATTCATCCTTGCTATTCACTAATGAACATTAGAAGTTGTTTAAGCCCTAAAAGCCCATTGTCTCCTTAGGGGACAATTTGGAGTTTGGGTAGGTTCTGTAGACCTCAATTTTTAATGGATTTTCTTGAAACTTTCTCATAAAGTAGGAAAACTGGTGAGCTTTATGGGAATATAATTTTTATTTCAATTGGTGCCTGGGAGCAAAAATTATACCACAAAAAGTGTGGATTTTAACTCGGTGGGTAGAAAAATAAATCCACAAAAACTTGAAATTAAATTTTTAAATTTTTTTAATCTTACAGATTATATTTTTGTCTACGTGTGAAGCTTTGATTCATTCCATTTGGATTAGTTATGTGAAAGTTATGAACAATCTTGTTTTCGGGCAGTCGGAGCGGGCAGTTTTTGAAAAAACAACTTATAGGATTCATTTCTCAATGCAATTTTCACATTTAAAAAAAATTGCTTGACAAGTTTAAAATTTCTTTCTAGAACAATCTCACCATTGGGATTATTGTGTTTCAATTCCATCTTAGAGCTATTAACGATTTAATTTTTCTTTTAATCTTGGACCTACTTCTACTTAATAATTTTTTAAGGAATGAAAATCAAGCATTTTAAAAAATATATATTTTTCCTATACTTTCAATTCAATTCTTAAATACAATTTTTTTTTAATTTAAAGTTCATTTTGTATAAAAATTCAACAAATGGCAATCAAAGTCATTTGAAATTGCAAGACAGTGTTTCAAAAAACTATGTTTTCCAACTTTGAATGCTCATATCTTCCAATCTATATGGTCAAGCTTCATGAAATTTTTACCACATGATTTCAGACAAACAAAGTAGAAGATCCTATGGTTAGATTTTATAAAAACACTTTTTTTGTTCTTTTGGATGAACGCAACAAAAATAACAGTTTTGAGTGTTTTTTGTCAAAAAAATGGCCTTGGACCTTTAAGGGTTAAATAGTAGATTTGAAATCTAATCGACTATCTAGACGTCATATTCTATCTACCAAATAACACTAAAGGTGATTTATAATACAAAAAGTAAAAAACATTTGAAAGTAAAAAAAGCAACAAATGATGCAAGTGTTTCTTGCAATCATTGTCATTGTATTACAAAGTTAACTTACAATTTGTAAAAATATTGGCCTATGCCCGGGCCTATGATTTGAAAACGAGATTGCTTCACTTAAAGCTTCAAGACTGAATTTACATAGTTGGCCTTCCTTTGCTATCCTAAACAATTTAGAAAAATTTAGATTTAATGATTTCAAACTACCATCACAAATTTCAAACTTAATGCCCAATTTGGGCAATGCGCACCCATTACTAATATTGAAAATGGCTTGCTTCTGCTCTAAATAAGTATTTGATAATTCAACTTGTTGCAAAAAATTGGTAGTTGCAATTGCAATAAGTCAATAACTATGGATGCCTATTCTAGGAATTTTGTTAACTATGGATTGTTCTACTTTAATGTACATACAATGAATGGGGCAATTTGAACTTCAAAACCGGTCTTTCTTGTGGTTTTAAGCATCTTGCACCAGAAGAAATTAGTGTTTGCCTCAACAAAATCTACTTGATGTGTTTGTTGAGGCAAATGCAAAAACTTTGTTGAAAAACACAAAAGAACGCAGATTTTGCGTGTGCCTCAACAAACACATCAAGTAGATTTTGTTGAGGCAAACACTAATTTCTTCTAGTGTTGTTTCTTGAAGGAATCTTTTAGTTTTTAAATCTTATCAAAACTTGCTCATTAAACATCTTATTTCTTTAAGATTTACACAAAAATATTTTTCTTTTCAAACATTTTGGTCTTTTTGGATCTTAGGCAAACTTGATTTTAGTCAAAAATTCTATGAATAAACAATTATTGTTTGGATACTAAAGGATTAATCTCATGATTTCATTTACAAAAGACATAAAACTTTCTTCATTAATCTATTGAAATCTTGAAATCAAACCTTTTCAACCTCAATTTTACATTCAAACTTGACATCTTGACCTTTAGTTGGTAACATAACTTCTAATCATTTTAAGAAGATCTTATGAATTGCAACTCCTTGAATTGGCTAAAATTAGCTAAGTTTCTACAAAAGAATCCTTGTGTACTAGTACATTATAAAATATTTAGAACCCTTTCATAAACACATTTTAGCCAAAATTGCAACAAGGAATAGAATTTGATAGCCAATTTGCAACTTCTTCAACAATGGAATCAACACAATTCAGTTTATTTTGTATTGCAATACTCTTGATAATTATTTATTTTCTATTTTTTTAAACAACACACTTTCAAGGAAGCCAAACTTAATGCTTGTTTTAATTGTTTGTCTTGAAGGTAGTATATAGTATTAAATTTCATAAACTAATTTTTGGATTAGTAGTCATGACTATATACCTTTGACCAATCCAACACAGCTTTAAGAGATCCAATCTAGTTTGATTTGACTCTAAGGATTAATTTGAGACAATTGACCAAAGTAGAAGAATTCTAGAACATTTCCAAGTTGAAAAAAATGGTATTTTATACATTTGGCTAAAGAAGAGTAAGGCTTGTATTCACAAAAATCACATTTGTTTTCTATGTTGAATGTCATTATGTCAAGAATTGGTGTAGGTTGGTAGCCCAATACATATACAAAAATGTGTAAAGGCTATAGACCCTTATAATGTAAAAGTATGTTCAATATATTTTTTGCATATAGCATACTAGACTTACAACATTCAATTTCCATGTATCACTAAACTTAACCTACCTCCTTAACCCTAAAAGACCAAACTTTGTTTTTGGGCAACATAACAATTTTGGGCATCTCATTATGAATGGAGTTTTTATTTTTTTATTTAAATTTTTCACACAATATATGTCTGAGGATCGGAGTATCTTTAAGGCCCAACAATTTTGCTAACTTTTGACTACATGGTTAAAAAATTATTGCATAATATGTGATTTTCTTTAATCTTTGGGTAGCCTAGGCAGATTAAAAAACTTTTAAAAAAAATAGAAATTTGGAATTGTTTTATTAGATTTTTGACTAAGTAGGAAGCTTTGAATCATTCTATTGTGATCAATGAATCAAAAGTAATGAGGAGTTTTTGGTTGGGATAATTTAGGGGTAGTAATAGAATCTCTACTCTACAAAAAAAATTGAAATTCTTTATTTAATTCAATTTTATTATTTTTGAAAAAAAATTGAAACTTTGGGTGAAAATAGTTTATTAATATATTCCAATAAATTGTTCTCAATTTAGTATTTTGAAGCATTTTCTACTTACTATTTTTTTCCTATATGTTGTACAATTCCAAATTATTCAAATTTTTTTGAGAATATAATTAATTTCCATTGAAGAATGAATTCAAAGAGTAACCACCATTTTGAACATTTTTTCATACAAATGTGACCTTGTGAAGTACTGCCGCCCAGATTTTTATAGGGATAAAAAAATGATTTTTGTCAATTCAAATGATAATATCTTGCAATCTACATGGTTGAAATTTTTGAAATTTTTTCCACATCTTTTCAAACTACCTTAATACAAGATCCTATGGTTACACGTGTCAAAAAATGTTTTTTTTCTAAAATTTTGCACTTGAATTTGAAATTGCAATTTTGGAGTGTTTTTGGTGAAAACATAGTCCAAAACCTTTACGGGTTAAAATGGAGAGTAGTTCAATCTTCTTTTTATTAAAGGAAAATTCAAGTCAAAGATTCCAATTGAAATATATACTTTTCCAAGAAAGATGCCTTTACTAAGATAATTGAAGTGTGTCACCTAAATTCCTAAAAGCCTATAAAATGTTAAGAAATAGATGGTCAAATTTCATAAATAGTTAGGGTTGCAAATGCAACAATTAAATGGTGATACACATCTATTACATAAAGTTGTAAAAACTACCAAGCGGGTGATTGCAAGAAACTCATGTATTATTTTCAATCACATGATGTGTATTGATTTATTTCTTAGCCATAACTTTTGAATTTTGGCTCTAAATGACTGAAGATTTATAGGAAAGGTACTCAACTACTCATGACTATTATACACTTTGTCTAATTTTTCTGTAATTTTTAGAAACTGTTTATTTTCCAAAAATAAACCACAATTTAATGTTATTCTTGCCAATTTGAAGTTTTTTAGTACTATTTAGCATCCAAAAAAACAAATTTTGAGCTATAATTGACAAGAATTGGGCCAAGTGTGGGCCTAGTAGATGCATGAAAATGTGTAATTACAACAAAAATCAGCCTAAACTGGCAGTTAGAGAATTTGTAAGGTGAGTAGTTAGTTCATGTGCCCCATCAAATTTTTAATGAAATAAATATTAAAAAAAAATCAATTTTAAAAAAAAACTTTAAAAATATTTTTAATCTTTTCTTTAATTTAAAATAAATAAATTATTTCATTGTAATTGCACATTCCTCGAAACTAAAATGACCCTCTCTAGGATCCAGATTTTCTCTCATGTGAGAGGAGATGGTATTCTAGTAGACTTGTAGCTAATGACCAAAGAGATTTTTTAAATATTTATTTTCATATACTATAAAAGTTCACAAAGTGAGCATCTTTCACATAGGTCTTATATGCAATTCTGGGTGTTAAAAATTCCCTATAGTGAGTCTTATTTTTTCTGGTGTTCACAAATATTCACATACGAGAAAAAACAAGACTCATAGGGAATTTTAACATTGGAAACTGAATATGATATCCTTGTGTTTCTATTTACATTTTGAAACATGTAAGAAATGATTTTGGTAAGTTTTTTTAGTGAATGGCCATCTCCATGAAGGCATGAAATTATTGCAAATGGTTAATTTTTATTTTATTTTTAAAAAAAAATTTCCTATTCTTTTGAAATTAAGACATTACATTATGTATTTTTTTTAATAGATTTGGCACTTTTCTAGTTCCCCTACTTAGAGAATTTTTCTATGCATTTCCTTTGGTGGTTAGCAGTGATCCCAAAACTGGCTAAATTTCGCTCAATTGCTACATAATTTCTTCATGTCCTTAGTGTAAGTTCAAAAAAAATCTTCCAAAAATGAACATTTGGCTAAAAACCTTGAACCTGTTTTGAGATCACTAGTGGTTAGTGGTTAACTTTGTCTTAAAGGTATATACATTAGTTATATTTTTTTAATTTGAAAAAAAATATCTTTTTAATTTTAACGTACTCCCAAAAAAATCATGAAATTGCAACCAAATTGATAGGTGTTTCCTGCAATCACCTAGGTGGGTCATTGCAAGAAAGACATGTTGAAAAGTATAGTGTTTTGTACATTATCCATTTTTTTCTTTGGAAATACTATATAATTAGTAGATCAACTTTTTAAAAATTGTAATTTTCACTATAGTTTCACATTTTAATTTGTAAAAAATAGGGAGAATAATTTTAAAAAAAATAAAAATTGCCCATTTGGGAAGACATTATGGTGAAGATTTTTCACCAAAATAATGATTTGAAAACCATCTTGATTGTTCAAAAATGCACGTGCAAAGGAGGCCTGTTAGTAGTTAGCACTTAGCACACAGTCATATAGAGGAAAGAGAATAATGATTTTTTAAATTTCCTTCAGTAGAAATATACCTACCAAATGTAAGAATAGACTCTAGAAATTTCACCTCTAAATCATTAATTTTAAGTTTTCTCCAATACTAAGAATCCACATACTGCAAAGTTTGACAAATTAGCTAAGTTTAAATTTAAATATAAAATAATTTTTGAAAATTTCTGAAAAATAAGGGTTATGATTACTATCAAGTTAACCATCTCTAATAAAAAATTTCAAGTTCAAAGAGTTAATGCTTCAAAAGTTATAGCACATGACAATTCCATCACTCAAAGTGTGACACCAAATAGTACAAGTCTTTTTTGCATCCATCCATGTGTAGATTTATATTTCAAGTGCCTTACCAAAGTAGTGGAATACTCTAAATTAATGAAATTGGCATTTAAATTGGTCACACTAGAAACATTTACAAGGTGTACTAGCAAAAAGAAAATTAGAAACAAAATCACAACATGATGCAAGCATGCACAAGTGCATCACTTGTAGTTACTAGTATAGAATCACTTCTTGCATGCCTAGTGTGGCTTATTCTAGAAACAATGTTGTGTATTTATAGGTGAAATTAGTTTGTTGAACAATGTCTTGCAGAATCCAAGAAGACCAAAACAAATTCAAATTACAAACATCAATTTTTATTTTATTTAAAAATCTTTGTGTATCCTATAGGTATCATGCTCTATAAAACTTCAAACAATCAATGCCATTTTGTGACTCAAGGGCTCTCAAGGCACTGAAGGCAGGGATACTCTCAAGGAAACGAAATTCAATTTGAATTCTCCATAACTTAATTATGGACAGTAGTTGTTTAGTGCAGTAACTTGGTTACTAACGGAGTAACTAGCCTACACTTGCGGTTTATTTGTTCTTCCCTTGTCTGTTCAAACATGACAGACAATGACAGAGTCTGTAGGAGCCCATTGTAATCGTCTTTTTTGTCCACGATCCAAAGCTGTCCACTTCTTCAATCCCTTTCTAAGATCTAGACGTACCTAGCTCAGAGACAATCAACCACAAAGGAATATTGTGTGCAGAGGCTCCTGGGTATCTTTAAAAGCCATGGTCAAGATGCTATGGATCGATCGACGAAGGAAGCCTTTCCACAGGTATTGCAATTGGAAACTGATACTCCGGAGATATGTACATTCACGTTCAGCACTTCACTAGTATTGACATGTATGACAGGACTGTGCACAGCATGAATGATTGGACATCACAGAATGTTTTCATGTCAATTTGCCAGAGAAGTGTTCTCATACAGAATTTTTGGAGAATGCACAAACATCGACCGACATGCTCAATGTCCATGGTGGAATTGCATGAAGTGAGACTCTAGCTAGATAGCTGAGGTCTTCTTTATTAGTTCGCTCTGATATATATATACATTCATGAACTGGGATCGGCGCGGGGTATTCTCGATCTGTCGAGATTGTCACCTAGCTGAGCACGCTCTTCCCATTCAAGTAAGGAATCTCTACGTAACTACCATGAGATTGAAATACCGTGGTGGCTATCAATTCAACAGTGAGGAGCAGGGTCGCAGTGACGACCAGCCGGAATATCGTTGACACACTGCATGTCGTAATCTGCGACATAACCCGACTTGCCATCCGGAACCGCGACGGTACCCTTCAGCCACCAGGGGTCCGGTCCAATGGTCGAGCTTTGAAGTCGGCACTCCACGTAGAGGAAGGTATTCGCCGGCAGCTTGGTAAACAGGAATGCCCCTGTCCCGGGCTGCTCCTGCAACTTCGTCTCTCTCAGAGTTCGGCCTAGAACGATTCCTTGAGCAGTGTCGGCGAAGCAGATGCTTGCCACCAGTACTACCACCACAAACATCAGCGGAAGCTTCCTGCACATGTGTACAAATGTGGGATTATTTTACTGCTAAGTATTGAACCATGCACTTGTACTCCGGCTGACAACAAGAAGAATCTCAACACTGAGGAAGAACATCACCGTGAATATATGAATTTATGAGTTTCTAAACTCAGTACACGTAACTTTGGTGCGAAGGCACAGATAGCAATATTTGCCCTTGTTGCCACTTCGTAGATGTGGACTCGCTGTAGCCAGCTATGAAACAAACTAGTTGTGTTGTTTTGAGAAATGGTACCCAATCGCTTTACGCACCTACACTCTATCACTAAAATCAGACTATAAACCAGAGCTGGCTGTTGATATCGTCTCCAAATACAATTATTTAGTTCAGAATGGAATGGTGATATGTAACAGCTAGCGAAAACCGAGTAAACCCAGAAACGGACTGGTTGCAACTTGCAAGACACGGAAGAAGATGGATCGAAGGACAACCTTGCCTTCGCCATCGGGTATGCCTGCGTCTCGTTCTCTCAGATAATTGGAAACCTGCGCACAATACAGATACCAGGCAGTGCGTGATGTGAGAAGCCTCTTGATGGAGAGATTATTCTTTAGCATATATACAAGCGAAATGAAACAGTACGTCATGCACAACGGAACGAAGGCCTGGGGTCTCGGAAGATAGAGCAATCGATATGAGAGAGTGACGAGTTGGAAATTCTCAAGAGAGCCAGGAGCTTGATTCGGAGTTCAGTACAAGCCCCCAAGCCAGTCAATTAATTGCATTGGTAAGTATATGCATATCCTAAAGCTAAGTCCTGGAATTGATGGAAACAAGCAAGTCAGGCAGCAACACACAGCAGCGATCGAATGCATCAGCATGCAACTCTGTCGTGCCTGTACACGTACTTCGGAGTCAGAGCATAAATTGCAGAATGATCGAGGAAGCACTGAAGCAGCAAGGTGGGAAGACCTTGAAAAAAGGCGGCGATGGTGCTGCAGGAGAATTGAAGGAAAGCCAGAGTCACACTGAGTGTGGGCAGAGTGAGGAGTCCGTTTATATACTACTCCCCATTCGGACGAAGGATGCTTCAGTTGGTTCTCATACATCCAACTGACGGCGAGATTGGCTTTACACGGGTTGACTAATTGATGGGTCTCCAGAAGCCGCATCGCAAATGGAACACTTCATACTAACGTAGCCCACCCATTTCCGATCACCCCCCACTTCCGATCTCGCAGACATTTGGGATGCAGATCCAATTGAGGAGTTGTGGCACATTATGATTGGTTGTAAGGCTCTTAACCTTTAAAAGGACGGACGTATGACCACCAGTTTGAAGCCTCGTTGCATGTCACTCAGTTTGTTACCATTTTGGAAGCAGATATGTCTGAAATTCTTTAATTTTATTTTTCAAAGATAAAAGTATATGTCTTCTATACTCCACAAAAAAATTAGATTTTTTTTTAAGAAAATTGATTTTTCTGAGAATTTTTGAAGAAAAAGTGAAGAAAAAATCATATCAAATAGAAAATTATCTCAAAAAATCTGAAAATTTCACCATGTGTGTACATTATAGTGATAAACATCATGATGGAAACTCAATTTCCATATAGTTCTATAAATAGGATGAAATGGACATTAAAAATGCAACCAAAATTCAAAATGCAATAAAATATTCAATTTTTTAAATTCCAAAATTTCAATTGGAATAGAAACTAGAGTAGAGGACCTTCATTTCATTAGTTGGGCTCAAACTCAAAAAATGTCATTTTCAAGGAGAAATTTTAAATTTACTCAATTTTTAAAAATACACTAAAAATGGAAAATTTTGCCATCTATTTTCTCTAATTACTTCTCAACTACATGAAAACAAACATTAGTTAGACTAAAAACTCAATTGGAGACTCTTTACAACTCAACATGAAAGGTCATAAAAAAAAGTGAATGAAAAAACTATTGTTGAGGTCTTCTTCTTCTTCTGACCTTGTGAAGTTAACCAAATGCTATAGAATGGCGCTAGTGTCGATTACGGGTTAATATTGAAACCAACCCTTGGTCAATTTACAATTAGTCTATGGTCACAAACCAAAAGGTCTATATCATCCTTGTAGGTCAAAGAAGATCTTCCACTGAAAATGTATCTATATGTAATAAAATTTTAGAGAAATAAATATCTAATCCTTCTAAACTGTAGTTCTGCACATAGAAAAAATTTGGATTCAAAAAACCTATGCTCTAAATATGCATAATTGCTTAAGTGGTCGAAAATGGGCTGCTTACCTTAGTTCCTATCTCTTGCATTAGTTGCATAGCTAAAAACAAATCTTAAACCCTAAAGGCTCATGTCCACTTGTCTAGGGCTTTTTTTGGCAAAATTTTGCCAAATTTGTCAGAATTTGATGAACAAGGAATGAATTTTCTTAAAATTGGCTAATGCAACAAAGCAAGTATAAAGGACCTTGGTAAAAAAGAAACCCTTTTCCTATCCTTTTGGAGATTTAAATCATTTCTTTCGAACTGCTATACATATAAATTTTACTACAATATAAAAATCTCAACTAAACATTCATGTAGTATAATATATGTGTTGTAGTTTTGTAGATGATGTTAAAATCATATTTGGAGTTATTTGGCTATGTAGATCATTATTAATGATATTTTAGTATTGGAAAAGGATGCTATAATTTTCCTAGGAATACATTTTGGTCAAACCACACTAAAAAGGACCATTGGGGGGTCATTGCAAGAAACACCTACCAAAAAGCGTAGCGTTTTGCAACGTAGTCTTTTTTTTTTCGGGAGTACTTTAAAATTAGAAAAACAAGTTTTAAAAAAAGTGAAAAATATGTTTCATGTATAAACCTTTAAGAAGAATATACCCTAGAAAGGAAAAGCATAGGAAAAATCTCTAAGTAGGAAATCCAGAAAAGTGCAAAATCTCATGAAAATTAGTACTTCGACATTTTAATTTGTAAAAAATAGGAAAATCAATTTTAAGAAAAAATAAAAATTTTCCATTTGAGGAAAGTTGATTTCGATGAGATTTGACCAAAGGAACGATCTTAGAACCATCATCAATGTTCAAAAATTGCATGCCACGAAAAAAAATTTGTACTCATGTGGAGGACATAAAAAAACATATTTTTAGATTTTTTTTTGAATTCATAGGTTTTACACCTATGCAAATAGACCATGAAAGTTTCGTCTTGAAATCATTAAATTTAGACATTGCGAACGTAATGATAACCATAAACGTAATTTTGTGACGCTCAACGAAAATGTTTTTTAAATATAAATTGATTTATTTCAATTTCTAAAAAATAAGGGATCTAATAAACTTCAAGTTAGGTATGTTCAATAAAAATTTCATTTTCATTGGACTTAATCTCCAAAAGTTATTGTAGACAACAAAAAAGTGGTTCAAATTGTGACATGAAATAGGGCAGGTGTTTCTTGCAATGACCCTGGGATTACTTTTGAAAGATAGTACATGACTTTTTTTTTGAACTTTTGAAGCTCTAAATTACTTTAAAATTTTTATTTTTTAATAAATTTATAAATGAATAGTATTGCAATGCATGATGCATCCCTATAATAAGTAGGAGAAAAAATTTAGAAAAAATTCTCACAATCTTGAACATAAATCACGAGTTGTAAAGCTAAATTTAATATCTGAGTGATTGCAAGAAACACTTGTCCTATTTTTTGTCCCCTTGACCTCCAACAAGTAGTTTTTTGCTCATAACTTTTTCATTTTTTGCCCTATCAACTTGAAATTTAGAATGAAGGTACAAACAAAAGTTTTATATGTTGTGTAATTTTTTCAATTTTTTTAAAATTATTTTACTATTTTTAAACTGCCCCCGATTGGCTATCTACCTCGGCCATTTGGGGGGGTTTTAGTCCTATTTTTGACCCAAAAATGCAAATTTTGAGCTGAAAATTGGCATGCAAGGACCTCACCTAAAGTTACATAAGACCACAAAGAGGTTTTTTGAAAATACTATAGTGTTCAACCTCCACATGTTGTCAAAGTGGCTGACTTTGCGCAAGTGTAGAGAATAGAATTTATTTTTTCCAAAGATGAAATTTGTTGGAAAAGAAAGACCTTTACTTGAAGAAAAAATGGATTTTTCATTTTCATTTTTTGAATTTTTTTACTATTTTCACCAAATTAGTGAAAAAAGAGCTATTTTCATTGTATTTTCCATTGTCTATAACATTTAGAGAAAAAATTTCCTAGGTCTGAATTTCAAGAGACATAATATTCTCATTGCTCTTCAAATTATCCATATTTTTTTTCAATTTAAAAGAAATTTATTTCAAAGGGTCATAGGACTCACAGGTGTCATTGATTTTGAGCCATTTTGAGCCAAAACCGGTAAGTGTTTCTTGCAATGACCCATCTACAATACTAAATAGCACTTTAATAGGATATTTGTATCCAAATTTTTTACACTAGTTGAATGCAAAACTATTAAAAAGGACTTTAAGTGATTAAATCTTGGTCTATAAATAGTGTAATTTTTCAATTAATTAATTGAATTTTGACAAATTCTTGATTTTTTTTAAAAATAAAAAATAAAAATCCTTAAATAGCTTACTTAGGGACCTTGATGTGAATAATATATTAATATGTACATTTCTTTGTTCTAACAAAATCATAATTTGGATTACTTTTTATATTGAAAAGGGCATTTATATGTTTTAACTTCTGAATATTATTGAAAATAAAAAATATTCAAATTGAGTATAATGAATCTTTCCTACTTTATTATATGATTATATAATTATACATATAATTTTTTTGAATTCAATCACATTATTATTCATTAGAAATTAGACCCCTTTTCTAACATTGAAAAAACTAACAAGTTGATATCTAAACTTTAGTTGGAACGTTAGTGAAGAATTGTTGATTTTTTAATGAATAAAAGAATATTAGACTTATTAAAATGACTTGAAGTGCTAGAGTCATAAAGGATTACGGTAGAACCACTTATTTTCGACCAAGGACCCATACCCAACTTGTAGGATGTGCCTATTTCCAATCAAGGCTAAAAGAGATTTTCAATCAAAGCTTAGAATGTACTTTTTCCTCGTTTTTAAGGTTGGAACTAATGAGGTCATGACACATGTTCCAAAGTGCCATTAAGTGTGCTAGAAGTACCAATCAAGAAAATAGTCTCTCAGGTGATTGGAATTAGAAGAGTCTAGACATTGGCTATGGATTCAAAGCACTTTTTGGCTTTTAAAAATCATAGTAATTTCAGTTTTGGGTATAAAATTATGAAAAATTTGCAATCCCTACATTTCCTGTCTTGCTACATGGAAAAAATTTGCATAGCCTCATACTCATAATGTATTCCAAAACTGCTTAAGTGATCGGATATAGGTGGTTCTATCTTAACTTATCTATAATAAATAGATTAAATTCAAGAAACAATATCTAGAAGGAAGTTACGTTGTAGAATTCATTGTATTTGACCCCTTTTGTGGTCCCTTTGACTATGATTTAGTCCATTTAGAGGTCAAATTTGATGTTTTAGCCTATTCAAATGAAAAACTTTAAACTATAAAGTGATTCAAAGCTAGAACATAAACATACTAGTCAAAAAAATATCATCCAATTGATTCATTGTGTTTACAAAATGGATTTGAAGTGTCAAAAAATAATTGTAAGAAAACTTAGCCATGGCTAAATCTCCAGCTTCTAAAATGCTTCTGAGCAATCATTCATTTTTTTTGGAGATGGATTTGAAATTTTAAAGTTCTACACAAACTTTTAATTTGTAAAAAATAAGAAAAATAAAATTAAGAAAATTTAAAGATTGGCCATTTGAGAAGACTTTTTGTGATGAGATTTGAACAAAGAAAACCACTAAAATAATGCTCTATACATTTCAAAAAGTAAGTAGCACAAAGGTCTATTTGTAGACTTCTACATCATATAAAATTAATTATTTCTAAAATTCCTTCAATCGATAGCTATAAATATATTATGAAACCGCCATCTCCAAATTTCACCTCAAAATTCATTTTTTTGGATTCAAAGTAGTACTAGAAACCCCTAAATTGAAATTTATGACAAAACATTGGGGGATGCTTAAAAATAATAAAGTATTTTTGAAAAATCTTCAAAAAATAGAAAAGATGTATGATAGTTATGAGTATGTTGTCTATAAATTTTGAGTCATTTGAAGCTAAACCACAAAAGTTATAGCCAAAAAACTAGTCACCAAAAATGTGTAAGTGAAAATAATACAAGTGTTTCTTGCAATCACCCTGCTAACCTTAATTTTTTTGGCTTCTTTATCATCCCATCCTATTCTTAAGTGTAAATTGGTTATATATCAACATGTAGGAATTCCTTAAATTGCATCCTTCAAATGTGAGGTCTTTGGTGAAAGCTTTTTCTACTAGAGCATTTTCTTTATAGCCTCTCTTATGCACTTATCACATTTTTTAAGTGTCATTGAACCTTCAGAAAGGAAGAATAATCCTCAATCCCTCATAGAAAAGATCAAACTTCATTTTACCAAGATTTTATAAGGACAAAAAGAAGGGAGTTCACTCTAGTCAATCTTGTGTACTAAATACACAATGTCATGAAATCATCAATGTGGAAATTTTCACCTTATTGATTGGAAATCACAGTTGATGTACGAGGATTTATAAAGTTTGTTTGATGTTCTCTTAAATATTGAGGATAATTGTATTTTTTATAAGAGGATGATAGCAAAAAACACTTGTATTATTTTACATCACATGAAGTGTGCTGATCTATTTCTTAGCCATAACTTTTTTGTTTTGGCTCTAAATGACTCAAGAATTATAGAGAAGGTACTCATGACTATTATATACCTTGACTAATTTTTCTTGTATTTAAAAAAAATTAAACTATCCAAAAATTGACCCCAATTTTATGTTATACTTGACAATTTGGAGGTTTTCAGAACTATTTAGCACCCAAAGAAACAAATTTTAAGTTGAAAGATGGAAGAGATGGACTTCTAATAGACTTGTAGGTAATGGCTAAAGGAATTTCCAAAATAAATTTTTTTATATTGTATAGAAAGTCCTTAAAGTGAGTCTTGCTTGCATTTTAAAAGACACTAGGGGAGGACACTTCCCGTTTTTTAATAACCTACGTGCGGCGGAATATAGGGTACATTTAAATAATCTTAGGTAAAATTTATAAGAAATTTACATATAAAATAGGGGACATTAAAAAGGCAAAGTGTTTTAAAAATAAAATAGGGATGATAATATGGCGGATTTTTCCGCTTTACGGTAAAATAGGGGCTCTTTTAATGTTGCCAAGTAATGATTACAAGTAATTGATAGCCCCCCTAAAAATACCCCACCGCCGCACGTGGGTCCCCCAAATATACAAGAAGTGTCCTCCCCGGGAAAACACATCAAAAATGATTTTGGTGAGTATCTTGGTGAATAGCCATCTCCATAAAGTTGTTGCAAATGAATTTTTTAAAACTTTAATTCCCTATTTTTTCCTAATTAAAACATCAAAATTTGTATTTTCTTAAGATTTGGCACTATTCTAGTTCTCTTACTTTAGTTAGAAATTTTTTTATACATTTCCTTTGGTAGTCACTTTAGTCTTAAAGGTATATACATTATTCATAATTTTTTAATTTAAAAAAAAATCATCTCAAAAAAATCATGAAATCACAACAAAATCAAAGTATAGGTGTTTCTTGCACTCACCCAAAAATGTAATAGTATATATGAGTGTTTTTCACCAAATAGGCAAAATAACACCCTAGAGAATAGAGTTCAATAGGAATTTTTTATTACCTAGCCTTTCAAACAATGGATTTTTTTTGTCTAGTGCAATAATAGGTTTATATTAGCATTAATTTCAAAGCACATAACGATTATGGGTCACTGCAAGAAAGACTGACCGATTTATGTAGCGTTTTCCACAGTACTGCTGAAATTTTCGGGAGTACTGTATAATTAGAAAAACAATTTTTTAAAATGTAAAAAATATGTTTTAGGTATATACCTCTAAGAAGAAGGTACCCTAGGAAGGAAAAGTGTAGAAAAATTCTTTAAGTAGGAGAACTAGAAAAGTGCAAATTTTCATGAAAATAGGTACTTTTACATTTTAATTTGCAAAAAATAGGAAAAAGAATTTTTTTAAAAACTAAAAATTGGCAATTGGGGAGAACTTTATGATGAAGAGATTCCACCAAAAGAATGATCTCAAAACCATCTTAAATGTTCAAAAGTATGCGCGCAAGGGAGGCCTGTTTGCGCACATGTAGAGGAAAGAGAATAATGATTTTTAAGATTTCCTTTGGTAGAAACATGACTACCTAGTATGGGAATAGGCCACAGAAATTTCAGCTTTAGATCATTAATTTTGGATGCTCCCCAGTACTAAAAACCCCTAAACCGCAAAGTGTGACAAATTAGCTTAATTGAAATTTAATTATAAAATGATTTTTGAAAATTTCTGAAAAATAAGGAATTTGATTTTTGTCATGTCAGAAATCTTTAGTCAAAATTTCAAGTTAATACGGTTCATACTTTAAAAGTTATAATCAATAACAACTCCGTCATTCAAAGTGTGACGTAAAATAGTACCGGTCTTTCTTGCAATCACCCTTATAAATATCCATTTCACGACAATCTTGATTCAATTTAATGTTTCAATGTTCAAAATTTTACTATTTATAAATAGCCTCCTATAGAATGTTATATTCTTAACTTGAAGGTGTTTTATTCAATTTGAAGTCTACTAAAACAAATTTGAAAATTAGGACCTAAAGGCAAAACCCTGAGACCTCTCTTCTTAGAGAACAACTTAGACCCTAGGAGAGATTTTTATATATAGAATTTGATTTTCAAAAGATGTAATTTAATTAACATTGTCTATATATAAATGGTGAATTTCATTAAAATGGAAAAACTCCATTATTTTGACACTTTTAAATAGTTCGAATTATATAGTTTGAAATCTAAATTACTCATAGATTTAAAAAATCTATATGAATCCTAAATGTCTGAAAATCTATACCTATATTAGATGTCACTTTTCAATTTAAATTGTCCAATTTAAAAAATGTCACATCATAGAAGACTCCCATTTTAACAAAATATTTCATATAAGTATAGAGCACATTAGATTGACTAGAGCGGTAGAGCACACTCCCTTCCCTTTGACCTTCTAAAGTGTTAGGAAAATGGAATAATTTTTTCTATGATACCAGCGATTGAGTGTTATTTCTAAAGTTTGAACAATGGCACCACAAAAATGACGTAGACCCATATAGTAAGCTATGAACAACATGGTCTTGTAGAACAAGCCTTCATCAAAAACACCCTCTCATTTCAAGAATTCAAGGATGCAAAAGGACCCTATCACCATGTGTGCGACACTGAAAAACAATGGGATGAGATGACAAAGAAAGGATAAATATATATATAAAGCTTAGTCTCTCGCTGTGCAAGACGAACGAGCAATTCCAAGTGTTCCGTTTGAGATGCTTCTGGAGACTCCTTCAGTCAAGTTGAACCCGTGAACCGCGGTGCATCGGTCAACCAGCCAGCCTCGCCTTCCGTTGGATGGACGAGTCTTATAACTTACCAACTGAAGTAACTGAACTTTCGTCGGAGTGGGGCGCAGTATTTAAACGGACTCCTCGCTCGGCCCACACTCAGTGTACGTGACTCTGGCTTTCCTTGCTCTGGCTTTCCTTGCTCGCTCCTGCATTACCATATTTGCCGCTGCTTTGCTTGTGTTCAAGGTCTGCCCAGGCACCTTGCTGCCTCCTCATTGTACAGATACGATAGAGTTGCATGCTGATGCATTCGATGGATCGCAGCTGCATGTGTTGGGAGCTTGGTCGTTTCGATCACGTACTTCCAGCTAGTTAGGATGCATACATATACTGGCCAATGCAATGCGCGCACTTGACTAGCTGACTGGCTTGTTGTAATTAAGCTCTTGGCTCTTTCCAGAAGTTGCAACTCGTCATTCCCTCACATCTCTAACATCTTAGACCCCAGGTCTTCAATTCGTTCCGTAGTGCATGACTATACATTTCATTAATTTCGCTTGTATATACACGGATCGAAAAAATTTCCCATCACGAGACTCACGGTCTGTGTGGTGTTTTGCGCAGGTTTCCAATTAATCGGAGGGAACGGGACGCAGCTATACCCGATGGCAACGGCAAGGTTGTACTCCACCGAGCTTCTTTCGTGTCATGCAAGTTCGTTTCTTGGTTTCGCAGGTGTTCACCAGCCAGTACTTACGTTGATATTCTTCTTGTTGTCAGCATGAGAACGAGTCTCGGAGCTAAGTTTAACAGTTGTAATCCCACGCATGTGCAGGAGGCTCTCGCTGATGTTTGTGGTGGCGGTGCTGGTGGCAAGCATCTGCTTCGCCGCCGTGGCTCAAGGCGCCGTGTTAGGCCGAACTGTGAGACCGGCCGTGAAGCTGCAAGAGAAGCCTGGAACGGGGCAAGTCGTGATCATGAAGTTGGAGGAGGGCGCCTTCCTCACCGTGGAGTGCCGGCTTGAAAGCTCGGCTGTTGCGGGGGACATCTGGTGGCTGAAGGGCTTCGTGGTCGTCGGTGGCCAGCGGGGCTATGTCGCAGATTTCGACATGGCGTGTGACGGCGATACTCCGGCCGGCCACTGCGACACGGTTCCTCACTGCGTTGGTTAGACACCGTGTGAACTCTTTTGTGGTAGAGCGAAGTTACTTGAATGGGAATCGCGCACTAGGGTGACCATCTGAAAGAGAGAATACCATGTACAGAACCCATGCCAGTTGACTTCATGCATGCATGTATGTCAATGTGAAGCAATAAAGGATTTTCTTACGGCGACTCCTGCTAGCTAGTGTCCCAATGCATGCAATTCTACCGTGCACAAGTGCACATCATTAATTCGATCTTGGTTGATGATTGCATGTGTCTTCTCACTTCCAAGAAGTCTGTGTAACAGCAGTTCCATCGAAATTATCATGATAGGAGATCAAGCATTATACACCATTACACCTTGCGGCATTGAGTTCATTCATCTTGCTGCGGTTCGAAGATTTCCATCGTGATGAGATCCACTGTAGTGAGAATTGTGTCGCACCTTTCATATGCATCGTCCAAGACCAGACTACCAGATATGGAAGTGCCGAAAATTAATGTGTTGACAGATGCATGGACTCTCCTTCCTATCCCAACTCCCGAGCACCATGTCGATCGATCCTTTGCAACAAATATATTCTGTTTGTGAATGTATAGCTTGCTCGGTGGTTCATAATAGACTGCTAGGTACGATCGAAAGGCCTGGAAGAAGTGGAGACAGCTTTGGTTCTTGGACGAAGATTTAAATACGTGTTGCACCTCGATCACGTAAACACCACATACTACCTGTACAGTGCCGAAATTGGACAGATGACTCTCCTTCCCGGCCAAATTCTTTCCATGTCGATCCTTACGAGTCTTTGGACGACCAAACATTCTGTCTGCTTATGTATATATTGCTTGCTCGGTAGTTTATAATTGACTGCTAGGTACGTTTCAAAGGCCGGGAAGAAGTGGATTAGTACGTAGACAGCTTTGGTTTCTGGACGAAGTAAGACGCCATCAAAGGATTCATTGCAAACTCTGTCGTTGTCTGTGGTTGACAGAGCTTTTGCAAGGTAAGAACACGATATCACAAATATTAACCAATAAGCAATTGGCTGTAAGTTACTGTGTGGAATGTAAGCTCTTGGGAATTCATAATGAGTTCTATTTTTTAAAGCACATTCTTGCTTTGAGTGAGTTGAGTCACAAACTGGCATCGACTGCTGGAAGTTTTATGTGAGCAAGACCATAGCTAGAACTCCTTCACTGAAGAGGGGTTTTAATGGGACCATACTAATTAATCAACGTTCCACACTAAATAAATATCTATCGTGGTTGTTCATCAAGAGTTGTTGAAGTGTTAAGCGGTTGTACATTATGATTCAAATTAACCCCAAAATGTTGCCGACACCAACTACGTGGTGTTGGATGACCAAGAAGTGATTGCCATAGAGGTTGAAAACATTTTTCTCATCCATTTTTTGCTTGTTGACCTTTCATAGAGGGTTATGACTTATGAAGAGTACCTAATTGAGTTTATAGTCTTGCAAGTGTTTTTCTTCATGTGAATGAGAAGTAGGTAAGAAAAATGGAAGGCAAAACTTGTTGATTCAGTGTACTTTGCTACTTGCTTTAAATCTAAAATTCCTTATTCAAGAAAATGATATTTTTGAGTTTGAGCCAAACTAACAAAATGAAGGTCATCTATTCTAGTTTTTGATCAAATTGGAATTTTGGAAAAATTTGTAATATTGAATATTTTATTGTAGTTTGAACTTTGGATGTATTTTCAACCTTCATTGTATTCTAATTATAGAAAGATGTGGAAATTGAGTTTACACCTTGATGTTTTTCACTATAATGTATACTCATGGTGAAAATTTCAGAATTTTTGAAAAAAAATTCTTTTTGATGTGATTTTTCTTCACGTTTTCTTCACTTCTTTTGTAAAAATCATTTTTTTTTTAAATCTAAATTTTTTTGTGAAGTTAAGAAGACATGTAATTTCATCTCTAAAAAATAAATATAAATTTTCTTTTACATATCTAGTTCTAAAATGGCAACAAATAAGTTGATGAGCAATGAGCCTTGAAACAAATGGTTATAGCTTTGAATTGATCTTTTTAGAGTTTAAAACATCTACAATTTCTCTTGATAAGTCCCTTTAGTTTTTTGGTCCACTTAGAACTCCTACTTGTTGTAGAAGATGCACACAAAAATCTAATGAATATTTATCTTCTAAATTAATCTTAATCATAATAGCATAATGTTTGGCTTGATGCAATTTATATGGTTTTTCATGCATATTCAACAAACAAACTTTACATGCAACAAAGTAAAGTAGATCCTACAATTTCATCTTATACTAGAAAGACATGTTAAAAGACATTCCCTACTACTAATTTGATCTACTAATTTGATTTAAACACCATTCTAATTATATCCAAACATTCACTTTATGAAATTTTTACTACTTGACTACAAACAAATTAGATACAAGATCCTACGGTTTGATTCTAAATTTTTTTTTCTATAGATGAATACAACAGAAATGGCAGAACTTTTGAGTGGTTTTGACAAAAAAATGGCCTAAGTGTTTAAGGGTTTAATATTTCCACTTTAGCACTTTCAAAAAACTAAAAAAAAGGTTCCAATTTATTACTAGGATTGTTCAATTGAACGCATTTTGGGATCTTGATGTCGTATAGTTCTTTGTTTGACATTATATGTCATATATGACATTTTTCAATTACACATGACATTTTTCTAATGAGGCTTTATAATTACTATAACAACAACAACAATTTGAAATCTCACTTTAATTATGATTCAAAATTTAGAATGTAATATTGTAATAAGTGTTTATTAAATCAATTTTTTTTGATAAAATGAAACTATTTTATATCAATATTGAAAATAAAAAGTGCTTTCATTTGAAAGTTAGCCTTAAATTTGACCTCAGGGACATTGCAAAAAACATAAGAGGTTTTTCAGCTTGTGTAGAAGACCGCGAGTTCTCGGACTGTGGGAACTCGTTGAAAGCTGCCACAGAGGCGATCTAAGGCAATTTGATGTGGCCAAGAGATTGCCACATCAGATATTAATATTTAATTAATTTTTAAATAAATTTTTTCAAATTTTTTTATTAAAAAAATTAATTTTTCAAATTTCAATTTTTTTTTAATTTTTTAATTTTTTAATTTTTTAATTTTTTTTTAATTATTTAATCTGACGGGTTCACAAACTAAGGAACATGGCTGAAACAGTCTCTTAGACCCCTAAAAAAACCTCTTATGCACCAATTTTATTTGATATCACAATTAAAGTGACATTGTTGTTCCCTACTATAGTTTTCAAAGCATGAATCCAATCGATTTGAAATTTTTATTAGAATTGCCTAACTCGATGGTAATCAAATCCTTCATTTTTCTAATTTAAAAAAGAATTATATTTAAATTTAAATTTAACTAAATTGTCATACTTTATAGTTTAGGGATTTATAGTACTAGGGAGTATTGAAAATTGATAATTTAGAGCTAAAATTTTTGTAGTCTATTTTATCAATAGAAAAGCACATTTCTACCAAAAAAAAAATCTAAAAACGTATTATTCTATAACCTATATATAAATACAAACATTACTCCCATCACACACAATTTCTAATCATTGATGATGGTTTTAAGATTATTCTTTTCTTTAAATCTTGTTTTCATCAACTATTCTCAAATGTTCAATTTTTAATTTTTTTGAAAATTTATTTTCCTATTTTTTTCAAATAAAAATGTCAAAGTGCCTATTTTCATGAGATTTTGTACTATTCTAGTTCATCTACCCAGAGAATTTTAAAAAAAATTTCCTTTCTAAAGTACATTTGTTTAGAATAAAATATATGGAGTATATTTTTTCATATTTTTCAAATTTTATTTTTCTATTTTAAAAGTACTCCCAAACAATTATGAGTATTGTGGTAAAAGAGTACACAAAATGCTCTGTATTTCTTACAATGACCCCTTATTAAACAAATAGGAAAATTTGCTTCACATTGTGTTTGTTGAGTTGTCAATTTGTCAAGATGAACAATCTTGTTTATTACTAATCAAAACATCAAAGTATATGTATTTTCTTGAGATTTGGTACTTTTGTAATTCTTTTATTTGGAGAATTTTTCTATGGTTTTCCTTTGCTAGTTGCCCTTATCTTATAAGTATTTCCATTTTTTTTAATTTTAATTTTTAAACTCTCTAGAAAAAAAATCCATAAGTATTATAAAGTGCAACTAAGTCAGCAAGTGGTTGATGCAATCATCCGTAGATCAATAGGAGAATTTACCAAAACACTTTGAAGTTCTAGCACTTAGAGGGATGATTTAGGAAATTTATAAAATAAAATAGAATCTACTAGTTGTTTCGATTATTGTCACTTTTAAGCCTTTGAGTCCATTATAAAACTAATAGAGTGCTTGCAAGAAACAATTATAGTATTTGTTGCATTTTGTAACAATACTTGTGAATTTTTTGGATGGTCTTCAAAATTAGAAAAATAATTTTGAAAATAATTTAAAAATATGGCCAATATATGTACCTTTAAAATAAAGGTAACCACGAAAGGAAATTTGTTAAAAAAATCTCTAAGCAAGAGAGCTAAGAAAGTGCAAAATCTCAAGAAAATATATTTTTTGATGTTTTAATTAATAAAAAATAACAAAATTATCAATAAAAATGTATAAAAAACATTTATTTTCAAACACTTTATAAAGATGATCATTCACCAAGAAAATACCAAGATAATTTTTTACATGTTTCAAAATGCAAGAAGAAAGATCAAATCTACAAAGTACATGACATTTAATTAGTTATTTTTGAAAATACTTTGAAATTTTGTCAAGATTATACTATAAGACCATCTCTACCACATTTCAGCTCCAAATTTGTTTTTTTGGGTACTACTTTGTTGAAAAAACCCAAAAATTAGCAAATGTGGCATAATATTGCCAAGCTATTATAAAATAGTAAATTTTTTTTAATTCCAAAAAATGAGACAAGTTGTATAATAGTCATATGAAGTACCTTGTCTATAAATTTTGAGTTGTTTGGAGATAGGGTACAAAAGTTATGGCCAAAAAAATAATCAACATGCAATGAGTGACAAAAATAGTACAAGTGTTTCTTGTAATGATCCATAGAGGGTTATTTGTGATTGAATAATTTGATTCATAACATTTGGCATTCAATCAAGCATTAGCCTTATATTCTCCAATCTCATAAAGCACTAGCTTCTATTTCTAATTTGTAAGCTATCCATCATTCCATATATCAAAACTTTCTTAGTCCAAATTTCAAGAAACAATGAAGCATTTCAACTTTCAAGCAATGTATACTCTAATAGATTTGGAACTAGGATAGCATTTTTAGTGCACATTGTTCTATAGTGAATACACTAATTAAAATGATCATCTTAAAACAAGTATAAGTGCTTTGACGTTCATTTTCTAGATGATGTACAGATTGAATGTTAGATTTCTTCCTCATTACAACTTGGATGAAAGTCATCCTAATTTTTAGAGTTACATTATGAAATAAGTTGTTAACCTATACAAGGGTTGGATTTGTTGTTACTAGAATACATATTTTTCTGAAATTACAAATGTGGACGTCAATCAAGTAGTTGACCAAGCCAAAATCACATTGACTTCAATTCAAACTTGAAATTGCAAAAAATTAGGTCATAGAATCAAAGAACTCAAAAATTCCAAAAAATCACCATGTCAAGAGAACCTCATTTCAAAACCATTCCAACAAAGTTTACTCAAAAAATGAAAATGTTTTGCTTGTAATTGAATTCGGAATGAATTTTGAAATTTCTCTTTCAATCTTTATAGAAAAATATTGATGATAGCATTGATAAATCAAACCATATGGATAGAATCTAAAATTCAAACCCTACAATTTTTGTTTGCATATAAATACCAAAATATTCTTCCAAATACTAATTTATAATGATTTTTCTGAACCATTATTTTTGGAGATGAGTTTGGATGCTTAGGGCCTAGATTAGAGTAATTACAAATGTAGTAACATAAAAATTGATTTTCGAAAACTTTAATTATGTGTATTTGAGCTTTAAAAAAACTTCATTTACAAAAAATTAAAGATATTTGGGAACCATCTTCCAAAATAGTTTCAAAATAACTTCCAAGTAGAAATTGAAAGTGAATTATATCACAAATAAATATTGAAGGTATATATAGGATAAATTTTCTTAAACAAGGCCTTGAAAAAATATGAAACAATTTGGGTTAGATGCCTATTCTATCTATCTTTTAAGAAAAAATGATTGAAAAATATTTCAATATGTTTCACCTCTCCAAAATTCAATTCCAACCCTTGGACGGTTGGTTACAAACCTTCTACCTTAGCTAATTTTGGATACAAAGCATCTAAAATCCACTTTTATTAACAAGCACTATCCTTCAAATTTTCTTTAAAATCTAACAAATAGGAACCAAACCAAATTGCTAATTATCCAAACAATTTGAGATACAAAAAAATTGAGATCCTCCTTCAATGGCTAACAATACACAACAAAAGCTAGTACAATCTCAAAAAACAACTTTATCATTTAAGCAATTTGAAATATAAGGAATTTGAAATTTTCTTTCAATGGACATGGATATACTATATAAGTTAAAGTCAATTTAATAAATAGGAACCAATTCAATTGCTTATTCTATTAGTTTTGGATGCACATAATCTATAATCTTCACTTAATGGCCAACAAAATTCAACAAAAATTAAAAATTAAAAAATAATAATTAGGAACAAAGGACAAATGCTAATTATTTGGACAATTTTGGATACAAAGAATCTAAAATCTTCTTTCAATAGCCAACAATATCCAATAAATTTAAAAATCAATCAAATAAATAAAAAATAAGTCCAAATGCTTACTCTAGCACTTTCAATTAGTTAAATAGAATCAAATATCTTCCTTCAATGATCAACAATACTCCAACACAAAAAATGAAACAAAATCTTATAAATAGGAACAAAATACCAATCTTTATTATTCGAACAATTTTGAATGTAGAGAATCCTTGAACCCTAAAATCCTAAAACCATCATTTTCAATGACCATCAATACCCAACAAGATGTAAGACATAAATTTAATAATTAGAACAAGCTTGTTATTTGGATAACTATAATATAACTGCAAGTAATCGCTAACCCTAAAAACCATATCCATTCTCTTTCAATGGCCAACAATACCCAACAAGAAGTAAAACAGAAAATGTCTTAAACAAGAGTAAAACATAAATTCTTATTCTCCGGACAATTTTGCATGGAGGTAGTCCTTCATCAAACCCTAAACCCTAAACCCTAACCCTACAAACCCGTAGTCCAATCACGGGTTGCTGAGCGTGACCTTGGAGGAGACGAGGATCCCATCATTATCCACCCAGCAGAAATCACCCGGCCGAACAGTCGCGCCCGCGACGCGCACCACGACGCCCGTCTCCCCAGCGCCTCTCTTGCTGCTCTTCACGGGGCACGGCGCGAGCGCTCTCACCCCAATCGCACACTCATTGATCTCATCAACATCGCGCACGCACCCGAATACCACCAAGCCCGCCCACCCGGACGTCTCCGCCAGCTTCGCCACGTTCCCGCCGAGCAGCGCTGTGCGCAAGCTGCCGCCCCCGTCCACCACCAGCACCTTCCCTTGCCCCGGAGACTCCAGCGCTTTGCGCACCAGGACGTTGTCTTCCAAGACTTTCACCGTCACCACACGACCGGAGAAGGTCTTGTGTTGGCCGTAGGATTGGAACAGACCGGGAGTTAGGACCTGGAGCTCGCCGGTTGCTAATTGCTCCTCGTGCGCGTCGCACACGTCGCTAGTCAAGAGAGACATGGTACGGGAATTGGGTTTGGTAAAATGAAATCTGGAGATATGGAACTGAAGAAAGAATCTATCTGTCGGAAATGGGTGAAATTGAAATCTGGCGATATGAACCAAACAAAAGACCTCTCAGTCGAAATCTGACGATATGGAGCAAAACGAAGGTTTTCTCCGTCGACTTGCGCACTGGAATCGATTCGGAGTCCTAAACCCTAAACCCTGAAATTGTGAGAGATTGAAGAATTGTTAGATGTGGAAGCATTGCTTTAAGTTAGTTCTCTTGATGTGGATTGGGTGGCCGCCACTTTTTGCGGGGCCGAACTTCAGATGCTACGAAAGCTGTTTGTTTCTGCTAGACTCCTTTAGCCTGTTGAAAGCGTACCTGTACAACTACTGGACTCTGCAGCCTGTTGAAAATTACGGGATATTCCTAGTTGTTGATTGAATGTCACACTCTGCAGTCTGCACTATCGTTAGCGTGAGACTTCCTGAAAAGCAATGTATGGGCATTATCACTTGGTTAGTTGCCATATCGGTATCTGAAAATGGAATAACTTAGTCACTGGATTTAGAAACACTCTTTCAGATTTCCATCAAGATCCTGAAAGCGAAATCGATTTGGAAGCATCAAAGCGTGCTTATGTGGAGAATAGTTTTCCAGATCACAATTGAGAGGTCATATCTACGTAACAGATACGGAAAGATTGGTGAGAATAATTTCCGACGATTTCCTGATGTGATCAAAGGTGGAAATACAGTAGGGGTCGAATCTTATGATCCTGCAATAATCAAAGCAGGCGCAGCATTATTCTTCTTTCTGCAAGTACTGGCTCCCCTGAAAATTTGAAACAAGCTTCTGAAATCATATTGCTCTTGCTGAGCACCCCTTAATTTGCAATGTTTTGGTTGAAGGCATCAAGGATCGTTCATAAAACCACCCTGACAGCAGCGAAGAATTCAACCTGCCTAGGCCTACCACAATACCACCACAAGCTGTTAATAACAGGGGATAATTATCATATGCTGTTGATACTGTAGAAAGTCTTTGCACCCTTAGCCCTGTGAAAGAGCCTCATGATTGCTACCCTCAGAGGCATGGTCAAAACTGGAAAAACTGGAGTCAGAGAAATGAAGAAAAAAGCTAAGATTTTTCATCAATTGCACAACCCTGAATTCAGGAAAGAACGTGGCAGTTCCTACTACAGGCATGCAGCAGCAGCGGCAGCAGCCGCCAACTGATCCGACTTGGTATTCACATAGCCACATAGTGGAATGACTATCAAACAAAAAAAGTTTTTGTGACTAATGGGGTCTGAGAGCACATCTATCACATGCTAACTACAGTATTCATAATAAAATCATCGAGAATCGGCCACTAGATTGAGTGAGGGAACCTGGTGTCCTGCTGGTGACGTACAGCAAAACCTCTCCATGGTTAATTGAGACTCGAACGTTCGCCTACACAAACTACTCAAAAGATGTCTCTTTTCACCCAATCAAACTAAAACGGCAACAATGCCCAGCCGGAGCACATAGGGAATTCCTATAGGCGCACCACCAAATACCAAGTGAAAACTGTAGAATATTTATCACCTGCCTTTACAAGTGTACCCTGTCACCGGGCTGTGAACCATAGCATAAGTATAACAACCCCTTCAGCAAGGGGGTAACAGCACAAAAGAGAGACATGCTGCAAAAACAAGGGCTTGTGCATATCCATTAGATCTGCCGCTTCGCCCTCCACCACCTCCTCCTCCAGCCCCACCTCCACCACCTCCGACCACTGCTGCGCCTGGAGGTTTGTTGCCAAGACGTCTTTTGTATCGCTTCAAGACGGAGGCCAAATTCTCTTTGCCTTTGGGAAACGCAACGTCTCCCGCGGCAGTGCCAGTGCGACCTTTCCGAGACCCCACGGCTTGCTCCACCTCTTTGATCATCTCCAGGAAGACGGTCGCACTGGCCCCTCTCCCTTTGGAGTTGCTAGAGTTGCGACCCCACGGCCACGGGTAGGGGTAGGCGGTCGGAGGCGAATTTAAATGGCCCTGAATATCGCCATTGACGGAGTCTCGGAAGGTGTTCGATCCCTGTTTGATCAATCCCCCCCGCCCTCCTCGCTTGCTCAGAATGTCTGAGCCGGCCTCCAGCACACAGCTGCACATTGCTGGGACGGTGCGAGGTTTGGAAAATGCCGGCTCCAGGATACCCTGACCAACACAAAAGCAGAAGCCCTCGTCAGCAGGGAATATTTATGTACAAAAGATAAAGACTCTGGTTACGGAACGAAGGATAACAAGCTCAGACCTTTTCACAGTGCTAACATGCCTTCGAAGTACAACGCCCGATGATGTAAACGTCTGAATCAAAAATGCCGATCGCATCGAAAACTCCAATCTAATCACCATGTAGAAATGAACATGACCTTACATGCTAGAATGAAAACAGGACAGTCTAACCACAGCTCAAAGGATCCTCAACGGATCGACAAACTTGCTAATCGAAAGTTGTTGATAATCTAATAGGACATTAAATCATCCTTCAAATAATATTAAATTAATGTCGAGTTGATATTGTTAAATGTTTGGCTTAATTGTTTCAAAGTGATATCAAGTTATAGTTACAATAAAATTGCATTATATGGAGGTAACTGCACCAATGATGGACACGATGAGTTTGCGGACCTAATTGTGACACATACGAGAGCATTGATCATTTTGATTCTGAAATCTTAGTGCCCTCCTGTTCTGTGTCACCATTAAGGCAATGTCATAATTAGGTACTACTACCTTACCAATAACTTGATTTTCACTCAATCTGACGACCAATGCCTAATTACTTTGGGAACTTCGTCAATCAAACAGGGGTGCGACAACAGTAATAGGGGTGCATCGTCCACCATAAGTTTTATGGAGGAAGACCAACAGTACCTGAAGTCGGTTCAGCACGTATGTATATTTACCCCAAAGCTCAGGCCTGCTTTCCATCAAGGAAAGCTCAAGCACGCGGTGCACACACCAAACACCAAAGCTAACAAGTAAACCCTTCCCCCAGATACAAGCCTCACTGCAGTAGCAGACCCGCCGAGCCTCATTGCTGGCTTTCACTAGCGTCGAAACAGGACGACCATGGGATTGCCAGCGTGACACTCTATCCGGAGCATCTCCTTCCAAGTGCATCTTCTCCACAGCTGAAACAGCTGCAATCAAATCCTCATCTGAGCCATTGTCAACGCGGAACAACCACTCCGATCCATCCAGGCCCAAAAGTTTACAAACGCACGCCCTCAGACTCTCCATCGTCTCCAAATCCGCATCAGTCCTTGAGCCAAAGCTCGTGGAGGCATTTGAGTAGGTGTCCGAGCTTGACTTCACAGATCGTCCCATGCTGCCACCACTCCGACTGTTCAGGTTTCCAGTACTTCGTAGCCTACTTCCACCACTGTCCGCCACACCGCCAAAAAGCTGCTCAAATGGCTGCCGGGACCACAACGAATTCTCCTGTTGAGAAGATTGAATTGAGAATCCATCTCGGCGTGAGAGAGGAGAAATCTCATCAAATGACAACGGAGCCCTTTCACCAGACACGCTTCCCAGCCTTCCAATCGGTGAATGACCAGAGCTAGGCATATGAAGCTCCCCGGTTGCTCGGTACACTAGAGGATCCACAGTAGTTCTTTCAAACATCCGGCTGTCCAAGGATCTAGGGCCATCCATATCCCTGTCAGTAGTTGATTTGTAGCTCATGTGACTCCTACTTGATAGAGCATTCATAGAAAGCTGGGAGGAACGGAGGTTCCGGATAGTATCCTCAAAGCTCCCTTGATATCCTCCACCGTAGAGCTGAGACCCCTCAAACTCCCGCTCAACGCCTATTCCTAGAGGTTGCTGCGCATGGGCTTGACCAGAGAGAGCACGAGCTGATGGCATGTCCAGAGTCATATGCCTGCTTGACTTGTGTGCAGGGCTTGAAGCGGCACTTCTACCGAGAAACGAAGGCGCGTAATAGCCATGAATTGTGGCGGGTTGTCTCTCAAATTCCTCGGTGTATACAGGTAAGCGCATACTGGAATACTGGCGCTCCGCTAAATATGGAGCCATGCTCTCTGCTCTGCTGCTCGAGTAGTCATGAGCCAGCCCGGGAAAGCCTGAAGAGGTGGAAGCATTGGAGTTCGAGTGTGCCCGAGCATAAGCTTCCATGTGAGTCACCTGCTGTTGGAGACTGCTCGTTGATTTTGAAACGCCTCGTTGCGAAGGGTACCCACTGCTGCTATCCCTGTCTAAATAATCAGTAGAGCTCAGCCTCCCTGAGTAAGCGCCGCTGTCAACTGATCTGGGAGTAATGGAGGGTTCAAAAGGTGAAGCTGCAGCTGCAGCTGATCCCATCGCACTGGTACTCCTCACAATGCCAGAGCCCCCTTTGCTGGCAATGGGCTGCCCATGCAAGTCAAATAACTTCCCCCAAAACTCATCAAGATGAGCAGCAAACTGCCGACGTGCAGCTCGTCCAAGCCCGGACAGGCGTGACAAGCTTCCACTGCCACTCCCGCCGGCATTGCACTCACTTACATCACTCCTACCTCCTATACTTCTGGCTGAGCCAGGGCCGTCATATGTGAGATTACTGTAGCTGTGTCCCAAATTACCATGGGACAAAGGTCCTACGACAACATCGTCATGCTCCAAATCGTCTACGTCATCCTCATCCTTGTCTATCATATCAGCATCAGCTTCAGCTTCTGCCTTCTTCAAAGCAATAGATTCCACATCATCTGCAGCTAGGGATACATGTCTACGGGGTTTGGCCAGTTCCTGGGTTGGCTTAGGCGTGCAACTCTCTGCCATTTCCTTCGCAGAAAAAGATGCATCCTTCAAGAAAGTCGCTATAGTACCAGCGATTTCCGGTTCTGTGAGAACATGACCTCCTCTGTCATGCTCAGGGGAGATCACTTCTGGTCTCTTATTCTCTTCAACCACAGGTAATAAACTTCCCTCCACCGTGTCACCTTCGAGACTTTTCTCATTGACATCATGGGCCACCGCCTCAGGAACTTCCACCTTGCTAACCTCTATCACGTCCACAGGCGGTTCCAAATCTACGAGTGCAGGCCTCTCACCAGTATCAACCTCAGGAGAAATTAGTACGCCTTCTAAAGGCTCAATCATGTCATCCGGAGAAACATAAGGCTCACTTGCTTTGTCAACCTCACTTGCACGAATCAGACCATTAGCTTCAGTTGGTTCCGAAAGCTTCACCGCCTCAAAATGCTTGCTGGAGCAAATCTCATCAATGTCGCTATTTGAAACGCTAAGTGATGACGGCCAAGGAACGAGCTCCACCCTTCCAAGCTCCAAAGCAGGTTCAGCATCTTGCCCAGAGATTACAATCTCCGGTCTGCGAGGGTACTCTAACCCCACTAAGTCATTAGCCAGCATGATATCCTGTGTCATTGGAATCATGTCATAGCCTTCAGCGGTGGTAGAGTCAGGATCAAAGTCTGAGACCCCTAATCGATTATTCACAAGTTCTTGGTTTCCGCGCTCGTTTCTTTCAAAGAGCTCATACTCTAAAACCCACTTCCTTTCCATCGCTATCCTATCGACACGAAGCGGTGTTACAACCAACCATACTAGGAACCCCACGCACAGCCCAATCCCGACCAATACCAGAGCAAACACAGAAGTGTTCACAGTGTCTTCTCCATAGTGGCCAAAAGAGTCTGTCCCAAGAAGAGTTTCCAGGTGTGCAGCAAAGCCAGAAAATTCATCAATTTCCTGAAGCAACAGATCAAATGCCAACCAGATGTCGGCAACTACCACGAAAGCGACAGATATCCAGGCAATGCTCTCCACGAGTGAGGAGATTCTGTACGACCCCATACGAGCTTCGGATGCAGACGCTTTGATCAGTGGCACAGCAGAAAAGGGAAGCTCCACAGCTATAAGAATTTGGGAGAAAAGCAGTAATCGGTACAGACCTTCACTGCCGTAACGCCATGCACAAAACGCAGCAGGAATGACTGCAACTCCCCTCACTAAAACACGATGCAGCCAAGGCTGCATGGACATGTCCAAAAAACCCTCCATGGTGACTTTCCCAGTGAGTGTTCCAGTAAGAGACGAGAGCTGGCCTGCACAAAGCAGAGCTAATCCAAACACCATTGGTGCGATCGAACTGCTCAGTATCTGCACCAGGACCAAAAAGCCAACGTGAATTAGTGAACCTAAATTCAAAAGTAGCCCTCAGTGCACCGGGTTAATACAGGAGTACCAGCTGGATTAGTAATTAATGTCAGTAATATATAAATGGACGTAGAGCGATTTTATTTGGACTTCGGAAATTAGCTCCTGTGACAAAAACTGTTGCCAAAAATTCAAATTCAACACTGAAGAGTTCGCATTTTGTAATTTCGAACATAGCTCAAGTAGAAACGTGGCTAGATTTAGACAAAATTAGAACCTCTGATCACAGATGAGACCAACAATAGTACCTGCTCCATAAGTGCATGAGCATCCTGGAGGGTCAGAATAACCAGCCCAACGTTGTGAAAAGTGGAGGCGGTTACAACCAACACAGCTACATTGGCTATGAGCGCTATCCCAAACGCTGCAATTGTGTCCCGCAAGTTCTCTTGGACCACTATATCCTTTGATTGAGCCGCAAGTGTGTGTTGCCGCTGAGATGGAAATCCAGTTCACAACATAAGTAACTCATTGAACACGACTGAGCTGACAGACAAATGTGTCCGATTCGGCATAAAATCACGTGCTCACCTGAAGAAGGGCAGAATGTAAATAAAACGTATGAGGTACAACATTCGCTCCTATCAACCCCACTGCAGTGTAAAGCGATTCTCCTCGAACTTTGGGCCACAAGCCACTCAACATTGCAGTTGCAGATGGTCGGCTTATCAATGTGCCTAACCCAAAGCAGACGAGCACAAAGCCAACAACGCTTCCAGCAACCAACTCTGCCCGGCGCACACCCTAGAATACCATGAGAAGGTGCAAGTTAGAGGTGAGCTCGGGCCACGTCGCGACATTGTGAAATTTCAGCATGAACACACACGGACAAGTCACACCAATTTCAAAAGAGAGCCTCACCACTATGGGCAAAACCACCATCGCAATGATACCGTCGAAAGTCAGTAAGAGAACGCTATGCACTATTGGAAATCCAAGCAGCAAATTCAATCCAATCGCTGTTCCAGCCACCTGTCACAGGCCACAAGAAATCATGTGCTTTTCAGTTTTTGAAATAGCACCATGGCCTTCACCAGAAGCAAGAAAAAATCAGTCAGTCAACAGGAAGATGTAGCCATCTAACAGTTCTCAACAGTATCCTGAAACCACCTGAGGCAAAGAAGGACGCACACTTCTCATTATAACTAACAGATGAATCATTATAGGATGTCCCACACCTACAATTTTCTCCACTCTCACAAAATTGCTTACTACGCCTACTGAGGTATAACCGAACAATATGACAACATATGGGACCCCTTTCTAATTCTACTGACTTCTGTCGGTCACGAAAAGAGTGATAGTGATAGTCATGCGGACAACAAGCCGTTTCATGCAGAGAATCGTGGCCACGAACCAAGCAGTACCATAAACCCTACACAATAAATGTTCTCAATTATTTTCAGATACTAAGAAACACCTCGGGGAATGTGAGAAATTTCTAAATTGATCGAACAACGATGCAAAATCTTTTCAGGATTCAAGAATAAGATCCATTCAGACGTACCAAGGTCAAATCAAGAGAGATGATGGAGAGCTCAGATAGAAACCACAACAACAAGCAAACGGGCCTGGGGTAATCTTCTCGACATATCTGCAAAAGGACATTCAAGGGAATACATGAGGAATACAATCGGCATAATTGATGTACAATGACCATAATATACCTGGTGAACTATAAATTCCCGTTACACCAATCATCTATCTAATAGATCAGCAAGAGGGGCCGGAAAAGAGACAACAAGAAATGGCAATATGCACACAGCTAGAAGGATTGCCAAATTTGAAAAACATTGCCAACCTCAGCGAGATGCTTCCCAGAAACCAGTCCGAGACGGGTTGCCAGTGTTTGAAAGAGTGCAGCCATGACGTTGGAGACGATCACCACCCACAGCAGCTCAAACCCGAATCGGGAGCCACCCTCAATGGCGCAAGCCCAATTGCCAGGATCCATGTAGCCTATCGCAACTAAGAGCACCGGCGCCAGAGCTGGCACATACTTCGCCACTGACAATGAAGAATCCACCGTCGATTGCGCCACATCGCCGGCCATGTTGCCAACGGTAGAATCCAAACCACCAGCTAAAAAATCTCAAGCTTCCTCACCATTTTGATTTGGTCCCCCAAAATTAGGTCAACATGGAGCCTCTGTCACACATCCAATCTCCTCAAAAACGCTCCCCCCCATTCTTAATTCCGATTTCCTCCACACTTTCCACTGATCCGAAAAAAAACAAAAAATACTAAACAAATGCACACCGTAAAGTGTAGCAGTCCTACAAAGATGCCGTCCGACTTCGCCGACATGAACTAAAGCACCTCCGATTCCAGCAGCTGAAGCTGCACAAGTGGTCGCTTAAAGTGTACGCACCTGTCGACTGGATCTACACACAAGCATCGCCGACCCCAAATACACGATACGTATCAATACGGAACCGACGCCAACGCTCCAATGTGGCTCAAAAACCGCGACAGGATTCTCATCACGAGTGGTATCCGCTGCAGACACTGATGGCCTTAACAATGAAAGCGCTCTCCCCAAAACCTTTCGGCTCCATTGGGGCTCATAACATGGCTCCAAAATCCGCAGAAACGACTTGCAACCAATATCATCAGCAGAGGCAAAAACGGCATCCCACTAACCCCACCGCACATCGTCACTCATCGTTACCGCATCTCTATCGCTCTTCTTCACAGCAAGAAATCAAGATTCTCAGACGCGAATCCGCAAAAACCCCACCAAATGTTGACGCAAGTCAGTCAAATCGCATCGTCGTCACGTCGTCACCACGCAGAAGACGACTTCGACGCCACCACCCAAGCGGGGAAATGGAAGCCAAGAACTAAGCTTACTCAGCGGTTCGGTGCTCTCATCAGAGCCCCATTGCGACATCGTTCGCACACAATTGCAAGCTGACAGCTCTCTGACAAAAGGGCCACTTGCAGGAACATGAAGCTCCAACGACGGTGGGGGGATCCAACGCAACGAAGACGCCGTCGCTCGAATTTCGCAGCTCGCAAACAGGATAGCGGCCATGACGCCCCTGGCCAGCAGAAGCAACGACCCACCCCACCCCCACACGCCGGGGGGGAGAGGCTAGGTCCAATCGACTCCCGAAATCTACCAACATCCTATTTAATCTCCCTGTTTCCTAGATACAACCACCACTATCTACTTGGCAGAGAAATTCCTGTGCTTGCTGCTTTATCCTATTTATTGCGGGTCTGAGGGGCAAGTGGGCCGACGTGGATGCATGCCACTGGTATCTACGGATGGGGTAGATTTCGACTTCCGTTTTTATTAAAAGGACGGATATTCGCTTATGATATGTAAGGGATTGATACATATGGCCCACGTGGCCTCGAGTCACGGGATGCAACTTGCAGGGAAGCCCAGATCGTGGGACTGCAAAAGAATGAACAAAGAAATCCGCCTTGGGGAGGACGGATTTTAAAATTTTGAAACCCAAATGACGGAGGCCGAGTGAGAGAGAGAGAGTGGGGTCTTGCCTGCCTGCCTGCCTGCCTTGGATGGGGGGCTGGGGGGCTGGCCTTGGATGGGACATTGGGACACTGGGACACGATCCTCGGAGGTTGGATTTGAATTGATTACTCCCGGCCCGTGGTGAAAGTCAGAGCCGGGGAATCTGCATGTGAATTCCTTTAGGGGGGGGGTATAAACTTAACTACAGTGCTGTACCGAGACATTTGTAGCCATGCAGGCAATCGCCGATTGGCTTTCCCGTAGGAAAAGTGTAATCATATCCAATATTAGCAATATATGATTTGTAGAAATGGAGATAGGACTTTACTAAAGTGGACATTTGAAGTGCAGTTTTACTCATGGGGGAAACCCAAGAATTTTTTATTTGTCACCTATGATAGAATTTGGAAATTTGAAATTCGAAATGTGGAGTCAAAAGAGTTAATTGTGAAAGTGGGTGCAATCATCAGATGTTTTGGGGGCATTTAGAAGATTGCGGATTTTCAAATTGTGGGAACTTTGGGAACGCTGCAACATAGGCAATTGGATGTGCTTGAGAGATTACCACATCAGATAATATTAAGTAATTAATTTTTTAATTAATTATTAATAATTTTAAAATAATTTTTTGAAAAAAAATCTAATCATTTTTTAGTTTCTATATACTTTCTAAAAAATTTGTAACTTTTTCTTGTAACTTTTTTTGTAATTTTCCTAAAAATTCAGAGCAACAGTCAGTGGTTCATTGTGTAGGGAACAATTTCGGAGAATATCTTTAAAATAGTCTTATGTGGAATTGAACAACATCTAATGGGGGGACCAAGAGTCGGAGTTTGGGAAAAATATAGGATGAAACTCCTTAGAGCACCAAAATTTAGGTTAAAAGGAGTTTGATGTCATATTCCTATTCTACTATTCTCAATTATACCTCCTTTTGACACCCCTATTTCAAACTTGAGGTTCCTTGATGACTAACTGTAAAGACTAGCATTTCTTTTTCAAGCAAAATTTCACTTGGCTTGACAAATTCTAACATCTCTAGCACTCCTTCCAAACTGTAGCCTATATAGTAGACCCATTCCTAACCAACACCCCATCAGCAATCAATAGGATATCATATTTCCAACCAAGGTTAGACATCACTTCCATTTTCTCCTTGGAATGTGTATTTTTGTACTTTTCAAGATTTGGACTAATAAATTCATGACACATAAATAAACAAGAAAGTTAGAATCAATGAGCAAAAAAGTAGTTCTTCAATGATTGGAATTGAATGACTCTAAATGTTTATCAATGGTCAAGCCCATCTTTTGCCTTTTAAAATTGATAGTAATTTCAATGCAAGACATAAAATTACAAATTCTTTGGCAATCCCATCATTTTTATCAATGCACCTTTGAAAATTTTTGCTATGTCTTGCACTACTCTAGACCAAGTCCAGATGTCCTTATTTTATTGGTTATAGTTCCTTTTAACATACCCAAAAGTCAACAAATTGACACACGGCCAAAAAAAACCTTGTCAAAGATCCCAAATTAGCTACATTGATTAGGGGTTTTAAGGAGACCAAAAAATATAGGGACATTACATAGAAAATTGTAAATGTTTGAAACATGATGTACAATGGGGTCCTAATCAAAATCGCATTTTGAGATCCGCAGTGAAAACAATTTTAGCTCTGCCAACTTTGACAACCTCCCAAAAGCTCCAAAATTGATATTTTACTATGAAATGTTTTTACAACATCATCTATAAGTTAATAAGATGCATGCCAAATTTAAAGGCCAAAAGATTTACACTAAAAAAGATATTCAAAATCTATCAACATGTATAGTGGTGAGAAACATTTCACTACTTTCAACTTTGATACCCTCCCAAGGATTGAGTTTTTGTTGTTTTTTTGCATTAAATTTTTGGTATGAAATAAAATATTTTTTTTTAATATGTGTAAAAAAATTTCAAGGTCAAAATATTAATTCTAAAAAAGATATTTGAAATCTCCCAAGATGTGTAGTTTTGAGAAAATTTTCATAATTGCCAACTTTGACACCTTCCCAAGGGCTAAAAAATTGGTTTCTTACCATGATTTTTTTCGGTGAAGTCATCTCTATGTTAATAACATATGCTCCAAATGTCAATTTCAAATAAATTACTAAAAAAAAGATATACAAAATCTCTCAACATGTGTAGTTGTGAGAAAATTTTCACTACTGCCAACTTTGACACCCTCCCAAGGGCTGAAAATTTGTCTATTTAACATAAATTTTTTTGCATAAGATCATCTCTATGTTGGTAATATATGTTCCAAATTTCAAGTTCAAAAGACTTATCTAAAAAAAGATATTCAAAATCTCCCAACATGTGTAGTTGTGAGGATGAGTTTTTACATCTATGTCAAACTTTGCTCCTCAAAATAACACTATATTAAGGACTCAAAAACTCCTCGTCACAACCACACATTTTGAGAGATTTTGTTATCTTCTTTTTGGTAATTCATTTGAATTTGAAATTTGAAATACATGTTATCAATGTAGAGATGACTTCACCAAAAAAATTCATGGCAAGAAACTAATTTTTCAACCCTAAAGAAGGTGTCAAAGTTGGCAATTGTAAGAAAATTCTCAAAACTACACATGTTGGGAGATTTCAAATATCTTTTTCTTTAACTTGAAATTTTTCAGACATATTAAAAACATAAATATTATTTCATGACAAAAATCTGATGGTGAAAAAAAAATTCAATCCTTGAGAGGTTTTCAAAGATGAAAGTAGTGAAATGTTTCTCACCACTACACATGTTGGTAGATTTTGAAAATCTTTTTTTGTGTAAGTATTTTGGCCTTTAAATTTGTCATGCATGTTATTAACTTATAGATGATGCTGTAAAAAAATTTCATAGTAAATTATCAATTTTTGAGCTCTTAGGAGGCTATCAAAGTTGGCAAAGCTGAAATTGTTTTCACTACAGATCCCAAAACGCCATTTTAATTGGGACCCCATTGTACAACTCCAAACACTTTAGTAGCTATTGATGTATAGCAAAAGTACATACACATACACAAACATTGGGAAATATGAATTGATCACTATAGATCTCCCTTATATCCCTATTCAGTCAAGTAATTGTGAAGAGTAGAATGGACAAGGTGAAGAATGTGGGACACTATGTAATACAAAATAGAGGTATTTTTTAACTTTTATCCTTGGTTTGGGGAAGACAGATGGAAAACACTAAATAACAATAAAATAGAGGTAATTTTTTAATACTTACCTTTAATTCTAGGAAAGCAAACATTGGACATAGACTTCAAATGATTGCTTTTAACTTCAAAAGTCCCAACACTTTTTCCTAATAAAAAACATTTAAAACTGCCACTTCTATTGTAACTTTGTAAGGTGCAAAACTTTGAATACTTTGTTGTTGTTTTTGCATATCTAATTGTAGGATCTTGTACTCAACAAGTGTAGTAGAAATTTTAGAAACTTTGATTGTGTAGATTACAAGATATAGATGGATTTAAAGTGTAGTTAACAACTTTAAATTTTTCCAAAAAATAAAAATAAAAATTCACAATAACACCAAATAACTACATGTATAAAAATATATATTTTGCAATTATAGAATGAAAAATAAAAAGTTCAAAATTATGAGGTCAAATTTATATAATATTTCAATGGATAAAAATCTAAAATTCATGAAACTTGTAACATGTGATTCTAGTCAAGATGTACATTTGTACTATAATAGGTCTAAAAATAATCCATTTTGAGTGAAACTGCAAATGAGGGTAGGTTCCCTTGTCCAAGCAAATCACTCTCGATTTTTAGGAAACTATATGATTTACAAGATAGAATCCATTTAATTCAAAGGGCATAAATTTTATATAATATGTAGGGCTATTATATAATCCTTGAAATGCCACATATCCTATTATGTATAAATTTGGCTATGTTAGAACATTATTTAGTAGGAATTTTTGTGAATGCATTAGCCTTTACAAATAGGATCTGTACAATTTTTTGTAATGTAATGAGTATAGATGTGGACAAAAAAATTTAAGTGAATGATAAAACCTACATAATCATGTAAATCTAGGGATTCTTTTTCTCTAGATTTGTTGTAGCTATCAAATAATCCTAGCTTGAACAAACCAATCCTTTTGTAAGTGCACAAACAATTGGTAACAACATTGTAAGAATGTGACAACAAGTTATTTGCCATCTAAAATTGTCCTACAACAGCAATAGTGTATATATACAAAAAAAAAGTATATATGCAAGACATTACACTACAAAAAAATGAGTGCCCACAATGACTGCATGATGATTGCAAAATGACTATAGTAGTCATTTTGCAGTCATCTTGTAGTCATTGTGGGCACTCATTTTTTTGTAGTATTAGTTTTATAGAGTGAGTTGTATATAGATATGAAAATATTAGACATGTAAGTTTTGTATATAAAATAGCCCAACTATAAAAACCACATGATTGAATTTATAAAAAATCATAGGATATTAAAAATATGCCCTTAGTATTTTTATATGTAAAAATACAATCATCTTGAATACTATAATGAAAAAATAGCTCCACATGAAATACCCTCTTAATTGAGGTGTATACTTTAAATTACAAGGACAAATCTCCCTAGGTTCCCTTGTATGTACACTCACATGTCCAAATTTCTATTTCTATTAAGTCTAATTTCTTAATTTGAAAGAGCAATTTATATGGGCATTAGCAACTTTTGTGAGTTACCATGGGACCTTGAATTAGACAAGCATGGAAATGTGTGTAAGAATTTTCATTCAACAAAATTGCATGGATTACAAGATTTTAGCATTTGAAATGAAAATACAATGTTATCTTTTGTACCTTTTCATATTAGTAAGATTAGACACCTTTGTATCCTTTCAACTTAGAAGTTTTGAATTGAAGACTTCAAATTTATGAAATATATGTTGGAAAATTGAATTAACAATATGTGGAGCAAATTTAGAAAAATGAGACTTGATTTTCATTCATTAAAAAATATTAAACAAAGGAGGTACAAAATGGGAAGAAAATATAAATCTTTTTTAACTTTAGGATGGTGTTCAAACATGTCATTCCTAATGATGATATTATTTCTAAAGATTATCATTTCAAAAATTCTCTATAAACTCTATAGATATTTTTTTTTAGAAAATTGTAAAAAATTTAATTAAAATTCAATATATAGGGGTCATTGCAAGAAACACCAGTCCTATTTCCCGTCCTCGTTCCCGTCACAATGAGGACCACTTTTTTGTTGTCTACTATAACTTTTGGAGATTAAGTCCAATGAACACAAAATTTTTATTGAACATATATAACTTGAAGGTTATTAGAACCCTTATTTTTCAAAAATTAAGAAAAAACACTTTGTAGTTAAAAAATCATTTTTATTGAGTGTCACAATTTATAGTTTACAAAAATCACTACGTTATGAGTGCCCAAATTTAATGATTTATAAACAAAACTTTCATAGTCTATAAGTATAAGTGTAAAACATATAAATTTTGAATGAAATCTAAAAATATGTCATTTCATGTCCTCCACATGTGTGCAAAACTTTTTCCATTGCACACAATTTTTGAATATTGAAGATGGTTCTAAGATTATTCTTTTGATGAAATCTCATCAGAATCAACTCTTTAAAAATGTAAAATTTTTAGTTTAAAAAAAATTGATTTTCCTATTTTTCACAAATTAAAATGTAAAAGTATCAATTTTCATGAGATTTTGCACTTTTCTAGTTCTCCTACTTAGAAATTTTTCTTATGCTTTTCCTTTCTAGGGTACCTTTTTCTTAAAGGTATATACATGAAATATATTTTTCACTATTTTAAAATTTTGTTTTTCTAATTTTAAAGCCCTCCCAAAGAAAAAAAAGAATATTGTGGAAACGCTACACTTTTTGGACGGTGTTTCTTGCAATGACCCATAGATAAAATAAATCCTATGAAAAACAAATTTCTAAGACATTAGTTTGAATCTTTTTTTAATTTTCTTATTGCATAGCCTTGCCTATTTTTATATTGTCCCTTGGTATCTATTGGAATTAAAATTTACTTCTATAATGCCAACACACATTTTGTATAATTTACAATCTCTTTACAAAAAATCATGCGCAAAAGAGATTGTAGGTACTTCTCAAACTTTCATTTGTCCCCAAGGAAACACTTGTAAATTTTGATGTCAATTCAACCATCAACAAGATCCAACAAACCTTTTCCAATTCAATAACAAAAACCATTCACAAACAATTATTTGGATAATTTAAAATGAACATCTTAGGACACTAAGCTAGTGTACCCTAAAATTGATTTCAAATTTTCAAATGGACTAATGAACCAATCACCAATATCAAAGTATGATGGTGGTAGACTTTCATTTCTATAAATGACAAAAATAGATTTGTACACAAAAAATAGACAGATTTTTATTGGTCTTGATTTATGAACATTGATTGATATACAAGCAATAAATTGTAGATAAGTTATAGACATAGGAGCCACCTAAGGTTGGTTGTGATTTGAGTTTATTCTTTGGTTATTATTTGAGTTAGGGGGGCATGCCCTAATTTTAAGTGAAATTTCTAAATGTAAAATATATATTTGGTGTGAAATTTTGATATTGAATTGAATCTACATTGGATGCTAAGAGTCTCTCTATTTTTTAAATCAAATATTGAATTTGTTCATTGCCTATGAGCAATATTTGAATAAATCATTTATTGATAAATACTCCAATGTTAATGACCAAATTGTGGTGATAAGAACAAAATTTATCAGTAGAAACTTTAACAAAGGTTCCACCAAGTCTTTTAAAGATGCCACTATCTATTTGCCTTCTAAAGCATTCCTATATAGTCTAAGCATATAATTTACTCTTTCTACTTGTATATATGGTTGTTGAAATCAAGCTTATTAAATCACGTAGACAATATACATAGAAAGAAAGAAAATCTAAAACATTATTTTTCTTTGTCTAATTGTTTGCAATTTATAAAGCTCGAATTAACCCTTAAAGTCCTAATGTCATTTTTTCATCAAAAAATTCCAAATTTCAATTTACAATGCAAGCAACAAGAATTTTAATTCATTTGATTCTTTTGCATATCCAAGATTGGTATAAAAATGTTTGGAAGAAATTTTAGAAACTTTGACTATAGCAATCACAAGATATAATCATTTTGAAGTGCAAAAGTCAAGTTTTTTTGGTTTCTAGCCTAAGTAGTTTTTAAGATTGAATCCTATTTATATAAGTTTTTGTATGAAAAATTCTAAATTGATTCTTTTTAATGTTGGTATATTGACTTGTAGGTTTAAGAAAGGAAGAATTATAATTTTTATTCATTAAAAATGTATTAAATTGAATTAGGTATGAGACAAAAGTAAGAACTATATTGTTGATTGCTCTAAGATGGAATTGAAGTGCCAACTAATTGCAATAGTGAGATTATTCTAGAAAAAAAAATCAATCAATGTGCAAGTTTTGTTTTAGAAAAATTCTTGAAATTGAGTTCATAAATGAATTCATTACTGAATATTGCCAAGAATTTCCTAAACTTGCTTGCAAAAACAAGAAGTTTTATAATTCTCACAATACTTATCCAAATGAAATGAATTAAAATTTTCCACATATACAAAACATATTCTACTAAAATTAAATTTAAACAAAATTATTATATTTATCTATTTTTCAAAATCTATTTATCTATTTTTTGCCCACCATTGTCTATTTGGGGCTTATTGTTATTGTAACATATTATTTGCTCTCAAGCATTGATTGAAATCTAAATCATGTATACCTACCTAAACTTTTAAGAGTCCCCTAAAGAGACTTTTGAAACTTTGAGGTTTTATCTTCTATGAGGTGAAGTTAATATTTGATGTGCATTTGGTGAAAGGTCATGCTAGGCTAAATTCCTATCAAAGATGAACTCAAAAATAAAACCATGGATTATAAACCCAAAAGAACTTGATATTGGGATACTATATTCAACATGATATTTACTCATCTCCTTTCAATAGTTAGGTTGTTGAACCAATAGGGGACAAGTGGAGGTGCTCTCAACTCTTAAGATAACAAAATCATGTCTAAGCTAAGTCAAATTTCACTACTTTACTATTATCAAATGCACATTTCAAAATTTTGGTATTTTTCCATAAAATAATCCATATTATAGAATCATATTTATTTTTTCATAATTATAATGTTTTGAAAAATCTAATTATGAAACTTGCTGATTAAAAAATTCAAAATGAAATTTGATGTATTTTAATAAATGTTTTGTAAAAACAATAGTACTATGTAATTATTAGAAAAATCAAATTATTCATTACATTTGATAAAAGTGGAGACAATAGTGGTGAACATCATGTTATAATTTTTATATTATTAACCTCAAGTATGAATAAATTTGAATCTTACAAAAAGGTCAAAAGTCTTGTATCTTAAGTTTTCAAAAAGGTACCTTCAAAGGACTACAAACTTGGATTTTTTATAGTTTTTGAAAAATCTTGGTAGGGATTTGTAGTATATTATGGAATCTAAATTTTATTACTTTAAGTCAATAACATTACAAATTTAAAAACTATACAAAAAAACATATTTTATTCTAAAGATGCTGATGAATTTGGGCTTGCAAGATCTATTAGGGATCCACCTTGGAACTATCATTGTATGACTACATACGTCTAAAATGACCAAATTATTGGATGAATGTGTATTTTCTTTGTTGCTACAAAAAATTGAAAGCTATTTATCATAAACTTTATATTTCAAGTAGTGTTAAAGTTTTGGAGTCACTGATGTAAATTGCTACAATGGCTTTTACATTGAAGTGGTCAAATGATCAATCCATGAATTAATTATTTTTACAAAAACAAAAGGGAAAATGATATTGTTGGCAAGTTTTTGTATGATTTTGGTTTGATCCTCTAATTTGACTTATTGGATTTTGGTTATATTTGTAGGCTAAGTTGTATTTGTCAATTAGACTATTCAAAGAATTTGACAAAAATTTGAAATCCATTCTACATTGGGCACAAAATATAACATCTATGTGCCATTTCTATGACAATTGGATTACTAATCTATTTGTTGAGTTATGAAGTTGGGTTTCTCATTCTTATCTTATAATAGTTGATATAGGATTTGAGATGAACATATTTTAAATTCAATCTACTAAAATAAGATGAAGTTACTATAGTCCTTCTAAAGATGAATAATACCTTAAGTTGAAATGGTAATTCAAAGAATGACAAGGTTCTCTAGGATAGAATAATTTCCATCATGCATTTTCTTCAATTTTTTCAAATCTCAATCTTCACATCATCGTCTCTAAATAAAAGTTTAATTATTTCCAATGATTGTATAGCTAGGATTTAAATTGAATGCCTCTTTATTTTCATTCTATTTGACAAAGGAAAAATAACTCAACTTTAATGTTGAATAAAATATTATGCTGATCTTCAAAGGAAAAATGAGATACTAAAGCAAGTATTACACTAAGATTAATAGGGAGTATAGAACATCAATATTGAACTACATATTACACATAAGTGTAATTATAACCAACTTCAATAATAATACAAAAAATCGATGGGCAAACATCATTGTCATAGAAAATTATTGATTCACTTGTAAAGCCAACTTACAAATTGATTGAAGGCTAATTTGCTCAAAACCTCGCTTCAAAGTCTATGACTATAGGAACAATTAATTCTAAACAAATTTTGGTATTTGTATTAACAAAGTCAAATACCATTGATATTTTACTAATTGGAATTTATTATAAATCAAGACCACTGAAAAATAAAACAAAATTTGTAGCATTAAATATCCATTTTGTATTTGTATTTATTTCTTCTTTAGAATAATCTTTGCCAAAAAAATCTCTTACATTGTATTAATCTCTACAAATTATAGTGTTTGAAAAGAGTAAATTTGGTGCATATCAACCAAGAATACATTCAAATGAAAATTGAACAATTTTGCACTTGCAATTTAGGCATTTGATATATTATTGATTGACAATCCATTCATGTTTAAAGTTGAAATTTTGATGAAGTATTGGCTTCAAGTAGAGGAGCACTTATTATTTTTTGTTTAAAAGCTAAAGGTGATGGGGATGCTATTTTGTGAGCTTGCGAGCGTGAGCCTATGAGCTTGTGAGCCTAGAATTTTTGGTGAAATTTTTGATGATTTTTAGGGCGTGGATCTATTACTGTGCTTTAAGAATTTTGGATTTTTATATTTAGTATCCCCCTCATGGGATTTGAAATTTGGGACTTTCAAAACTCTTTTTCTTTTTTTTCAATTTTCAATTTTTTTTTCAATTTTTTTTTCAGTCCTTTTTTTATTTTTCAAATTTTTTTTGCAACTCCATCACCCTCCAAAATCCTTCTTGATATTGAAAGGGGTTTCGAGGTAGAGGGCTTTGGAGCTCTCAAAACTTTTTTTTTTCATTTCTTTTCAACTTTTTTTTCATTTTTTTCCGATTATGTTACTAGTTCATTTTTTTTGCAACTTTTCACCCTCGAAAACCTTCTCTCATTACCGAGAGATCAATTTCAGGGTGATAAAGTCGGGAAGACCCCCGCCCCTCTTTTTTTTTTCTTTTTTATTCACGACTCCATCAACCTAGAAAACCCCTTGTTGGATTTTGGATTTTGAACCTCAAAAAAAAATTCAAAAATTCAAAAGTTTTTTTGGAAGGTATTGAGAGGCCCTTTGGAGATAGTAGGGTTTGAAAATTTAAAATACATTAACCACATTTCCATGGTCATAGGTCCACGGTCATAAAGCTGAAATTTTACTATAAATAGATTTTTTTTAAATGACTTCACTTTTTTTTTTCTCTTGGCTTAAAAAATTCAAAGTTTTTTTTGGTTAATTCTCTGGGCTCACAAAACCTACGCTCATAGCTCGCAAGCTCATGCTTTTAGGCTCACAAACTAGCGTCATTGCAGTAGAAATGGAAGTTTTGAGTCATTTTTTGATAGAAAAATGACCTCAAGACTTTAGGAGTTAATATCCACACTTTAAGTTAGATTGTTTGTGGTATGTCCTACAACACTCTTGATATTGTTAACCCCTAAAGGTTTTTGACTATGTTTTCACCAAAAATGCTCCAAAACTACCATTTCAAATACAAGTGCAATTTTTTTTAAAACACATTTTTGACACATGCAACCATAGGATCTTGTAGTAAGGTGGTTTGTAAACATGTGGAAAAATTTTCAGAAATTTCCACCGTGTAGATTGCAAGATATAAGCATTTGAATTGACAAAAATTGATTTTTTATCCCTGCGAAAATCCGGGCAGCTGCACTTCACAAGGTCACATTTGTGTGAAAAAAATTCAAAATGGTGGTTACTCTTTGAATTCATACTTCAATGCAAGTTGGCTACATTCTCAAAAAATTTCAAACCATTTGGAATTGTACAACATATAGGAAAAAATAAGTAAGTAGAAAGAAGTAAAAAATGAGCCAAAAATACTAAATTGTGAACATTTTATTCATGGAATTGGAAATTTTCAATCCTAATGATTAAAATGTTGTAATAAACAATCTACATCTTTTTTTCTTTTTTTTTTCCCAAAAATATGAAAAATTGAATTAAATGAAGAATTTCAAACTTTTTTTTTACTGTAGAGATTTTGTAAACTACCCCAAACTCAAAATCTTCATAACTTTTGACTCATTGATTGGAATGGATTGATTCAAAGCTTCCCATGTCTATGTAATCCAAAGAACCAATTTGAAATTTTACTTTTAAGAAAAAAGTTTTTTTGAAGAAGGTTTTTCAGCTGCCCGGGCTGCCTGCCGAGTAAAGAAAACAACATATCCTGCCATAACTTTTTAACCGTGAAGTCAAAAGTTATGAAAATTGTCGGGCCTTAAAGCTACTCCTCGGGCACACATTGTAAAAAAATTCAAAGAAAAAGAATAAAAACTCCATCCGTAGTGAGCTGCCCAAAAAATTTATAATCTCAAAAAACGATGTTCAGGGCTTTAGGGGTTAAAAATCTCTTGGTCTGGAGGAATGCACGAGCTTTGGTTTGTGGCATTAAGATCTACATTGTTAGAAATATTGAATTTTATACTTTTTATAAAATATTCATTAAAAAAAATAGTATTAGTTATATTTTTGTTATGGCAAGAGCACAAGGTACACTAGTCCAACCATACCTTAAATTAGGTTGTTTCTTTATTTCGGTGGGATCTTTGAGACTATAGGTCTGTCTATCTTGTTCTTGATATGCATTAGGAGGGATTTGAGGGCAGCAAAGGGCCGTTTCGGGATTGTTCCCGAAACAAGGTTTGGGAACGGCTGGCCGCTGGTCAGCATTTTCAAAAAAAAGAAATTCAAAATAAATAAATTTTGGGTCCTGAAATATGAAAAAAAGTCCAATTTTTTTTTTTTCGGAAAAAAAAAGTCGATGACGTGGCAGTCGCTTGACCATGTCGGATTCTTGCAGAACTGTGTTCCCGCGGTTCTTTTCGCAATTTCGGGCTGTGGGAACTCACAGGCTCCCAGAGCCCTCAAATCCCTCCCAATGGTTGGAAAGCTCTTCGTGAAGAGGTGTGCTTAGGCTTTGTTTTGGAATGTTTGTATCTACAATGTCAAAATTCTTGAAATTCAAAGTTGTTATGAATTAAAAAAACTATAAAATTATTTTTACTCCTATTATGGTTGTGACAACCGGCACACCCCTAGTAGTTTTTTCTGAAGAACATACAATTAAAATATACTGAAAAATGCTAGCATTGGTCCGAGATGACCCTAAACTACCAGATGCAAGCGGAAAGGTATCCAAACTGAATAGAGAGGTTGCGGGTCAATACTTGGTTGTGGCAGGTGGTTTACGTGGCGTAAAAGCAACCTTGCTTCCTAATGGAAAGCCTCGCAATGTGTTCGTCAACACACTTGTTAGTGATCCCAAAATTGGCTAAATTTGGCTCATTTTCTACTTAATTTTTTCATATCCTTTGTATAAATTTTAAAAAATCTTTCAAAAATGAACATTTGATTGAAAACCTTGAATCTATTCTAAGGTCACTAACGCTTGTGTCAAAAAATGCTAGCATCTATACCTTAAGACAAGTAGTTTGTTTTGTTTTGTTTGTTTGTCATGTTGAAATCTCCCAGCCCGTGTGTCCCCCAATGGAGTGCTTGGTACCGTTGGAAAGCTCTTGGCGAGGAGGGGTGCATGGGATTTGGTTTTGTGACATTTGGACTAATGGCGAGAAAGTTATTAAATTTCAAAGTTGTAATGGGTTAAAAAAATATATATTTAATCTTTTACTTTGGATTTGACTGTGGCAACCGCACATGGCATACTAGTAGTATTGAGTAAAGTAAAATAGTTAAAAAGAAAGATTCTAACCTGAACTAAAAATTGAGTGATTTCTAAAGTAAGGGAAAACATTCTAATTTTGTTCCGACACTTCGAACTCTCACTGATTCAATTGAATCTATCCTATCCTAAGCTTAAGATAATTCGAGATCATGGGCAACATCTGGGCAAGTGGGTGGCAAAAAGGCATCCACTTGGCACTGACTCTGAGTAGCCAATTTATTGCCAGTGTATTCTCAGGACAATAGTTTTCACAATAATTTCTATTATTAAAAGAATTAGTGTTCTTATATTTGATTAATTTTTCAATTAAAATAATTTTTAAAAAAAAATTCCATATGGGCAGAGCTTTTAATTTTAGTAAGTTAGTTCTGAAGCAGTTCAGTTGCGCAAGCACCTCCTGAAGTCCATCTACTCTGGAAACCAGGGCTTTTTTATTTGGCAGATTGTACAAGAAAAAATAATCTGGCTAAAAATCATTACAAAAAAGGCCAAAAAATTTGGATGAAATCGCTACACAACTTTGAAATTTAAAAAAATATTAGATGAAATGGCATGATTGTGGATGAAACTTTACTATACATCCAATAAGTGGATAAATGTTGCAATTTGGAGTACCACTGTAACATTTTATATCGCTACTATGGCACTTCTTTGAATATGAAAAAAAGCCCTACAGGTAACTTACCCCAAAGCAATAGAATTTAGGATCCAAGTGAACTGGCCCCCTTGCTTGACCCCTCCAAGTCATTCCATGGGTGCAAGTGAAAAAAAAAACTCCCCTATTTAGTACTAGTACATGATTAGTTTGCTTTGGATAATTGGGACCTCCGATTGCAAATATGAAATCAAAATCTACAAAATTTATCTTCCGTGGAAAATGAATAATTTTAAAGTTTTTCCTTAGCAAAGGGGGGTAGTTCACCCGAGGCAAATTTAGTATTGACTAGTGAATGCAACAATCATAATATTGAAATTTAGTGTTGACCGCACTATAGTACATGATTCAAAACATATTATAAGTTCTCATTCTTCATGAATAGTTTCTCACTCTTTCTAGAGAGCTTTTAAACAATATCCAAAATGTAACTTGGAGATAATAGTTAAGGGGATCTTACGACAACAAACAAAACAAAATAAAACAAACAACAACATTTAAAGTATGGATGTATAGACCCTACCTTCTCTAAAATCCATCGACATTTACATTTGTAAAAAAAATATCCACCAAGAGTTGAAACTTGTTGCAATTTCAAATCTACTAGTTGAAAGATTCTAAATTTCATTAATAGAGTAGAACTATATTTTGAATACAACAAGACTTCTGGAATTGAGATAATTATTTTTAGATGAATGTGGTCTAATTGGTGTGAAGCTACATAAGGTCATGTAGAACTTCTAGATCAACAAAACTTAAAACCAATCATAGATGTCCTTATAAAAACCTCAAAATTGCCCCAAAGATATGAAGAACAAATTGAAAATGGACAATACAAAGATCTTGCAAACAATAGTACTCCTAATCCCTCTAAAAGTTTATCAAAATATTGTCTAGAAATCTCCCAAATATTCACCAATCATCACAATGCAATCAATAATTTTGCGTCCAATTAAATATTTTGTTAGAGGAGGCAATGGTGAAATTAACTTGTATAATTCATCTTTTATGTACATGGTTGCTATACATGTGAATTTTTTTCACAAATTATGAAATGAATGAAATAGCTTTGTATTGAAACAACTATCTTACTTGAATCCTCGTTTTTCCATCTTTTTACTAACAACTAATTGGTGACCTTCCAACTTCATCTTCACTTTGATTTTGTTGGATACTAGTGGGTGCATGGATGTTATTCTCACAAATTTGTATTTCATTCAAAAGAGAAATGGTGTGGAACCTTGAGACCTTTGGTGAGTGTACACTTCTTACGTGGCGATAGTCCCATTTTGTGTTTTGCAATTGTCTTTTGTTGATGTCAAAGGAAATATATTCATTTGATACTCACCTAATGGCAAAGACGTATACATGTATTTTGACATTGTACTTTTGATGCTTCCTCCACCATTTTCCAAACCATCAAGTGTTACAATCTTACATTCAATCAAATTATTTGTTGATTTGTCTTTGACACTAAAAAACTCCATCTCCATGTCATTTAAGTTTGTCTCCGTAGCAAAACGTAACATTGCTTTGTGCAATTGTTGAAGTCTCCATTGATAAGATTGGTTTGGATGAAGTAACATTGTTTTTTCAAAAATGTTTTCATCCAAGCTTTTGAGACTTGTGGATTGCAATTGTAAAGCACATTGAAATGCCATTTCTTGAACATCATACGTTCCAACTACTTTAACTTCATTTCCAACCTTATGAATTACATGGTGGTATTGATTGTTTACAAGTGAATCATTGCTTGAAGTGATTGTAGCCATAGTTGGTGATGACTAATTTTTTACAAGGGAAATGTCAATGGTGATGGTCTAAAATTACTACTATTTGAAGGTATATGTAGATATATAGAATGAAGAAGTTGTAGTTGGATATGTTTTTTTAATAACGGATCCTTAAAATACAAATGGAAAGTAAAAATGATGACAACCCATCGATATAAGGTTATTTATACAAGTATTGAAAATGTAAAAGCTAATGTAAAAGTTGGTGTGAGTGTCAATGTAAAAGTTAGAATTTAAAATGTTATTTACTTTAATTGTTAAAGTATAGAGTTTAATGTAAAAGTCATATTTTCTCTACGATTGATTATATGCAAAAGTTGTAAAGTATTATTTTGGATTTATTTTATTCTATCTATTGTACGGATTGTAGCTTTATTCAAGATCACTAGATAAATCAATCATTTGCATATTTTCATTATGATATCCAAAAATGAAGAATAGCATGGTTGCCATGTATTTATAGTACTAAAAAATTATAAGAATGTGGCCTATATACTTAATTTGAAAAATGTTCAATCCAGTAACCGTCAATAAAATTTTTAGGATGTATTCTTTCAAATAGTGGAATTTCTATGGATCCTAAATAGATATAAAATACCATTGAGTAGAACCAACTTTTATCAATAAAAGGTGTACAATAACTTTTATAATTTGAAAATTTATAAAGGATATTTAAGAACAAGTTCTCCAAAATTTCAACTCCATCATTGAAAATCACAAGGAAAGATAAATTTGTTAGGATAATAAAGCAAAAAATGCATTTAGAGTGTTGAAAGTCTTATTCATTTCTATCCTTGTATTTATACATCCATATCCATTGAAGCCAATTTTCCTAGAAGAAGATATCCCTAATTTTTCATTCACATATATTATTCGAATATAGAAAAGATAGAAAGCTTCACCAAGTCTCTTTCTAATCTCAGAAAAATTTGGACTACAATAATCAACTATGAATATATGACAATTGTTAATGCTTTAGAAGTGTAGCATCATTTCTTAAAAGGGAATCAAAATACAATTACAATATATGTGAACCATAAAAATCTTTAACATCTAATCACTACAAGAAAAGGGGGCCCTAATCAATAAAAGATGAAGCAATTTGTGTTGATTGAGAACTTGTTTTTAAATATCCTTTATAAATTTGCAAATTATAAAAGTTATTGAGAACTTGTACTTAAATATCAGTTTTACGTGTGTTGATTTGAGAACTTGTTTAATTTGCAAATTAAAAAGTTTAATTTAAACAAGTTTAATTAAACTTTTGCAAGTCAAATTAGTTTGTAGGTAGGTATGGCTTTCAAAAATTCCATACCTACCCGCAAATTAAAATTGCTCATAACTTTTGACTCCTTAATCCAAATGGGATGAAACAAAGCTTTCCATGTCTATAAAAACCTAAAGAATCAATTTGAAATTTCACTTTTGAAAAGAAAGTTCTCTTAAAGAAGTTTTTTCAGCTGCCCGGGCTGCCTTCCGAGTAAAGAAAACAACATATCATGCCATAACTTTTTAACCACAAAGTCAAAAGTTACGAAAAGTGTTGGGCCTTGAAGCTACTCCTTGGGCACATCTTGTGTAAAAAATTTCAGCAAAAAAAAATAAAAATGCACCTCGTAGTGAGCTGCCCAAAAAATTTATAATGTCAAAAAACGCACCTCAGGGCTTTAGAGGTTAATATATTGTAATAAAAATGCTTATTTGACATATTGTTAAAGTTTTGATATCACTATGTTGTTGTCATTTAATTTTAAATCACTTGCAATCCAAACAAATGTGTTATATACAACCCTTACAAACGAATGCTTTGGATTTACAAAGATTGCAATTTAAAAAATTGTTTTGGTTGCTAAATACAAATAATAATGTTTTGTATTAATTATGTATTATAGCAAATATTGTCAAAACTATTTAAAACACATGCAACAACAACTCAAATTGCAACCTACAGATCTTCTATGATTGCAATGGACATCTTAAGTCTTTGATTCATTAAAAATCTTCAATTTCCATTCAAATTCAAATTATCTACAATTTATGCTATATATATATAAGTTTTTTTGACTCATATGTATGTCAACTTTTTAAAATACCAATGGAAGTGGGTCTTAAATGGTGTATTATAACATGCAAAAAAATATTCAAGTCAGCAAGGCTAAAAAAGAAAGCTTACGCAATTTTTGGAGTGAGTTATGAATCCAGCTTCAAAAATTTAGTCTATAGGGTCGTTAGCTTTGGAATTCATTTACTTCCAAACCATAATTGCTTTTTGCTTTGAATTTTTTGTGGATTGTTTAACACAAAGGATACTACAATATCCATGTTTGTTCATTTGAATTTTGTCCACTTAAATTCAACATATGGTGCATAGAGTGAAACAAAACCAAATATAGACTCAGTTTTTGATGTCACTGTAGAGCTTAGGGTCTCTTTAGATAAGAAGCCTTCCCATGTGCTTCTAATTTGAGGAATTGCAAGTGGTGTTCATTCTCACTAACTTCTTGTATTTTTATATTTAAAGGCCATATTTGTTAAAGTGGATACTTTATTAGAGCTCTATTTTAGAAAGAGTAAGAATGTTAATTTGGTGTTCTAAGTTGATTTTATAGACTAGGAATTAGAATTCATACTATAGATGTTAAGAACCAACTTGAAGTTGTAATTTAACAAGTTCAAGAGTAATGAAGTTGGAAGCTGACAAATATCAATGAAAGTTGTTTGCAAGTGATAACAATGAATTGAACATAGACAAGTTGGATGAATTGGAGTCATGAATTAACAATACGTCTTTGGATGACAAAACTTATGAAGGTTGATGGATTTGTGGTCTTTTTCTTATTTATTGAATGGAAGTGAATTAAGAGGTGTAATAGCTAGTGAAGTGCATTTTGGAAGGATTCTTCATCTCCAAGATTGTTAACAATCTATGAAGCTAAAAATCTTCTTTTGACAGAGTACATGGTACAATAGCCATTAATTGGAGTTTTTGAAAGTGAAATTACAATAGGAAATTGCGTTCTTGAAAACCTTCAAGTGCAAATAATGTAAAGAATAAAGGTCAAATCTTTGAGTTTTTTTGACAATCAATACGTGAAATGTTTCTATTTGAGGTAATTGTACAAAAATTCTTATATAGATTTTGCATCATTATAATTTTTATTCTTCTTCTTCATAAAAGGTCCACTTGTTTCAAAGATATTCATGAATCAATGCTTTTGAACAATATTTTAGGTCATAGAATCACATGTCAAAGAGCCCATTTGATCAAATTTGAATTCAATTTGTACAAATGTGTAATAGATTGCAATAAAAAGTTATGTATTGGCTTTCAAATGCAATTTATAATCTTGAAAGTGAGTCATCTTTTAATCTTTAGGAGCATTACATCAAGTCCCTCACATTCTCTACAAGAATGAAATTCTCATAATATTATGGGCCCCCACTATACTATACAATCCAATAAACTTACAAAATTTTCAATTAGATTTCATCTAAAAAATTTAGCAATTTTACGTGCTTTAGCATGCTCAAAAATGAATTGATTTTGAAATCATAAATTGTGATGAAATTGAAATGAAATGTACTTCAACTTCATATATAACAAGTGAAAAATGAATAATTTAAAAGTATACAACAAATGGATTGCTTTTAAACACAATCTACCATTTTATAAAGAACCTTTGAAAGATAATCAAAGATTTTTTGCAATAAAGGGGTGAGGCAAAAGCAAGAAATCATACAAGTAATTCAAGAGGTATGGAATCAAAGTATTTTTAAAGTAATTTCAAAGGTTCATTTCTAATATGTTCCATTAAATACAAGTTGAATTTCTTACAAATGGTGGCAACATTACATAATATGGTAGAGGGACCTACTACTAATTGGTGCCCCATTAACAATCAATAGAATACCATATTTCCAACCAAGATTAGAACATATTTCCATTTATTTCTTGAAATGTGTATTTTTGTACTTTTTCAAAGTTTGGACCAATAAATGAATCACATATTAGTGAGCAAGAAAAGTAAGAAGCAATGAGAGGAATAGTAGTTCTTAAATGATCTAAAATGGATGACTTTAGATATTGATCATGGGTCAAAACCAACTTTCGTTGAGAATTTGTTAGTACACATGACATTACTCAACTACCGTATATATTGTATTAAAAAAATCAATATCCAATGTAGAACCATCTTGTAAAAGTTAATATGCAAAAGAAAAAACCCTAATCCCTACAATTGCTCCTAATCTTGTCTATTAGTTAGTTTCAACTTTCTTCAATATGTAATTTTGTAGGTGATTCATGAAAATCCACATATTTAATTCTTTTATATTTTAGACCATTGTAATGTGGTACAACCTACATAGACATCTTTAATTTTTGATGTGCCTATTTGAATGAATTGAATGACATAGCTTATTACATAATTGGTTAGAGCTAATGATATAAAAGTGTTGATATTTTTAATACCATTAAGCATTTAAATTGCTATATATAAACTTGATACAATGCCAATATATGATACATTGATATATTTGACTGCAAGAAATACTTGTTCTTTTCTTGTCTCCTTTGCTATAGATAGATGTTTTTTTTGCCTATAAATTTGGCATGATATATATGCTTGTTTTAACTGTAATTTGAAATAAAGATATGTGTAGTAGTTTCAAACATTGAAATGTTTTTCAATTTAAGAAAAACCTAGTCTATTATTATTAAATAAACCCCAAATAGATGCATATTTTTTTTGTCTTTTGTAATTTTAGTAGAAGACCTTCTATCTTAATTTTGATCTTCAAATTTTTGCTTAATCTAAATAGTACGAATAGTATTGGTATAAAGGTTAAACAACCCATTGTGGTGAAATGACCTCTAGTGGACACCTAATGACTCCATGATCACATGATGGTATTGTAGGTCACAATCATTATTTAACTTGACACCAATAGAATAATTAATACCCTCATTAGGAACACCCTTCTTTATTAGTATAAATCATCGTAGGAAGTAACTTTTCGTGGCCTTCCACATTAGAAATTACTCTCACTATTTTAGGTGATTAAAATGAGCATATTGGATACAATTTTTATTGGTTATAGTATAACCTACTAACTTTTTTGGCTAGATCACTTCAAAAATTCATAGAAAATTCAATATTTTTCAAAAAAAATAATAATTCAATTATTCTCACAATTTCTCATACTTTTCTTTATGTGGAAAAAATTTGAAAATTTTAAGCAATGTCATGAGGGAAAACTCCCAAATTTTGACTACAATGATTTGTTTTACTTTAGTGACAACATTGTTAATACAAATTAGGTTTTTTCAAACAAAAATGTGAAAATTTTATTGCAATGATCCAAACTACAATGAAATATGTGTCAATATTAAAATGCATAAATATAATAGTATTATAAACACAATATTTTTATTTTACTGTAATATAGCATTCAAGTTAATTTAATTAATGTAAGAATCTTTTGAAGTTTGTTTTCAATAATGCAATAAATTTTGGATGAATATGATCTATTAAGTAAAAGTTTTTAAAGAATTTTTCAATGAAATTGGATGAAAATGAATGAATGCAAATGGAAGTTGGATAAAGGTACACAAAAATGGGATGAAGTTTGGATAACAATGAATTAGTACAAAAATAGAAAAATATTGTATTGACATAATTGCAATAATTTCATCTTAAATAATGCAAACTATAAGATTATTAAAGTGAGTTCAAATTTTTCATAATTCTAAAACCAATATAATTAAGTAATGGTACTAAATAAGATCATGATCTAAAGACTAAAAAATCTAGATGAATATAATTTTAAAAATAAAATTTTTAAATGGTTGATTGCAATAGATACCTATCCTATTTTTGTTCCTTTATCCTTAGATACATGGTTTTTGGCTCAAATTTTTTGCATTATTTGTCCATTTTCTATGGAATTTAAAGTGAAGGTACATGCAATAGTTTTGGATGTTGAATAATTTTTGGCTTTTTTTATAATTATTTTGTTATCTTTATTTGAGATCTCTATCTTGGCTTTTTGGGGGGTTATAGTATTACTTCTGACTCAAAAATCTGAATTTCAAGCTCAAAATTGGTGTTTGTGGACTTTTATTAAAGTTACTCAATTCCTCAAAAGATTTTTTTTGAAATAGTAAAATTTCTACCTTCTACTTTTGCTCAAAATGTAATACCTTTGGATAAGTGCAAAGAATACAACTTTATTTTTCTAAAGATGAAAATGGTTGAAAAGGAATACCTTCAAATTTTAAAAAAAATTTGGAGAAATTTTTGAATTTTCTTACTATTTGAAAAAAAATCAAACATCAAAGTATTTATTTTCATGATATTTTCCTTCACTCTTTGAATGTGCGTAATTTTTAAAGATAAATTTTTTTAGGCTTGAATTTTCACACTTGTACTTATACTTTACAAATTTTTCATATTTTGTTTTGTTTTACAAATTTTATTCAAAAATTCATAGTACTCTAGTATGAGGCCATTTTGACCCAAAATTATTAAGTATCTCTTGCAACAACCCAAATTATTGAATTTTTCTTTTTACCTAAATTTTTGTAAGAGATAAAAAGGAAAATCAAGTATAAAAGTCCCCCCAAAATGGAACTCACCTAATTGACATTGTTAAAAAAAATAATAATTGAAGAATTTGTAACCTAACTAGAGTTCCAAAAATAAGGTGCACAACTGATCCATCTTTGCCATTTCAATTCTTATGAAATAAATTTTTTTTATTAAATTCTATTGACACCTTGAATGATATGTGGAAATATTTATGTCTACTGTATAAAAGAAAAATTTAAATTAAAGAATTTTGGATCCAATTTGCACTAGGTAAACTTTTCCAATTGACAATGTTGAAAATTTTACAGTGCATACCAACTAGTAATTTTCTAAGTTGTATAAATATTATAACGTAAATTTACAACTGAGCTTGAGGGTTCCTATTATATAAGCATAAAAGTGTAAGTCTATAACCTAAAAGACTATGCACTTATAATATAATTGTCTATTTTATAGTAACCTTTTATGTTAATAGTGTATGTATGCTATAAATACCTATATTATAGGTGTTTATATTACAAACACCTTCAATGGTTGCTCAAGGCTTACATGCTCACAATTCTATGCTCACATGCTAAGCACCATTGCTTTATAACTTTTGCATATAATCAATCGTAGAGAAAATATGACTTTTACATTAAACTCTATACTTTAACAATTAAAGTAAATAACATTTTAAATTCTAACTTTTACATTGACACTCACACCAACTTTTACATTAGCTTTTACATTTTCAATACTTGTATAAATAACCTTATATCGATGGGTTGTCATCATTTTTACTTTCCATTTGTATTTTAAGGATCCGTTATTAAAAAAACATATCCAACTACAACTTCTTCATTCTATATATCTACATATACCTTCAAATAGTAGTAATTTTAGACCATCACCATTGACATTTCCCTTGTAAAAAATTAGTCATCACCAACTATGGCTACAATCACTTCAAGCAATGATTCACTTGTAAACAATCAATACCACCATGTAATTCATAAGGTTGGAAATGAAGTTAAAGTAGTTGGAACGTATGATGTTCAAGAAATGGCATTTCAATGTGCTTTACAATTGCAATCCACAAGTCTCAAAAGCTTGGATGAAAACATTTTTGAAAAAACAATGTTACTTCATCCAAACCAATCTTATCAATGGAGACTTCAACAATTGCACAAAGCAATGTTACGTTTTGCTACGGAGACAAACTTAAATGACATGGAGATGGAGTTTTTTAGTGTCAAAGACAAATCAACAAATAATTTGATTGAATGTAAGATTGTAACACTTGATGGTTTGGAAAATGGTGGAGGAAGCATCAAAAGTACAATGTCAAAATACATGTATACGTCTTTGCCATTAGGTGAGTATCAAATGAATATATTTCCTTTGACATCAACAAAAGACAATTGCAAAACACAAAATGGGACTATCGCCACGTAAGAAGTGTACACTCACCAAAGGTCTCAAGGTTCCACACCATTTCTCTTTTGAATGAAATACAAATTTGTGAGAATAACATCCATGCACCCACTAGTATCCAACAAAATCAAAGTGAAGATGAAGTTGGAAGGTCACCAATTAGTTGTTAGTAAAAAGATGGAAAAACGAGGATTCAAGTAAGATAGTTGTTTCAATACAAAGCTATTTCATTCATTTCATAATTTGTGAAAAAAATTCACATGTATAGCAACCATGTACATAAAAGATGAATTATACAAGTTAATTTCACCATTGCCTCCTCTAACAAAATATTTAATTGGACGCAAAATTATTGATTGCATTGTGATGATTGGTGAATATTTGGGAGATTTCTAGACAATATTTTGATAAACTTTTAGAGGGATTAGGAGTACTATTGTTTGCAAGATCTTTGTATTGTCCATTTTCAATTTGTTCTTCATATCTTTGGGGCAATTTTGAGGTTTTTATAAGGACATCTATGATTGGTTTTAAGTTTTGTTGATCTAGAAGTTCTACATGACCTTATGTAGCTTCACACCAATTAGACCACATTCATCTAAAAATAATTATCTCAATTCCAGAAGTCTTGTTGTATTCAAAATATAGTTCTACTCTATTAATGAATTAGCACAGCATATTATCTAAATTAGAATGAGGAGCAACAATTGTTGACTATACATTGAAAGAACATGTGTTGTGATTTGTTTCTTACATACTTTTCATTTTGTGAAGACAAACATTGATAAGACAAAAAACTCAATTGCATACTCTTTACAACCTACTAGGAATGGTCAATAAGAAGTATGTGAAAGAAAAAATGCTTCAAATCTTTGCTAAAATCATATGACATTCTAATCATATATAAATGTACAAGCACCCAAATCCTATATATGGATCTAGACCACCTCTAAGTATGATGTCATGAACAATGTAGCAATGCTTCTTGTGACCTCAGTAACTTTTGTTCACACATAAAGTGTTTACACTTGAAATCACTACATTTGGCTTTTGGGCCTAGTGACTATAACTAGATTAGTCAAACTTTTATATTTTCTTGTTGACACTTGAAAGGAGGTTCCAACACAACAAAAATATGTGATATTTGGATATGAAATGCAAAAATTATAAAGGAATAATATTTTGTTCTAAGAAAAATCTGTCTACATAATTGAGTTTCCATAATGATGGAATTCTAAATGATTAATTTTCTTAGCATATTGTAAAATAGAGTTGGCATTTTTATTTTGCAGAAGTAACATCAATCAATATCTTATGCAATCTGAGTCAAGCATGTAAAATAGTAATTTCAAAAAACAAAGATTCCATTTGTGATAATTTTTTAAAATTTAATTTTCTTGATTTTACATGAAAATCCATTGAAAAACATTGGTGATGAATTCTTCAAATTTGATTATAGAGATACATTGAAAACCTTTGTGCACCCATCTTTCTTTCAACAAGCATCTCTAAAAGAAGTTGACAATTCCCTCTAGAGAAACTTCGATTTTGGAGAAATTTTTCTTTTGGTTTTGAAATAAATATCTCTTTATTGTAATTGAATTTTTGCATTTTATCTTCTTGCAATAATTAATCTTGTACATTTTAGTGTAGTCATACAATTCTTTTGCAAAAACCTAATTATAATAAAAAGACATTTACTTTCAAAACTAAGTATAGAATCATATATTTTTCTGGCAACCCACTATACAATACACAAAATAAAGTTGGAAGTTTAGCCCTTGAACATCGGAGTGGTAACCGTACAAAAATGAAGGTTGTAAATAGTGACCATGTTAGTTTTGACAACAAGATAATGTATTATAATCTAATTGATAAAACTTGCACAACTCCTTACTTCTTCCTACCTTGATGGAAATTGTGAGAAAGATAGTATAAAGTCTATCACCATCTTTGCATATCTCCATGGAGTTTTTTATACATGTCAAGTGCCTAAAAATACCAATAGAATCATCAACACTATTTTTGTGTTGAATGATTGAACATGCCTCCACAATCACATCTCCAAAAAAATGAATAAAAAATACCTCTTTTACATCCAACAAATTGATTTTTTGTCATCCATCAGATGCAAGACATCCGTAGTGATGTCTAGGGGATAGGGTCAATGGAACATTTTTAGGTGCCTACCTTATTGGAAAAAGGATTGAAAGGTTGATATCTTCAACCATGGTCCCCAAAAGGAATATCACCTATAAGAGTAAGTTAGATAGAGAACTCAGGGATGTAATCTCTGCATTTTTCAATGAACCTCATCTTTCCACATACTTTGGCACATCTCCTGGCTATGGGAACAAACCAATTTGTGGATGGGAACCGGGAGGTTTATGATTATATAAATTGTCAGTTTTAAAAAAATCTTCATTTATGTTTTATACATTGAATCTAGAGTACATTGTTGAAAAATGAGATTGTGCACACCATATCATTATTCGGTTTGTGTACAAGTTGTATCAGAGAATTAAGCAGGTTTGAACTTCAAAATTGAATCACCAATTCTTCAAGGATTCAGAGTAAGAACTGCTCTAATTTTCAATGACCTAATGATCACTCACTGGGCCAGTTGGGCAGATTAAGGTAATCTTCAACTTATCTTTGACTGTTGAAGTGCACATTCAGGACACTCATCTCACTGAGTAGGTTTTCTAATCAATGCTTGAAGGGAAAAAAAGTATTCACCAACTCTGCCGTGTGGGATGACAAAATCAATAGACCTCAGTTACAAACAACTGAAGATAGCCTGATAAGTGATGAGTAAAAACCAAACGAGTACAATGCTCAAACTGATGCATGTCAAGAGTGACCCAGATGTGGACCTCTGCAGTACTGTAGGTGCATATCCATCATAATAACCCTAATAACAACTGAGCACACTTTCTATTACTAAATAGAATATTTTCTTATTGTATCTTATTGGCAAGTGATAGAGGATTCCAACACACTTTAGTTTGCATTATTTGAACATGTTTTGAACAAGATATGAAATTTCAAAGCGTTATTGTAGATGTACCACAAATTGACACTCAGCTCTCCCAAGCTTTCTTGTCATGATAGTTATCATCTTACATCATCAATATCTAATATTAGAGTCCCTTATAGGTTGAACTGTAGATGTCACATTTTGGACAGTGATGATTATGGGTGCATGTACCTTACTGTAGTTATCTCCACGTACCCCAGCAACTGTCTCCAAGACTCCAACCCTGACCTGTTCCTGATGGAGTGTGCCTCTCTGTCAGCATTTCAAAATCCAGTCTGTCGGGTGAATAGCAATAACGAACTTCAGGCTCATCTCCTTTCTCCACTGCGTGAGCATCTCGTCCATGTATTTGGATTCCTTAATGTTCAGAGCCTTCAAGTGTTAGAAAGCCTGGGCTCCTAGAGCGTCTACTTTCTGTGCGATCGTTATAGAAGTGATTCCTCAAATTCAATGCATGGTAATCTCAAACACACAAACTCTGGAATGCACACTTTGGCTCGGTCCAAAAAAATGCTACAAGGTCCTTGTAGTCAGGATGAGTTCTGAAAGAGCCACTTGCTAATACAGGACCACACGTGAAGCACTCATGTGAAAAAAATTTCAAGAGACCTGGGCAGGTGTCCCATGGACACTAAACTTTGCTATCAATCAGACGTGTTTCACAGCTGCAAAAACTCCAGGGATGAGGCACTAGGCGTTAAACCCTGTGCAGCTAAGTACGACGCGTTCTGGAACTTGCTCAGGTGTCGAGCTCCACTATCACAGAGAATAGTTACAATAGTATGCCCTGGACCAAGCATTTGAGCAGCACGTACCGCACCCACGCAGTTCATGGCAGAAGAGCTTCCCACAAATAGGCCGTCATTCCTCATCAAGTACCTGCATTATGTAACATCTCCAAATTATATATCGTTTAGTCTCGTGAGATCTCAAGTATAATTGCAATGTACAAATCTATGAATTGCTTTCACAAGATTGAAGGCATCAACATCAGAGCTAACCTTGCCATTTCGACAGCTTCCTTGTCAGTGCCCCGAAAAGCTCCGTCAAGTTGCGCTTGCTTAAAATTTTCAGTTATACGGTTAATGCCTATTCCTTCTGTAATGGTATCAAATGGATTTTTCATGCGCTTGCCTTCAGCTTCCTCCTTCGTGTACATCACACCGCGAGTGACACGATTGTATAATCCTGATCCTGGAGGATCTATAATGTAACACTTTACAACAGGATTTTTCTCCTGCAAACACACAGCATGTGAGGTTGGTGTAACTTGAGATCGAGGGACCAAAACGTAGGACTATATACTTTTCATGCTCCGACTAATATGAAGTCTGAACACTGTCCACAATATGTGTCATCATTAGCAAACTGCGTTCCGACAATGATTTAGTAAGCAAGCTCATTCTCAGGTTGTCCAATGAAGAAAGCTGATAGTTACTCTTTGGAAAAATGACACTTCCTCTCCCAAACAGAAATTTTTAAGACTTGTAGCCAGAAGACTATTCAGAACTAAGAATTTGAGTCCATTAAATCGAGCAGCACCACTGGCTGTTTCATACAAACGATTTGTCATCAAAACATGTTAAAATGCATCAGAGCGATCCCATCTTTTGTCAAAATGAAAGATTACCTTCAAATATCGTGAAACCCCAGCAATTGTCCCACCAGTTCCAGCAGCTGCAATAAACGCGTCAACTCTCCCATCCGATTGCTCCCATATTTCTGGACCTGTCCCTTCGTAATGGGCCCTAAAGTTTGCTAGATTTTCAAACTGATCTGCAAAATAACCTCCTCGACCTTGATCTGAGCTACTCAAACAAGCACTTGATAAATTGTCTCTAAAGGATCCCCTAGATTGAACCTCCACTGAGTCCATATCCGTGTTGACTTGCTCTTCACTGAATGCCCTAATTTTCACATCAGAATCATCAGAAACACCGGCGACTGTGCAGGCGACTATTTCCTTCTCCACGGAATTCATAAATTCTTCAGCCCCTTGTGTTCTTCGCGCAGAGCTACTCAATGGTTCCTCACAAGTCAGCGAGCTTGCAGATCGGACTGCGTCAGAATCGTGTGCAGGGGTTTTGATGTGCTGGTCAAGACTTTTCTCTAGCTGTGAATCCTGTTTCGCAAGAGCATATAACTGGGACTCAGGTGATGATTCAACAGCTCGGGCCTCCAATGCACGGCGTCTAGCAACGTTGACGAAGTGGTCTTTGTGTGTTATAGAAACAGGTCGCACACGCTCTACAGTTGCACCCATAGATTCCAATATTTGCGTCTGATAACAATAAACAGACGAAAATTAATAATATCAACAAGAAAACGTTCACCAGCGCAGGAGCACTAGTGGAACAAGACCCTCTCAGAGAACGTAACCGCATTAAATCCCGCCAATCGTATTGCCATTTGATGCAAATTCTAACAAAAACCCTGCCAATTGTTCTCCGGTTAGGTCTTCACAACACTTTTAGGGTAAGGGTTGTTGATTATTCATGTTATCAGCATCACAAGTTATCGGTTCATCGGATTCTAAAAAGCAGTTGGTCGATCATATCGCAGAATCGTCAAGAAAAGGCTCTTGATACACGTCTGTTACGAAGGACTTTGCAATTTACAGAAAATACAGTAACCCCTAACCCTTAAACCCTAAACCCTGAAACCCTGAACAAAACTTCTTCAATGAGAGATGATTGGAGAATTCATGCGCGCTAAATTCTTCACTCTCAATCATCCTCCCAGATAATGGATGTGCAAAGGAGAGAAATTTCCATGAAAAAGGGCGTTTCATACTACTGCGTGATCTACTTAGCATTACTAGTTATTAAAAAAGTGCATTGGAAAACTCTATGTTATCGAAATCATGAAATTATGAAACGAAGATGAGGTGGAAGAAAATACGATAATGGCGATTAAAGAGACCTTCTCAATGGCAGCATCATCAGGAAGCACAACGTGGCATCTACAACCATACGCTAAAGCAACCATAGCCAAGCTCACTGCAGTACTTCCAGCACTTCCCTCGGTCACGACACCACCAACACACAAAGCTCCAGATTGCAATGCCTGCACTGCATAATTTCACGAATTAGGCTTCTCAGTAACAAACTTCAAATCTAATTTATGGCAACAGTAACAGTAGTCAAAAAGATTCTCGATTTGCAACATGTCTATCACCAAAATTCAGATTCAGACAACCAAGAGTTACTAACCTCCCCAACGATTTTGGCGGCCACTCTATCCTTCACACTTCCGCCTGGATTCAGAAACTCGGCTTTCCCATATATCTGACCCAACCAAAATGGAACCAGTGAATACGAGCAACGCAAATGAGACCCTAAATCGCTACAAATGACCGCCTTAAAGGTCAACCCAAAGGATCACGAGGCTCAAATTCAGCTTTTTATTTTTCAGCAGTTCACAGAAGCTCAAATGAGGATTTTCTTAGTCCAATTTCATTTATTATTTGAAGGATACACGTAATTTTCTTAACTTCTTAAACGATTCTGGTGATATAAAACTAGGTCCCATCTGAACTCTATTATTTTACAAAACAATCATTCGCAAACCATGAATCGGTGGTCCTTCAGGGATTAAGATTACCCTTCGATGCAGAAAGCGGTATTAAAAAAATCCTCCGATCATCTCGCATTGAGCAAGGTTTAGGGTTTAGTGTCCATCTTCAGAAAATGACAGTATCCTTCGTAACAGGCTTGCATCTAGAGTGGTTTCATGACCAAAATTCGAAAAAATTCAAAATAGACACCAACCAGATATAGTCGATCCTTATTACCTCACAGCCAGTGGCGTCCGACAGACTGCGAATTCGAATCAACGGAGTATTTCCAATTGCTCCCAGCACTCCCTCGCTTACAACTCGCTTCCGCATCTCTGGCAATGGGAGAGGCTCCTGCGTCTTCCACCGACGCAGAAAATCCGCCGTGCGCTTCCACCGCAGCGACATTACAGCAGCTCCCAGAAGCACCGCCGCCACAGACGCCACCACCATGCCATCTCCCTTCCGCATTGCGTCCTAGAGCTTCACGTCTGTTCAACAATGTGTCATGGCTCTATTCTTCGAGCATAAGTCTGTGAAGAATGGCTTCTGTGCATCGGAGGTTTCCATGTGACTGCCCGGCTACCACTACAACACCGCAATCAGGAGTTTGAAGATCCTTCAAGGAATTCGAAACGGGGGAGCGTGGAATCAGAGAAGACTGCGAGGGTTGAAGAGGAGGAGGCTACGTTAATTCTAGGTCCTGCAGGACGTAATAGCGGTCTGCGTCCTGTTGTGCAGGGCACTTCCGCCGTTTCTCTTTTTTACCGAAAACCCTGGGGTTAATCTGCCTCAAGGGTAAAGGTAATAAAAAATTACCTGTAAGGTAGGATCACCTTAAGCAATCGGCACCCCATAACCAACCTATTGATGGACGTATTTCCAACCAAGGTTAGAATTTTTTTTTTTCACTTTTTCAAAATTGGGACAAATAGTCCATAGCACATGTCCTAAAGTAATATACAAGAAAGTAGGAAAGAGTGCATAAAAAAGTATTTTTTTGCGTGATTGGAATTAGAAGAGTTCATAGATTGGCAATGGTTTTGATGCACCTTTGGCCTATTAAAATTCATAGTAATTTCAATTCATATGATAAAATTACCAAAGTTTTTGCAATCCCCATCATCTCTATCATTGCACCTCTAAAAATATTTGTTTTGCCTTGTACTACATCAGATCATGTTTAGAATATCTTGAATGATTGGTTATAGGTGGTTCTACCTTATTTTGTGTTTGTTGTGTGTCTTGCATTTTTCACTTTTCTCCATTAATTTGGGGTCTTTAAATCCAAATTTGAATTCAAAACTTTCAAATTTTATTACTAAATGTAACTAAAATCCTATTGTTTAAAGTGATAAGTGATATTGAGTATAGAATTGAAACTTTTTCATTGAAACCACCATACTATAAGCATGAATGGACAAAACCAAAATTAGATATATGAGAGTTGTAGTATGTGACATATAACACTTTGCTAGTACTATTAATAGAAGTTTGAAGAAAAATTTAGTTGTGATTGCAAAGAAATGAATTCCAAAGTTAGCCATGTCTAAAACTTGTTTTTGTCTACCATAATTTGGAATCACTTTACATTTTGTCAATTTTTTTAGAACTCTAAAGAAACTCATTGTATAGTGGGGGACCAATCAAAATGGCATTTTTAGAATTCACAATGAAAGAAATTTTAGTATAGCCAACTTTAATAGCCTCCCAAGAGATCAAAAATTGGTATTTTACAATGAATTTTTTTTACAAGATCATCTCTACATTAATAACATGCATACCAAATTTCAAGGCAAAAAAATTTACACAAAAAAGATATTCAAAATCTATCAACATGTGTAGTGGTGAAAATTGTCACCTTTGACACCCTCCCAAGGGCTCAAAAATTAGTTTCTTAACATGAATTTTTTCATGTGAAATCATCTTTACCTTGATAACATGTGCTCCAAATTTCAAGTTCAAAGGACTTATCCTAAAAAAGATATTCAAAATCTCCCAACATGTGTAGTTATGAAGATGAATTTTTGAGCCCTAGATTTAAAATGCTTCATTTACTAGTTACATTCTTCAAGTATATAAAAGATAATTTTAAAGGACATTTTTTTTAATTTAAAAAACTTTACTTGGTATTTTGAATTTTTTAAAATATCTAATATTACATCTAGGAATCATTGTAAGTCACATTTCTAATTTTACTTCTTCTTAGAACAACATAACATTAATTAGTAACTAATATCCCATGTATTGTTGCCACATTAAAAAGAATTTTTTAATTTTTTAAACCATGAAAACTTCAAACTTCAATATCTCTTTTGTTATGAGTCCAAATGCCATAGAACAAAACTTATGAACTCCTTTTTAGAGAGCTTTTTGATGGTATAGTAAGAACTTGATTGATTGACACAAGGTTGAAAAAAATCTAAATATAATAAATAAAACAAAATAAAACATTAGAAAACATCTAAACCTTGTAGATGTTTATTAATTGTACTTTGATTTTTGGCTCTAGTATAATTACAAAAGAAATTAAATTTTTAAATTTAAATTTAAATTTAAAGAAAAAAATCAAGAATCTAACTTGACACTAATAGTGCCCTGTCATTTCAATTTTTTTTCTATGGCAACAGTCTAGCTTCAAATTTTTCCTAATGCAAAACAAACAAATAGCCTAACTTCATGTGGATAGTACCCGAGGGATAGTAGAGCTCACTTTTTGAAAATTATAGTGGTTTTGATCCATTTGAATATTTTTTTTGAAGTTACTACTTTTAGTACTAAGGGACTTGATTGCACAAGTTGCCTTTGCATTCTTTTGGGTCCAAAATATATATTCTTCAATTACATATTTTCATCTTCAATTAGGTATACTAATTCACTAAATTCTACCTTCTCTCATCTAATTTTATGGGCCAAAAGTATAAATCTTCCGGGAAATCTTCTAACTACATATTATCACCTTCAACTATATATTGTCACAATATAATGGCGCTAGCTCACCCAATGTTACATCTAAAAAAATTGATGAGCCTCCCCTATACATTTCAACGTCATTATTATGTTTTCTTTACATTTAAGCTATGTGCTAAGCATCTTGATAGACATCTAACTTTGTGTTCTTTGCCAACCACTATACACATTAAAAGATCTCGCATGAGCCTCCATCATACACTTCAACATCATTATCATATTTACTTCATTGAAAGTCAATGTACAAAGCATCTAAGTCACTATCTACAAACTTTTATATTCTTTGCTAACGACTTCGTCACACACAGAGATCCCGCACAAGCCTCCATAGTACATTTGAATGTCGTTATTATAGTCTCTTCATTGATAGTCAATGTATTAAGCATCTTAGTCAGTATTCACTTCTCTATTCTTCACCAGCCACTCTGTCACACCCAAAGATCCCACACGAGCCTCCATTGTACATTTGAATGTCATTATCACGATTTCTTCATTGATAGTCAATGTACTGAGCATCTTAGTTAGCATTCACTTCTGTATTCTTCACCAGCCACTCTATCACACCCAGAGATCTTGCATGAGTCTCCATTGTACATTTCAATGTCATTATCATAATCTCTTCATTGATAGTCAATGTACTGAGTATCTTAGTCAGTATTCACTTTTGTATTCTTCACCAACCACTCTATCATGCCAAAAGATCCTGCACAAGCCTCCATTTTACATTTGAATGTCGTTATCATAATCTCTTAATTGATAATCAATGTATTGAGTATCTTAGTCCATATCTACTTCTATATTCTTTGCCAACTACTATGTCACATCAGAAAACTTGAACACAGGGCTAGATTGTATATTTGAATGTCATTATCATTTTACCTGTATAGTAATTCTCCTTAGACTACTTATTGAGTAGCTTCATCAATATTCAAGGAATTAAAACTTCAAATTGAGTTTATTTTAAAATCAACTATTACTGTGTGCAAAATCCCCCGAGGTAAATTCACCCTGCTAGGCCCGCCCACTTCGAATGGAGGGTTTATAGTCCTCCCCTCCAAACCGGATGAAAAAGCTCACCCTCCTTTGACCCTCCTTTGAGAAGTCGGAACCCCCACGCGTCCTGAAGTCAGGAGCCGCCCGCCGTCCGTCCAAGCCCGCTGCCAGTCACGTCCCTCGCAAAAGCCCCAAAGCGAAGCACAGCAAACCCTGGATCACCCCTCCCATGCCCTGCCTGAATCGTACCCTCGTGTTCCTCTGATCTCTCCCTCTCTCTCTCTCTCTCCCTCCCCCCTCATTGTTGCCGCTGTTGCTCTCCGAGCCCCCTCCCCCCGCCACTGCCCTTCTCTCCCCTCCTCTCCCTTTTCCTACTCGCAGAGCTTCTTCCAGTCCTTCCATCCTTCGCCCTTGTCCTTCCTCTCTTCTCTGTTCTCGCCCCTGTCCACGCGCCGCTACCGTAAGTTAACCTCTCGGGAGGCGGTCCTGCTGCACCATGTCGGACCCGATTCATGTGCGTCCCTTCGTCTTGACTCTTTCTCGTCGCTGTTTTTGCCGCCACACCGTTGCTTGGACCGGTTCATTATTAGGGCGAAAATGTCGACCTAATTTGGCAATGTTTGTTAGGATTTCGATTTTGTATCGTTTGTGGAGGATGGACTAATTGTGATGAGTTGTTGATGCGTGGTGTCGATTGAGTATTGCTGAGGTTCGAGGTTGTCTGATGTTAAGCGGTCGGGAATCATTGGATTGAAGATAGTAAATGCTTCCTCCCCTGCTGTTGACCATGTTGGACCCGGCTCAAGTGCTTCCCTTGCGTTTGCCTCGACTTCTTGCTATCGCTTTTGCCGCCGCACCATTGGCACCTGGACCTGGGACCGATGCCTCTTTAGAGCGAAATGTCGACCTAATTCGGATAATGTTTGCTAGGATTTTGGTTTCGTATCGTTTTTGGAGGATGTAATCGTTGTGGTAACTTGTTGACGAGTGGTGTTGATCGAGTCCTGTTGAGATTCTAGGCTGTCTGATGTTGATTGATCGGGGATCATTGCAGTCAAGGTAGTAAATGTTGATTTGGTTAAAAGAAAAATGGTCTTGGAACAGGCAGGGAGTATCAGTTTAGGTGGATTTTTGTGAGAATTTTGTTCCTATTGAGTGACGTCTCGTTGTTGAGTGATGGAGTTGAGGTTGTAGTCGTGTTAATGTGCGTTGTGCGGTCTTTTATGTCTTTTTGTGATGGTTTAAATGAGCGTGGAGGATGTGAGTATCGCGAGGAGTCGTATTATATTGTTATCGTGTGGTGCAGCTTGAGTGCTGTTGAGGTTCTCGGTTGTTGTATGTTGATTAGCTCAGGGTTCTTTGTGAATAGGATACTGCGGACCACGACTGGGAACATGAGGAGAAAATACTAGAGCCTCCGAAATTTGGATTCTCAGGTCTGAATCCAGCTAGTGCGGAATTCGTGCCATCGTTTCTGAAGGTACAGGCGGTGGAGCCGACACCAGTCCAGGTAGTGTTACTATCTTCAGCTTATTCGATTCTGATCGGTGAATGTTTACGACGAATCTGGTTAGTCTAGCGTCTGATACGTTTGAGAAGCTGGTGGTGGTGTTGTATTTTCTTGATTATTAGTCTGGCATTCGTGAAATTAATTCGCTGGAGTGATTACATTTAGCTGCTCGGATACATTCATGTATGCTTCCCTGATACACGAATTGTCTCAGGTTGAACCTGAGCACGTTGCCACTCAATTAGGGGAGAGCCTGAATTTGAAAGATGAGGAGAAGCAAGTCGAAGATACGTTGGAGGAGGAAGGAAAGGCAGAGGCACCCGCACATCCTGAGCCAGAGCCGGAGACCTCCGTGAAGGAGTCGCAAGCATCTGCTTCTGTCGCGCAGGAGCCGGAACCAGAGGGAGATGCTGGGGATAGTCGGCAGCATTTGAATGTAGTATTCATTGGACACGTAGGTACGGAGTTTGTCGCTGTTTCTCCTCTTCAGTTTCCTTCCTAACTTGGGATCAATTGTTGTGCACTGGTTCATGTATTTTCGAGATTCGACTGTGATAGGGTAAGTGTATCAAAGCGTGTTCGGTTTTATAGTCTGAACATATTGCTTTCTCGAGGAATTTAGCACTCATTCGTGCCAATGCTCATAGGCTTTTATGTCTAGACTGATGTATCACTGATATTTAAGTTGACATGTTGACCCAGATGCTGGTAAATCAACCATAGGAGGTCAGATATTGTATCTGAGCGGCATGGTGGACGAGCGTACAATACAGAAGTACGAGCGGGAGGCCAAGGAAAAGAACAGGGAGAGTTGGTGAGTGATGAATCCTTGATGCCATATCTGCACCCTAGGTATTTCACGTAGGATTTGACCTTGCATGGATTTGGCCGCTTATAGGAGTACGTGACTGAAACCGTTTTCAGATGGTTTCGAAGTAGCTTTTGTGTAGTGTCTTGAAACTAATTGACAGTGACATGTTGCAGGTACATGGCATACATCATGGATACCAACGAGGAAGAGAGAGCAAAGGTTGTAAATTATTTCTTCATTTGATTTTGGTTTCTTTAGTTACTTCTGAAATTGGTAGAATCGATCAAGCTAGGTTCTGATTTTTTCCTTTCAAAGTATGGATACGATTCCTTAGAAATATGAAATGGATATGAAATGAATTGGTTTCATTTCAGCAGAAGATTAGCTCATTGGTCGGTACTGTAAGGTGTTATAAATTGGTGACTTCGTTCTGGCGAGTTCGCTCTTGAGCACTTTGTCTAGGCTTTCATTATATCCTCTAGAGTTTTTCTTATTTACATGATCGAGTTGAAATAATCTGCCTAACGCCAATCTGAATTCAATATTGGAGAATGCAGGGTAAAACAGTGGAAGTTGGAAGAGCTCATTTTGAGACAGAGAAAACGAGATTTACAATTTTGGATGCACCCGTAAGTTTGTTTGCACTTCTGGTAGCATCTGATTGAATCAAGTTACTTCTTATGAATTTACAGTAATTGCTCCAGGTTGGATGTTGTGAAAGAATTCTTTTCTGGCGTTGAGTGGTATATCTCTCAAATTTAAAAGCGCCGAGAGGTCCAGGCTCTGCTTAGAATTTTCCTGACCGATTCCACTAGGAAAGATCTTGTACATCTTCTTAGATTTTGCTGAGAAAGCACATGGTATATTTTTTTTGATGCTAGAGAGGAATATTACAGATGCTCTTTTCTGGTGTTTCAAGGAGATCGGGTTTGCACGGATGCAACATATGATTGGTGAGAGGATCAAATTTTCCTCTCAAATGTCTGGTTTGCTTGAACCCTATTGATTCCTAAAAGTTGTTGTTCTGTGAAGGGTCATAAAAACTATGTCCCGAATATGATCAGTGGTGCATCACAGGCTGACGTTGGAGTGCTGGTACGTATGATCTATTTGCTGGTCCCTGTCTCTTGTTAGATGTTGCAGGAGAGATTATGTGGTTTTGAATCATTTTTGTGATATCAGTCTTTAGTGATTTAGAGTTCTCTGTTTCTTTTCAGGTAATTTCAGCCAGAAAAGGAGAGTTTGAGACTGGATTTGAGAGAGGAGGTCAGACTCGGGAGCATGCACAGCTTGCTAAGACCCTGGGTGTTTCCAAGCTGTTGGTAGTTGTGAACAAGATGGACGATCCATCGGTCGAGTGGTCCAAGGAAAGGTTGGTTATTTTTCAACACGTGCCAATGGAGAGTTCCTTTGCTTTACTAGATCATGTTGTCGACATCTATGAATTTTGTGTAGTGCTAATGTTGAGAAGCGCCAACGATATTTTCATACGAGTAAACCTGTCTTTTCTACTTATTGTCTCTTCAGTATCACAATCAATAAGGGAACTGAAGCAGCCTGTATTGAGAATAGACTACGTGTGAGCCAGTAAACTGACTCTGCTAGCTCTTCCAAAAGTACGGTACTTCATCAGCCCTGATTGTTGACGAAGAGCTCAAGGGTTACTAAGGCATAGTTAATTTCTTTTTCTGCTTGCACTCCTTAGTGATCCGCATTGATAATTTGAAGTATTGGATTGTGGCCTTCAGGTTTGATGAAATTGAAAAAAAGATTGTTCCTTTCTTGAAGTCATGCGGATACAACACAAAAAAAGGTATGCAGATCCAGTTCTTTTATTAAGTTGCTCGTCTTTCCCTTTGATGCATTTCCTTTTGGTTTATCAGATCCAGTGTGCCAGAGAGATAATTCAAGATGAAATTTGTTGATTTTGGCCATTTTATTTTAAGTTTTGTGGTGGTCTTCTATGTAGACGTACAGTTTTTGCCTATTTCTGGGCTTTTGGGGCACAATATGAAGGAGCGGATGACAAAAGACATTTGTCCATGGTGGGATGGAGCTTATCTTTTTGAAGCATTGGATGCTATTGAGCTTCCATTGCGAGATCCCAAGGGCTCTTTCAGGTATAGACCTTAATTTGCTGTTTGTGGGGACTGAATTTCCATAGACTTGATGTTTTTCATCGTACTTCATGCTATGTAATTGTTATTTGATGTATATATTATTTTATGTGCAGGATGCCTTTAATAGATAAGTATAGGGACATGGGTACCGTCTTGATGGGCAAGATAGAATCTGGGAGTGTACGACGAGGAGACACTTTGATGATTATGCCTAATAAGGTGAGCGTTCTGAAGGAGATCCTTCTTTGTGGTTCTCTTAGGAGGTTGATGCTATGTTCAAGTTATTCTTATATTCGGGATATGGTTCATTAGAGCATTTTCTGGTGATGGACACAGTGGTTCATACTTTATGTGTATTATGCATGCAGGCCTTGGTAAAGGTTGTTACAGTGTATCGAGACAATGATGAAGTGAACTATGCCAAGCCTGGTGAAAATCTTCGTATCAGGGTATCCGGTGTTGAAGAAGAGGACATTATTCCTGGATTTGTCCTTTCATCCGTGAGTAAGTGTCTCATTTCTTGCCTCGCCGGTTATACAACTTTCAGCTCTTTCATTTTGGGGGAGCTTAACTATATTGGTATCTTTGCAGATAAGCCGATTCCCGCAGTTCTAGAGTTTGATGCTCAGCTCCAGATTCTCGAGCTCCTTGATCACAAGGTGAGTTTCTTGTTTCAGATTTGTTTTTTGACTTGATGTTTTTCTGATGCACTCGACAGTTGAATAGCGACGTTCCGCGATCAAACTTATTTTTGCTTTAATTTTTTAGAATCTTGAGATTAAGTAATTTAACTACAGACCGGGCATTTGTCTAATCAGCTAATACTGGTCAGCTTTGCTTCGTCAACTAATAGGAAATTGTCGCATTTCTTGGTTTGCGCGAACATGTTTGCTTGGATTGAGCAAATTACTGAGTTTTTATTTTAAGCGTCATTGTATAAATGTAACAGGCGATTTTTACTGCTGGGTACAAAGCCATCCTTCACGTACACTCTGTGGTAGAGGAGTGTGAGATTATGGGACTCATTCATCAGATTGATCCTAAAACAAAGAAGCCAATCAGGAAGAAAATTTTGTTTGTCAAGAATGGAGCGGTTGTAGTAGTTCGCATCCAGGTTGGTACTCAGCTCTCGTTTCCTACATTAGAAAGGAAAGGAATTTGTTGGTTCCTTGAAGGCAATAAGGTTGAAGTCTTTTTAGCAGCTTCCTTGCACGGTGAAGAGCTGATTTCGAGTTCTGACAAAGCGTCTGTTTAACGTTCAGGTTAATCAGACCATTTGTGTGGAAAAGTTTGACGATTTTCCTCAGCTTGGACGCTTTACGCTGCGAGACGAGGGTATGCCCCCTGCCACCTTCAATTTGTACCAACCCGCTTTATGTGGTATTTGTTGTTCTTGATCAGTTAGTTGTGTTTCTGATTTCTGATTGTGTGATGTGCGAACAGGCAAGACTGTAGCAATTGGCAAGATCGTTAAGTTCCCCAAGCCCGCTAGCGCTAGCCAGAACTGACGCCAATATCACTAACGTGCTTCACCATCAAATTGTGGATTCTACTGCCAGTGGTAAACATGATTACTTCTTTCTCGGCATTTGCTCTGCCTGACTTTGCTTGCTAACTATTTTTAACTGTTGAGACTTCGAATCAAGAATCTTTCTGTAAACCTCAAATCAGTATCTAAGGGTGTTTACAAAAGACAGTATGAGCTTCGAAGACTCCCATCTACGCATATTATTTTGTATCAGCATTTATGATCACACTTTTCCTATTGAGTTAATATTAGCTCCTATGTATTCTTGCAGGAATCAATATAAGTGAGGTGACTTTGGATAAGACCTGGTTATCCACTCAATACGATGGGTGTCTACTCTGATGTCCATCTACAGTCTTATTCTTTTCTGAGAGCAAGTATAGGCTGTACTGCTTGAGTTGCTTGTCCTTTGTGCTCCAACGGTACTCCAATCCACATGTTCTGTGAAGTAACCTGGTCAGGAATTCCTACCTGCGAAATCATTTGTGCCTGAACAGCTACTCTTTTGATATCCGTGGCAAGAGAAACAAAATCTAGTCAAGGAAATCATTGTTGCAGATTTCAGGATCACTTACAAGCGATATGAGAGTTTTGATAGTCCGACAGGATATTTTGCCGGAAATCAGTTTTCGTGTAAAGGAATACGTTACTAGCATTTGTTCCTACGTCTACTTTCATTTTTTCTTAGAAATAGTACATTCTATAGTAGTTGGTAGTCTTAATCTGCCTCTGCGCGTCGCTCTTCCTTCGGAGTCGGCAATGTTTTTGTAATCTCTTGAGAGAAACTACGTAGTTTAGTTGTCTTGTATTAATTGAGTGACCAAAGACCTCGAAAATGGGAGTCGTCTTACCTTTCGAGAAGAATTCTTTCCGAATTCGAGATTAACCTACTTCTACTACGACGAGGAGCAACGGTATTCAACTATGCTGCATGTTCAAGGTCTTAAAATCACTCAGTGGATTGGTAACTCTAGTATTGAAGTAGTGTTTTGTTGAATCACAATCAATGATTTTGCTTGAAACCTTTGATGTTGATTGGGTTCACTCAGCTTTTGGTGAATAACTTGGTGGAAAAAAAAAATCTTAAAATTGTTTCTTTTGAAGGTTGCATAACATTTGTAGTGAAAGGTGATAGCTTCCTGTTGGTGTGCGTAGGCATGTACTAGGAACCTTCAAAAAGTAGGTTTCCCAAGGAGAAGAGACTGACTTTATTTGTATTGCATTTTGGGAAGGTTGAGAGTAGGTGAAGTAGCACATGGAAATGGGTAAGAGGGTTAAAAATGAACTATTCTACATTAGTGTCAATTACATGGCGCTTAAGATTTTAGAATTGTAGGGTGAAGAATGTATTTGTTTACAAATTTAACTATTTTTTGACTCAGTACCTTGGTGAAGGTTAAATTGTGAAATGAAAAAGTTTAGTTTTTTGGAGGTATGATTTGCAATTTAAAACCCATTCTTTTTCTAGAGAATTATTGAATGATTGATTCTTTCATATTTTCAGTGGATGAAATCATTCAATTGAAATATAATCTAGGAGTTATATTGTTTACTTTGAATGATTTTATATATTTTTAGATGAATGTATATATTTCCATTAACATATTTATATTTCATCTATATTAATGTGCATAGCATTACCATTTTACTACTATACATTTTTTTATATGTGTTGTTTTAAAGTAATGGAAATTTTTTTCTTGATGAAATCTATTGTAAAGGTAGATAGACAACAATGATTGATTTCAATGATTTTTAGATTGTTAGGTGCATTCTTCATTTCTACAATATCATTAAAAGTTATCTATTGGATATTTTGAGGGTTGCTATTATATAAGCCTAGAAGTGTAAGTTCTTGAAGCTAAAAGACTACACAGTTGTGCTATAGGAATCTATATTGTAGAAATTTTCTATAATTAGAATATAACTATATAATAAACACCTATATTATACCATATTATGTTATAAGTACCTTCAATGGCTACAAGATATCTACTTATACATGTGCTTAAAGCTCACATACTTGCATTTTCATGCTTGCATATAAGCATCCTTGTAGCTACTTTAGGATTCATCATCTTCATTGGGTTGGTGTAGACATTAAGTGTCCAATAAATGATTACAAATTCTCTTGTCAAATTAAAAAAAACAATTATTCATATCAATCATTGTTTTTGTATAGAAAAGATGGGGGTTAGATTGTTTTTAGATGTTACATTTGTAAATGAAATGAATTGGTTTTTCTAAAGGAAAATAGATTCTTTGAAGATATTAGATAAGCTCATTACCATGGTAGCTAATGCAAATACTCAAGTGTGAAATTCTAGTTATAGGTAATCATTAGAGGGGATTTGAGGCCTCCAAAAGGCCCTTTTGGGGTTGTTCCCCGAAACTATTCCTGTAACTACTGGCCGTTGTTAGGCCAGCATTTATCCAAAAAAAAACCTTTTTTTTTGGATCTAAAAATATGAAAAAAAAGCCCCAAAAAAAATAATGATGTAGCACTCTCTTGATCACGTAGGATTCCTATTCACACGGTAGAAACTGCGTTCCCGCAATCCGGGAATCCACAGTCTTCTAATGGCCTCAAAAATCCCCTAATGATATAGCTAGATTTAAAGACTAAAAGGTAAAATTGTAGCCACAAGTTTAAATTAGGCAAGTTGTTTGTCACAAAGGAAAAGAAAATCTTCAAAAAGAATATCTCTTAGGAGTATTTATAGGTTGTCTTTTTTATTTTCTGATTTTTCATTTTCATCAATGGATCAAATGTTTTCAACTTAGAAGTGTTCTTAGCTTTATAAAGTTTCTAAACTCAAAGTGTTCAATGAATTATAATAAATAAAAAATTTGTAGATATGAAAAATGCAAACTTTGCATTTCATCTAATGATATTTTTTGTGCAGATGATAGCAATTAGAATTATCAATCAAGAATTATGTTGCTTAACCAAACTAACAATACAAAGGTATATATCAAATGAAGTTAATGAAGTTGAAAAATGAAGTTAGTTTTATGGTATAGTTAAACTTGTTTCTCATACTTTTACTAATGCTAAGACCAATTCATTTTTAAAAGAAATCATGAGGATCAAAATCTAATAAACACAACTAAATATTTTTGAAAATTAATGATTAGGATATTTGAAATCAATGAAGTTGTGATGATTTTGAAATTGTAATGTTTCTTAGTCAAGTTCTAAGATGAAATACGCAAGGTTTTTTTTACCTCATTTTGTATGTCATACATCAAACTAAAACGCTTTTGTTTTAATATCCAAATGGATAATATTGTTTTCTTAAAATAAATTTTCAACTTATTACTATTTGATTTCTGAACAAATTTTAAAATTTGTATTGTGATATTTTTCTATTTTTTGAGCAAAATAAATTTGAAATTCATTTGAAAATTTGCAAAACTTATTTCAATCCAAATAAGGTTATGTTTTGTTGATTCAAAATAATAATGAAGTAAAAAGAAGTATAAAACCAAAAAATTCATAAACAAATGCTTCCTAATTTTCTAAATTCCTTCCAAACACAGTGCTTGATATTGATCGATATGTTATAATGTACTCTACTTTGATTGATCATTCATCATATTTAACATTTTGAACTGCAAGGCTTATGGAAATACAAAAAGAAAAAATGGAGTGGCTTTGCAATTAAGGTCTCATTGAAGGTTGGTTTGAAATTGCAACATACTCATTGAAAAGTTTTGAAATGCAAAACAATATGCCAAATAACACTTCTAATTAAAGATGAAGAAGTAATGAAATTATATTTAAATTGTGCTGATGCAATCCATTGATTTTTTTTAAGATCCTTATGTTCATTCTTTAACACAATTTATACATTATAGATTTTAAAACTATGGTTTGTAAGTATTTTGTAATTCAAAGGATATTGGTTGGTAGGTTTGGCCTTCAAAAAATGAACTTTGTAATAATTAATTGAAGAATTAAAAAAATAAAATAAAAATCTCCAAAAATCATTGTGATCGGTACTTAATATTTTGAACTCAAAGGGAAAAAATAGTTCTTGTAAAATTGACTAATATTTAATTTACAATTGATAATACAAAGAATTTTCAATTTTTGTCTTCAAATTTTATAGAAGAAAACCTATGTATTAACTAGTTGATCTAACCATATTTGATATGATTTATGGATCATATCATACAACTATTATTCAAGGAACATTGTTTAGTTGTTATTCTAAGTTTCATTTTTATATAATACATCTTCACACTAATTCTCAAAATCTAGACTATTGCTTAGTCCTCTAGAGGTTTAGAGGTCTAGTTTTACAAGTTACATTCCAATACAAATTTGCTGCATCACTTACATTCCAATCCACACAACATTATACAATCAATGAATGAATCTTCTCCATGCCAGGAAGGTATAAGGGAGGAGGCTCAAAAACCGCCCACCTTCTCTAGTGTACATTGTTTTTACATGTTGCTTTTTTATCCTTACAAGAATGTACAAACAACATACATTTGAGAGGGTGGGTGATTTTAAAGCCACCTATGCCACTTTGACTTCAAAATTTCATAATTAATTCCACAAAGCTCCAAAAAAATATAAAATGATTTGGGTTAGATGCCAGTTCTTCTTGTCTTTCAAGGAAAATTTACTGAAAAATAGTTCAAGAAGTTTCACCTTCCCCAAATTTAGTCCCAACCTTTAGATGGGCGCTTTATGGACCTCTTCTATTAACCTTGTTGCGGACTAGAATGGTCTGATGGATGACATGGAATTTTTGCATGTAAGACATAAGTGCTATTGTTCATCCTTGGAATTTTGTGCAAAAAGGGGAGGTAGTCAATAGTAGTTTGGTCTCCAATGAATACTTTTGAATTTTTTTAAATAGATGCATTAGAAGGGATTTGAGGCCTCCAAAGGGCTGTTTAGGGGTTGTTCCCCGAAACTGTTCTTGTAACTGCTGGCCGCTGTCAAGCCAGCATTTATCCCCCCTAATATATATATATATATATATATATATATATATATATATATACATCTGGGTCCTCAAATATGAAAAAAATTCAAAAAAAAATTCAAAAAAGAAAATTGATGATGTGGCACTCTCTTGACCACATTGGATTCATGTTCCCACAACAGAAACTGTGGTCCCGCAGTCCGGGAATCCGCAATTTTCCAATGGCCTCAAAAATCCCCTAATGATTCACACTGTTGTAGGAAGGATGATTTCCACATAGACCAGCCTATCCTTACAAGGTTAATGCCTCTCCACATGTGAGTGAGGGACTCATCAGCCAATGCAAGGATTGGGGTTGGTTGAAGAGCCATCAATAAGACAGGTTTGTAACCTGTAGTGATGCATGCAAAAGGGCCCCCTGCTTCATAGGTAAACAATGTTATGCAATATGCATATATCATGCATAACAAATAATTAAAAAAAATTGGAAGCATGGGATCATTCTCATCCATTGTCCGTATTCTAACATTATCAGTTGTCTGTACAGACAACACATCACCCTACTGTTGAAGAATCTCAAATCGAATGCGGAGGCATCGAAAGCTCATCCGTCATTTTATATTATATGATATGGTAGCATAAGTCTAAATATTCTTTTCAACTTTCTTACAGACAGTCAAAGCAGCAGGAAAACCTGCATGGAGTCTTTAATGTCTGTACGATTGGGAAATGATCCCCCGACTTTGCAACAAATGGTATAAATCTCCATAAATGAATCAATAGGATTGGTTTATCTGTTTTCATGTTTTTAAATAAAAAAGGAGAGTAGAGTAGAGTAGTAGACTATAACCCACTTTGCATTAAAAATTCCAGAGCAAAACAAGAGAAATACCATTTTATAAGTGCACTGCAACGTGATTGAACTGCACCGAAGGAGACTTTGGAACGAACGTCATTTAGTATCGGTAGGAATCTCAGGACTTTGGACCCACAGTTTGGGTTGATTGTTTGCTGCTCTGGAGTATGGGACTCAAAAGGTTGGGACTCAAAAGTCAATTACCACCAAACTCACAATCACACGGCTTATACAGTGTTTGGGCAACTCGAAGATGCTACTGTAGTGAGTAAGAGCATCTCCACTGGCGAACGGGGAAATGAACGTGGCCAAGTGAACATGTTGCTAATTTTTATTTCGGTGAAGATGAGGCGGCACCGCCTCGAAGCAAGAGATTCACCAAGTGTCACATTCCTTTCTCATTCCTCAGCAATACAAAGGAGCTCTTCGATTGTTGTTACGACAGACAATCAGTTGCAGCAGCAGTCTTGATTTCCTGGCGGAGCTTGTTAGCTCAGCCGGTGTTGCCTTTGAATTGCAGCTCGAGTTGTAGCAAAGAGCATGATGTTGCGTCGTAGTTGTGGCGGATTAAAGAGCTCGAGTTGAATGTTTGGTGCTTTGCAACTGCTTGCTTGAAATTATTCAAACAAAATTAGACGTGGGTAATATTTCCCTTTCTTCATTTGAAAATATCTGGAGTCTTTTGGTGGAGAATTGAACAAGCTTGTCAGCAAGCATCGGCCGAAATTCGCCAAGTGTTGCTTGGAAGTCTTCTACTTCGATCGGTGTCTCTGTGCGCTTGCAGCCATGGATTTTTTCTTCGATTATCCGGTGAGCCTTGGTGTTAATTTCTTGCATTAGTAGTCCAGTTCAGCCGATGTTTTTCTTACTACTAGCAGTACCACCGATCTGTTGTATCTGGAAAATGAAATTGGAGTGTATTTTGCAGATCTGGATACAGAATGTTTCACTTGCTTTCAATCGTGAAATCGAGTTCTGGAAATCTTACTAGATGTCTGAAAAGAGAGTATGATTCTTAGAACTTGATGACGTGAAGCTATATGTGATCACTGATGTGTTTTTCTCAGATGTAGACACCATCATCCATCTAGTTGGAACGGTGTCATGCTTTAAGTAGCGGTCGTTGTGGAAGAGATGAAAAAGCTGCTAAACTAATTCATGGATCTTCCCATACCGACAGCCATCGAGCGTGACTCACTTGGTTGCGGAAGAAAGTTTTAGTAGTGCTTATAACGTTATAGAATCTAGCCGTGCGTGAGTGGCCTGACTCTCACCCCCAAGGCCACACACGAGATGCTATTTGAAATTTCATAACGTTCTTCCGCGGTTGTTTCGGTGTCCTGTCGTTTCGGCTGTAATAGGCGGTCGCTTCCTCATACAATGAGCAGGAGAGTGTGTAACTGGAAAGAGAGTAATTATATGCTTGTTTGCAAGGGCATGGCTAAGCTATCTGTAACTGATTTTTTCTACGTAATTTTTGCAGCGGGACTGGGTCCGGGACTTGATCAAATCTCAGAATCATTACCAACCGGATGCTGAAATCTACAAGCCACCAGTAAGCACAATTCGAATAACTTCTGTGTTGCAGTCAGTAAGTTCGTTGCGTTGTGGAGAACATGCTACTATGTGGTAGGGAGATTGACCACAGGTTTCAAGTTCCAGAGGCCCTTCAAGTCCAGCTTCCCATGGTGATATTTTACATGAGCAACGTAGCAAAGTATTGCTGTACAATTGCTGAAGTTTGTTCTCAATTTTTGCAGATAGTCGCCAAAGACCAGAAGGATGTTCCCGACTGGTTGAAGCACCACCATCAATGGGAACCGGCGGTTGATGTCAATAAGCTGAAGGTACACTCTGATTTCCTACAGTCACAAGCTCATTCCGTTGTAGGGATACACTGGTGCATGAAATGCTTCCAAAGCACACAATTCATTTTATGTAATTTCAACTTTTTGGTATAAAGAATGTGCCACCCAAATAGTCGCCGAGTTTTTCCTTCTTCTTTTTGGGTTGATACCTTGGGACCACCGTTAAGAGGCGGTTGAGTAAGAATTCTCTCTCAACACGCATAACAACTGAACAAGCTAGAAATTTACATCGTCAAGCAATAATCACTGTAGGGTTTCTTACTTCCCCACCATCGGTTTTCTAAGAGAGGTGTTGGAACTTGGAACCCTCGCATTCTCAGAGGTACCAGTTGAAGGTGAAAATGTGCTGCTCCAAATGCGCGGAGAAAGTAGTGGAAGAGATCCTCGAAGTGTGCGGCGTGTTTGACGTGCGTGCGGAGTACATGGAGAACAAGGTGGTGGTGGTGGCGACGCCGAACGGGTTAGAAGAGCATGAGGTGTTGATGAAGGCGAGGAAGATCCACAGGAAAGCCAAGTTCGTAGAGCTCGACGCGAAGGAGAAACCCAAGGACAGCAAGAAGAAGGACGACAAAGATGGGAAGGACGGCAACGAAGGGAAGCAGCAAGGGAAAAAAGAACTGCAAGCAAATCCCTCGCAGAGCAAGACGGGTGTTGTGCAAGTGAATTGGCCGTCGTGGCCTCTTTCATCGAATGCGCCGCGGTTCTTGTACCCGCCGTCTCAAATCTTGCACTATCCATACCCACACGGCCAACTCGTCCAGTTCCTTTAGAGTTACAGCTGGTTTGTTTGAATTTGGGAGACGAAATTTGAACATTTTGTATGTAAAATAAACAAAAAGAGACATCCCATAAGTATTGGCGAAGTTTCATTGGGAGCTTCTCTAGCAGTCAAGTCTCTAGAAATGACATCAAGAGATGACAAGGTCCCAAAACGGTGACTCAAATTTGGAAAACCAGCCAGGCATATCAAGGATTGAGTCAATAGTTTGTTCTCAATGCCATTCTCCGACGCATACAGTATGTTAGAACTACAGCCACAGTTATAAGCATTGTTTTGTGGGTCGGGGAGCCATTGTCTTGGAGCATTGCAAGAGTTACTTTTGCAGTTTTCTCCATACTGCCAGTAGTGTTGAAGCTTATTAGATTCTGGTGTGAGTTGTAGAAGTTTTGGGTTTATTATTAAGTGCACAGTTATTGTAAAATAAATTTGAAAACGTTGACTAAGTGATGAGTTGGTTTTGACACACCACTTCCAAGGCTATCTTGAGCAGATTATTTGAGGTTTGATTGATCATGTGGGCAACAATGAATCAATGGAGACTTGAAGGTCTGAATTTGCTATAAGCAAAATTCGCTAATGTGCAGTCCAGCTCGGACATCAGGAACAGCAATACCGGCACTGCAAAATATAGGTTGCCTGTGCACCAAGGACCATAAATCATGCTCTTGCAATATTATCAACCCGACAAGGAAATGCCTCTGTTCCAGTCGCATTCAGTGCTGGCACAATTTTCTCCACCTCTAGTTCTTTGTGACAGGATTGTGCGAGAAGAAACAAGCTTGTCCTGCCATTCCTGACCACAGCACTCTTAAGAGGTTAAGACCTCTGTCAGACAATGATATCCGGAGTTGGGTTTCAGGTATGATAATAGTTTAGGACATATATGCCTTTAGTTGATCACAGTTTTCGTACAGTTTCAAAAAAATTTCTTCAGTCATGGGCATTGCATCATGATCACAACCAAGCAAACTCTGTCTGCCGATCAAAATCAAAATGCCGGACAGCCGCGCATGAAGCATCAGGCAGTATATTCAATGAAAGTAGGCTCATAACACACACAATAAGTCTATTCACACACTCGAGCCTAAACTGCATCAGGAGCAATAATACATCATAAAACTGTACACGTTGAGGAACTCCTAAGCACTGCAATTTCTTGAATATTGCTACTGTGTCGCAGTTGGAGATTTCGATGACCCAGCATTGGCACCAGCGTTGGGATCACCCTTGGCATCACCTTTGGCACCTGCGGTAGGAGTAAATCGTTTCCAATCAGAAACATTTCGCGTTTTCATAAAAAAATTTGATCAGATGGACAACCCTAACTCAGCCATTCTCAGGGGTTAAGTTATCATTCTCGAATCGGCTTCAGAGTGTGATAATGCGAGAGTGGTGATCAAAACAGCATACAAGAGTCTTATGATTGTGCCTCAACGAGTTCCTTCCTAATTGTACATATTTATAGCTTCCATGCTTTCTGAAATCCAGAACTGGAGATTGCGAAAGAAGTGCAATTTTGCCCATTTAACGAAACTGACATTGATGCTACCTAATCACTGTCTAGAACAGAATTGAAATGCTTCGAAATCTTTCCAGGAAACTTTATAGAAGAAAATTTCAAGGAGTTCATTTCCCCCAAATGCGATCAGCTCGTAGATAGTCGCTTTAAATGGACCCTCGACCTTAGTAGAGGTAGTGGAAGAGCTAATATTCAGACCTGATTTTGAAAAGAACCGGCCAAACAGGGCATCGAACCAATTTCCACTCCCAGCCCCTTTCCGAAACTCTCTCCAGTCGAACTCGCCAGTCACTTCGTCCTTGTAAATCTCAACTGCGTGAAGGTCTTGAATGTCGTCCGAACTCAACGGCCGCAGCTTCTTGTTGTCCGGCAGCAAAATCAGCACATACTCGCGGTAAGTGGCGCTGCTGTCCGCCTTGATTATCATGCTCTTCCCCTTCTCCAGCACTTGGAGGAGGCGGTAAATATTGGAATTCCCCTCCTTCACTTGCACGTCGAAACCCACGTTGTTCGTCAAGGTGATCTGCCCCATTTTGGCTGTGATCCAACCCACACCGCGTTTTAGAGCTAAGAATTCATTCAGCAGCATTTCCAGTCTCAAACAGAGGGCAACTCATGATCCACCAGAAGGAATCTTCCTTAAAAGGGTTGTAAACTAGTATCCTGTTAAATTCGTTGAATGACAAAGGAATCACTGGCGCTTAGGCTGTAATCTATTATCCATCAGACTCTTTGAATGTTCTTCCCCATTCTGGTGATATCGCATTTAATTAGTTCAGAAAGAGAATGTTGTGGCGAAGGCTATAAGCTCTCCTCCATCAGACTCTCCCAGGTCGTCTTCCTAGTGATTCAATGATAGGCAGAATTACAATCAGATTACTAGTACAACGATGAAAGTAAAACTGAAAATAGAAGCTCCCACAAACATTAGGGAATGGGGATTCTGATCAAATTGGAATTTCAACCCTGGTATCAGCAAACATTAGGGATACATTAAATTAGGTTGCTGAACATTCAAGCATCATAAAAAAAATTCTCAATTGATTCACACGAGAAGGTCAGATACTCACCACGTACTTTCACCAGTGGGCACGGGGACAATCAATCTGTTCCGAGATCTGAATCACTGGACAGGAGGAGGGGCACCTGGATTACACAAAATTCTCCAAAACGAAATAGGGAATAACACTCCAAAGGCAACTAAGGCTAATATGACGACCACAAAATAAAGCCAGGCGAGGTGTCTCCTTTTCGACAACTTCGATTTTCGGTTCGCGTTGCGCTCTATCTCCCGGTTCAACTGGACAAAATCAGTTCCCTTGGGTCCTAGATCTTGAAGCCGTTGTCCCACTTGCACTGCAGTCTGTTTGCATACAAAGGCGAATCAAAGTCAAAATCAAAATCAACTGAACCCTCCCACAGACCCACACCTGCAAATCAATTCCTGTGATTGAAACTCCAGATTTCGAGGAAGCATGTAAACGTCAACACACACAGTAGAAGTGCTGCTTGCTAGAACCAGTCCTCATAAAGAAGAGAAAAAAATTTCTTTCAGAGCCAATGAGTTCCAAGCCTTGCAAGGTAAGGAAAGCCACACTCTATTCACAGACCGTGAAGGCTCGCTCCTCCTTATCGATGTTCTGCTGCAAATCGTTGATTTGATTCAACTTCTGTATAACTCCAAAAGTGCTGATCACTGAGGCCAGCACCGACAAGGCAATGGGGCTCCACTTGTTGTGACAGTACAAAAAGCTGGACTGCGACACGGCCGTGAGCACCACCCCTTGGAACACGCTGAAGAATCCAAGCAACTGGTACACCTCGTTCTTCAAACTGGCCACCCGGTTCTTCTTGCGCTCCACCCGACGGTTGTACCACTCCTCCTTGCGGTTCCACTCCTGCAGCGCCTTGCTGAAAATGGGATTCTTCTCAATGTCCAACAGATTCTTAATCTCCTCGTAGCAGTCCGGAAATTTGGGACGCCCCAACTTACTGTTGTTCACATGAGCGATGTCGTCTCCCGCCGTTCCTTCCTGTTCAACAACTTTCCTTTTCGCTTCCACCTTCTTCTTGGACACAAACCGCCACAACCCAGCTCGCCTGGCAGCTTCAGTCCGTTGACGGGCTTTAATCTCGCGCGGATCCTCGAATTTAATACGGTAGTCGTACACTCTCCGAAGCTCTCTCTCGTCCAGAATCTCCAACAGGCGCTGCACCTCCACGTGCACCTCGCTCCTCGCCGGTAGAAGCTCCCTGCCGTTCAAAGCAGTAGCAGCAGCTGCAGAAGAAGAAGAAGCCCCGTCCCCCTGCTGCGATGCGGATTTGTCCGCCCACTGCTGATTCTGGATGGCCTTGCGAGCTTTGGCAAGCTCCAGAAGCTCCTGCGACAGCGCCCGCCGCTCCTCCTCGTGCCGTTTGTGGAGCTCCTGCAGGGCGTCTTGCAACTCGGCCTCTCTCAGCTGTTGCCGTTCCGCTTCACGGCGCTTCAGGGGGTCAGGAAACGGAGGAGCTAAGGGAGTGGCTGGCTCTGGCGCCATGGATGCGAAGTTACCCAGCCAGACTCCGGTTAGCTTAGCGTTGGCTTGGTATTGAGATGGCGTGCGAAGTCCGTCGACCAGAGGATCGGCCGGCGACAGGGCCAAAATCAACGCTGTAAGGTAGAAACTGCGCTAAGCGACACCATTTCCTGGTCCCACTCTCCGACACTCTACCGATTGCTGCACGGATCACGTGGGATGATTCCGAATCTTTCCCCGACGAAGACATCGATCAATGTGGCCTGGGAATTCCGCAATCTGTACCCAACGGGCTGTGCAGAAAGCTCGCAACATGGTATGCGAGTTATCAACACTGCGTAGGGGTTGTAAGGGACCCATACTAAGTAATCAATCGACATTTCACTACCTATACCTTTGTTGTAACTTACACTAGCCCTGGAAGGACGTGGGGGTCTCTATGGAATTTATCATTTCTAAAACTGTGGGAATCATTGGTAATAAAATATTCAAAAAAACTCATTTGAAGTCAAAGAACTATAGAAGATCTTCACTTTCCACTCCTAAAACCGAGGATTTTTTGTCTTACATGGGAGAATACCTTGTCATTCATCATACCATTTTGGTCCGCGGCATCCTTATAGAGTTAAGTATGGCTTATGACGTTATGAAATTCTACTTGTGCGTGAGTGGTCTGAATCTCATCCCAAGGCCACACACAGAAGATATTCTTATGAGCAAGATGTTTACAAGATTCTTCCGTAGTTGTTTAACCCACAAACAATGTGGAGGCCATTTTATGGTCAATGAACAAGAGAGAATTTCTTTGTGTAGGAGAGAAATGCAACTATTCATCCTCGAAATTAGGGGTGGAAAGGGAAGATCTTTTGTAGGTAAGACACTAAATCTTCTATAATGCTCTATGTGCTTTTGGATTCCTTTTTCAAGCAATGATTCCCACGGTATCAAAATTCATGATTTCCACAGTCACCAAAGGGTCAAGTGTCCCTTTGGCTTCGGCAGTAGTAGGCAGTCACCTTCTCCTGCAATGAGAAGGAGAGTGTGTATGTTGGAAAGAGGGAATAATTAGATGCTTGCTTGTTTGCGAGGGCATGGCAAAGCTATCTGTTGTTGATTTTTTCTTCATAATGGATCAGTTATGAACTGGACTGGGTGTGGGACTGGATCCAAGCGAGCTCCGAGTCATGTCCAATGCTGAATAATTCCACACACCACCAGTGAGGACAATTTGGAGTTTTCTGGGTTGCCTAACTTATCAGTAAGCTCATTCCGTTGCAGAGAACCGATGCTTTTCTGTGGTACGAGGGAGACTGAGCACAGGGTTCTTATTAAAGCCCCTGTAACTTACAGTACTGTACGATAATCACCAGTATCTTACCAAGTTGGAAAGTTCAACTTGAAGGTCAAGTTCCACTTCAAATGGTATAATATGCTCAGTACCCTGACTGAGCAACTTGAGTTGCAGTTGCAAGGAATTTCCCAAATTCCGTCATGTGTTGAACTTCTCAAATTTTGCAGATAATTGTTGAAGATGGTGCAAACACATTCATTCAATTGACTCAGTGTGTCTACAAAACGGTTTTGAATTGTCAAAAATTAGTAAGAAAAATTCCAAAAAACACATCTGAAGCTAAAACCCCTACTAGAATGCTTTTCAGTCACTCATTAATTCTTGGATTAACATGAAATTTTAGCCACACAAACCAAACTACTATGGGCAACTTTTCCAGAAATAATCATTGAAAATGGATTATGTATGAAGAAGAAACAAGCCACCAAAGTTCACTATACTCCAATAATGGCAAGATTTTGAACTTCCAATTACTCCCAAACATTCAAAACAACTTAGATTGACATGAAAACTTTACCACAATAACTATACTTCAAGGGAAATAGAACCCAACAAATTTTTATTGAAAATGAGAAATGGATGAAGGAGATACAAGGCCCCAAAAGTTGCAGCCCTAAAATGTAGTTTGGTCAACTCAAATTGAAGTTGTGAACTTTGATTGGATTCCAAAGAATCAATACATCTTGGATTGATCTGAATATTTTTCCACACAAACAAGAGGGGAGAACGCAATTGTTCCAATAAGTTTTATTGAATTTGGACCTTATATGCAAAAGTTACAGCACTTTGAACTTGACTTGAAACTCTGTGACGACACTTTCTGTCCTCTTTGTCACTTTGGGGTTTTGTCACTTTGGGGTCTTGTCACTTTGGGGTTAAGGGTCAAGTGTCCCTTTGATTTTGGCCGTAAGAGGCAGTGGCCTTATCATACAATGAGCAGGACTGCAGGAGTGTGTGTTGGAAAGAGGGAATAATTATATGCTTGTCTGTTTGCAAGGTCATGGCAACGCTATCTGTTGTTGATTTTTTCTTCGTAATCGATCAGTTATGAACTGGACTCATGTCCAATGCTGAATTCCACACACCACCAGTGAATTTTCATGACTGAGCAACTTGAGTTGCAGTAGCAAGGAATTTCCCAAATTCATGAGTTGAACTTTCTTCTCAAATTTGCAGATAATTGCTGAAGATGAGAAGGATATTGATTTCCCGATTGGTTGAAGAATCACAATCAATGAGAACTGGTGGTTGATGTCAATAAGCTGAGACACTCTGATCTCCTGCACTCAGTCACAAACTCATTCGGTAGTGCAGGCATTTAGTAAACTTGCCAATCAACACACAGACAAAATTCAAATCCTTCCTCCACATAAATATAGAGACTTGCTGCATGCTTTGAAACTTGGCATGATTATTAAATGTTATGTTGAGATTCACCTTTAAAAATAAAATGTAAAAAAAAATTCTGCCTACATTTTTTTGGCACATCAGAAATGCAATTTCATTGCAAAAGAATCAAAGCACAAGGTGCCAACCGCAAGAGGCTTGGTAATAAAAAACAAACAACACCCAACCCACAACCTAACACAACTGAGAGGGACCCACCTACAAAATGTGTTTTTCCTCCCTTTCATAGTTGGGACTAAAAATTCATGGTACATGTCCAAATGCAATGTACAAGAAAGTAGGAAGCAGTGAGTAGGAAAGTAATTTTTTGAATGTCTTGATTGGAATTACAGGAATCTAGAGATTGTCTATGGTACTTGCACTTTTATTGCCTTTCAAAATTCATAGTAATTTCAATTAATGTGATAAAATTACCAAAGTTTTTGCAATCCCCGTAACTTTTATTGGTGCACCTTTGAAAATATTTTCTTTGCCTTGTACTAAAGTGGGAGCACTCAAAATCATCAATGTAAGCAATTTATCATATTTGGAGGCATCTTTTCCTAAAAACAACATTTTTTAGTATTAACAAGTGAAGATTATAAATATATGTATATTTTTTAAAAGATTTTTTGGATGTTGTATGTAATTTTTTTGGATGTCATATATAATATTATAAAAAATTAGATTTTTTGGATGTCATATTTTGGTGGCATTGTGGTGCCAAATTGCATCATTTCAAAATAAATATCTCATTTCTATTGGATAAAAGTAATCTTTTTTGGTTAAAAATTTCTCATTTCTATTCAAAATATAGATGAAACTATCAAATTTGGATGAAAAATGTATGAATATGATTGAAAAGTGTTTTTAGGTCTAAAAGATGGATGGATGTAAAAATACAATGCTTCACCAAATTTGAAATTATCATCATCTTAGCACTTCCTCAAAAACTACATAATATTCAATAGCTAGTATTGGATCTACCTATTCCTCTATATAACTATCATCCATGAAATTCATCTATGATTTCATGGTGGTATGAAAAATCTTAGTGTAACCTAATAGTTTTTCATTCAAAATACCATTCAATTTTTGACAAACCACATGCAATGCTAATGTAATGGCCACCATGATAATAAAATAATTTGATGAGCCCCTGTTGAGGAAATAAGTTAGCCCATTGAAATTAATGTCATAATATGCCACTATAGGGGCTCACAAATGTTGCATTAATTCAACAATGGCTTATGTTTTGCATTATTTCTTCCCCTCTTTGAAAAGTTGTTGATATAAGGGGGGAAAAAGTGTTTCCCCTCTAAAATGCCATCCATTTCTCTAAAAATCACAAGCCATTGATCTTTGTGAGATTTAATCTAAGCCATCAAAATACAAATCTAGAATATATGTTACCAAATACAAATACGGATATGGATATTAGATATTAGATATAGTATGAATATTGGAGAGGGATACAAATATGGAAGTGGATATGGATACTAGGTACATGTTTGACATATTGTATGGGTATTGAATACACGATGTTATATGAATATGGCATATGGCATATGGATTTTTGTATTGAATTGTCCCATAATATGGATTCTCAAAGTTACAAGTCGTGTTACAAGTAGAGAAGGAAGGCCAAAGGGAAGGGAGGTGGTAAAAGTGAAAAGGAGCTCCCTATTTTGGGCCATGTCTAGGGTATGTTCAAGTCCTTACCTAGCTAATTTGGGGTCTAATTGCAAACATAGATTCAAAATTTGCAAAAAAAAAAGTTTTGCAAAACATAATTCTTGTATTTTTTTCCAAGGTAAATCCACATGTTGGGCCCACCTTCAATGGTAGGATTTAACTTCCTCCCCTTAATTGTACACCAAGTGATATTAAAGTATTGAAGGGCTATACATCATGTTTTTAGCACCTATAGTTTTCTACAAACAATATTAATGGTGGTTGAGGCAGTAACTACCTCTTTTGAGCTCAGTTCATTGTCATTGTCATTGTGACAAACTATATCACAATGAGCTCAAAAACTATAAAAATTTTAAATTTTAATTATTTGCCCTCCCTCCTAGCAATCTGATTTAAATATTACATTTTTTAAACTTTTGAAAACCCCCTCCCCTTCCAATCTAATTCAAATATTAAACTTTTGAAACTTTTGAAACCTCCCTTCTCCAATCCATCTTATAATTCTCACAAGGTAGGCTTGGATACAATGGATATGGCATAAATAATATAATAATTGTATATTGTATCTATATTCAATATTAATGTCCATATCCATATCAATATCTAGTATGGATATATCTATTCACTACTAGTATCAGTATTTGTATTCAGTATGAGTATCCATATTTAATATCCATATTCAATATCCATATTCAATATCCATATTCAATATTTGTATTAGATATCCATATTAGATATCCGTATCAAATATTCTTATCTATATTTGACAACTATTGATTTTTCTTCGAGGGAAGGTGGGATTTTGTAAAATTCAAATTCAATGGCTGTCAGTTTTTCTAATAGGAGGGGGGGCAGGAAAATTAATCAAACAAGTTGATTGCCTCTTTAAGCTCACAATATAGTATGCAAGTTATCAACATTGCAAAGGGGTTTTAAGGGGCCCATACTAAGTAATCAATCAACATTTCACTATCTATACTTTTGTTGTACACTAGCCCTGGAAGGACGTGGGTGTCCTTGTGGAATTCATCATTTCTAAAACTGTGGGAATCATCGGTAATAAAATATTCAAAAACACTCATTTGAAGTCAACAAATTGTAGAAGATCTTCAATTTCCACTTCTAAAACCGAGGATGAATGATTGTTGATTTTTGTCATATAGGAGAATTCCTTGTCATTCATCATACCATCATGGTCCACAGTGTCTTTACAGGGCTAGTGTGCCCCGTGTCGTTGTTACAATCAAATCCAAAGTGAAAGTAATTTTTTATATTTTTCAGTAATTGTTCAAAACTTTGAAATTCAATAACTTTCACACCATAGGTCGGAATGCCATTAAACAAAGCCCATGCACCCCTCCTTGTCAAGAGCTTTCTCACAATAACAAGCATACAACTGTGGGACATGTGATTCAAGAGATCTCAGCGTGACAAACAAACGAAACAAACAACCTATCTTAAGGTATAGATCTACAGTTACTAAAGTGTTCGGGACTCTATATCATATGTTTCAAGCATCTACACCTTTCCAAGATAACTCTCTTCGATTTTATGGTCCCTTAAAACCCCTATTCAATGAAGATGATCCCCCATTTCGAATCACTTAACCCTGGAGCATAGGGATTCCTTTGAGCCCAAAGAAGTGGCCAGAGAAGTGCAGAAATGTTGGAGACACTTCCCTCAAAAATGATATTGGTGAAGCATGAAGTAACCGCATGATTCCGAGTCTTACGACACACATTGTTGGAAACAGAATTGAAATTCATGAAACAGCTAAACAATGCCTGTGCAGATCATGAGCTTGACTGCAAAATGGGGGGCGTTGGCCGGGCCGGGCCGGTGGTGCATTTGGTGAACAAGAAGCCAGAACAAGGAGAAAAATGATTGAAAAACTGTTGTGGGGAAAATTGTTGTGTAGAGAATGAAATGATGGGACTTCAAAGATTTCATTCACACATAACATTCAGTAGCAAGGTTGGCATTGCCTTGGCTCTACAGTGATGGTGTGGAATATGCCACACCATCACTGTAGAAGCATGGCATGTGTGGCAAGACATATTTTTGATCTTTCCATTTAAAGTCAGTATGGAGCGGAAAGTGGAAAATTTAGCAACCGGATTTGTTCAGGGAACGGGTAAGATCCAGAAGTAGTACCAGATAATGTTGTAGAGACCGGTGGCAGAATAATTCCGGTTTATTACGACGGAATACCGGAACGGAAAAATTCCGGACCCTACAGAACGGATTCTATCCGGATTAAGTCCCAGAACGGAACGGATGATTTCCGGACTTGGACCGATCGGATGAGAACGGGAACGGATGATCAGGAACGGAAGACCGGATCCATTTCTGGAAAGTATATAAGGCCTGACATTTTCAGTTGGCCCATTTGCTCTCAAGCGCTTCGTTGTGTGTTTTTCAACCCTCAGCGTTTTCCGCCTTTTCTGTGAGTTGGTTTTCCGCGCGTGTTTGGTGGCGCAATTTTCTGTGACGCGGCTGTCAGTATTAGCAGCGGGTGTTTTGTCAGAGCGGGCAGTTGTCAGCGGCGCGGGTTTCAGACTGTGCGCTGAGACGCTGGTGTGTGGAGAGGAGTGTGTGTGTGTATGTGCAGGTGGTTATTACGGGCGGATTACTTTTGTAGTTGTGTTGTGAGTGTGTGTGAGGAACGGGACGTGCGGCTAGGAGAGCAGTGAGGTAGTTTCCCGGATAGTTGCCATGCCGCAGCTACGTCGGAAGAGAACCGAGTCCACTACACCCCCACCCTCAGGGATAAAGCTGAAGAAAGTAGTTCCGCTCATCCCTTCCACAGAGCCGGAGAAAAGCAACTTGATGGCGGACTTAACCGCAATGGGGTGTCTAGGGTTAGCAGAGATACCCTGGGGTTTCAAGGAGGAGCGGATGGTGAAGGAGCTGAAGGGCAAGGTGTCAAATCAGTTCGACAACACGGCGCGGGGAATGCCGCACAAATGGACGGAGGCGCACTGGAGGGCCGTATACGGGTTCAAACACCAGGGGCACGGACCGGCCGGGAGGAAGGTAGACTTCCTCCAAAACAAGTTCAGTGGCACCCCTCACCCGAAGGACGGATACCGGATCATGGACTGCAACGAAGACAGGCATAGGCGCCTGTTGAAGTTTCTGCTTCCGGTCCTTCATCCGGAGAAACCAACCCGGATCACGATCGGCCTGGCCAACACCATTTTCGGTGCGCTGATCGGAGACCGGAAAGTGGACTGGGGCCGGATCATACAGGACCTGATCACCCGGTTACTGAAGAACCTCGGAGGGAGTAGGGCAACTCCGATCTCCTCCTACCTCTTCCACCTCTACCACCATCTACAGCTCCTTTCGGATACGGAAGAGAAGATGTGGCACACCCAGAAGATAGTCTTGACGTACGGGGAGACGTCAACGGATGATGAGGAGAGCTCCGAGTCCGAGACAGAGCGGGAGGACTCGGATAAGGGAGAGGAACCGGAAGTTCCGCTCGTGAAGCGGCAGAAGACCACACCGCCGAACACGAGGGGATCTCCTCCGGTCCGACACAATCCGGGAACGGAAGGCAGAGCAGGACCATCCGAACCGGGTCAGGCCGAACCAGCAGCAGAGGAAACGGATCCCAGTGATCCGTTCGTGCAACTGACGGAAATCCTGTGCAACATCCGAGCGGATTGGGAGGTCAAGCGGATCGTCTTGGAGAACATCGCGGGGATGGTCAATGGCAAACCGGATCATACTCTCCCGACCGTGGTAGGGAATTGCATCGCCTCGCCTGCGGATCTCACCAAGATGGAGGAGGAAAACCGGAAACTTCAGGAGGAAGTTGACGGTTTGAAGGCGGAGCTCCTTGTTCTCAGGGACAACGAGGCCGCTACCAAGGAGATGGCGGCGGAGACCGTCAAATTGGCGGAGCACGTGAAGGCAACATTCGGGGAACCCGGATCGGCTGTCATCCGGGCTCAACTGTTTGACGAAGAGGTGCACAAGGAGAAGAAACTATCCGAAAGTCGGATAGTCCGGATTCTGTCCGACTTCTCCGAAAAGGTGGAGACGACTTTGGTGAAGGTTCGGGAGGCGGCCGAACGGATGGAAGACTGTAGCCGGAGACTGACGGAAATTCCGGTCAGACTCTCCGATCTGTCTCTACCGGATATTTCCGAAGGGTTGCCTCAGAGACCAGGGAAGGACAGGACGCCGCAATCCAAGAAGTCAGGGCGAGCGTCAACGGGCAACCGAGAGGCGGCAATTCAGTTGTCGGAGTCTCCTGCGAGTCCGGTTACTGGAGCTCTGGTTGCAACAGACGGAGAACGGAATCGGAACCTCACCGAGGTCTTCGAGCAGATCAGTAGGGCGGAAAGCCCGACTATAGGATCTAGGGTAGCAGAGCCGGATACGTAGGTATTAGGACTTTCCTGTTTTTGTAGTTTTTAACTTAGGAACGGATCAGGAGGAAATCCGGTCCGGTTTAGGAACTTGGAGCGGGTTGGAATCCGTTCCGGTTCAGAAGTAGGTAGGAACGGATCCGCCGAGCGTTAATCGCGGCGGACTTGTATGGCGCTTTTTGCTTTTTTGCCCATTATTTAAGTCAGTCCCCTCGCGGTGGACTGGGAGTCTTTTCCTTTGCATTATCTTTGTGTATTTTATTCTCTCTTGCTTTGCGTGTGTATCTCCCGAGTTTGGCAGGGCGGCATGATGCGGAGTTAGGAAGGCGCAAGTGGTTTTGCAGGCGACATTCTCCCTTTGGTGCTTATTTTCCGTGTCTGAGTATATGAGAACGGGTAGAGAAGAGTTGGGAGTGTAACTCTAGCGCCTCAGCGCTTCTAGGACTTAAGATTCCGGGTGAGAAAGCCGTTGTTAGGCTAGACGAGAGAGAGGGATTCCTTAATCGTGCTAGAGCTCCTGGGTGGGAAACCCAGTTGAGTGTCCGATCTCCTGTGAGGTCTCACCGTCTTTGTGGCAAACGGAAGAGTTCTGGTTGACGTTGGAACGGACGGATACACTTGTAGCCACCTGGCTCCCCAGGAACGGAAAGTCGCGTCAAAGTCGTTGTAGTATGAGAAGATCGTACGGGGGATCTCTGTGTGACCTACAGTCCGGATCTTTGTCTGGATTGTTGTGAGGGATCAAACCGGATCTGAAGTAATTTTAGAATTAACGGGTAGAAAGTGGGTCTTCAGCCACTATAAGTCACGGAAGGAGCGGTGGGCCTACCGCTCACAAAATCAAGCGGCGACCCCTCTGATGGTAAAACAGAGGCAAAACCAAACCGGATTGAGGAACGGGTGTGGACGGATCATCCGGAACGGATTGGTCCGAAGAGGAAACCAGGAGCGGAACTCGTTAGGGAGCGGATCCGTTGCAGTCTGACGGAACGGATAAAATCCGGGAAACCGGAAAAGTGAAGGAACGGATCCGTTCCGGACCAGATTGCTAGAATATCAGTTTTGAACGGGATAACGGGTTGTCGTCTCGGGTTATTTGTGTATTTTCGGTTCTAGATCTAGAACCGGATTATAGAGTTTTGGGAGCTGTCCTATCTTAATCGCTTAACTAAGCCAGATACTTCACAGAATCTCGCGGGTTCGATCTTTAGAATCACTTAGTTATACTCTACAGTGATTTTTGTGAGTATAACAGGGAATTTACTTACCCTGTGTTGCGACAGCATGCTACTGAATGTTATGCAAGACTTGCACAGATGCAGAATTGAGGAGCTTGCAAATGGAGTGAGGTGTGACGTTAAATCAGTCCCTGAGTTTACCGCAGGGGTAAACGCCGAAATTTTTTATTTTTTGCATAATTTTATTTTTTCAAATTCTGAGTTCATATTTGGCATTAGAGACCCCAAATTAGTTGGGAGAGGCTCCAACACAACAAAACAAAACAAAAACTTAAACCCCAAACCTCAATCAACCCCTAGTAAAATGAGTTTTGTCCTCCTGGAGCTACATTCTACCCATCTGTCGTGCCTTTGTGGGACTGATTTAACTCTGAAACACTCATGTTTTGGACGATGAACAGAGGGCTTCAAGGCACTATTTCATCCAATTAACTTCTCATTTATCAAATTGAACACTTGAATCTAGAAAAGACAACCTTCCTTAATGACCAAATTCATTAAATTCTGGTGAACGATATATCTATACGAAGCTGTGGCAAGACATATTTTTGATCTTTCCATTTAAAGTCAGTATGGAGCGGAAAGTGGAAAATTTAGCAACCGGATTTGTTCAGGGAACGGGTAAGATCCAGAAGTAGTACCAGATAATGTTGTAGAGACCGGTGGCAGAATAATTCCGGTTTATTACGACGGAATACCGGAACGGAAAAATTCCGGACCCTACAGAACGGATTCTATCCGGATTAAGTCCCAGAACGGAACGGATGATTTCCGGACTTGGACCGATCGGATGAGAACGGGAACGGATGATCAGGAACGGAAGACCGGATCCATTTCTGGAAAGTATATAAGGCCTGACATTTTCAGTTGGCCCATTTGCTCTCAGGCGCTTCGTTGTGTGTTTTTCAACCCTCAGCGTTTTCCGCCTTTTCTGTGAGTTGGTTTTCCGCGCGTGTTTGGTGGCGCAATTTTCTGTGACGCGGCTGTCAGTATTAGCAGCGGGTGTTTTGTCAGAGCGGGCAGTTGTCAGCGGCGCGGGTTTCAGACTGTGCGCTGAGACGCTGGTGTGTGGAGAGGAGTGTGTGTGTGTATGTGCAGGTGGTTATTACGGGCGGATTACTTTTGTAGTTGTGTTGTGAGTGTGTGTGAGGAACGGGACGTGCGGCTAGGAGAGCAGTGAGGTAGTTTCCCGGATAGTTGCCATGCCGCAGCTACGTCGGAAGAGAACCGAGTCCACTACACCCCCACCCTCAGGGATAAAGCTGAAGAAAGTAGTTCCGCTCATCCCTTCCACAGAGCCGGAGAAAAGCAACTTGATGGCGGACTTAACCGCAATGGGGTGTCTAGGGTTAGCAGAGATACCCTGGGGTTTCAAGGAGGAGCGGATGGTGAAGGAGCTGAAGGGCAAGGTGTCAAATCAGTTCGACAACACGGCGCGGGGAATGCCGCACAAATGGACGGAGGCGCACTGGAGGGCCGTATACGGGTTCAAACACCAGGGGCACGGACCGGCCGGGAGGAAGGTAGACTTCCTCCAAAACAAGTTCAGTGGCACCCCTCACCCGAAGGACGGATACCGGATCATGGACTGCAACGAAGACAGGCATAGGCGCCTGTTGAAGTTTCTGCTTCCGGTCCTTCATCCGGAGAAACCAACCCGGATCACGATCGGCCTGGCCAACACCATTTTCGGTGCGCTGATCGGAGACCGGAAAGTGGACTGGGGCCGGATCATACAGGACCTGATCACCCGGTTACTGAAGAACCTCGGAGGGAGTAGGGCAACTCCGATCTCCTCCTACCTCTTCCACCTCTACCACCATCTACAGCTCCTTTCGGATACGGAAGAGAAGACGTGGCACACCCAGAAGATAGTCTTGACGTACGGGGAGACGTCAACGGATGATGAGGAGAGCTCCGAGTCCGAGATAGAGCGGGAGGACTCGGATAAGGGAGAGGAACCGGAAGTTCCGCTCGTGAAGCGGCAGAAGACCACACCGCCGAACACGAGGGGATCTCCTCCGGTCCGACACAATCCGGGAACGGAAGGCAGAGCAGGACCATCCGAACCGGGTCAGGCCGAACCAGCAGCAGAGGAAACGGATCCCAGTGATCCGTTCGTGCAACTGACGGAAATCCTGTGCAACATCCGAGCGGATTGGGAGGTCAAGCGGATCGTCTTGGAGAACATCGCGGGGATGGTCAATGGCAAACCGGATCATACTCTCCCGACCGTGGTAGGGAATTGCATCGCCTCGCCTGCGGATCTCGCCAAGATGGAGGAGGAAAACCGGAAACTTCAGGAGGAAGTTGACGGTTTGAAGGCGGAGCTCCTTGTTCTCAGGGACAACGAGGCCGCTACCAAGGAGATGGCGGCGGAGACCGTCAAATTGGCGGAGCACGTGAAGGCAACATTCGGGGAACCCGGATCGGCTGTCATCCGGGCTCAACTGTTTGACGAAGAGGTGCACAAGGAGAAGAAACTATCCGGAAGCCGGATAGTCCGGATTCTGTTCGACTTCTCCGAAAAGGTGGAGACGACTTTGGTGAAGGTTCGGGAGGCGGCCGAACGGATGGAAGACTGTAGCCGGAGACTGACGGAAATTCCGGTCAGACTCTCCGATCTGTCTCTACCGGATATTTCCGAAGGGTTGCCTCAGAGACCAGGGAAGGACAGGACGCCGCAATCCAAGAAGTCAGGGCGAGCGTCAACGGGCAACCGGGAGGCGGCAATTCAGTTGTCGGAGTCTCCTGCGAGTCCGGTTACTGGAGCTCCGGTTGCAACAGACGGAGAACGGAATCGGAACCTCACCGAGGTCTTCGAGCAGATCAGTAGGGCGGAAAGCCCGACTATAGGATCTAGGGTAGCAGAGCCGGATACGTAGGTATTAGGACTTTCCTGTTTTTGTAGTTTTTAACTTAGGAACGGATCAGGAGGAAATCCGGTCCGGTTTAGGAACTTGGAGCGGGTTGGAATCCGTTCCGGTTCAGAAGTAGGTAGGAACGGATCCGCCGAGCGTTAATCGCGGCGGACTTGTATGGCGCTTTTTGCTTTTTTGCCCATTATTTAAGTCAGTCCCCTCGCGGTGGACTGGGAGTCTTTTCCTTTGCATTATCTTTGTGTATTTTATTCTCTCTTGCTTTGCGTGTGTATCTCCCGAGTTTGGCAGGGCGGCGTGACGCGGAGTTAGGAAGGCGCAAGTGGTTTTGCAGGCGACATTCTCCCTTTGGTGCTTATTTTCCGTGTCTGAGTATATGAGAACGGGTAGAGAAGAGTTGGGAGTGTAACTCTAGCGCCTCAGCGCTTCTAGGACTTAAGATTCCGGGTGAGAAAGCCGTTGTTAGGCTAGACGAGAGGGATGGATTCCTTAATCGTGCTAGAGCTCCTGGGTGGGAAACCCAGTTGAGTGTCCGATCTCCTGTGAGGTCTCACCGTCTTTGTGGCAAACGGAAGAGTTCTGGTTGACGTTGGAACGGACGGATACACTTGTAGCCACCTGGCTCCCCAGGAACGGAAAGTCGCGTCAAAGTCGTTGTAGTATGAGAAGATCGTACGGGGGATCTCTGTGTGACCTACAGTCCGGATCTTTGTCTGGATTGTTGTGAGGGATCAAACCGGATCTGAAGTAATTTTAGAATTAACGGGTAGAAAGTGGGTCTTCAGCCACTATAAGTCACGGAAGGAGCGGTGGGCCTACCGCTCACAAAATCAAGCGGCGACCCCTCTGATGGTAAAACAGAGGCAAAACCAAACCGGATTGAGGAACGGGTGTGGACGGATCATCCGGAACGGATTGGTCCGAAGAGGAAACCAGGAGCGGAACTCGTTAGGGAGCGGATCCGTTGCAGTCTGACGGAACGGATAAAATCCGGGAAACCGGAAAAGTGAAGGAACGGATCCGTTCCGGACCAGATTGCTAGAATATCGGTTTTTGAACGGGATAACGGGTTGTCGTCTCGGGTTATTTGTGTATTTCCGGTTCTAGATCTAGAACTGGATTATAGAGTTTTGGGAGCTGTCCTATCTTAATCGCTTAACTAAGCCAGATACTTCACAGAATCTCGCGGGTTCGATCTTTAGAGTCACTTAGTTATACTCTACAGTGATTTTTGTGAGTATAACAGGGAATTTACTTACCCTGTGTTGCGACATGGCAAAAATCTGGCGCCGCTGCCGGGGATTCTAAAGCTATCGGCTTCGTTGCGACAGGAAATAGAAGGGACAGTCTTGTTTTCCCCATTTTAGTTTACCATTTCTCGGAGTTAGCTTTCTTATAGAAATAGAGATTTCTAATCCATGAAAAAGGGGGCACGGAAAGTGAGGAGGTCTGAACGATTTGGTCCAAGCCAGCAGGCGGAAGGATCATCCGGACCTTATCTTAGCAATCCGGAGAGCTCCGATCCGGAAGATCATCCTGTTGTAGATCTAGGAACCGGATCCAGAGAGGAAGTAGATCCTAGAATTGTAGATTCGCCTCCATCTCCTGACCGGGAATTAGAGCAAGAGCGGGAAGATCCGATTCTGGAGAACGAAGACATCATGACCCGGTTAAGATACAAGCGTTTCAAGGGCGACGGAAGTCAAGATGCGGATGACTGGCTCTGCGAGTTTGAATCAACGGCAATAGCCAATCAAGAGAATGAGGCGGCCCAGAGAAGGATCTTTCAAGGACTGTTAAAGGGAGAAGCTCTCAAATGGTACCAAGATATTACGGATCCGGTCCGAAATGATTGGAACCAATTGAGAACGGAATTCTTGCAGGCATTCCGTGAAGTGGGGGGAGAAGCCAGAGCCTTGGGACGGTTGAGTACTCTTACTATGAGGCCATCAGAATCCGTTCGTAAGTATGGACAAAGGGTTAAGGCACTCATTCAGAAACTGACTACTGAGATTGCTCCCAGCTTGCAGGTGGAGTGGTACGTTGCCGGTTTACCAAAATCCATGGGATTTCTGATCCGTCAGACGCGACCGAGGACTTTGAGAGAGGCCATGGATGCTGCTGCCAACTACGAAAATTCAGCTCAGTCATTAAGGGAGTCCCTTAGAAGTAATGAGAAGAAAGAGAAGGGCAAGCACAAGAAAAACCGGAAGAAGCACCACCGGAAGACTTCGGAGACGGAAAGTAGTTCCGACACTTCTGGAACGGAAGTTTCCGATCCAAGTTCATCAAGTTCGGATGAGGAGCGGAGCGATTCACCTCCTCGACGTTCCTCGAAATCGAAGGGCCTTCGAGGGAAGACCATTGTGAAGGTAAAGACTGAAGATACGGATTCGAAGAATATGATGAAGAGCATTCAGCAATCTTTGGAGGCGATCAAGGTCAACCTTGCTGAGAACCGGAAGCCTAGGCGGATAATTCCGACCTCGCGCTCCAACGTTTGGTGTGGAAGATGTGGAGAACCGGGTCACTACCCGAGCGAATGCCAGAGAATCACCCAGAAACAAGTGCAGTATGTGTTTCCGGAAGAGGAGATCTACTACACCATGGCAGAAGAAGAGGAAGAAGAAGTGTACCAAGTTCAGCCAACGTACGGGCGAGGGAAGGGTATTGCAGTACCAATCCGGCCCAACATATTGAGCCGGAACTTCCTACCAGGATCAAGTCAAGGAATGATGGTGCAGCAGCCGATCCGAACCTCTGGCTATCCGGATAGACAAGTGGTTATCTGTTACGGGTGTGGAGAGCCAGGACACTATGCCAACGCCTGTCCCAACAGAGGACTGGGGCAGGGTGCTCCGCGAACTCTTCCGTGCCAGAATTGCCAAGAATATGGACATCAGGAGGAGCAATGTCCCAAGCCGGTACAGCCAAGACCGGTGTACAAGAAGGTGCAAATTCTACCGAGGGAGCAGACCGCACTCAATTACGGACACACTGCTGGGACGGAAAATCCAGAGAAGTGACGGTGCGAGGTGGAACTGCCCGGGGGGATGGAGAATTTGGTGCACCGGGTATCCACCCGCAGTTCCACCCGGAATCAGCCGGAACGGTCTGTCAGGGGCAGAAAGAAAAAGCACAGAAGGAAGCCGGAATCGAGCAGTGAGTCTGATCCGCCCCCTTCCTTACGAGTTCCGGAACCAGAGAAAGACCACTCGGAGGAAGGGATGGAGCGGAACCGGATTCCGATCGACATTAGTGCCGAAGTACGAGCGGATATCTCTGCAGAAAAAATAGTGCCAGAACGGAAGAAAGTTACTTTCGATGACACTCCAATGATACTGAACCCGGACGTGAGGGCCCACGAGTATAACATCATCCAGGACATCAAGGACCAGAAGGCGAACGTGACGATCGGACAGCTCATCCACGACAATGTGATGTACCAGAAGCTGATCCGGGATGCCTGGACACGGAAACGGAAGAAGAAGGTGAAACTTCCATCTGTCGCGGTGAACTACTCTAAACCGGAGGATGCCGGAGCACCAGAAGTCACTGTGGAAATAGAAGGGTGTTCTATTCCAAAGGTTCCTATCGATGGTGGATCAGGAGTGAACCTGATGTTGGAAGAAACAGCATTTGATCTGGGATTCACTACGTTTGAAGCCACGGATCAAGTTCTTCGTATGGCGGATCAATCGCGAGTGAATCCGGTTGGGAGATTGTCACAGGTCCCAACCCGGATCGGAGGAACGGATTACCTTCTGAACTTTGTCATCATCCGTGTTAACAAAGGGAGACCTTTTCCTATGCTGCTTGGGAGGCCATGGCTGTACTCTGCGCGAGTACTCGTGGATTGGGGAGCCAAGGAGCTGGTTGTGGGGAAACCTTCAATCCGGATACCCTGGGTCACCGAGCGTCACTTGGGGGAGACTAGCGACTCAGAAGGTTATACATCCGACTGGACGGATCCGGAAGATTCCGATCCATCCTATTATGTGGATTCATTTGGGCACGAGTCGGAGTCAAACTTTGGATTCTCTAACGCTGTGTTAGAATACACTCCAAAGGAGGATCTTAACCCAGTTTCTGAGGATCGAAGTTTAGGGGAGTCCAGTGTTCCGCTCACGGCTGAGTGGATTGCCCTACAGATCAGGAACGGAAATCTTCCGGTCAGCAGCAGTACGTCAAATAAAGGAGAATGGGGACATCTGGTCCTCGATCCGGAAGAAGCACACACGGAGAAAATCAAGCCGGTTGTCACATCCACGGATTATGAGAAGGAAGAGATCGGTCCCGGCAAGAGTTTCTATCTGAACAAATTTTTGCAGGATACGGAGAGGACCGGGTACACTCAACTGTTGAGGGAGTATCTGGATATTTTTGCCTGGAAGCCGACTGACTTGATAGGGATTCCCCCGCATTTAGGAGAACACCACATTGACTTGACGGAAGAATCCATTCCGGTCCGTCAGCGACAGTACCGGCTCAACTCCAAGTACTCGTTGATGGTGAAGGAGGAGATCGATCGGTTACTGGAAGCCGGATTCATCTACCCAGTCAACAATTCCGAGTGGGTCTCTCCCATTGTGGTGGTTCCAAAGAAGGTAGGAACGGATGGAAAGGTCAAGATCCGGGTATGCCAGGACTTCCGGAAGCTGAATGCAGCAACCCGAAAAGACTACTTTCCACTTCCGTTCACCGATATCATTTTGGATCATGTAGCTGGACACGAGTGTTACAGCTTCCTGGACGGATTTTCTGGATACAACCAAGTATTCATCCGATGGTGTGACCAGCTGAAAACCACATTTACAACAGAATGGGGTACGTACGCTTTCACCAGGATGCCGTTTGGTTTGTGCAATGCACCCGGAACCTTTCAACGATTAATGATGGACATTTTCAAAGACTTTCTTCGACACTTCATCGAAATTTTTATAGACGACTTTGCGGTTTTTAGTGACCGGAAAAGTCATCTCGATTGTTTACGGAAAACTTTTGAAAGATGCCGGGAGACCAACTTGAAGTTGCATCCGGGTAAATGTTTTTTCGGGATGAATTCCGGAATCCTGCTTGGACATATGGTAAGCCAGAACGGACTGCAAGCAGACCTGGAAAAGGTAAAGGTAATTCTATCTCTACTACCTCCCACGAGCGTAAGAGAGATTCGGGGTTTCCTTGGATGTGTAGGCTACTACCGCAGATTCATTGACGGATACGCCAAGAGGGCTATACCTCTTACGGAACTTCTCAGGAAGGATGCGGAATTTGAGTGGACCGAAAAACGACAGCAAGCCTTTGAGGATCTCAAAACCCAGCTTGCTCGAGCTCCGATCCTCTGTGTTCCGGATTGGGCAAATGAGTTCCACGTCACCATCGATGCATCCGGTTGGTGTCTGGGATCTATTCTGTGGCAGTTCGACCAAGAGAAGCGTGAGAATCCGATCTATTATGCAAGCAGACAGATGAGTTTGGCAGAACGGAATTACACGACCACAAAACGAGAGGCGCTAGCAGTGGTGTATTCCTGTAAGAAATTCCGACATTACCTATTGGGGTATAAGGTAATTTTTCACACAGACCATGACTCTTTGAAATATCTTGTAAATAAACCGGATCTGTCAGGCCGGATTGCAAGATGGATTTTACTTTTATAAGAGTTTAACTATGAGGTTAGAGTTAAACCGGGAAAAGCAAATTCAAACGCGGATTACCTCTCAAGGCAGAGAGGGAAGGAATCCGTAGCAGATATTTCTGCTGAGTTTCCGGATGAGTTTTCGGATTCTCTGAAGATTCCGGATGAAAAAGAGAATCCGGATTCTTCTTTAGAAGTCTTTCACCTCAACAATGAGACTGTTTCAGAGTACCAAGACGTCATAGATTATTTCGTAGAGTCTAGATACCCTGAACAGATGGATCGGGAGGAGAAAGAGATCTTTCATAGAAAAGTGGCTCCTTACACTCTGATTAGGGGAGTCCTTTTCAAGTTAGGAGCGGACGACATTCTCCGACGATGTCTGGAACCGGCGGAACAGAAGAAGGTAATACGTGCACTTCACGCTGGAAGCTCTGGAGGGCACTTCGCCTCCATGAGTACAGTTAACCGGATCCGGTCGGCCGGATACTGGTGGCCGTTCCTACACCGAGATGTGAAAAATTTTGTTCGAAGTTGCGATCAGTGTCAACGGACAGGAGCACCATCCTTCCGGAACCACTGGCCGCTTACTCCTATCATTCCCCTAGCACCATTCGAAAAATGGGGCATAGACTTTATTGGACCCATTTTTCCGGTCAGTGCAAGGAGGAAGAGGTACATCATCCTGGCGACGGACTATGCAACGAAGTGGGTAGAAGCCAAGGCGACAAGGAAGAATGACGCTGAAACTTCCGCGAACTTTTTGTTTGAGGAGATTCTCATGCGGTTTGGACACCCATTGGAGCTGGTCAGTGACCGAGGGACGCATTTCCTCAACGATGTCATCATCGACATCACCAACAAATACCTTATTAAGCACCGGAAGACGACTCCCTATAATCCAAAAGCGAACGGATTGACGGAGCGTGCGAACGGAATCATTGGTAAGATTTTGAATAAGATGGTTTCCGCTCACAAGACTGACTGGGATCGGAAACTACCTTCGGCAGTCCATGCGTACAATACAACAGAGAAGAATACAACCGGACAGACGCCGTACTTTTTGGTTTTTGGCCAAAATGCAATTCACGGAGTGGAGTTAGAGGTGGAAACATTCCGGGTAATGGCAGCCCGGAATGCTGAGCCAAGGGTGGATACACTTCCACGACTTCTTGCAATTGAAGAATTGGAGGAGATCCGGACTGCAGCCTTGGAAAGGACCATGAGCATCCAGTTCAAACGGAAGGAAGACTATGACCGGAAGATCCCGGCTGACCACGGAATCCGAGAGAACGGACTTGTCCTTCTTTACGACAACCGACACAAGGATTTCCCGGGAAAGCTACATACACGATGGATGGGGCCTTTCCGAGTCAACCAGGTATTCCAGAACGGATCCCTGCAACTTGAGAATCTGCAAGGACAGTGGCTGGATACTCGCGTGAACGGATCAAGGGTGAAGAAGTACCTAGAAGCTACTTCTTCAGATGAGGGGGGATGATGTTCGCGAGGACGCTCACAGATGAGGAAGGGGTAATGTGGCAAGACATATTTTTGATCTTTCCATTTAAAGTCAGTATGGAGCGGAAAGTGGAAAATTTAGCAACCGGATTTGTTCAGGGAATGGGTAAGATCCAGAAGTAGTACCAGATAATGTTGTAGAGACCGGGGGCAGAATAATTCCGGTTTATTACGACGGAATACCGGAACGGAAAAATTCCGGACCCTACAGAACGGATTCTATCCGGATTCAGTCCCAGAACGGAACGGATGATTTCCGGACTTGGACCGATCGGATGAGAACGGGAACGGATGATCAGGAACGGAAGACCGGATCCATTTCTGGAAAGTATATAAGGCCTGACATTTTCAGTTGGCCCATTTGCTCTCAGGCGCTTCGTTGTGTGTTTTTCAACCCTCAGCGTTTTCCGCCTTTTCTGTGAGTTGGTTTTCCGCGCGTGTTTGGTGGCGCAATTTTCTGTGACGCGGCTGTCAGTATTAGCAGCGGGTGTTTTGTCAGAGTGGGCAGTTGTCAGCGGCGCGGGTTTCAGACTGTGCGCTGAGACGCTGGTGTGTGGAGAGGAGTGTGTGTGTGTATGTGCAGGTGGTTATTACGGGCGGATTACTTTTGTAGTTGTGTTGTGAGTGTGTGTGAGGAACGGGACGTGCGGCTAGGAGAGCAGTGAGGTAGTTTCCCGGATAGTTGCCATGCCGCAGCTACGTCGGAAGAGAACCGAGTCCACTACACCCCCACCCTCAGGGATAAAGCTGAAGAAAGTAGTTCCGCTCATCCCTTCCACAGAGCCGGAGAAAAGCAACTTGATGGCGGACTTAACCGCAATGGGGTGTCTAGGGTTAGCAGAGATACCCTAGGGTTTCAAGGAGGAGCGGATGGTGAAGGAGCTGAAGGGCAAGGTGTCAAATCAGTTCGACAACACGGCGCGGGGAATGCCGCACAAATGGACGGAGGCGCACTGGAGGGCCGTATACGGGTTCAAACACCAGGGGCACGGACCGGCCGGGAGGAAGGTAGACTTCCTCCAAAACAAGTTCAGTGGCACCCCTCACCCGAAGGACGGATACCGGATCATGGACTGCAACGAAGACAGGCATAGGCGCCTGTTGAAGTTTCTGCTTCCGGTCCTTCATCCGGAGAAACCAACCCGGATCACGATCGGCCTGGCCAACACCATTTTCGGTGCGCTGATCGGAGACCGGAAAGTGGACTGGGGCCGGATCATACAGGACCTGATCACCCGGTTACTGAAGAACCTCGGAGGGAGTAGGGCAACTCCGATCTCCCCCTACCTCTTCCACCTCTACCACCATCTACAGCTCCTTTCGGATACGGAAGAGAAGACGTGGCACACCCAGAAGATAGTCTTGACGTACGGGGAGACGTCAACGGATGATGAGGAGAGCTCCGAGTCCGAGACAGAGCGGGAGGACTCGGATAAGGGAGAGGAACCGGAAGTTCCGCTCGTGAAGCGGCAGAAGACCACACCGCCGAACACGAGGGGATCTCCTCCGGTCCGACACAATCCGGGAACGGAAGGCAGAGCGGGACCATCCGAACCGGGTCAGGCCGAACCAGCAGCAAAGGAAACGGATCCCAGTGATCCGTTCGTGCAACTGACGGAAATCCTGTGCAACATCCGAGCGGATTGGGAGGTCAAGCGGATCGTCTTGGAGAACATCGCGGAGATGGTCAATGGCAAACCGGATCATACTCTCCCGACCGTGGTAGGGAATTGCATCGCCTCGCCTGCGGATCTCGCCAAGATGGAAGAGGAAAACCGGAAACTTCAGGAGGAAGTTGACGGTTTGAAGGCGGAGCTCCTTGTTCTCAGGGACAACGAGGCCGCTACCAAGGAGATGGCGGCGGAGACCGTCAAATTGGCGGAGCACGTGAAGGCAACATTCGGGGAACCCGGATCGGCTGTCATCCGGGCTCAACTGTTTGACGAAGAGGTGCACAAGGAGAAGAAACTATCCGGAAGCCGGATAGTCCGGATTCTGTCCGACTTCTCCGAAAAGGTGGAGACGACTTTGGTGAAGGTTCGGGAGGCGGCCGAACGGATGGAAGACTGTAGCCGGAGACTGACGGAAATTCCGGTCAGACTCTCCGATCTGTCTCTACCGGATATTTCCGAAGGGTTGCCTCAGAGACCAGGGAAGGACAGGACGCCGCAATCCAAGAAGTCAGGGCGAGCGTCAACGGGCAACCGAGAGGCGGCAATTCAGTTGTCGGAGTCTCCTGCGAGTCCGGTTACTGGAGCTCCGGTTGCAACAGACGGAGAACGGAATCGGAACCTCACCGAGGTCTTCGAGCAGATCAGTAGGGCGGAAAGCCCGACTATAGGATCTAGGGTAGCAGAGCCGGATACGTAGGTATTAGGACTTTCCTGTTTTTGTAGTTTTTAACTTAGGAACGGATCAGGAGGAAATCCGGTCCGGTTTAGGAACTTGGAGCGGGTTGGAATCCGTTCTGGTTCAGAAGTAGGTAGGAATGGATCCGCCGAGCGTTAATCGCGGCGGACTTGTATGGCGCTTTTTGCTTTTTTGCCCATTATTTAAGTCAGTCCCCTCGCGGTGGACTGGGAGTCTTTTCCTTTGCATTATCTTTGTGTATTTTATTCTCTCTTGCTTTGCGTGTGTATCTCCCGAGTTTGGCAGGGCGGCGTGACGCGGAGTTAGGAAGGCGCAAGTGGTTTTGCAGGCGACATTCTCCCTTTGGTGCTTATTTTCCGTGTCTGAGTATATGAGAACGGGTAGAGAAGAGTTGGGAGTGTAACTCTAGCGCCTCAGCGCTTCTAGGACTTAAGATTCCGGGTGAGAAAGCCGTTGTTAGGCTAGACGAGAGGGAGGGATTCCTTAATCGTGCTAGAGCTCCTGGGTGGGAAACCCAGTTGAGTGTCCGATCTCCTGTGAGGTCTCACCGTCTTTGTGGCAAACGGAAGAGTTCTGGTTGACGTTGGAACGGACGGATACACTTGTAGCCACCTGGCTCCCCAGGAACGGAAAGTCGCGTCAAAGTCGTTGTAGTATGAGAAGATCGTACGGGGGATCTCTGTGTGACCTACAGTCCGGATCTTTGTCTGGATTGTTGTGAGGGATCAAACCGGATCTGAAGTAATTTTAGAATTAACGGGTAGAAAGTGGGTCTTCAGCCACTATAAGTCACGGAAGGAGCGGTGGGCCTACCGCTCACAAAATCAAGCGGCGACCCCTCTGATGGTAAAACAGAGGCAAAACCAAACCGGATTGAGGAACGGGTGTGGACGGATCATCCGGAACGGATTGGTCCGAAGAGGAAACCAGGAGCGGAACTCGTTAGGGAGCGGATCCGTTGCAGTCTGACGGAACGGATAAAATCCGGGAAACCGGAAAAGTGAAGGAACGGATCCGTTCCGGACCAGATTGCTAGAATATCGGTTTTTGAACGGGATAACGGGTTGTCGTCTCGGGTTATTTGTGTATTTCCGGTTCTAGATCTAGAACTGGATTATAGAGTTTTGGGAGCTGTCCTATCTTAATCGCTTAACTAAGCCAGATACTTCACAGAATCTCGCGGGTTCGATCTTTAGAGTCACTTAGTTATACTCTACAGTGATTTTTGTGAGTATAACAGGGAATTTACTTACCCTGTGTTGCGACAGAAGCTATAAGCGAAAATGTGCAAAAATTCAAAAAAGGATTGAGACGTTCAGGGTTGACGTCTTGCTGGAGTGAGTGGTCTCCTCCAAGCTCGGGAAATTAGGAGGCAGGTGACCCAACAAGAACTGGCCGATGTCCAGTACATTACCATTTGACGAGCTGGTGCACAGTCTTGCTGGTATGCTCGTGACCCCCGAGGTTAGAGACGAGGTCCAGTAAGTACCCATCTAAGAGCTAGAACTGAATTTTGGGGAAATGAAACTTTTTGAATTATTTTTCAGTAAATTTTTCTTGAAAGATAAGTGGAATTTGCATGTAACCCAAGTTGTTTTATATTTTTTGGAGCTCCTTAGAATTAGTTATGAAATTTTGAAGTCAATATGGCATAGGGCTCTAAAACTACCCACCCCCTCAAATGTACATCCTTGTACAGGGGTACCAATCAAAATGTCGTTTTTGACTTCGCAGTGAGAAAAATTTCAGTACTGTCAACTTTGAAAGCCTCCTGAGAGCTCAAAAATTGGTATTTTACCACGAAATTTTTACCACAGCATCATCTTTAAGTTTATTATATGTATGCCAAATTTCAAGGCCAAAAGATTCACCGAAAAAAAGTTATTCAAAATCTACCAACATGGGTAGTGGTGAGAAACATTTCACTACTTTCAACTTTGAGACCTTCCTAAGGATTGAGTTTTTTTTCTTTTTCCATGAAACTTTTGTCATGAAACAATATCTATGTTTTTAATATGTATAAAAATTTCAAGGTAAAAGAAATTTTTCTTAAGAAGATATTTGAAATCTCCCAATAGGTGTAGTTTTGAGAAAATTTTCACAATTGCCAACTTTGACACCCTCCCAAGGGCTGAAAAATTGGTTTCTTACCATGAATTTTTTTTGCAAAGTCATCTCTATGTTGATAATATGTGATCCAAATTTCAAATTCAAATAAACTACCAAAAAAAAGATATACAAAATCTCCCAACATGTGTAGTTGTGAGAAAATTTTTACTATTGCCGACTTTGACCCCCTCCCAAGGGCTGAAAATTTGTCTATTTAACATGAATTTTTTTGAATAAGATGAACTTTATGTTGATAATATGTGATCCAAATTTCAAAGTCAAATGAATTACCAGAAAGAAGGTATACAAAATCTCTGAACATGTGTAGTTGTGAAGTTGAGTTTTTACATTCGTGTCAAACTTTGCTCCACAAAATATCACTATACTAAGGGCTCAAAAACTCCTCCTCACAACTACACATGTTCAGAGATTTTGTATACCTTCTTTTTGGTAATTCATTTGACTTTGAAATTTGGATCACATATTATCAACATAGAGATGACTTCACAAAAAAAAATTCATGGTAAGAAACCAATTTTTCAGCCTTTGGGAGGGTGTCAAAGTTGGCAATTGTGAAAATTTTCTCAAAACTACACCTATTGGGAGATTTCAAATATCTTCTTAAGAAAAATTTCTTTTACCTTGAAATTTTTTATACATATTAAAAACATAGATATTGTTTCATAACAAAAGTTTCATGGAAAAAGAAAAAGAACTCAATTCTTAGGAAGGTGTCAAAGTTGAAAGTAGTGAAATGTTTCTCACCACTACCCATGTTGGTAGATTTTGAATAACTTTTTTTCGGTGAATCTTTTGGCCTTGAAATTTGGCATACATATAATAAACTTAAAGATGATGCTGTGGTAAAAATTTCGTGGTAAAATGCCAATTTTTGAGCTCTCGGGAGGCTTTCAAAGTTGGCAATACTGAAATTTTTCTCATTGCGAAGTCAAAAACGACATTTTGATTGGTACCCCACTATACATTCCTGTGAAGATGAAATTTCAGCATTTCCAAAAAAATGTACATTTGAGGAGGTAGGAAATTTGAGAGCTTGAGTAGTTTTCAAGCCTCTTCCCTTAGAACTAAAATAAGTGTGGGAATGTAATGTTGATGTCAACGTTTGTCACGAAGCACAATTCGGAAAGAAATTTCAACTTTATTCTTCAAGGACGAACTAGTCACCTTAGAAATCATGCATTTTGATACCATATGACATCATCTATTTTGAATAAGCCAAATACATTTATTGGAAGTCAAAATATTGTAGGAAATTTTCCCTTTCCACCCCTAATACCGAGGATGAATAGTTGCACTTTTGTCCTACAAGGAAAGATTCTTTGTCATCTATCAGACACAAAACATCCACCACAACGTTTAAAGGTTAATTGGTTAAAATCCTACATGGGTGATTGCAAGAAACATTTAATGTATTTTGTCTCACTTTGATTTTTGATTTGTTTCTTGGCCATAACTTTTGTATTTTAGCTCCAAATGACTCCAAATGTACAGGAAAGCTACTCAGTACCATTACATACCTTACCAAATTTTTTAGGATTTCTCAAAAATAATTTATTATTTTTAAACAATCCCAATAATTATTCACAAATCACAATGGGTGATTTAGGGTTTTTAGCACTATTTGGAATCCCAAAAATGAATTTTGAGTTGGAATTTAGAAAGAATGGTTTCTTAGAAGACTTATAGCTACTATCTAAAGGAATTTTCGAAATACTTATTTTTATGTGGTGTAGAAGTCCACAAAGAGAGCTTCTTTCTACATTTTTTTTCAAAGGTATAAAATACTATTTTGGTGAGTTTTTTGGCCAAATATCATCATTAAAAAGTCTTTTCAAATGGACTATTTTCTTTCATTCTTTGTTTTACAAATTAAAATGTCAAAAATTGTATTTTCTTCACTAGAATTCTTTGTGAATTCTATGTCCAAAGTTCCAGTGAAGAAAATACAACATAATATGGCATTTTGATTTGTAAGAAATAAGATTTGTTTTTTAAAAAAAGTCTACAAACTTTCTATTTTGGAAGGCTTTTTGGTGATGAGATTTGACCAAAAAACTCACTAGAATAATATTTCATACCTTTGAAAAAAAATGTAGAAAGATGCTCTCTTTGTAGACCTCTACAGTCTACACCACATGAAAATAAGTAATTTCTTTACCTCCACTTTTTTTTTTATCCCCAATTCTTTTTATACCTCCTTTCTTTTGTTAAATCCAGTATTTTCAAAATTACTTTAGATAGTAGCTATAAGTCTACTAAGAAACCATTTTTTCAAAATTCCAACTCAAAATTCGTTTTTCTGGATTCAAATGGTGCTAAAATACCCTAAATCATCCATTGTGAGAAACTATTGGGGATGTTTAAAAATAGTAAGTTATATTTGAAAAATATCCCAAAACTAACTAAGGTATATAATGGTTATGAGTAGCTTTTCTGTAAATTTTGAGTCATTTGAAGCTAAAAGACAAAAGTTATGGCCAAAGAACAAATCATAAACTAAAGTGTCACAAAATGCAACAAATAGTACAAGTGTTTCTTGCAATCACCGACATTTTCTTGTACCAACTTGGTGTTCGGGAAACTTTTTGAGTTTTATTGGCTAATTTCTTGTAGTGCCTACATTGAACCCGTTTTTCAAGGATGGTGTCCGGTTATCCCCTCAACTTTTTACTCAAAATAGAAATTCTAGAGTAAAATTTTTCCTCTAGTTTTTGTGCCAATGTTTATAAATTGCAACCAGTCTTTTTCCCAAATCCTCTAGCTAACTTTGAAGTTTGAATTAGTTGCCAATTTTTTCCAATCATTGGATCAACTGGTTGTCTAGAATGTACTCTCAACTAAGCCTTAACAAAATAAAGAATATTTTCTTTTTTTCCACTAAAATGATTGATATTTTTCCAAAAATTTTGAACTCAATTGAAAAATTCTAGATTTCAATTGTCTAGTTTGTAACTAAATGCTAGTACTCCGCGTTCATTGTCACAAAAGCACACCTTTTTTTCTTTTTTTCTTGAAACAAATGAAATCATGAAGTATACTTTCAATACGATTTGTTTGCCAAAGAGTGGTTGATACTTTATTTTTTACATTCAATTCTATTTTTTTATAATGAACACATACTCAGTTTTTCTAAGCATGATTTGCATTTGATATGAATTTTCTTCATTTTTTTTTTGAAAATTCATAGTAACTTGAAATTTTTTGGGAATTTTCTTCACACATGTTAAATATGTGATTTTCATCTTTGAAAAAATAAAAACAAAAAAATTCACTCATAAAGTGCTAAAAAAATGGAAGATACAAAAATGAGAGAGTTTTAAGTGTATTTATGATAGAATCACCTAAAATGGTCAATATAAGCAATTGAATATAATTAAAGGCTCCTTTTGTGGAATATATATTTTTGTAGTATCATGAATTTTTTATAAAAGTATAATTTTTGGATCAGTTGGATGTTTTTTTATGAATTTTCAATGTAGAAGCTTAGTAGACCCTTAAAATTGTCATATAGTTGGATTTTAAACTAGAACTTGACATAATCAACAATGAACAAATTCTAGATATACAATTGAACAACCTCTAAAGGACACTTTAATAAAAATCTATAGACACAATTAGAAGAAATCTAAGGTACATGAATGGATCCAATGATGATTATAGATGTTTTTACCTTACATGGTCACTAGCTCTATTCTTTTAGGCATAAATCTTAGATTCAAAAAGGTGTGCTTAAGCAATTAATAAATTTCAATTTGTTTCAAAAACAAATAAAAAAGATGTGTACTCAAGATTAGCAAGTTTGGCCAAAATGAGACTCCCGTATAAATTACCTTAAGTGTTTTCATTAATACAATTGGTGGTACCTCATGGACCATTGATTTAATCCTTGAAAGACCAATTGGTAAATATGAAAATCATCTATTTTGATACAATATAAAACATTGGTATAAAGAAAAATCCAAAAGCATTTATTAGAAATGAAAGTACTAAAGAAGATCTTCCCTTACTACCTCAAATTCCAAAGATTAATAGTTGCATTTCTATACAAGAAAATTCTTTGTCATTCATTGAACACCAAACATTTGCCTCAATGTTTATGGTTTAAGAAAATGAAATGAGAAATGGTAGCTTGATCCATAGAAACTAAACACAAAATCATCACTAAAGTTCTTGACAATCATAAAGTTTCCTTTCACTAGAAGAAAGATCTGTTGAAATCAACAGGAATTTAATGGGAAAAACGCGTTCTTAGAAAATATTTCAGCCAACGTGAAACATCAGATCGCCAATGTTGGCTTTTAGGTCAGCAACGGGAGGAAATTAACATGTTTACAATGATGTTGACCGTCTTCCACAAAATGTTATTTGTGTTCCCATGAACGGAAAGGGGTTTTCCATGTCATTATCCACGTGGATTTTTGAAATATTTCTTTGCCACCTGGATTTTCTCGGTTCAATTCTGAACGTTCAGGTTGAGGTCTGACATGTTGACACGTGTCAGACTTATATGTGATGAAAGCTGTTGATGTCCATATTGTTGTCATCAACACATACGCTCACCCCGGCATGTTAGACGTAATGTGGAATCATGTTGTGCATTATTTTCCACGTTTTGGAATAGTGTTGACATGAACGTGTTCCACCATTCTACTCGCTACTAACGCTTTATTAACGTGTGCACTGGTGATTTCATTCATAGCCTCTTGTTCTAGGGAACGTGACGTTCAGAACGTCACATGATTTTTCCCCAACAAAAGCGTTCTCGACAACGCAAGAACTTTTTCAATTATATGCACTTCAGCTAGTAATTGCAATTCTTAATTTCAATACTATTGAGGTCACCAAATTCAATTCCTGCCTTTTCTGAAAATTGCATTCCCTAATAACAAATTCTAAGTACAAACATTGGAGCGAAAGCACAATCTGAACGCATATTAGTTCAAATGCATTAGTTCAATTCCCAATGTTCTTGAAAAACATTATTTTAAATCCTTCCTACTTTGTACTCTGCCGTCAATTCACAGGATACGGAATGACTATATAACAAGTGCCTTCACTGTACCCTAACCTAAACTCTACTGTCTTTCAATCCTAATACCCCGAAAGGAGATCTTCTTCCACCGAGTTCCAAGTACCTAACCTCATAGCAAGAATTTTACATGCATGGGAAGTGCAAGTAACAAAAGCCTGAAAGCTACCTACTTAAGTATTCAACACTAAGTCATTCCAGAGAAGAACTTGGCATGTGCATCATGATACCTAAGTCTTCACATTGACATTACTTCGTCGCATATCACCTCCATAGAATCAAGGATTGCACTACTAAAACTCTTTTGCAACACATGCTCATATTCCGTCTTCTGTTAGTCTGCATGATTCCAAACAACAACCAAGGAAAAGTTAAAGTTGGACATTTTGCAGTACCGATCGTCTCTAAAGTGCCTCCAACATTTATCACATCCCTCTCTGCCCTTTGAAGTGGAGAACTTCCTCAAATCATACTCCCTCGATTTCCTATCAGCAATTCCAATTGTACACTAATAAATCAGATTAAAAATGCTGAATATTATAAATGATACAAATCATATCACTTCAACCTATAAACAAAGAAGTTTTTATTCGTAATTTCAGGTTGCCCTCCTCCACAATACATTTCAGCCCTCTACTAACAGCAATGCCAATTCTTCTCTTCTCACCCCATTACCTTCAACGAATTCACTCCTCTATTAACGGTTTCAATCCATTTTTTGACCTGTGCCACTTAATAACGATTCAAAATAATCTAATCACACCTCCATTTGCGACCAAATTAGAATGTGTTCACAAACATAGCTTTACAAATTATTATTAGGGACTTGAAGGTTCTTCACAAACCTCACAATAAACTACTTGCACTGCACTGAACAATAACATTGCACCTACACACTCGATTTCTCCAGATACACTCACGAAACAAACTGTAACTGGAATTGTCAGTCAAGACATACCTGGATCTCTCTTTTACCAAAACACTCTCCAAACTTCATCATTTTCACCTCTGCGCAGTTAATGGAGCATAGTGGTTCTCAAATGGTGTTTAATCTCAGCATAAATGCAAATTCAAATTCATTCATGAACTCCTTTGCATCATCTAGAAGACCACATGCAAAAATCTAAAAAAATACATAACATGTTCTACTCAAACAAACTCATATTCCATATCTGCTTTCAAATTTGTAATGGCACCGACTCCCATAGTTCAAATTACGATTTACCTCATGCACAAAATTCCTTTAATCCTTCAATAATATTAATGCTGCCTTCGTACTCTAACAACTACACGAAGTCCAACTCTTCATCTTTCTTCCTACTGGTTTGTATGAAATCTCGATCCTAAGTCACCGCATAAGAATTCCAAATACTGTACTCAGCTCTCCTTGGAGCAACCAAGTGCTATCCCTCCTTGGGGTCCACCTTCCTACTCAACAACAAATGAAATATATAGTTCTTTTTATATTACCTCTCGGTAGGAAGTAATGGTCTCCCCTTTCGTCAATTCCCACTTTGAGTTTCCTGTGAAGTCTTCCTCCCTAAAGATCGAAGAAACACATAGAACGTCCTCAGACCTACTGCCACCTCTTCCGAAATCACTGATTTCCCAATGAGTCCTCCCACAAATTAACAATGCATTCAACTTCTACCCCATTACCCACCTCTCCTTAAAAGACTACACAAATTTCCTCTTACATCATCCACATCCTAAAATTCTTCACATACATAACATGCGCACTTCCTCATGTTCTTGCATTCAAGTCACTAAGTGCTATACCTCCTACCACAGGTTGCTTTAATCCCAAACACCTTTACTGCTTCCAATTCTTACCATGTTCACTCTTTATGCTTTGTACATGTCATCAATTCAATGTAAGGCACACCATTCACTTCCAGGCACCATTTTCGTGGACAGCTTATACACTTAGAACCTTTTGTTTCCAACATGACATGGAAGAACATGCACTTGAATATCACCACGTTTACATGAAGTCCTACCTTGTCTGCATTCTTGCAAAATCCTACATATAAAAGGAACCCACTCATTCAAGTGGTAGGATGCGGATAAGGACGTTTACCTCCTACAACTTCCACTACAAGAATTGGAGGGTATATATGACTCCAGTATATGACTGTTTTGAAGTCATTTAGGACAAAAATGACTGTACAATGACTCAGGGCCCTGGAGTCATTGTGGACAAGTCATTCTTCATATGACTGCGTTTGTATTATCACCATCCAGTTTTCACTTGGATGAGAAAAGCAACTGCTGGTCTACGTGGCAAAGGACAATTTGGGGCAGTTTTGATGAGAAGGGCGGGCATCTGCCCAAATTCACTGAAAATTTTGGACTTGGATGTCCACGTCACCGAATTCTGCAGTCATTGTAGAATTGCATAGCAGTCGAAGTAGTGCTGATGTGGACAACCACGTTAACCTAAATTGGAGTCATTCCATAGTCGCGATGCAGTCTGGAAAAAGCTGACGTGGATTGCCATCTCAACAATTTGGGCTGTCATTTCATAGTCATTCTGTATTTCATTTGCTAAATTTGGAAGGAGGGTGCTGTACGTCTTTACAGTACTGCTGTAGTCGCATCTCAGTTATTCCTATGTTGGTTTCGAGGACTGCGTTGAGTCATGCGTAAGTCGGAAAAACGTGTTTACGCTGACTTACACTACGTTACTAAGTGGGATCAGCTCGTGCCATTGCAGTCATTTTTCAGTCAAAGCCAAGTCCATCCGAAGTGATTTAGAACTCCACAATCTTCTTGAACAGAAAGACTGGTGGAGCAGTGGGTACAAAGCACACAGTTAGGAAGTATGACGGCGTCCACATGTTTCCTAAGTAGGAATGTATCGCTTAGCTTTTACTACCTCGGCACTACCACATCAGCTGTGGGGTCCCTAAATTCAATAGAGGAGGCCACTGAAGAACTCTATGTGTACCTACTGTATTGCCATCAGAACTAAAAACAGAAGGCTACCTAGTGCAACATTCATTACACAACATAAAGTGGGACATACATTATACAAAATGGCAAGTGAAAGAGGCCCCTGAGATAGGGAAAGCCAAAAGCCCACATTAATGTCAAGGAAATCAAAAACATTGGAATGATGTTTGAATTCCTACAATGCACAACGTCACTACCTAGGGCAGATTTCAGATCTTCCGTAAGGAACCCTAACCCAAATTATGTCATCTTCAAGTACTTTTGGTCCCACATTGTAGAGCTCCCCTTGCAATGATCGATTATGGTCTGCGAATCCTCATCATTCGGGAACATGAGCGCCACATCCGGTTGCAAAACTTTAATGACGTCAACCTTGAACCATGTCTCGGGAATGTCCATGAAGTGAAACTTGTGCTTCCCAGGCAGCCCGCTAATCTTTCACACCGCCACTTTCTGCCTTGTCGCGTGCGGGTTTATGAGATACACTTCGTCTCTGCATCGATACTGTACATTGTGCACAAGTCAAACATCCAGAATGATTGCAGGATGTCAGTACTCCGCGTGACCGCTTCAATGCACAGTAATGACTGCTATTTACTTACCTATGACTTCCAGGTGACTAACTTGTGACTTACTCTCTACTTCTTCATGACTTCGACTTGGAAGTGACTTGAACCCGACTAATGCCCGACTCCAAGACACATGGGGAGCTATTTCTTCTCAGTATAGACGGTACAACATAAGGAGTGCCAACAACAAAATGTACCTGAAGTCACACAAACAAGTTCGGAGTACCTAATGCTATTCATGATACTTATTGACGTCTTATTGTCCACGGCATTTTGTCCTTCAGAGTACATACCTTGACACGAAAAGAAACTAATGGAAAGACTAATGTGGTCTTATCTATTTGAATCTGGAAGAATGACGCAATGGGAAGATGAAACCAACTTATCCTAATGATGCATTTGGAGTTTACTCATCTCCCCCTACGGGATTGGGGGATTAGAGCTTCCCGATAGGTAAAGCCACCCCAGCCTAGTCACAATGAATGACTCAACTAACACAGGACTGTCACTACATTATGACTACAACAATCATTCTGTGGATGCCATTGTCCACTAACTTCACGGCAACTATAAAACAACTTAGACCAATAATACATGCATCCTCACCCCGAATAAGGGTCCCGTACTTGGCGTACCTTCTTGGAGGATGGTGCAGCAACTTTTCGCTCCACTACAGGTCGCGTGTTTGTCCTCTGCTCCTGCTTCTGTACCTTTCCCTGCACACACATGCATATATGATCAGAAATGAAGAGAAGGGAAGGTGAGGGGACACCGTCACTTCTGCAATACCGTGGTATGCCAGCCCCCTCACCTTCCACAATGTCCAAGAACTCATATGAATGTCCACTTCGTCGTCTGTGTATCATTTCAGACATTGATTTGTTGACAACTTCGGGGTATTTTGACCGAAAAGCAGCAATGTCTGGGCATGACTGAAAAGCCTCCAACATCGGCCATAGATATCGTTTCAAATACTCCTTGTCATCTGCCACTGTGCACATCTACTTCACATAGAAAGGCGTACTGATAATGACATTAGCTTCTGGATTGCACTTGACCCTACTGGGTTTACTGTCTATAATCAAAGTGTTCGCTGCACAAAAACGAGGCCACAAAGCATACACTAACTCTAACTGTTTATTCCATTGTGGAAGGCACCCTTCTTCAAAATCTCTGACCCCACCGTCTTCTCCAGACCACTTAAACAGTGGGACTGCCCTGACACCGTTCAACCCCCCTAACACCGATGTCAAGACGTCATCCATGTGTAGGGCACTACCGCTGCCCCAAAAATCGACAGCAAAGGACTGAAAACAACGGAAAAGGAATTTCTTTAACCACGGGCGGAAAACAATCCTCCTACTTGCAATAGTGTTGGTAGTGCGGATTTTAGGATTTGGGTTTGCCTTAGACAACATGCTACTATCTAACAATGTACCATGCACATTGAAGACAATTAACTTTTCAGGCCCATAGTCGCGTAATCCACACATCAGCCAAGAATCACCAGAAGGTCTCACCTCACTCGACGTGCTTTGGCAAACGTCGGGCGGGGGAAATACCTTCAGTGGTGACTTTTTGGTTTTCCGAGACTTTTTCTGTGAGGGCGACGCTCCCTGCACGACTGGTTCATCCGACTTGGGCTCTTCGGCCTCCTCATCCAACTCCTCTACCTGTGTCTCCACGGCATCTGGAGATTCTTCATTAGGTTGCAGTGCAAGCTGCTGCGTCCCTTCGTCTTCCATGTCCCCAGATTTACCCTCTTCCTTCTCGTTGTTTGGAGATCCCGGACCACCACTATCAGGCGTACGCATTCCGTCTTCATCAGAAGAACGGTCTTCAAGCACGAGTGGTTCGACATTGGATTCCATTTCTTGTCGTCCCTTTGGATCGCCATCTTCGTTGGACCTCATCTGCGGCTCAATTGAAGGAGCCTTCTTTGTAGGTGGTGGACTTCCTGAAATGGGTGGGACTGCTTGGGTGTTTGCACCGTGGAGTGCCTTCGGATCCAACACCCCCTCTGTGGCAGTGCTGGCTCCAACGTCAGCATTGGATTCCTTTTGGGACTCATGAACAGGCTCCAAAGTAGTTCGCTCCGTTACCTTCCAGTCTGGAGTCACGGTCGTCCGTGGATGCAAAATTGTAGTGTATTCGGGGGGGGGATCTGGGTCCGAATCCGACAAAGTGATGTCGGCGGACTTAGCTGTGATCCGTGTCGGGTGCTTCTTACCCAACCCAGCGGAGGTCCCTTTCTTGTCTTTCACGGAGCGGGAACCACCTCGGCTCTTCACGCCGTCAATGGGGACGACCCTATTCCTCGACCCTGGCATGACCCCTGCTACCTCGGGCCGCTGCAACCCGCCAGATCCTTGGTTATCCAAGGCTGAGCATGTAATGGAAGGGCTACCTTCATCCACGTGCTTCTGTTGGCCCATGATCTGATGGAACATGGACTGCATTTCGTCCATAGCTGTCGTCTGGGCTGTTGAATTTGCTAGGAATTGCCCAAACTTCACGTCCACGTCTTTCTTCCATAATTCTATAGCTTCCCAACGAGCAGAATCCCCTTTCCCCACCTGTTGGCCACACTCGCAAAAAAAAAATTCCAAAAAAGTCATTGAAACTTGGAAGTAAGTCATATAATTTTACTTTGACATCCGCGCGACTATAGAATAACTTCATCATGACTTCCCCAACAACTTCAGCGCAACTTTCCAGAACTATGATATGACTCAACTTTGACTTCATGGTGACTTGACAACAACTTTGTGGCAACGTAATCTCGACTAGATTGTAACTACAATTTCACTAGACCACGACTAAAATCCAGGACGATCACAGACTACTTGCCCAACGTAGCACGATTACACTAACGACGCACTTACACTTCAGAACGACTGAAATGATAGTGGGTGAGCCCCATTTCTGCGAGCTATCAGTGACTTCAGGTCTTCAGGTCTAATGCCTTCCTCTATGACATTCAGAATGAAGCCCATAAGATCTTGTGTTTAGTCAGCACAATGACATTACTGACTTCTCTCTTGACCGAAGCCTAACATGCAGGAATGAATGCACCAAAAATTCAGGAGCACAAACGATACAGTAATGCCACAAACTTAGGGAGAATAAACTCAACACAATTTGTTCAATTCATTATTAGTCTTTCCTCAATCATAAAATTGGCAGGCGGCTTTAGGCTTACAATGCCGACACTGTAAGGTGGAGCACACTTTCCTATGACAATTCACAAGGGACTTCAGAATACAAAAGTAATTATCACTTTGTAAATAGAAGTGGACATACCTGTAGCAAAAATAGACTGCCAAATAGAATTTACAACTTACACTGTGGGGGAATCCTCCTATCTCTACACTGAAAGTTCTACCCTCCGTTGTACCCATGACACCCGAACTTCTTTCATAGTTCGATCTCTGTCAAGGAAGCCACACAATTGAATTAGGAAATGCTTTGTAAAGAGTGTGGGCAACAACTTCTCTATATATCTATCTTCAGACATATGCTAATGCCAATTGAATACGGAGGGTCCATTGTGTAGTTCACTGCACTCGTACCTGAGAAGCCTCCTTCCCAGCCTTCCCTCTCCTTCCCACCATCGCATTGTTTTTTACACTCTGGCGAGCTATGGCCATCTTGTGCAACTTCATTTTTTGAGCATCTGTATTCCAATAATCCTTCAGCCGCTCCCACTCTTCATCATCAATGTGAAGCGGACAAGTGTCGATGCCTTTCAACCATCGGCTCTTCAGCTTGGAGCGCTCGGACTTCATGCACTTAGTGACAGCCACTCAGAAGCCGACCATGCTCAATGGAATGTCGAGGTATTCAAATTCGTTGTCCAGAGCGGCTCGTAGCTTCTTCAACATGTGCAGCTCGTGCTTGGACCACGCAACGACACTCATGTCCACGCATTTCGGGACAAGATCACGCAGGGCCTCGTCCCAAGCATTCTTGCCCTCGCAAGTTGCATCAACTTCCCTGCCCGGTAGTACATACACACGATTAGGTTTGACTCCCGCTGTGGCCCGCTGCCTGCTCCCAAGATCGTACTCTATCTTGCGCTTCCGCCGAGAGCAGCGGTCTCCACTGTCTTGTACCACGACAGGTGCATCTGGAACCACCAAAGCTGTCGATTGCCCAGGCCAAGGACATGGAACTGCTTGTGGTGGCATAGGAGCCCATTGGTTTGCTGGTGGAGCGTTGTTGGGCATGTAATGGCCCGGAACCCATGACCAATTGGGCTGAGAGAAAGAATTCGTGGGTACTGCAGGAATAGGTGGCGGCAGCGGTGGGGGGGCTGCAGCCTGTGGAGGAGGGGGCTGAACCACTGCAGGTGCAGTTTTCTTCTTCTTCGCCATCCTCCTATCCACCAAGGGCTCGTCCTCCTCTTCAAGATCCAACTCCAACTCCTCTTCGGATGAATCGTAAACTGCGCGCTCCTTTGCTACATGCAAGAATCAAGGACATGCAGTGCTTCACATAGAAAAAGAAAGATAACCCCCCGCCAAGCATTGCCCAACTCCCATGCGTATGAACAACATTTCCATTTTGGAGTAGGAATTCTATGGCTAAGTTGAGAACGCTTTAGCAATTCTCGGTTTAGAATACGATTGCAAAACAGACTACTCGGAAAACCTAAAACCCTAAAGACCACCCAAGAGCCCCAATGCAAAATGTTATATTACCTGCGGCGCAAGGCTCCTTCTCGGATTGCCGCATGAAATGTGTACAAGCAATAGCTAAGCGCATCGTACCTGTGGCGATGGCCTCGTCATTGGACCGTGTCGCCTCTGACGACGAATCCAACGCACTCATCGCGGGGTTGTAATCTGGATTAGAGTCGCTCCCTCGATTTTCTTCTTCCTTGTCGTTGTCAAACCGTCCTCGAAGGCCCCGCCTCACTCCAATCCTTGCCACAGGGAAACTAAACTTCTTCCCCAATGCGCGCTCGGCGGCAAGCTTCTCCTTCGCTACTTGTTCCTCCCTGCGCCGCCAAATGTCAATCTCTCATCGCTTTACATTGGATTCAATGCTACAATCATAGCAAACTGCAGCCACAAATGCGACAGGAAAGCACACACAAGCGAAGCGCAATTCCCACGACAAATGCTGGAAAGACTGTCTAGGGTTTGGTAGACGCAACGGCATGGTGGCTGTCTCGTTCGTCCGTGGATGCCGTCCACGTGGCTAATGTCATTATGTCATTATGGTGGATTTGCGTTCGGCCACTTCGGTGCGACTCACACCTAACTTCAGGGCGACTTGCGGGTGACTCAAAGTAAGTAGCGCAGAAGTCATCAGTCATATAATATGACTTAGAACTCACGTTTTCACAACTGAGGCAAAACTCAAGAGAAAGAGGATGCCTCAGGCATGACTGTGGGGTGCCTAAACCCTAGAAATGCGCCGCCTTCTCGCGTGGGAAAGTGCGCCACTGGAAATGTAGGTGACTATGACCAAGTACAGTAAAACAATACTGCTCATCCTTGTGTCCCTGGAACGACAAACGCTGACAGTTTCCAAACCGTCGTCTTCCTCATGTTCTCTATCCCACTACTGTACTCTGAACTACACGACTACAGATAATCGACAATAGCGGAGGCATGCTCATCGTTGAAGACGCAAGTATGCGAGGACCTCACCACTTCCGGGCTGCCGCCTCAGCGGGTGCAACCGCCTTGTGGACCTCCGCGACGTTCCGATCGCGGGCAAGCTCGTAAGCTGACTTCTCTGGCGGCAGACTCCCCATCGGTTCATCCATAGTGCGGCAATGCACGGTGAGTGCACTCACTGTCTTCTTCTCTTCTGGATTGCGTTCGTGGTCAGGCTTGCAGTGAAGGAATCACTCCAATTGGGAATGAGTGTCCAAGGTGCGCGAGGCACTGTTCTGAAACTCGATCCAACTCCGATGTACTCTTCGCGTTCTACTGTTCTAGCGCTCGTGAATGGAAACGCAGTCACGGAGATGAGAAGTAGAGGTAGGAGTCATCGTTGTTAGCTTGAGGAAGCATGCACCGTCCAATTTGAGGTACGCGGGCTTTGGCGGCTGAGCATTAAATTTTGCTAACAGCAATAACTCATCCCAACCTCCAGAATTAGAAAACGTGCACTCCGCATGATGAGAAGGTGATTTGCTTTGGATGCAATCTTCCAGTGATTTGGATTAGAGTGCAATCTGCCCTGATTGGGGGTGTACTGCAATCCTTAGAACCCCTGTTATTGCATAATGGAGTCATAATGACCCCTTCACCCTTTGTAAGGCATGAAGTCTCTGGTTCACGATAATTTATATCTCAGAGAAACTCATTCTCGTCATCTTTTGGTTTATAAACCCACTGAAGAATGTTCTCGAAGTTCTTCTCAGGGTTTAGGGCTTTATGCAATGGCAGCAAATGCTCAAGTTGTAAACAATGACTTCTAGAAGTCTATTGAAAGTCATTTACCGGTGACAGTAACTGAAGAATGACTTCAGAGTAACTGTTGACATGGTGGCCTAGGGCATGAAAAACTTCGAGGGATTCATCTAAAACGTGCGTTGTCTATAACTCCAAGGCAATTCCCCACCTTCGTAGCTAGAATTTTAACAAAGAATGAATTCAGTATCTCATGTGAAAATAGCTGAGGTGGGTTCAATTTTTGTTGGGTTCCGTTTTCTTAAAGACTTCCTTGAAGTTGCTTCTGAGATTGGATTCAATGCACTGAAATGCGAAGACGAGGTGAGGTAGTGAAGGTGACAAGGATTCTTGTTTTTTTTTCATAAACAATTTAACCTTTCAAGTTTACTTGACGATGGGGTTTTCTATTTGTGTTTGGGCCTTCATGCTTGGGCCTTCATGCTCTCCAATAGAATGAAATGATATAGTCGTAAAAAATGGCTTCTCGGTGACTTCACTGCGACTTTGAAGTCAAAATGAAGTGCCGTATAAGTCTTTTTCTAGTAGTGAGAGGTAGTCAATTCTGTAAGGGACTTACATATGACTTATGTATGACATAAGTCGAAATGGGCTCTATTAGAAGAGAGAGAATTTGTATTCGGTCCAAGCTTATGTGGTCCTATTTGACTCACAATTCCGTTAGGCGTGGTTGTAAATTGAGATGATAATGCAGATACACTAGAAGAAATCCGTATTCCATTCAACACAATCTACTTGACTACTTTGTTGAGGAAAACATAAAAACTGCGTTGAAAAACACAGAAAAACACAGTTTTTGCGTTTTCGTCAACAGAGTAGTCAAGTAGATTGTGTTGAATAGAACGCAGATTTCTTCTAGTGATAAGGTCGTAGGTGGGTATCTTGTGAACGGGAATCATGATTACAGGGAGAGGAGTGGGAGCAGTTTACAGTGTGAAGCTTCTGCGAAACTCTCCTTCTAAGTTAGGATAGAATATGCTGAATGCACTATGGGGAATGCTTGGAACTGTGATGCGGTTTGGTGTTCATTAGTTTTTTCTTTTTAATATTCGCGTGAAGAACATTTGATTCGAGGAAGGATAATACATTTCATTCCCCATTTTTTTTTGGGTGATCATAGGTAGTGCATTTCATTCCCCATTTTTTTTTTGTGATCATAGGTAGTACATTTCATTCCCAAGTGTTTTTTTTGGGATCATAGGTAGTGCATTTCATTCCCCATTTTTTGCTTGAGATGATCATAGGTACTGCATTTCATTCCCCATTTTTTTTTCTTCTGATAATAGATAATTCATTTCATTCCCCATTTCCTTTTTGGTAGTGTTGGTCCCTTTGTGCCATCTTCAATGCTATTTGAAGGTTATAAGTTGAATTCACTCAGATGGCTTACGTGCCTTTTTCAACTTGCAGGTGAAACTTCTAATTGGGTGGTGATTCTCAACGATTTAGGGTGAAGCAGTGACTGCCTGGGAGTATTGACTATATGTAGACAAAGATGTTGCGCGTGATGACATAGTTGGTGAATGCCTTCAGGTATTCAGCCAGCTTTTTATGAATAGGTAGCGGTCTAGGTACATGCGTCTTCAAAGAGTAAGTAGAAAATCCTTATTACAATGCCGAAGGAAAAAGTTCTTAGAGCCGCAGCGTTGTTCCGACGGAAGAGATGTAGGCTTCTGACCCCTGTTTCTGACGAAGAGGTAAATAGTAATGACATATCGAAACCACTTAGGAAACATAGATCTGTGAATCACTCTACACCCTTAAACGTCACTCCACAGTCAGGGCATGAAACTCCTCATGCCACTGTGACAACAGATGTCACATGTGTCCCTGGAACGCCTGAACCACATAGCCCCGCATCATCGATGAATGTAGAGCTGGACCGCCGGTTCAAAGTGTGGGTAGCTTTGGCGCTAGGCTACACTTCACCTAAGTTAGGCGAATAGAAAAATACATCATGTTCTGCATTGACAAGGTCGTAGGGATGTATCACCAAATGCCTCCCCCATAAATGGAAAATGATCATTTTGTACGTGTTGAGGTTGCAGCATGTGGGAAGGGTTTTACAAATGTTCATTCACATGTTTATTCATGTCCCTGCGCCAGAGCATTTGTAGCTTCATGGCTTCTGATCTGGAATGATAGTGACAATAGTGAGAGTCATTTTTTAATTGCTTTCAATAGATTCATTTGAGGGAGAGTGTCGTAGAAGGCCATTGTTCTCCGTCAATACATGTCATATTTCAGTGAAATAAAAGTCATTTACTTGTCAATACATGTCATATTGCAGTTATGTACTAGTTGAAGAAGCATCTCCAAGTCATTTTACAGTGACAAAAGTCATTTATCAGTCATGGAGAAGTCGACATAGTTACATTTGGGCATCAGGGTACTTCAAGCAACTTACAGTGTGAATCTTGTGCGTATCTAGAGACGATGATACCTACAAGACTACCACTGTCTGACATTCAACGGCAACGACTAAGGGATGAGCGCCTTTGGACCAGGGAATTGCAAAGAGCCCGAGAACACAATGTCAAGAAATTGCACTGCCCGTGCAGTAATTGTCGGGGTCGAAAGCGACTCTTACTACGCAATGTACGAGAGCACCTCATTCGCAATGGTAGGGCTCTTGATTGCAGGATTTGGAGAGGTCCTGGTGCACGTGATTCTTCGGATGAGGAGTGGGAGCAGGAGTTCTGGGGCCCAAATGTACCCGCGCCATAGGAATTGGATGCCGCAGTTGATACTCGTGGAATGCTTCAACAAGCATTGGGGCCGGGTCCAGATTCACCATCTTTTGCGGAGAGAGTTCAAGAGGAAGTCAGGGACGCTTTTGCTATAGCAGACTCGACTCATGAAGAGTTCATGGAAGCGGGCGATGGCGACGTTGCAAAGGAGGAAGAATGCTGTGATTCCGACCATGCTCCTGACTTGGCTGCAGCCAAAGACGTCGGCGATCCAAATTTCCAAGCTAGAATACTGCAAGACTCTTTGCAGCACTTGTATGAGGGGGCTCGGTCCAGCCAGCTTGCGGCGACTGTCTTACTGATGAACTTATGCACCGTCCACGGCATCAGCAACCAATGTGCAAACGAATAGTTCAACTTACTGCATTCTCACATTTTGCCTGAGAATAATACTTTGCCAAGAACTCATCATGCCGCAAAGTCCCTCACAGCAAAGTTGGGTTTGATGTACAATACCATCCATGCGTGTGAGCGGGGGTGCGTTCTTTTCCGGGGACCCCATGAGAATGCTGTATGTTGCCCTAAGTGTGGCGGTTGTAGATATAGAGATGAGGAACGACGACGTTTCCCAATGAAGGTGCTCCGCCACTTTTCCATCATCCTACGCCTTCAGCGATTGTTCATGAGCCCTACTATTTCTAAACTCATGGTGTGGCATGCGGAGAATCGAAGCAACCAAGCAGGAGGGGATGGCCTAGTCAGACATCCGTGTGATTCTAAAGCGTGGCAACATTTTGAGGAGAATGTGGATCCTTCGTTTGCAAATGATCCACGTAACGTTCACTTTGCCTTGGCAGCTGATGGAGTGAACCCTTTCAAGCAAAACAGGTCATCGTGGTCCACTTGGCCGGTTTTGCTCTTGAATTACAATTTGCCCCCGTGGCTGAGTACCAAATTTTTTTTCATGATGTTGGCTCTCTTGATCCCAGGGAAGGAATCTGTCACATCTGATGTGTTTGACGTATATTCGGAGCCTCTTGTGGAAGAGCTTTTGGAATTATAGGCAGGGGTTCCAGCTTCGGATGCATCAAAAGATGACGGGTCTAGGGCTTTTCAATTGCGCGCCATGCTATTGTGGACTATCCACGACTTTCTTGGTTATGGTATTGTAGGCGGTTTCTCCCACCAAGGATACGCAGCATGTCCCTGGTGTGGTGAAGATCTGGGCTCCGAGCATTCTTCAGAGCTTGCAAAGCAGATTTACGGTGGGACCCATAGATGGCTACGCGAAGATCATCCTTTCAGATCACAAGAAATGGCAGCCCACTTCAACGGATCCATTGAGAACCGGCCAAAGCCACGCACAATGACAGTGGAGGAGCAAATACGCCATGCACTAGAATGCGAAGCATGGAAAGCCGCTGGAAACAGAGACGGAGCACCGGGGGATCCCTCCAAAATATATGGTCTCAAAAGACTCAGCATTTTGTTTCGCTTGCCATATTGGAAGGTCAGTATGTCCATTGAGCATGGAAGTGCTACATTTGACTTGTGGGTGACTTTCGAGTGACTTGGGGCCCACTCACAAGTAGTAAGTAACTCATTTTCTAGTAGAAGTGAAACTGAAGTATTTGTAAATGACTTGAACATGACTTTGAGATGACATTATGTGGCTGTTTCACTGACGTGATGTCTGTGATGCTAGGATCTTCTGATTCGATATACATTGGACGTGATGCATTGCGAAATGAACTTGGCCAAGAATTTCTTGAAGACTATATCAAGGAAGAAAGATACCGTGAAAGTTAGAAGAGACTTGCAACGAAGGAATGTAAGGAGGCACTTATGGCTAACCCCACACCCCCGTAAGCTAGGGAAGATGGTCAAGCCACATGCATCATATGTGTTATCTGAGGATGAGTTTGATAAGTTTGCCAAGTGCATTGAGTTGTTGAAGATGCCCACAGGATATTCATCAGACTTAAAGAGGAGCATTCGCAAGAAGAACTTTGGGGGATTGAAGTCCCATGACTACCACATTCTAATGCAACAAGTCATGCCACTTGCTCTGCGTGGTTTAATACAGCCTGGTCTTCATATGGCCATTATGAGAATGTACAAGGTATTTCGACGACTGTGCACAAAGGTATACAACCCAGCAGACTTTTTGTCGTTGGAAGCGGATGTGGCTGAAACCATGGCGTTGTTGGAGATAGAATTTCCACCGTCATTTTTTGACATTATGACACATCTCCCCTACCATCTGGCAAAGGAACTAGACTTGTGTGGACTGGTCAGTGCAAGGTGGATGTACCCGGTGGAACGGTACATGAAAGTGTTGAAGAGCCATGTTCGGAACATGGCTCGTCCGGAGGCGTACATGGCTGAGGGTTACTTAAAAGACGAATGTATTGGATTCATTACAGAATACCTTCAAGGATTTGAGGCCACTACAAGATGTGTATGGGATGAGGAGGAAGGGTATGGAGATGCAGAGGAGGTTTTGCAAGGGGCTGGCAAGCCCTACATCATGAGCCCGGAGTTGAGGGACGTAGCTCACCTGTATGTGCTGTCTAATTCAGCTGCTATGGAGGATCTGGTCACGTAAGTACTCCCTTAAAGATGATAATTTCTTGAACTTCTACTGGAAAGTGTTGTTGTAGCCCTTCATGTGCAGTATGCCTTCATCTGATTTTTGTAGAGTGATATGCAATAGCGCAAGAGTTGTGAAGAAGTCAGTCAGTAGTCGCACAGAAGAGTCCAACTTCTAAATGACTTTCTTTTCACTTCTTGAAGTAAAGAGTAAGTCATATAATCGGGTGTAGTCGCCCATGTCTGGATGATCTAGTGCGGTAGATGTGTAAGGGTCATAATGTAGTTGTGGGTCGCGTATGGCTGATCATATGTCTTCATTTACCCTTGTAGAGAGTGGAGAGTAGAGTCAACAGAAAATCCAGGCATTCCTTCATTGGTGGATTGGATTCAACGCACAGTCCAGAATGTAGACACTGATTTGAGGAACCCGGCAGACATGGACCGTTTTCTATTGAGCAAGAAGCCGTCTCAAAGAGCCACTCGGTACGGTCGGGTGATTGCATTCGGTAAGCACTTCAGGGCGGAAGACGAGCAGACCAGCCACTTGTTGAGCTACAACAGTGGCGTGGCTTCAATGTTTCAAGAGGTTTCGGTTCATCATGAGGAATCATCAGTGAACTATGTGGGGGTGTTGAAGGATGTATTGGAGTTGGATTATGGTGCCCTCAGTACACGCATCATTGTATTGCGCTGCGAGTGGGTGAAACCCCAAGATACTAGAGGGAATCCCACATATACGCGGGACGAGTCCGGCTTCCTTGTGGTGAACTTTCGACATAAACTACCTCGCATGGCAGAGCCCTTCATTTTTCCAAGCCAAGCAACGTAGGTATTCTTCTCAGATGTTCTAGATAGACCTGGATGGAAAGTAGTGTTACGCAAAGAAACAAGAGCGAGACGTGAAGTTGTTGACCCAGTGGATGCATTTATCAATACTACAGTAGAAAGCACCGGACTAAGAGCTCCCACTGTGTTGCCAGTTCCTTCAAAGTAGGTAAATCTAGTGGGGGCCATCGACCTAACAGAGGAAGAGAACTTACTAGCTCATTCAGAATATTAGAGAATCATGATTCCACTTGCACTGTGCCAATGATGTTGTATTGTGGGAACATGTAAAAGTCATGTGAAGTACTGAGGTGCTTCAACTGGACTCCGGAGTGACGTGAATCCTACTTTCTTCCACATTTGTGGACTTCTCTGAACACGCGAAGTCCATACTGTTACTACACTCATCCACTAAAACATATCCGCCCACCCAGAAGAGTGCCTTGGTCATACCTAAGTTTCAATGAAGTCGAGTGAAGTCATTCAAAAGTTTCAATGAAGTCGAGTCAAGTGATTCCAAAGTTTGAATGAAGTTGACTGAAGTCATTCATGAGTTTTAATGAAGAGGCCATTGAGTAGTGATAAATGACTACAGAAAAGAGTAGTGGTCGCTCACTATACAGTAACATGTTTTCGCTGTTGTTGATCTTGATGAGACGAAAAGATTGTCCCAACCGTAAGGCCAATTTCTGTATGTATGAGAGGTGCAAGTAATCATATTTCATTGATTCTCTTAGATATTACTGTACTTCGCATGCAAGGTTTAGTCTCTCCTGATCCATATGGATTCTTTAAGACCACTTCGTTGTAAGCCAAGAAATTAATTCAGGGTATTTGAATCCTTTAAGGGACAAGGACCCAATATGGCCATGCATGGTAGTCTTTGTTCCCTCAAATCGCTTTTAGTCTAAGCTACTTACACATTGAAGTCCCCAATACTTTGCATCATTTTCTTGTAAGTCTCCTCTGGTCTAATCACACAGCCTGGAGTGAGCGAACTCTATGTTAGGAAGCATGTGAACACAGAATGCCTCAACCCATAAAGGGCTGCTTTGACATGAGAAAAATACGCTTCAGTGAATTAGAAGTCATTTTAAAGTGAAGCGCAGTCGTAGCGAAGCAACGGGAATAGGACGGCTGTCCACGTCAGCTAGCTGCCCTACCCGTGCTTGACCGAGAAAATTATAATTATACCCCTGAAGTCATACTGAAGTCGTCCTTCAGTAAGTCCCAGTCGTAGTGAATGACAGTGACGAAGTCACTCTTCACTTCGTTGTCCGCCCTTCCCCACTCACCATCCTTTCAAACCCATTTGAACGAAAGTCCCCTGTTTAAACCCTCTCCATTCAGTCTTCATCCGTAAGTACCGTAAAATGACTCCAAAGTGACTCTGCTCTTCTTCCATCGGGCAACTGGTGCAATTATAGAAGGTGAAGTCATTTTTCAGTCAAACCGGACAAGAAGTCATTCTTTGAAGTCATATATACCCCCCAATTCTAGTAGTGTCATCTACTAGATGGAATGGTGTGGGATATTCCACACCATTTCATCCGTTGGGAGGCAGTGTGACAGGCTGCTACTAAATGTTATGTAGAAAGTGTACATAATATAGACTCTTGGATTTATAAAATCTATACTCACAAGCTAGCATTTTCCTTTATATATTCAAACCCAACTTGTCATTATAAAAAAATTTGTTTACAAAATGCCTTGATTTCTTTTCAAGCAAGAAAATATAAGTGGAGGAATAATTAGAGTCCTAGGAAACCCTCCTTTTGAACCAAATTTGCGAAGAAAGTTCAACTCATGAATTTGGAAAATTCCTTGCTACTACAACTCAAGTTGCTTGTGGATACAGAGCATATTACACCATGTGAAGTGGAAGTTGACCTTCAAGTTGAATTTTGGAACTTGGTATTTTTAATTATTAGGGGTTGTTAGAGCTCGTCGGCAAAATTGATTTCCTCAAAGAATGGAAAGTTGGTGAAATAAATTGGGAGCCAATGGAAACCGGTATAGGGTGGAGGAGCCATGACACCCCCTTTTGATGCATCCAACATCGAGAATCAATACTCGAGAATGAGTTACTTGGATTTGGTAAGTCTACAAAAAACATGCGGTCCATACGAGTTTCTGAGCGTTGTGGGGTGAAATTTGGAGGCGGCAGATAAAAGTTTCTCGAAGAAAGTTGGAAGCAAGTGCCATTTCTTCACTTCCGGAGGAGAAGAAACGACACTTGGAATTCGTTGAGAATTTTAGCTCCGTCAAGTGCTCACATTCCACCAGTGAACGACATGCAGACATTCTCAGGGAAAATGTCTACCTTTGGAAGTGTTGTGACAACCCCTACTGTACAGTACAGTGGCTTAAGAACCCTGTGATCCAGGGTTGTCTATCCTGACGTGACGTGGGCTTTTCCCGTCTGGATGTCATGACGCGTCAGTCGTGACGAGTCAGGACGCGTCAGAGGCCGTCCCGAATGCTGACGGCGTCGTCGACGGCCTGGATGAAGTCCGTCGACCGTCGACAAGGCCGTCCACCATCGATAGGGCCGTCGAGGAGGCCGTCCACTGTCGATAGGGCCGTCCACGAGGCCGTCGACCGTTAACAGGGCCGTCGACCATCGATAGGGCCGTCGAGGAGGTCGTCGACCGTCGACAAGGCCGTCGAGGAGGCCGTCCACCGTCGACAGGGCCGTCCACGAGGCCGTCGACCGTCGACAGGGCCGTCGATGAGGCCGTCCACTGTCGACAGGGCCGTCGACGAGGCCGTCCACCGATTAGGGCTGACCGGCTGCAAACTTCAGAGCCTTGTAACTTTTGCAAAAAGTTTTCAAATTAGGCAAATGAGATGTTTTTCGGCATCTACAGAAACTGTAGATGCCGAAAAACATCTCATTTGCCCAATTTGAAAACTTTTTGCAAAAGTTACAAGGCTCTGAAGTTTACAGCCGGCTAGCCCTAATCGGTTCGATTCTATCCTGGACGGTCCGGTCGACGGTGGACGGCCTCGTCGACGGCCCTGTCGACGATTTTTCATCCTCTGTCGCGGATTCTGTCATGAATTTCATCCTGACGGACGCTCGGCTCCCCGTCACATCAGCGGACGGACATCCTGACGGACGGACGTGACGCGACGGAAGCAACCCTGCTGTGATCAGTCTCCCTAGTACTACAGAAATTAAAGCATCCGTTTCTCTGCATCGCAATGAGCTTTTTGATAGGCAACACAGAAATGCAAATTATACTTTCTGGTGGCATGTGGAATTCGGCATTGGACATGATTCTGAGCTTTGATCCAGTCCCGTAACCAGTCCCTTTGCATAAATGACGAAGAAAAAATCAACGACAAATAGCTTTGCCATGCCCATGCAAACTAGTATATAATTATTCCCCTTTTCCAACACACTCTCCTGCTCATTGCATGAAGTTGCATTTCTCTCTTACACAAATAGATTATCTCTTGTTCATTGACCACAAAATGGCCTTGGCGTCATTTATGGATTAAACAATTGTGGAAGAACGTTATGAAAATCTTAAGGTAGGCTCTAGACTAGAACCAAAGCTGCATCCATGAACATAAAACATTTTCAATTTGATTTGCAATCTATCAATCATGCACAACTTCTAAAAGGAGTCCAACAATTTCACAAGTTCTAGCTCTAAATATAGATATTTAAGTTACAAAGTTTGGTCAAATGAAACCTTACATTAATTTCTTTCTAGATCATATTTTTATTACCTAATGGTGTATTTTTTTAGATGTATGTTTAAATGTTCTCTACATATCTATGTAATTGAATTAAAAAACTCATCACCAATTGTTTTCATTAAAATATTATATGAAACCATGAAAACTAAATTGAAAAATTCACCAAAAATGGGATTTGGGTCATGTGAAACTAAAATTTGGAATGCTTAATTGGGATTGCATGAGGAATTAGTGTTCATTATGCAAGATGAGGAATTCCAAAATTTTTTTATGCTATGCAAAAATCTTTGAATGGTTCAAAATAAGCTCGCTGTAAGATTACAATATCTGGCCTGTACACCAAGGGACAAAATTCATGCAATCTCATCAATCCCACAAGAAAATGACTTTGTTTCAATCGCATTTAGTGTTGGGATGGATTTCTACACCTCTAGCTTCTAGTCTAGAAAAAGAAGACAATTACGCTGTGTGATGAGCATATAATGTTATCACAAGAAAATACTAATCCAAAACCAACACCAAACCTACAACCTAAGCTATGCATTTTCCTCTTATACAAAGACCCAAGACAATGAAACCTGGTGTAAGTTTTAGGTTTGATATTAATTTGGGGCATCCAGACTTTAGCTGATGACTTTTGGTTCTTAGAATTGCCTTTAGTCATGGGCATTGCAGCATGATCACAACCAAAGCCACCCATTTTTGACAATCAAAATGCCAGACAGCCATACATGAAGCATTTAGCAATAAGTTCAATAAAAGTAGGCTTGCTCATAACATACATTATAAGCCTATTCCCACACTCAAGCCTACACATTATAAGCATATTCGTACATTCAAGCCTAGACTACATTAGTACCAATACATCATAAAACTGTACACTTTGAGGAACTCATACCGGTAGTCACTGCAATTTCTTGAATACTACAAGTGTGTCGCGGTTGGAGACTTTGAAGACTCAGAATTGGCATCAACTTTGGCACCTACAAGAGGAGAAAATTGTTTCCAATTAGACAACATTTCGTGCTGATTGCAAAAGATTGTTTAGATGTACAATCCTGCTTCACATTCTCATGGTTACGGTTACATTTGTTTTAAGAGTGTGATAATGCAAGTGCAGTGATCAAAACAGTCACGTCACTATTTGTCGTAGCACAGGAAAGTCAAGTTGCTTCTCTAAGACCGGAAATGGCCCTAAAGTGACTCGTTTATCGTTCCCACAGAGATTTGGTTGCCAGATGACTAATATCCGGAAATCAGAACAAGGATTACCACAAAAACACCAAGCACACTTATCTATTCTTACCTTATCATACTCTAAAACTCTACAGACCTCCCCTATTTACAAACTTACAGAATCCAAACCGGAACAGAGAGTGGGTAGCAAGTCCAGCTCTCCTACATCCTAAGATACTTTCCAGTTTTTCCCAGTAACCAGTGTCCGGAATCGAGTTTAACCTCTGAACAAAGAGGGATCTGCGTATTGTGATTAAGGAAGGAAGCTTACAACCTACCCTCTGCGTTTTAGAGTGTCAAGAGTGCCACTTAAATAAAGAAATAAACAAAACAACATCAATCCTATTTAACCTAGTTTCCTTCACAACTAAACCGGATAGCTATCTGGCCTAGCAGGTCACGCAAGGAACTTCAGTCAAAATCTAACTTACACTACAACGACGGCCTACTAGGTTAGTCTAAACTCTGGGCAGAATCCGGGACGGGCGGATTGAGAAGTTGTCACCTTCCCTATATATTTCCGATTACCAAAGAACTTGTCTACGACTCTACCGCTTGAACTGGAGTTGTCCGGAATCATCAACGGCTATGGCTCCAAGTGACTGGGACTATCTTCAGACAACGGGAAAACTGGAACCGATCGCACCGAGGGATCAGGAATCCACCATCACACACAGATTGTACTTACTCTCCCGAGAATCTGGACAAACCCAATATCCGGGCACACTCTCTCCCTACCTATTCCTGCAACTCTACAGAACATACACCAACAGAGTCACCCACTGGAATACACGCCGCCACCTCAATGTGAATCAGAAAAGCTGATTTGAATTGCACAATGCTAGGAAAACAAGATATGAAAATGCACACTAACAAACTAAAAACTAACACCTAAATACTTTACAACCCAAGGGAAACCACAGCCCAAGGGAAATCAAAGCCAACCACAAGGGAATGACACATGTCACTCGCCTTATCCGACTCTCAGTTGACTTCCACTGAACGCCAGCACTATCCGTAAAAAGTGGATCTCAGATCCGAAAAATCCGGATCTAGTGGAGTCAACCTTACCTACTCATCTAAAAGCAACTTGAAAAGTGCTTTCTACCAAAAACTTAGGTTTTTAGCCGCCTACCTACTGCTGTACCTAACCCTAAACCTATTTCCTTGGCTGCTTCCCTGGAGTCTCTTCCTTCTTGGCGGCGCCCTTCCTTGGTGGCTGTTTCCAAGCAAAACCGGAAGTGTTCTTGCGCTTCCTTGCTTGTGATGATTTGGCCTTCAATTGGGCCTTGACCTTCTTTGTCATGGCCAATTTAGCATCTGGACCAGAATCAGGTTCTGACTCCTCACTTCCAGATCCAGAGGTGGACTCCTCCTCCTCCTCCTCCTCCAAAGAGGTATTCCGGTTCTGGTTCCGGTAAAAAGACAATCCCTCTCTTAACACTATTATCTCCTTACTGTTTCCCAACATTCCGGTTTTCATTACTATACTATAAATCTGGATTTAGACTAGTAAATCACAAATTTATATGACAAATCAAAAGAATTAAAACCTAATTTATACTTTCTAGAATAAAGATGACTTTCCAGGTTGCGACACTATCTCATTTGCCAACGACGCTAGCATTCGAGCGTGGAGCAGTGAGCCTGTGAGCTGCGAGCATGGAGCCTGTGAGCCTGGAAACCAAAAAAACTGAAATTTTTTTGAAATTTTTTTTTTTCCAAATTTTTTGGTTAAAAAGTTGATTTTTTTACGGAAAATGGTGAAAATATGACCTATGACCATGTCACCTATAACCGTGGTTTAGGTGAAATGTTATATTTTGGAGATGAACTTTTATTCACTAAAGGGTGAGGCCTTCCAAGGTTTAGGGGAAAATTTTCAGCATGTAGTTTTCCCATTATCCACAAAACTAGCAAAGGATTTATAAGAAAAAATGTTGTATTCATGGAGGGGGTCAAAATTCAACAAATTTTTTTGATAAAACATTCTGTGACACTTTGTGAATGCATTGATAGTTTTGAATACTTCTGTAATACGCGAGAATTCACTTCAAATGGCAATCATAATATATATTTATAAATGCAATTCAAGTAGACCAACATATCTAGCCATGCCTATTCTGGAATTGCAATAATTCCCGCTCGGAGTAGAAGTAGCTTCAACTCATTGAAGCTATAACTTGGTGCATGAATGAATTTATCTTCGTGGACATCCATCTTGCAAAAGTACCTATACAAATAGTACAAGTGCTTGCAATTCACGTACTGTTGATGACCACCAATAGCTGAAACAACCATATTCACAAAATCTGGACATGTGCACGTTGGGAACATTCCTAGGGTAACTCGATATGCATTCCTGTTAGAATCTGACCCTGTCTCAAGTACCACAATTGCACCAAGTCCAGGAAAAGGGAGTAATGTGACCTCCAAAATTTGTCCTCTGACATTCCCTGCACTTTCCCATTTATTCTGTTGTTCTGTAGTTGGTGCATTTACCGTCCTTCGAATGGTTCGGTTGTTCCTGACTGTAGGATACGTGTCTGGGTTCTTTGGTGAAGGTTCGTCATACAAAACAGTGGTGAAAATCTTTGACATGCTGAACAATCGCCGTGGTGATAATGTTGGACGTACTTGGAGGTGGAATCCCGCATGCTGCAAGAGCAATGTCTCTTCACGGTTGAGATTGGTTCCACTCAGAACAGGCCATACCTCTAAGACCTCTGGCCAATCAATTACCTACTTCCGCTTTGTACCTTTTACACATCGTTCAATGTCGTCCCAACAGAACCAGAAATCTGCCACAACCTCTCGCTTACTGCCATATTCCTTTTTTCGTCCACGATAGGTAGGAGCTGGAGTTCCCTTCTTTCCTCTTGCAATTTTTGACGTGCACTTTATGCTGGATCTCTGTTGTTGAGCTTGACATCTTGCGTTGGATTTGTGGCTAATCCTTGCTATATGCCACTTAGATATGTCGCAGTCACTTTCAAATGCAATCGTAACATGTCCTACAGTAGAATCTTCTAATTCTTTACCCTTATTTTGCAAAGAAGGTGAAGAAGTTGTTGTGGACCTTGTTCGAACACGGGGTTGAGAAAAGTTCACTTTGTCCGGTCTATGTGAATCTCCTGCATCGCCAATGGGCACATCCAACTTCCTCTTCATACTCCTAAATATTTCTTCTCCCTCTAAGTGCGGTACTCTAGTTCCAACACCTTCTGAACCAGGCAATTCATTCAAAGCATCTGCTATTTTTTTGGGATCCCCACTCCTTCTAGCAGCTCTGAGCTTCAACTCACCCTTAGATGGCCCTGATCCTAATGCATGACCTCTCAAATAGGCACGATAGTTTGTCATTTGCATCCAAGCATGGATACTGTCATCACATGTTGCATCGAACAAGTTGTTCCCTCGCTTTCCAGACATTTGTAGCCACTTGTTATGCACCGTTTCAGATAGATTGCACGATGGTAAGTCCAACATCTCTTCAAGATTCAACTTCTACAAATGAACAAAAATTTCCAAAATAGTTAGAAATTTATAATCCAAAGACAACAAACTTTTAGATTGTAATATTAGGGTCATGATTTAATACACTTTGTAATAGTAATTACGACTTACAAGGACTTCTCATTGTAGAAAGATATATCCATATTGAATTACTAAAAATCAGACTAATTGAAAAAAAATCTAGTCTAAATAGACAAATATATTTGAATTGCATACCTACTGATGTTCATTTTTTGAGGTTAGGAATAAAATTGAGGGGGTCATGCTGATACTCGGATGAGAACCGTCGGATCCGAGGCATGTAGATTGAGTATTACCCGGACCCCCTATTTTCCATATCTTGAAGTACAAAATTAAAAAAAAAATTCCAAAAAAAACTCGAAAACAAAATTACACTTCCACTTCAACAGAATTCAGATTTTACATTGAACTGAACTTTGAATTCGAGAATGTAAATTCAAACTTCAAATTGGTATACAAATTGCAATGAATGATAAAACATACCATGTCCATGAAGCCTCCCCATTGCCGGTAACGAAAATGCCAAAAAGCTAGCCAATGGTCCAAGTGATGAAGTGCATCTTCATTAGCAGCTCCAGATGATAGCCACCATGACCGTATGGCTAGGTACTGTATCTCTGCTTGGTCCATATTCTTTGAATCCTTGTACTGCTTGCACAATGACATGTGTTGTTGATGGAATGCTTCTTTGATGTACTTCTGTGTATGCTTAATCGTAGTGGCTACGTTGAACAGTTTGCAATCTAGAGAAGGATTGCAAGATTTTTTGAGAAATAGTATAGGCAGAGGCATTGTAGAACCAGAACAAGGTTGAATACCTTCTGGTGATGAGTTAGGCCATTAGACGAATGTATAGTATATTAGTATTGTAAATAGTATTTGGCTATGACGACCATTTACGAGCGTTTGTTGCTCATGTTGCAAAAGTACATTTTTTGGGCAATGAAGCATTTTCATTTTTCTCGTACAACTGTATTGTCTGTTAAACACTTAAACTGAAAACTTAACCATGAACAAATGAAAAGAATACTCAATACGTTTGCTTGAAATGTATGTGCAACAAGTTCATTTAAATCCAATGCCATACTTTCACTTAAAGTAGATTTTGTAAGTTCACTTTTAAAAATTGCCAAAATTCTATTTTTTACATATGCCACAAGTATATATGCTTTTGTTTTTGATTCCCACCATTTTGAATTTTTTTAATCAAACCATTAACCCAAGTTTTTCCCACCGCATTTTTCCACATTTTTTTTTTCCACATGTCAAACCATAACCATTTTTTTACCCTAACCCATTTCCATTTGTTAGATTCAAACCCTTTCCATATTTTAGATTGAACCCATTTCCATATTTTTATTAGTCGAACCATGAACACATTTTTTTAAACCATTTCTATATTTTTTTGTCGTCCACATTTCAAACCATCAACGTTCTTTTTTATTCAAAGCATTCCCATTTTATTGATTCAAACTATTTCCAATTTGAGCCTTAACCATTAAGGCATTAACATTTTTTTTCCAAACCATTTCTAAATGTTTTTTATTCAACATTTCAAACCATGAAAGTTTTTTTTTTCAAACCATTTCCATATTATTTTTAATCAAACCCTGAACACATTTTCTTTCCAACTTATTTCCATATTTTTTTTAGTCAAACCATTAACACATTTTTTTTCACGACCCTTTCTATAAGTTTTTTTCCAACCTTTCAAACCATTGCCTTTTTTTTTATTCAACCCATTTCCATATTTTTTTTTATTCGAAGCATTTTCATATATTTTTTAGTCGAAACATGAACACATTTTTTTTCCAAACCATTTCTATATTTTTTTGTATTCAACATTTCAAATTATTAACTTTTTTTTAATTCAAAGCATTTCCTTTTTCTTTTTCTTTGATTCAAACCATTTCCATATTTTTTTTAGTCGAACCATTAACCCATCTTTTTTCCAAACCATTTCTATATTTTTCTTTCTAACACCCTATACCATTACCGTTTTTCTTTACTCAAAACTTGGCCATTTTTTTACCCTAAACCATTTCCATATTTATTCTAGTCAAACAATTAACACATTTTTTCTCCAAACCATTTCTAAATTTGTTTTTCCAACATTTCAACCCATTTCCATATTTCTTTTAGTCAAACCCTAATCACATTTTTTTCCCAACCCATTTCCAAATTTTTTTGGTCGAGCCATTAACACATTTTTTTCCAAACCCTTTCTATATTTTTTTTTCATTCAACATTTCAAACCATTAACGTTTTTTTTATTCAAACCATTTCCATAATTTTTTTATTCGAACAATTAACACATTTTTTTTCAAAACTAGTTTTACATTTTTTTTATTCACAATTCCAAACCATTAACGTTATTTTCATTCAAACCATTTCCTTTTTTTTGATTCAAACCACCAAAACCTTTTTTTAAAATACAGAATATATATTATATTTAGACTATGGAAGGCCTAAAATACAAAACCATGGGAAATTATTTTTTGAGAGATGGTTAAACCTCATAGACTAATGAGAAAATTTTGATTGCGAATATGAACTCAGACTTTTAAGTCTTACAAATAAAGAGTTCCAGTCCACGGAGCCCAGGCCGTCCATCCTGACCGTCGACGGCACGGCCAGGCCGTCCATCGAACCCAGGCCGTCCAACCTTCCTCTCAATCCAAGCCGTCCTTCCCAAGCGTAGACTGTACCCAGACCATCGATCTGGAGGTGTCCGTCCAGGCCGTCCACTGGACGTCCTGTCCATCGGGGCCGTCCATACCCCGCGAGCGGGGCCGTCCCCTAAAACCGTCCACCGGATCCGGACCGTCCGCAGAACCCAGAGTGTCCATCCAAGCCGTCCAGTCAGCCAGGACCGTCCATCGGAACTGTCCACCGAGCACGTCCTTCCAGGCCGTCCATGGAGGTCGTCCGTGAGGGCGTCCATGACCGCTGTCACGATTTTTCATCCTCTATCGCGGATTCTGTCGTGAATTTCATCCTGACGGACGCTCGGCTCCCCGTCACGTCAGCGGACGGACGTGACGCGACGGAAGCAACCCTGATGCTTATGGAGAGAGGTACTCCAATGTAGCAAACATGTTCTTTCTCGATTCTCCATGGCAACATTGGCAGAACCGCTTCCGTACACAATGCGTACCGCATTCCAATTGGCCATGGCACTATCCGCCATAAATCCCTTGAAGTTTGGATTAGTCACCCCATGTGAATGCATTACCATATTCAAGCTTCTCCAGAACTGTACTTGAATCTCGGTGTCTTCGGATTGCATATCGCATATTGCAATGGTCATTACCTTTTTGTACTGAGTATCATACACGTGGCAAGCCATTGTGGTCCAGTCCTTCACGCGCTTTACGTGGTCAAACATCAACCAAGCATTCTGAAGATCATCTCCTTCTTGCATGCGCTTTACGAGGTCTACCCCATTCCCTGGGCCTTCAGTAAGCATCTTGAAGATGTATACCTTCTCCTTCCCTTGCCCAGGGAAGACACTGTCGTGTATGAATTTGAACTTGGACTCTCTCTTCATAGTCATAATGTTGTCGATCACTCCTCCTCGGTTGTTAGAACAGAAAGAAGAAATAACATTGCGAATACTTGGACTACTTAGGTATTGAAAGCGATCCATGACCTCCTCCATTTCTTCCTCCCTCAACATCTTTTTCTCGCCCTCTCCATTGTGGAACAAGTAGCTCGTTAAGAACTCTTTACTAGCAGAAAGAGCAATAGCAGAGTTTGTGGCCATGGGTGTCTTTTCCACTTGCTCTGCTACGAGTCCGCAAATTTTTTCCGCGGAATCCCTATACATCCCCTTAGCAACAGGGTGCTCGTGCTTTCCAAAGTGAATTGCAGCCCTACTAAGTTTTGGGTTATCAGCATATGCATAGTAAATCCTAACCTTGCATTTGCTAAGACAGGATGGTGAAGTTTTGCAGACTTTGCATACTAGAGTTGAATCTGCTGGTGGACACTCCCCCGGACTAAAAGGAAACACAGTATAGCCAGTCCACTCTGTTTCATTTTTCTTAGAAGCTCTCTTAAAATAATCACAATTTGGATTTTCACAACTGAGATGGCCAGCACAGTAGGACTTATGGAATTTTAAGTTGTCAGAGTTGTAGATGTTCGTGGTCATGAGCTTGCACCACGGATGTCCGTCATACCGCTTGTCCATTCCCTCCAAGTTTCGAGCACTAGTCGACAAAGAAGATGAGCGACAGGGGGGCAGTTCAAAGATGACATCTCCGTCAAATACTGCTGGAAGGTATGGAACCTGAAGATGCTTAAGGGTATCTAGATCCATTGTCAACAGTTCATTGCGAGACCGACGCATTGTAGCGAGTCTCTTCAAACATTCCATAATGCTTTCTCTCCCTGCTACATACGGGTGTACAAGAGGAAGTGGTAGTGACGAAGTTGAGGGACTTCTAGATGGAATATCGGAAATTGATTCTACTCTTTCCATCTTGCATGATGCAAGGGGAACAGAGGCATGAGGCTTCTTGGACTTGCAATCTACAAGCTCTCCTTCGGAATCGGAAGACAACTCTATAATAGTATCTAATCTCTCTACTTTCACCGTACGAAGGACTGTATGCATCTCATTCATTGGCAGAGTATGTAGAGGTGGGCTAAGTGCAACGACATGTGGTAGTTTAGGCATATCTACAGTGGAATTGTCTGATTGGCGACTAAGGATTTCAGTAGATGCACTGAGTGTAGACAATGGAAGCCCATATGCTCTATAGTTTCCCGGAGGAAGGTGCCAGCAACGTCTTCCATCTTCTATAGACATGTCAACAGGGACAGACTGATGTACTTCTCCTGATTCCCACATTTTTTCTTCCTCAACATATATAGAGTTTTCTACAAACTTAAATCGGACATGGAGAAGGTGGCTGGCGACTCTAGCACATCCACCGTCTACTATCGGAAACACAATAGGAACAACATGCCCATCTACTTGAATGGAAGCCATAGTTGAATCTTATGGAGGGATTGGAAGACAAAGATAAGACAAGGAAACCTACAGTCCTACTGTGGCAAGACATATTTTTGATCTTTCCATTTAAAGTCAGTATGGAGCGGAAAGTGGAAAATTTAGCAACCGGATTTGTTCAGGGAATGGGTAAGATCCAGAAGTAGTACCAGATAATGTTGTAGAGACCGGGGGCAGAATAATTCCGGTTTATTACGACGGAATACCGGAACGGAAAAATTCCGGACCCTACAGAACGGATTCTATCCGGATTCAGTCCCAGAACGGAACGGATGATTTCCGGACTTGGACCGATCGGATGAGAACGGGAACGGATGATCAGGAACGGAAGATCGGATCCATTTCTGGAAACTATATAAGGCCTGACATTTTCAGTTGGCCCATTTGCTCTCAGGCGCTTCGTTGTGTGTTTTTTAACCCTCAGCGTTTTCCGCCTTTTCTGTGAGTTGGTTTTCCGCGCGTGTTTGGTGGCGCGACTTTCTGTGGCGCGGCTGTCAGTGGTAGCGCCTGGTACTTGTCAGGGCGGGCGATTGTCAGTGTGCGCGGGTTTCAGACGGTGTGCCCAGGCGCTGGTGTGCGCGGGAGGACTGTGTGTGTTTTTGTGCAGGTGATTATTACGGGCGGTTTAGTTTTGTCTGTCATTGTGAGTGTGTGTGAGGAACGGGACGTGCGGCTAGGAGAGAAGTGAGGTAGTTTTCCGGATAGTTGCCATGCCGCAGCTATGCCGGAAGAGAACCGAGTCCACTACACCCCCACCCTCAGGGATAAAACTAAAGAAAGTAGTTCCGCTCATTCCTACTACAGAGCCGGAGAAAGGCAACTTGATGGCGGACTTGACCACCATGGGGTGTCTAGGGTTAGCAGAGATACCCTGGGGTTTCAAGGAGGAGCGGATGGTGAAGGAGCTGAAGGGCAAGGTGTCAAATCAGTTCGACAACACGGCGCGGGGAATGCCGCACAAATGGACGGAGGCGCACTGGAGGGCCGTATACGGGTTCAAACACCAGGGGCACGGACCGGCCGGGAGGAAGGTAGACTTCCTCCAAAACAAGTTCAGTGGCACCCCTCACCCGAAGGACGGATACCGGATCATGGACTGCAACGAAGACAGGCATAGGCGCCTGTTGAAGTTTCTGCTTCCGATCCTTCATCCGGAGAAGCCAACCCGGATCACGATCGGCCTGGCCAACACCATTTTCGGTGCGCTGATCGGAGACCGGAAAGTGGACTGGGGCCGGATCATACAGGACCTGATCACCCGGTTACTGAAGAACCTCGGAGGGAGTAGGGCAACTCCGATCTCCCCCTACCTCTTCCACCTCTACCACCATCTACAGCTCCTTTCGGATACGGAAGAGAAGACGTGGCACACCCAGAAGATAGTCTTGACGTACGGGGAGACGTCAACGGATGATGAGGAGAGCTCCGAGTCCGAGACAGACCGGGAGGACTCGGATAAGGGAGAGGAACCGGAAGTTCCGCTCGTGAAGCGGCAGAAGACCACACCGCCGAACACGAGGGGATCTCCTCCGGTCCGACACAATCCGGGAACGGAAGGCAGAGCAGGACCATCCGAACCGGGTCAGGCCGAACCAGCAGCAGAGGAAACGGATCCCAGTGATCCGTTCGTACAACTGACGGAAATCCTGTGCAACATCCGAGCGGATTGGGAGGTCAAGCGGATCGTCTTGGAGAACATCGCGGAGATGGTCAATGGCAAACCGGATCATACTCTCCCGACCGTGGTAGGGAATTGCATCGCCTCGCCTGCGGATCTCGCCAAGATGGAGGAGGAAAACCGGAAACTTCAGGAGGAAGTTGACGGTTTGAAGGCGGAGCTCCTTGTTCTCAGGGACAACGAGGCCGCTACCAAGGAGATGGCGGCGGAGACCGTCAAATTGGCGGAGCACGTGAAGGCAACATTCGGGGAACCCGGATCGGCTGTCATCCGGGCTCAACTGTTTGACGAAGAGGTGCACAAGGAGAAGAAACTATCCGGAAGCCGGATAGTCCGGATTCTGTCCGACTTCTCCGAAAAGGTGGAGACGACTTTGGTGAAGGTTCAGGAGGCGGCCGAACGGATGGAAGACTGTAGCCGGAGACTGACGGAAATTCCGGTCAGACTCTCCGATCTGTCTCTACCGGATATTTCCGAAGGGTTGCCTCAGAGACCAGGGAAGGACAGGACGCCGCAATCCAAGAAGTCAGGGCGAGCGTCAACGGGCAACCGGGAGGCGGCAATTCAGTTGTCGGAGTCTCCTGCGAGTCCGGTTACTGGAGCTCCGGTTGCAACAGACGGAGAACGGAATCGGAACCTCACCGAGGTCTTCGAGCAGATCAGTAGGGCGGAAAGCCCGACTATAGGATCTAGGGTAGCAGAGCCGGATACGTAGGTATTAGGACTTTCCTGTTTTTGTAGTTTTTAACTTAGGAACGGATCAGGAGGAAATCCGGTCCGGTTTAGGAACTTGGAGCGGGTTGGAATCCGTTCCGGTTCAGAAGTAGGTAGGAACGGATCCGCCGAGCGATAATCGCGGCAGACTTGTATGGCACTTTTTGCTTTTTGCCCATTATTTAGGTCAGTCCCCTCGCGGTGGACTGGGAGTCTTTTCCTTTGCATTATCTTTGTGTATTTTATTCTCTCTTGCTTTGCGTGTGTATCTCCCGAGTTTGGCAGGGCGGCGTGATGCGGAGTTAGGAAGGCGCAAGTGGTTTTGCAGGCGACATTCTCCCTTTGGTGTTTATTTTCCGTGTCTGAGTATATGAGAACGGGTAGAGAAGAGTTGGGAGTGTAACTCTAGCGCCTCAGCGCTTCTAGGACTTAAGATTCCGGGTGAGAAAGCCGTTGTTAGGCTAGACGAGAGGGAGGGATTCCTTAATCGTGCTAGAGCTCCTGGGTGGGAAACCCAGTTGAGTGTCCGATCTCCTGTGAGGTCTCACTGTCTTTGTGGCAAACGGAAGAGTTCTGGTTGACGTTGGAACGGACGGATACACTTGTAGCCACCTGGCTCCCCAGGAACGGAAAGTCGCGTCAAAGTCGTTGTAGTATGAGAAGATCGTACGGGGGATCTCTGTGTGACCTACAGTCCGGATCTTTGTCTGGATTGTTGTGAGGGATCAAACCGGATCTGAAGTAATTTTAGAATTAACGGGTAGAAAGTGGGTCTTCAGCCACTATAAGTCACGGAAGGAGCGGTGGGCCTACCGCTCACAAAATCAAGCGGCGACCCCTCTGATGGTAAAACAGAGGCAAAACCAAACCGGATTGAGGAACGGGTGTGGACGGATCATCCGGAACGGATTGGTCCGAAGAGGAAACCAAGAGCGGAACTCGTTAGGGAGCAGATCCGTTGCAGTCTGACGGAACGGATAAAATCCGGGAAACCGGAAAAGTGAAGGAACGGATCCGTTCCGGACCAGATTGCTAGAATATCAGTTTTTGAACGGGATAACGGGTTGTCGTCTCGGGTTATTTGTGTATTTCCGGTTCTAGATCTAGAACCGGATTATAGAGTTTTGGGAGCTGTCCTATCTTAATCGCTTAACTAAGCCAGATACTTCACAGAATCTCGCGGGTTCGATCTTTAGAGTCACTTAGTTATACTCTACAGTGATTTTTGTGAGTATAACAGGGAATTTACTTACCCTGTGTTGCGACACCTACATAGCACACAAGGTAAGAAGGAATACAACAATCACATCATTTGAGCTTCACCATGTTTTCTCCCTCTTGTATAAATTCAAAATTTAGATAATAATGTCCGCCGAATTGCTAGAGATTCTTCAATTATTACCATCTTTTGCTATAGCTCAAAACAGTATATATAATTAAATCTACTGTCCTAATAGGAAGGCGTTCCTACCTAACATAAGTACTTCTGTAATATCAAACATTCAAAAAAACAGGACAGGCACTTGTGATTAATGAAGGACCAGTACACTAGAAATGGCGTCTATAATCGGATTTTTAATTTGTATTTTCAAATGTGCAGGATTGTACAACGCCGGGCTGCCGGCAAAATCCTACATCAATATTCTTTTAAGAACTGACATGACTGAGCCTCCACAACAAACGCGGAAGCACTTTTGAATTCCAGTGTCGCGGAAATTTAAAGAAACTGACAAGGATGAGCCGGACAGTACTTCATTTTCCAATTGAATTTTGGCGGCGCCCCTACAGCTAGGTTCCTTCACACATGTGACACCACACTCCCACGTTCCTCCATTAAAATCACCCTAACGTGGCGTATTCACTAGAATTGTCCTCATTGCCATAAGAGGGAGGCACAAACGAGCTTCTTCATATGTGTTGTGTAGTTCTGTTTACCACTTGCGCAAGAGATTGATAGCTATCATATATTTGCTTCTCACTTCATGCTTGTAGAAGATAGGACACTTTCTTTCTTTAGTTTGGAACAAGGAAGAACACGAAAGCGCCGTAGGTTACTGTATTTTTCATCTAGAAAGGCTTTAAACAGGGCTAGAATGACGAAAAGAAGTAGAGGGGCAGCAAAGAGTACTCAACCAAGAGGCAGAGATCTTCGTCGAAACTTGCATTTTGAAGGAGGGAGTACTGTCGGGGAAGACGATGTTCCGAGCGACAGCAATGATGGAGTCCATGAGACGGTGGTGGACAACAGAAGCACCCAACAAGATGCAGGGGCGCCGAATTCTGAAAATGTAAGATTTTCTCAAATACTCCTCTTACTATCGCAAGTCCTTTGTATACACTAGTGATGAAAGAGTAGTAGAGCTTTTGATATTTATTAAGTATTTAGAGTACTTCTTCCATTTGAAGTATTAAGAATAGAGTACAATAATCAAAATCGTAATGTTTCATAGGCATGACCTGTATACACAATTACGCACTGCCACAGATGACCAAGGGTCTTTAGAACGTACATAGTCAAAGCACATGAGTGTTATGCTTGAGTGTTCACAATAGAAAAGCTTTCAACAGACAAGTGAGATGTGATCCTTCCAGTAGTAAGCCTGTTATATAGACAAAATGCTATTTTTGAGAACGAGAGGATGTAAACAATCATTGTGAGATAAGATGCACTTGATACTACAGAATATCTGAAGTAGGCATCTTTCCATTAGAAGTAAGCACTATGTTTTATTCTAGGGCTAAGAATAAATGTAGACTCGTTGTTGTAAGTAACTATAGATGAAAGCCTTTTAAATCATTTTCTATTTCCAACTTGCTATCAAGTAGATGGTCAATACTTGAATTTGGAGAAAAAATGACTTTTAAAATAAAATAGGATTGAAAGCCACATATCCAATCATCAACTACATTCCATTTATGAAATTCCACTTCAAATTCAAAATATTTTCTATTTATAGTGAGAATCTCATTCAAATTCTGTTCTATTAAATTTATTTGGTGGCTAAAACTTTCTCAAAAAGTGAACCCACGTGTTTCTAGAGGTCTTGAAGTCTGCAATATCCACGTCAGATTTCAGGGTTTTAAGACAAATAATTTTCAGCCATGTGTCAAAGTAGGACCCCAAGTCTGGAATTGCCACGTGAGATTTTAGGGTTCGAAGACAAATCATTCCCTGCCACGTGTCCGAGAAGGCCTTGGGGTCTAGAATCGCCATGTCATATTTTAAGGCTTCACGGCAAATCTTCAACCGCCACGTGTCCGAGAAGCCCTTCAGGTCTACAATCGCCACGCCAGATTTCAAGTGTCAGGACGAATCCTTAGCAGCCACGTGTCCTTTGCTTTGGCCTCAAAAGGGCCACGTCAACGAGACACGTCATCGGGATTATCTGCTAGTGACCTGGGATCCTGGATCATCGGGATTTCCAGGTCTTCCTGGCTTGCCGTGGCACACAGAGTCTGGAGCTCGAACGGCACGCGATGCTTAATTTGAATCCTGACTTGGAATCAGGATCAACGTCCAAAGCGCGTAGAAAAACCTGCACGCCACTTTTCCAAAAGCTCCGGGTGGAATGTACCTGCATTCTTTCTGTTATCGAGAATGTACCTGGATTCTCTTGGCGGACCACGCTATGCAGTGTACAGACTTGAATTGAAAATTTCGAATAAAGCCGAAAGTTGTGGCGGCGTCAAGCCACTACCTTCATGTGGCCCTCAACCCTTCTCATGAATTTTCATTCTTTGTTCCGTAATCTCACACGGAGTTCTCTTGTGCAAGTAGGAATCCAGCATGAAGAGGTCCACGAGGAGTCGAGCCAGGCAGGGCACACCAGAACCGGTTCCACCTCCAAGCCAGCCTCGGAAGACAAAGCAGGTGCACATTCATGAACTTCTTGTTTTCTTTCATTTTCTATATAGTCAGGAGACTTGCACCCGCGTGAACGTGAAGATTAGATTCTTCGAGCCTCCACAACAGCAGGTCCATGAGTCTTCGTGAGAGAAACCAGATACTCACCTTGTCGAGATTCGTTGATTCGATGAGTGTGTTCACAGTTGTTTGTGAATGTGGATTCACAACGTGCATGTAGAGCTAGTTAGAAGTGCGGCAGGTGGTTCGGACACTTGCCAAACTTGCGAATCCATCGCGAAGAAGAAAGTCAGGGGGTCTTGGTCGGACTCGGCCGAGTTAGCTCGGATTCGAGGTAACATTCTCCAGATTCGGCAGGACCCCTACAGTTCATCTAGCTTCGGGGAGTTTCAAAATTTTTGTTTGTTCCCTGTTGAGATTCCGACGTGGTGCATGCTGAGTCTTGCGGACGCATGAGGAAGTGGCCTCCAATTCATGAGGAACATGAGCTTTGTCTCAGTCTTGTTTATTGTTGTTTTCGTTTTTTTCAGTCATGAACTCATCACTCCGACTTGAAGTAAGAAACTTAGGGGTCTTGGCAGTTCTTGTCAGATGTGTCTCGGATCCGAGGCAGATCAGACCGGAATCCAGAGGACCCCCCCGATTCATGTTCCATTGTCATTTTTTGAAAAAAATTTCATCTCATGAGCTTCCGAAATCTCAGAACCCCGAGCTCTGATTCCAGAGTGTGTCAATATCTTGTGTGATTTACGATAAATCAGAGCTTGCTTCATCTCACCCAGCGGCCCCAGTCTTCCGAATTTGACTCCAGCAGGTCGAGTTTTTGCAACTTGATTCCAGTAATGTCCAAAATTTTGGGGGTCCTTGCAATTCCCGTCTGAGGTGCCTCGAATCCGAGACACGTCAGCCGGGAAGTACGAGGACCCCCAAACTTCTGGACACGTGTAAAAATTTTTGCTTATTCAAACTCTAAATTTTTAAAGCGTCTCATGCGATTAGCAATCCGGGAAGTGTGAGGACCCCCAACGGCTCCTGTTTCTGGATCTTCAATCCAGTAGTGTCTAGAAGTTGGGGGGTACTCTCAATACCCAGCTGACGTGGCTCGGATTCGAGCCACGTCAGCTGGGTATTGAGAGTACCCCCCAACTTCTGGACACTTATAAAAAATTTCTAATTTATCCTCTTCATTTTAAAAAAAGCTTACGCGAACAGCCATCTAAAGCTGATTTTTGAAATTTTGAAAGATTTTTGTGTAAATCTTATCAATATTTAATTGGAACGAGTTTCAAGAAGTTTTTCATGTGAATTGTATGATTTTTGAACTAGAAGAAGCTCTGATTTTTGGATTACAATGATCTACGTAACCGAGATTGATAGTCTGGAAAATTGAATTTTTTGCAATTGTGGTTTTACTTAAAGATATGGATTGATCACGTACGGAAAGCAGTCACAGTATTCTCAGTTGTGATGCAATTTCAATTTTGCAATTCATTAGTTGCCATTGTAAAACCTCTATATCTTTACAAAATTATTTAAATCCAAATTCTTTGCATACTTCTTACTTATGGTATTGGAAGCTAATATGAGGTATTGTCTTTTATTCTGTATTTCAAACAGAGAGGTGATGGTGCAGGCTCATCTTCACCTATAGTAGAGCCTCCAAAAGGCCCTATGGTTCATGAAGCAGGACCCTCACAGACTCCTACATCAAGGCGCCCAAGTAAGGAGGTCTCTAGTGATAAGGAGGAGGCAGGAGGACCAGACTTGGTAAGTTTTGGAGATGTCATGGATGCCGCTGAGCGTGCGGTATATGCTTTCCAGAGTTCCGTGCTTAGTCGCGTCAGTGACCCAAATGCAGGAAGGCGAAGGCATGCCTTGAGGCTTGTTCAGATTGCTAAAAGAAAGGGATTTAGGTGTTTGTCTTCAGAGAGCTCGGAGATTGAGTATAGCTCTGAGTCGCAGGTCTCCATCACTGTTGATGGTCCACCACTGCAAGAGACATGTACTTGTGCTTGCAGTGGTCCTATAGGTCCACAGGTTCCAGTCTTCATTCACCTCAGCTCAGATTCTGAGGAAGATGTAGAGATTGACTAGGTTCTGTTTTTCAAAAAAGTTTTATATTCAAATGGCACTATAAAGCCTTACATATTTCAAAATTAATGTTTTACTTATGTACTCTATCTTTTGAAAGTTTATCTCTCAATTCAACTTGAATTCTTCTTTGCATTTTTGTGTTATAAAGGTAGGCTTGTGGTCATACATTTATGGGTGTTTTATTATTGTAGATGGAAGTGTCTCCAGTAGTTCTTTCCCAAGAAGAAACTATCATGGAAACCCAAAACATGGATGTTACAAGTCAACCCCCCATTGGTGGTGAAGCGAGGAGAGGAGTCACAAGTGAAGACGTGGTGGAGGAATTCATGGATGAAGATGACAAGGACCTATTGGAGGATGACCTCCACCAATATCACAAGGTAGACTCTGTGAATACCATTGCAGGCTTGAGGATGAAGCCTGATCATCTATTTCGGCTTGAAATTCCCTTATGCCGGATGGTAGCGATGCCCATGGTAAGACCTAATTTGTCTTGCGATCTTGAATTGCTTGAACATGAATTTGCAAAGGGCTACCTCGACGGGGCAGTAGTTTTCTATGTCACAACCACAAATGAAGCCGGAGAAAGCTCCAAATTCACAAAGGAGGAGATAGAGAAATGGGGGCCTTTATGGAGAGAGAAGAATGAGATCTTTGAAGCCCACATCTAGTCTGTTCCCGAATTGAGTTTCTTGAAGAACTTAAAGTTCTTTGTGTGTGACGGGAATCACCGCCTGCTATCATGGATGAATCATATTTCCCGGCTGCACTCCAAGGATATAACTTGGCACTATGTAGTGGACTCAATTGTGTTGGACACAAAGGGCAAAATCAAGGTAGCTATGCATGTCATGCATGACATTAACAAGTAAGTTGTTTACTTGAATTTGGTCTTTGAAGTTTTGTTTTATGTTTTTAGAAAATTTTGAAACTATTTCATCTTCGCTTATATAATATGAAATGCATATACTTATAAAGCCTTGTTGAATTTCAGGTCTACAGAGGGCTCACACGTGAAGACCAATTTGGTTCATACCCTTTATAGGGTTCAGAAGTATGGGCTTTTACCCATAGAGCGCTTCAACGAAATGTTGAGGCCATCTGAGCTTAAACGCTGTTCTGCATAGAAATTGAGGAAGACGTGGTATTCTATGCCACTTGAGGTCTTCACATCCTTTGTTTTTCGGGTATGAAATTATTGTGATAATTCTTCCTTTCAATACAATGTATTTTAGTATATTCAGTTTTGTTCTTAAAGCTTTTGTTCACTTTGATTGGCCTTGGAAATGTGCAGCAAGAGATTTCTCAAGCCGCAGATGCTGCAGTACGAAAGTACAACGAGATCACGCCTGAGGAAAAGAAAACTGCGGAGGGACTTGCTCACGCTATGAGATCTGCAGCACATGAGAGGACTGGAAAACTCAATGTGAAGATGTCAAAATTGGCCACCGTTGCTAATCCGGCTAATGAGCCCGACTTTTTGAAAGAGGTAACTACTTTGCATACTTCAAAAAATTAAGCAAATGGTCTATACCTTGAAAATTAGAAGTGTGAATCTCACATCATTTTTTTCAGGTTGAGAAACACTGGACTACAAATGAGGTTCCCGAGATGACTCTCGAGAAACTCCAAATGGTTGCAACGTGCAATACAACGGCAGCTCACAAGATCAAATTCTTGCAGTGGTGGAACTCTTCTATTCCCTCACGTGATGCAAGGCGTTTCCCACCTAGGCCAGTGTCTGAGCTACTACTTGGACCATTTCTAAACCGTTGTGTTTGGTATGTTGGGGTAAGTAACTTACTTTGAAGTTTGTTTTCAAGTTTAACAATTTCTGAATTTGATGTTTATAATAATTTGAATTTTCTAATCATGAGGCATAGTACTTTGAATCATGTGAATTGTAATTCTTTTTTTCTTTGATCCAGATTGAGGATGCAGTGGTGGATATCTTTGAGGGTGTTGTGAGGCATGACAACATACCTATAGATATGAATGTTCCACAGAAACCAGAGACTCTCCTTGACTATTTGAAAGGTTGGAGAACAAAGATCTGGGATCAAGGATTTCTAGCTCATCTTCGTGGAGCTAACTACTTCAAGAAAAGCGATAACTTCAACACCTTTGAGGGATCAAAGCAGGTAGTAAGAAGGGTTCTTTTCCGGTGAGTCTCTAAAAATCATAGCTCATGTTTGACATTATAGTTATTGAATGTCCTATAAGTCAATCTTTGCATTGGGGCACAAAAAAAAAATTCAAAAAAATCTTGAATTGTAGTAGGAAATGAAAAAGTAGGGGGGTCCTTAAGCATCCTCCTGGACATAGCTCAGATCCGAGCTATATTGAGGAGAATGATGAGGGACCCCCCTAGTTCTTGCCCCTTACAAAACTTGAAGTCTCAAAGTTTAATTTTTTTTCATCTGAAAGTGCGATTTTAGAGTGAATTATGAGGAATGAAAAGTCCATTCTTGCATGTGATCACCAAAAATTTTTTTTGTGAAAATCAAAAAATCATGTAGGATATCAAAAACTGGAGGGGTCCTTCACCTACCTTCAAGACTTAGCTCGGATCCGAGCTACCTCAAGGATGTTGCTCAAGGACCCCCCTAGTTCTTGTCCCTTGCAGACTTTGAAACTAAAATTTCGCATCTCAAATTGAGAATTTAGAAAAAATACTTTGTAGTTGGTATCCTTTCAAAGAGGTTGTCAAATCATTTGGTAGTTGAGATTGAATTTTATCATTTGTATTTATTGAATCCTCTTGAAACTGCAGGTACTTCAAATATGAGCTCGAAGGTAAAGAAGCAATCAAGAGTGAGGACCTACCTACCTTCTTGAAGAATTTTCTGGACTGCAACTCCAAAGACTGCATGTATACTCCGACTCAGCTCAAGACCTTCACTACCTTACATCTCAGTGGTGGTGGATGGTACATTGACTGCCCCATCTCCTACACACATCCGTCAGAGGTAGAATTGCGGGCTTCTTTGGAAGGACAAGGCACCATCAACACGGACGTTGACGAGTTTCCAGGACTTAGTGAGAATGAGAGGAAGAGGGCTATTGCAAAGAGGGAGACCATGGACAGGAGGAAGGCAATACGAATTCAACTGGCTTTGGAGCACAAGGAGAAGAAGGAGGCGGAGCGTTTGGCCAAATTGGCGGAGAAGGAGAAGGAGAAGGAGGAGAAGGACAAGGAGAAGGAGAAGGAGGAGAAGGATAAGGAGAAGGAGAAAGGTAAAGGAAAGAAGAAGGAAGAAGGAAGTAGCATTCCAACATCGTCTGCAGTGGATGAGGGCTCCCAAATGCAGGGTGCATCACAAGGTGGGTTGAAGAGGAAGGCTGTACTTCCAGACTTCTCGGAGGAGGTTATAACACAAGGTACACAAGTCATTGCTCTTGGAGATGACGATGATGTCACCTAAGAGGAATTGCTTCTTGATGTCTCAATTTCAGAGGTGGTGGACAACGAAGGAGTCCGGGGACCAAACCCTTATACAGAGGTCATGGATTTTCTACAAAAGGTAATATTCTTCTTTCTCTTAGCAATTGAGATTGTTATTTGATTAACAAGCGCTTATTTTCTGAACTTGTTCTTGGAAATACTCATGTATTGAAGAAATGTTCTTGCAGATGGTCATAGGTAAGGCCAGGGTGTATGATGGGGTCATGAATCGACAGCCAGGATTTGATCTCATGATCTTTGACTGCCAAGAGAACTTGCCAGTGCCAGAGATAGGGGGGTCGAAGCACATTCCTTATTGGAACGCAGATAAGGACTACTTTACAATTTTCCAAGCTTTCAACTTTGCACACAAGCATTTGCAGGATGATGGGTGCCTTGTAGTGTTTCATTCTTGGGGCCAGGACTCCTTGGAAACCATTGCAGGACTTCTTCAGGAGTATCCAAACATCAAGAAGAAGAAGGACTGGATGGGCATGAATTGGATGCACCTTACATCGGCAATTCACCCCGACCAAACGGTAAGACTCTATCATTTCATTATAATAATTTAATATATTTGAATTTGTTGCTTTTTATAGTTTTCTAATCTCATGTGAGTTTTGATTATACCTGCAGACATTGAAGTTTGGCATCACCCTTTTTGTCAAACATCTGGGAGCCAAGGGGAAATCGAATTTTGAATTCAGGCGCTCTCAAACCATGCTGAAGGCAAAGGTATGCCTTCGGCGTGATGACTTGCTCATGAACTACACCACGGAGGACACGATGTTGGTGAATGACATGGATCGAATGGCCTGGCGAGGAGCTCGAGAGAAGGACCCGCGCTTCATTCAATTCATCATTGAGGGCACCACGGATGAAGGGGACATTGTGGTAGACTGCACGACCTCTACAGGTGAATTCTTGTTCTACAACTTTTGCACAATGAAATTATTTTTATAGAAGATCATTATGCAGATGATGTAAATTATGGTTTTTGACAAGTGCATCCATTACTGCTTGTCATGCTACTGGGAGGCATATTGTAGCGTTGGAGGAAGATAAGAGGATTTTCTAGCATGTCCTCTTGCCAATGAAGAAGTCTGCTTCTCCAGTGACCACAAATCCAAGTGTGGAGGAGCCCATAGTTGTGTTATCACAAGACCAAGAGGCCATGGTGATAATACCTCGAAAATTTGTTTAGCGCCCTAAACCTAGTAAGTAAGTTTTTCCTAAATTCAATTTTCTCAAATTCTTGATTTGGATTATGTTTCATACATCTAACAATGTTTCCATTGAATTTACAGCAGCGAGGGAGTGATCGCGCAAGACCAAGTAAAGAAGAGACGAAGACTCATTTTGAGCCCAGAGAAGCCATTCGATCTTCCAATCTATGCAGAGCAGCTAGCATCAGCGTTTGCGGAGTTTGGCACTTCCAAACCCAAATCCCGTAAACCTTCGTACGCTCTAAATGTCTTAGAATTCATAGATGGATCAACATTGGAAGGTAGAGAGACTTCAGACTCTTCTAGTGATAGGGACTCTGCAGCGGAGTCTACTGCATATTAGACTCATGAGATTGACGTATCTCATAAGTCAAATCAGTATGTTTGGATTTTCATTATGATTGGATTTGTGTGCTTTATGGCTATATGTTGAGTGATTTTCATATCCTTCAAAGTTAGCATCAAAAAAATAATATTCATATCCTTCAAAGTTAGCATCCAACAAAATGGGGATTTAAATAAATATTAACCTTCTTTAAAGTCTCTATGCAATTAATGGGGAGTGAAATAACTAATCACCTCGTACATTGTCTTCATTAAAAAAAATGGGGAGTCAAATCCCTAGAACCTCGTACTACATCTACATCCCAAAAAAGGTGAACTCAAAGAAATATTCACCTCTTGGAATGTCTTTAAAAGAAATGGGGAGTGAAATAAATATAAACCTCCTACATTGTCTTCATGAAAAAAAAATTGGGAGTGAAATATATATTTACCTCCTTCCATGCTTCCATCCCAAAAAATAGGCATTGAAATAGACATTCACCTTGTAGAAAATCTTCGTCACAAAAAATGGGGAAAGAAAAAAATATTCACCTTCTAGAATGTCTCTACCAAACGAGATGGGGACTGAAATCAATATTGACTTCCTACAATGTCTCTGACCAAAAAAATGGGGAATGAAATAAATATTCACTTCTTATAAGGTCTCCGTCTTCAATAATGGGTGAGTGAATACAATATTTCATGTTTCTCGAAATACAGTATACTTCCAAGAAATAAATGGTGAAGAATGGAAACAAACGTATGATCCTAAGGCTACTCATTTTTTTTCATCCAAAATTTGGAAATACAAGCTATTTTGATGAACCCCAAATTTTTAGATAAGAATTTCTAACCCCAAACCCTAACAATCCAAAAACAATATAGATTTTTCAAAACCACGGTCATAGGTAAATCCACGATTACAGATCCTCATCCACTTTTTTGGAAAAAAAAAGTTCCTGCTCACAGGCTCACAGGCTCACAGGCTCATACGCTAGCAACCCTGTTTTTTTTCAATCAATTTTTTTTCCAAAAATCAGCAAAAAATTACTATTTATAGTAAATTTTGCTACCTATGACCGTGTCTCCTATAATTGTGGATTTTCATGAAATCTCATATTTTTGGATATGAGATAATGTCATCTATACATTTGAGTTTTGGGATTTAGAGTCCGAAAGGGAGATTAAAAACAGGCCAAACAATTCAAATACAAAAGTAAGTGTGCCTTGTTCTAGAGGTTAGGACTTTTTTGGAGTTAATAAAATGAAAATGGGAAACTTTAAAAACTGGATAGAAAAAGAAAGTTTGCATATATATGTATTGTAAAGAAAGTCAATGTTCATGATTGGACTGCATCACTTCTTTATTTCATTTGCAGCACTTGGAGAAGAATACAACATGAATGTACTACACTCCAAATAACTAATCATATCTACTTTGAAATAATGATGATTCCTGCTCGAACTAGGAGTAGCTTCAACTCATTAAAGCTATAACTAGGTGCATGAATGAATTTGTCATCATGGATATCCATCTTGCAGAAGTACCTATACAAATAATACAAGTGCTTACAATTCACGTATTGCAGGGTTGTTCTGCCGGACATCGCGACGTCACGAAACGTCCAGTAGACCCTCCGCGACGTCTGTCGTAGCACAGGAAAGCACAATTCCTTCTCTAAGGCTTTAGAATGCACTAAATTAGCCTTAAAGTGACTCGTGTATCGTTCCCAAGAGATTTGGTCGAAAGTTGACGAAAGACCGGAATACGTTAGTGGTTATCACAACAAAACCCAAGCAAAAGACTGATCCGGTCTTGGTCTCCAACGTTCCTAAGATTTCCTTGGACCTGATTACCAGATCAATCCTTTATCCTTCCAAACTAAGTCTATCTATCTATACCTGTATGTTCACCACCTTGATGCTTACGCTCACTAGATATGGGACTAAAGACCGGATACTAGTAGCTGGTCCAATCCCTAGTATAGTAACCAAGTGTAAGTTTAACCTCGATAACAAGAGGGATCTGCTTGTTTGGGCGTTTAGGAAGGAAGCTTACTCCTACCCTTCAAGTTTTAAAGTGTCAGAAGTTCCACTTATGAGTAAAAAGAAACTACTACTACAAACAGACCGGAATACCTCACAACTGGACCGGGACTAATCCGACCCAGCAGGTCACGCAAGCACTCCTGCCTAATCCTAACAAAGACTACAACGACGGAAGAACCAGTTAGTCTAATCCCTGGTAGAATAAGGGCGGTAGCTTATGCAAGAGAATTGAATTTCCTCACTTAGTCCTTCTTTCTTCTACAGAGACCGGATCACCATTCAGTTGGCATTTGGCCGGACGCTCCCGATCTCAAACCCAGACTCTACAAGTGTCTATCTCTATCAAATACTCCCTAGACCTGTTTCAGAAAGCACTGTGGGATCCTGCACAAATTCCCTATCAAAACCGAATTCACTTTAAGTCCAGAGACCGGATAAACTGACCATCCGGGCACACACTTATCCACACAAGGTTGCAATCCTAACCATCACCATAAGACTTTGACAAGGTCCCATGCACACAATCCACTTCAGAGTGAATCAGAAAGGTTCTGACTTGTATTTGCAACACAAAAACTTGTGAAAGTAAGATAACATAATGCGCGCCCGGATTCAATTACGAACCGGGTTTAAATACTAAACTGCAAGAAAACCTAAAAGTGCAAATGGAATCAACACCAACCGCCAAGAATGCCACCTCACATTCCTCTACAACTTGGGTAGGTTGACTTCCACAAAACTACAAAAATACCAACAAAATAGGATCACAGATCCTACATATCTGGATCCGGTCTAAGTTCAAAAGTTCCTAACCTAAATATAACTTGGTTTAGCCGCCTTCCTATCTACCTGTAATTAATGCCCCCTATTTCCTCGCCTTCTTGAGAGGCGACGCACCTTTCCGGGCTGGCTGCTTCTTCGGAGATCGGTACATCTTGATGGGCTTGGGTTTCGGTTTGGTCTTACCCCGCGCCCTGGCCCTGGTCTTCGTGGTCTCTGCCAATGCCTGGTCCGCATCTGAGTACTATTCCGACTCATCACCGGAGTCGGTCTCTTCCTCCGAGTCCTCATCTTCCTCATCTGACTCCTCTTCCTCTTCATCCCGGGCCTTCCGCTTCACCTTGGATGTCTCCGCGGTCTTCTTCTTGAATCCGGTGATGGGCGGGTGGTGCACTATCTTGCTTTGCGGGGTCTGCTCCCCCACTCTCTCGGCAGTCCGGGCTGGTCCCTGGCTTGGTGACCCGGATCCAGATCCGGTCTTCAGTATAGAGCGGACCTGCACCGTTGCCTTCGCTTCCCCTCCGGTCTTTGGTTGTGTGATGACCGTGGGTGATGACTTGCTTGGAGAATCATCCAACAAGGTGATGAACTTGGTCTTCTCCCTTGGTGGTGTAGTTCCCCGGATTATCTCCCTCAACACAATCGGCTCGGGTTCCGGCTCCTTGGTCTTCTCGGGTTGAGAAACCCTGGGCTCTTCAATCCGGGCCGGTGGGACAGATTCCTCCTCCACTGCGTCGGTCCTGGTTCCCTCTTCCTTCGCCGGTTCAGATATGCCGGCTTCTACCTCGACAGTTGCTAGTGGTGGCTGATCCTTCGGTTGCTCCTTCTCCATCTTTGTCTCTTCCGGTCCTGAGACCGGAGCAGAACTAGCTTGGACCTCCGTGACTACTGACCGCCACTTCTCCAGCGCTGCCTCCATTTTCTTGTTGTAGGCCACCAGAGCTGTAAGCATCTGAGGACCCACCATCTTGCCTGCTTCCAAGACCTTCCTGTCGAAAAGCATGGCTTTGTTGACGACTTCACCCGGATGCGTGATGAACTCTCGGATTTCTCCGAGTGTGTTCTGGGCCTGTGTGGTGAGGCGTCTCTCTTCATCCAGCTCCTCCTGAGTGTGATGGAGCTCCCTCCTCAGGGCTGAGACCTGATTTGTTAGCCGGAGTACCTCCTCTCTGTCCCGACTATCATGAGCCTCCTGAATCAATTCTCCCAACACCTCCATGATCTTGGAGGGGGGAATAGAGCCTAAGGCTTGGCTTATGGCCCGCAATAACCCTCTCTCCTCTAGGTGGTACTTTCTGAAATCTTCCAGGTCTCGCAGGATCCTTAGCAAGGGATCCTATTCCCAGACCGGATCTAACCTCTGGGCTTCCCCGGCTACTACAGGGGTTTCTAGAGGTGGATCCTCTCTTCCTACCTCTGGAACCTCCTCTACTTCTTGTGTGCCTCCTTGATGCCCCTCCTGACTCTCATCCTCGGAGTCCTCCTCATCTTGGTCATTTTCAGCTTCCGGGTCTGCAATCTCATACTCTATCAATGCAGCCCCTACCTCGTAAGCTTCCATCTCCTTCTCTCTCAAGAGGTCTAACGAATGATACAGATGAAACAGGAATGGTGAAATGGGAGAGGGTTTAGATTTCCCAATTCCTTTCACCATTCGGTCCATCCGGTCCCTCATAACTAACCCCAAATCTATCTTCCTGTCTCCCGACAGTGCACCAAAGACAGTGTTGGCCACGGTGACCGTAATCCTACTAGGTCTATCCGGGTTCAAGATCGCCATCATGAACCGCAGTAGCCTCTTGTGTCTAGCAGACACACACTCTGCTACTGTAAAGCCGTCCTTCGGGTTGGTGGGCCTGCGGAACTTCCCTTGGTGGAATTTGTCCGTCCGGGTGCCCGTCGCATCTCCTCCTTGCTCGAAGGCGTACACCTTGCGCCACATCGCTGCACTCCACTCCTTTGGCAGCGCCCGGACCGTCCCTTTCCACTCGTTGGTCTGGCCGGCCAGTAGCTCCTCCACCATCGCCTCATCCTTCAGGTTCCAGGGGTGAGCCATGAACCCCTCGCAGCCCATCTGCCTGAGGTCTTCCTCCAGCTCCCTCTTGTCTTGTGCGTCAGTTGGCACGACCGGATTCACATTCCGGAAGGCTAGAATCCTTCCTTCCTGCACCTCTTCTGCCATCTCTCACTTGACGCCTACACAATCTAGGCGCGGTCCAACTTAACTAAACCTCCCGCGCTCAAGAACCTGTCAGCTAGCGTAGTGCTATTCGCTCAACTATGTACCAGACCGGATTGACAGTTTATCTATCCCTTCTCTCTGTCTGTAGACCGAATACTCTATCTCTGGCCGGAAACCCTTTCTCGAACTGCGTGCAAGAAAGTGGCAGGACCTGACCCTGCTTCCCTGGTCTTATACTTTTTCCCCCGGCATTAATTACTGACCGTTAGGTTTAAACCAGTCTGGTCACGTGGGAGAGATCCCGACGATCTCTAGACTCGGTAGCCACTCATTACCTATCCGGTCTCGGTCGCTAGGTGGGCGGAATCCGGGATTTCATACGCTGTCCCTTAACGTAGTTTCTGGTTTACGGTCTAGGGTTTTCCGGTTTCCGGTCTTGGTCCCAATTATGTGTAGAAACTAAGAAAACAAAAAAAAAATGGGGATTGAATAGATCCCTCTTCCCGTATTTTGCTTAAGAACCTGCTTAGGTGAATTCTAGGTTGCCACAACGTCCATAAAAGTCAAATTTACCTTTGACTTTTTAAAAATTACCACGTGGAAAATAATGCCACCTGGATGCCCGCGTGGCAAAAATTAGGGCGCATGCGGGTAGGGCGACCGCGGGTAGGGCGACTGCAGATAGGGCGAACGCGGGTCGGGGCGACTGCGGCTAGGGCGACCACGGGTAGCGGTTTAGCGTGGGGGCGACCGCGCTAGGGGCGACTGCAGGATTAGGCGACCGCGGCTCACCCGAAGTCGCCCCATGCGCAGCCGCGGTCGCCCTTCAAGGACCCGTGGTCGCCCCCCCACATCCGCGGTTGCCCCATCCGCACCCGAGGTCGCCCTACTCGGACCCGCGGTTGCCCCCTTCCAATACGCGGTCGCCCTAAGCCGCAGTCGCCTCTAGCCGCAGTCGCCCTGGCGCCACCCGTGGTCGCCTCTGATTCGCACGCGCCCTGGATTTTACCCGTACTCGCGCCTATAAAGCCGTGCTCGCACAAGGCATTGGTACCTTAATTCTCCATCGAGGCTCTTCGTCTTGCATCCTTCATTGGCTGCATGCATTAACTTCGGGTTGAATAATTACTTCTTTCTTCATCCATCCACGTTTCCTTATTGGTGTTTTGAACACCAACTTATCTCATGGCTACAGAGCAGACCCCGGAGGTGCCCCCCGTTGTTCCACGCAATACACGAATCACTTATGCTGCGAGGAAGTCTATACTAAACAAAAATCGGAAGCGCAGAGGCAATACTCATCGCAAGCGATTACACGTGCTGAACAATCCTGATCACCCCGCATTTAAAGGCTGGAGCGAGGAGGAGGAGCCTTGGTCAATTCAAATGTGCGAAGACTACATTGAATGGTGTCACATTGGGAAATTGTTTCCGGCATGGCGCCATCATCACAATCGGCACACAAACAAGGCGAACTTGAAATATTGTGAAAATCCAGCTTTTGTTCAAAGGTGCATCGAAATTTGGCAAGTCCTCTACAACACTCCTTTTGTAGAAAGGAATGAAGTCACGCTTTCCATTGCTCGAGGAGCGTATGCTGAGGTGGTTCTAAAAAAAGAAGTGGATTGGTCCACCATCAAGGAAAGTATGTATGTTTCACCTCCAGAAATTGGATCAATACCAAGAGGAGTCTTGAAGTTTCCGGAGGGTGGACTTGGACCAATTCGAAAAGATCCTTTCGATAAGAGTGTCATCGAAGTTATCACATCAGAATCTGAAGAAGATAGCGATTCCGATGGCACACATGCTCCAAGGCCAATACGGATTGCTCCACAAATTGCCCCTGTACCAGTAATTCAAGATCCAACTGTCAGAGGAGCTTCATCATCACGAGGACGGAAACCTAGACGCCCCTCTAAGGTTCCATGCTCGCCGAATCAAATCGGACTTGGATCGACCTCAGCAACAGTTCGCAGTCCATCATTACCACTGCAAAATGCGACCGATGTCTTCGACTTCGAACCAAATGATGAAACGCCTGTGGATGCGAGCGTTCCTGTTCTTTTAGCTCAAGGGGATTCAACCACGGCTCTCAATAAGGCTCTTGACCTCTTGAAGACCAAAGACACGACAATTGCTTCACTCCAATCTGATGTGAAGAAATTGCAATCAAATTTGGACCAGAAGAATGCTCTCATTTTAGAACAAGCCAAAGAACTTCAACGCCTTCGACAAAAACAACATGAGACGATTACTTTGTCAGATATGGACGAAGGTTTCATTGAACATGATCCTCATCATTTGGAGAGGGTCGTGGAAGACCTCACTAGCGGTCTCATTGAGTGTACTCCTCCTGGCAAGCGTGTCAAACGTTCTTCAGTATTGCCAGCTACGATTTTGCCTACCGTCACGGAAGATGCTATCATGGGGGCAGATGGTGTTCACAAGACTCAAGATTCACTTTCATTTCCATCACTTCCACTCCCAGTACCGGTACCATCTCCGAAGAAACTAGGCCTTCGAGAGGAAAACAAGATGCTTCATACACGATTGAATGAGTTGGCAGCAACATACTATCACTGGAAGGTTGCGTGCATTCTCTCCGTGGACAGATCACAGCAAGTTGCAAAGGAGTTGGACAAAATTTCAAAGAACTTCGTCGCAAATGCCCCTAAACGTGAGAATGGACTCACATCGTGGGCATTTATGGAGGACATGTTTCCTGAGAATATGCCTATGTTGAACACCCCTGGAAATGAAGGAATCAATTGGACACAGCTTGGTTGGGACCACAAAAACCAGATGTCGTGCCACGTAGATGAGAAACAACGACAACTTTTGTGGCCAAAGCCAGCAACTTTTGTTTTGGACCATACAAAATGTCCTATATGTCAAGAATCCTTCGGCCCTGAAGGAGGATGGGCACTTGGATCATGCGTGCACGTATACCATCTTCAATGTCTAATTACACAATGCCTCATACGGAGACGTTGTGTTATTTGTTCAGCCCCATTCCATGATCGTTTATACGCCTTGTTCAACTTGATGACATATATGCCGCCCTCTTGGGAACACACAGGTGACACAACTCCGGAGACCAGATTATGGGGCCGAGACCTGATTTGGAGTTGGCGACAAGGCCAACATGATCAAGAAAAGGGCACAGATAGTTCTCAATTGAATTGGGAAACTGACCCAGAAGAGATCGTGCAAGTTGCATCCAAGCTCATGGGAAACGGTCCACAGAACGAGGGACGAAGGGCATTTTTTTTCCAATGCCTTGGTGGATTTTTCGATAAACAATCACAAAGCTTCATGTAGGGACGTCATCCGGAATGTCACCGTTGGGATTTTGAAGGAAAAAGAGTGTGCGACCAGACTGCAAATGCCTCTGAAGAAGATCTTACTAGTATGGCATTGCTGGACTCTACATATGGGCCCTACTACACGAGTCAAACAGTTGACTATTTGTTGGAGAAACACTCTCCACAGACCATGAGGACCCTCCAAGCCTTGAAGGATTCCAACGTCTTAGAATCCATTCTAAATGCGAATGGACCAGCTTCACGCACTCGCGCCAAGCGCAAACTTGTGGTTGGAGAATCATCCAACCACGAGCGTGGTGAATCAAGCAATGCACATGAAGACCCAAATGTTTAGGGTTTAAGATGCTAACTATGGTTCTATAGCTAGCCTCGTAATCATCTAGGTCACTTGTGACTTTTCGTCATACTATATATATAAAAGAAGGCTCTTAGAGTCTTCTTATACGATAATACGATGGAACTTCATCACTATTTGCATTGTGAAGTATTAGCCTATGTGTTATTGTTATAGTTTTATTTGATGGATTCTAGTAGGTTTTCTTCATTAATTGTTATTTCATAATAATTTTGTGTTTATCTCTTTTTAATATATACTTTTTTTTCGGCTTTACCTTATTGTATAGAAATTCTATTGTTTGCACTTGTCTAAATAGTGAATGGCTTCATTTCTATAAATACGAATTGAATCTTTGTATTAAGGAAATTGATTTGTTTTTTATTCTTGTTTTATAACAAAGTACTCTTTCATGTTGGATCATGGAAAGAAGTAGCCTACGTCGGTTTTATTTTTGAATGAAAGAAAGGTACTTCGATCATTAAATCCCATACAAGAAGACCGCATTTTTTTATTCTAATAATTTATATGATAAATATCAAAAAATGAACAATGAGAGAAGTTGAAGGTTCAAATTTTTTTTTACATACATACTTTTATGGAATAATATAGACAAAATATGTCTCATGAATTTTGTTTTTCCATAATTCATTGTTCATTGACATATTAGAGGAAAATTTATTTTCCTAATTTTATGTTCTTTGAAAACCATAGGCAAATGTATTTGTAAACCTAGGATTGTACAAATATAGATTCATTTTTCAAAAAATCATGTATTATTTGAATTCTCTACAAAGTCTAGAATCCATGTTATAATTAGAAATCATATAATTTGAAACCAAATCAACACACTTCAGACATCCATTAGGTATAATAAATGAATTTTTGAAGGAAATTTCTAAGCCAAAAAAAGGGTTGAATTGAAGTTCAATTAAATGTCCAAGAATTGATTTGACATTTGGATCTTTATTTCAAAATTTATGGATAAAAAGGAGAAATAATGTTGAAGTTTTTGGTAATTTTTTGGCCTTTGAAGCCTTCTATGATTTTTGCACATTACTTTTGATCAGAAGCTTGAAATCTCAATTCTCAAACGGATCTTTGGAAAAAATAAGTGAACTTTGTCACACAATTTTTTTTAGAAAGTTCTCTTTTTATCAATGACTGTTAATTTACTATGCCAAAAAGATTATCAAAGTTTACTAAAAAATATCATAATTTTTTTATTATTACCACAACTGGAAATTGGAAATGTACCTAATCTATTTTTCTTAAAACTCCACTTTCATTCCACCATAAAAACATGAAGTATTTCTTCTAGCAAATGAATGTAATTAGTATTTTGTATTCTCCATTTATAGGCATTGCATCTCGGAAAACTTTATTTCGAACTTTCGATGGCCATATCTTTCAATCTGTCCGGTCAAACTTCCTAAACATTTCACCACATGATCTTAGGCAAGCAAAGTACAAGATCCTACGGTTGGATATTATGGAAAAAAAAGTCTTCTTTTGGATGAATGCAACAGAAATGGCACCACAAAGTAATTTTTCGAAAAATTTGACATTCTTCCTTTAGAAGTTAATCATTATTGGTTCTTTTTTATAGATAAACATTTGTCATTACAATGTCCTAACTCCTAAACAACAGAAAATAATTGATTTTATATTGATTTGGGTAGGGTTTTCAATTGGTGGAACAATTATTCAAGTGGTTATGTCCTAAACTATCATAATACTATTTCACATCTTCAATAAAATATCCTCACGACTTGCACATTTTTTCCAAAAATTGCTTTTTACATTAATTACCAAAAAATTACATCCTAAAATTAGACACATTTGTCCAAAACGCAAAATCAAAGCACAACCCTATAATACTTCACTTCAACGTGTGGTATTACAAAAATCTTCTTCTTTGGGTTCTGGACCTATCTCTTCAAGGTCTTTACGAGTAACACCTCGAGCTGTAGTACGCACTTTCCACTTCATCCAAGCGTGCTCAAATTTAATTTGTGAATCCAATTGTCCCACCTCTTTCATTGATTCCACAAATTTCTTCTCATGTAGCTTTACAAGCTTCCGCAATACTGATACTTCTTCTTCTGTGGTACCGTATTGAGGAGCCATAGCGAGAAAATCTAGCTCTGAGGCACATTGTAGAGCAGCAACGTAGTTGGTCTTTTCTTCCTCATCTATTTACCGATTGAGGACTCTTACGTCATTGTGCACCCGCCAACGTTCGCGTTCAAGAATTCTCAATTTTTGTTGAAGTATGGCATACACGTCCATTGGGTGTCCACGCTTCTCTTGTTTCTTCTTGTAATAAAGATCTCTACTTTTTTTCATAGAAGCTAGGCGCTCATCATTTTCAGAGATGGCCCTATGTATGGCCTTCATCTCTTCCTTCAACATAGGGATGGTGTGTGCAGTTGTGCCAGCACTAAGTTCCAATGCTCTTATTTGGCGCAATTCTAACACATGTCTTTTCACCAAATCCAAGGCCTCAATTGCTGAATCTAATTGAGCTTGGATAATGTCCACACTCTCTTCTCCATCACCTACTCTCCCATCTTGGAGGCCTTCAACAATTTTTTGGCCTACTTCCATATGCTCATGACCCTCCCTGACTTGTTTTGGGATGTTTGATGGAGTCCCTCGGTCCTCCACCTTTCTTTTGCCTTTCTTGGCAAGTTCCAACTCCAAGGCCTTTTTTTGGTCGCCCATGCCAACATCCTCATCGTCGCTCTGGAAATTATACCCATCGTATTCATGGGTGTGTTCATCCGAGCTAGAATTAGGCGACCATACTACGTCTTCATCGAAAACAGCTAACTTCCCAGGCTTCACTTGTGCCAATGACTTCTTCACATCAATTGTTTCACCTTCTGCCACAATAGATGCTTCTTCCACATGGTCTCCAACTAGAAGCTCCTTCAATGTTGACCAGTCCACTTTTTTCTTCAATATGTTTTCAGCATACACCATTTGGACCAGGAAGAAACAGAAATTGTCGTTTCTATATGGCTTGGTCTCCCCATACAACCTCATCCATACTTCCAAGCATCTGAGTGTGAAGTCTTCATCTTTGCAATATGCAAGATTGGCCTTGTTTTGCCCCAAATGAATCTTGTGGCGCCAATGTGGAAACAACTTGTTGATGTGGCACCAATCAACATATTTGTTGACTGTTTTGTAAGTCCAAGGCTCAGGTTCAGTCCTCCAACCCAAAAAAGCCTTGATTTTTGGATGTTGAAGGAGAGGCACTCGCTTCTTGTGACATTTCCCCTTCCTTTTACGGTCCTTGTCTCGAGCTGCCCTCTTCTGTGGTGAAGTCAATGGTTTGCCTGTACTAGGCTGGGCTGCTCCAGTCTCATCTTCTATAACTATTGCTACCTGAGTACTATGCTACTCTATGGTTAACTTAACTAATTGTTCTACGACTAAAATGTTCTTTTCTAAAAACCTAAATCCCTAGAACAAGCAAACTACACATTTACAAACCTATATGCATTTACAAAATGTTTTTTTTATAAAAAAAAAAAGGCACATACTCATACATAACAGTATGCCAAGCATGTGCAGAGCTCGAGCGCAAAAATGGCAAATCCCGACGTGAAGTATGGAATCCCTTGCTCACGGGCACGCAATCAGCCACATCTAAGTGGGTGAAGGTCAATGCGCAAAGCAAGGGAGGTGGACTACGGGTCGGGGCGACTGCTTAAGTACCCGCAGTCGCCTAGGGCGCGTGCGCAAGGGCGACTGCGCATTCAAGGCGACCGCGAGTCCAGGAAGGTGCGCGTTCGTGGGGTGCGACCGCGGGTGCGCGACCACGGGTGCGCGTTTGCGGGATGGGCGACCGCGCCTTCGGGGTTGGGGCTTCTAGTTCTTTTGTTGTTTTAACACCTTCATTATCAAATATTATAGTCTTTCACTCTATAAGTGATATATTTTTTTTCCTATGCAACCTTTGATGATAATGTTTGTCATTTCTAATCAAGAGTGAAATAATAAAAACTTATGAAAATGTTTACATTCCGTTTTAATGAAAGCAAATTCGAAGGAGTTCAAAATAGGCCCTGGCCATTTACTGGTTAATGATTAGTTCAGTGACTTCTACGAAGTTAGCATCCCCTAAAGTCGTGAAGTCCCAAATTTGTAAGAATTTTGTATGGTTGAAATCGAAAAATCCTTTGTGTTGTAACTTTCTATAATCTTTGAAGATAATAGTTCACCAAAAAAAAGATATCTATTTTCAATAATTTATTTCTGAGGAACCTCTCATGTATCTAGAAATGGTTTCGCAAGTAGTTAAAAAATAGTAGTCTTCTTCTATATTTACGAAAAAAACAAATTTGATACTGTATTAAAAGGTTTTAAAACTATTCAAATTATATATGATAAGGGAAATAAATTGTAAATAGGCAAAGGTAGAAAATTATTGTACATGCCAAAATGGCAAAAAAGTGTTGATGGAATAACATAATTGACCATCCCTATGGTTTAAATGATTTCTAAACAACATAGTTCAGTACTATCTATCATTTTCTTCCTTCTTTGAAAATATTGCAAACAAAACAAAATAAAGGAATTCAATCTATAATAGTATATAAGATAAAGAAGTTAAATATACCATGAATAAATGAATTCACATCCATTCTTCCAAAATGTAATAAACAAATTATTGTAAAGCATGATGACAAACTCCATTTCCTCATCCAAATATCCAATATGTCAGTAAGCCAATCTAAAATCATTAAAGAAAATAAAAAAATATAGTGCCTTTCAATATTTTCTTGGTTTCTCCCATTACAAATTTATAACTTCATTTTGACATTCAAACTTAACCAATTAGCTATTCATAAAAGGTAACAAAACCGAATATTTGGAATTAAATTTCGTTTCCATTCAAAATTTCTAAATTGAAATCTTGTACTTTATTCAAGATCTATAGCAAAACTATCAAACATGGAATGGCACAAGAAACTTCTCTACACGTAAAGCCATTAACTCCTTAATGACAAAGCGCCAAGGCCTATTTTGAGCTTCTTGGAATTTGTTGTAAATTGAAAAAATTGTCTACATTTTGACAAGTTCGACAACTTTCTTTTAATTAAAATTGTTCAAATTCTAATTCAAGTATTCAACATGTTAGATCTTTCAAAGAATTTTATGTTGTAGACCATTTATCGTAAGTTCAAGAAAGACTAGGGTGGCCCGTGCCGTTGCCACGATCTAAAAGAAAAGAAAAAAATATTTTTATAAATGTATAAAAACTTCAAAATTCAATAACTTTCATTTCGTAGGTTGGAACACCGTGAATCAAAGCCCGTGCACCCCTCCTCGCCGAGGGCTTTCCGACGGTACCAAACAGGCACCCGGGGGACTCACGGTCCGGGAGATCTCAACGTAACATATAGAAACTTCAAAATTCAATAACTTTCATGCCGTAGGTCAGAACACCATGAATCAAAGCCCGTGCACCCCTCCTCGCCGAGGGCTTTCCAATGGTACCAAACACGCACCCGGGGGACTCACGGTCCGGGAGATCTCAACGTAACAAACATCCAAACAAACAAACAGCCTATCTTCATAGGAGGGTTGACCGGTTTTGGTACACTTTGGCCATAGTACTCTTGATTTTCCGGGAGTACTTTCAAAATACAAAAACAATTTTTAAAAAATATAAAAAATATAGAGAATGTATATTTCTTCTAGAAGAAGATATCTGATGAAGGAAAAGTGTAGAAAAGGTTTCTAAGTAGGTGAAGTGGTGAACTAGAAAAATACAAATGGCTCATGGAAATAGGCACTTTTATTTTTCAATTTGTAAAAAATAGGGAAATTGGCCAAATTGGATCTTAACATTTTTATAAAACCTATATATGTGTAAATTTTCAAATTTTATAAATCTTTTATTATCATTCCATAAATAGAAACATCTTCCCAGAAAATTGGAATCATTCTAATTATTTGGTATTTTCTATCATACATTCACACTATAATTCTAGAACTCTAGGTTTAGGGTAATATTTTTCAGATTTATAATAAATAAAATTTGAAAATAAAATTAAAGTTTTCTTTGTGTATTAAGAATGAAGACTTAAATTAGTTTTGCCCTATCGGGAATTTGTCATTGAAAATTTCGAGTAAGTACATTATGTCCCCCTTTGCCCTTCAAGGATTAAGTATTGAATATTAGTTTCTTTTAAGCTTTCTTCATAAATTCATATTTCATAATGATCAGAAATTTTTAATAGAAAATTCAAATTCTGAATACATGCACTAGTCAATCATGTCAATTCATCTCTAATTCATCTCTAATCTAAAAAATCACCTAAAAATCTTTGCATGTAAGGATTGAGGAGCAAAGAAATGGAGGATACAATTATCAAGGACTTTTTAGTTTCACTATACGGATAAAGGCTCATCATATTTTATTTAATTACTACCAACTTGAACTCTTGAAGTGAATGAAGTCTCAAATGTTTGGGTCCTTTGTTGCTTGAAGTCCCATATCTCTTAAGTCTATTTTAAATCTTTAAGGATGTAAATTACTAGAGGAAAAAAATCCCTTATACTATAGAGTACTATGGACAAAAAAAACCTATAACATTTTGGGAATTGTAATTTTACTCAATATTGTCTATTATTGGGAAAAAAAATTGCACACTAAAGGGCCAACAAACATGTCAATGTCATTGACTTCAAGCAATCAAGTGACTATTTAAAAATATGACAAAATATTTTTAAAAAAAATAAAAATAAAAAATGACAAAATAATGAAAATCCTTTAACACAATTTAACAAGTAATTTGAACACGTTCACTTTCAACGACACTAGTATGAGAGCTTGCAACAAAGAGCTTGTGAGCTAAGAGCCATGACTCCATGAGGCATGAGCATGAAATTTGTGAGCATATTAAGGGTGAATGCACGAAACACTTGTACTATTTGTTGCGTTTTTTTGGGTTGACCGCTTTAAGATGGCTCTAACTTTTGAATAAAAAACTAAGTGTCCAAAATAAAAAAACACTTCCTCGATATCTTGACTCAAATTATTATTCTTATTTCTTACAAATTAAAAAAAAACATTTGATATTTAAAATTCAATTTTGTTAATTTGTCACACTTTGACATTGTGGGGTTTTTAGTACTATTTAGAACCCAGAAAACCGAATTTTGAGTTGAATATTTGAGTGGATATTCTATTAGTAGACTTGTAGCTTATCTCCAAAGGAATTATAAAAATAGTCATTTTTTGGATGTATAGAAGTCCACAAAGAGACCTTCTTTCTACTTGCTTTTTGAAACATATTAAACATTTTTTTGGTGATTTTCTTGGTCAAGCCTTATCACCAAAAAGTCTTCTCAAATGGCCAATTTTTAGATTTCATTAAATTTGTTTTTTCTATTTTTTACAAATTAAAATGTTGAAGTTGTATTTTTCTTCACTAGGATTTTGGACATAGAACACATAGAATTCCGGTGAAGAAAATACATACTTCAATGTTCTAATTAATAAAAAATAAAAAACATTTTTGAAAATAAAAATAAAAATTGGCCATTTGAGAAGATTTTTTGGTGATAAGGCTTGACCAAGAAAATCACCAAAAAAATGTTTAATATGTTTCAAAAAGCAAGTAGAAAGAAGGTCTCTTTGTGGACTTCTATACATCCAAAAAATGACTATTTTTATAATTCCTTTGGAGGTAAGCTATAATTCTACTAAAAAAACATTCTCTCAAAATTTCAGCTCAAAATTCTTTTTTTGGGGTTCTAAATAGTACTAAAAACCCCTAAATTGGAATATGTGACAAAAAATTGGGGGCTATTTAAAAATAGTAAAATATTTTTTTTAAATCTTCAAAAATTCTAAATGATGTATAATAGTTATGAGTACCCATTTTTAAAAATTTGAATCATTTGGAGCTAAAAAACATAAGTTATGGCTAAAAAACTAGTCACCACAAAACATGATGCAACACAGCAGTACAAGTGTTTCATGCAATCACCCATAAAGCCTGCGTAATATATTATTTCCCCATACTCCCCAAAAAGGTGATCTTATGGACTTGATACAAACATGTCATATGACATTTCAACTCACAGTGAAGACAAATTTGACTCCAAGATAAATTATATTTTAACTTTTAAAATACAATGCATGGAAGGCAATGGTATGTACACTTTGTTTTGCCAAAGAAAAATTTATATATTCGTGTATAGTAATACAAAATGATAGGCTCACATTGTTGCCAACAATTTCTTCTAATAGCTCAACAATTTGCCTTCAACTAATGCATTCATCACTACAGGGGGGAATCGTGCAATACAAATGTTGGAGGCTTCATATACCATGGAGGCCCCAGGACCAAATTCACCACCTCTGTACATGTTGGTCTCTCCTTCAGATCTTCATTTTTGAGTTGGCCCACCTTCATAGCAAAATACCTACATGCATCCATCATTGTGAATGTCTCTTTGTCAAAAGGATACATATCCCCAATCTTCATAGCTTCCACCAGCTTTCCAATAGAATACGAGTCTGACTGCTTTGTATATTTATGCCTCAATTGCATAATTGGTATGCTTGTATCCGAATTAGGTGGTCCAAATGTATAAAACAACTCTGGAGCCACCCACCATCGTCCCTCTTGTTGCTTCCGTGTCTCTTCCTTGGTAGGATATCCATAATGCGATGGGGCTTTTTCGTTTACACGGCTTGTAATTCCGAAATCACAAATCCCAATGTTGATTATTTCATTTGAATAATCAGGATAGTGCAACAATACATTTCTCGGAGATAAATCGTTGTGTAGCACTGATGATTGGTGCATGAGGTGAGTCACATACACCAAGGTCCATGCCAACTTTGCCTTATGCCTTCGAAAAAGGCTAACTTCCTTTTGTTTCTCTTCAGGAAGTTCTCTGATTCGATGCACTTCGTGCCATTCAGTAGTTCGTGACACCAGCTTATCCACATTCAGTAAGTCACCCAAATGACCTCCATTCCACCACAATGTATACGCTTCCATGGTAATTGAGTTTAAGGCAAAAAACTTAATTAAGCCTGCATGATTTAAAGGGCATGCCAAGGCCTCTACGGACCGCTCCACCCGTTGATCACGCAAGTCCTTCGTTTTTGGCATTTTCCCCGCAAGAGCAATATTTGGTGGAATGGTATCTAGACCTGTTATTCGAACCTTTCGCACCTTTCCGTGGCCACCTTCACGAGAAAAACCACCGAGGGCCTCAACCTTTGCTGTGGGTGGAATCCATATGATACTCACTCCACCATCTCTTGCAAATGCAGCCTTCACAGCGTCATTTTTCCACTTGAAACCCCTCAATCCAAACTTTGACAATCTCTTGGACGCAGTATGCCACCACTCCATCTTCGCACGGAATTCCTTTGCCTCTTCATCTTCCACTCGTCCTGTGGTTGGTGCACGGAACTCTATCATCAATTTCTTGGTATTAAAAGTTACTGCCTGAATAGTATCAGTCATCCAATCACAAAATCTGGAATTGTACGTTAAGTCCACGTCTTTGAAGTCCTCTGATTCATAACACTTGCTTAAGATTCGGGCCTCCAAATCCCCCGTCAGCTTCTCCGTGCCTGTTCCAGCATCCCTCAAATAGTTTGCCTCCAAAAATTGTACACTTTTGCCAGCGTACCATTGAAGGCACACCTCGTATGCATACTTCGTATAACTTGAAGGAGGATATGTTGGATCCTTATCATGAGCAGACCTGGATTTCTTTTTCTTCAATCGAGCTTCATTCCCTGTTGTTTCGCTTGTAAATATAGGCTCTAGAAAGTGTTGTGGATCATCCAAATCCCAAAGGGATTTTCGCCTCAAGGTACTGGTACCCTCTGTGGGATTAGGCATTTCTGAGAATATTGGATGAGTATCCAAAACACCTTTGTGCCTCACGTCGCCATCTTCTATTGGGTTGGACATTGCGTGTAATCGAAAGCTTTACCGTAGCTTTGAGGAATTTTATAGATCAAAATGACAAAAAAATCCCCCCAAAATCGAATAAAGGACCCCGGCCCACGGGCATGCATTCAGCCACTCCAAGGCGGGTGAAAGACAATGCGCAAGGCCGAGGCAAGATGGCGAATGCGGTCCCGGAGACTGCTTAAGTACCCGAAGTCGCCCCAGGCGCGTGCGGATCCAGATGCGACCGCGGGTAGGCGACCTCGGGTGCGTAGGGCGACCGCGGGTAGGGCGACCGCGACTGGGGGCGACCGCGACTGGAGGGCGACCGCGGCTGGGGGTGACCGCGGCTGGGGGGCGACCGCGGATGGGGGGCGACCGTGTTTGAGGAGCTCCCTTACTCTGAAGAAAGAGCTTCCTCCACGCAAGGCCGGGAAGGAGGTGTTTATATCGCAAGGCAGTATCAAGGGAGTTGAGAATGAGAATGTGGTGGAAGTTTTGCTCGGGAAGGCAATTGTGCTGTGCACTGCCAAGTGTCGAGATAATCCCGTATCGTCGGAGCTGCAAGTGAAAAGTGCTCATCATGTTTTCAATCGAGTTTATGATGTCTACAACAAAAAACTTCTGAAGATGGATAAAATCGAGAAATGTCTCGTTGAAACTCGAACTTCAACCCTGCTGATAAAGCATTGCGGGACACTGGATGAAACCTATTTAGTAAATAGAATATTCTCTTAAGGGGCGACCGAGCCTGGAATGGTAGTGTGTTCTGACGCAACTTGTGGCACTGGCGATCGCCCTTGAGGCGCGGTCGCCCCTTACCCGCGGTCGCCTTACTTTCAGGGTTTGCAAATTTTGTTAAGCTTCTTCATGCAGAGGGCTTGCCCCTTTGGTTCAAAATAAATAAATAAATTGTGAAGCGTGGTCGCTCTAAAGGCGGTCGCTTTACATGACAACTAAAAATTTGTCATTAGGGAATAGTTTAATGTATTGTATCCTAGTTTTTTAGTAAATGGAAAATCTCATTGTACTAAAATCTAACATTTAATAGAACAAAGCATTTGAGCCAAATGGAGTGAAGAATTAGAAGAGGTTATACCTTTGCCAAACTAATGCAAATCTTTGAATGCAATTCAATGAACATTCTCCAACTATGAATTTTAAACCTCTAAGTGATTTGAATTTTGTTTTATCCATAATTGCTCTTTTGAATACAAGTAGTAGATTTTGAGGAAAAAAATGAATTGAGGCAGATATAGTTGTAGTATCCTATATTATGCTAGTTTGAAAAGTGGTGGAGGAAATTTCAAATTTTTCTACCATGAGAATTACCTTGCTATTAACATTTGAATTGGTTGAAATTCTTTTGAGGGCCGTGACATGTAAGAAAATCTGGAAGTTGCCCTTCATACAATCACATTTATATAAAACAATTGCCGTAATTGCCGTAAATGGTGGTGCTTATTTATACCAATGTTTAGAGGCAATTGATAATATACTTGAGAACTTTTTAACCATTTGGAAGTGTATAACATTTTGGGAAAACATAGCAAGTAGATAGGAATATTGAATGATTTCAAAGACTAAGTTGTTAGTAGTTCAATTCTAGAATTGAAAATGCTAATTTCAATGGTTCAAATTTCAAAGAATTATCCTACACATTATATTTTAATTATTGTAATAAATTTTGAATATTGAATTAAATGAAGAACTTTACAAACCATTGTACAATTTTTTATTTTTTATTTTTTGAACAAATGGGAGATCTATTGCATCCCAAATCCCTCTTAAAACTTGTGACGGATGCTACTATATGAGCCTAAGAATGTGAGTCCCTAAGACTAGAAGACGATTCACTTATAATATACGTGTCTGGATCATAGAAAAGAGATTTCTAGTACACTTATGTTATACACACTTATATTATAGGGTATATGTTATAAACACGTTGAAATATTCTATAGTTGTGGCATACCTATTTATACTCTCTTGATCCATAATTCCATAAGTGATAATATTATATTTTCTTTACCTTGATAATCTCTGCATTTACCTAGTTAGAACTTGTACGCTTATAATTTTAAGGAATTGTTAAAGTGTATAAGAACTTGTCCTATCTCAAAAAACTAAAGAGGATTGATATTAATTTGTAAAGGATAAAGGCAAGGATTAGAATAGAAGAAAACTCAAAATAATCCTTGATATTTTAATAAGATTATAACATATTGTTGGACAATAATACCATATACAATACCTACGTTTTAGAATATTTAGATCCTAAAATTTTTCCACTTTGAATTTAGATTTTGTAATACTTTATTTTTGAAATGAATTTGCAAAAAATAAAATTAAATATGTATTTGAAAAAATGGAAGAACTATTGCATTAAGATGAATCCAATATACAAAGCGGCCAAGCTTGAAAAGGGCCGAAAGGCTAGATAGAAAAGGAAATTGAGCACTAAAATCCCCCCCCTTCATGTTCCAAATGATGATATCATCAATCCTGTGACCAATAACTAAGGAATCTTTCAATATTTGATCTACGATTTCACCCTAAAGAAAATAATGTTTTGTTCTCTCTAAATAGTTATTTAAGTAGAGGTTGATTTAAAGTTGACCCCTAACCTCAACTACTAATAGCTTAAAAATTTAATTTTTTTCCGAGAATTCCAAAGGTGAGGTTATATCACTTAACATCTTTTGAATGAGTATTCCAAATAAGGCATCACAGAATTTAATGCATATGAGTTTATGCACAACAAGAACCAAATTTTTTATAAAATAAAACAAATTATTGGATTGAATGAGGTTCCCAATGCAAACCTCTTTTGAAAAAGAGGGAAATTGTTTTTTTTTATGAAATGAGGTTTGCAATGTAAACCACGCCAAAAAAAGAGGGAATTGTGTTTTTGAAATAAATGAGGTTTCCAATGGGAACCACATCCAAAAAAATGTGTTTTTGAGTGCAATGAAGTTCTCAGTGGGAACCCTTTAAAAAAAAGGGGTTCAAGATAAATATGTTTTTGAATTAAATAAGGTTCCTAATGAAAACCCTTACTAAATAATTAAGATATTAGTTTTATAATTAAATGAGGTTTCTGATGTGAACCTCTTAAAAGAAAATGCACTTTTGAATTTAATGAAGTTATGATGGGAAACTTTCTAAAAAAATAAAAAAATATGTCTTAGAATTAAATGAGGTTCCCAATAGAAACCTCCCACAAAAACAAGGCTAATGTGCTTTTGGATTCAGGGTCTTTCACACCATAATCATCATATTCTAAAACCCAAAAAAGAAATTCATGTTTTATTATGCTCTTGGATGTTGATTGGGGGTCGTAAGGAAAACAAAGAAATGATGTGATTTTGTATTTACAATGGCTCTCAAATGTCACCTTCAACTTAAATAAAAAAACAATAAAGAATAGACATGCTTCTATATTTTTTTATGTAAGCAATATGGATCCAAAAAAGAAGGTTGAATAATACTTAGTAGTCCACTTGGTAGTTATTTTTATATAGAATACTTTTGCAACAATTTCTTTAGTTAGATATTTTTCCCACCAAATTAGATGGTGTACAACTTTGGACATCATTATTAATCTATATAAAATGAATCTCAGCTTCCTACGCTCAAAAATTACACACCAAATATTGGTGGAAATGTATACCATTGCATTTTAACTTATATAGGCATTCAATTACATTATTGAGCATTTAGCTTTGACATACTTCAGGTCATTACTGCACTATTGTAGTTGAATTCATGATTTTTTTTTATTGATACTGAGATTTTTCTTTTCATTCCTACAATGCATTTTTCTTTCAAGCCTTTCATTGATTGTGTTATTTTTATATTTATTTTCTCATGGAATTTTCTCCAAATGAGCATTCTTTAGTTAATATGATTTCCCTTTTTATTTTTATAAACTTTTATTTTTTGAAAAAATGGGCATTTCCTTGTTCTTTTACACACCATTTCTTCCCATGAATCCTTTTTTTAGTTCACATCGGCTTCCTTTTCATTTCTACAACTATTTTTCAGAGGGCGAAATCCAAAATTCAGATTTCCTTGGTGAACAACCTGTGGTCGCCCAAGTCAGAAGGCGGGAAATTCAGAAATAAATGACCTCGTAAAAGGACCCGCGGTCGCCCTACCCGCGGTCGCCACTACTGTGAAGGACCCGCGGTCGCCTTTCCCGTGGTCGCCCTTCGCGCACTCGCCCAGGCGCGGTCGCCCAGACCGCAAAACAGGTCCTTCAAAGGACCCGCGGTCGCCCTCGTGCGGTCGCCCTTCCCGCACTCGCCCCACCCGCAGTCGCCCTCGCACGGAACGCACGCGCCCCAGGCGACATCGGGTTTATAAGTGGTCGCCCCATCCGCATTCGCCCACTTGCAATTCCAGCGCTGCACACTGCTCTGTCACCCGCTTCTCGTGGCTGACTGCGTGTCCAGTACTTGGTTTTTTTTTACTGTGATTGTGTGGTTCGTGCATCTATTGGGGCAGCTATTGTCGCATTTTGGTATTTCTTAATACCTCCATCTACTTCAATCCAATGGATGCCACCCGAAGGAACCGTGAAGCCAAAGGCAAGATGCAAAAAAGACAACGACACGTCCTTGTGGACTCTAATGTCGTGGCTCATGGAGGTTGGGAGAGGATCGAAGGCTTTTGGACCGCGACCACTTGTAGGGCATTTGTACAATGGTGCCACATCGATAAGCTTTTCCCCTATCATCGACACAAAATCCACTTGAAGTCAAACATGGCAAATCTTCATGCTTGCACTCACGATGGATTTGTACAAAGATGTATCGAAGTATATCGATACTTGTACAAGACACGAAGTGTGCCTCGGAATGAAATTCCCTTGTTTCTGTGTGAGATGGTGTACGCGGAAGTTATTCTTCGACGAAGGGTGGATTGGAGCACCATTAAGGGAGCAAAGCTTGTCCAAAAACCGTCAACCAAGGACATTCCTAGGGCGGGTCCCTCCCAAAACCCACGTGAAGGTTTAGGGAAAAAGATTTTCATCAAGAATGAAGTTCCGAACAATGAGTTCGTGTGGTCGGATCACGAAAGTAGTGAAGATGAGTTGATGGATGTTGGACTGCCACATGTGGGTGAGACATTGGCTAATTTGGAGCCTTTGGAGGAGGGGGAAGTGGAGGCGGGCCCCACGTTGACATTGCCTTCATTGGAAGGGATGCCAAGAATTGAAGGATCTGTTGAAGCTGCAAGTGTGGAGGCCAACGAAGATATTCCATTGAACGACTTTTATAAAGTTCAATTGAAGAGTGTGCTTGAAGAGTTGGATAGAGCAAATGAAGAGAAAAGGACTTTGGAGGAAGGGGCAGTGACTGATACTTCTGATGATGTTCCAACCCTTCAAGCCCTCATTGAATCGGGACGAATTCAGTTGTCCAAGCAACATGAGCAAATCTTGAACTTGGAAGCATTCTATCTGAACTTCTCCGTTTCAGGGGGTGAAGGTTCTAGTTCTTCAACTAACAAATTTGTAGAAGAACGATTGGCTAAACTCAAGGAAGATTGTCACATCGAAGCTGACTGCTTGGAAAATGAAAAAAGATCTCTTGAAGGTGCACAATCAAAATTACGTGACCTTCAGAAAATGAAGGACAAAGCCCCTCTTGATCGTATTGTTGATATACAAGATTCTGAAGATCATGAGAGGCAACATGAGACATTGAAGTTGGAAGCAGAGGACCTAAAGAAGAAGTTAGCCCATGCTCTCGCATTGGAAAGTGATGTGGCCGGGGAAGTGGAGAAGAAGAAGATGAATTTGCTCAATGCACTGAATTTGAAGAAAGAGTACATGAAAAATAAATGGTGGGATTTTCCTCTTCAATCCAATTTGGATAGTGCCTACAAGGAGGCGAAGAAAGACTTGGAAGCTAAGAAAAGGCTAAAGACAGATGAACAAAGCAAGTAGAATGTTGTATGATCTTTTGGGGGGCTAGCAATGCTAGCATTTTTTGGAGGACTTATGACTTTTGTAAACATCTATATATAAAAAGGCTACTATTATTTTTTAGTATTATTTTGCAAACTTGGGGTGTTTCATTTCTATCATTGATGTGTATGGATGCAAAAGAATTCATATTCCTTTGTTTGCATGTTGATGGGTTTTTTTTAAACATCCAAAATGCTCATTCAATCTTTCAAAAAGCATCTCCATAAAATGCTCAATATGTAATATGTAGACATTTCAAATTTTTATGAAGAAAGTGTCCATATCTAAATTTCATAAAATAGATGTTTCTTTCAATTAATACATTTTTGTACATGCAACTTTCATATTCCTTTTTAGTTTTTAGGAATAGGATAATATTTCATATGCTTCATCAATTTTCTTTAAATTATAAGCATACAAATTTAAACTGTGCATATTAGAGGTTATGAAGGTAAAGAAAATAGAATATTATCACTTATGGATGACAGATTATAATGTTTGATCACGACTTCACGAGTGTGTTAAATTTACAAAACACATGCACAGTCTTACAATCCTCTTTTCATATGTTCAATTTTAAAAATTTGGTCACCGAAAAAATGAGATACAAACATTGGAGATGCATACATTGGAGACGCATAACCCCAATAAGTTTTGGGCTTTGAAATAAGTGCTCTACAAATTTTCAAAATAAATTTAAAATGTGAATTTCTTAATTTGATTTTGTTACTAAAATGCTAGCATGAGAAGATAGAAATGCAAGTATGTAAGCCTTGATTATAGATATAAGTAGGTATCCCACAACTATTGAATATTTCAATGTGTTTATAACATATGCACCAATAATATAAGTGTGTATAGTATAATCAAACTAGAAATCTCTAATTATAAAAAGTTTCTATGATTTAAACACCTATACTATAGGTGAATAGTCTTGGGGATTCACATTTTTAGACTCATATAGTAGCATCTGTCATGATCGTTAAGAGGTATTTTGATTAAGAGTTGTTAGGGATTTCCTAGTTTTCTAATCAACAAATGCACAATAAATTCTGTAAAGTTCTTCATTTAATTCAATATTCGAAATCTATAACAAAAATTGAAATATTAGATGCAGGATAATAATTACCATTGGAATTGGCATTTTCAATTCTATATAATTCAACTCTTAACAACTTACTATTTGAAATCATTCTATATTCCTATGTACTGACATATATTTTCCAAAAATGTTATACACTTGTAGTTTGCCTAAAAAAAATTTCAAGCATCTTATGAATTGCCTTTGAACATTGGTAATTTGGTATAGAAAAGAAACACCATTACGACAATTATTTTATACAAATGTGATTGTATGAAGTGCAACTTCCTAGGTTTTCATACATCACAAGGCCCTCAAAAGAATTACAATCAATTCAAATGTTAATATCTTGGCAATTTTCATAGTAGAAAATTGGTTAACTTTCCTCCACATCTTCTCAAACTAGTGTAATATAGGATCTTACAATTATATGTGCCTAAATTCATATTTTTTCCTAAAATCTATTACTTGAATTAAAAATAGCAATTGTCAAAACTACCTGATTCAAATCACCTAAAGGCTTAAAATTCATTTTTGGAGTGTGTCCATTGAATTGCATTCAAATATTTGTATTAGTTTCACTATAGTATAACTTATTTTTATTGTTCACCCCTTCTGGCTCAAATGTTTTTGGTCTAAATGTTCATTTCTAATACAATGGTGTTTGCCATTTACTAAAAGATATATGTATAACTTCAATTTTTAATTTTTAATTTTGCAACATTGAAGTAGCATTCTGCTCAAGTGTCTATTAACTACAAATTTTTTATGCAATAGTAATATTGCATTCCTTTAATCCCTACAAGACTAAAACGGTTTTGACAATGGAGGATTTCAATCAATTCTATCCTTCCATATTTTTGGGCACATAGGTGTTATCATTTTTTAAAATTTTAACTGTACAAAAGTAAAAATTATTATATCTAGCATGTATGGAATTAATTGTAGAACATTTCAATGGTTAGATCTTTACATTATAGCAATTCTTGATGATCAACATCATGGGCCACAAACGTAGTTTTGGGAGAAACAAATTTATAAAAAGATGAATATAGATTTTTTAACCCCTTAGAAAAATTTATTTGGAGTCTAAAGATAATTTAGTATTACCATATTGAAATTTGCTTCACCCTTAATTATTCCTAAAGATCTTTTGTTGAACATTTTTTAGATCTTAAATTATATGTTCTTGGAGTATTATATTCAATAAAACCGAAATCCTTAATTATCCCTAAACTTCCATTGTCCCTCTACTTTGGAATGTTATTTATCTAGAAATATAATTGATATTTCAATTACAACTTTAGAATGGAAGTTATATAGCAAAAAAAAAACCATTTACCTAAACCCTTAAATCATGAGAAGCCTACACAAAGGCTTCAAATAAGGATTAAACACAAAATACTATGACATGAGATTGGATTCATTTTTATGGAAACCTCCTACTCATTTGACTTGGAGTAAAGTTCTTCTCAAATTGTACACAACATTGTTATCATTTGGTCAATGCAAGCATCTTTACAATAAATACTTGTCCTTAAGATGCATTCAACATAATCCATTATTGCAACTAAATCCACATAAATTTTGGAGGCTAAGATATCCTCTTTAGGATACTATCTAATTGCTTAGATCAATGTCATTAAGGTCCATGTTAGAGCTAAAAAGGTAACTTAAATTTCTAATATTTTATTTGTAAATGTCCTTCTATTTCCACATTCTTGGATAAGTGCCATATTTTTTCAATTTTGTCTTCCCATTTTTCTTCAACTAATCTAAGTCTAATATTGAAATCTCAAAAATATTACATTCCCTTCTTTTTTTTAAAGTACTAGGGGGGGGGGGGGGTATCCATTGAATTTTAATAGAAACTCTATCTCCATAATGTTTTGGTAGTAGTTCAAGTATACATTTTGGGATAAGTATCATTTTTTAAAATTCTGTCTTCCCATTTTTTTTTCAACTGATCGAAGTCTAATTTTGAGATCTCAAAAATATTACATTTCCTTTTTTTTTAAAGTACTAGGGGGGGATCCATTGAATTTTAATAGAAACTCTATCTCCATAATGTTTTGGTAGAAGTTCAAGTTTACATTTTTGAATAAGTGTCATTTTTTAAAATTTTGTCTTCCCATTTTTTTCCCCAATAATCTAAGTCTAATATTGAGATCTCAAAAATATTACATTTCCTTTTTTTTTAAAGTACTAGGGGGGGGGGGGGGTTCCATTGAATTTTAATAGAAACTCTATCTCCATAATGTTTTGGTAGAAGTTCAAGTATACATTTTTGAATAACTGTCATTTTTTAAAATTTTGTCTTCCCATTTTTTTTCCCACTAATCTAAGTCTAATACTGAGATCCCAAAAATATTACATTCCCTTTGTTTCATATTGAGATTTGCTTCACCCTTACAAGAAATTGCCATTGAAAACTTTGAAGATGACACATTGTATCTTCTTAGTCCTTTAGGGATTAAGCATTTGAAATATCATGAAATTGAGGGTTGTCCTCCTCCATAATTGAGCTCTCATAGAACTCAACATTCCTAAGTAAAAGTATGATATTTTTTATTGAGGTTTGAAGGTTTATGATTTCTTGGAGAAAGAGCCAATAGGGCTTGGTGGTGAAGGGGTTGGAAATACCTTTAAAAGCTTCTATGTGCATGAAATGGTAAATCACTTTGGAGTAACTATTGCTACATAGTAATTTAGATGCTGCTTTTAATGAGAATGAAGTGGGATATAATGTGGAACTAGGAGGAATCTCCGAATCTCTCAAATAATACCTGTTACAGCTAGGTTAATAACTGTCCACCTTGCTCAGGCCAGCTGGTCCTGTAAGGCGACCGCGTGTACAGCAACCGCGCTTTCCAAAAATTGAAAACTTGCAAAGGTGCGACCGCGGGTCAGGGGCGACCTCGGGTGCCAGAACTGCCGCCCGCCACCTCCATGCGCGGTCGCCCGTCCGGGGAGTGCGATCGCGGGTCAGGGGCGACCTCCGGTGCCAGAACCTAAACCGCCACCTCCATGCGTGGTCGCCCGTCCGGGGAGTGCGACCGCGCTTGGGGCGATCGCGGGTCATTTTTTGCAGTTCCTCACCCTGTCCCGCGGTCGCCCCACTACCCGCGGTCGCCCTCGTACGTGCGGTCGTCCTTGCAGGCGCCGTCGCCCCCATTACCCGCGGTCGCCCATTACCCGCGGTCGCCCTGTTCACCCGAAGTCGCCCTATACCCGCAGTCGCCCCTGTGGCGACAGAGTATAAAGCTGCAGCTGAAACACTGAGGGATTACCTTGCTTCAGTGATTAGACTCTAGCCTTGAACCTTCGAAAGAGGCTTCTTGCGGATGTTTTGGTTCATTGGAGGGCAAGAGCCTTGCTTTGAGGGGGTTTAAAAACCCTCTCACAGTAGGTAGCATTGTCATAACTTTTTCCTTGTTACTCGATTCTTGGATCGATTTTTTGGGGGTGAAACTCATTGTGGATTCACACCATGGTTGTCCCAGGTGGTGGTCAAGGTCGGCCCGATACGCGTAGGGCTACAAAAGATTGGGACCCTTGGCTTATACCATGCGTTCCAAATGATCATTCACCCTATCCTCGGAAATGCTTGTTTTGCGGGTGGAGCAAAGTCTTTGTGCGGAAAAGGGCATTTAGTCACTTTGGATATGGTGGCTCGGCAACAGCAGAACGTTGTCCAAAAATCCCTAGAAGTGCACGTGAAAAGTTTATGACTTGCGGCGGAAACGTTCCAAAAGCCATGAGCTTTGAAGAATTGTTTGAAACACCATTTGTGGGCAATGAGGCCATTGGTGCGGCACAATCCCTCATTCAAGAGGTAGAGGGTGGTGAGGTGGGTGGTTCTTCAAATCCAACGGGTCCAACCGGCCCGACAAACCCTACCCCAGATTCAGTGGATTCTACTCCAAGTACGGTTGACAGAACAGGAAGCCACCCTGTGGTTTCTCGTCAAAGAAGTATGGATGAAGCATTACAAATAGGCTTGAGACAAAAGTTGGATGCGACGTGGGCTTCATTTTTTTATGAAGCCAATATTGCATTCAACGTCACGCGACACCCTGCATTTATAAATGCAGTGAAGGAAACTGCAGCAGCTGGAATTTTATATCGTCCACCAGCATTCAACGCGTTGCGTACCAAGATGATTGATGTGAAGAAAGAAGTTGTCCAAAAAATGGTCAATGACCGGACAAAGAACTCTATTGCGCAATATGGAGCAACTATTTGTTCAGATGGATGGTCAGATACCAATAGGCGGCCGTTGATGAATGTGATGCTCGTTTGTCCAGCAGGGGATGTGTTTTTGGGATCAGAGGACAGTACGGGACCGAAGAAGGACATTGCCTACACGACAGCTTTAATGTCGAAGTACATAGACAAGGCCGGTCCTTCAAATATTGTGCAATTGTGTACAGACAATGCTTCAGTAATGATTGGAACTATGTCATGTTTGTTACTGAAATATCCCCACATGTACAAACAAGGGTGTGCGGCTCACATCTTGGATTTGCTTTTGGAAGATTGGGGAAAGTCTCAAACGATGAAGGATTTGGTAAGCGAGTGTAGGACAATGGTGAAGCATATTAGGAAATACCATTTCACTATGGCTTTGTTTCGGAAACATTCTCCAAACAAAATGCTTAGGCTGCCTACTTTGACATGGTTTGCCACCAATTTCTTTATGGTAGACCGCCTGCTCGATTGCAAACAAGCTTTGCAAACCGTGGTTGCAGATGATGCTTACATGACCTTCGAGTTCAGTTTGCAGAATCGGACTAATGGAGGTACCATTAGGCGCAAAGCAATGGATGTTCGGCTAAACATTCATTCTGAAAGGTTTTGGTCAAAATGCAAGAATTTCGTGTTTATGATAGAGCCAGTACTCATTGCTCTACGACACTTTGATGGCAAAAAACCAGCAATGCCAAAAGCTTGGTTGATAATGTTCGAGTTGAAGAAACACGTGTATGCTCTCAGGGATCCTCCATTTCTTTTAGACCCTGTGGTTGCAACGCGTTACGAGAAGAAATTTGAAGCTCGTTGGAAGTTAATGCGAACGGACCTCCACTATGCAAGAGCACTCTTGAATCCGTTTTTGGCAGGAGTAGAAGAAATTCAAAACGATGGGGCAGCCAAAGCAGCTTTGAATCGAGTCATACGAAAACTAGCTCCATCATTAGGAGTTTCAGTGGTCGTAGCAATGCAAGAGCTTGTCAAATTTGAGGAGAAGACAGGGCCATTTGATCCCCGAGAAGAGGTTCTCGACATCACAGAGACCAATTTAGAACCTCATCAATGGTGGAATCATGTAGGCGGCGATGCTCTTCCGAAGATTGCAAAGAGAATTCTAGGGTTGACTTGTTCAGCATCTTCATGTGAACGAAACTGGAGCATGTATTCATTCGTGCACAGTAAAACGCGAAATCGTTTGACCACAAAGAAGGCTCAAGATTTGGTGTACATTTATGCTAACTGCCACTTGGAACGTCAAAAGTGTGGGTACAATGCTGCTCAATTTTATGAAAGGGTCCTCGTGGATGGAGACACTGATGAAGAGAGGGACGAGCCTATGCCTTCAGGATCGGAGGACGAGGGTTATTTTGATTTTATCGAAGATAATTTAGTCCGAAGAGAAGAAGAAGATCTCTTGCGCGATTACAATGAATGGGCAGATATGGTCCCACCTCCACCAAGTCCACCGCCATATCAATATGGAAACACATTTGCAAGTGGCAATGATGCGGAAGGTGTTGCTGAGGAAGAACTTTTTCGTTCTCCAGAGCGGAACCCTGATGATGCGTGGGTCGGAAATTGGGGCACAGTTTCACCACGAACTGCGGCAAGAACACCTTCTGACAACAACGAACAAGCAGATAATCAAATGCCTGCCTCAGATGTTCAAGAAACATCTCCAGTACCAACATTTCCAGTACCAACACGTATTCCTTCAAGCAGAGCAATGAATATTGGAAACATTGCACCAATCAATGCGGGAATTGAAGCAGAAGAAGAGGTGGATCACATTGAAGAGGTTGTAGAAGAAGTAACTCCTATTTCGGTAGCAATGAATTCACCGACCATACAAACAACGGAGGCAGCTGAGTATGATTCAGATGCGCCACTGAATACCATCCTCAACCGTAGTCGGAACGTTTCCTTGACTCGAGGTGGACATACAGGGCAGACTACAGTCAGAAGGTCAGTCACAACTCCTTCTATAAGGGGCCGTGTGCCCAGAGGGGAAGATACAAGCCAAGGTAGAGTCAGAAGATCGGCCCCTAGTTCATCGACAAGGACGCCTTTAGATGGAGGTCCACTATCCAGCATCAATGAAGAAGTCCCCGAGTCTGCTCCACAAGCCACCCAACCAACTCCAGTGTCTGAGCCAAGAGAAATATCGTTGGAAGAACGACTACGCAACAACAACAATAGAGACAGAAGTAAAAAAAGGCGCATTAGAAGAGTAGATGAAAGGACACACAAACATCCGAAGCGCGCAAATCAAATTGTGGCACCTTGTAGGCTTGGGGCAGGGTGCTCCACGCAAGCGGTCCAGCAATCAAGCCAATCAATAGCGGTTCAAGCAGGTCCTGAATCTGTAGTTGATGGAATTATTGATGCAACACGTCCCACAAAACGACTAGTCCAGACTGCGATTCCTGGTGGTCAAGACATAGTTGTGCGGAATTTGACCTCGGAGGTGGAAAGAGAAATACGACCAGAACCAATAACAAGAGAAGAGGACGAGAATGACAGCTCAAGCCACGATAGCGACACAGACGCTGGTTACGCATCGCGCGAAGATACGGACCCTGATGCTAACGAAGTGCAGAACGATTCAGATTTTTGTTTGTAACTAGATATTAGTCCAATTGTTTGGAAGGTAAATTAGTCCCACTGTATCTTCCAAAAATGTTTTTTTGAAAAGATTTCTAGCGGAAGTTTATAGCCTAGTAGTTTAGTACCTTACATATTGATATGTTGTAGCACCTTACTAGGCATTTTCATCGTATTTCGACATATTAACTTTGGGGTTATTTTATTATTTTCTAGCCTTTGGTTTAGTTGGTTAACCTCACAGATTTTTAACTAAGTATATTTCTACCCAAATTGCTCCAAAATTGCGTTTTGTAATACAAGTGCAATGTTTTTGAAATTTTTGTTGTCACATATGAAATGGTGAGATATTCTTGTGGGATGGTTTCAGAAGATGTGGAGAAAATCTTCACCATGTACATTGCAAGATATTAACATTTGTACTAGCAAAACCCCTTTTTTTCCGGCAATTGGCCAATTGCCCTTGACAAGGTGACATTAGTATAAAAAACACTCAAAATTGATGGTTATTCTTTAAACTCATATTAGAATCAAAGTGGTATGTATGCTCTACATTCTATAAATTTGTAATCATTTGGAATTGTTCAACATATGGGAGAAAAAACATTAAGTTAGAAACCAACAAAAAAATAGAAAATGCTTGAAAATACTAAGTTGTCAACAAATTATTTATAAAAATGACAAATGCCAATTACTTTAGTTAAAGTATTGTAAGAAACAATCTTCATCCAATGTTTCACTTTTTTTTCAAAAATATAAAAAATTGAATGAAATAAAGAATTTCAAACTTTTTTGGTAGAGTAGAGATTCTATAAGTACCCATTGACTACCCCAAACTAAAATTCCTCATAACTTTTGACTCATGTATTGAAATGGAATGATTCAAAGGTTTACACATAGATAAAAATCTAATAAAGATATTTCAAATTTTTATTTCTTAATGTCACAATTTCTAAAGAAGTTTTTTTTTGGTGCCCGGGCTACGCACAATTTTAAAGGAAACAACACGTCATGTCCTAACTTTTTGATCGTGTAGTCAAAAGGGATTATATTGTTGGTCCTTTTCCCCTAAGTTGCGCCGTTGCGGGCACATGTTGTGTCAAAATTTCAAAGAAAAGAAAATTAAATTCAATAGGTAGTGAGATCCCTAGAAATGCAATTCGAGGCTTTACGGGTTAATGATTGTGTCAATTCAATTCAATACACCACAAACACAAAGGTCCTTTAGAGGCACACCCTCACACCCCTACAAGAAAAAAATTCAAAATGTATAATATATTGTTGTTATTTAAAATGAAAACTACAATGAAGTGTAGACCTGTAGTAATAATCAAGGATTGTAGTTTAAAAGGTCACAATGCTATAAATAAACTTTGAAAATGGTAGTTATATTTTAAAACCATTCTATAAGGCAAGCTCGGTATACGCTTCAAACAAAATTAAAGTCTATTGGAATTGTACATTATATAGGAAAAAGATTGTAGAGTACATTTTGAGAAGCGATAAATTGACCGGGGTTATGCTTGTAAAGCCCTTTCATCCTGTTTTTTTTAATCATAAACTTTTTAGATTAGACTTGTAAACGGAGGGTTGAATGACTTCAAATCTCTTTGGCAATTTGGACACTATAGTGATTAAACATTATAATCTTTCAATCCATAAGTGATATATGTTTTGTTCTCCTAAATGATCTCTGACATGTCTAGTTTGAATTAGAATGGTTACATTTAAAATTTTCTTTCTTAAAGCTCATCCTGAAGTAATTTTTTTCTTCACTTTAGAAATTAGAACAAATTCCTAGAAACTCCCCCAAAGGCTTTGAGCATTTAGGGGTAAAAAACACCTGCGGTCGCCATCAAAGACAGAGGCGTGGTCGCCCTGCACCCAAGGTCGCCCCTAACCAGAAGTCGCCCTTCTCTTGTACCCAAGGTCGCCCTTCTATTGCACCCGCGGTCGCAAAAGAGACGCAGTCGCGCTGGATTTTTAACCCGCGGTCGCGCCTGAGCCCGGTACCCGCGGTCGCCTCTGCACCCGCTGTCGCCCTGAAAATCGGATGCACGGTCGTCCTTACCAGAGACGCGGTCGCCCCACCCGTAGTCGCCCTGCCTCGCTTTCCACGTCAGCGTGGACAGCCTGCCACGTAGGCAAAAACTTCTTACTTCGCGGTAAAAAAATTAACCCTTGCGCGACGGGACGGGACGGGGTAGCGACAGGTTGTCTTATACGACACGCGACATCGGACGTCTAACACGACGCCGAAACCCAAAAATATGTCTAACAGAACAACCCTGACGTATTGTGCTCGGCCTCCCACAGTAGATACTATCATATTGACAAAGTCAGGGCATGTGCATGTAGGGAATGTACCCATAGTAACTCGATATACATTTTTGATGGGCTCCACTCCAGTCTGCAGCACCATTATTGCACCAAGTCCAGGAAGAGGTACGAGGGTCACTCCTAGAATTTCCCCTCTAATATTTGAAGCACTTTCCCATTTGTTGCGTTGCTCTATAGTTGGAGGATTTGCAAGTCTTTTGATAGTTCGGTTGTTCCTTACAGTAGGGTGCACATCTGCATTTGGTGGACATGGTTGGGTGAAAAAGATAGGCTCAAAAATCTTAGACATGGCAAAAAGTTCACGTGGTGACAATGTAGGCAATTCTTGAAGCCGGAAGCCAGCATGTTGTAATAGTAAGGTTTCTTCACGATTCAAATTGGTCCCCGTTAGAATAGGCCAAAATTCAGGCAGCTCTGGCCTATCAATGACCCACTTCTTCTTTGTACCTTTCACGCATCGTTCAATGTCATCCCAACAAAACCAATAATCCACGAGCACCGGGCGCTTAGTTCCATACTCTTCTTTCCTTCCGCGATAAGTAGGAGCAGGGGTTCCTTTTCTACCCTTGGCAATCCTTGAGGTACACTTGATGTTTGATGTCCGTTGTTGAGCCCAGCATCTTGCATTTGATTTCTGGCTGATCCTTGCAATGTGCCACTTGGATGTGTCACAATCTGTTTCAAATGCTACCGTCACATAATTGGAGGTAGTGACTTCATTGCGATTTCCAATGCCTTCCCTTGAATCTTCTGCAACCTTTGTAGACCTAGTTCGGACCCGGGGTTGCGAAAAGTTCACTTTGTCTGGTCTATGTGAATCCCCAGCATCACCAATAGGTACATCAAGCCTCCTCTTGGTGCTCCCAAAAATTTCTTCTCCTTCTAGATGAGGTACTCGAGTTCCCACACCATGTGCTTCTGGCAATGTATTCAATGCCTCAGCAATTTTTTTTGGACACCCACTGTGCCTAACCGCCCTCAATCTCAATTCTCCCTTTGATGGTCCTGACCCACATGCATGTCCTCTAAGGTATGCTCGGTAGTTTGTCATTTGCATCCAAGCCCGAATACTGTCATCACAAGTGGCGTCAAATAAATTGTTTCCTTTTTTCCCCGACATTTGCAGCCACTTATTATGGATCGTTTCCGACAGATTACAAAAAGGCATGTTTGTCATCTCTTTTAAAGTAAGACCCTAAAATTCCAACAACAGGCAGACATGAATCAAAATACAATTCACACTATTATTATACAAATTATATCTGAAATTCCTCTCTATACTTCTAAGAATTTCAGTATGGTTTAGGAGTTAGGGATTCAGGGTTACAAAGAAGAAACAAATAGTATTATATAAATTGCAGAATCTGAATGTTTCACTTGAGAAAAAAAATTGGAAATATAGTACCAGCAACTACTACTTTAATGGCAACCAATTTTGAACCTTGGAAAATTAACTAGGTTTGGGAATCCGTTGGATCCGACGGATTCTATATATGATATCACTTTACAGTACAGTTAAAATACTAAATGATTGAAACTTCAAGCAATTAGCACTTCCATGAATGCCTTATTGAAAGATTCATCAAAAATATACTTATAGCTATTGGATGCAACAAGTGTCTCATTGATTCCCTACACTACTTCCTTTAATAAACCTTCTAATTCTGTACTATAAATTATCTTTAAGAAAAATTGAAATTATTTGTATTCTAATTTTTTATTACAAAGACATTAAAAGTAAAAAGAATCATCTCTTCTATATAATTGAAGCGAACAATTGTCTAATTAAATCAGAATACAAAATATAAATTTCAAACCAAAATAAGATTCACATACCATTGTCATGAAGCCTCCCCACTGTAAATAACGAAAATGCCAAAATGCCAACCAATGCTCCAAGTGATGAAGTGACTCTTCCGTTGTAGCTCCAGATGATAACCACCATGACCGAATTGCAAGATAGTGCACCTCCGCTTCATCCAAAGTCTTGGATTCTTTGTACTGCTTACATAGTGCAATGTGTTGATGTTGTAATCCTGCCTTGATGTGTTTCTGGGTGTGCTTCTGAAGAGAATTACTCCAATGCAGTAGGCATGTTCTCTCACGATTCTTCATAATGTCATTTGCGGAGCCACTACCATACACAATGCGAACTGCATTCCAATTGGCCATTGCGTTATCTGCCATAAATCCTTTAAAATTTGGCTTAGCCACTCCGTGTTTCTCCATTAGAGCGTTCAGTGACCTCTAAAATTGTACTTGAATCTCTGTATCTTCTGATTGCATATCACACACTGCAATGGTCATGACCTTCTTGTACTGAGAGCCGTACACGTGGCATGCCATGATGGTCCAGTCCTTCACGCGCTTTACGTGGTCAAACATCATCCACACATTCTGTAAATCACCTTCAGGTTGCATGCGCCTTACCAAGTCCACTCCACTTCCAGGCCCTTCAGTAAGCATTTTGAATACATAAACCTTCTCTTTGCCTTGGCCTGGGAAGACACTATCATGTATGAACTCGAACTTTGATTCCTTCTTCATAGTCATGATGTTGTCAATGACCCCTCCTTGGTTGTTTGAACGGAAAGAGGAGATAATATTTCGTATACTAGGACTACTTAGCAACTGAAAGCGATCCATGACCTCTTCCATTTCTTCTCCCTTCAATATCTTCTTTTCTCCTTCTCTGTGGTGAAAAAGGTGGTTCGTAAGGAAGTCTTTGCTAGCGGATAAAGCTATGGCGGAGTTTGTAGCTGAAGGAGTTTTGGCAACTTGTTCTGCTATGAGTTCGGTAATTTCTTTTGTAGAATCTCTATACATGCCTTTTGCTACTGGGTGAGTGGTTTCTTAGGTGAATAGCAGCCCTAGTCATATTTGGGTTATCACTATAGCAGTAGTAAATTCTAGCATCACAGGTGCTCAGGCATGTAGGTATTGCTTTGCAAACTTTACAAACTAGTTTGCAATCTTTTGGTGGAACGACTCCTACTGCAAAAGAAAGTATTGTAGAACCTATCCATTCTGTTTCATTTTTCTTAGAAGTCCTAGACAAGTACTCGCAGCTAGGGTTTTCACAAATAAGATGGCCAACACAGAATGACTTACGGAACTTCAAATGGTTCGAGTTGTGGATGTTTGTTGTCACTAGCTTGCACCACCTATGTCCGTCGTACCGCTTGTCCATTCCCTCTAAGTTCTTAGCTGCAGATGAAGAAGAAGAGGCCCGACACGACGGTAGTTCAAAGATGGCATCTCCGTTGTAAGTAGGTGGTAGAAACTCCACTTGGTGGTGCTTCACAGCATTCATATCTAATGTTGAGAGTTCATTTCTTGAACGGTGAAGACCAGAAAGTCCCTTCAAGCATTTCATTATACTAGTTATACTAGCCGCACTTGAATGACAAACTTGTTGTGAAAAGGTACGTTGCTCAGAAGTACTAGTGGAGGTGTTCTGTATAGAGTACGTAAGACTGATGTCATTGGACTCTTTCTTGACGAAGGAAGGTTCCATGTCAGGAGTCAAGGAAAGAAACTCGCCTTCAGACTCACTAGATAGTTCAACAATAGTCCCTAACAACTCTACCTTTGCTTCAGTAGGCAATTCATTTCGTACTAATATAGGGAAGCATCCTACAGGAGTAGTAGGATTAGCACTCTCAGGTCCAGAAGATCTGTTCACTGTAGAATTATCAGACTGGCGACTTGCTATCTCAGTGGACGAAGCTAACATGGACAAAGGGAGACCATAAGCCCTATAGTTCCCGAGACCTAGATACCAGCAATGCCCTTCATCAGAGAGACATTTTTGAAAGCGGGATTGACTAAAGTAATTCACCAGACTCAGAATAGAGCTCTTCTTCAACATAGATAGATGACTCTACAAACTTGAATCGAACATGGAGCAAGTGGCTGAATACAGTAGCACGACCTTCTAGGTCTAAAGGAAAAACTAACGGAACCTGATGACCATCTACGCGAATGCTTGCCATGTCGCTCACAATACACTATAAGATAGAAATGAAAGAAGAAATGGCTTGAGAGAGTGAAAAATAGACATATGGATTTATATAGGGTTCTCAAGGGTGCATTGATTATTTGAATATGATGGCAGGTAGGAAAATATGGATTTAGAGTTGATGGATTAAGGGTACAGAAGCAATAAAGTTTAACAATAGTTTCTAATGTAAATATTACATTACAATTAGTGAATACAAGGTTTGTACTACAATCATTACTTAGTGTAGTTGAATGTAGCGCCGTTAATTTTCCATGTACAAATTAGGTTTTCAATTATAGAATGATCTTATCTGTACTGAAGTCTAGGGAACTTAGATATTCTGGCATTGCATTCGTGGCGGTTGGCAGAATGATTATTACCCTGGCGACTCGATTGAAACGGCTTCAAGTCTCCAACACATCTCATTCAATATCCAAATCTGTAATTCTACTGACATTGACGGCGCTGTCGCATGAAGTTGCCTCGGGCAGTGCCAATTTCAAATTTCAAGAATTGTTGGCGTTGTCCCCTCAAGTTGCCTCGAGCAGTGTAAATTTCGAATATCAAGAATTGCCAGCGCTATCTCATCAAGTTGCCTCGGGCAGTGCAATTTTCAAATTTTGAGAAATGTCGGCGCCGGAATTGATATGTCATAAGACACGCGTGAAGTACAAAGGAGACGTAACGTAGAGGGTTATACAAGGGATTCTTGGAACACAAGAACTCATTTCATTGTCACCTTTGGAGGAGAGAGTTCATTTCTGTATAGAGCAGGAGTAACTACTTGTTCTACATGCTCATGAGTTTAGAATAATCAAGTGCACTTTCTAGCCTTTCAGAGCGAAGTAAGAGTCATAGGAAACACTCTTCTTTCCTCTATTCTTCTAGAAAAGCTTTGAGGAGAGCCAAGATGACTCGTGCGAAGAAGACTGTGTCAAAGCGAGGTCATGGTCAGTCGAGTGAATCGTAGAGGTCTCATTCTATCGAGGGAGAGGGACGCGACTATATGACAAGTGCTGAGGTCCAAAATGCTGATCCTATTCAAGAGTACCTGGAGGAGGCGCATGCCGAGGACGAGGGCAGAAGGTCACCGGAAAAGTCTAGTGTAAGTCAATTGCACACATCTTTCCAGTCTTTTGCGTTCCTAGTTGTTAGAGTTGCAAGCATTGAATCAATTCAATGAACAGCAGGTCTTAGGCTGCCAACATAGTTGTCATTAACAATTTGTTAATAAGAGCTATTGAAGGTGATGTAGTAGTAGTAAGTAGAAACAGAGGAGCCATTCTTTTGCATCATGTTTGAATGCCAACTATGAGAACATTGTCAGGACATTTCTTAGAGTATAAATGACAGAGGATTGAGGTAGAAATTGTAATCCATATGAACATTGAGCTCTGATTGAGGCTTACAGTCGGAAGAGAAGTTTAGACATTCTATTGTAGAAATTAAAGAAATTTTCTGAGTACTATTTTCAAAGAGCTTAGAAATTTGTCTATATTCATTGGAACCTACCGTAGAAATTGAGAGATTTCAATATCAGTGTAGGGTTCTGGATTGTAGATCTTACACTGGCTTTTGCAACCACGCAAGAGGGGCTCTAAAAAGGATATAAACACTCTGGAAAAGTTTATTCTCTCCTGTGATGGAGCTTCATGTGATTTTTTTTTTATTCTTGAATGTATGGTTGAAGAATAATACTTCATTTGTTCCTAACTAAGTGTCTAGGTGTCTAATAATTTCCTTCAAAATTATAATAGGTGAAATAACTCTCAAACTACAAGTAATTATAAATAATGATAAAATTTGAAATAATGTGAAATTCAATTATTCACTTTACATGAAGTAAGATACACTTCCAGAAACCATTTCAAAGACTTTATAAAAAGAGTAGTGCCATTTCTTTGGATTAGACTTAAAATCTTCAAAAATTTGCATAGATGCATTCTTAAGTGCCTATTATTGTGTATAGGAATTCTAGTCATGTTTGTCTTTGAAAATTCATAACTAATTCAATAATGATAAAAAAAATATGAAACAACTTGTGTTGGATTCCTCATTCATTTCTCTTTTAGTGAAAAATATACTAAAAATATTTTAAGCTTAGGGAATATATGAAAAAGCCGGATCAGTCCAAAGGTGATTGGTTTGTACGCATTCCTGACTCATTCAAAATTAGATTTCGGATTTCAAATCCAGAAGAGCAAGTCTTTTATCCAAAATCAAGCATACTGAAATAGAAAATGCTATGTATGATTAAAATTCCTCAAGGAATGTTGGAAGAATTTCCGGCATAGTTTCTGAAATTCTGAAGAGCCTAAATACGCTCACCTACCGAACTGAATACCCTCACAAAAATCTTAAAGTATCCGGGAATAATCTTGGGCCACCCAATCGCGTGACTTCAGTAGAATCTCAAAAGTCAACCAGTGCCAAAACTGTAGCTCAGCACCGGCTGGGGGAAGAGACACCTGCACGCGCCGCCACCTTTGTAGCGTGTCCCAGCTCATTCCCACCCTGCAACCACGAGAATCCGGCAATTAGGACTTTGAAAGTTACTTTTTCATTCAGATAGCGCTGGAATGGTGGCGGCTGGGATTGCGCACCTCTGCGCTCCAAGCCTTGCTTTCCAAAGTGCTTTATCTGACAAGAATCAACTGCCCCAACAAGTTCCACTTACTTGGCATTCAGTCCTCGCAAAGGTCTCATTCTGTCTTGCTACAGATGGCGCGCACTACGAGGAGCCGGGCGCGAGTTGGAGAGAATGTAGATGGGCCGGAGGTGCAGCAAGAGGTAAGATTTCCTCACCATCTCTTGTCTTCTGGAGCTCTGTTGACGTGGTGTTTAGGGGAACCATCATGAAGGCGCGCGTGACGTGCATTCCTGTGCACGGCGGGTGTTTAGCTGAGCCATGTGCACAGAGCTCGTTTACCTCAGCCGCCTGCACAAATGCGCAAGTTTAGCTCAGCCTAGTGCACGGCACGCGTGACGCGCATCTCTCCACCCGCTTGCCACACTCGTTAGATCTAGAAGACGCTTGCTCGATCTGCCCGTGACGCCGTAAAACTATGTGCGCGCGTGTTGCGCACTTGAATTTGACGTTGGAAACTCTTGTGGCGCTGCATTCCTTAACTCGTGGCTTGCGCCCTGGAATTCTTGACTTGCGCGTCTTGGAACTCATGGCACCCTGGAACTCGGCTCGTGGCGCGCGTCTCATGCACCCTCGAACTCGTAGCGTGGCGCGCGCCTTGGAACTCGTGGCACCCTGGAACTCGTAGCGTGGCGCGCGTCTCGTAGCGTGGCGCCCTGGAACTCATAGCGTGGCGCACGTCTTGGAACTCGGCTCATGGTGCACGTCACGCTGGAACTCGGCTCGTGGCACCCTCGTGCTCGTGGCGCGCGTCTTGGACCTCATGGCACCCTAGAACTTGTGGCGTGGCACGCGTCTTGGAACTCATGGCACCCTGGAACTCGTAGCGTGGCACGCGTCTTGGAACTCGGCTCGTGGCGCGCGTCACCTTGGAACTCGGCTCGTGGCACCCTGGAACTCGTAGCGTGGCGCACGTCGCGCTGGAACTCGGCTCGTGGCACCCTGGAACTCGTAGCGTGGCGCACGTCGCGCTGGAACTCGGCTCGTGGCACCCTAGTGCTCGTAGCACCCTGGAACTCAGCTCGTGGCGCGCGTCTTGGAACTCATGGCACCTTGGAACTCGTAGCGTGGCGCGCGTCACGCTGGAACTCGGCTCGTGGCACCCTAGAACTCGTCTCATGGCACCCTGGAACTCGTAGCGTGGCGCGCGTCTCGTGGCACCCTGGAGCTCGTGGCGCGCCCGGAAGTGATTTCGCGCTGCGCCCTGGAGCTCGCGGTGCGCCCAGAAGATACTGATTCTTGATTAGAATCTGGACACTGAGATACTGATTTTGGTTAACAATCTGGACACCTCCGAGCTCGGGGAGAACTGAACCCTGAATTTGGATTCCCGCAATAAAAAAGTATGGTCTCGCTTGGGTACAATGAGGCACGCCGAGAAATCAAGTCGGATCCGACTTGATTTCTTGGCGTGCCTTGTGGTACCCACGCGAGACTGATTTTTCTTAGATGTTTTCAAATCTTGCATCGCAAGGATATGTCGCCGAGTACTCTTCTCCGGAGTGTCGGATAACTGAGAACTGAACCTAGATTCCCTTACTAAAAAACTGACAATCTCCCGTGGGTACCACGAGGCACGCCAAGAAATCAAGTCGGATCCGACTTGATTTCTCGGCGTGCCTCGTGGTACCCACGGGAGACTGTTTTTTCTTTGATGTTTTGAAATCTTTGATGGCAAGGATTTGAGGCCGAGTAGTCTTCACTTTAGTGTTTGCTGTTTTCAATGTGACAGACTTACTGTTACTTACTCCAGTTACCTCCAAGCACGTTGCAAGTCAAATGTTTGTTCAAGTTATTCTTTGCACCATGAAGTCCTGGGATTTCAGATTTCTCTTTGATTTACGAAAATTGCTATTCAAATTTTGTTTGAGTTTTTAGTATTTGCCTATTCAGTTCAAAGTGTTTGCCTCTGAATGTCTCGTTATTTGGTAATGACCTACTTTTTTCCACTTGCAGCCGTCTGAAGATAAGATTTCGTAGAATGGATATGAATTCTCTTGCTTACGTTTGGATTTTGACAGAAATAGTGCATATTTTCAGAAAAATGGTGAAAAGTTTGGGTACTACGAGGTGATTTGGAAAACCAAGTCAGATCCGACTTGGTTTTCCGAATCACCTCGTAGTACCCAAACTTTTCACCATTTTTTTCTATTTTGATTGACTCTGATTATTTTTTACCTATGCTCAATTTATTATTTTTTATTTTTGGTACTTACATAATATTCTCTTGGTTCAGCCCGCTGATAAAGATACGAGTGTTGCGAAGGACAATGAAGGAGTGAAGAATCAGATATACTAAGCATGACCCTTCAGAATCTAGAAGTATTGTGATATTTTATGATTCATCAAAATTATTAGACCCGTGTGTTAAGATTTCTATTGTCAAATATATTTACTTTGAGTTTTTATAGATTTTAAGCACTTGGATCTATCCCTTGTTTCAATTTCTTAGAATCATGGCTTTGCAATGAATGCTAAGTTTAATTCTTTGCTGTTCAGGGCGGCCAAGGACGGGGCAAATGCCAGAAGGTTTTATCTTCAGAGGAAGGGAGTCCTGTGAAGCAGACTGTCCATGATAAGGACATTGGTGGACCATCCAAGCCCCAGATGTGGCCACAACCAGGGGTGTCCATTTCACTTGACCAAAGTGATGCAAACCAAAATTTGGTGAGTTTTGATGACGTCATGGATGCTGCGGAATATGCCGTTGACGCATTTCAGACAAGTGTGCTTAGTGGGACTAGGGGCAATGGCCCGTGGTTCTCATCTTTCAGTGAGGAGGAGGAGTATCCTTCTGATTATGAGCCCTCCAACTCCAACAGTATAGAGTTTTTCGATTTGTACACAGAGGAGAGTGAGGTGTCAAATATGGATCTGTTTCAGTCGGATGAAATCATCATCCTCAGCTCTGATGAGGATGAGGATGTTCAAATCATAGACTAGGTCGAGTTTTGTTCTCCAAAAAACATATACCATACCAGGCTCTATCTATATTTTCAATCTACTTTATTTTTATAGATACAATTGACCATCCAATTGCAAGTAACATATTCCACTTGAAGTAATTTATTTTTGATATTGTCCCATCACTTTCAATACAATTCACATTGTTTTTATCTACTATGAACATTCCATTTGTTAAACTTAAACTTTGTTCTGCTAGATGGACATCTCCCCTGCCAAAACCACAAAAGCAAAAACTATATTTGAAACGCCATCCTCTCAAAACTAGAGACAGCCAGAGATCGAACCAGGAGAAGGAGATGGAGATGAAGGAGAAGAGGACATGGAGATTATCATTCAAGACCGTGAGGAGGAGAAGGTGATGTCAGAGGAAGAACTCCGCCATATTCAAAAAGGTGATGTTGTGAAGCTTTTGGCACAACTTCGGATGAAGCCAGAGGAGGTATTTCGAATGCACATACCATTGTGCAGGCTTGTGGCAATGCCAATGGTCAGACCTGCATTAGCATCTGATATCCTGCAGCTAGAGCAAGAGTTTGCAAGTGGAGGGTACCGAGATGGTGCTGTGGTATTCTATGTGTTAGCTACAAATGAAGATGGGAACACTGAAGAGTTCACCCAATAGGAGATGGATAGTTGGGACCCCATTTGGAAGGAGAAGAATGAAGTCTTCAAACAAAAGTTTGAGTCCAAGCTAGAGCTTTAGTTCTTGAAGAACTTGAAGATCTTCATTTGCAATGGGAACCACAGACGAATTGCGTGGATGAACTACATCTCTAAGCACTCGGAGGAGCACTGCAGTGTCGATTCTATCATGTTAGATACGAAAGGTCGGAATGAACTTGTCATGCAAGTCATACATGACGTAAACAAGTAAGTTCTTTCTTTCTTATTATTTTTATTTTTCAAAAAAATATTCAATTTGAATGTTATACTTTCTTGGAGGTAGTTTAGATCTTCGGCTCATGTTGCATTGAATGGTTTTCAGGTCTGTAGAAGACTCCCACGTGAAGACGAACTTGGTACACACCTTGTACCAAATTCAGAAGTATGGAATGCTACCCATATCAAAGTTTGCAGCTCTACTAAGGCCTGGGTAAGCTCTTTCAACTTATTTTTGATAAATATATTTTTATTTTTAAAAATCAACAATGTCCATATTGACTTCACATCTAACTTGGTTTCTTGTATAGCAAGAAAATTCACAAGCTGCAGATGCAGCAGTAAGAAGGTACATGGAGGCCACGCAAGAGACTGGAAGTGTACCACTCCAGGCAGCTAAGGCAATGAGGTTGGGAGCAAGGGAATGAACAAAGGCAGCCATGGTGAAGATGTTCAAATTGCTAGCGGTGGCCAACCCAGCGAACGGAGTAGACTTCCTTAAAGAGGTACAATTCAGTAATTAGTCTCCATCTTCACTTAAATTCTTCAAAAGTCAGTTGAAATCCTTATTGAAAAACTAACTGGAATCTTCTTATAGGTGGAAAAGCATTGGGGCAACTACGAGGTGCCTGAAATGACTTTGGAGAAGCTCCAACTGGTCGCCACCTGCAAGATGACTGCAAAGCACAAGACAAAGATACTTCAATGGTGGAACTCTTCTACTCTTTCACGCGAATCAAGGAAGTTGCCACCAAAACCTGTCTCCGAACTCTTACTTCCTCAATTTCTGGTGAAGTGCACTTGGTACGTTGGGGTAAGTGTTCAATATCTTTTCAAGAGTGCTTTGATATTAGGGGAATTCCAGACCCTCTATGATGTCTTGAAAATAGCATCAGTTGGGGTCCTTCATTGAATTTGAAGGTGTCTTTAGCAATGACGTATTGTACCTTTTTCCCGTAATTTTCATATATTTTGACACTGCAATTTTTCTGAAGGCAAATGATTTTAATTAGATAACTAGACCTTAGGTACTACTTGTCACTTGAATAATAGTACCATAATCGGTTTTTCTTGCTAGCGACAAACAATAAACAATTAAGTAGTAATGGTTTATGAGTTTCTCAACTTATTAGTGAGAATGTATTTTCTTAAATATTATAGGTACTTTATATTCTAGAAGTTTGCACAATCTATTTCCTTTCATTGAATAATAAAACACTTGGTAGTTGATTTCATTAAAATATTTGGTAATTCAACTGAACTTTTTGACTATATCCCATTTTTCAGATAGAAGATGCTGCAGTGGAGTTCTTCGACAAAATTGTAAAGGAAGACAACCTTTCCATCGACTACAACGTAAAACCAGAACCAGAGCAGCTACCAGAGTACATAGAAGGATGGAGGCAGAAGATTTGGGAACATGGCTTCATGAATTACTTCAAGGGCTCGAAGTACTTCAAGAGGGGCCAAACTTTTTCATCTCACGAAGGCTCTAACGCTGTGGTGCGCAGAGTCCTTTATCGGTATGTCATTTTCTTTACTACTTGGAATTTTGTGGCATCATTGTATACTTTGTAATTAAAGAAACCCTATAGCATCTTCTACTTCATTATAAATCTTGAATTTGTAATGTCTCGGATACTTTTTCACCCTTGAAAGGATTGTAATTTACAACTTCTATGTTATATTTCGCTCTTATTCTTTCATTTTTAAGTTGAACAGTGCTCCATATAACTCATTATGATTGAATTACAGGTACTTCAAGTTAGAGCTTGAAGTAAAGGGGGCCATTGCAAAACTGGACCTCCTTCAATTCCTTCCACGCTTCCTCGACCGCAACTCGACTTCATGCATGTTCAGCCCACATCAATTGCGCACCTACACTACTGCTCATCTCTCTAGCGTGGGTTGGTACTTGGACTGCACACTGGAGTTCACCCATAATTCGGAGGTTCAGCTCAGGGCATCATTGGAGGGCAAGGGGGTAGTAGATTTGGAGGATGTTGACGAGTTCATCGGCATGGATGATGATGCCAGGAAGAGGGCCATCAACAAGAGGGATGCACTGGACCGAAAGAAAGAAGTGAAGAATCAACTCATCGTGGAGGCCAAGGAGAAAAAGCAAGCGGAGAAATCAGCAAAGAAGGCGGAGAAGGAGGCCGAGAAGGCGGAGAAAGAAGCCGAGAAGGAGAAGGAAGAGAAGACTAAGACCAAGGGAAAGAAGAAAGTGGAAGAGAAAGGGCAAATCTTAGCTTCCTCCACTGTGGATCAAACACAAGGCGGAGTACCAAGGAAAGTCACCATCTCACAGCTCACTGAAGATGTCATTTCACGAGTGACACAAGCCATGGTCCTTTCCGACGATGATGTGCCAGAGACTGAGGATTTAATCCTTAATATTTGCATTGAGGACATCGCCATGGATATGGAGGACAAAAGACAGGGTGCCTACGACGAGGTCTTGAAGTACTTGGTTCAGGTGATCTCTTCAAACATCTTTGCTCAAATTTATTTTACTTATTGTCAATGATACGAATGCTAAGCACCAAAGTTGCTATAATGAAACATTGAAGAAAAATTTCTCTCTGCTCCACAATAATATTTTGTATTGAAGAATTTTTGTATTTGAAAGAATTAGTAAGACAACAAGGCAGAATTTACAATTCCGTCGGATCCGACGGAATCACCTAAACCACTATTTTGTTCTGTTTTTCCCTACTCAACATTACTTACTTTCATATGGTTTTGTTTTCTCTAGAAATTGTTGAACATATTGACAAATGTAATTTCTCTTTTAGCTCAGACTTTTATTAAAATGACCCTAAAATTCCTAATGTTGTATTAAATATTATGAATCTGCTTTGAAAGATAGAAAAGTATGCAATACTAATATATTGAAATTGTTTTGAAATATGCTTTTGCAGATGGCAGTGGACAAAACTCGCATGTTTGAAGGTGTGGCCAATTCCAGGGCTGGTGTTGATGTCATCTTCATTGACTGTCCAGAGAACTTGCTTGTGCCAGGCATTTCTCTTACGTTGAAGGAGGTGCCAAATTGGAATGCGGATTTAGAAGCTAATGCTTTGCAATCCGCATGCACCTTTGCAGTAGAGCATCTGCACGATGATGGATGCATCATTGTGTTTCACTCCTTCAGCATTGCATCTAGGGAAGATCTAGCAAGAGTTTGCGAAGCATTTGACTTCAAGAAGAAGAAGGACTGGCTAGGCATGAACCGCATGCATCTCACCTCGCCAACGGACACCACAAAGACGGTAATTTCAGTACAGATGCTTCAGTTTTGTAACCTATTTTCTTTTAAAATTCTATTCATTGATCTCTAATGTTCTTGTGTCATATATGTTGCAGACACAGAAGTTTGGAGTCACTCTCCTTGTCAAGGACCTCAAAGCAAAAGGTGAATCCAAATTTGCTTTCAAGCGTACTGAGATGATGAAGAAGGCTGGGGTGGATGTCGAGAATGATGACATGTTGATGAATTACATGCATGCAGATGACATCTCCATGAATGGGAAGAAGCCATGGAGAGGCCCACGTGAAAAAGATCCGAGGTTCTTCACCCTCCTCCTTGAAGCCACAAGCAATGAAGGCGATGTCATTGTGGACTGCACGGCATCCACAGGTTTGTCTTCAATTTTAATATTTCACACTTCTATGTCATTGTAACAATTTTGTCACCTCTCTAACACATTTTCATTACATGAATGCCCTAGGTGCTTGCATTTTGGCTTGTAGAGGAACTGGACGCAACATTCTAGCTTTTGAGGGGGACAAAGATGTTTTCAATGCCATTTTGAAGCCCATGAAGAAGTCATCACCCTCAATGGCAGTGACTCCAACTCCCGAGACAACAGTAGACTTGACAGTGGATGTGCAAGACGCGCCTATTGTGCCTCGCACGTTTGTTCACAAGGGAAAATCCAGTAAGTAAGTGGAAACTTCTTTCATTCTTTATTATTTTTCTTCATATCACATTTGCAAAGACTAATATAATGTCTTCAATTTTTGCAGAGGTTGTGGATTGATCTTGAGAGAGGTCATGGAACAAAATCAAAGGCTTGTCATTAGTCCAGAGAAGCCTTTCGAGCTACCACCCTATGCTGAGCAGATGGCAAGTGCCTTTCCAAATTTTGGTTGTTCCAAATCAAAACGACGCAAAGACACTTACGCCCTCAATGTCTTACAGTTTATAGATGCTTCTACATCTGAGGGACGAGAGTCCTCAGAGTCCTCTACAGGGTCAGATTCAGTGACTGAGTCCACAGCCACTTAGATTCTTGAGATTGACTAATCTCTTGAATCTTACTATTGTGTATTATTTGGATTTTATTTGGATTGGATTTGTGTGTTTTATGGCTACTTCTGGAAGTCTCAAATTTCTCTTTCTATTTATTTGATTTTTGTTTTGAATACATCCAAGGCAATGGCTCTTGCTAGTTCTTCCAAAACCTACACCAAAAATAAATAAATAAATAAATTTTGAGGCAAGAAGGCAACACGTACAATTCCGTCGGATCCAACAAACCCTTACGTATTGACCATCTGTGGGGGCTTCATTCCCACCCTTGGAATTAAGCGATCACAACCAGGCTCTAACGATTCTACTACCTACGGGTGTCTAAGCGTCAATCCATTGTGCCTTCCAAGCAATGGATCTTTTTTACTATCCTACCTAGGGTTTGTCTCGTTCCCTTGTCCTACTTCTAATTGTTGCTTACTCTATATGTTTCGTTCTCTTGTCCTACTTTTATGCTTTGTTCTCGTTTACCCTACTTCTACGTGTTTGGGTTTGTTTAGCCCACTTACTTATGGTATTTCCTACCCCGTCTCTACATCTTCGTACTATTATCCTATTCTATATATTTGTCTTGGTTTTAATCTATTCTACGTATTTGTATTCTTTTGCCCTACTCTACGTATTCGTCTTGGTTTTAGTCTACGTATTTGGGTTCTTTTGCCCTATTCTATGTATTGGTATTGTTCTACCTCTACTTTACGTATTTTAATTGAGTACCCCTCTACTCTACGTATTGATATTGTTCTACTTCTACTTTATGTATTTTAATTGCGTACCTCTACTCCACGTATTGGTATTGTTCTACTTCTACTTTACGTATTTTAATTGAGTACCTCTACTCTACGTATTTGTCTTCACTTTATTCTAATCTATATATTGGTATTCCTTCTTCTTCTTTCTACTCTAGTTGTGGTTATCTTCCTATTTGTGTTTGCTAATTGCCGGACCTTAATCCCACTTGGGATGTTAACCTTTTTCCTACTAATTAACCCCTACTTGCATTTACCAAATTAAATCAAAGGAAGGTCTAGAGGCCCACCTCTGTTCCGTGGATCCGGTCCTCTTCACTCCATGCCACGTCCATCATTGCCATGTCTTGGCCCCGGCTCTTTTAATTATCCCTCTCTGGGTACTTTTTACAATTAAGTCTTTTTTGCAATGGCTCCTAGCTCCACTAACTTCTATTCTATCCCCTATACTACCTAATTTCTATATTTTCCCCTACACTACCTAATTTCTATGTTTTCCCCTAAATTACCCAATTTCCATATTTCCCAACTGCTGCGGCCCCCCCCCTTTGCTGCGGCCCTCCCCCCCCCGATACCCACGGACCCCCCTAATATCCGCGGACTCCTCCCGATACCCACGCGGGGCGGCTATGCGGGGCTCTGCTCTGTGGGGCTGGCTCTGTGGGCTGGCCCGAACTGGGGCTGGCTCCGAAATGGGGCTGGCTCCGAAATGGGGCTGGACCTTGGTTTTTGACTCCTAATGCAATGCTAAGATGTATGCTAGGTGTTTGGGTGGGCACTAGTTGCTCCTAATCTAGGTGAGAACTTGCTTACTAAGTTGTTGGAAGCTAAACGTTGGATTAATTTCCAAGGTGTTGGAAACTAAACGTTGTTGCTATTGTGAAAGGGCTTGCATTTGATACCCCGCTAAGACTTAGGGGGTTCAAAGCTTCGCCGTGAGGATGTATTTTTGACACTTGACTAAGACTTCTAATTGTCTAGAGACTTGGAGGGGCCATAGCTCCGCCGTCCCTCATGGGACCAATCTATTTCCGTGGACAAGAGAAGGGGGAGAAAAGAGTGACTTCCTATTCACAAATGCTAAGTGTTTAGAGGAAGGTCAAGGCTCCGCCGTCCCTCATGGGACTAGTTTAGCCTTATGCATAAGAAGAGGGGGGGAGGAGGTAGGTACAAATTGCAAGCATACTCTCTAAGTCACCTCCCAAGTCACCCCTCGATTCCTCACTATTCTCTCCCACAACAACTTTCACTTGTTTCACAGTACAAAAGGTGGACCATCATCAATTAACAAAAGTTCCAACAAGACTTGGGGGGGTCTCAAGTCCCCAAGTAAAAACCACAAGAGCCAAGGGTGCAACAACCCCAAAACTATCAAAGGCTCCTTTGGCATCAAAAGCCAAAGGAAATCCGGCATAACCCGGGCCCAATAGTGCCCCTCCCTTAAATGGGTAGGAGTTGAGAGAGAGAATGAGAGGAGAATGCCGCCCCTTTTATACTCAAAAGGGAGAAACACCCCCCCTTAATCTACTAAGAATAACTAAATGAGGGAATTTAGGAGGTCCGTACATGTTTACCCATCCCAAATCTAATTATCCACCTAAAATCTACACAATTTGAATTGAGAAATTCAAATCTTACCTAACCTTACAAGAACTTACAAAACCGTCTAATTTACCTTTCCCAAAATTTACAAGTTCTCACATGGGAGAAGTTCCCATGTGTTCCCACCTACTTAATTTGAAATTACTTACACCAAAGCACATGAGTCACCTCCACTAACTTTTTGAGGTGGTACTTACTCCCACATGTGCCCGAAGTTCCCCACACGTTCCCTACGCGTTCCCCACGGCTAATGGGGCCCAAACTCCCCAAAAATGCATTGGGGGGCCTAAAACCCCCATTTCTTCTCCATGTGCTGTCCCCAAAAGGCTAACTTTTGGAGTTTAGCTCCAAATGGCAAACGGATTGCGCCATTGGCTCCGGAAGGCCATAATTAGTTTGAAAGGAACCCCTTACCCCTTAAACTATGTCCAAATTCCCAAGGAATCTTAGTGTAAGCTAGATCAAAGTTGGGATAAATTCTCAACTTTTGGAGTTTAGCAATTTTGGACCCCAAACCTTCACCAATCTTCCAAGTAGATGCAAGGGGGTAGGAATAGACCCCAGATAGGCTCCGTTCCGATGTCGTATGGCCCCGGTACGCCGGTCAACTGCAGCTTCCGCCATTTAATTTGTCAATTGGGGAGGAATGTCGCCGATTCGGGATCTTCCGACTATCGTTTTGTCTTGAAACTTGGGGAAGCGCTCCATTGGTGTGAGACCGCCTCGCTGGATTTTTAGTGGGATTTTACCGCACTTTGGGATATTCTTTCGAATTCCCACCCAAAGTCCACCGCGGTTGACCATCTGGGAAAATATCCAACCAATGTCGGAAAATTTCCAAACTTTAGAGGAGACCACCCATGGGATCCCCCCACTTGGATGCAAATCTGCATCCCCACTGCGTGCTCCAAGAATTAGGAAATCGCCCGGTACCTGCACTTCAAGGTTAGTATTTTATCCGTATTCTCTTCGATGCTATGGGGAGTGGGGGATTCCTCCTAGATCCCCCTATGAGGACTCCCTAGCCTAGGCAGGGCCTTTTTAGGCTTCTTACCCTAATCCTGCATGTCTCTATCAATTTGGCGTCTACTTAGCTAAGACCAGGCCCGTTTTGGATGTAAACTATCCTAAATCCCACCTAATGACTAAATGGCATATTGGTATGTGTAATGCCAATACTTGTTTAATGCCCTTTTGTGGGTTTTATAAGCTCAAATACGCCTTAGTTTATGTAGGAATTGCGAAAAAAGAACTCGTGAGTCCCCGGTGACGAATCGGGGACTCACATAACCCTTCTGAGGTTTTGTGCACATGCAAAGGTGGCAAGAGGTCTTCTTCGGTGATGATGGTATTTCAGTCCATTGTTTGGGTACCGTCAATTTCTGGATGGCACGCTTCCTCGATGGTAATGTCGTCCACCAAGGTTGTTAGTCTGAATCCGTCTTCTTCTTCAATTATTTCCATATTTTCTAGTTCTCCCTTCCGGTCGTTCCAATGGTTAGGTTCGCCTGGCGGTAGTACCGTTTTTAAGCCAACCGGTTGTAATTGGTTGCTTGAGGATGATTTGTCGAAGATTGGTATTCCAGCCCAATTCCTAATTTATTTAAAAAGATGAGCTATAGAAGAAGTATTCCTTGGAGGTCGGCTTAGTCTTTGTGGGGCGTGAGTAACTTTAAGGGCGCTTTGAACGACAAGCGGTTGACCCTCTAAGGTAGAGTCGGTCACCATTGTTGGATGAAGATGGCGTTGTATTATTCCCGCTGGTTGATGCATATCAATTTTTGGCATATTATTGCTTGCTTTCATTAGCTGCACCATTGTATAAATCTTGCCTCTGTCGTAAAAGAGGTTAGAATATTTTTAGGATTATCGTCGTCTTGATAGTGGCCTTTTTACTTATGTCAATCCAATCCACTCGTTATTGTGGTTATCAACACAACACTCTTAGGGTTACACGACTAGTCACACTAGTATTCTCTTACTACGTACTAATAATCATATCATCCTTCGTGGCTGGTGCTATCGTATGATCTACACAAATCAGTGTATGGAATATCTCAGTCGCAGTAGGCCGGTATTCTATGAAGTAGGGGGCTAATTGCTCCTCTATACGCTTTATAGAGCGTAGATTACGCTCCCAAGAGTGTACACTATTGAAGAACGTGGTGTTCTCCGATCGGTCTAGTCGGAACCGCTTGCCCCGAGATGGATATGGGTAAAATAACGGATGATACCACGGGTGATGTATCCCTGGTCCGTCGGGAAGAGTATGGATCGAGACCTTATAGTCTTCAGCGTCCTAACACGGCTCATAAGCCGCTGCGTATTCTCCAATGTACTGTAACTGAGTAGTGATATCCGCGGATGCAGGTACCAACCGAGATGAGATACCTTGACAGCACTGCACAGTGAGGTGGCTCATACCATTATGCCAAGTGCGGAAGTCGTCTGACTGGATATAAGGATTTTCGGCAATCCGTTCAATCTTGCATATAGGTGTCTTGAATCGGTGTTGATTTCCCAATGTTAATGGCACTGGAGCAGGGTACCGGATCTCCAACGTATAAGGGAATAACAATGGCTGCAAGGTCTCGAAGGATGGGGTCCTGGCTTCAAAACAAGCTCGCATGTATGAATTCTTGTTCTTCCACGTGGCTACCACGACTTGCCAATAGAAGGTCAAGCAATGAACAAACTCGTCTTCCGTCACTCCGAAGTTTCCCCCTGCAATAGCATGAGCAATGGAAGGCGTGTGCTAGTTGGGCTCCAATAGATATTGGCGTGCCAAATGCCTCCAATACTCATATGAGACCCCCAACTCCGAGGGCATTAGTAATAACTTTTCGAGGGGAAGGACCTCGTTATCTTCATCGTCACTGTATCCTTCCTCGTCACCTTGATAGTTCTTTTGTGGCCGTTCTGTAGTTGCCTCAGTCCAACTTGTGAAGGTCTCATAATAAGTTTCCGCGATTAGTGGGAAATCCTATAGCGTACCACCTTTCTTAAAATGCTAACTTCAAGTGACTCTTGATATTTCAAAGTTATGTCTTTACTACTTCCTGTCTCCTGGCAGACGCACCATTATGTGGGTGCTTTATTCCCACCCTTGGAATAAAGTGTACACAACCCGGCTCAGTTCTATGAAATCTAGTTCCTAGTGGGTGTCTACCTACGTTTGGTCCAATTCTGCCTTCCAAGCAATGGATCTTCTAACCGCTACTCCTACTTCTTTCCTTGAAATAATTGCTTAAGGGTTTTCCCTCACTTATCTAAGAGTTTTCTGATAAGGATGGTCAAACTTCCTGCTAACTTAGCACCGTATGGTCCTTGAATGATTCACTCAATTTAATTACTCGAGCGTTTTTATTGATTGAAGCATGGAAGAGTCCAATCAATGCATGTTTTTCCCAACTGGTGATGGTTCAGAATTGATTTCCTAATTTCTTGTTGATTGGTAATATTTTCTAATCTTGACTAAGCTTTTACTCTTGCTTGGGAATTACCGTCTAAGTGCTTTTACCTATCTCTGATTTGTTTGGTTTAATCCTAATTGCGGAGCAAATCCCAACTTCTAAATTCTAGTTACTTGGAAATAATGGAAAAAAGGTTTTACAGACCTACAGTGATCATGTTGACTTCAAAGTCTTCGTGTCCACCGAAATACTCCTCTTGGCGCATGAGTTCCACTTCCATTTGCACCTAATTACGGTATGTGGTGTGCCTTTGTGAGCCTTGATCCCTTGAAGCTTTTGGTCCTTCTTTCTTCCTTGGAGTGTCTCTTTTTCTTTCTAATTTCTTTTCCTTTCTTTTGGGTGAGGTTCCAAAGTCAACCTATAAAAAATCCTAATAAAATCTAAACTCTTATTACTAACTAAATGGTTCCAAAGTCAAACCTCCCTACAACTAAGCCTTTCTAAACTTTTCCCTAAATTGGCAAACTTCTAAATGGTTCCTAAGTCAAACTATTCTTCTTCTTGTCTTTTCTATTTGTTTTTTGCCAAACTAAAATATGGTTTCCAAAGTCAAAATGGCTCAAGATTCCATCATCTCTCTCCCTTCCTTCCTTCTAAACCACAATTGAGGTTCACTTCTCTATGATTCTAGAGTTTGGAAATTGTAAGAGAGTTGTGAGAGACTTTGAGTGAATTGGTGTTGGAACTAGATTGTGTTTTGCAGGTTTAGAGTCTCAAAATTTGGGGAGCCTGGTTGCTGGAGGTCCAGTAGGGCTGATTTTGAAGTCCAATTGTGAATCCAAGTTTTGGATGCTAGTGGGTGAGGCAGGTGGCCTTCCAAAGGTAGCAGCCTGGTCAACTCAGTTTTTGAGCTTGTTAGCCTGGGTTCAGCCCCTGGTCAACTCAGTTTGACTCAAATTTTGAGCTTGTTAGCCGGGTTCAGCCCCTTGGTCAACTCAGTTTGACTCAGATTTTAAGCTTGTTGGCCTGTTCAGCTCCTTCTGGGTGAACCCAGCTTGGTGTTCAAACTCAATTTTCTAATTAATAGAACTCTGGGCTCTGGATGGATAGAAGGTTGGTCAACTCAGTTTGACTGTCCTAATTTTGTATTTGGACTACCTAACGGCTTTCTTTCTAGAAATCAAAATTCTATACTTCGAATCTCTCAATGTTGCAATGACTGGGCCGGTTGGAGGATCAACCGGTTTCTTTTTATATTTTGTGTCTAATTTCAAACAAAAGAATTCCTAACTTGCCTTTCTAAGCTTGACACCTGTTCCTTACTTTCATGCTTCAACTTGAAATCAAGAAAAAATAGTTTTCTTGTGAAAATTCTGTCTAATGCGGATGGTGAGGCATGTATGGTTACCTCCCTTGGGTCCAGAGCCTGTTGGCCTGGCCTGAGTGGCCTTTAATTAAGAACGAACTGCCGACCTGGCTGCCAAGAGGCTGCTGCCGGAGCCTAGCTGCCGATGGCTGGCTGCCGGCTGGCCGCTGGGCCTGGTGCCGGGGCCTGAGGTCGGGACCTGGCTGCTGGGCGGTTGGCTGTTGGTGGCTGGGTCCTAGTTTCTAAAACAAACCACTTCTGGTTAATTTGGCGGTTGTTTGCCAAATCTTAAACAAAACTACAGGGTCTCCTTTGGGGACCCCTTACCTAAACACAAATTGGAATAATTTAAGCTAAAGCTAAGAATCCCAATTTCTCACAACTTACCTTTTTGAGGGTTGTTGTTTACAAAACAAGTTCCAGGATGAAAGCTTCGCCGTCCTGGAGGATTTGTCTTCAAATTCTGGCAAAATTTCGCAAGAGCCGTGCTAGGAATTAGTTTTCTGGGGTTGTATCAACTCTAAAAATTCTCACTTGGATCACAATGCAATGGCTAGGCCCGAGGGGGATTCTCAATAAACCAATCCAGGTTGTAAATCCGCTTGAAGAGACTAGTCACAAGGAATTATGATATCACAACGTGCAAAAGACTAACTCCACGTGAACCCAAACAGTTAGCAATGATGCACTAATGAATTGCAAACACCACAAAGTTGTTCAAAACTCTATCAAAACACAAGTACAAAGGCCTTGAAGTGTACCAACAAGGTTGATGAAGCTCTTGACACTTGAATACCAAAGAAATCAAAGACTTGTAGTTGGTGTAGACTAAGAGAATGGAATGAGAATGGTATTGAAAGTAGTGTAGAATGATCGGAAAATGGCTGTGGTTTTCAATTGATATTGATGCGGTGTCGGGTAGAGAGGAGCGCGCTTAGGGAACACGCGGGGTGCCTGGCTGCAAGTCGTTGAGTCAGTGACAGGTAATGTTGAAAACTCGAATCTTCACTCGATCTTCACTTCAATCTTCCATAGGCCTATCCTGTGGTGGCTCTATGGGGCCAAGGGTAAGGGTGTGTAATAAGAAACAAAGCTTCAGACGGGTAAAACGGGACGGCCAACACGAGTGACTGTCCGGATGATGGGCCCCTAAACTTCAAACCCACGATGACCAGGAAGCGCCTTTCATCAATGGGAACAACATAAAAGATCGACCATGTGGGCCATTAACCCCACTTTGTCGCCACAAACACAAAACGGGGCTAATAACTGTCATAAAAATGACTCCATAGCCCGCAACCAAGTTTACGATGCAAAAATTGAAATAACAACTAGCCTCCAAAACCGGTTGGGAAAAACAAGAAAATCACAACGAGCCTCCAAAACCGGCTAGGAAAAACAAGCCACAAGCCACACACACAAATCTTCAATCTTCTCCCCCCTTGAGTCTCAAATCTTCAACCTTGAGTCTTGAAAACTTCTTTCACTTTCAAACTTGAAGAAATCTTAACAAGAACTAAGTAAAACTAAGTTCCATACAAGCTGCGACCTTCCATCCACTGTCACAGGTGCTCTAGGAACTCAAATATTAAGTGCTTTAGCAATTTAGAAAGCTAAGAGCATGAACTAATCACTCACAAAATTTGAACCTATTCTAAGATACTGTCCAAAAGTTATATGAGAGCAAAGTTGAGGTCCTCCTCCTTCTTTTTAAACAATCATTGCCTCTTTAAATCTCAATAACTTTTGATTTAAAACTCCAAATACTAAGTGTGAGAGCAATTTAGAAAGCTCTCAATAATATCTATAACTTGTGAAAATATCACAATGATCTAAGATACTGTTTAAAAGTTATGAAAAGTAGAGTCTCGACCATCTTAAATAAGAAGGTATGAAATTCCCCAACCTTTGATACTACATAACTTTTGCATCACAACTCCAATTCATACAAATAAACTCAATTTGGAAAGATAAAATGATGATCTATCACGTCTCAAAGTTTCAATTTCATAAAAGAAACTGACCAAAAGTTGTGGGCGTTGAAGATACGGCCTCCCTCCTTCAAGTCCAAACTCCACTCCAAAGTTTGTCACCTCATAACTTTTTGATAAAAACTCTAAACGGTAAGTGTCATATCTTTTTAGAAAGATACACACAAGAACAATACACCCTCAAGATCTCAAGTCAAACAAACAAGTAATGCAAAAGTTATAGCTTGTTGAAGCCTCTGCCCTCTCAATGGAGATCCTTGGGTCTTCACAATTTCAAACTCTCGTAACTTTTGACTCTCAACTCCAAATTCAACTTGTGAATACTCTTTGGAAATCTCTAAACACAAGGAATGTCATGACAAAATTTCATCACTCAATTCTTCATGCTCAATGAGCTACATCAACCCGAAATTTGGCCAAAACTCTCCAAAACATACACACACTTCTCTCTCTCTACACACCAACTAACCAAAAAACTCCCCATGAAAAACTCTCTAAATCCCCCTAAGAGGAGGAAGAAGATCACTCACCAACCCTAAGTTAAGTAGGAAATGCCCAAATGGATCTCCAAACAACTATTGGCCAAAGGAAAAGAACAAGAACATAAGTTCAAGTTTACTCTCCAAAGCCAATGAAACTCAAGATCAAACTAAAAAATAAACTAATTCTAACTCATAATCTTATCTTCTAAACATATGGATAAAATTTAAGATTAAAATGAGATATTAAACTTCAACTAAACTAAATGGAGGTAAAAACTAAAGTCAAAGAAGAATCCTAAGACTCTAAATCTCATGACTTCATAAAAATCCTCCAGTTCAACATTTTAGTGTTGAACTTCAAACTAGAACTTGAATTCTAAAATCTAATTTAAATACAAAATGTGTATACATTTTAAATAGTGTACATATTTACATCACGACAGTGGTATATGTGTATTGAGTTGATAATGGTGTGAAGTGAGGGGAGGGGGAGGCCTTTTATACATTTCCAAGGCCTCCTCCCCCCTCAAATTACTTGCTAAGTAATCTAAAAAGTCAACTTTAACCCTTAAAAATCTATACTACTGCTGTGATCACTCTATCTTTTGGAGAATTGGTCCGATTGCCAAACGGACAATGCCAATGGCTTCAGAAGCCCCAAATTAGTCTAGAAGAACCCCTACCCCTTACTTCCAGAACCTAATTGAGCTCAAAAGCTAACATTTATGAACCGGTAAAAAGGGTGGAAAATCCATCTTTTGGAATTGATTTTTCCCAAAGGTTTTGACTAGCCAGGGTTGTCGGGAAGGTCCAAGAATGTTGGAAAAGAGTCTAAGTTGACTCAAATCGGACACTGTATGCTCCCCAAACGCTGGTCAACTTACCAAGATTTTGGTAAAACCTTAGAAAGTCGTTGCCACCGCTGATTCTGGTACTTGACGTTGTCAGAATGTCTTGAAATTTGGCAGGACGCTTATTTATGCTAAAATATGCTATCCTAATTTTTAGTGGGATTTTACCATCACTGTGGAATTTTCTACGAATTTCCAATTGCCGGTGAAAGTAGTTGACTTCCCATGGAGTCATTTTTGTAATCCAGAAAATCACGAAACTTTTAGGGGATCTTCTAGGAAGCCCCTTGATGATAAGTGCAAAGTTCTGCTAAAAACATACACTGTCTAATTAAAGTAGGAATTGTACTAGGGTGAAATTAATTCCTCCAGGGAGGAATCATTCCCGTAAAGAAATCTCCACGAGTTGAGTTAATTCCTCTGGGGAGGAATCATTCACGTCTAAGGGAATCTCCATGAATTGGCTTCGCTGTGACGCTCTTGAATGACTATTGGAATCTCGTGACCTCCACTTAGCCAAATTCCGCTAAGATTCTTCCTGAAAATTCCGATAGGGCTTGATTTGACACTCTCGGATTAAGTTGTCTTCTGACTATCAATTCATGCTATCTCCTGGTAAGCGTGTACTATCATTCCTAATCACCTAATAAGATGTAGAAATTGACTCTAAAGAGTCCTTTAAGGCATTTTGTCGTAATTCTAACCAATTCCGTATTCCCACTGGGGATTGTATCAATCCTACTACAAACACTCTTTTTAGTTGATTTTTAACCATAATAACCCTAAATATGAGCAGTAAGCGAAAAAAAGAAAACTTCGAGGCCTGAGTGACAATGACGGGGCTCACACAATCCCCAACAGAAAATTTGCAGGGATGGCTACATTAACGTAAAAAGAAAGGCCCTTGGGGTCAGCCAACGTGTCACTTAATGATTTAGTTGCGAATCCTCTTAGAAGGGCAAGCTGGGACATGACGTGGCAGACCCACGCTGTACCCACCACTGTCAGGGGATAGCGTCCAGAGGAAGCAAGAAGCACGTCTGTTAGATTAGAAATCCACGGACAACCGATGGCCCTCAGAATAGATGCGTGGAAGCTGAAAGGACGGCTACAGGGAGTGTGGTAAAACTAGTGGCCTGAATATATGCCGAGAGAGCTGAAAAGACACTAGTCTAGAGTAGGATTGAAAAGACCACTAGTGAGCGTAATAGATGCTGAGAGAGCTGAAAGGGCATTAGTGGCACCAATCACCATAATAGATGCCCCTGGGCCGAAAAGGCACTGGAGGGTTCTAATTTCTTCATTACGAAACTAGACTGTCATCAATGCGCCGGTCTGACACCACCGCAGAGAGCAGCTAGTCAATGCTCTTGTGCCATGTCCTCATGGCCTGGTATGAGAACACGGCGAAAACCCCCGGTTCTGTGTGCTAGATATGTTGTGTGCAAGTATGGGAGGTTAGTGCATGGACCAGGGATGGCATCACCCCCCCGTGGTCATGCCGGTTGGTTTCTTTGGCGTTACGCTTCGGTGCATAGAAAAGAGGAGTTTCACTAACTTCCTCCTCACTCACTTTGGGTTACCTTTTCTTGTGCGTGTTGTACAGCATCCATGGCCGATGTTTGTTCCAGTAGTCAACTATGGTGATACTTGGGAGTGTTTCATCTATATCTTGATCTAGTTGAGTGAGCTGTGAGGTCACTGTGAAGTCTTTGTCCCCTCTTCTGCCGTGATCTTCTATTTCTTCAGTTCTACCTTTCCCGAGTTCTTCTCTCCACTCCATCTCCCTTCTCTCCCTTCTGCAATAAATCCCTCTTCACCTTCTTCTTAGTTCCAGCACCTCGGGGGAAGATAGTTAGTAAACAACCGTTGTTATTTCAAGATCGGGGGAGATGGAGTAATGGCGCGCTCTGTGAGATAGGGGGAGTAGTATAGAGTAGATTGTCATGCCCCACCAATGCGGCCATGTCCTATCATCACCACCTTCAGTGGCCACCTTATTCGGAAGAACTACCTTCAGGACCATCTTCGTCGCCTTTGCCATCATCTTACTCATTGCCTATTTGTGCAATGCCTATTGCACCAACGAGCGCGGGAGCCAACGCGGCGCCATTGGAGGCAACTCCATTGAACGCCACGGAGGGGCCCCTCACCCAGCGCCAAGAGAGGTCCGCGTCTCCCGACGGCATCGGTCCGCCGCCACCGCTAGGAGTAGTGGATCTAGTAGTAGGACAGCCGACGTTGGGCACTCGCAAAAGGCGGCGTGCTAAGGCAGGGCAGTGGCCGCCTAGTCTTCCCCTAGGACCATGTCGCGCCATTGCGGAGGAGCGATCGCCTTGGCCCTCCGGGCCCAAGACTTATCTACTCCTCTTGGAAAAGTACGAAACCTCCAACCCTACTGACGACCTCGTTGTCGAAGGTCGCTTCACCACCAGTGAAACCACCTCTCAAGTCAGCCGGAGCATCATGGATGGAGGTCACGTACTCGTGCTACGAGGCCCCAGGCTCGAACCACTCACACAAGGGTAGTCTGCGCGGTACATTCTCGATGTGGTACGCCAACTTGTGACATTCCTTGAAGTCTAAGTTGACTACCACCGCCGACTTGCCTCCCTCTCATTCTTTGAATGATAGAGAAGCATGCGGCCTTGTATATAGCTATTAAAAAAATTTAAAAAAAAAAAAAAAAAAATGGGTAGTGATTTTTAGGCCATTACCATGAAAAGGAGGACGTCCCCGGTCGCGGCGGTCTGGTGGCCTGTGACATCGGTAGTCCCTCCACCACCACCACTCTGGCGGCGAGGGTTCGAACTTTGGACCGTCGCCAGGGCACCCCCACCTTGAGCTAGTGACAAGGCAAGAAAGCCGCTGACTTCCGCGGCCGGAGGCTCTTTTGCCAAGGAGTTCCTGAGCATTGAGGTCTAACTACCTGCTCCCTCCTTCCCAGTTCTTTCAGTCCTTTCTGTCAGTCCAGTTCGTCTGTCTTGTCTTTCTTTTTCTCCTTTTCTAAATCTCTTTAGTCCAAACTCACTTCGTTGAGGGAGGAAGGATGGATTTCTATCTTTTTTATCTATAGGTCCAAACCAATTCCGTTTGGGGAAGACAGGGGTTTCTCTTTGTCTCTGCTTCTATCTCTCTCTTAGTTCCAAACTCACTCTGTTGAGGGAGGAAGGATGGGTTTTTATCTTTTTTGTCTATAGGTCCAAACCTACTCCGTTTGGAGAGGATAGGGAAAAAAAAAAACAAGAAAATGAAAAGATTAGAATAAATAGGAACGAATCAAGTCCACGTCGGTAGCTGACTCTGTGGCTTTAAAGTGTCCACACGATGATATGTCCTAGCGTCACGAGATGATAGGTTCAACTCACATGGTTACATCCACATGATATTACGATCTGACCACAAAATGACAGTGACAGGATGACGTCACATGATGGTGTACCCGATAAAAGCAGGAGGGGGGTTGCAGTCAAGCATCCCCTGAGGTACACGTTGGTGTATCTGGCAGCTACTTCATCGCCATGATGGGGCCCAACCGCCCCAGGGCATAATGACACGTGAGCTAAGCACACTCTTGGATTATTCTCTTATCATCAGAGTAAGAAGCCCGCCGCCTGATGACTCAATGTTGTGACTAAGGCCGCCGATATCAGGGAGCAGACCAGCCGAGAGGTAGGTAGGTCAATAGCATACCTGTAGTGTCAAGGGTCCATGGTGCTGCATCACCTCCATTTGAATGTAGAATTCTGTAGAATAGTCGCCTTCCAAAGAGAATTTGACCGTGTGCCCTTGAGGGAAGACAGCAAAAGTGGGTCCTCCGCAGATGGCTGCCATATGTGAGTCCCCGATTCGTCACCAGGGACTCACGGGTTCTTTTTTTGAATTTATACATAAACTAAGGCGTATTTAGGCTCATAATGCCCACAAAAGGGCATTAAACCTATATTGGCATTATACATACCAATATGCCATTTAGTCATTAGGTGGGATTTAGGATAGTTTACATCCAAAACGGGCCTGGTCTTAGCTAAGTAGACGCCAAATTGATAGAGACATGCAGGATTAGGGTAAGAAGCCTAAAAAGGCCCTGCCTAGGCTAGGGAGTCCTCATAGGGGGATCTAGGAGGAATCCCCCACTCCCCATAGCATCGAAGAGAATACGGATAAAATACTAACCTTGAAGTGCAGGTACCGGGCGATTTCCTAATTCTTGGAGCACGCAGTGGGGATGTAGATTTGCATCCAAGTGGGGGGATCCCATGGGTGGTCTCCTCTAAAGTTTGGAAATTTTCCGACATTGGTTGGATATTTTCCCAGATGGTCAACCGCGGTGGACTTTGGGTGGGAATTCGAAAGAATATCCCAAAGTGCGGTAAAATCCCACTAAAAATCCAGCGAGGCGGTCTCACACCAATGGAGCGCTTCCCCAAGTTTCAAGACAAAACGATAGTCGGAAGATCCCGAATCGGCGACATTCCTCCCCAATTGACAAATTAAATGGCGGAAGCTGCAGTTGACCGGCGTACCGGGGCCATACGACATCGGAACGGAGCCTATCTGGGGTCTATTCCTACCCCCTTGCATCTACTTGGAAGATTGGTGAAGGTTTGGGGTCCAAAATTGCTAAACTCCAAAAGTTGAGAATTTATCCCAACTTTGATCTAGCTTACACTAAGATTCCTTGGGAATTTGGACATAGTTTAAGGGGTAAGGGGTTCCTTTCAAACTAATTATGGCCTTCCGGAGCCAATGGCGCAATCCGTTTGCCATTTGGAGCTAAACTCCAAAAGTTAGCCTTTTGGGGACAGCACATGGAGAAGAAATGGGGGTTTTAGGCCCCCCAATGCATTTTTGGGGAGTTTGGGCCCCATTAGCCGTGGGGAACGCGTAGGGAACGTGTGGGGAACTTCGGGCACATGTGGGAGTAAGTACCACCTCAAAAAGTTAGTGGAGGTGACTCATGTGCTTTGGTGTAAGTAATTTCAAATTAAGTAGGTGGGAACACATGGGAACTTCTCCCATGTGAGAACTTGTAAATTTTGGGAAAGGTAAATTAGACGGTTTTGTAAGTTCTTGTAAGGTTAGGTAAGATTTGAATTTCTCAATTCAAATTGTGTAGATTTTAGGTGGATAATTAGATTTGGGATGGGTAAACATGTACGGACCTCCTAAATTCCCTCATTTAGTTATTCTTAGTAGATTAAGGGGGGGTGTTTCTCCCTTTTGAGTATAAAAGGGGCGGCATTCTCCTCTCATTCTCTCTCTCAACTCCTACCCATTTAAGGGAGGGGCACTATTGGGCCCGGGTTATGCCGGATTTCCTTTGGCTTTTGATGCCAAAGGAGCCTTTGATAGTTTTGGGGTTGTTGCACCCTTGGCTCTTGTGGTTTTTACTTGGGGACTTGAGACCCCCCCAAGTCTTGTTGGAACTTTTGTTAATTGATGATGGTCCACCTTTTGTACTGTGAAACAAGTGAAAGTTGTTGTGGGAGAGAATAGTGAGGAATCGAGGGGTGACTTGGGAGGTGACTTAGAGAGTATGCTTGCAATTTGTACCTACCTCCTCCCCCCCTCTTCTTATGCATAAGGCTAAACTAGTCCCATGAGGGACGGCGGAGCCTTGACCTTCCTCTAAACACTTAGCATTTGTGAATAGGAAGTCACTCTTTTCTCCCCCTTCTCTTGTCCACGGAAATAGATTGGTCCCATGAGGGACGGCGGAGCTATGGCCCCCCCAAGTCTCTAGACAATTAGAAGTCTTAGTCAAGTGTCAAAAATACATCCTCACGGCGAAGCTTTGAACCCCCTAAGTCTTAGCGGGGTATCAAATGCAAGCCCTTTCACAATAGCAACAACGTTTAGTTTCCAACACCTTGGAAATTAATCCAACGTTTAGCTTCCAACAACTTAGTAAGCAAGTTCTCACCTAGATTAGGAGCAACTAGTGCCCACCCAAACACCTAGCATACATCTTAGCATTGCATTAGGAGTCAAAAACCAAGGTCCAGCTCCAGTTCGGGCCAGCCCACAGAGCCAGCCCCACAGAACAGAGCCCCGCATAGCTGCCCCGCGTGGGTATCGGGAGGAGTCCGCGGATATTAGGGGGGTCCGTGGGTATCGGGGGGGGAGGGCCGCAGCAAAGGGGGGGGGCGTAGCAGTTGGGAAATATGGAAATTGGGTAATTTAGGGGAAAACATAGAAATTAGGTAATGTAGGGGAAAATATAGAAATTAGGTAGTGTAGGGGATAGAATAGAAGTTAGTGGAGCTAGGAGCCATTGCAAAAAAGACTTAATTGTAAGAAGCACCCAGAGAGGGATAATTAAAAGAGCCGGGGCCAAGACATGGCAATGATGGACGTGGCAATGAGTGAAGAGGACCGGATCCACGGAACGGAGGTGGGCCTCTAGACCTTCCTTTGATTTAATTTGGTAAATGCAAGTAGGGGTTAATTAGTAGGAAAAAGGTTAACATCCCAAGTGGGATTAAGGTCCGGCAATTAGCAAATACAAATAGGAAGATAACCACAACTAGAGTAGAAAGAAGAAGAAGGAATACCAATATATAGATTAGAATAAAGTGAAGACAAATACGTAGAGTAGAGGTACTCAATTAAAATACGTAAAGTAGAAGTAGAACAATACCAATACGTGGAGTAGAGGTACGCAATTAAAATACATAAAGTAGAAGTAGAACAATATCAATACGTAGAGTAGAGGGGTACTCAATTAAAATACGTAAAGTAGAAGTAGAACAATACCAATACGTAGAATAGGGCAAAAGAACCCAAATACATAGACTAAAACCAAGACGAATACGTAGAGTAGGGCAAAAGAACACAAATACGTAGAATAGATTAAAACCAAGACAAATACATAGAATAGGATAATAGTACAAAGATGTAGAGACGGGGTAGGAAATACCATAAGTAAGTGGGCTAAACAAACCCAAACACGTAGAAGTAGGGTAAACGAGAACAAAGCATAAAAGTAGGACAAGAGAACGAAACACATAGAGTAAGCAGCAATTAGAAGTAGGACAAGGGAACGAGACAAACCCTAGGTAGGATAGTAAAAAAGATCCATTGCTTGGAAGGCACAATGGATTGACGCTTAGACACCCGTAGGTAGTAGAATCATTAGAGCCTGGTTGTGATCGCTTAATTCCAAGGGTGGAAATGAAGCGCCCACAGGAGGGTAAACATGTACGGACCTCCTAAATTCCCTCATCTAGTTATTCTTATTAGATTAAGGGGGGGTGTTGCTTCCTTTTGGGTATAAAAGGGGCGGCATTCTCCTTTCACTCTCTCTCTCTCTCAACTCCTACCCATTTAAGGGAGGAGCACTATTGGACCCAGGTTATGCCGGATTTTCTTTCGCTTTTGATGTTTTAAAGGAGCCTTTGATAATTTTAGGATTGTTGCACCCTTGACTCTTGTAGTTTTTATTTGGGGACTTGAGACCTCCGCAAGTCTTGTTGGAACTTTTGTTAATTGATGGTGGTCCATTGTGAGCCCCGTCATTGTCACTCAAGCCTCGGATTTTTTTTTTTTTCGCTTACTGCTCATATTTAGGGTTATTATGGTTAAAAATCAACTAAAAAGAGTGTTTGTAGTAGGATTGATACAATCCCCAGTAGGAATACGGAATTGGTTAGAATTACGACAAAATGCCTTAAAGGACTCTTTAGAGTCAATTTCTACATCTTATTAGGTGATTAGGAATGATAGTACACGCTTACCAGGAGATAGCATGAACTGATAGTCGGAAGACAACTTAATCCGAGAGTGTCAAATCAAGCCCTATCGGAATTTTCAGGAAGAATCTTAGTGGAATTTGGCTAAGTGGAGGTCACAAGATTCCGATAGTCACTCAAGAGCGTCACAGCGAAGCCAATTCATGGAGATTCCTTTATACGTGAATGATTCCTCCCCGGAGGAATTAATTCCACCCTAGTACAATTCCTACTTTAATTAGACAGTGTATGTTTTTAGCAGAACTTTGCACTTATCATCAAGGGGCTTCCTAGAAGATCCCCTAAAAGTTTCGTGATTTTCTGGGTGACAGAAATGACTCCATGGGAAGTCAACTGCTTTCACCGGCAATTGGAAATTCGTAGAAAATTTCACAGTGATAGTAAAATCCCACTAAAAATTAGGATAGCATATTTTAGCATAAATAAGCGTCCTGCCAAATTTCAAGACATTCTGACAACGTCAAGTACCAGAATCAGCGGTGGCAACGACTTTCTAAGGTTCTACCAAAATCTTGGTAAGTTGACCGGCGTTTGGGGAGCATACAGTGTCCGATTTGAGTCAACTTAGACTCTTTTCCAACATTCTTGGACCTTCCCGACAACCCTGGCTAGTCAAAACCTTTGGGAAAAATCAATTCCAAAAGATGGATTTTCCACCCTTTTTACCGGTTCATAAATGTTAGCTTTTGAGCTCAATTAGGTTCTGGAAGTAAGGGGTAGGGGTTCCTCTAGACTAATTTGGGGCTTCTGAAGCCATTGGCGTTGTCCGTTTGGCAATCGGACCAATTCTCCAAAAGATAGAGTGATCACAGCAGTAGTATAGATTTTTAAGGGTTAAAGTTGACTTTTTAGATTACTTAGCAAGTAATTTGAGGGGGGAGGAGGCCTTGGAAATGTATAAAAGGCCTCCCCCTCCCCTCACTTCACACCATTATCAACTCAATACGCATATACCACATCAATATCAATTGAAAACCATAGCCATTTTCCGATCATTCTACACTACTTTCAATACCATTCTCATTCCATTCTCTTAGTCTACACCAACTACAAGTCTTTGATTTCTTTGGTATTCAAGGGTCAAGAGCTTTACCAAACTTGTTGAATTTGAGGACAAATCCTCCAAGACGGCGAAGCTTTCATCTTGGAACTTGTTTTGTAAACAACAACCTTCAAAAAGGTAAGTTGTGAGAAATTGGGATTCTTAGCCTTAGCTTAAATTATTCCAATTTGTGTTTAGCTAAGGGGTCCCCAAAGGAGACCCTGTGGTTTTGTTTAGGATTTGGCAAACAACCACCAAATTAACCAGAAGTGGTTTGTTTTAGAAACTAGGATCCAGCCACCAACAGCCAGCCGCCCAGCAGCCAGGCCCCGGCAGCCAGGTCCCGACCTCAGGCCCAGCGGCCAGCCGGCAGCCAACCATCGGCAGCTAGGCTCCGGCAGCAGCCTCTTGGCAGCCAGGTCGGCAGTTCGTTCTTAATTAAAGGCCACTCAGGCCAGGCCAACAGGCTCTGGACCCAAGGGAGGTAACCATACATGCCTCACCATCCGCATTAGACAGAATTTTCACAAGAAAACTATTTTTTCTTGATTTCAAGTTGAAGCATGAAAGTAAGGAACAGGTGTCAAGCTTAGAAAGGCAAGTTAGGAATTCTTTTGTTTGAATATAGACACAAAATATAAAAAGAAACCGGTTGATCCTCCAACCGGCCCAGTCATTGCAACATTGAGAGATTCGAAGTATAGAATTTTGATTTCTAGAAAGAAAGCCGTTAGGTAGTCCAAATACAAAATTAGGACAGTCAAACTGAGTTGACCAGCCTTCTATCCATCCAGAGCCCAGAGTTCTATTAATTAGAAAATTGAGTTTGAACACCAAGCTGGGTTCACCCAGAACAGGGTTGACGAATTGCAACGTCCAGGGCAAAATTACGTCCAAAATCCGGACGTCCGGACACAGTGGATGCAGTGGACGTAGTCCTCGGCGACCAACGGACGGCATCCGTCGGAAGTAGACGTGCGGACGGGCGGTCGGACAGTGCCGTCCGCAGTCCGACCGCAGTCTCCGACCGCCCGTCCGCACGTCTACTTCCGACGGATGCTGTCCGTTGGTCGCCGAGGACTACGTCCACTGCGTCCACTGCGTCCGGACGTCCGGATTTTGGACGTAATTTTGCCCTGGACGTTGCAATTCGTCAACCTTGGTCCTAGGAGATTCCAGACGTTACTAATAGTTGTGTTTTCCGGTTTCTGGGTTTACCGGCTCAAAACACCCAAGTTACTACTCTTAATCTGGAATACCAACTTGTCTTTCGGAACTCTTTTTCCGGATCCGTCGTTTCTTTCCGAATCCGTCTCTCAATTATGACCGGATTCCTTTCTCGGATCCGGATTTCACCTTCACCCGGATCCATCTCAATCCGGAATCCGGTTCCGTCACTCAATAATCGGTTTTTGATACCCCTGTTTTACCCTCAAGGAGTCCTCTCTTGATCTTTAGAGGGGTAGGGACTTACCACTCGTAAACCTCACGCTCTCTCCTCTCAAACAAAACACACGAAAACACCAAAATATATCCGATGTTGTATTGGGGCCGGATCCGGATCCTCACAACTTCCCGGATAGCTCTAGGCCAATCCGGTTAGCAGGTCACTCAGGACTACTTCACTTACCCTTACTACAACGACAGATTCGAAAACCCCTAGACCCGAAAGGACGTACTTTCCTAGTTCTTCGGATCGACTCAATGGTTGGCAGACCTTCCGATGGATGGAACTTTCCTATGGTGGCTGCTTAACTCCGCACGAATCCGCCCCTGCGGTTCCGGAACCTCCTCCTCGTCACTCCTGGACTCACACCGAATCACCGTTCCGGTGAATTAAAGGCTCCACGCTCAAACTCACGATTCAAGATCCTAACTCCCGGAAGCTGGTCACTCAGTTCGGATCTCAAGTGCCTAAGAATCCGGATTCCTCCTCACCCTTCCCTCGTGCCTCTCAACACTTCAACGAACACACCAAGAAAAGACTCAAACACAAGTCAAAGCTAGAATGTCCATCCGCCGGCTCAAATTAAAGAAGGGAATGAAATACAATGGAATATGCACTAGGAGGGAATGACAGGCCAACTAACTTGCCTGCCCCTTAAAAGCTCAAAACAAAATGAAAGTCAAAGCCTAAAAACAGAAACGGAATGCCAACAAGGCAAAAGAAAATCCGAAACAACCAATCGGAGCCCAACCGGATTATCCAGAAAGGTCCGGCCAGTTGTCCCTAAAGTTCCGGATCGGGGCCCACATCCGGGAAATCCGTCCAGGAAACTTCCGTCCCAAAACCTCAAAATCCTACCTAACTACTCAACTCTGTCCTACTTATGCGCCCACTTCGATGTTGTGCCCACGGGCGGAACTGAACTCCTCCGCGTCACTGCCTTGGGAGGGGGAGCCTTCTTGGTGGCGGATCGGGTCTACTTCTTCTGAATCGGAGTTGGTGGCGTTCCGCTGTCTTCCGTCGAGGTATCCTCCGAATCTGCCTCGGAGCTTTCCGAATGCTCCACTTCCTGGAATCCGCCCTGCTCCCTAACTTCATCGCGGATGGTGAGGGGCGGATTGTCTTCCCTATCTGAGTCATCCAAGATGACTGTCTTGCTACGCGGATCCTTGCCCGGAATCCTATCTGGCTCATTCATGTGGGTGAACTTCTCTAGATTCTCCCTGGCCGGATTCGCTAGGGCCTTCATCTGGATCTCCAGGTCAATCCATGGTGACGCCCTCTTCTCTTGCAGTTCCGTAGGTATGTTGGACGGTCCGGCCGCATTCAGATCCAATCCGAGCTCGCCGAGGTTCTTCATGACCGGCGAGTTCCCGAGTAGCTTCCGATCCGTCGACATCCGTCCTTGCGCTCCGGGGTTGAAGTTCGTATAAACCTACTGGTTGAGCAAGCTTGATAGTCCTTCTCCCAACTCCGGATTGAGAGCCCCAATTAAGGCCCTCATCTCCTTCAGTACCCCTTCCATCTTGGCTTGGTAATCCACCAAGATGGTGATGACTTTTGATCCGATGACGTGCCCTTCCGTCATCAGCCGGGCGGAAAACAGTTTCGCCCTCATCACTGTGTCCGCCGGCTAGGCCACCAACTCTTGCAGGTTCTGAACCAAGGAGGTGGCCTCGACGATCTTCCCGTTGGCGACACTAAAGTCACTCTCCAAATACGCTACCGGCCTATCGTATTATGGAGCCCATTCCACTCCTCTTCTGCCTTCCGCCGTCCCTCCTCAGCTATCCGGGCCAGATCTTCCGCCTGCCGGGTCCGATCCGTCTAGACCCGGGCTTCGTCCCCCCACTTCCGGATCTCTTCGTCCTTCTTCCGCAACACCTCTTGAGTCGGAAGGCGGTCGAGGATATCCAGAATATCCTCGATCTTCACCGCGCCTAGCTTGGTGGCGATCTGCTCGAGTATCGCCTCACACTGGTTGCTGTCCGCGTGTGCCATCATGGCATGACGGATGATGGTGTTGAAGTGGTTCCGCTTCTTCTTCCCCAGGGTCGATCCGGGTTTGGATGTCCCCTCTTATCCGGGGTCGTGGATTTCTTCCGTTCCGGCTGGCTGACCGGCTTCTGCTCTTCCGGGTCCTCGTCCATCCGCTCGTCTTTTGGGTCCTCCGTCTCCTTCTCCAACTCATCCGTCAAGCCGTACTTGAGGATCTGAACTCCCGTCTCATAGCGGAGGAGTTCCGGGCCACTCAGTACATCATTGTGGTGGTACAGGTGGAAGAGATAGGTGCTAATGGTGTTGGTCTTCTCCCGTCCCACATGCTCGGCTAGCCGATTAACTACCCATTGGAGGACTAGGCTCCAGTTGACTATCCGCTTCTCAAAACACCTGAAGATGGTGTTTGCTACCGTCACCGTGACACGGGTAGGCTTTTCCGGGTAGAGGATGGGAATCAAGAATTCCAACATCTGTCTGTGCCGGTCGTTCGTGCAATCCGGAACTGAATATCCGTCCTTAGGGTGGGGCGGATTCCGGAACTTGTTAACACCAAACTTGTCCATCCGGGGAGCCATACCTAATCCGGTTTTATCAAAACCGTATACATCCGCCCAGGTATCCGGCGACCAGGCACTCGGTCTACCCCTCACTGTGAGTTGGTACTGATTCGGAACTCCCGAGAGGATTTCCTGCACCATCTCATCACTCTTCACACTCTACGGGCGCCGGATCAACCCATGACACCCTAGGAAGACTAAATCATCCTCTAACTCCTTCCGATGCTGCGGATCAGAAGGGATGAGTGGCGAAATCGCCTTGGCAGTCACTACCGCCCGTTTCGGATTGGAGGAACTCGCCATCTCTCCGCCCGAGTTGGAACTTGTCGGTGCGGTCGGCACCGACCCTGAACTAAACCCGGAACCGATCTCTACTGCTCACCACTCTTTCTCTCTCTATACGCGCTCCAAAACCTGCACACAAGCCATACCTCGATTTGCCAAATTGAAAAGGAAAAATGAAGTGGAGTGGTGGGGTTTATATACCAGTCGGTACCCTGCGTTCCCAGTTCCCCTCGGAACGGCGCGACGTTCCCCGGCCGTTATGCTAGTTTCCGTAGGTCGGCGGCGTAGACCCGTAGGTGCCGACCATCCGGAACTGGCTCGGATCCGTCTTTAGGTATACCGGATCCGTCTTTGTCAAGTTCCGTCTTCCGGAAAGTTCCGTTCCGGGTACTGAGGAATCCGGATCCGGAAACTTATACCTATAACCCGGAAATTCTCCTTGCTCAATCCGGTTCAGACAAATCCCAAGGGAAAAAGACTTTAATTGTCTTCTTCTTTCCATATCTAACCCTAAAATTTTGAAAAATTGAGCTACTCTATATACTATCGTCCTATTTTCACTTACATGATATTTCCGGACTGCGACACTACTATATAATGATTTTTGTTTTTCAGGTGCCTCTATCCGTGTATGTCAAACTTCTGGCCGCCATATTGTTGCTATTGAAGAGGACAAGGCATTATTTGAAAATGTCCTTAAGCCTCTTATCCGTGCGCTGGTAGCAATTGCAACTCCTGCAATGTCAGTAGTACAAGAAATTGTTGACCTCAATGATGATGTTGGCATTGTTGAACCAGTCCAGAAGAAATCCAGATTCAGTACGTAAGTCAACCTTGCACTTCTCAATTCTTTTTGTTAATAATGCCTATTTATATGTGAAAGGCCATATTCATTAAATTGAGAAAAAATGGCCATAATGAGAACTTAAGTCTCCTTCATTTCAAAGATAACTTGTTGAAGGCAAAGATAAATATTTAACAAGGCCATGAGTACAGAACATTTTCCATGTGGAATGTGCCTTGGATACCAAAAGACTTTGACGAGAAGATCGAAACTGCAGAAGAGAGTTCCATACAAGGGATTGAAAAATACGAAACAATTACAAAATTTTTTTTTACATTGAAAAATATTCTGAAGATGCTTCAGAACTCATGTATACATGAAACTATTTTCCTCACATGTCTATATACTTCACTTCCTAAGAAATGAAATCCCAAAACCTTTTTGTGATTGGTTAGGGTGATGTATTTTATGTCTAAATATAAACGGCACATGCTAATGGATGGGTGCATTGAAATTTTTCCTAACCAATAAGTGGTTGCATTATATGAATGTATAGTCTATTAATAGGGATGAATGTCAACCAAGGCCCTAGGGATATGGACACAAATGTCTCAACTACCCATTCTTCTTCGGGGAAGCATGGCTATCACTTTCCTCTTGAGCTTTCAGCTTAGCTAGCCCTCTAAGAATATCCTCGCGACAAGAAGGCCTAAATTTAGGTTCCACACTAGGAATGGTCCACATTCCCATCTTCATGAGTTCCATAGCCTCCCTACGATCACTTCGAGGAACGCCTATGCTTGAAAGTGACCTGGAATTTTGAGGAGGCCGTTTAGACAAGGATCTGCGGAGGGTATTTACATTAAGATCTGCACTGGCAGTTGGCCGATCGCCATTTGATCGCCGGTACCCCGCGAGCACAGCTACGCGCGATAGAGACCCCACGAAAGGCGAAGATTCACACCTTACGAGTGTTGAAGGTGCAGATCCAGCAATGCCTTGCAGCTGCTCAGCATCACCGGCACTGCGGGAAGCACAAGGTACCTTCCTCTTACGTCCTCTCGTCGACAAATCTACCCCAACATCCCATTTGACGATTTCAGGGGCTTCGGGGGCATTTGCAACCGGAACATCGTCTTCGTCTCGAAGATCTTCCGCAATTGCTTCCGTGTCCGCATATAGTTTCCTATGTACAGCCATTTCAACACGGGGAGTCGGCGACTGGGATCGCAGTCGACTAGGCTTGGAGATTGGCCACTTCAGAGAAGATGGTGAGCAGACGGGAGTTCTGGGTGGACCCTTGCTCGGTGGACTGTCAACTGCATCATCATCGACGTTTCCCTTAGAGAAGTCGATGGCCGCAGATGCCACATCCATGGCCAAACACAACATAATAGGTTTGGAATCAGTAGAAGGCATGCCGCTCCGCTCATCAAATTCGGACGGGTCGAACAGCGCCGCGTCTGATCCGGAAAGTAAGCTCCTAGTTAGTGGCTAGGGACGAACGGCCTTAAAACCTCCTCCAATCTGGAAAAGGAAAAATGCGAAGGAGTCCCTCCCATTATCCTCAATTCAAAGATACTCAACCAAATGAAGGAGACACTCAAGAATACCACAACACAACCAAGATAAAGTTGAAAATGAAAATCATTATATTTCAAATGGATAATATTTACAGATGAATTCCAACTCCTCTAAATCTAAAGCTAATTCTACAAATGCGAACTCGCACGGAAGAACTATGTCTTGCATCGCTCTAGTTTGATTACTACGCCCATCCCCGGGAGCACGTAGTTGCACCCGAAATTCCTAGCCGACTCCCTCAATCCTTCCAACATATGACCCACGCCATACGAGGAACGCGTTAGCGGGGGTTGACCTATGCGGTTTGCGTCAACAAAATCACGCAAGCACCTGGGGGAACAGTGTTCACTAATTCGCTTGAGCAAGGGGAGGAGGGCTGACATCAACACTTTGTCCCCACGATGGAATTGATTCCACGACTCCAAAAATATTGCGTTCCCATTGTTATTCAAGATACTCTTTGCCGGGGAGTCATCAATAAGAATAGTGTTGTCCGCGTTAAAATACATGGGATCCGCAGGCCGCGTGAACAACCGTTCATTGAGGATTTTCAAAAACAAATGCTTCGTAGGGTTGAGTCCCTCAAAGAGAAAATTCCTTGGTGAACGCTCAATGGTCTTGCACTGCTCTTGACCGTATACAACGAAAGCCTCTAAGTTGTTCTTGCAGAGAAACCGGACAATGGGTTCGGCGTTCTTGTGGACCATGGAGCTCCAGAATACAATACAGTTTGCTAATTGGCCGACTTCCCTCAAGAAGTCCCTCAAATTGGGACGAACGAAGACAGCTTTCGACGCAACTAGCGTAGGAACCCAATCCGAAAAAACACAGTCCTTTGGAAAATGGACAGGTTCACTCTTATATAAGGTCCTATTCTCGCAATGGCAAAGCACTCCGTTTAGGTCGAAGACGAGGTTCAACCACTTCTTCGGCCTAACGGGTGCTACCCGGGCAACACTCCGGGGAACTCTCTCTCCACCGCTGCTTGTGACTACTTGGTAAAATCAGAAACAAGAGAAGTGGCGTTACCTGATGAAATGCAGACCCAGGTGATCCAAACAACGACGAACCCCATTGCCCCCCACTAAGCGATTGCAGAATCCCTTCATTAAAATCAAGTTTGAGTGCCAAAGGACGATGCAAATATTTCAGCCCCATGCGCTGGACAAAACATATGCAAAAACAGATGGTTACCAACGACTTGAATTGAACTTTGTACATGAATATTTATTTTCAGAGAATTTAATTTACATGTGGTAGCACTCTTGCTGAAATTCTACCGTCTCTGTACAATCTAAAACCACGCCCACTATGTGACCTATACTACAACGAACGATTTTAAACGAAAGAATTACCGACGCAAGTCAATCACTGACTCTCCACTCCCTCCTGTCAACAGGACGAGACGATATAAGAGTCTCTCACTACAAAACGTAGCAAGCATCAAAGACAGAATAGTACTCATCACTCAGAATTCCCAGAGACACAATCAAGATGGTAGGGGTCAGATGTTTGCGGCGATACCTGTCCAAACGCCAACTCCATGGCATCCTCATTGCCATCACCGTAATCGACTTGTTCTTCGTCTTCGTCGTCGGGTGGGTTCTGAGACTCCGCCTCGTAATTTCAAATGGGAGACGATGTCGGAGGCGGAACTTCTTCATGCACCTGCTCAAACCGCTCAACATCAGCGATCGGGGAAGCGCACTCTTGCTCCTGATAATCCTCATCAAGAGGGGTACTGGAATTATCCTCGACCTGAGGATAATTCACACAAGCTGAAAGTCCAGCAACGAGACTCGCAGTGCAACCAGTCCTTTGTTTGGGACTGGGTTGCTTGTCGTAGAGAGGAAGGGCCAAATCCTATGAGTCGTCAGAAGGAGGGGAACGCAATTGCCTGGGAGATGCAACGGAATGAGGGAGACCTTTATCCTCGCCTCGAGGATAATTGGCAACAATAGGAGGAGAACGATTTTGCCTTCTAGGGGAAGGCGAGGGGGTCACTGACTTATCCTCGCCTTTTTTCCTTCTCGGGGAGGACGAGGAAGTTAATGATTTATCCTCACCTCGGGGATAATCCCCAACTCTAGCAACCCCCAACTGCACTGACGAACCACTCTTATCCGGCACATCAGCATTTGCATCATGAGAGAGTGTTGCAGCCTTGGCATTTTCCGCCTTCAGACGAAGGTTCTCCTCCTTCATCCTCTGCAACTCCGCCCGCATATTCTCCTTCTCCAATGCCTCCTCCCTCCGAACCCTGGCGATCTCTTCGTTACGTTTTTGCCACCAGTCAGACTTCTCTTGTTTCACCTCCGTTGCCCTTGGAGTCGAACCGCTTTGAGAAATCCCGGAATTCTTTTGCGCGTCTGCGGTAGTAACCTCCGCCGACGTCCCCTGATCTTGCGGTGCAGATGATGTCGTAGTGTCCGAGATGGGTGCATCGTAATTCAAATGCCTGAGGTCATCGTAAGAGTCCCCTTCGCTTAAATCTATAATTTCCTTGCCCTCGTAATCCGCGGCCACCTTCTCAGACGCCATCTGTGTTTCCTCTTCAACCACCAATGACGACAAGCGTTGTCGGGGTCTCACCTCAAAATCATTGGCGGTGAGCTGCAGATTAGAATCCTAGACAATGTTGACGTTTGTCCCGAATTCGTCAATGCCAAGTTCAGCTCCATCTCCCTTCGGCAGAGAGTCCTCCTTCTCAAGAGATCCCTCAGTGTCCTCTTCCTCGTCCTCCCCAGTTTCGTCCACTACTGCCTCCTTTCTCCTCCACAGGACCACTTCCTCCCTGACCACCTCCGCGGGTTCTATCCCTTCGGCAGAACCATCTTTCTCTGATGAGTCTGGCGAGGACTCAGAGTCAGGTTCAGGGGACCGCAACAAACGTGGTTGAACGTAGTTGGGCTTGTAAGGCGAGTTGTCGTGAAGAAAGTCATTCACGTCCGCTGCGATACCATGCCTCACAAGCTGTAGGAGCTTCTCCCTGTGGTGTCTATATGCTACAGCGTAGCAGAACATGCCGCAAAGTTGCAATACACGATAATCGAATTAATAAAGGACCAACTACTGTATGAACCCAAGCTTACCAAAGAAAACAGAACTCATAAAGAGAGAGTACCTTTCACCAGCAAATAACCATATCTATTTCATCAACTCTAAACACACAAGGAGATTATCCTCGAGACAAAGATAAATGACCAAACCTAGAATTTATCTTCGACCCGATGATAAAGCTAGTCTGCTTATCATTGACATTTCAACTCAAAATGGCTTTTGTGAATTTCACTGGTTTATCCTCGACCCGAAGATAATAAAACGAAAGACGAGGAAGATGATTACCTTTGCGGCAAGTAAAAACTTCGATCCCTCGTAGATGCTGAGGACGTTCTCCCCCCTCGTAGCAAAACTTTGAAGAACGTCAATATAGAACTCCATTCTAAGCTCGCTAGGATGGGATCTCAATTTGGACTCAGTATTAAATCGAAGGTCCTTGTAGAAGGTGCCGTCGGAAGTGGTGTACACCTTCTTCAAAGAACTGTGCTCTATCGGAGCACCGTCTTTGTCTTTTTGAATTAGAAAGAGAAGCTTCACTAGAGGAGGGTCCTTCCGCGCCGTGGAGCTGTTCAACTTCTCAGCCTTGCACTCGATGTAGAGAGCGGTCTTCACCACATATTGCTTCATTTTCTTCTCCGCGTAAGCTGCAGCCTCCTCGTACTCGAAAGCATTGGTCGGAATCCACAACCACAGATCCGGATTGACCAAAGTGGGCCTCATATGGTCGGATAAGAACTTCAGAAGCGGCAATAGCGGATCAGGTTGTTCTGATCCCGGAATCGGTCTGGGAAGTTGTCTGAAGTCAATGACTCCAAAAGGAAGCCCTCGCTTTTGGTAAGTCCAAACGTGACTGCTACTGAAGCCTTGAGGAAAGCAATCGTGCCCACGAATCTGCACTTCCCCTTCAGACGGCTTCACGCTGCTCTTCAGGAGAAGAAATCTCTTCAATAGAGGGAAGACTGTAGGAAATGCCTTGTCCTTATAGTCCACAGCCGTCTTCAACTTCCCCTCATTGGTTAGACGCTTCACGAAGAAGGGCACCGGCAATGCATTCAACAAAAAATCCCAAGAAGCTGAACTGAAGAGGTGTTTCTCTTTCCACTCTCTCCATACACCGTCCTTTACATCTCCTTCGCGGTCCTTCAGCCTCAAGCTCTTGTCAATAGCCATGAACTCCTCGAGAACTACCTTCTTCCGCTTCCGACGCTCTACCCAGTCAGCATGGGACATATTGTCTTCAACCAAGACCTTCGACTTCCCCACTGAGACTTTTGGGTATGGAAGAGAGCGACCTGGAGTTTTCCCTAGCAAATGGAGCACATATTCATAGAGATCGTGATCTGTGAAGTGCCCTAAATGCTTGAAGAATTCTCTCTTCAGCTCGAAAGTCTTGAGGTTGAAATTCTTGGCCTTCCAATATGACTTCCCTGTGCAGGGATCGATAAGAGTCCCTTCCGTGTGGCGCTTCAGAAACGTCTCCCATAACAGGTACGTCTCATCATCCAACGTTACTATTCTGATTTCGTTTTTTACGTCGAATTCTTTATTGACATTGTTCCTGTCTTTCTCCGGATTCACGCTCTGGTATCGAAATATCAGAGCGTCTACAAATTTCTGTAGCGTAGCAATCCAAATTGGCGTTAGTATTGGTCCCAAACATAATCTGATGAAACTTTGTATTACAGATATCCTCGACCCGAGGATAATCGACACAGTAATGAGCTCAACTAGAAACTGTCATGAAGAAATTAAGACTCTCGATACATACATTATCTTCGACTCGAGGATAATTACAAAACAGCATTACCTGGTAGGCATTCTTGTCGAACTTGGAACCATTATTTCTCCTCTCCGGGTCTGATTCCACAACAGTAGGTCTCTTGGAGCTAACCCAGATCGACCGACATAAAGAAATCTGATTGCCCCAGGTTGGCTGACTATGCTTCAGATGGTTAGTCCTATTGTACCAGCCCAAAATTTGAGTAAGTTTCTCCGCGCTCAGGCTCCACACTATCGTGGCGTCCCACGTCTAGAGTTCTTGTTTTCTTTTTTCACAGCAACCACCTTTTTGAAGCTGCTTCGATGCAGTGATGCTGTGCTGCCCATTGATGATAAAGAAGCTCCCATCTTTAATTTCATCCCAGCTTTTCGGTTGCTCCTTTAAAAGATTTTTTTTCTCATCAATGGGTGTGAGGCAGATTGTCTGACGTTGCCTCTTGTCCGAGAGACCGACCAAGAATTCTCGTGTTTCAGTGACAATCTTTTGCTCCAACTGCCTGATAATGTATTTAGGCCTTACTAAGAAGCATTTGTCAATGGATACAGTGAAAGTTTGTGGGTCAAAAATAAAGCAATCCTTGCAGTTATTCCAGAAGTTCTCCTGGTATGCTGCTGCAAGCTCGTACTTTTTGATAGGTTGGTCGTCAACAGCCGCTGCTGTCGCCACGATTGTTAAAGCTGACCCTAAACTACTAGCCGCTATAGCTTGACTCGGTGCCGGCGCTCTCTGGCGCTTACCGCTACTCTCCCCCACCTCTGTAGTGCTCGGTTTACGCTTCCTAGGCTGAGCTCGAGCAGAACTAGGTCCGCTACCTCGGCTAGCGGAGGTCCCTCTCCCAACTGATGCAGTCTGGGACGTTAGTTGGGACACCTGCCTATTCTATGATACCCCTCGACCTGTGACGCCTGACTTCTCGACATTAGTCAAGGCGTATTTCTCCAGGTCGCATAGGAGTAAGTTCAGTCGTTTCGCCATGGATCCAGCGTCCTTTGTGAGCCATGGATGAAACTTCCTGGTCATCTCTCTCGCAAGATTTTCGTTTGTTGCCTCCTGCAAAGACTTGATGAGCTCATCCAAATCGAAATTGGCTGTGTTGGCATCGTGGTGAAAGACAATCAAGTGAGTGTGCGGGAGTTCCTCGCCCTTGTCATTGACTACTTCCAGATTGAGGACGACATATTCTTTTTGATGATCCTCCACGAATGCAACCTTCTCACTCACATTGAAGAGTTGGAAGTTCGCCGCCCCCTTTATTTTTAGACGAAGGAATACGTAATTCTTGAATCTGTTGATGCCCATAGTCCAAGACTCGACGACTGACTTCAGCTTCCACAAGTCGCCATACTGGTCCTCCATGTCCGCGAAGAATGGCGCATCTCCTTGCCACATGAATGGCTCTATGAATGGCCTTGTTGCCGAGTAGTCGTAATCACCTTCGGCAGCCATTTAGATATGTCTACACAATTGCAATTTTTCAGACCATGAGTATAGTGTTCATATTATCTTCGGTTCGAGGATAACTTTACTTTCTTTACTGGCCCATGCTTGGAGACTATGATCATTGCTATTTAGTCGAGCATTATATTGGTCGAGCAGTTTGAAGCATTATCTTCGCGTCGAGGATAAACTACCCTCTTAGAGGAGTATAGGAGGTTTCGTATTGATTAGGAAATTGTTCAGTCCTAGGATTGATAGAGGATGTGAAGTTCGTCGTCTCCGAGTATTATCTTCGCTTCAAGGATAATTGTCTCTTATTGTTTTCAGCGCTTGGGTTTAGTCCCTATTGTTTTTCTCCAGGGACAGGATGGGTAGTGAAATTTTTATGTTGTCTAAAGGAGGACAACTATCCTCGAGTTGAGGATATCTCTTGCTTTTATTGGACTACTACCTGTATTTCTAGAAATTTTGAATGTTTATTTCACGGAAACCCTAATGCCAGTCCTGGATGCTGTTGCCCTGTTCTTGGATTCATTGTTGTTTCCACAAGACTTTAGAGTTTCCAAAACGTTTTGTGTTGTTACCTGTGGAATGAGGTACCTGTGACGCTAATACCTGTACCACAAGGAGATAATCAGAGTCTGCAATGTATAGAGATTGGGAGTTAACATCCGTGAATGCACTTCAAAATCAAGAAACTGTCTGCACATGCTCTTCTCTGAAGGAGATACAATTCAAAAACAAGGAGCAACTTGAATGTAGTTGAATTGAAAGACCGACTGTCAAGAGCAAACCCTAAACCCAACATCCTCACCTGCAAACGAGCACTTCAAACTCAAACCGCTAGCTCCTCGCCAAACAAACTCCACGCCAGCTTCAAAGAAGTGCGCAAATCCAAATTGCGGTCGCCCCAGGTCGCACCTCGCAGCACATGCGCCTCCCAAACACCCGACAGAAACTCCTCCGACGCACTACGGCTACACACTGGGGCGGACAAAAAACGAAACAAATGCACAGCTATCTACAATGGAGGCGCGATGCACACACGCAGGGGCGGCCTCGACCAAAAACGCTCTCATGGCCGGAGTCGCGCCAGACCCAACTACCGCGGAAGGCAGCACCACACACACGCGCCCGTAAAATACAAACAAACAATCACAAACACACACAGGCCACTGAACTTCGCAAAGAAAATGCACGCTCGGAGCGCAAAGGAAATGCAAACTCGGCGCGATGCATCCACAGAACACGGCGCGAGAGGAGAAGAGAACAAAAACATGAAGAACTGCAAACCCTAACCTCGGATAAGAGGAAAGGGTCGTGGTGCAGCCATGTGGCTTGCACCCTTTGACCGCGACGTTGGGAGCCTATGACCGTGCTTCGTGACTTGGAGGCTTCCCACCCGAAGAGCTCGGTGGACGACTTCTGCTTTTACTTTTCTTCAAGTTGTGTGATTAACCCTTGAACGACGGACTGGTGACCGTGGAAGTCATGCATTTTGATTCCGTGTGACATCATCTACTTTGGAAAAGCCAAATATATTCATTGGAAGTCAAAACCCTGTAGAAGATTTCCCCTTTCCACCCCTAAAACCGAGGACCAATAGTTGCACTTCCACTCTACAAGGGAAGATTCTCTCTCATTCTGTAGAAGCAAAACGTCCTCTTCGACGTTTAAAGGTTAAATTAGAATGCTAATGAATGCTACGCGTCTCTCACCAAACAACTTATTCCACCCCAATTTTTTCTTAAATTTTTTATTATTTTTAAAAAATTTTATTCCACCCCAGTTTTCCAGTTTTTCAGTTTTTTCGTATGGTAGCAAACTTGGGCCCCTGGGCCCTAACTGCTCCTCTTTCTTTTTGTGGGTCGGACTGACACAGCCAATAAAATCCGGCCCCTAGAAAGCGCACCACAATTGCGTTTCTGACAGATCCCCAAATCCAAACGCGTGATTCTAAGTCTTAAAACAAATTCTGTGTTATTGTATTTAATTAAAACTAATTGTCCTGGGTGTTGTTAATTCATTTACAAAACCATTTGTGTTATATTATGCTTATGTTAATGATTGTCTTGTATTTATCTAACAAATGGGACTCAATTTTTTTCTAAAAGGGGGGTCTTCTTTCATTTTAATCAATGATAGCATTCTAGGGTGCAATGGAAGCGTCCTTAACCTTAAACGATGCCAAAGCCATTCCCTGGTTTTAGGGAATTTTTTTATGTAGGACAAAATTGCAAGCATAATTGTAAGGAATTAGGGGTGGAAACGGAAGATCTTCTACAGTGCTTTGACTTCCAACGTGTACTTCTAGATTTTTTTTTAACCAAAGATTCCCATGGTATGTTTAGAGGTTCATATATTTGAATGTATGAGGTAGCATCCTTTTTCTTGAATAAGAAACTTCTTTTTTATAAAACTTTAAAGTAGCGTAAAGTGATTTAGTTCTTACCTATAATATTGAATATGGGACGTTGTTTTCTACAACTTCGACAAAGGATTCCTCATCATCTAGGAACGTAACCCCCTGAAGCCCTGAACTATGTTTTTTGGCAACATAGCAATTTTGGACAGCTCACTATGGAAGGAGTTTTTGTTTTATTTCTTTGAAATTTTCACACAACATAAATCCCAGGAGTACCGTTAGGGCCCAATAACTTTCGTAACTTTTGACTACATGGTTAAAAAATTATGGCTTCATATGTTACTTTGTTTGAATTGCAGACAACAACTAAGGCAAAAAAAAATTGTAAAAATAACCTTCTTTTAAAAGAAAAAATCGTGTATTTGTCAATACAAATATAACCTTATAAGATACAGGTGCTATGATTTTTAGAAGGACAAATACGTGATTATTGTTAGTTTAAATGTTAAAATCTTGCAATCTACATGATGAATATATTTGAATTTTTTCCACATCTTTTCAAACCACATAACTACGAGATCCTACAATTTAATATGTTGAAAAAAAACTGCACTTGTGTTAGAAATCACAGTTTTGGAGTGATTTTGGTGGAAACATAATTAGCAAAATACCTTTATGGGTTAAATATCCAAGTTTGTTTTCAATAATGAAATACTAATGCCAAATCCATTCATTTTTGTATTGCGCTATTTAAGTGTACTTCATGAAAACTTGAAATTGCTTTTAAAAAGTTCAAGTTTTACAAGATGTCTACTATTGCTATATTAGTATAAATTCGAAGATTAAATAGTTGTACTTTTGTCCTTTTAAAATTTAATAATATTTAATAATCTATTTGAAAGACGTCACAAGAATTCAGAAAATCCGGAAGCAGGCGAGCCTGGGAGCGTGAGCCTGTGAGCCTGTGAGCCTGTGAGCGGGAAAAAAAAATTCACAAAAATTGATGAAGGATCTATGACCGTGGATGGTCCTATGACCGTGGTTACAAAAACATACATTATCTGTCACTTATTTGTTCATTGTTTAGGAAATTGTTTTAGAACAATTTAAATTCATTGTAAGAGTTTAGGGTTTAGGATTTTATAGGAATACCTTTGTCCAATAAGACAACTACTTGATTATTCTTTATATGATTTTCTACAAGACAAAGATTAAATATTATTTAAATAAATATAAATGAAGCAATAAACATTTTTATGCAAGAAAATGAAATACATCAAAGAAGTAGCCATAAAACACACAAATCCAATCATAATAAAAATCAATACACAATAGTTTGATCCAAGAGATTTATCAATCTTCTGAATCTAAATCGCTGTAGACTCTGTTGCAGAATCTGATCCTATAGATGACTCTGAGGACTCTCTACCCTCAGATGCAGACACATCTACAAACTGCAAAACATTTAGAGCATAAGTATCTTTACGGCGTTTTGGTTTGGAACAACCAAACTCCGCAAAGGCACTTGCCAATTGCTCAGCATAGATAGGGAGCTCAAAAGTCTTCTCTGGGCTAATGAGAAGACTTTGTTTTGGAATGATGACAGAAGTTGGCATCAATCCACGACCTCTGCAAAAAAATAAGACATGGTATTAGGCTTCTTGAACACAAAAGAGAATCAAACATGTGAAAAAAGAATTTAAATATTGCCAACTTACTTACTAGATTTCCCCTTGCGAACAAACTTGCGAGGCACCACTGGCATGTCCTCCAAATCCTGTGAAAGCTCCACCACCGGCGTTGACTGCACTGTTTCTACTACACGCTCGAGTGACTTCTTCATCGGCTTGAGGATAGCATCATAAATGGGTTTGTTGCCCTCTAAAGCCACAATGTGGCGTCTAGTGGCACGGCAAGCTGTAATGCATGCACCTATTGCCAATGAAATAAAATGTATTAGTGCTTTGATTGAAGGGGAGAAATACAATTATAGTGTAAAACATTTGAATTAAACACTGACCTGTAGATGCCGTGCAATCCAATATCAAATCTCCTTCAATGCTTGTAGCTTCGAGGAGGATGGTAAAGAACCTTGGATCTTTTTCGCGCCCACCCCGCCAAGGCCACTCCCCATTCATGGCCATGTCATATGGATGGGTGTAGTTCATGAGCATGTCATCCTCTGCAACATCAACACCTGCCTTTGCCATAATATTGGTTTTCTTGAAGGAAAATTTGGATGGTCCCTTGGAGCCAAGCTTCTTCACAAGCAGGGTGACTCCAAACTTCTGTGTCTGCACATTTAGGCCAAATGTACATTAGAACGCTTAAAATGTAGGGAAATATACAATTTTGATGAAAGACACTAGAAGTCAATTGAAATTACCGTCTTGGTCTTCTCTGCAGCCGAAGTAAGGTGCATGCGGTTCATCCCCATCCACTCCTTCTTCTGCACCAAGTCATACGCCTCACAAACTCCAGCAATGTCTTGCTTGGACTTCATACTGTATGAGTGAAATACTATGATGCATCCATCGTCTTGTAGATGCTCCATGGCAAAACTACAAGCTGAATGTAGTGCTTCCGCCTCTACATCTGCGTTCCACTCTGGCACATCGTTTGGTGAGGAAGAAAGCCCAGGCACGAGTAAGTTCTCAGGGCAATCAATGAAAATGACGTTCACCCCTACTCGTACGTTTGGCACACCTTCAAACATGCGAGTCTTCCCATTTGACATCTGCAAATATGTAATACATCTCAGAATTAGTTAAAAAATAAAACAAGAATCAAATGACTTGAAATAAAACAATGAAGTTCAAAAATGACAATAAACATTGGTACCTTCTCTAGAAATTGTACCACGTCCTTGTACAAAGTCGGTTTGTCTTCCTCCATGTCGTCTGCAAAGTCTTGAATGGAGAAGTTGAGGATTAAATCCTCACTCTTCACCGCATCATCTTCAGTGAGGACCATACCTTGTGTAACATGTGTGATGACTTCTTCGGTGAGTTGGGAGAGAGTGACCTTTCTCATCACTTTGGATTCCATCTGTGAACCTTGATCCACTATAGAAGATGGCACCCCTTCTGCCCCTGCTTCCTCCTTCTTCTTACCTTTGCCTTTGCCCTTTTCTTCCTTGTCCTTGTCTTCCTTGTCCTTCTGTGCTTTCTTTGCTGCTCGCTCAGCCTCCTTTTTCTCCTTGTTTTCAAGGTGAAGTTGGACTCGAGCTGCTTTCTTTCTGTCAACTGCATCCCTCCTTGCAATGGCCCTCTTCCTTGCATTCTGATCAAGTCCAACAAACTCATCGACGTCACAGTCCACGACCCCTTTTCCATCCAAAGACCTCCTGAGCTCAATCTCTGATGGCGGAGTGAACTCGAGTGTACAATCAAGGTACCACCCTCCTGAAGTAAGATGCGCCGTAGTATAAGTGCAAAGTTGGTGAGCACTAAACATGCAAGCTGAAGAACCACGATCAAGGAATGATGGCAGAAATGGAGGGAGGTCTAAGCGTGCGATTGCTCCTTTCCCTTCAAGCTCAAATTTAAAGTACCTGCAACACAAGGATAAACATTTTGAAGGGACATTTTTGATCATGCCAATATAACTAGGAGAATAACATTATATTTGAAAATTCCATTAATGGATAGGTCAACAATTTTCAGAATAATAGAAGCAAATAAAAGTTTAAAAAGTTGAATACACTTTCTTCAAGACAGGACATTATAATTCATAACTGAAGTCCTCATCTTCTAGAATTCAATGATATCCGATTCAAAATGTAGACATGCTTGCATGTCAATTTAGCCTTAACAAATCAACCTCATATAAAAAATTAATAATTTAGAAACACATAAAATGAATCACTTTAATTTCTAAGTCATGAAAGACACATAACTGAATACTATCCATAATTTGTATGAAAAAATAGAATAGTACATACCGGAAAAGCACTCTACGAACTGCAGCAGCTGAACCTTCGTGCGCCATGAAGGAGTCACCCTTCTTAAAGTAATTTTGGCCCTTGAAATAATTCATAAAGCCGTGCTCCCATATAATGACCCTCCACCTCTCAATGTACTCTACCAAGGACTCTGGTTGTGTTGGGAGCTTGTAATTGATCATGATGTTATCTTGCTTGACAAATGACAACCGAATCAAAGTATTCCAAAGCCGCATCTTCAATCTAAAAAACAAATTGCACAGCAAAATGCACGCTTCAATATTTCATTAAGTGAATATAAAGGCTAAAGTGCCATATTCAATAGAAATAATGAAAAGCTACAAACCAATGTACACAATCAATTGATTACTTACCCCTACAAACCAAACGCATTTGGCAAGAAATTGAGGAAGGAGAAGCTCGGAAACAGGTTTCGGTGGGAACTTCCGTGCTTCACGAGATGGAATAGAAGAATTCCACCAGCTCAAGATCTTGATCTTGTGCGCTGAAGTCATACTACACGTGGCCACAAGCTGTAGTTTCTCCAATGTCATCTCGGGCACTTCATTGGTGCTCCAATGCCTCTCCACCTATATAAGAAATCTTCAGATTTTTAGTTCCAAATCCATTTATTAAGAGACCAACACATAAAAATGCATCACATGTAAACATTACTCACCTCCTCAAGAAAGCCAGGTCCATTGTAAGGGTTAGCCACTGCTAGCAATTTGCCCATCTTCCCCATCAAAACCTTGGTTTTCTCCCTAGCTCCTTCCCGCATGGCCTGGGCAGCCAGTTCTGCCTTCCTATCGCATTCTGCTGTAACATCATTATACTTTCTCACTGCAGAATCTGCAGCTTGAGAAATCTCTTGCTGCAAAATAAACCGATTTTGGAAATTAGTAAACCCCAGAGTTCAAACGTTTGTCAATTTGAACAATATATGATTTCTATAGGAAATAAATTCTTACCCTGAAAATGAAGGACGTGAAAACCTCCACGGGTATGCTGTACCACTTCCGAGAAACCTTGTTTTCAAGACACTTCTTCTTCTCTGAGGGCCTTAGAAGATCTGCAAACCTTTCAATTGGTAGAAGTCCATACTTCTGCACTTGGTACAAAGTATGTACCAAGTTAGTCTTGACATGAGAGTCCTCCACCGATCTGTAGGTCATCAATGACAATGAAATCAGTGAAAGTCTTTGAAATTTATATTAAAGAAAGATAAAAGAAAACTAAAAACAACTAAAATCTTGAAAACATTTGAATTGGAGAACTTACTTGTTGATATTATGCATCACTTGCATAACAAGCTCCGTTCGCCCTTTAGTATCCAATAGAATGCTATCCACAACGTAGTGCCACTTCGGAATCAAAGTATAACACCTGTCTATGAGATTCATCCAGGCAATTCTTCTGTGATTCCCATCGCAAATGAAGAACTTCAAGTTCTTCAGGGACTTGAGCTCAGGCCTGGATTCAAGGTGCCGCTCAAAAACCTCATTTTTTTCTCTCCAAATGGGGTCCCATTCACTCATTTCAGCCTCAATGAACTCTGAGCTGTATCCTTCCTCATTCGTAGTAGACACGTAGAAAGCAGCCGCCCCATCCTGATATCCCCCAGCAAATTCCTGCTCCAACTTGACAATATCAGAAGCTAGAGTAGGCCTTACCAAGGGCATGGCTACTAGCCTGCAAAGGGGAATGCGAAGCCGATAAAGCTCTTCGGGCTTCATGCGAAGTTGGGAGAGAATGTCCACTGAATCGCCCTTCTGAATACGCCTCAAGTCGTCCTCCAACATTTTCTTCTCCTCCTCATCATAAATCATATCCATTTGAAGGTCCTCCTCTCCTCCTTCAATATATGGTTGTCTTGTCTCATCTGTTTTGGGTGTCTCAAAGATGGTTTCCACTTGAGTTTCTTTGACTGGTGAGACATCCATCTGGAAGCACAAGTTCAAAAATATTATTGATTGAGAGCAATGTCACAGAAAAGAAATACTAATCGTGTAAGCATGTAACAAAATTTGCAATTTGAATTGCTTTACTAATATAAAGAATTTTTTCATTTGTAAAAATCCTCAAGTGATATAGAGACAAAATGAGCCTTTAGAAGGCTCTTTTCATAAGTGGAACAAGGAAATATCGCTAGGGAAATTAAACCTATAGAAACCTAAACTACCCTATGATGTCAACATCATCATCCTCAGAGTCAGAACTGAGGATGATGACCTTGTAAGTATAAAATTTACCAGTGTGGTTTGATTCATAGAACTCCTCAAACGGAGGACTAGAACTAGCATTGGAGAGCTCTATAGCAGAGGAATATTCTGTTTCTGAGCTCTCTGAAGAAAACCAAGGACCAGGGCCGCGGTTCCAACTCAATCTATCTCCCTCAAAATCATTGGCAGCTCGCTCGGCAGCATCCATGATATCTGCAAAACTCACCAGAGTTTGTTCTTCGTCACTAGAATCACTTGAGAGTGGTACGCCAGGTTGTGGCCACTTCTTTGGCTCCGACGGTCCACCAATGTCAAGAGCTGGAAAGGATTGCTCTAGGGGGGGTTGCTTCTCTGTAGATGAGGTCTTCAAACGTTTACCTTTTCGTCCACCAGCCTGAAAAAAATAAAGAAATAAAGAGAAATCAATACTTGAAACAATTCATGACCAAATGAAATTTGGTCTTGGTGAAGAATGAGAAATCAAATTACCATGATTAAAAGGTTATCTAGTAATATATGAACAAGAATATCATACAAAGCCATCCAATCCATGTCAACAAAAACTTTCTTGAAATCTTCCATTGATGTCAAGGACTTAAGGACTTTGAGAAATACAACTCTTTCAGATCTTTTTGTCTCCCTTTTATTGTATTCCAACAATCATCTAGAACACTTTAAAAATACTTATAATTAAAAAATAGTTTGATCCTTTTAATGAATGGAAATAAGGGGTACCATGAGGTATCATGGAAATGACCGTCGGATCCGACGGTCATTTCCTTGATACCTTATGGTACCCCTTATTTTAATACCTTGAGAAGATTAATTTTCTTTTTGGTAAAAGTTTTCTTGTGAACAAGTTAATCACCATCTTCACACAGAAACATAATCTTTCGGACTTATAATAATCTTTTTCAAATTTTAGAAACTATCTTCCATTCTTATGGGAATAGGCAAGATTCCAGAGGATGACTAATAACAAATAAAAACAATAAATGAAACCCCTTAGCCAAATTTTATGAATTGTGACAAGGAGAATACTTAAAGGAATACAAATTCAAGATAATCACAAGATCACTCAAGGAGGACTCACCTGCTCAGAGTTTTTCTGTAAAACCTCGGATGAGATAGGAGCACCTTGCGGTACCTGATGGAATAAGAGAGAATAACAAAAAATCAAAAACAAAATTAGCTGTCACCCAAAGGGAACCAAATTAGGGGTACCCTGACATGCTCAGGATCATAGCTTCGGATCCGACGGTATATTGGGCGTTCTGTCCTGGTACTCAGCTTTCTATCAATAAAACAAAAATTTCAAATAAAATTCCGCTTTTCTACAAACAAGTCCGAATACAAAACTGGATTTCTTGTACTTTCTAATCAGTATCAAGAGCTCAAGTTCCTCTCCCTGTAGATTGCAGGACTCACAAACTGAGTGTAAACGGTTTAGTGGACATTAAATTGAAGGTCAACCAACGTCAAGAAGCTGTGAACTAAAAACCCAAAATTGAATCTTAAATCGCAAAACTAAACCATTTCGGCCTTGGACTCCCGATGAGAGAAATTTTTGGGTAGCATGAGAGACCACCAGAAACACCGTCGGATCCGACGGGATTAACTGGGGAATCTCCTGCTACCCTCTGTTTTCAAATTTTAAGGAATAAATCGATGTTTCTTGAACCATGACCTGAATTCAAGACTCTATGTTCGAAATTCGGAGTTTGGAGCCGCATCTTCAAGGATTCAGCAGATCCATAAGAAGAATTCTACCTAGGGATGGCAGTAGTCTTGCAAACGTCACATTCAACATGTGAATTACTTATCAAATCGGGAGTCTCAGTCATCTTCTGTGAGAAACAGAATTGAAGAAACAAAATCTCAAACATGCGAATCCAAGGGTACCACGACAGGAGCCCGAAACTACTGTCGGATCCGAAGGAGATTTCTGACCATGGCCGCGGTACCTCCAGAATTCAGTATTCGGGACAACCGATTGAGAAATCTAACTCGAGGCTCCTGATCTTCGGGGCTGTCACATTGCATCCAGGTGGTACCTCGCGCCTACACAGGCCTTCACACGCGCACAAGCGTGTATTGTGATTGATCTTTCCACTGATCCTGGAGTATTGCCACTGATCCTGCGCGCAAGCGTTTGGATAATTTCACCACTGCGCCGTGACAAGCCTCCAAGACTTGCAATCGTGAACATCGAGGCAACGCCGCTGGTAACCAATCGTGAAGGAAAAAAACTGAAGCCAAATCGTGGTCACTCCAAACCATGGGTACCGCGACCCGAACTGGATGTTGCCGTCGGATCCGACGGAGACTGTCGATGAGGGTCGCGGTACTCAGAGAACAAGCATATCAGGATTTTAAAAAAAAAAAGGGACGGAGCGAAGGCGCGGTGTCCGTTGAGGCGGGAGTGCGGGATTCTCCCCGTCGGGTGTGACTCCTCGGCGTGACTCTTTCAGAATACCGCAGTGCTGCGCCGTTGGGGGGCTCGCAGTGCCGCAGTGCTCGCAGAGCTCACGCTCGCAGTGCCGCGTGCTCACAAAGCTCGCAGTGCTCGCGTGCTCACATTGCTCGCACTGCCGCGCTGTTAGGGGGCAACATAGAGCCGCGACAGAGGCTGATGCGGGCGAGGAGATTGAGATACGCGTGACCCAAATCTTCAGGGACTTACCGCTTCAGGTGCTGGGCCTTTGCGTTTTCTCAAATTCGCCATGAGCTGTGATTCTACCACTACATTCAGAGGCATTGAGTGATTGTGTGATGACTTACCTCAAGTGCGCTGACGGATTGCGGCCTTCTTGGATCCCTCGCATCACCACGACTTGCCTCCCCCTGTCTGGCGCGGCTCTGCGTTGCGCGAGTCATCCTGGAGGGACTCTGCAAGATCAAAAAACCCAATCTGAGCTACAGCAGCACCATTGCAAGAGTGAGGACTTGCGATGGCAAGTTAGCAGAACGGCACCCGCAAGTGCAGATACTCTCTTGTGCAAGTGGAGAGACTCTTCTGAAACTGAGCAAGAGTCTGGAGGTCGGTGCCGGTAGTTTGCGTTCTCGGAATCTAAGCTACAGTTTTGGAAGTCCATTTTACGAATAGCGACAAGGAGATTTCTGGCAAGGCAACTGGAAAATGCGATAGGAGCTTCCGATCCTTTCTATTCGGGACAACTTGGCTCCTTGTTACTCGTGAGAGATTCAGCGCCTCGGAGTTCGAGACACTTTTCTGTCAGTTGGCACTTTGGATTCCACAGCGTTGCAGGTGGCCAAAGATTTCGGAAAGTGAACTCGTTGAGCTTCAAATGGGATCCAGAACATGTGGGTCAGTGAAGCGCCACGCATCCTGATCTGGAATCATCTGTTAAAGTATTTTACCAGACTACGAGTGAATTTTATCGACTCCTCCTGCTTACTGACTTGGATAACGAGATACAGGTTTTAGGTTCATCGCGCTTGCGTTGTCCCTCTTACGTCCAGTTCAAAAATGTTCATTGATTTCCAGCGGTCCTCGTGGTGCCAGCGAAATGGCAAATGTAGCTTGAAAGTAGGACAAGGACCACGGAAGTTCTCATTTTATTGTTTCACTTCTAAAAGTGTGGATATTGGATTTGGAATCAAAAGTCATGACAATTTCATATTTGTAACTATACTTTAAGGTTCTGGAGTTTTGTATTCCATAGAACCCTTCTACTCGCAAGAAAATGATGAAGCATGTGGTACCAGGATAAAACTTTGTCATACAAATCATCATTATTGTCCTATCTGAACTTCAAGTATTTGAAATAAGTATTGTTTATGATTCATCATGAACGACAAGAAAAATATTCAAAAAGAAAATTGAGATAATGGGCTTGCACTAAACCATAAAAATCACATATTCAAATAGTTCATTTCATTGTACTCCATTAAAGATCAAGTGACCCTGTGCATTTTGAAATTAAAAGGGAGACAATAACTGTAATAGAATGTGACTTCCAGAAAATTCTTTGCAGAACAATCTATAGTCCTTTATTTTCTATTGAATTTGAATACTCTAGTTGTTTCACTATATGAGTACAAGGTCTAACCCTCTCACATCAAATTAATACAGAAGATTAGTCTATGATGGCTCCTCTTAAATGAATTCAATATAATCTAAATCTTCTACTTCTGTATTTCACTTCAATTACCCTAAACTTTGAAGTTCTTCTAACTTTGCTATAGAGCTTGATCACTGTAATCTCGGATCGGGGTATCCCAGTTTCCCACAACGTCTAAATGTAAATGCTACTCTTTCAGTTGAAAGCATTTTCATTGTTACCGATTCTAATGACAATGAAGAATTCTGTAGAAATGAGCTTAGTCTATCATGGCTCCTATTTTCATCCTTATACAAAGTAAATGCCCAGAAGATAAAAGTCAGTAAATGGTAAAGGAGTTGGAATAGACTACAAGGTTCTTACATTCGGAACTTCATCTGTAGGTGCAAGTTCGTCAGCCTCCAAGTTGGGGTTGAAATCGCCATGCCCCGCCTCCACATCCTTGTGCACAGCAATCACAGACTCGCCGCTTGCTCCGCCTTCAAATCGAAGAGTCTTCCGAGTATCAGCAGCTCCTGAGTCGCTCAACTTAGAAAGAGCCCTCTTAGCCCGTGTCATCCTAGCCCTACGGAGAGCTCTATTGGAAGAAAAAGAAACAACCTTCGCTTCCTCTTCTTTCTAATAGGCTGTGAGCTATCAACAATAAAAGTGTCGCCTTCTAAGAGCATAAGCATAAAGCATTAGGGTCCGAAACTACGGAAGAAAACAACCTCTCAAACAACATAGAAGACAATCTGAAGTGAACATTGTTGCTGAAGGGGAGGATAAATAGTCTTCAAATTGGGAAGAGGCCCTTTACTACACATTCGGCGGTACTACGTTTCTTTGTGCGGCACTATGCCCAATACTCATAAATGTGCCGTCTTTGCGACCGTCCTTCCTTTGCCGTCATATCGCAGGCCGGCAGAGATTGCCGCACATAAATGATATCCAGAAATGATATTTCCGTGTGCCGCCAAATCTTGAATGAATCACCTATGTATGTATTCGTTGTCATAGAATCCAAAGAATTTAATTAGTTAATCTAAGTACTATTTCAGAACTGAATGTGACACACTTAAATGTACAAGAAGCATACAAGTACTATTTAATATTTAAAATTTTAATGTAATTACTATATAAGGATCTCACTACTTCAAAATTGAAAGCATTAATAGAATGTCCCTTGAATTAGTAATTAAGAACAATACCATTTCAAATTTGCACTAAGCGGCGGCTTCAATAAAGGACGTTAACAATGACAAAGCAGATCGTACCAGCATTGAACTTCATAGTGAAAGTAATGAGCTCCAGCAATGTCTTGCCACATAAATCATTTGTGGTGAGTATTGTAACCCCTTCATACCCAAAACTCTTCTTTATGAATTCAAAAGACTCTTAGAGGAGTCTCCCTTTGTAGTATTGGATTGGATTGGTCTATTGCTAAAACTATGGCTTCTATACGTGTAGATGGTCACGAGGTTCCCTTAGTCTTCCCACTTGATGAAAAAGGGTACGCTACTGTTTTCAGCCACTACCTTCATGTGAGGTTCAAGTTCGTTGAGTCATCTGTCTATATTGAGGAAGAGCGAAAGTCTGAGGCAGGTGATCTGCTACAATCTATTCCTCTGGTGAAGTCACTATGTGAAGGAGGACATTGCTGGTCGTTGGGTTTTGGAAATTATAGAGTATATGGTCTCCCTCTACCGATGCATCAGTTGTCAACAGAAATAGGAAGTCGTCAGTCGGCCAACTCAACAGTGGACATGCCCTCTACGGCTAAGGCAACTATACCAAGTCCTGCTCGTAGTCATCTCCCAATGTTTGCTACGAATGAAAATGATGTTCTTGTGAAGGTAGAGAAGTTGGATACTATTGTAGATTTATCTAGCGATTTGGAAGGAGAATTCCTACCCTCATCTCTTAACCCTAAACCCTCTATGATTATAACTGACTCAGGTGAAAAGGCCACCCCTCACTTTGACAGGAAAATGGAAGGTAGTTTTATTTCTCAGTCTTTGCTTTCTAGTCCTTTGCCACAAGCAAATACTGTGAGGTCCGTCAGTATAATGGATTGTCTACATAGACTTTCTACTCTTCATCGTTCTAGGAGTGAACTGTCTACAGTAGACCTGAATACCATGAAACATCATCGGGTAGCGTTTCTACCACCTGCATACAACGGGGACTCCATTTTTGAATTACCACCTTGTCGATCCTCATCTTCTTCCTCGGCTGCCAAGAACCTGGAGGGAATGGATAAGCGTTATGACGGACATCCTTGGTGCAAGCTCGTGACAACAAACATCCACAATGCAGACAATCTGAAGTTTCGTAAGTCATACTGCGCTGGTCATCTTGTTTGTGAGAATACTGAGTGTGAGTATTTGAAGAGGGCTTCTAGGAAGAATGAAACAGAGTGGACAGGGTCTACTATTGTGGCAAGACATATTTTTGATCTTTCCATTTAAAGTCAGTATGGAGCGGAAAGTGGAAAATTTAGCAACCGGATTTGTTCAGGGAACGGGTAAGATCCAGAAGTAGTACCAGATAATGTTGTAGAGACCGGTGGCAGAATAATTCCGGTTTATTACGACGGAATACCGGAACGGAAAAATTCCAGACCCTACAGAACGGATTCTATCCGGATTAAGTCCCAGAACGGAACGGATGATTTCCGGACTTGGACCGATCGGATGAGAACGGGAACGGATGATCAGGAACGGAAGACCGGATCCATTTCTGGAAAGTATATAAGGCCTGACATTTTCAGTTGGCCCATTTGCTCTCAGGCGCTTCGTTGTGTGTTTTTCAAACCTCAGCGTTTTCCGCCTTTTCTGTGAGTTGGTTTTCCGCGCGTGTTTGGTGGCGCAATTTTCTGTGACGCGGCTGTCAGTATTAGCAGCGGGTGTTTTGTCAGAGCGGGCAGTTGTCAGCGGCGCGGATTTCAGACTGTGCGCTGAGACGCTGGTGTGTGGAGAGGAGTGTGTGTGTGTATGTGCAGGTGGTTATTACGGCAGATTACTTTTGTATTTGTGATTGTGAGTGTGTGTGAGGAACGGGACGTGCGGCTAGGAGAGGAGTGAGGTAGTTTTCCGGATAGTTGCCATGCCGCAGCTACGCCGGAAGAGAACCGAGTCCACTACACCCCCACCCTCAGGGATAAAGCTGAAGAAAGTAGTTCCGCTCATCCCTTCCACAGAGCCGGAGAAAAGCAACTTGATGGCGGACTTAACCGCAATGGGGTGTCTAGGGTTAGCAGAGATACCCTGGGGTTTCAAGGAGGAGCGGATGGTGAAGGAGCTGAAGGGCAAGGTGTCGAATCAGTTCGACAACACGGCGCGGGGAATGCCGCACAAATGGACGGAGGCGCACTGGAGGGCCGTATACGGGTTCAAACACTAGGGGCACGGACCGGCCGGGAGGAAGGTAGACTTCCTCCAAAACAAGTTCAGTGGCACCCCTCACCCGAAGGACGGATACCGGATCATGGACTGCAACGAAGACAGGCATAGGCGCCTGTTGAAGTTTCTGCTTCCGGTCCTTCATCCGGAGAAACCAACCCGGATCACGATCGGCCTGGCCAACACCATTTTCGGTGCGCTGATCGGAGACCGGAAAGTGGACTGGGGCCGGATCATACAGGACCTGATCACCCGGTTACTGAAGAACCTCGGAGGGAGTAGGGCAACTCCGATCTCCCCCTACCTCTTCCACCTCTACCACCATCTACAGCTCCTTTCGGATACGGAAGAGAAGACGTGGCACACCCAGAAGATAGTCTTGACGTACGGGGAGACGTCAACGGATGATGAGGAGAGCTCCGAGTCCGAGACAAAGCGGGAGGACTCGGATAAGGGAGAGGAACCGGAAGTTCCGCTCGTGAAGCGGCAGAAGACCACACCGCCGAACACGAGGGGATCTCCTCCGGTCCGACACAATCCGGGAACGGAAGGCAGAGCAGGACCATCCGAACCGGGTCAGGCCGAACCAGCAGCAGAGGAAACGGATCCCAGTGATCCGTTCGTACAACTGACGGAAATCCTGTGCAACATCCGAGCGGATTGGGAGGTCAAGCGGATCGTCTTGGAGAACATCGCGGAGATGGTCAATGGCAAACCGGATCATACTCTCCCGACCGTGGTAGGGAATTGCATCGCCTCGCCTGCGGATCTCGCCAAGATGGAGGAGGAAAACCGGAAACTTCAGGAGGAAGTTGACGGTTTGAAGGCGGAGCTCCTTGTTCTCAGGGACAACGAGGCCGCTACCAAGGAGATGGCGGTGGAGACCGTCAAATTGGCGGAGCACGTGAAGGCAACATTCGGGGAACCCGGATCGGCTGTCATCCGGGCTCAACTGTTTGACGAAGAGGTGCACAAGGAGAAGAAACTATCCGGAAGCCGGATAGTCCGGATTCTGTCCGACTTCTCCGAAAAGGTGGAGACGACTTTGGTGAAGGTTCGGGAGGCGGCCGAACGGATGGAAGACTGTAGCCGGAGACTGACGGAAATTCCGGTCAGACTCTCCGATCTGTCTCTACCGGATATTTCCGAAGGGTTGCCTCAGAGACCAGGGAAGGACAGGACGCCGCAATCCAAGAAGTCAGGGCGAGCGTCAACGGGCAACCGGGAGGCGGCAATTCAGTTGTCGGAGTCTCCTGCGAGTCCGGTTACTGGAGCTCCGGTTGCAACAGACGGAGAACGGAATCGGAACCTCACCGAGGTCTTCGAGCAGATCAGTAGGGCGGAAAGCCCGACTATAGGATCTAGGGTAGCAGAGCCGGATACGTAGGTATTAGGACTTTCCTGTTTTTGTAGTTTTTAACTTAGGAACGGATCAGGAGGAAATCCGGTCCGGTTTAGGAACTTGGAGCGGGTTGGAATCCGTTCCGGTTCAGAAGTAGGTAGGAACGGATCCGCCGAGCGTTAATCGCGGCGGACTTGTATGGCGCTTTTTGCTTTTTTGCCCATTATTTAAGTCAGTCCCCTCGCGGTGGACTGGGAGTCTTTTCCTTTGCATTATCTTTGTGTATTTTATTCTCTCTTGCTTTGCGTGTGTATCTCCCGAGTTTGGCAGGGCGGCGTGACGCGGAGTTAGGAAGGCGCAAGTGGTTTTGCAGGCGACATTCTCCCTTTGGTGCTTATTTTCCGTGTCTGAGTATATGAGAACGGGTAGAGAAGAGTTGGGAGTGTAACTCTAGCGCCTCAGCGCTTCTAGGACTTAAGATTCCGGGTGAGAAAGCCGTTGTTAGGCTAGACGAGAGGGAGGGATTCCTTAATCGTGCTAGAACTCCTGGGTGGGAAACCCAGTTGAGTGTCCGATCTCCTGTGAGGTCTCATCGTCTTTGTGGCAAACGGAAGAGTTCTGGTTGACGTTGGAATGGACGGATACACTTGTAGCCACCTGGCTCCCCAGGAACGGAAAGTCGTGTCAAAGTCGTTGTAGTATGAGAAGATCGTACGGGGGATCTCTGTGTGACCTACAGTCCGGATCTTTGTCTGGATTGTTGTGAGGGATCAAACCGGATCTGAAGTATTTTTAGAATTAACAGGTAGACAGTGGGTCTTCAGCCACTATAAGTCACGGAAGGAGCGGTGGGCCTACCGCTCACAAAATCAAGCGGCGACCCCTCTGATGGTAAAACAGAGGCAAAACCAAACCGGATTGAGGAACGGGTGTGGACGGATCATCCGGAACGGATTGGTCCGGAGAGGAAACCAGGAGCGGAACTCGTTAGGGAGCGGATCCGTTGCAGTCTGACGGAACGGATAAAATCCGGGAAACCGGAAAAGTGAAGGAACGGATCCGTTCCGGACCAGATTGCTAGAATATCAGTTTTGAACGGGATAACGGGTTGTCGTCTCGGGTTATTTGTGTATTTCCGGTTCTAGATCTAGAACCGGATTATAGAGTTTTGGGAGCTGTCCTATCTTAATCGCTTAACTAAGCCAGATACTTCACAGAATCTCGCGGGTTCGATCTTTAGAGTCACTTAGTTATACTCTACAGTGATTTTTGTGAGTATAACAGGGAATTTACTTACCCTGTGTTGCGACAACTATTTTTCCTTTTGTAGTAGGAGAAGGTCCTCCTAAAGATTGTAGGCTTATTTGCAAAGTTTGCAAAAATATACCTACTTGCATTGGCATGTGTGACGCTAGGATGTACTACTGTTACAGTGATAATCCCGAAATGACTAGAGCCGCTATTCACTTTGGAAGTCATACTCACCCGGTAGCTAAAGGCATGTATAGAGACTCCGCCAAGGAGATTAGCAAACTCATTGAAGAACAAGTGGCCAAAACTCCAACGGCAACAAACTCTGCTATTGCGTTGTCTGCTAGCAAGGACTTCTTGACAAATCATTTATTTCACTACGGAAAAGGAGAGAAGGAATTGCTTAAGGGAGAAGAGATGGAAGAGATCATGGACCGCTTCCAAGTTTTAAGCAGTCCTAGTATACGGAATGTCATCTCTTCTTTCCGCACAAACAATCGAGGAGGTGTTATCGACAGCATTATGACTATGAAGAAAGAATCCAAATTCGAATTCATCCACGACAGCGTTTTTCCAGGCCAAGGCAAGGAGAAAGTGTATATATTCAAAATGCTTACCGAAGGACCTGGAAGTGGAGTCGACCTTGTGAAGCGCATGCAACCCGAAGGTGATCTTCACAATGCGTGGATGATGTTTGACCACGTGAAGCGCGTGAAGGACTGGACCACGATGGCTTGCCACGTGTATGATGCACAGTACAAGAAAGTGATGACCATTGCAGTATGTGACATGCAGTCTGAAGATACGGAAGTTCAAGTACAATTCTGGAGGAGTTTGAATGCTGTCATGACTAATCATGGTGTGCCTGACACAAACTTTAAGGGCTTCATGGCAGACAGTGCAATGGCTAATTGGAATGCAGTACGTATTGTTTTTGGCAGTGGTTCTCCAAATGAGGTCATGCAAAATCGAGAGAGGACATGCTTGTTGCATTGGACTTCTTCTCTTATCAAGCACACTCAGAAACACATCAAGCAAGAATTCCAACAGCAACACAATATGTTGTGCAAGCAATACAAAGAATCCAAGACTATGGATGAAGCAGAGACACGCTATCTTGCAATCCGGTCATGGTGGTTGTCATCTGGAGCTGCAAGCGAAGAGTCTCTTCATCACTTAGAGCATTGGCTGGCATTCTAGCATTTTCAGTATTTACAATGGGGAGGCTTTATGACAATGGTACGCAAAATAATGATTTGTTTGTAGTTTCTTCTCATATTTGCTATAAAATGTGGAAGGTATGTAATTAAGCTTACAAATAGAAGGACTAAGTCTTTGTATTCCAATATTTATTGTGTGAATATAAAAAACTAGAAATTTCCTATGAAATTCTTCTTGGTATCTGAAGTAGTGAAATGGGATTACTTTGAGGCCACCAATATGGTTCCGTCGGATCCGACGGAATCATATTGGTGGCCTCAGAATAATACCATTCTAGATATTTATCACTTTTAAAAAAGTCTGGACATCTGTCCGTTAGGATTTTGAATGTTCATTTATCTTGCAAACTGTCCTACACCCACATTTAGATTATTTGGAGGGGAACGATGCAATCTTTGATCTAAATTTTGAGGAATATTGTGTCTCTAACTCATATCATTCAATTTTCAGGGATTGAGTTTGGAAGAGATGACAGATCTACCTTTCTGTAATTTATCTGAAACGATTCATAACAAGTGGCTGCAAATGTCTGGAAAACGCGCAAACAATTTGTTTGATGCTACTTGTGATGATAGTATTCGCGCTTGGATGCAAATGACGAACTACCGTGCATATCTCAAAGGACACGCATCTGGTTCAGGCCCATCCAAGGGGGAATTGAAGTTGAGAGCTTCAAGACGTAGCGGATGCCCTAAGAAAATAGCGGAAGCGTTGAATACATTGCCAGAAGCTCATGGTGTGGGAACTCGAGTACCACATTTAGAAGGAGAAGAAATATTTGGAAGCACTAAGCGAAAGTTGGATGTGCCTATTGGTGATGATGGAGATTCGCATAGACCAGACAAAATGAACTTCTCCCAACCCCGTGTTCGAACAAGGTCAACTAGGATATTGGAAGAGCCATTGGAGGTCAATGCATCACAAAGTGAGGTAAATCGCTTTCAATTTGTGACTGTAGCATTTGAAAGTGATTGTGACACATCAAAGTGGCACATTGCTAGGATCAATCACAAATCAAATGCTAAATGCTCGGCTCAGCAACGAACATCCAACATCAAATGTACTTGTAGGATTTCAAAGGGGAAAAAGGGAACCCCTGCTCCCACGTATCGTGGTAGAAAAGAAGAATATGGCACTAAACGGGAGGTCGTGGTAGACTTCTGGTTTTGTTGGGATGATATTGAACAATGCGTCAAAGGTACCAAGCGGAAGTGGGTCATTGATTGGCCAGAGGTGCCGGAGGTTTGGCCTATTTTGAGTGGAACAAACCTCAATCGAGAAGAGACTTTGTTGTTGCAGCATGCGGGCTTCCATCTCCAAGAGAAGCCGATATTGTCACCACGTAAGCTCTTTACCATGTCTAAGATTTTCACGCCTTTCCTTCTTGACCAACCATCTCCACCTAATGCAGATGTACATCCAACAGTGAGAAACAACCGAACTATTAGGAGACTTGCAAATGCCCCAACTGTAGAGCAACGAAACAAATGGGAGAGTGCTGGGAATATTAGAGGACAAATTCTAGAAGTGACTCTTCTCCCTTTTCCAGGACTTGGTGCAATTGTAGTATTGGAAACTAGCATAGAATCAAAGAAAAATGTTTATCGAGTGACAATGGGTATGTTCCCTACATGTACATGCCCAGACTTTGTGAACATGGTTGTATCTGCTGTTGGAGGGCGAGCACAGTACGTGAACTGCAAACACTTGTACTATTTGTACAGGTATTTCTGCAAGATGGATATTCATGATGATAAATTCATTCATGCACCTAGTTATAGCTTCAATGAGTTGAAGGTACTCCTAGTTCGTGCAGGGATCATTATAGTCTCGAAATAGGCATAGCTACTTATTTTCAATGTACCTCATCCATATTGTATCATTGGACATTTTCAGTGCATGAAATCATATGAAGATCATAGAATAGAAGGAAATATATGCATGACATGAATACATGACCCTTAACCCTCAAAAGTAAAGGAATTGTGGAATAATTTTTCAAATGCATATGTACAAGTTCAAATTGTATATCTCATCATGATAATGCACATGTGAATATGAAACACATTTTTCTTCTTTGAATCATTTCCTAAACCCTTGTAGTCCATTTTATAAAAAGCCAAAATTCCTTTTCTCTTGTCTTTTCTCCCCCTCCTCCATCATTATTTGGTTTTAATTTGGGAGATGCATTTGTTAAGTATTTTCTTTTAAATTTTCTTCGATTGTTTCCATTTATCTTCCATTTTCAGAAAATATCTCCCCATTTTTCCCATTTTAAACTCATTTCTATACCTTAGCCTTTTTTTTTGCTTTACATCTACACTTGTACCAACACATGTCCCAAATCCCTATTTGTATAGGATAGTTATATGCCTCAATTTTGCTTATCACTTTTATATACCCTCCCAAAAATACTAGTGACTATTCCAAAAGTGACATGATGAGTTCATAATACCTGAAGCAGTCTGAAAGTTCTTAACTGTAAATCAAGTTTTGGATTTGATACTTTGCACAAAACTTTGGAACCCTACACCTAAACCCTAAACAATCTATGGCTACTCAATATAATTTTTCATGACAATCCACGGTTATAGGGGGGCACGGTAATAGGCCACAGAACTTCATACAAATAGTAAATTCAGAAATATTTTTGAATAATTCTGGCCCAATTCCTTTTTTCACCAACTTCTTCAACAATTAAGTCTTGTTGAGGCTCACCACTCACAAGATTCCCGCTCGCAGCTCACAAGCTCACCGCTCCACGCTCGAACGCTAGCGTCGTTGCATCAATATTGAACCGAAAAAAACTTTCAACGGAAAATATTTTTCATAATTTTGTATTCATTCCTTGAACAGTTTCTTCTTATATAAAATAGGGGTATGGAAGTTGTTTTGTACTCTTACTACAATGTACTTTTTTATTATTTAAAAAAATTTGTAACTAATGATAATCACCACCAACAATAAAAATTATTCAAGTTACAAACTTATAGAGTGGAAAAATATTGTCATTTTGTAAAATTCTTTTTCTATTTAAATTTATAGGAAATCAAATTAGGGATCTTAAATACTCTCATACATAGTGTGTAAAGGTTACTCTAAGAAATTTCCACGGGGTGAAATTTTCAAAGAATCTGTCATCAAGAAGTATAAAGTAAAGGGGATAATATGTATACGATCAATTTATTAATTGTTTTTTATATCTATTCCTAAGTTTATTAAGTGAATACCTTATGTGATTTTGAATCCAAATTTTAGGATAGTAAAGGCTCATCTCGAAGACTTTTAGTACCAAAATATGAAAATGTGCAATCAAAATTCTAAATTGAAGTCACAATCATTCATTTGGAAAGTGAGATTTATACTATTACTCTTCCTAAAAAGATCCTCATTAGTACATTAAAAACTTGATTACAATACTTAGTATTATTGGGCTCCAAAGTATTCTTTATACTCTAATCTTCTACAATCATTGTGAATTTGAAAGTTTCATCTATGTTGATGGATATACAAGCAATAGTTCACTTTAGAAGATTATAAATGTACAATCAAGAGTATGTTGAAATGATGTTTTTTTGTACTAATTGAAAAATGAAAGAGTTGAGAATGTATATATAAATTTCACAATAGAGGATCACTCATGGTGAATTTGAAGTGCACAATGGTTACTTCTTCAAATGAGAGGAGTTCTAGGAAGACTTTAAAGATAGAAAAATTTATTTTCAAAATTTAACTTTCCTTTTTTCATTTATGAGTTGCATGTAATTTTAAAAAAGGCATACGGAATCAGAACATTAGAATCTATTTTCATTTTAGTCCCTAAACAAGGTTAGCTTTTGATGTAATCTGAAGCACTCAATGTGTTTAGGATTAAAAGATTTATAATTCAAGTTTTAGAGTGTCTTTCATATTTTTCTTTAAATACATTTCATTGGATTGCATGTCCGTGTCTTTTGAAAGTTAAGTGGTAACATTAAGAATACATTAAAAAATTTGACAACAAATTTTCAATTAATAGAACTATTTGTACTACTGAGAAAACAAGGAATGCAATGTATAAGTTAAGCCCTATGCGTTTGATACAACAATAGTTGTAGTGCTCAAAGCAATTCGAATTCTCAAAGAAACAATTATTAGTTTACAGACATTCAATTTGTTGTTTGAAATATGAGCATACTTTGCCATTACATTTTTAAAAAAGTTGATCCCAAAAATACACAAAGATTGAACTCATAGATGTGAAATTTGAAAATAAATAAGGAAAATAACTGAACTTTAGGGTTTTAAGAATTAAAATTAAGCATACTATAAGACAAAAATCACAATGATAGGATGAGTTTCTCAAATTCCACAGAAACAAGTAATACATGTTGGTGGGCCGCCAGAAAAAATAAATAAATTTTAAGACAATGAAAAGTTATTTTTATAGGGAGAAGAGGATAAGAAGACACGTAGCCAAAATACGCAAAAGGAGGACGCGCAAATAATTTGGAATGTTCTGATTTCCAAATCCGGACAACCATTGAACTTCGTACCTCTGGCTCCAATGTTATGCCGGCTTAAAAAAAGGTCGCGGCATAAAATTCCCCCAGGTGGATATCGATCGTGCAAGGGAATTCTAAAATTCCACGGGATTTGGTGAAAAGTTATTCGGCATTCAAGTTGAATACCATTTTAAGGTGGTTCAGAATTTCAGAGCCCCTTAAACCTTGGAGGTACTTCTCCCCTACGTCCGAAGAATCTTCACGGTTCGAAATGCCGTCACCTTTCCCGCCCACTTCATCCCGCCGCCTTCTTTCCATCGTCTCTCTCCCCAGGAATGCCATTGCTTCATTTCTGCTTCATTTTCGTGTCTGTTGAAGACGCTACTCCGCTGGCGCCTTGCGGTTCTGCATTCCGTTTTTTCTTGCATTTGACGAAGTATTTCCACTTACGCAGTCCCGATTGTTGTATGTTGAAGTAGCACTTCTTTTACTCTGCTGCACTTCATCTTTTGTTGTAGGTGTCTTCCATCTTCATGAGTCCGTATGATTTGTCATTGTCACAGCACATCCCGTCTCTGAACTTACGATTCATGCTGTTAGTTTGTGTTAATCTTCTCTAAGTATTGATACCACATCATGTTCGTTATTTTCTTGTTTGTGTTGTGTGTGTCTCGCGAAATCATGGAATCATGAGAGAGTTCATTATTTTCTTGGTTGTCGTGAGAGTGGAAGGCAGTGCCCCGCGAATATTACGCCGTAAAATCCGGAACAGTGCTCATACGACCTGAACTCTTCTTATTTATCTTCGACTCGGAGATAAAATGTGAAGTACCATCTTCCAAATGATCAGGAAATACATAACCTTTGAAGGAAGATAATATGAGAAGTATCCTCGCCTCGAAGATAAATTAGTACTTATCCTCGACTCGAAGATAAATTGAACAGTAATGTTACGCGTGGAAAAATTGGAAGATATACTCATTTGTAAGATACTTCTCAACTTATCCTCGGATAGAGGATAATTCTCCATTTATCCTCGAGTCGAAGATAGCTGGAATGTATGGAGACTTAATATTACTCTAAAACAAGATCGATCATTTAAAAGTAATAATGGAGTAAACATATACAAGTAGATACGTCCTTACGACTTCACTTATCTTCGAGTCGAAGATAATTCATTCTTATTTGAATCGTGTATATAAATGAGGAAGATGATCTTTTCAGAAAAAAACATTTAAAAGTATTAAATAAGTACCGTTACTACATTATCTTCGAGTCAAAGATAACTGTGACGTTGGATATCTTTGTCACCGATAGCCTAAACGATTGTATATTTTTTGTTCATTTTGGATATAAATAATTTTGATAGTAAATATTGTTTTTTATTTTCTGGGAAGTGTTGCAGATTTGGTCTTCTGTATGAGTTCGTTTATTCGATAAATTGTTGAGAAGAATTTATCCTCGAATCGAGGATACGTTTCATTCTCTGACAAATGATTCTCTCTATTACGCAGAAATGGCTACTTCCGAGATGAATGAGTTCACAAGATCTTTGCCAACGTTGCCGGTGGGTGTTTCTCTTTGTGAGGGAATTCCTCGATCTTCCTGGATCACTAAAGGTGTTACTTTGACGAATGAAGCTGGAGTTGAGGTTGCGAGAGCGATTTGCCACAGCGTCGATGTGTCCCTTGTAATCGACATGGACGGGAATCCTCTCGGAGATGATCGTGTTGCAGTTCAAATCGCACAGTCTCTAAATGAGGCTGACGTTCCGTCTACTTGGATGTGGTCCATGCGATCGTGGCCTATTTCACGTGTCTTTCTTCATGGTGCTAGCCTTTATGATCATGACCAAACTCACATATTCAAGACTGCAACAACTGCATCAGGTCGGCGTGTTCGAACAAGCGTTCGAACTTACGAGAGTTCTCGTGAGAGAAAGGAATCAGCAACTACGCCAAAGAAAGAAGCCCTTTTAATCACTCGAGCCATTTCTGAGGTGTCCACGGTGGTCTGTTGTAGGCAAAATTGCTTGCAACCTTTTCCTCGTGGGGAGATTCAAGCCATACGAAACCAACTGTATGTTCAAGGTGGTGTTTACAATCGTCAATCTTGTTTGCTTGGTGTACACAAGCAAATCCACCATGACTCTAATGGAAGGGAGATGATCACTTTAGCTTCTCGTGAGGTCTGTCCTACAGCTTGGTGTGTCATTCATGGAGTTCATAAATCTACCTACTACAGATACAGAGAGCAAGCAAGAAATGGTAAACAACCTGAGCACTATGGTAATGTGGGCTTGAAGAAGCCACGCACTCAAACATTGTAGGCAACTGCCACACTTCGATTAGTTCTAGAGAGGAGTGCAGACCAAATGCCTCACAAATCAAGGACTCTTGCATTAGGAGAGAAAGTTCCTTCAATGGTCCTCCCTTCAGCATTTCGATGGAGTGAAACATTGCCTGAGATTAATAGTATCAATTCCTCCTTCCAGTTGAAACATGTTTCAGCAAGTGGATTGAGCAACATCCGTCATGCTTCGTTTCCAGAGTATGCTCCCAAAGCTCGTGGTGACAGTTTTGCTCGTTGTGGGCAATGTGATAGATTGAAACAGTTGAAGAATGCATGTACTCCACGTTCGCATGCTCAAGAAGTGTAGACTAAAAAATTGAAAGTTCACCTGGCAGGGCAGCAAGCACATCGGGAGTTGTATTATGCCAATCGTTTGACGTCAGAGAAGTCCCCCGACAAGATGCTCACCATAATTCATGACAAAATGGATCACTCAAAGACTGCTTCTCCTCATTTCTCTCATAAGAACAAGGGGACTGATTCGTTCATGAAGATGCCACTTTCTGTTACGAGCATGATTGCGCATGGACATGGAGATGTTCGGTACGCACACTATGGGTTGGATATCTTTCCAACAGACTCAAACCACACAATTGGATCTATTGCAAAATTGTTGCATGATTTGGAGTCTGAACCTAAGGTTTCATCTCGAAAGGTGTTTGAGAAGGATGATCCTATTCATCCTTTATCAGTTGCAATTTTAGAGGGGTCACAAATTTGTGAAGACTCACTTGCTCCTTGTCCTCAAGAAGTCATTCCAGCTCAAAGTCTTCCTCCAACATTGACACTTCAGCTTGATAATGCATCTAGTGACAACAAAAACCGTTGGGTTTTTACATTTTGCTCTCTCCTTGTCTATAGAGCAATTTTTCGTGAAATCTACATCAATTTTCTCATTGTTGGACACACTCATGAAGACATCGATGCTCTTTTTGGTCGATGGAGTACTAAGTTAAAGACAAATGACTACCCTACAATTCCAAGGTTGATGAAGTCCTTCATGGATTGTGAGACACAACCAGTGATTCCACATTTCATTGAAGAGGTTCCTGATTTCAAAGGCTATGTAGAAGGTTATTTGCATACAGGTGATGATTCTTTACAAGGCCATTCTCAAGCCCAACAATTCAAATTTTACAAAGACTCCAATGGATGGCCATTGATGCAATACAAGATTCTTTGCACAGATAGTGATTGGTTGCCGCTTGAAGGTGGAGGGATTCGATTGTGGAAAGAGATTGCAGATGGGCGTCCAAAAGTTCCAAGGGGTACTCCAAAACCATTGGCTCCCCAACATATGCGTTGCTTTGATGAGGTTATGAAGGGTTTAGATGGGTACATTGATTTGTGGAGTGCAATGGCAAATCAAGACTTGTCGGGAGAGTTTCAAAGGAAGATTGAGCCGGTGAAAAAATATTGGGAAGGTGTGCGAAATGCATTACTTGAACCATTTGTAAGGCGTGAGACCTTGCGAGATGGATTTTGGCCGCATTCAATTATCTCCATTGAGGGGGTAGATCACTACCTTGACAATGGCACAATGCGTGAGGAGTTTGCAGAAGATGCTCCTTTTGTTGGACGAAGACGTGATCGTCCACTTCCTTCATTTCGTGTTGGCCGTGATGTGTATGCAGGTTATTTTGTGGCTGTGCGTCTTGCTGATGGTGATTTGCGTCCATTTTGGCTTGCTCGGGCATTGACAAATCCTAGTTCCGATCCTGGGCATGTTAATTTCATTCAGCTACAGTATTGGACACCTACATCTTTTCAACACATTGATGAGAACACCTATACTAGATGGGATACTAAACAAGGGAATGTTTGGAGCGAAGATAAGGCCATATCTTCGAGTTGGGTACACACTGATTACATCATGACTGGATGGAAGCCACGTGTGAGAGCAGGAACTTCGGATCCGAAGATCAAAATTCCCAAGAATCAGGTGGCTATCATCAAAGCATCAGTACATGCATATGTGTCCAACGAAGGCAACAATGCATCAACGGCATGAAGATGTTTATTTTTTAGTTACAAATATTAGGTAGCTATTACTAGAAGTTTTTGGTATGATTTATTATTATTTTGTGGAAAAAAAAATTTAAAAACATAAAAAGTTTTCTAGTAGAATTATTAGTTTTTATATTATTTTGGTAGTGAGTGAAGAAATATCAAAAAATGTAAAAATAAAAAACCTTACTTCAAAACAAAATTTATATTCTATTAGAAGAAATATTTACAAAGATTTAGTCTGCAAATTATTTCTTAAATTGATTGTATTGATCTTTTTTGAATATTGAAAGCAACAATGTTGCATCCTATTAAAATTTTGTGTTTCGCGTGTCTCTACTATATTGTTTGAGATGTGGTGGTTTATTTTTTTAATTTACATTGTCAATGTTTGTTTGTTTGAAATGCAAATTTAGACTTGCTATGTATTCTTTGATTGTTTATTAATTCTGAACTCAATATGTCTATTGTAAATTCTTCATATTATACTTCACATCTCATTCATTTCGAAAATGAATTTGGCATCTCATTGTCTTAATTTATTGAAATGTCTCAATTTAAAGAACACTTCCACTTTCTAAATTTAGGCTCACGATTAAAAAGAGATTGCACATTTTCCCAATTTAACGAATATGGCCTTTTGACTAAATTGTGTTGTTTGTTTTAGATTTGTGAGCTGTGAAGATGAATCCAGTGTTCCTTTCTTCCAAAGACCTGACTTTTTTCCGAGTCCTGAAAAGTCTTTTGACTTGCCTATTTATGCTAAAATGATGGCTACAACATTTGAAGTTTATGGCGGTACTAGTACTTCTTCTCATTATGGACAAGTGCACCCTTGTGCCTTGGATTTCTTGGATGTTGAGGCCCCTTCTTAAAGTGGAGAGTCTGCCTCAGATTCTTCTTATACTACGGAATGAAGGATCTTCTAGTTTTCTAAGACCCTATCATATATCTTAATCTTCTGTACCTTTTATATGCTTATTTTATAGTAATTACTACATTACTATGTTTTCAATATTTTTTATAGTAATCATGACATTGCTATGTTTTTCATTATTTTCAATAGTGATCACCACATTGGTATATTCTTGTATGTCATTTTCTTAAATTACCATATGTGTTTTGAATTTGCTTGTTTCACTTTTTATTTCCTTAGTTTCTACATCCACATTATTTTGGTTCTTTATTGATTTGTTTTAAGTCAAATGATAATTTATTTTTGGTATAGCAATCCCCTCTAATTTCTACCACTTTAATATCCTACATTGAATCATTAATGTCATCCTTCTTCATTTTATTAATGTGACTATAAATATAGCTTTCTACTGGCATTTTAAATTTAAGAACTCAATGCCCCTTCTTAGTATTATAATCAATTGGGTATTACAAGAGGATTATTGTTCATGCAAAATTTGAAAACAAGAAGAATTTCAATGAAGTTTGAGGTTTTAAAAACAGTGTCAAAGAATAATCAAATTATCCTAAAACAAAATATATTTGTCCAACCACGGTCTTAGGTACATCCACGGTTATAGACCCTTCATCATTTTTTTTGTCATTTTTTTCCATGCTCACAGGCTCATAGGCTCATAGGCTCATGGGCTCACACTCATAGGCTCGCCTCCTAGCAACCCTGTGTTTTTCTTGCGATCAGACAATAGATGCTCAACAGTCCATAGCCTAGCTTTGCCCCATGGTGATTAGTTTGTCGATCAAGGGTTAAAGAGTTGCTTCCAAGTGTAACCATGGGGATGCTCTGAAGCAAGTAGGGCTGGGGTGAATTGACCCCCACCTGGCCATTTGGGAAAACATTGAAATCTTCACTTTCTACACATGATAAAAATTGCAAATTTTGAATTCATATTTGCAATCTGAGGCCCCAAATTAGCTGAGTAGAGTATACAAGGTAAGTTAGTCAAGCATAGAATAGGGAGCTTTTTGTTTTACTTATACCCTTGGAATTACTTGGTGTGGCCAAGCGAGGGGGCTAATTCACCAAGTACGTTATGGCAAATAGGCAAATAAGTAGGTGATTGTTTTTTGGCTTATGAACAACACTCATGTCTTAGGAAAAAGTCTGAGATTTGTAGTTTCAATTTGACGACACAAAATACTTTAATTAGATTGCCCCAAACTAATTTGTCAACATTGGACACTATGTAATTATTTTCACTAGTTGTACATGAATGCACTATACTTGAATTAGGTATTGTTGTAATTGGGATTCATGAACCTCCATATGTAGAAATGAATTCTTTTTTAAAGATTTGTTGACTTAGATAGCTTGTAAAGGCAACCTAATTTTAAAGGCAATCTTATTGTGAAGGCAATCTAATTCTACTATTTTGTATAGCCACAAACTAGTGCAATAAAGAAAGAAGTTCATGACAAGAGCCCATAGAGAAACACAAACTAAAATTTTAAGAATGTGGACCTTCTAAAAAAAATTTGAATATTTTTTTCTAGACAAGAGAAAATAAATAGGCCCCTTCTCCAAGTTGTTTCATATGTTTTGGAACTTCCTATAATGAATTATGAATTAGTTGAAGTTGATATGGCAAAGTTTAGAGACTCTAAATTACTACTCTCATCAAATCTACAAGATTTGAGCATTGTTGATGTAGTGAGAAAACTTACAAAAGTCATGTTTTAATGCAATATTCACATTATTTGAAACAATTTGTTTAACAATCTTAGATTGTGATAGCTAGAACAATATCTTTGTTGGATTTTTGTGTTTGATTCCCATCTTATAGCTACTACCAATCAAACATTAGTAACAGCAAATTCAACAAGAAAAAATCATCTACAATCTTATGGTTGTTTATAGACTATTAGTGAGGTTTGCCTTCCAAATGTTCTTCATATATTATGTAGAAAAGCTACTTGGTGGCCTACTATTCTTTTTTGGGTGAAAAATATTTTCAAGTAAAAACTTAAATTTCCTAGCTTTATCTTTCCTACAACAATATTAATTCAAGCAAGGTCACTTACTATATATTTGGGTTCCAAGTGAAAGAAAAATCAAAATTTTTTTTTGCACTTTCAATGTTCTACACAAAATAGAGGTATTAACCCCTAAACAACTAAGGCCATTTTTTTGGCCAAAAAACATTGAGATTGATTGCCATTTCTATTGTGAAGACTAAAAAGAATTGAATTTTTTCTCTTTTGACATCTCATTGTAGGATATTACACTTAATTAGCATGAAAATGTATGGAATAATTTTGAAATTTTTGGACCATATAGATTGCAAAATATCTATGTTTAAAATAAAAAGAACGATTTTTTTTAGTACATTATCAAACTAGATTTTTTGACTTTGAACCTTTCTATTTAAAATTTTTTGCACTACTAATTTTGTGAGCTTTAAATCTTTCTAGTGGAGAACTCAATTGAGAGTCAAGGAAAAAAAATTTGAATTCAAGAAACCTTAATTTCATTCTTAAGAAAATTGTTAAGTATAGTACAAGTAGACGTGAGATAGAAATAAAATCTAGATTATTTAAATTTCTATGATGGAATTAAAATGCACTAATTACAATAGTGAGATTGTTTTAGCAAAAAAATTTATTATGTGTAATTTTTCTTAAAATTATAATAATTACATTCACAAACAAATCCAATAAGTTATTTCTTGAAAAAGATGCTTAGGCTGCTTGAAAAACAAGATTGTTCTTAACTTTTACATAACTTATTAAAATGAAACAAATCAAAGTTTACTATGTAGAGAAAAATACAATCTATGGGATGTTTTTTGTCTTAAAACTCAAAGTTTAGAATTTTTTTCGACTTCCTGATTTCTCCTATTTTGAACTTATTTGGGATAACTTTTTATCCTAAGCACTAATTTGGAAAAAAAATTACATTCCCATGGAGCTAATCTATTTTTCTATCTTCACGATAAGTATCAAAAAATCAAAACATAAATTGACAATGCAAGTACATGTCCCAAATCCCATTTTATAGGACAATCAATATGGGACAATTCAATACAAAATCCATATTCCATTTTCATATAGTATCCCGTATTTGATATCCATACAATATGTGTAATCCATGCCTAGTATATGTATCCATATTCATCTCTAGTATTCATATTGTATATAGGATCGATATTTGTATTCATATTTAATATTGTATTTTGAATTCATATTTGGAAGGCTCAAATTATATCACACAAAGATCAATGGCTTGTGATTTTTGAGAAATGGATGGCATTTTGGAGGAGAAGCATTTTTTTCTTCTTAAATCAACAGCTTGTGATTTTTTTAGAGAATGGGAAACTAATGCAAACCAGCAGGTGACATCATCTTTTGAACATGTTGCTGAATTAATGAAACATTTGTCAACCCCCACAATCACATATTATAACATTAATTTTAGTAGGCTAAGTTATTTCTCCAGTAGAGACTCATCAAATTATTTTATTATCATGGCAGCCATAACATCACCATTGAGTGTGTAGTTTGTAAAAAACTAAAGGAGAAATACCCAATACTGCACTTGTACTTTGCATTGGACCCTAAAGTCATCTAAAAGTGTCCCTAGACTGCAATTAAATAATGTGTTTGCCAAATGCTTGGCTCTAATTTGATGATGTATATAAAGGACATATACCAAATTTGATTGGATCACTGCTAATTTTAGTAGTTTTAGGGCCGCTTCACACTATGGCTGATCAAGTCGAGAGGCCGTGGGAGTGAGTGACCCAAACTTTGGCGAGAGTCTGAAGAAATGGGCTATTAAAAGGCAATAAAAAATAAGATTTAAAGCCTTTGTCCGGTCATAGTGTGAAGCCCCCAAAGGCCAAGTTCCAAGTCCAAACCCTTGAAAATGAACTTCCACGGCCTCATAACTTGGATGGCCATAGTGTGAAGTCTCCAAAGGCCAAGTCCAAAAGGTCCAAACCCTTGAAAATGAAACTCCCACGGCCTCTCAACTTGGATGGCCATAGTGTGAAGCGGCCCATGGCCAAGCCCAAAGTCCAAACCTATGCCAATCTAATGATTAAGATCTTATTAGATTCTGATTTTTAATGAAAAAACTCCCATGGCCTCTCAACTAGAGTTTGGGTCTCCATTTTTGCTTAACCAAAACTCTAGTCGAGAGTCCATCGCCATGTAAGCATTTGGTTGCCATGTAGGCAGTTTTGGGGACATTAAATTTTGATGGACTTTGGATTGTGCTGCGTAGTGTGAAGGGTCGAGAGTCCGAACTCATAGTTTCTTGAAATTTGATTGGTGGAAACCGACGGACTCTCAACCTTCGTCCATAGTGTGAAGTGGCCCTTAGATTTGGGGGCATGTACTGAACAATTTTAGTGGTTTAGGGAGTGTGGGCGCTTTATTCCCACCCTTGGAATAAAGTGTACACAACCAGGTTCTACTATTTTGTGAGTGATTCCTAGTGGGTGTCTAACCTACATGCAATCCAGTTACGCCTTCCAAGCAATGGATCTTCCTAAATTCCTACTCCTAATCCACCCACTTGCAATTGCTAGGCGAGAATAACTTTTACTCTAAGGTTTTTGAATTTGAGATAAGTCTTTTCAGTTGTCTTCTACTTTGTAATACTGGTGGGAGTCTAAGGTTTTACTTGCTTTGGTCAATCCTATTTGACCTTTCTAAATAAGCAAAGGTTCTAGCTAAGGTTTCACTCTTTTCTAGCGTATCACTTGTTGATAGAGTTCTAAGTATTCACAGGTTTTTTATGTGCTAAGATATCTCTAGAGGATTCTATCCTTAACTTATTCTTTAATTATCTTTTAGTCTAATTAGCGTATTGTTTTAACTATTCTTTTATTACTTTAACTTTGGATACCTAAATAGTTAATTTGAGTTTTACCTTAATAGGAATAATTTTATCCTTCCATGGTAAAACCTCGATCTTTGACTTTAGATAATTGTGAATGTTCGCGGTAAATTTGGACCGTTGACCGGTTCATCCAACTTTTACCTTGTTGGACTCCTTTTCATCTAAAGGGTTTAATTCTTTTGGATTTATCCTTTTATCCTTCCTAGTTACTAAAGTTAATTTCTACTATGTATTCCTTAGATAAATTGATCGTAAGTAAATTTTGACTATTGTCCGGTTCACCAAAATTTACCGGTCAATTACTTTTCCCCGAAATTGCTTATGGCTTTCCACTTCCTATTTTTACTTTCTAAGTCTAAAAAGTCTAAATTCCCGATTGACTCTAACTTTGTCTAAATTTTTATGGCGTTGGTCTTTGTAGATAATTCTAGATTCGTATTGCTTCTAGGCTATTGGCTAAATTCTATGACTAAAAGGAAATTATGGAAAAGAAATGGAAACAAAGGAATTTCAAAGACTAACCTCCATCATGGCGTTTTCGAGGTCTTCATGTGATTCGATAAATCCTCCATTTTGTGCTCGCTCCACCTCCATCTTGGTGTTTTTTGTTTGAATAATGTTGAATGGGGTATTTCCCTTCAAAACCTCCCTCCTTTCCTTACCTTTGTTTTGTATTTTTCTTTATCCTTCAAGCTCCTTCTTTTTCTTTTAAAGAGTCCCCAAAGTCAACCTATAAAATATCCTAATAAAATCTAATTTTTGAAATTAACCACTAAATGGTTTTGAAAGTCAATTCCACTACAACTAAGGTTTTCCAACTTTTCTCCAAATTGGCAAACCTCTAACTTCTCAAAGTCAAACTATTCTTTTATTTGTTTTTTCTCTATTTGTCTCTAATCTAAAACATCCATGGTTAAGAAAGTCAACTTATTCTATTTGTTTTTTCGCACCACCCAATTCCCTTCTTCTTCCTCCCCTATTGCTAATGCTTAAACCTTCACTCACACTTCTTCACACACACTTGTGCGCTTGATCTTGGAGCTTATACTTGCAATTTTGGGGAAGATCTTTGGAGAATGGCTTGTGCTGGACCTCAACAATGTGAGTTTTATAAACTGGACGTGTGTTTTGAAGTTCTGGTGAGCTAGACCCCTTCTGGGTTGATTTTGAAGGCTACTAATATGCCTCCCAAGGTTGGGAGGGCTTCTGATCTGGATGGAGTGTGTTTGGGAGGCTGGTCAACTCTGGTTGACCAGATCAAACCTGCCCTTCCTTGCTTCCCTCTCCTCACCTGGTTCTGGGCTTTGCTTGGTTTGTTCTGGACTTTAAATTCTCACTCAGTTTGGGAGTTTTGGGTTTTTCTTTCTAATTCTCACACTCTCTGACTTCCTTCTAGTTTGAGAAACTAATCTAAATTAATTCCTACACTCAAGCTCAGACTTAGTCTTCAGATTTTCTCCTAAAAGTCACACCAGGTGGTACAATTTTAAAAAGAATGCAAAATCGGGATCCCTTGGGGTATCACCCCGTTTGGTTTTGTATAAAACTAGTTCATGTGATATCAAGTTAACATAACCTGTTTGTACATGCTGGTTGTTAACCAACCATCTATACTCAATGCCGACTGTTGGCAGTGCCGGCTGCGGATACAGTGTCGACTGCTGGCTGGTGGCCGGGGCCTGTGGGCGGCTGGGCCGGTACTGGCTGCTCTCCCTAGATGGGCTGGTTTGGCTACTCCCCCCTGGCTGCTAGTCCGCGGTAAATTTTGATCTTTCTAAAACCCGGCAGTTGCTAGCCACGGGTATTACAAACTTTGGGGTCTCTCAAAGGGACCCTTTTACAAAATACCAAATTGGAATTTCGGTATAAGTAAGTTCAAAGCTCTGCCGTCTCGGTGTTTCAAGCCCGAATTTTGGAACAAATCTAATGAAAAAGATCAAAAGCCCCTAGAATTTTGGCGATAGCTTCGCCGTTCCAAAGTGTGAACCTCAAATTCTAGGATGGTTCTGCCAAGACTCCGCTTACTCTAAGAGCCAAAAAGAAGTGTGGATCCTACCCAACTTCCTTGTTACAAAAAGGACCCAAATCACCCGTTTAAGCTTAGGGGGATCCTCGATAAGCCAATCCAGGCTGTGAATCCCTTGTCAAAAGACTTAAATCGAATGGTTTCGGTATCAATCTTCAAAATAAAATACTAGTGGAAACTCAAGTGTGTCAAAGAATAAGAGTGAAAGACACCAAACTTGCAAGATAATCACTTGAGAAAATGATAGAGATGTTAGAATGGATGCAAGTGGTATGAGAGAGTTTTCGAAAGAGGTTTGATAAAAAAGAGTTTTTTGAAAGTGAAAATAAGAGGTTTTCAAAAGAGGTTTTGAAAAATGAAAATAGAAGATGTGAAATGAGAGGAGGGGGAGGCCTTTTATACATTTCCAAGGCCTCCTCCCCCCTCAAGTTACGAACAAAACTAACTAAAAAAAACCCAAATTAACAAACTAAAAATCTACCCTACTGCTGAAGCTATTCTAACTTTTGGAGAAATGGTCCAATCGCCAAACGGACAGCGCCATTAGCTCCAGAAGACCCAAATTAGTCAAAGGGAAATCCTATCCCTTACTCTTGGAGCCCAAATGCGCTCCAACACTAACATTCACGAACCGGTAAAAGGGATGGAAAATCTATCTTTTGGAATTGATTTTTCCCAAAGGTTTTGACAAGCTAGGGTTGTCGGGAAGGTCCAAGAATGTTGGAAAAGAGTCTAAGTTGACCCAAATCAGACTCTGTATGCTCCCCGTGCGCCGGTCAACTCGCAAGAGTTTTCGTAAAACCATCAAAACTTGTCTACACTGCCGGTTCTGGTACTTGCTGATGTCAGAATGTCTTGAATTTTGGCGGGACGCTTATTTATGATAAAACATACTATCCTAATTTTTAGTGGGATTTTACCATCACCGTGGAACTTTCTACGAATTTCCAATTGCCGGTAAAAGCGGTTGACTTCCCATGGAGTCATTTTCGTAATCCAGAAAATTACGAAACTTTTAGGGAATCTTCTAGGAAACCCCCTAATGACAAGTGCAAAGTTTCGCTAAAACCCTACACTGTCTAATCAAAGTAGAAATTGCACTGTGGTGGAATTAATTCCTCCGGGGAGGAATCATTCCCATACAAGGGAATCTCCACCAATTGGCTTCGTCGTGACGCTCGTAGGAGACTGTCGGACTCCCGTGGTGCTAGTGTAATTTCTGGTGAATCGCGTAATATCATGTCTAATCTCCTGATAAGGTGTAGAAATTGGCTCTAAGGAGTCCTTTAAGGTATTCCAAAATAATTAGACCCACTTCTCCATCATTCGCAGGAATTGCATCAATCCTACTGTGAGCACTCTTTTTAGTTGATTTTTAACCATAGTAACCCTAAATACGAGCAATAAGCGAAAAAAAGAAAAATCCGAGGTCTAAGTGACAATGACGGGGCTCATATATGGCCAACACTTTGGAAAATCATAGAAGTTACATACAGCATCAGAAAAATCTTTTTTTTGAATATTCATGATTTTTACTCACTAATACAAGAAAAATATTATTTTTAGAAAAAATTGCCTCCAACTATGCTAAATTCCTTATCTGGACGGTTTTGGGTGTTTCCATTGTAAATGGTGTCTTGAATGAAAAACTAGTAGGCCACCCCAAGATTTCTCATATCCACTATGAAACCGTAGATGAATCTCTTAGATGATAGTCATGGAGTTCTAGGAAAAGGCAAATCCAACACTAGCTATTGAATGTTATATAGTTTTTGAAAAAAATGCTAAGATGGTGATCATTTCAAATTTGGTAAAGCATTGTATTTTTACATCCATCCATCTTTTGAAAATAAAAACATTTTCCAATCATATTCATACATTTTTCATCCAAATTTGACAATTTCATCTATATTTTGAATTGAAATGAGAAATTTATAACAAAAGAAGATCACTTTTACCGAAACAAGGAATTCATTTTGAAATGATGCAATTTGGCACCACAATGCCACCAAAAAAAAGGATTGGTCTGAGACTACCAATTGGTGCATGATTAGGCACGTACAATAATTCATACATTGCCAAATTCTGTAATGCAGCTAGGGAATTCTCTATCATTGGCATTGATTGTACTCAGTGCATCGTAAGGCAAAATTACCTATAATCAATCATTTCAAATATTCTAGACATGATATAGTGTAAGGTAGAAACACCCATTTTCGCATATGTTCCTATTTTTTGGTCTTTGAACTCATCCAATTATGTCCCTAGATTTTTTTTTGAAACAAACGGATAAGTTCCATTGATAAAGGAACAAGTATATTGAACCAAGGGCACTAGGCCCTAGCAGCGATTTTTTTCATTTCCCACTACATTTTTGTTCTTGTTTTTTGTTGTTTAACAAAAGGCAACGCAGACTAGTTAGAGCGAGAACCAGTAACATGAAATACTCGGTAAAGTAAGGGGCTCAGAAATGGACCATCTAAGAAGAAATGAAGGTCTGTACAGAAATGTAAGAACTAGAAAAATATGGGGATAATTTTCATTGGAAGGCAAATTACAAACTGTAGGAAGCCTTATTTTTTCAGAATTTTGTACCCTGGTTTCAATTACTTATGATTTTATGAAGTGAAGGTGTAGTAGGGAGGCAAAGTTGATCAGAGGGTTCATCAATAATGGACCTGATGAAGCTATGAACCAACCAAGTCAATCCAAGACTTGCTTAACAAACATGCTGAAAATGGTGAAGTCATAGTGAATAATCATGCATGTGAATTCAAAATCAGCCCATGCACATAGCCAACAAAGAGCACCATTTTCCTAGAAAAAAGTTGTACATAATTGAACATTCATTGGCTAGTGCTAATAAAACTTTAATGCATTATTTTTCGTGCATTCATTATGTCTTATAATAACTCAAAAATTACTTAAGGTATAAAATGGAATGTCAAAGTCTCATATTTCACTGCCTTAGTATCCTTAAACCATGCACATTTAAGCCTTATTTACCACCATTTACAGATTGCTCTATATTAAGAATTGTGTGCACGATTTTAAATGCCTTTGTAGGGGCGATTCTTAATGCCCAAACTGTTTTTGAGCCCTCTCCTATATAACTACTTACTACTTAGTAAAAACTGCCCAATTTGGGTTGTACTAGTTTCCACGAGACGGTCATGTGTTGCCGTGTGTCGAAGAAACCTAATTGTAACCAAGTGTTGTTGAACTGCCTCAAGAATGTCCCTAGATTTTGATGAATGTGTCTTCCACATGCTAAGCATTGATTTGTTAACACATTCAAAAGACAAATATTTAACTATGATTCACCAACAATTAATTTCTGCAAAGTTTAGGTTTGGGTGCACTTATGTGACAATACTTTGAAAAATCATTGAAATTACATACAACATCCAAAAAATCTAATCCTCAAAAAACATTTATGATTTTCACTTGCTCGTACTACAAAAATATTTTTTTAAGAGAAAATGCCTCCAACTATGCTAAATTACTTATATTGATAATTTTGGATACTCCCACATTAGTACAAGGCAAAGAAAATTCTTTCAAAGGTGCAACAATAGAAGTTATAGGGATTGCAAAAACTTTAATAATTTTATCACATTAATTGAAATTACTATGACTTTTGAAAGGAAAAAAAAGAACAAGTACCACTTGTAGACAATTTCTAGATTCTTCTAATTCCAGTCATTCAAAGAACTTCTTTCCTACTCACTGCTTCCTACTTTCTTGCACACTACTTTTGAACATGTGTCATGAATTTTTAGTCCCAACTTTGAAAAGGAGAAAAAATACATTTTGTAGGTGGGTCCTTCTTGGTTGTGTTAGGTTGTAGTTGTGGGTTGGATGTTTGTTTACTTTTTTAATCACCAAGACACTTGTGGTTAGCACCTTGTGCTCTAATCCTTTTGCAATGAAATTGCATTTTCTTATGTGCCAAAAAAAATGTAGGAAGAAATTTTCTTACATTTTGTTTTTGAAGCTAAGATGGATCTTAACATGACATTTAATAATCATATCAAGTTTCAAAACAAGTAAGTCTCTACATTTATGTGAAGAAGGATTTGAATTTTGTCTATGTGTTGATTGGCAAGTTTATTATATGCCTATATGATGGAATGAGTTTGTGTCTGTAGGAAATCAGAGCAGTGTTTTTTTAGTGATTTAGCTTTTTTGAAGTACTGGTGATAATTTTCGATGAACTTTGATGAAGTAGCTACTTTTGTTCATTGTAGGGAGAAAACAATTTTCCCTAAATAGGTGAACATTAGTGAATTTTGGCTATGCATAGATTTTGATGATAAAGCAAAAGTGGCAACATATCCATCTTTGTAGTAGATGTATACTAGCGAGAACTAAAAATGTAATCTAATGACTACTATTTGGTGACTTTGTTTGGAATGTATGGCCATAATGAGAGAAGTACAAGTGATTATAAACTTGTGCTTATCATATTTAGTGATGATGATATCTTTTGGTAAGAGGCTAGATAGCTAAACACAATTAGTGGATAGTGAAATTAGGCAAAAAGAAATACAATTTCTACTCCTTAAAATCCTATAGTAAAATCAAAGCACATGGTCAGTGGATGAATTTTGCCATTTTTTAGCCAATACAAAAAAAAAATTGGATCAGAGTGTCTCAGCTTATTGACATCAACCACCGATTCTCAATTTCTCATCGATGGTAATTCTTCAATGAATCAGGCAGGAAATCAATATCCTTCAGGTCTTTGGCAATCATTTGCAACAAAGTTCAACACATGACGGAATTTGGGAAATTCCTTGCAACTGCAACCCAAGTTGCTCAGTCATGAATATGGAGCATATTACACCATGTGAAGTGGAACATGACCTTCAAGTGGAACTGTGGAACTTGGTAACTTACCTCGTGATTGTTGTACTGTACAAGGGGCTTTAATAAGAACCCTCAACCCTGTGCTCAGTCTCCCTCGTTCCACAGAAATTAAAGCATCAGTTCTCTGCAATGCAATGAGCTTTCTGATAGGCAACCCAGAAACTCCAAATTGTCCTCACTGGTGGTGTGTGGAATTATTCAGCATTGGACATGACTCTGAGCTCAGTTTGATCCATAAACTACCCGAAAAACAAGATTGTTCATAACTTTCACATAACTAATTCAAATGGATTGAATCAAAGCTTTACATGTAGGCAAAAATATGATCTATAAAATAAAAACAAAATTTAATATAATTTCAAGTTTTTGTGAATTTATTTTTTTGCCTGTTGAGTTAAAATTTGGACTTTTTGTAGTGTAACTTTTTCTCCTGGAAATCAATTGAAATAAAAAATTATATTCCCACAAAGTTAATCAGTTTTCCTATATTAAGAGAAAGTTTCAAAAAGTTTCACTAAAAATTGAGGACATTAGAATCTGCCGGAACTCCAAATTATCCCCTGACGGAACAATGGGCTTTTAGGGGTTAAGAAACAGATATCTTCATTCTGCTAATTTCTGTCAAAGAATTAAGGGTAGTCCGCCGTAACAAAACAGGAAACATTCAACAAAAGCTCTTGACTTTAATTTGACACAACTCCCACAAGTAAGGTGCAACTTCATGCTTCCGGTTGCAATTCAAGCCTGCTATTCAATTTGCAATTCAATGTGCCACTCTAAAAATCTTTGCTATGAAACCAACAGTGCAGTTGCAGTTGATTTTTTGTCATTCTTAGTAGCAATCTATGGTGAAAACACCCAAAACTATCACATTGAAGAGTTTAGAGCATCTCCACCCATTCACATGATATAGGGATGGAGAAATGGGTTTTCTCAAGTCCTCCATTTTTTTATGATTTTCACTTGCTAATTCTAAGAAAATATTATTTTTAGGAAAAGATGCCTCCAACTTTGCTAAATTGCTTATATTGATGATTTTGGGTGCTCCCACCTTAGTGCAAGGCAAAACAAATATTTTCGAGAGCGCAATGTTAGAAGTTATGGGGATTGCAAAAACTTTGGTAATTTATCACATTAATTGAAATTACTATGAGTTTTGAAAAGCAAAAAAACGGATACCATAGACAATCTCTAGATTCTTCTAATTCCAGTTAAGACATTCAAAAAATTACTTTCCTACTCAGTGCTTCCTACTTTTTTGCACACTGCTTTTGGACACGTGTCATGAATTTTTAGTATCAATCCTAAAAAGGAGAAAAAACACATTGTGTAGGCTGGTCCATCTTGGTTGTGTTAATATGTAGTTGTGGATTGGGTGTTGTTTGATTTTTATCATCAAGCCACTTGTGGTTGGCACCTTGTGCTCTAAATCTTTTGCAATGAAATTGCATTTCTGATGTGCAAAAAAAAATGATGGAAGAAATTCTTTTACATTTTGTTTTTAAAGGTGGGTCTTAACATGACATTTAATAATCACACAAGTTTCAAAATATGCAAGTCTTCACATTTATGTGGAGGAAGGATTTGAATTTTGTCTGTGTGTTGATTGATAAGTTTACTGAATGCATGTATAACAAAATGAATTTTTGACTGCATAAAATTCAGTAGCATTGGTTGGCATTACCTTTAGAGGGTGTGGAATAAGGTGGGTACACCTAAAAGCACCACTTATTCTTATTGTGTATAGTTCCTGTTATCATGTTGTTTAGATTTTTATATAGTCTTGTTGGTGAGTGAAAGCATGTTTCAACACACCAAAGAACAAAGGATTTGGATACCGTATGCAAAAGTTATTAATAGTCAAAGTTTGTTTCTAAAAGTACCATCTATAGTCTGGGTACATGACTGATCTTGAGAATGTATGCACATTGTAAATGGTGCATTTAGATCAGGTGCCATTTTGGGTGTACCTACCTTATTCAACACCCCAACATTGTTTCATTAGTAACTACTAAAGGAAGTGTACAGGTGAAGGATGGAGAGGTTGTTAAGTGTGGAATATGCAACACCCTTCACTAGAGAAGGAAGGTAAGGTAGAAGGCTTGAAAACAGTCAGGGCATTAAGAACCGCCCCTATAACTGGTTGTAGAATGGACATGATGCAGTTTTTAAATTGACCTCACGAGTCATTGAATGAAGTGAAGGAAAAAGCATTCTTTATGGCAAGAGCCAATCATTGTCTCTGCTTTCCCCATTTTTCTTTAGAATTGCAAGTGAACACTATATGAAGGACCTAGGAACATAAATAGGGACCTAGGACACATCTCCTTTGAAAATTCATAAGTAATTCAATAATGTTTCAAAAAATATGAAACCACTTGGGCTAGATTTCCCATCAATTTTTCTTGGTCTGAAAAATGAGCTAAAAATGTTCCCATCTAAAGAAATACTGTAAAAATGCGAACCAGCCCTTAGATGAGCAGTTTCTGAGCCTTCTACCTTAGTGCCACAACATGCTACTGAATGTTATATGCAGGAGATTGGAGTGTCTCACCTTTTTTTACTTTTTTGCTTTTTCTTTCCGACACAAATGAAACGGATTGTCACTGCAAGGTGAAAAAGGTGCTCTGAGCTCAGTTTGATCCAGTCCCACAACCAGTCCAGTTCAAAACTGATCCATTACCAAGAAAAAATCAACAAACAAGCATTGCCATGCCCTTGCAAACAAACAAGCATCTAATTATTCCCTCTTTCCAACATACTCTCAGTCCTGCTCATTGCATGAGAAGGCCACCGCCTACTTCTGCCAAAACCAAAGGACACTTGACCCTTAACCCCAAAGTGACAAAGGGGACAGAAAGTCAGTGTCCTCACACAGTTTTAAGTCAAGTTCAAAGTGCTGTAACTTTTGCATATAAGGTTCAAATTCAATAAAACTTGTTGGAAAACTTGTGTTCTCCCCTCTAGTTTGTGTGGTAAAATATTCAAATCAATCCAAGATGTATTGATTTTTTGGAAGCAAATTGAAATTCACAACTTCAATTTGAGTTCATCAAATTGCATTTTACGGCTGCAACTTTGGGGCCTTATATCTCCTTCATCCATTGCTCATTTTCAATCAAATTTGTTGGGTTTTGTTCCCCTTGAAGTATAGTTATTGTTTTAAAGTTTTCATGTCAATCCAAGTTGTTTTGAATGTCTGGGAGCAATTAGAAGTTCAAAACCTTGCCATTATTTGAGTATAGTGAACTTTGGTGGCTTGTTTCTTCTTCATACACAATTTTCAATAATTCTTTCTAGAAAAGTTGTGCATATTAAGGGCAAAACACCCATTCCCGACCTTGTTCCTTACAATGGAATGTAGGTTCACCCAAATGCATCAATAGAGTTCCCTTAACCCCTAAAGACCCAAAGCCATTTTTTTTTGTCAAAAACCACTCAAAACTGCCATTTTTGTTGCATTCATCCAAAAGAACAAAAAAGAGTATTTTTATAGAATCTAACCGTAGGATCTTCTACTTTGTTTGTCTGAGATCATGTGGTAAAAATTTCATGCAGTTTGACCGTATAGATTGGAAGATATGAGCATTCAAAGTTGGAAAACATAGTTGTTTTAAACATTGTCCTGTAATTTCAGATGACTTTGATTGCCATTTGTTGAATTTTTTTATGCTATGGACTTTGAACTTAAAACTTTTTGTATTTAAGAATTGAGTTGAAAGTCTAGGAAAATAATTTCAAAAAGAAAATGCTTGATTTTCATTCCTTAAAAAACTATTAAATAGAGGTAGGTCCAAGATTGAAAGAAAAATTAAATCGTTTTTAGCTCTAAGATGAAATTGAAACAAAATAATCCTATCAGTGAGATTGTTCTAGCAAGAAAATTTAACCTTGCCAAGCATTTTTTTTTGAAAAAATGTGAAAATTGCATTCAGAAATGAATCCTATAAGTTATTTTTTCAAAAACTGCCTGAAAACAAGATTGTTCATAACTTTCACATAACTATTCCAAATGGAATGAATCAAAGCTTCCTATGTTGACAAAAATATAATCTATAAGATTAAAAAATTTTAAAAAATTTAATTTCAAATTTTTATGGATTTATTTTTCTGCCCGCCAAGTTTAAAATCCATGCTTTTTGTGGTATAACTTTTGCTCCTGGGCACCAATTGAAAGAAAAATTATACTCCCACAAAGCTCATCAGTTTTCCTATCTTATGATAAAGTTTGAAGAAGATTCATTGAAAATTGAGGTCTACGAAACCTGCCCGAACTCCAAATTGTCCCCCGAGAGGACAATGGGCTTTTAGGGGTTAATGTGTTCGCCACATGTGTGATTGTAATTTGCTAACACAATTGAAAGACACATAAGAAAATCTGGTTGGCTAAATGCTGATTTTCGCAGGGTTCAGTTTTTGGTGCACCTACAGGACAGTTCAAAGGTCTAGGGAGCCAACACTTTGAAAAATTGTAGAAATTATATAGTGTATCCAGAAAATCTAATCTTTTTTCAATATTCATGATTTTCACTCGCTAATACTAGAAAAATATCATTTTTAGAAAACGGTGCCTCCAACTATGATGAATTCCTTATTTGGACGGTTTTGGGTGTTTCTAGTGTAGTTTGGTTTGTGTGGCTAAAATTTCATGTTAATCCAAGAATTAATGAGTGACTGAGAAGCATTCTCGTAGAAGGAGTTTTAGCTTTGAATGTGTTTTTTGCAATTTTTCTTACTAATTTTTGACAATTCCAAGCCGTTTTGTAGACACAATGAGTCAATTGAATGAAGTTTTTTTTCCACCAATGTGTTTGTATCATCTTCAGCAATTATCTGCAAACTTTGGGAAGAAAGTTCAACTCATGAATTTGGGAAATTCCTTGCAACTGCAACCCAAGTTGCTCAGTCATGGGTACTGAGCATATTACACCATGTGAAGTGGAACTTGACCTTCAAGTTGAACTGTGGAACTTGGTACTTGTGATTATTGTATTGTACAAGCCTGTGCTCAGTCTCCCTTGTACCACAGAAATTAAAGCATGGGTTCTCTGCAACGGAATGAGCTTACTGATAAGTTACATGACCCAGAAACTCCAAATTGTCCTCACTGGTGGCGTGTGGAATTATTCAGCATTGGACATGACTCTGAGCTCGCTTTGATCCAGTCCCACAACCAGTCCAGTTCATTACTGATCCATTATGAAGAAAAAATCAACAACAAATACAGTGGAAACACCCAAAATCAACAAAACAAGGAATTCAGCATAGTTGGAGGCAGCATTTTCTAAAAATGATGTTTTTCTAGTATTAACGAGTGAAAATCATGAATATTCAAAAAAAAAAATTAGATTTTATGGCTACAGTTTGTAGTTTCTACAAATTTTCAAAGTGCTGGCTCCCTAGACCTGTGAAACCATCCTATAGGTGCCCCCAAAATTGAACCCTGCGGAAATCAACACTCAGCCAACCATATTTTCCTATGTGTGCTTCAATTGTGTCAGCAAATTACAATCACACATGAGGCGAAGACATTAAGGGAACTCTACTAACACATTTAGGTGAATCTATTGTCCATTGCAAGGAACAGGCATGGGAATGGGTGTTTTGCCCTTAGCTTTGCCACGCCATTGCAAACAAGCAAGCATATAATTATTTCCTCTTTCCAACACACTCTCTTGCTCTTTCATGAAAAGGCAACCGCCTATTTTTGCCAAATCTAAAGGGACACTTAACCCATAAATGACGAGCTGGAGTTGGTGATCGTAAAAATCAAGAATTTTGATACTGTGGGAATCATTGTTTTAAAAAAAATCCAAAAGCACTCACTGTTAGAAGTTAAAGTACTATAGAATATCTTCCCTTTCCACCCCTAATTTAGAGGATGAATAATCGCATTTCTCTCTTACACATTTGGTGACCAACTTTTTAGATTTGACATGCAAAAAGAGAGTTTAAAGATTTTCATAGTTTTTACATCTTCATGATCAAACATTATAATCTTTCAATCCATAAGTGATATTGTTGTGTTTTCTTTTCCTATGTCATCTCTAACATGTCTACTTTGGATTTGTACGGTTACAATTAAAGAAAATTGATTCAACTTATCAAAATGTTGGATTTTTGTTCAATTTAGAGCAAATTCCAAGAAGCTCAAAACAAGCCTTGGGCATTTAGGAGTTAAATGCCTTCGCTAATAAGTTTTCAATTTTTAGCATTCTCTTCAGTCATGGGTTTTGCGTCATGATCACAAGTTCACAACCAAGAAAACCATCAAAAGGCAATTTGTGTATGAATTTATATTTCAAATGGTAAGCACAATTGCACAACGAGGTAATGTTAATGTGAATGGTGCATAAATTGATTGAAATTTTGATCACCAATTCAACCAGCAAGACTGAAACTATCTTGTAGGTCGGGAGACGGAAGTTTGATTTGAGATTGTGCAGGAGAACGCTGCTACGAACTTCCAAAATTTGCTTGCACGCTGTACATACTTGTGCCAACTTTGAGTTAATTTATCTTTCGATTCATCCAAGCTATTCAAATTGATCGGGACAGTGATCGAGGTACCCACATCCTTCACTGAAACAGTCTAATTTCACTGAAATTCGTCCTCTTCGTTTCAGCTCCGACGCTTTAAAAGCTCCTGCAGTCTGTACTTCTGAGACTTGCTTGAAATTTGTTCTGTATGTACCAGTACGTCCGCTTGGCCGTTGGAGCTGTGCGAACTGAAAAGAAGATAGTCAAGCACAATCTAAATCCGGAGTGGAACCAAGTGTTTGCTGTCGGGAGGGACAAGAATCAAGGCAGGACTTTGGAATTGATTGTTTGGAATGCGGTGAGCTCCCGTTGGTTGTATACTCCCTCTTGATTTGCTTGTCGATGGCTTTACTCTGTTTCAATGTGGATACATAATATGCCAGTGTTCGCATTTTTGGCTGAAATTTTCATTCTCGCACAAGAAACATTTCCAAACTACAAAACATATGAGTACCACCGAGTTCAAATTCAAATTCGATATCCACTCTGAAAAACCTCAACCCTTGAGAGCCAGTTGAGAGTATCATACACTAAATAAGAACTTGACAAGGGCACCAAAAAGAACAATCGGCGGCGCAGCTCAAACCCCAAACCTTAAGCGCTCCCTCAAACGGACGAGGTCCGTCTCCGTCGCGGTGCAGCTCTGTCGATCAAGGCGCGATGGAACAGTGCGGGTCGGGCTCCATTGGAGGTGGGCCGGCCAAGCTGCTGGATCCAAGCGTGGGCCCGTGGTCGAGCCCGCTCCCCACGTTGCCTGGGCCCACCTTCGAATGGAGGATTTAGCGTCTTGCGAATCTCTTCACGGGGATTGGGACTTGGGGCACCACCTTTGGCAGGATCTACAAAAGGAGGAAATCGTTGCCAATTAGAAACATATCACGTATTCATAAAAAAACTTAGATGGACAACCCTGCTTCACATTCTCACGGTTATAGTCATATTTGTTTCTTGATGAGAATCATAGCTCATAACCCTTCAATCAACTAATTCCAAGCCCTTTCATCAACCAAAAACTAGAACGTTTTGACCAAAGCAACACCTTGGCATTTTGATATGTTCCAATAATGCTCTTCAGCTAGCTTCCCAACTCTCAGGCATTATGAAGTCCAAGATGGTGATATTCAAGGTGACCAATGCTCAAAACACTAGGATTGCTAGTGAAAGTTCTCAGGTAATGCAATTTTGGAAGAGAGGTTTAGGAAATATAGTACATACCAAGTCCACAGGTGACGAAGTAGGTCCTATAGTCTGCAACTCTCCTCCAAAATTGAATTATCAAGCATGATTCAAAGAAGTCACGCATCTTGTGCCTCCAAGAATCCCTTTCTAATTGTGCATATTTAGGACTCCCATACTCCGTGAAATCCAAGACTAGAGAGTGCGAAAGTAGTGGAATTTTGCCCATTCAACGAAACTAACATTGAAGGCTACCAAAAAACTAGAACACAAGTGAAAAGCTCCGAAGTCTTTCCAGAAAAATTTATAGAAAAACATTTCAAGGAGTTCAGTTTCCCTCCGAAATGCGATCAACTCGTAAATGGGTTGCTTGAAATGGACCCTCGATTTTAGTAGAGGTGGTGGAAGAGCAATTGGAAGCAATCCATACCTTCTTTGGAAGTAAAAAAAGCCACGAAAGGTACTTCTCAATCTCCTTTGGAAGCTCTCAGCCTCTCTCGGAAACTCTTTCAGAACGAAGTCTTTGGAAATCTCAATTGCGGAAAGTCGTTGAATGGTGTCTGAAGAAAACGACCCCAACTTCTTATTGTTTGGCAATTTATACAACACATACTCGTAGTAAGTGGCATGGTTGTCCGCTTGGATTGTCATGACCTTCCCCGGCTCCAGCACTAGGTGTTCACAGAGTATATTAGAATTCCCCTCCGTCACTTGCACGTTGGAACCCGAATTGTTCCTCAAGGTGGTCTTCCCCATTTTGGCTGTGATTGAACTGCATCCCCACAACTTTTAAGAGCCAAGAATTCGGTAGCATTCTCACATTCTTGAACAGAAGGCAACTCGAGATCCTTTCAAAGGAATCTTCCTAGAGGAGAGTTCAAACTCATATCCTGTTAAATTGGTTTAGAGAATAATATAAAGTTGTGGGATAGGCTACAACCTCTTATCCATTAGATACTTTGAATTATCTCCACCACTTTTTGTGGTATCATGCTTAATTAGTTGAGAAAGACATTGTTGTGGCTAAGGATATACAACGCTCGACTATCCCAGGTTGTCATTCAATGTGGCCTGTGATCCAATTGCATCCACACAATTTCTAATTAGCGAAGAATGCAACTCATCCTCTAAGAGAAACCTTTGGAGTTCACACTGACATCCTACTTTATAACTTTACAAAGAGATCGTTGGGACTCAGGTTCTAAGCTCTTCTCTGGTACACTCTTCTACCCATTCAATTTTTACACCACCTATTATTCCACTATTCTCTTTGAACATCACTATCGTCAATTTGAGAAACACACCGCAATTCTGGATGCCGAAATGATAAAATTCATCTGCGTTAAGCTCAAGAAACCAAGACAGGTAGAGATCTACATTTCAAGCAGGGCACTATCGAAAGTACGGCAGCCGAGGAATTCCACCAATTTAATGAAATTGACGATCATTCTAATAACTTCATGTAAGCTTACACTTGATTTACTAAAAAGGATCGTTTTCCTCGTGATTTAATCACAAGCGGAACTACAATCAGATTACTAGTATAACAATGAATGTAAAACTGAAAATAGGAGTTTCCAAAAACATTGGGGAATGGAGTTTTTAGTAAACTGAAATTTCAACCCTCGTTTCAACAAGCATTGTGGATTCAGGAAATCAGGTTGCTGAACTTTCATATATCGTGAAAAATTCTCAATCAATTCACATGAGGAAGGGTCTCAAGTGTACTCACCAGTGAACACGGGGACAATCAATCTGCTCAGAGATCTGAATCACTGGGCAGGACGGGAACCTGGTTTACACAAAATTCTCCAAAACGAACTAGGAAATAACACTCCAAAGGCAACTAAGGTTAACAAGACGACCACAAAGTTAAGGCGTCCCTTTGTCGACGACTTCTTCTGTTGGTTAGTGTTGCGCTTTATCTCCCGGTTCAACTGGGAAAAATCAATTCCCTCGGTTCCTGGTTCTCGAAGCAAATTTCCCACTTCCACTGCAGTCTGTTTGCATACAAAGGCGAATCAAAATCAAAATCAAAATCACCTGAACCCTCCCACACCTGCAAATTAATTCCTGGGATTGAAATCTCTAGATTCCAATGGCGCCTGTAAACATATGAAACACATAGTACAGTAGAGGTGCTGCTTGCTAGAACCAATTCAAAGGGGGAAAAAACATCCTTTCAGAGCTAGTGAGTTTCCAAGCCTTGCATGGTAAGGTAAGGTAAGCCACAATATAATCACAGACCTTTGATATCTCGGTCCTCTGAATGTATGGTCGTCTGCAATTCTTTAATTTAATTCCACTTCTGTATAACTCCAAAAGTGCTGACCACGGAGGCCAGCACCGATAAGGCAATGGGGCTCCACTTGTTGTGACAAAACAAAAAGCTCGACTGCGACACGGCCGTGAGCACCACCCCTTGCAACACGCTGACGAATCCGATCACCTGGTACACCTCGTTCTTCAAACTGGCCACCTGGTTCTTGTTGCGCTATACCCGACGGGTGAACAACTCCTCCTTGCGATTCCACTCCGCCAGCGTCGCGCTGAAAATGGGATTCTTCTCAATGTCCAACAGTTTCTTGGTCTCCTGGAAGCACTCCGGCAATTTTGGATACCCTCTACGACCGTCCACGAATTCGATTTCTCTTTCCGCTGTAACTTCCCTTTCCTCGTTTTGTTTTTTTTGGAAACACATGCACTTAACTTCTCCTTCCTTCACTTGGCGGGCTGTAATCTCGTGCGGATCCTCAAAATTAATACGATGGTCGTACGCTTTCCGAAGCTCTTTCTCCTCCAAAAGCTCCAATAGGCGCTGCACCTCCACGCGTCGCTCGGTTATCTCGGGCAGAAGCTCCTTCCACAGCGCCGGCTTCTCCGTGTCCCGTGTCCGGCTAGCAATCGGAATCTCCTCGACCCCTTCTCCAGGACCGTCCTTCCCGTTCGAAGCAGAAGAAGAAGAAGAAGAAGAAGAAGCCCCGTCCCCCCGTCGTGATAACCTCAACTCCTCCTGGATGACCTGGCACTGGCCAGCAAGCTCCTAAAGCTCCTCCGACAGCACCTTCCGCTCCTTCTGGTACCGTTCGTCGAGCTTCAGCAGGTCCGCTTGCAATCGCTCCCCCCTCAGAGGCGTTTTCCATGGAGGGCTGGAAGTCCAGGGCCTGGACCTCCAGCCCTCCATGGAAAACAGCCCTCAGCCGCTTGCGCTCATCCGCTCGTGGGTCTTGGCTTCGGGAGGCAGGAGGAGTGTTTGACGCTGGCGCCATGAAATCGTGGATGCGAATTTTCTAAGCGTAAGTTAGCCTGCTTTCGAGGAAAACGCTGAAATTTTTACTTTCTACACATGATAAAAATTGCAAATTTTGAATACATATTTGCAATCAGAGGTCCCAAATTAGCCGAGTAGAGTATACAAAGTAAGTTAGTCAAGCATAGAATAGGGAGCTTTTTGTTTTACTTGTATCCTTGGAATTATTTGGTGTGGCCAAGTGAGGGGGTAAATTCACCATGTACGTTGAGGCAAATAGCCAAATCAGTAGGTGATTGTGTTTGGCTTATGAACAACACTCATGTCTTAGGAAAAAGTCTGAGATTTGTGGTTTTAATTGATTACACAAAATAGTTCAATTAGATTGCCCCAAACTAATTTGTCAACATTTGACACCATGTAATATTTCCACTAGTTGTACATGAATGCACTACATTTGCATTAGGTTTTGTTGTAATTGGGACTCCTGAACCTCCATATGTAGAAATGAATTTTTTGTTTAATATTTGTTGACTTAGATAGCTTGTTGAATAACTTTTAGGGGGTAAGGCAACCTAATTGTAAAGGCAACTTAATTTTACTATTTTGTGTAGCCATAAGTTAGTGTAGTAAAGAAAGAGGTTCATGACAAGAGCCCATAGAGAAATACAAACTAAAATTTTAACAATGTGGACCTTCTAAAAAAATTTGAATCCTTTTTTCTAGACAAGAGAAAATAAATAGGCCCCTTCTTCAAGATGAATCATATGTTTTGGAACTTCCTACAATTAGTTATGAATCGGTTGAAGTTGACATGGCAAAGGCTAGAGGCTCTAAATTGCGGACCTCATCAAATCTACAAGATTTGAGCATTGTTGATGTAGTGAGAAAATGACAAGTATGTATGTTGTACATTTGACAACATGGGCAATTTTTGAGCTTCAATGCTAAAAAAATGTTGGAGTCAATCAATTTTAGGGCTTATTCAATTGTTATGATAAAATGTGGCTTCCTTTCCAATCTTGACTCTTGAGGAAGTGAGAAAAAAATTGTTAGGAAAACAATTCATTAAACCCCTTTGGCCCTTCAAATGACAAAATGGATTTCCAATACATTTCTATGACTTCAATTATTAATGAAAATTTTTGAAAATTTCTCATAAGATATATTAACTATTTAGCTATATTGAAATATGCTTTTTTGTTGCATGGGTGTCTAAGAGAGCAAGAATTATACCATAATAAGCCCTAATTTCTATTTTGTCGGTATAAAATAAACCCACAAAAACTTTAAATTAAAATTTAATTATTTTCAAAATTATAATTTGGCCTACATATGAAGCTTCTGTTCATTGCATTTGGGTTAGTGATGTGAAAGTTAGGAACAATTTTGTTTAAGGGACAATTTGATCAACTTCTCAAAATAAAACCCTTGTAAGATTAATTTTCTAAAGCAATTTTTATATACTTTGAAAAAATTTGTTTGACACTCTTACATTTTGATAGCTAGAGCATTGTCACTATTGGAATTTTTTTGTTTGAAATCCATCTTATAGAACCTACTACCTATCAAACATCACTAACAACAAATTCAATAAGAAAAAATCCCCTACAATCTCTTGGTTGTTAATAGACTATTAGTGAGGTTCACCTTCCAAATATTCTACATATGTTATGTTGGAAAGCTACTTGGTGTCTTACTATTCCTTTTGGGTGAAAAATATTGTAAAAACATAAATTCCCTAGGTTTATCTTTCCTACAACAATACTAATTCAATGAAGGTCACTTACTACACACTTGGGACTAAGTGAAAGAAAAATCAAAATAATTTTTTGCACTTTCAATGTTTGGTAGAGAATAGGGGTATTAATCCCTAAACAACTAAAGCCTTTTTTTTCGGCCCAAAAACACTAGGAAAGAGTGAAATGAATTGAACTTGTTCTCTTTGGACATCTTATTGTAGGATATTAACTACAAGAGAAAGGAGTGATTTTAGTGAGTTTTTCAATATAGTCCTAGATATAAGATTACAAGTAATGACCTTTGAAGCAATTTTTAGCAAATACTTATAAAAAATACCACATAGATTGCAAGATATCTACGTTTAAAGTAAAATGAACAATTTTTTTAGTACATTGTTGGATTAGATTTTTTGACTTTGAACCTTCTTAATTTTAATTTTTTGCACCGTTGGTTTTTGAACTTTAAATCTTTCTAGTGGAGAATTTGATTGAGGGTCAAGGAAAAAATTTGGATTCAAAAAAACTTAATTTCATTCTTAAAGAAATTATTAGGTACAAGTAGATATGAGATAGATAGAAAATCTAAATTATTTAAATCTCAAAGATGGAACTAAAATGTACTAATTCCAATGGTGAGATTGTTTTAACAAACTAACTAAATTATGTTTAATTTTTTTAATTATGAAAATTGCATTCACAAATAAATCCCATAAGTTATTTTTTTGACAAGATGCTTAGATTGCCTGGAAAAAAAAAATTGTCCTTAACTTTCACATAACCTATTGAAATGAAACATATATTGATATTATCAAAGCTTTCCATGTATAGAAAAAGCACAATCTTTGGGATGTTGTTTTTCCTTCAAAATCAAAGTTTAGAATTTCTTTTTGGCTTCTCCATTTCCCCTATATTGAATTTATTTGGGATAATTTTTTATCCTAGGCACCAACTTGGAAAAAAAATTACATTACGATGGAGCTAATCTATTTTTCTATCTTCAAGACAAGTTTCACAAAATCAAAACATAAATTGAGAGTGCAAATACATGTCCAAAATTCCATTTGTTGACCATGTGGACAATGGTCCTTTAAGAGTTAAGGAGACCAAACAATTAAAAGGACTTACACAATGTACTAAAAAGAGGCAATTAGCCTAATTGATTAATTTTCCTGCCCCCCAACCCCACCCCACCCTACCCTCTTCATTAGAAAAATCAACAACTGTTGGATTTGAATTTATAAAATCCCACCCACCCTCTATGAAAAATCAACAATTGTTGGATACAAATATAGATACCTAATACAAATATTAAATATGGATACTCATACCAAATACAAATATTGATATTAACCCCTAAAGGTTTTTGACTATGTTTTCACCAAAAATGCTCCAAAACTACCATTTCTAATACAAGTGCAATTTTTTTTTAAACACATTTTTGACTCATGTAACCATAGGATCTTTTAGTAAGGTGGTTTGTAAACATGTGGAAAAAATTTCAGAAATTTTCACCGTGTAGATTGCAAGATATAAGCATTTGAATTGACAAAAATTGTTTTTTTATCCCTACGAAAATCCGGGCAGCTGCACTCCACAAGGTCACATTTGTGTGAAAATGGTGGTTACTCTTTGAATTCATACTTCAATGCAAGTTGGCTACATTCTCAAAAAAATTCAAACCATTTGGAATTGTACAACATATAGGAAAAAATAAGTAAGTAGAAAGAAGTAAAAAATGAGCCAAAATACTAAATTGTGAACATTTTATTCATGGAATTGAAAATTTTCAATCCCAATGGTTAAAATGTTGTAATAAACAATCTACACATTCTGTTTTTATTTTTTTCCAAAAATATGAAAAATTGAATTAAATGAAGAATTTCAAACTTTTTTTGTACTGTAGAGATTCTGTAACTGGCCACAAACTACCCCAAATTCAAAATCTTCATAACTTTTGACTCATTGATCGGAATGGATTGATACAAATCTTCCCATGTCTATATAAACCTAAAGAACCAATTTGAAATTTCACTTTTTAAAAAAAAGTTTTTTTGAAGAAGTTTTTTCATCTGCCCGGACTGCCCACTGAGTAAAGAAAACAACATATCTTGCCATAACTTTTTAACCGTGAAGTCAAAAGTTATGAAAATTGTCGGGCCTTAAAGCTACTCCTTGGGCACACATTGTATCAAAATTTCAAAGAAAAAAAATAAAACTCCATCCATAGTGAGCTGCCCAAAAAATTTATAATCTCAAAAAACGTTGTTCAGGGCTTTAGGGGTAAATACTGAATACATCTATCTATACTAGATACTGATGGACACTGATACTAAATACAAGTACGATATACAGTTGTTCACAGGCAACCCATAAAATCCAAATTGTCCTCACTGCTGGCGTGTGGAATTCAGCATTGGACATGATTCTGAGCTTTGATCCAGTCCCATAACCAGTCCAGTTCATAACTGATCGATTATGAAGAAAAAATCAACAACAGATAGCTTTGCCATGCCCTTGCAAACAAACAAGCATCTAATTATTCCCTCTTTCCAATACACTCTCCTAGTCATTGCATGAGAAGGCAACCACCTATTTATGCTGAAACCGAGGAGACCCTTAACCCGTAAGCATCACAAACCAAACAACTTTGAAGGCGGGACCATCCTAAAAAAAAGGCAACATAACTTGAATTTGAATTGATTATTGCATCCTTCATCATATAGATCTGTAGCCAACAACCTCATCAATCTAAACTCATTTCTTTGGTGAAAATCCACTGTATGGATGTAAACATTATAAGGTTTGATGAATCTAATCTCCTAGAATTATAGGTTTGAAAAACATCCCTTGTAATGTTCAAGGGTTAAACAATAAGCTGGTGACAATGGAAATCATGAACTTTGATATTGTGGGAATCATTGCTTTAAAAAAAAATCCAAAAGCACTCACTGGAAGTCAAAGCACTACAAAAGGGAGGACACTAAATTCTCCATTCGAATTGGGCCCCGCAAGAGCAAATTTACCTTAGGAAAAATGCAAATTTAAAAAAAAATTGGAAATAATATTTTTTGCAAATTTTGAATTCATATTTGCTATGAGGGACTCCAAATTAGCTTTAGGGGTGGAGGTGGGGTGGGGGTCTCAAACATACCTAGACACGGCCCAAAAATAAGGGGCTTTTTTACTTTTATCTCTAGTGAATCCAAAAATGACCCTGTGGGGCCCTGTTCGAATGGAAGATTTAGTGTCTTGCCTACAAAAAATCTTCACTTTCCACCCCTAATTCTGAAGATGAATAATCGCATTTCTCTCTTATACAAAGAGATTCTCTCTTGTTTATTGACTAGAAAATGTCCTCCATGTTGTTTATGGGTTAAACAACTGTGGAAGAATGTTATGTACATCTTGCTCATAGTAACATCTTACATGTGTGGCCTTAGAGTGAGAGTCAGACCACTCACGCATAGCTACAATTCTATAGCATTATATGCCCTACTTAACCTTGTAAGAACGTTGCAGACCAAAATGGTTTGATGAATGATAAGAGATTTTCCCATGTAAGACAAAAATGCAATCATTCATCCTCAATTTTAGGAGTGAAAAGTGGAGATCTTCTATAGTTCTTTGACTCCAAATGAGTTTTTTTTTAATTTTATTACCAACTAGCGGTTGGTACTTGCTATGCTATGCAACCATCATTAGAATTTAGAAAATTGATATCATGAAAGCTCAAATCTCACAAAAGCACTAAATTATAGAAGCGCAAAGAAGTGTTAAGCCAAGAAAACCAATGGATTTGCTACTTCTATTATATCTTCTTGTGGATCCTCTTTAATATCACCTTCATTGCAACAACTACATTATTTTTATAATATCACTCTTTGTAAAAAGTGATATTACAAAAGTGATTGCAAATTGCTACTCCTTTTGAGTAATATCACATTGTGTGACAATAAGATTGTCATGTATTCATGATTGAAAACATTTTTATAAAATATTTAAATTAATTATTTTAAGGACTTATTGAAATCAATATCATGCATTCTATTCAAATATATAATTTTTTTATTAATATGTGATACAGTGAATGCATAGCATACCAAGCACCAGCCCCTAATATTAATGGTAGCATTTGTGATATTAGAGAGGGAGTTATGGTTTTAGTAGTATGATGACTCCCATGGTTTTAGAAATGATGAAATCCACAGACACCCCCCACGTTCTTCCAGGGCTAAATAGCAAACTCTGACTTTTTCCACAACCAAGTGAGTCACGTTTGATGGTTGTCTGTATGGGAAGATGAATTAGTTTAGCAGCTTGTTCTTTTCTTCCACAACGAACCGTTATTTAAAGCATGATGCCATTCCAACCAACAAGATTGATGACTATTTCTACATCTGAGAGAAACAACAACATTAGTGATCACATATAAGGTGGGTACACCCAAAATCGCGCAGTGCTTTAAAGCGCACTCTAAAATCAGTCCTAAAATGGACTGTAAATGTATTCTAAATGAAAACTGAGTGGGAATGGCAGTTTCAAGTGGTATTGTTGCACTTACACTGCAATTAAGGTCATAGAAAGGTACTTCATGAAGAAAGATCAAGTGATGGGTGGACTATTAGAAAGAAAATTTAAAAAAATACTAGAATAGAAAATAAAAACTATTTATGAGTACTTAATTCCGGTTTCCAAGAAGAAGTTAGTTGTATTAAAGTGTTTTCAGAATTTCAGAGATCAATTACTTTTTAGACTTGGAGAATGTGATAATAGCCACTTTTATTTCTCTTCTGACACCTTGCAAGAATGTCTTTAGGTTCATAACTCGTCTTTTACAGTGCAACCTATGAGTTGTTTTAGTCACCCTACTTTAAAAACTTCACATCCCTACTATGCTCTAGGATTTGCTGATTTTAGAAAGGTCATTGTTATTGTGTTCCTTTCCAGCACATGTCTTCTATTTTCTCCATACTCTACTCCATATTTAGCTTTCAAATAATCCACAGTCCAAAAAGTGGCGCTTTTAGGTGTACCCACCTTAGCTTCAATCCATCAACTGAGGGAATTCTTAAAATCATGCTCAGATTCTCAGATTCTCTGATTTCCCAGTACGATTTGGAGAGAAACATTTTCACAATTGAAAGCAAGAAAAATGTTCCGTGTCTGGATTTGGAAAATTCTTTCTAATTTCATTTCCAAGTATAGTAAAAAGGGTAAATAAATGCTCTTAGTAAGCAAAACATTGGCTGAACTGATATTGACACCAACTGAGGCTCACCAAAAAATTGAATGAATAAACCACGGCTGCATGCGCATGGAGAAACCAAAGAAGAAAACTTTGCAGCACTTGGCAGATTTTGGCAATGCTTGCTGTCAAGGTTCTTTTCCAACAAAGTCGCACTCCAGAAAAGAAAACAGATATTTACAATTTAACCTCTAAAGGCCCAACGCCATTTTTCTGTCAAAAAACACTCAAAACTGTCATTTTTGTTGTGTTCATTCAAAAAAACAAAAAAAAGTGTTTTAATAGAATCCAACTATAGGATCTTCCACTTTGTTCTTTTGAGATCATGTGGTAAAAATTTCATGAAGTTTGACCGTACAAATTGGAAGATATGAGCATTCAAAGTTGAAAAACATAGTTTTTTTAAATACTATCTTGCAATTTTAGATGACTTTGATTGCCATTTGTTGAATTTTTTTGCACTATAGACTTTGAATTTAGAATTTTATGTATTTAAGAATTGAGTTGAAAGCTTAGGAAAAAAATTTCACAAGAAAATGCATGATTTTCATTCTTTAAAAAATTATTAAGTAGAAGTAAGTTCAAGATTGAAAGAAAAATTAAATCATTAATAGCTCTAAGATGGAATTGAAACACAATACCGTAATCCCAATTGTGAGATTGTTCTAACAAGAAAATTTAACCTTGTCAAGCAATTTTTTTTGAAAAAATGTGAAAATTGCATTTAGAAATGAATACTATAAGTTATTTTTTCAAGAAGATACTCGAACTGCTTGAAAATACAAGATTGTTCATAACTTTCACATAACTAATCCAAATCGAATGAATCAAAGCTTCAAACGTAGACAAAAATATGATCTATAAGAAATAATTTAATTTAATTTAATTTAAAGTTTTTGTACATTTAATTTTTTGCCTATTGAGTTAAAGATTGGGCTTTTTGTGGTATAACTTTTGCTCCTAGGTACCAATTGAAATAAAAAATTATATTCCTACAAAGCTAATTAGTTTTCCTATATTATGAGAAAGTTTCAAAAAGTTTCAAAAAGTTTCACTAAAAATTGAGGTCATTGTAACCTACTCAAACTCCAAATTGTCTCCTAAAGGAACAATGGGCTTTTAGGGGTTAAGAAATAGATATCTTCATATGGCTAATTTTTGTCAAAGAATTAAGGGTAGTCCGCCGTAACAAAATAGGAAACATTCAACAAAAGCTCTTTAATTTGACACAACTCCCACAAGTGAGGTGCAACTTCATGCTTCCAATTGCAATTCAAGCCTACCATTCAATTTGCAATTCAATGCACCACTCTAATAATCTTTGCTGTGAAACCAACAATGCAGTTGCTATTGATTTTTTGTCATTCTTACAGTGGAAACACCCAAAAACGTCCAAATAAGGAATTCAGCATAGTTGGAGGCAACATTTTCTTAAAATGATATTTTTCTAATATTAGCGAGTGAAAATCATGAATATAAAAAAAAAATTAGATTTTTCGGATACAGTACGTAATTTCTACAAATTTTTAAAGTGTTGGCTCCCTAGACCTATAGAACCGTCCTGTAGGTGCCTCCAAAACTGAACCTTGCGAAAATTAGCATTCAGCCAACCAAATTTTCCTATGTGTCCTTTAGTTGTGTTAGCAAATTATAGTCATGCATGTGGCGAACGGATTAAGGGAATTCTATTGATGCATTTGGGTGAATCTACAATCTAGTGCAAGGAACAAGTGCGGGAATGGGTGTTTTGCCCTTAGCAACAATCTGTGGTGAAAATACCCAAAACTGTCACATTGAAGAGTTTAGAGCATCTCCACCTATTCATAGGATATAGGGATGGAGAAATGGGTTTTCCCGAGCCCTCCATGTCCCAAGCTTCCCCTGGCCGGGGAGACATCCTAACCATTCCCGCCCTGACAATCCGGGCAAAGAGTTGAATTACATGTTTTCATGCCGTTGCTTTAATTGTTGGTTGTCAAGGTTGTTGGATTTTGGAAACTAGGGAAAAAAACTATATTGAGATAAACTCAAAACAAGCTATGAACTTTAATTTGCTTGAGAATTGAAGATCCAAAATATGCACTTCTAGGTCTACATCCACTTTTGAATCTACATCCAAACATTGGAAAACTATTTGTTTTAAGAATTTTAAATATTGAGTTAAAAAAACGAATCCAATAAGGAATTTCTTAAAAACAATCATGTTGTAATTTGCTCCAAAACAAGATGCTTCATAACCTACATCACTAATCCAAATGGAATAAATGAAAGTTATGTAGACAAAAAAAACAATCTATAAGATACTAATAAATTAATCATTCAAATACTAGAAGTTGTAAAAAGTGAATTCAAAATAAAAAGTGAAACATAGAAAGTGTACTTGATGTGTATTTGAGGTAGACTTCAAGTATACCTCAAGCACACTTTCACTTTTTACATTAAATTTAGTTTGTAGTAGCATTGTATTTTTACATCCATCCATCTTTTGGACCTAAAAACACTTTTCAATCACATTCATGTGTTTTTCATACAAATTTGACAATTTGATCTATATTTTGAATTGAAATGAGAAATTCTAACGAAAAAAGATTACTTTTACCCGGTAGAAATGAAGAATTTATTTTGGAATGATGCAATTTGGCATAACAATGCCACCAAAATATGACATCTAAGAAATCTAATTTTTTATAATATTATATACGACATTCAAAAAATTACATACAACATCTATAAAATCTCATTAATTTTTTTTAATGATTTTCACTTGCTAATTCTAAAAAAATATTATTTTTAGAAAAAGATACCTCCAACTATGCTAAATTGCTTATATTGATGATTTTGGGTGCTCCCACCTTAGTGCAAGGCAAAACAAATATTTTCAACAGTGCAATGTTAGAAGTTATGGGGATTGCAAAAACTTTGATAATTTATTACATCAATTGAAATTACTATGAATTTTGAAAAGCCAAAAAAGGATAGGTACTATAGACAATCTCTAGATTCTTCTAATTCTAGTCAAGACATTCAAAGAATTACTTTCCTACTCACTACTTCTTACTTTTTTGTACAGTGCTTTTCGACATGTGTTATGAATTTTTAGTCCCAACTCTAAAAAGGAGAAGAAACACATTGTGTAGGTTGGTCCGGCAGTCCCTCTTGGTTGTATTAGGATGTAGTTGTGGTTTGGGTGTTTTTTGGTTTTTTTGACCAAGCCACTTGTGGTGGGCACCTTGTGCTCTAATTCTTTTGCAATGAAATTGCATTTCTGATATGCCGAAAAAAAATGATGGAAGAAATTTTTTTATATTTTGTTTTTAAAGGTGGGTCTTAAGTCTTAACATGACATTTAATAATCACACAAGTTTCAAAACATGCAAGTTTCCACATTTATGTGGAGGAAGGGGGTGATTGCAAGAAACACCTGTCCTATTTGTTGCATTTGGCTGATTTTTTTGGGAGTACTTTAAAATTTGAAAATTAATTTTTTAAAATTTGAAAAATATGAATAGTGTATATACCTCTAAGATGAAGGTTTTCACCGAAGGAAATGGATAGAAAAATTCTCTAAGCAGGAGAACTTGAAAAGTGCCAAACCTCTAGAAAATACATACCTTCATGTTTTAATTAGGGAAAAATAGTAAAAATAGATATTTTCAAAAAATAAAAAGTGTAAATTTTCAAAAACTTTATGGAGATGGTCATTCACAAAAAAACCCACCAAAATAATATTTTATATGTTTCAAAATACAAGCAGAAGGGAGCTCACTTTGTAGACCTCCGCACCTCACAAAATTAACTTTTTTTAAGAATCCTTCCCTAGAAAGATAGAAGTCTATTAGAAGACCATCTCATCCAAATTTCATGTTAAAATCATTAAAAAAAAGGTATAGATCAGGTATTGAAACCCCCTAAACTGCCAAATGTGACATCCAATTGGGGTCTATTTTTGGATAGTAAAATATTTTCAAAAATTATGAGAAAATTATGGAAGGTTTATGATAGTTATGAGTACCTTCCCTACAAATCTTGAGTCAATTGAAGCTAAAGCACAAAAGTTATGGCCAAAAAACAAATCAAAATGCAACGTGTGACACAAAATAGGACATGTGTTTCTTGCAATCACCCAAGGATTGAATTTTGTTTGTGTGTTGATTGGCAAGTTTACTAAATGCCTGTACAACAGAATGAATTTGTGACTGAGTGTAGGAGATCGGAGTGTCTCAACTTTTCTTTCCTTTTTTTCTCTGACACAAATGAAACGAAATTTCATTGCAATGTTTTGCAATGGAATTCCATTTGTTTAAAAAATAAAATAAAATAAAATAAAAAATTTCATTGCAAGGTGAAAAATACATACTTGCCAGCCACAGTGTCTTAGCTTATTGACATCAACTGCCAGTTCCCATTGATGGTGATTCTTCAACCAATCAGGAACATCCTTCTTGTCTTTAGCCATTAAGGTAGGTGCACCAAAAAGCGTTAGGAATTGGGCTATGGGTATCTTCAAGATATAATCGTGAAGATTAAATTGAAGAGGTGGAAGAAAATTGCAGATAGGGAATGGAACCACAGTCAATTTTTTTATTTTCGAAAATATGACACAACAGTAGGGGTACACACAGTCTGAGGAGTTTTGTAGAGAAAACGGACAATTTCCTAGCTCTGAGTAGGTGGCTTGGATTTTTCAATTTTCACCTGGAAGTAGGCCTAAAGAGTGCAAATTTTACCAATTGGCATCCCCCATTTTCTAATATAGTTAGGCAATTAGCCGACATTTTTGTTTTCATTTATCCAATTTCCTAAATTTCTAAAATGGGGCCAATTTTGGGTTTTGGTGGTGGATTTTTATTCCCTCCCCATTTTTTTCCCTTCAAGTCTCCTTGTCATTCATTCCATGTTGTTTTTTTCCAAGTGTTTAGGATCCAACATTTTCTCTATTTTTTGTTTAAATAGTATCCATAGTAGGAATTGAACCTAGCAAAGCCCCTACCATTTTAGGGCCAAGGATATAGCCTTCAAAAAATACAAGGACCACAAAAGAGTCTTAGTATTTTCTAGAGGCTGGTTAGTATTGAAAATCAAGAGATCTGCGTGCCACTGCCGTTAGTATCAGCTGCCCTAAATGAACAAGTAGCATCACTCAAATTTGGTCTATTAGGGGAATTCAAGTAAGAAGAGGGGTTAGCATATAAAAAACGATCCTTACTATCATTCTTCCAAAGTGAGACAACATCACTAATAATGTCCTCTATGGCATCATCTAGTCCTTCCAAGGCAATTCGCAGCATTGCTTCAAGATTTTTGCTGCCCAACTTGTTTCTAACTCTAGTTTTAATCAAATTTTGTACACTGAAAGCACGCTCCCACATTGTTGTAGAAACACACTGGACACAAGCTAATTCTGTAAGAATGAGGAGGTTAGGGTATCGTGCTTGTAAAGCATGATTCCAAGTAATTATGCCCCACAAGTCCCTAAAATTCTTATCACCCCATTTTGTAGTGCACTGAAGTTTAAAGGTCAAAAGCTCACGTTTACATGCTATATGGTCCACAAGAGGAGGGAGTTTGAAGCCTCCATGTGAGTAGTCCACCTCGTAATGGCCCAACAAAGTGTCCAATTAAGAGATACACCAATTTTGCAAGCCCACTTGTCTTGAAGGCATATTAGTTAGATTCAAAATCTTGAAACAAGAGATCAAATCATTGTCATTGAAACATATATCAAGGGTAGAACAAACAACCTCTGCAAAATTCTTTTGGAATGTCAATGCTTCCTCCAAGTCAATGCCAAGCCTAGAATGCATCATCTGAAAACTATAGAATATAGATCCCCTCACCTGAGACTGTAGCCTCCTCAAGTATCTACCATGAAGACCATAATCAAGCAAAACATGATAACTAGTGGATTCATTGAAGACATCATCATTCAAATCACATGAATCAACAATGAACATCATTCAAATTTGAGCTATCTTAGTACGCATAATGTTGCCTACAGTTGTAACATCAACAAACTTGAGCTGAAATACCTTAGACAACATGGCCAAGGATTGAAGAATGTCAGCCAAAAAAACAAGATGTAGATATACTTGGATTGACCCAACTTTTTCAAAATAGATTTTGCAATAGCTAAATCACTCTCATCAACCTCTTGGAAAAAAACCAGAACAGATTCCAATGAATTATACAAGGTAGTGACTACCTTCCACCTACTCAACCAACGGATTTTGTGATATCGCTTCATAAACTTCTTTGAATCAAATAACTGCTCTTTCAAAGCCATGAGTGCATGCTTGTACTTACCTGACTTGTGGAAGAATCCTGAAATTGAATTGATCAAGGAGTCTATTTTAGTGGATAAAACTTTACAACCTAGTGCTTTAGCAGCATCCAAGGCAGTAAGATTAGTGCGATGAGCTACACAATGAGCTACCAAGAGGAACAGATTTACTTCATTGTAGAGTCGTGTAGAAACATCAGTGTTGCAATCGACCATACTACTAGCTCCATCACTACCAAAAGCCACAAACTTGCACAAATCTAAACTCCACAGCCGCAATTGAGATACTACACAATCAAAAATTGAAGCAGAGTCCTTCTTGCCACCATCCAGCTGCAACAGACCTAAAAAAACTGTTACAAGAAAACCCTCCTCTACAATTGTGGCAAACATGATAAGATGTCCAATAGCACTTACATCTATAGATTCATCAATCATAATGCCAAAAAATGGAGAATTTTAAATCCTACAAATAATTTTCTCTTGGATTACTACAAATATGCACCAAACGAAATCACTGCAAGCTTTTTCATCTTGGTACATGCTAGCTATGATGGGAGCTTTTACAGAAAGCAACAATTTACATAATGCAGGGAACTTTGCAAAAGGTAGAGATTGCTTCCCTATAAAATATGCAGCTTGGAACAAGGTGTGTAAAGCCTCATTACAAGCTCGCTATCTAGTCAAAATTGCTTTCTCCATGGTTTTCTCTCCACTGTTGTTGGCCCAAGCAAGTCTGCAAGGCTCATTTGAACGAGAATGGTGGGTAGATTGACCGTGTTCGCCCAGGATAAGGTATTAGCAAGATCTAGGTTCTCATGATTTCCAATCATACCGCAGATGGCCGCCATATGTGAGCCCTCGAGATGGCACTCGGGACTCTGAGTCCATTTTTCGCGATTAAATAGCAAAAATTAGCCAAAATATTCAAGAAAAAGACATAAAAAGAGTATTGAAGGAGTTTTGGTATCAATCTATGCCAAAATGGCGGAAAACCAACTTAGAAGGTGGAAAATTCCTAATCCTAGAAATTTGAATCATTCTAAGTCTCCAAAGCAAGTTTATGTGAGAATTTAGTAATTCCGAGAGAAATAAGGAATAGAGAGTTAGTCAGTCCTAGTGATTGTCTGTACAAAGTCAATCTTTTAAGGATGCACATGACATACTGACTAAGCTAAAAGAGTCTACTACGAGCCTAGAAGAGTTACCAGGGCGTAAGTTCAATTTTGGAACAAATTGGATTTGAAGGTAAAACCACTACAATGGATTTGGAGAATTCGAACTTCACGAGATAAAAGATGGAGGATTGGAGATTGAAGACTAAAGAGAGGTGTTCCAAGGGTAGGAGCATGCCAAGAGCAAACAAGAATCAAACAATTGTCCAAGATTCCCGGGCATCGGAAATTAAATTGTCCAATTAGGCAAAGTAATTCAAAATTACTAAAATTAGAAAGGTGCAAGGTTGCGTGGGACTTACACCAAGAATATAGGAGTGCCCTAGATGTTACCCAATTTATTTCGGATTTTTCCGAAATTCCACGTGGACTCCATGGAAAGTCAACCGCACATAGAAATGTTCGTAAATTCATAGAAATTACGTATGATGCGGTAAAATCTCACTAAAAATTAGGATAGGTTTTTGTGTGCTTAATAAGCGCCCGGTCAATTTTGAAGACATTCTGACATTCCCAACTACCAAAACCGGCATCGACATCGAATTTCACTATAAGTTACAAATTGGTGGCGGGTTGACCGGCGTATCAGGAGCGAATGATGTCCGATTGTCGTAAATAAGGAGTCATTCCTTACTCTCATGGGCATTCCTAACAACCCTGGCCTGACAGATTTATCAAAATGCGCAATTCCTAAAAGTTAGATTTTTGACTTTTAATTGGAGTTACCGTAATTCCAATTTGGGCACGCAAATGATCTAGGAGTGAGGGGTGAGGGGTCCCATAGGCTAATTGGGGTCTTCTAAAGACAATGGCGCAGACGGTTTTCCGTTTTGAGTTGTTCCCTAAAAGATAGAGAGAGTCAGCTCTTAGTTTGACTTTTTAATTGTTAATTGCAGTTAATTAGAAGTGATTTTGGAAATATCTCTTGGAAAATCAAAGATTGGATTTGGTCAAGATCTCTTTCTTGCGTAAAAATCCATCTTTGGGCTAAAGAAAGACAATTTTCAAAATGACTTTTGGTTAATTTGCAAAATATCTACGTAAATTAGGGTTAATTCCAAAATATTTTGGGTTAAGATCTTGGATTTGATTTGGCCAAGATCTCGTTTGCCAAATGGGGATGTTTTTAGAAATTTCCACCATTAAACAACTAATATTTTGGAATTACATTAGGGTAGTTTAGGGTAGGAAGTAACAAAGTGTTTTCACCGGCAATTACCGAGAGGGGCCCGGCCACGGGTATATAAGGGCCCCCCTTGAGGTTGCCAGTACCCTTATTTCTCACACTGACACTTTGTTCTTCTGTTACTTGTGTCACCGACACGGTTGGGGCACTACTTGGACCAAGGATTTTGGCCAAGTCTGGTTTATATTTAGTTCTTTTCAAGTTTGAAGGCTTAGGGCCCCTTCAATTTTCATTTCTTTTCTTTGTCACATACTCAAGAGGCAAGACCTCGACGCTTACTTTGTCACTAATTCACGGAAATTTTGAGCATTGAGCTCCAAAGTTCGGTTTAAACACTGTCATGTGTACCTCCTTTGATTGCAAAATCCCAAAATACTAAGACATTTTAAGGATTTAAAGTGAAAGTTCGGTTAAACACTGTCATGTGTACCTCCTTTTGCGAATAAAACTCTTAAAATACAATTCAACATTTTCACGGCGAAGCTTTGAATTTATAATACCCCAAAGTTATAATCTTAAGAAACCTTGAATTGGGGGTCCAAAGGGTTAAACACCAAGTGGGATCATTTCCCCATTCCCCGTTAAACCTTGCCACATATTCTAGTGTTAGAATTAAGGTGTGTTAAACCCAAAATTCAAAGGTACTTAAACCCAAAAAATCAAAAGTCGTGTGAGAGAACCAGCCGCTGGGCAGACCAGAGCCAGCAGCTGGGCGGAGAGGGCCAGAGGCCGGGCGGACCAGAGCCAGCAGTCAGGCGGAGAGAGCTAGCAGGTTGGGCGGAGAGAGCCAACAGCTCACACACAAGTGAGATTTTGAAACACAAAAATTTGATTTTTTAACAAAATCAAGGGTTGGCAGTTGGCGCCACAAACCCTTTTTTATTTCATTTGAAAATCTAAATCTTAGAGTTTCACATTTCTCACTAAAATATCAACACTCAAACTCCATAGCCGTCGTCTCTCTCATGAAACATTGCAACAAAACCAATTGAAGAAGAAAACTAGACTTGTGAAGAAATTAAGGCTCGGGGATTGCAAAACGGAAGGTATTAACATTATAAAATTAATATCCAAAGGAACATTACTATTGAATAAGGTTCTTTATTCCTTGGAAGTTGACCTTTGGTATTAAATAACTATTTAAACGAAATCATACTATTGAGTTTTATTCTTGTTCTTTAGGAATGTTCTACATTCTTTGGTAGTTAGTTATTAATTAGATTCTTAGAAGGTTTGGATTTTGTTTGTTTTGTTTTATTAGGCCTAATAAGCCAAAAGGGAAACAAACAAATTGACAACTAATTTCTTTACAAATTAACGCAAATTTAAAAATTAATTAGATTTGAAAAGATTTGATGATAGTTTTCGATTAAAATATTCTAATAAGCCAAAAAGAAACAAACAAATTGACAACCAATTTCTTTAGAATTAAAATAATTTCAAAATTAATTGGATTTGAAAAGATTTGAAGGAAAATTCTCATCCAAATTAATTTAATTCAACCGGAATTCGTTGGAATATCAAATTAGAATTAAAATAAACAACAACCAATAGGTAACTATTAGATTTCCGTCAATTTCTTTAGAACATTAACCCACTAGGTAGACTAATTAAATTGCAGTATTTCCTAATTACCGGGGATTTAGGAATTAAAGGAATTACGCAATTAAATTAATACTACATAACATTTAGTTTCTTTTAAAACAGGACAAAATTAATTGACCAACAACGTGAGAATTATTATGGATTAGATGGAGAGCCGGGATGATTACGATGGCGAGGTTGTAGGAGAATATTTGCACATGATGATGTTTGACGACGGGACCATGGAGATTTACGCAGAGGAGGTAAATCGCTCACATTTGATTTTCATTCTCATTGTTTTACTGTTAAGTTTCTTTTTACCAAATGCTTGGAATTAGATTTAGGCAATATCATTTGATAGAATAGAGTAGAGTAGGTTCGCTTGGTTGACTTTCATAATAGAATAGATAAAATTATAACCACAAATTAGATTAAAAAACACTTAAAAGACGTGACTAAAAGAGTTCATTGCTTGGAAGGCTTTTTTTTAATACCCAATTAGAAAGAAAACTCAATTAGACACAGGACCCGTGTGAAAAACTCTTAGCTCGAGGGTGGAGTTAGGAGCGCTCATATACTTTAGCAGTTGAAGTCAATTGTAAACTACGAGCACTAATTTTAATTGTTGTGTATTCAAATGCAACTCGCAAGCAGATAAATACCTATTTCATCTATTTACGAGGCTCTCAAGCAATTGCGAGATCCTACCTACAAGACACAAAATGTTAAACTTCACTCGTGTAGATTGAACCATAGAGTACGTCGACAGTCGAAACCCCAAACAAACAACAAGGCCCACAACTCGAGACTCACAGAGAGAACCCTTTGGACAGAATTGCATTCACTTTATAACAGAGTTAGGTGAGCGTGCGCTTCTTTGGTCCTCATGGCACCCGTTCCCACGACTTTCTAGTGTTGCGTACCATGACATGTATCACTGTAGAGCCACTCTGGAACAAATAGTGCCAAGTCGACTGAACAACAGACTTCGCGGGCAAGGGATGGGTTGGTCTTCTAAAATATTCTTTGGCCTCCTATACTCGCAGCCTTTTATTGCCTTCATATTTTTTGTAATGCTTGGTCGGTTACCCGCTATGAAAAATATTTTTCAATCGGTAATTTGCCATGAATACTCCTAGGCTAGCTTGCCTAATTGCCGGCATTTTTTTCTCTAATCGGTCCATTTTCAAATACCTTGATTTTTCTTCCAGAATCCCTTCCTAAACATTTCTATTTCATTCGGAAATTCTCAAAATTAACCGACTAACTTGTACTAACCGTTGGCACTTCCTATACATTGGGGATACAAAGTTTTGGCACTAGAGTGTTTCAAAGCATTTGTAGGTTGCACTGAAATGGAGCAATAGCATTGAAGAAGTTGTATGCTCAACACTAGAAGAAAACCATGTTAAAATCCTTGAAAACACGTCACCTAGTTTATGTTGAGTTCCTGTTTCAAAATGCAGTCAAAATGCAGTCAAAATGCAAAAAAATGCAAAAAATGCATTTTTTTGCATTTTTTTGCATTTTGACTGCGTTTTGACTGCATTTTGAAATAGGAACTCAACATAAACTAGGTGACATGTTTCTATGGATTTTAACATGATTTTCTTCTAGTGCAAGTTGGCAGAAGTGACAAAGAAAAAGTTGGAAATTGTTCCAAAATGTGAAGAAAATTGTGCCATTTTTATTTAATATTCAGTATGAACTACTAAGATGGTTCTCTATGACACAAGTTCATTTAAGCTCTTTTTCCCATAATAATTCCATTGTCATCTTAACAATCTCCAATAAGTACCTCATTAACAATTGCCTTGAACATGTAAACATTGTGTTGTAATCACTGACCGCCATAAACTAATCACTGACAACTTCTACCACGACTGAAAACCATTTCACAACTTTTTTTAGGTGGCGGTTTAAGACACTGAACGATTTTGAGTGTATCCACTATATCTGCAAAATTTGAGAAGAAAGTTTCAACTCATGAAGTGGAACTTGACCTTCAAGTTGAACTTTTAAACTTGGTAAGTACTGGTGATTATTGTACAGTCAGGTCCTGCTCATTTACGAATTCTTGCATACACAGGGAACAAAACTTCACTACTGCCAATTTTGACGCCCTCCCAAGGGCTTATTTTTTTAACATGAAATTTTTTTCACAAGATCCTCTCTACGTTAATAACACATGTGACAAATTTCAAGGTCAAAAAATTTACCAAAAAAAAGATATTTAGAATCTACTAACATGTGTAGTTAAGAAAAAAACTTCACTACTATCAACTTTGACACCCTCCCAAAAATTGAAAAAAAAAAAATTTGGCCATGAAATTTTGGTCATGAGATCACCTCTACGTTAATTATATGTGTCGTAAATTTTAGGTTCAAAAAATTTATTCCAAAAAAGATATTCGAAATCTACTACCATGTTTCAATATAAGGGACAATTTCACTATTGCCAACTTCGATGTACATATTGGTAGATTTCATTTATTTTTTTTGTGTGAATCTTTTGAACTTGAAATTTATCTTACATGTTATCAACACAAAGATGATCTCATGAAAAAATTTTCATGGCCAACACTTTTTTTTTCAATTTTTGGGAGGGTGTCAAAGTTGGTAGTAGTGAAAGTTTTTTTCTTAACTACACATGTTAGTAGATTTTGAATATCTTTTTTTCGGTGAATCTTTTGGCCTTGAAATTTTCCACACATATAATCAACATAGAGATGATTTCATTCCAAAAATTGCATGCCAAAAGAAAAAGTTTTCAATCCTTGAGACATTGGCAAAGTTGACAGCAGTGAAAGCTTACAACTACACATGTTGATAGATTTTGCATATCTTTTTTGGGTGAGTCTTTTGCCCTTGAAATTTGCCACATATGTTATCAACTTAGGAATGATCTTGTACAAAAAATTTCATAGTAAAAAACTAATTTTTCAGCCCTTGAGAGGGTGTCAAAGTTGGCTGTAGTGAAATTTTCTTTAACTGTGACTGCAAAAATTCGTAAATGAGCAAGACCTGACTGTACTGTAAGTTACAGGGGCTTAAGAAACCCGTGTGCTCAGTCTCCCTTGTACCACAGAAAAGCATGTTCTCTGCAACACAATGAACTCACTGATAGGCAACCCAGAAACTCCAAATTGTCCTTGCTGGTGGCGTGTGGAATTATTCAGCATCTGGTTGGACATGACTCTGAGCTCAGTTTGATCCAGTCCCACAACCAGTCCAGTTCATAACTGATTCTGCAGAAAAAATCAACAACAGATAGCTTTGCCATGCCCTTGCAAAAAAGCAAGCATCTAATTATTCCCTCTTTCCAACTTACACACTCTCCTGCTCATTGCATGAGAAGGTGACCGCCTACTACTGCCAAAACCAAAGGGACACTTGACCCCAAAGCATCACAAACCAAACAACTTTGAAGGTGGGACCATCCTAAAAAAGGCAACATAACTTGAATTTGAATTGATTATTGCATTCTTCACCATATAGATCTATAGCTAACAACCTTACCAATCTAACTCATTTCTTTGGGGGAAATTCATTGTACGGATGTAAACATCATAAAGGTTTGACGAATCTAGTCTCCCAAAATTATAGGTCTGAAAAACATCCCCTCATACGTTCAAGGGTTATTAAACAACAAGTTGGTGACGATGGAAATCTTGAATTTTGATATTGTAGGAATTATTGCTTTAAAAAAAATCCAAAAGCACTCATTGGAAGTCAAAGCACTACAAAAGGGAGGACACTAAATCCTCCATATAAATTAGACCCCACAAGGGCAAAGATACCATTCAATTTTTGACAAACCACACTCAATTTTGATGCAATGGCCACCATGATAATAAAATAATTTGATGAGCCCTTGTTGAGGAAATAAGTTAGCCCATTGAAATTAATGTCATAATATGTCTATGTAGGGGCTAACAAATGTTGCATTAACTGGACAATGGCTTATGTTTTGCATTAGTTCCTCCCCTCTCTGAAAAGCTATTGATTTAAGGGGGAAAAAAAGTGCTTCCCCTCTAAAGTGCCATCCATTTCTCTAAAATTCACAAGTTGTTGATCTTTGTGAGATTTTATTTCAACCATCCAAATACAAATCCAGAATATGTTACCAAATACAGATGCAAATATGGATATTAGATACAATATGAATATTAGTGAGGGATACAAATATAGGAGTGGATATGGATACTAGCTAGGTACACATTTGACATATTGTATGGGTATTGAATATAAGATATTATATGGATATGGCATACAGAATATGGATTTTTGTATCGAATTGTCCCATAATATGGATTCTCAAAATTACAAGTCATGTTACAAGTAGGGAGGGAGGGCTGGAGGGAAGGGAGGTGGTAAAAGTGAAAAGAAGACCCCTATTTTGGACCATGTCTAAGGGATGTTTAAGTCCTTACCTAGCTAATTTGGGGTCTAATTGCAAACATAAATTCAAAATTTTCAAAAAAAAGTTTTGCAAAACATAATTCTTGTATTTTTTCCCAAGGTAAATCCACATGTTGGACCCACCTTCAATGGTAGGATTTAACTTCCTCCCCTTAATTGTACATCAAGTAATACTAAAGTGTTGAAGGGCTATACATCATGTTTTTAGCACCTATAGTTTTCTATTGATAGTATTAATGGTGGTTGAGGCAATAACTGCCTCTTTTGAGCTCAGTCCATTGTCATTGTCATTGAGACAAACTATGTTACAATGAGCTCAAAAACTATAAAAATTTAAAAATTTAATTATTTGCCCTTCCCCCCTCCCAAGTCCCAACCTGATTTAAATATTGAATTTTTTAAACTTTTGAAACCCCTCTCCTTCTAGTATAATTTAAATATTAAATTATTTTAACTTTTGAAACCTCCCTCCCCCAACCCGTCTTATAATTCTCACAGGGTGGGCTTGGATACAATGGATATGGGATAAATGGTATAATAACCATATATTGTATTCGTATTTAGTATTAATGTCCATATCCATATCAATATCTTATATGGATATATCTATTTAGTACTAGTATCAATATTTGTATTTGGTATAAGTATCCATATTTAATATCCGTATTCAGTATTCGTATTAGATATCCGTATCTGTATTGGATGGCTGTTGATTTTTCTTGGAGGGAGGCTGGGATTTTGTAAAATTCAAATCCAATGGCTGTCGGTTTTTTCTAATACGGGGGGGGGGGGGGGTCAGGAAAAGTAATCAAACAAGTTGATTGCCTCTTTAAGCTCGCAATATGGTATGCAAGTTATCAACATTGCGGAGGGGTTTTAAGGGGCCTATACTAAATAATCAATCGACATTTCACTATCTATACTTTTGTTGTATACTAGTACTGGAAGGACGTGGGGGTCCCTGTGGAATTCATCATTTCTAAAACCGTGGGTATCATTGGTAATAAAATATTCAAAAACACTCATTTGAAGTCAACAAATTGTAGAAGATCTTCAATATCTACTCCTAAAACCAAGGATGAATGATTGCTGAATTTTGTCCTACATAGGAGAATTCCTTGTCATTCATTAGACCATTGTAGTCCACTGTGTCTTTATAGGGCTAGTTTGCCCTATGTCGTTGCTACAATTAAATCCAAAGTGAAAGTAATTTTTTATATTTTCAATAATTGTTGAAAACTTTGAAATTCAATAACTTTCACTCCATAGTTTAGAATGTCATTGAACAAAACCCATGCACCTCTCCTTGTCAAGAGCTTTCTCATGATAACAAGCACACGATTGTAGGACATATGGTTCAAGAGATCTCAATGTGACAAACAAACAAAACAAACAACCTATCTTAAGGTATAGATCAATAGTTACTAAAGTATCTAGGACTCTACATCATATATATACAAGAGAATGGGGTCTTTTAAGTAGTGTCCTAAATATCATGTCTATTAAGTAATGTCTTTTAAAGCATCTTTTCAGTAAAATTTTACTGAAAAAACGCATTGAAAGACATTACTTAAAGGACATGATGTTTAGGACACTACTTAAAAGACCCCATTCTCTTGTAGCGCATATGTTTCAAGCATCTACACTTTTTGAGGATAACTCTCTTTGATTTTATGGTCCCTTAAAACCCCTACTCAATGAAGATGACCCCCTATTTCCAATCACTTAACCCTGGAGCATGGGGATTCGTTGGAGCCCAAAGAAGTGGCCATGGAAGTGCAGAAATGTTGGAGACGCTTCCCTCAAAAAATGATTTTGGTGAAGCATGAAGTAACCGCATGATCCCGAGTATTACAACACACATTGTTGGAAACAGAATTGAAATTCATGAAAAAGCTAAACGATGCCTGTGCAGATCATGAGCTTGACTGCAAAATAGGGGGCATTGGCCGGGCCTGGCAGGTGCATTTTGTGAACAGGAAGCCAGAACAAGGAGAGAAATGCTTGGAAAAACTGTTGTGGGCAAAATTGTTGTGTGAAGAGAATGAAATGAAGGAAGGGACTTTGAAGATTTCATGCACAGGACTTGCGCAGATGCAGAGTTGAGGAGCTTGCAAATGGAGTGAGTGGGCTCCTCCAAGCTCGGGAAATTACAGTGGAAACACCCAAAACCGTCCGAATAAGGAATTCTGCATAGTTGGAGGCAGCGTTTCCTAAAACTGATATTTTTCTAGCATTAGCGAGTGAAAATCATGAATATTCAAAAAAAAAATTAAAATTTTCGGAATCAGTATGTAATTTCTGTAAATTTTCAAAGTGTTGGCTCCCTAGACCACTGGAACTGTCCTATAGGTGTACCTTAAACCGAACACCTGCTGAAATCAGATGTCAGTGAATGAAAACTACACATGTGTCTTACATCTGCGTTAGCAAATTAGAATTAAACAGATGTCGGATGCCTTAATGTATGCCTGTGGACAGATTTAGTGACACTCTATGGCCCAAGAATAGGTACAGGGACGGAAATGGGTGTTTCTCCCTTAGGAGGCAGGTGACCCAACTGGAATGATGTTCAATACATTACCATTTGCACAATCAAGGTTGGTACACTCGTGTCCCGAGGTAAGGGAGGAGGTCCATAAAGCACCCATTTAAGAGCTGGAACTGAATTTGGGGGAGGTGAAACTTCTTGAATTATTTTTCAGTAAATTTTCCTTGAAAGACAAGTGGAATTGGCATGTAACCCAAGTTGTTTTATATTTTTTGGATCTCTCTAGAATTAGTTATGAAATTTTGAAGTTGAAATGGCATAGGGCTTCTAATTGCCTACCCCCTCAAATGTACGTTCCTTGTACATTCCTGTGAAGATGAAAGTGAAGCATTTTCAAAAAATGTACATTTGAGGAGGTGGGCAAGTTGAGAGCTTGAGTAGTTTTCAAGCCTCCTCCCTAAGAACTAAAATAAGTGTAAGAATGTAATGTTGATGTCAAGGTTTTTCACAAAGCACAATTTGGAAAGAAATTTCAGCTTTATTCTTCAATGACAAATTGGTCACCCTAGAAATAATGCATTTTGATACCATATGACATCATCTATTTTGAATAAGCCAAGTATATTTATTGGAAGTCAAATTATTGTAGGAAATCTCCCCTTTCCACCTCTAATACCAAGGATGAATAGTTGCACTTTTGTCCTACAAGGAAAGATTCTTTGTCATCTATTAGACACAAAACATCCACTACAACGTTCAAGGGTTAATTGGTTAAAATCCTACATAGGTGATTGCAAGAAACACTTAATGTATTTTGCCACACTTTAATTTATGATTTGTCTCTAGGCCATAACTTTTTTACTTTAACTCAAAATGACTCAAAATGTATACGAAAGCTACTCAATACCATTATATACCTTACCAAAATTTTCAAGATTTTTCAAAAATAATTTATTACCTTTAAACAATTCCAATAATTATTCACAATGGATGATTTAGGATTTTTTTAGCACTATTTGGAATCCAAAAAACGAATTTTGAGTTGGAATTGGGAAAGAATGGTCTCTTAGAAGACTTATAGCTACTATATAAAGGAATTTTTAAAATACTTATTTTTATGTGGTGTAGAAGTCCACAAAGAGAGCTTCTTTCTACATTTTTTTTCAAACGTGTAAAACACTATTTTGGTGAGTTTTTTGGTCAAATCTCATCACTAAAAACTCTTCTCAAATAGGCTATTTTCTTATTCTATTTTTTACAAATTAAAATGTCAAAAGTTTTATTTTCTTCACTAGAATTCTTTGTGAATTCTATGTCCAAAGTTCCAGTGAAGAAAATACAACTTAATATGACATTTTGATATGTAAAAAACAAGATTTGTTTTTAAAAAAAAATCTAAAAACTTTCCATTTGAGAAGGCTTTTTGGTGATGAGATTTGACCAAAAAACTCACCAAAATAATATTTCATACCTTTCAAAAAAATGTAGAAAGAAGCTCTCTTTGTAGACCTCTACACCACATGAAAATAAGTATTTTCAAAATTACTTTAGATTGTAGCTATAAGTCTTCTAAGAAACCATTTTCTCAAAATTCTAGCTTAAAATTCGTTTTTCTAGATTCAAATGGTGCTAAAAAACCCTAAATCACCCATTGTGAGAAATTATTGGGGTTGTTTAAAAATAGTAAATTATTTTTGAAAAATAACCAAAAACTAGATAAGGTCTATAATGGTTATGAGTAGCTTTTCTATAAATTTTGAGTCATTTAGAGCTAAAAGACAAAAGTTATGGCCAAAGAACAAATCATAAACTAAAGTGTGACAAAATGCAACAAATAGTACAAGTGTTTCTTGCAATCACTAACATTTTCTTATACCAACCTAGTGTTCAGGAAACTTTTCGAGTTTTATTGGCTAATTTCTTGTAGTTCCCACATTGAACCCGTTTTTCAAGTATGGTGTCCAATTATCCCCTCAACTTTTTACTCAAAATAGAAATTCTAGAGTAAAATTTTTCCTCTAGTTTTTGTGCCAAATGAATGTTTATAAATTGCAACTGGTCTTTTTCCCAAATCCTCTTGCTAACTTTGAAGTTTGAACTAGTTACCAATTTTTTCCAATCATTGGATCAATTGATTGTCTAGAATGTACTCTCAGCTAAGCCTTAACAAAATAAAGAATATCCTCTTTTTCCACTAAAATTATTGATATTTTTCCTAAAATTTTGAACTCAATTGAAAAATTCTAGATTTCAATCGTCTAGTTTGTAACTAAATGCTAGAACTCCCCATTCATTGTCACAAAAACACACCTTTTTTCTTTTTTTATTGAAACAAATGAAATCATGAAGCATACTTTCAATACGGTTTGTTTGCCAACACTATAACAAAAAGTGGTAAAAAAAAACCGTAGTCATTTTTTACTACGTTTTTTTTTACCACTTTTTGTTATAGTGCAAAGGGTGGTTGATACTTTATTTTTTACATTCAATTCTATTTTTTTTATAATGAACACATATTCAGTTTTTTTAAGCATGATTTGCATTTGATATGAATTTTCTTTATGTTTTCTTAGAAAATTCATGGTAATTTGAAATTTTCTTGGAATTTTCTTGACACATGTTAAATATGTGATTTTCATCTTTGAAAAAATAAAAACAAAAAAAATCACTCATAAAGTGCTAAAGAAATGGAAGATACAAAAGTGAGAGAGTTTTAAGTGTACTTATGATAGAATCACCTAAAATGGTCAATATAAGCAATTGAACATAATTAAAGGCTCATTTTGTGGAAAATATATTTTTGTAGTATCATGAATTTTTTATAAAAGTAGAATTTTTGAATAAGTTGGATGTTTTTTATGGATTTTCAAAGTAGAAGCTTAATAGACCTTTAAAATTGTCATATAGGTGAATTTTAAACTAAAACTTGACATAATCAACAATGAACAAATCATAGGTATACAATTGAACAACCTCTAAAGAACACTTTAATGAAAATCTAGACACAATTAGAAGAAATCTAAGGTACATGAATGGGTCCTATGATGATTATAGATATTCTTACCTTACATGGTCACTAGCTCTATTCTTTTAGGCATAAATCTTAAATTCAAAAAGGTGTGCTTAGGCAATTAATAAATTTCAATTTGTTTCAAGAACAAATAAAAAAGATGTATACTTAGGATTAGCAAGTTTGGCCAAAATGAGACTCTTGTATAAATTACCTTAAGTATTTTCATGAATACAATTGGTGGTACCTCATGGATCATTGATTTAATCCTTGAAAGACCAATTGGTGACTATGAAAATCATCCATTTTGATATGATAGAAAACATTGGTATGAAAAAAAAATCCAAAAGCATTTATTAGAAGTGAAAGTACTAAAGAAGATCTTCCCTTACCACCTCAACTTCCAAAGATAAATAGTTGCACTTCTATCTTATACAAGAAAATTCTTTGTCATTCATTGAGCGCCAAACATTTGCCTCAATGTTTATGGTTTAAGAAAATGAAATGAGAAATGGTACCTTAATCTATAGAAACTAAACACACAATCATTAGTAAAGTTCTTGACAATCATGAAGTTTCCTTTGATTTGTCAAAAAAAACAAGAGAATCATCAGTAAAACAAATAGAGCACAATAAGGTTTGCCATTTCTCCACCTAAAATGCTTACTCATTAAAGTAGAATCCCCCTAAGTTGGTCCTCTATAAGCCAATAAACCTCTTTGATTTTTTGTTGTCAAACCAGTCTTATTCTAGGTCACATTACATTACAAAAGTTATGACAACAATTTACCCTTTAGAAGTCAATAAACCTCTCTAATTTATTACTGTCAAACTAGGCCTAGACCTATTGGATTAGAGAGGTTCTACTAAACAATTACACATAGTCACTATTATCAATCACAATTTTTTTTCTTGGATCTTATTGGCAACTACGCGAAGATTTGAATGCACTTTAATAGCATACGTTATTTGGACACTATTAGAATAAGTTATAAATTTTTAGACTATTGTCTCTAGGTTTATCAAAAACTGACTCTACACTCCCAAAGGCTTTCATGTTTAAGCAATGTATTAATCTGTCTTACAGTAAGACCTTAGACAATGATACCTTGCATTGATTTTAGGTATGGTAGTATTGACTTGGAGCATAACTTAAATGCCTTTGCTGATAAGTTTTTAGTTTTTAGCATTCTCTTAAGTCATGGGCATTGCATCATGATCACAAATTCACAACCAAGAAAACCATCAAAATACCAGACAGCCACGCATGAAGCGTCTAGAAATATTACATTCAATAAAAAAGTATGTTCAGAACACACATAATTCAAGCCTATTCACACTCCAGTCTAGAATACATCAGTAGCAATATATCATAGAAATGTATAAGTCAAGGTCCTACAATTAATTTCTTGACAACTAAAGTGGCAACTCAGCATTGGCAGGAGTTTGAGTATTAGTTCCGCTAATAGAAGTTTCGGTAAGGTGGGTACACCTAAAAGCGCCACTTTTTAGTACTGTGCCTAGTAACTGTTACTGGTCTGATCAAATTTTCATCTAGTCTTCTTGGCAAGTGAAAGCATATTCCAAAGCACCAAAAAATGCAGCATTTGGATACAGTATGCAAAAGTTATTAAGGTTCAAAGTCTATTTCTAAAAGTGCTCCAGCCAAATAGATACATAATGAAATTCAGAAATGTACAACTATAGATGACACTTTTAGATAAGGTGCAATTTTGGGTGTACCCACCTTATCAGTGTGCTCAGGAGTTGGACCAACTTCACCAGGAGTTTGGTCTTTATCTCCAACGTGAGTCTTTCCAGCGCGAGTCTCCAACGTGAGTCTCTGCAGTGCGAGTCTCTCCAGCGCAAGTCTCTGGGCGGGGACTTAGGGCACCACCTTTGGCGGGATCTATAGAAAGAGGAAATTGTTGCCAATTAGAAACATATTGCATATTCATAAAAAAAAAATGCTTGGATGGACAACCCTGCTTCACATTCTCACGGTTATAGTCATATTTGTTTCTCGATGAAAACCACAGCTCATAACCCTTCAATCAGCTCATTCCAAGCCCTTTCATCAACCAAAAACTAGCTTTGATCAAAACGTTCTTATTTGAGTACAATGCCTTGGCATAACGGTTTGTTTCAATAATGCTCTTCAGCTAGCTTCCCAACTCTCAGGCATTATGAAGTCCAACATTGTAATATTCAAGGTGACCAATGCTCAAAACATTAGGATTGCTATTGAAAGTTCTCAGGTAATGCAATTTTGGAAGAGAGGTTCAGGAAATATAGTACATACCAAGTCCTCAGGTGACGAAGTAGGTCCTATAGTCTGCAACTCTCCTCCAAAATTGAATTACCAAGCATCATTCAAAGAAGTCACGCATCCTATGCCTCCAAGAGTCCCTTCTAATTGTGCATATTTAGGACTCCCATACTCCCTGAAATCCAAGACTGGAGAGTGTAAAAGTAGTGGAATTTTTCCCATTCAATGAAACTGACATTGAAGGCTACCAAAAAACTAGAAGAGAAGTGAAAATCTCCGAAGTCTTTCCAGGAAAATTTAAGGAAAAACATTTCAAGGAGTTCAATTCCCCCCCGAAATGCGATCAACTTGTAAATGGGTTGCTTGAAATGGACCCTCGATTTTAGTAGAGGTGGTGGAAGAGCAATTGGAAGCAATCCATACCTGCTTTGGAAGTGAACATACTACGAACAGCACTTTTCAGTCTCCTTTGGAAGCTCTCAACCTCTCTCGGAAGCTCTATCAGGTCGAAGTCTTTGGAAATCTCAATTGCGGAAAGTCGTTGAATGTCGTCCGAAGAAAACGACCCCAACTTCTTATTGTCTGGTAGTCTATACAGCACATACTCGTCAGTGGCGCGACTGTCCGCTTGGATTGTCGTGGTGTTCCCCGGCTCCAGCACTACGTGCTCGCGGAGTATGTTGGAGTTCCCCTCCGCCACTTGCACGTTGGAAACCGAATTGTTCTTCAAGGTGGTCTTCCCCATTTCGGCTGTGATTCAAATGCATCCCCACAGCTTTTAAGAGCCAAGAATTCGGCAGCATTCTCACATTCTTGAACAGAGGGCAAATCGAGATCCTTTCAAAGGAATCTTTCTAGAGAAGAGTTCAAACTCATATCCTGTTAAATTGGTTCAATGAATAAAAAATCGTTGTGGCGTAGGCTATAACCTCTTATTCATTAGATACTTTAAATTATCTCCCCCACTATTGGTCGTATCATGTTCAATTAGTTCCAAAAGACATTGTTGTGGCTAAGGATATACAACGCTCCTTCATCAATCTATCCCAGGTGGTCAACCAATGTGGGGCGTGACACAATTGCATCCCCACAGTTTCTAATTAGCGGAGAATGCAGAAGCATTTTCGCATTCTTGAACAGAGTGCAGCTCATCCTCTAAGAAAAACCTTCAGAAACCTTTGGAGTTCATACTGACATCCTACTTTAGAACTTCACAAAGAGATCGTTGGGACTCAGGTTCTAAGCTCTTCTCCGGTACACTCTTCTATCATTATCGTCAATTTGAGAAACACACCGGCGCAATTCTGGATGCCAAAATGATGAAATTCATCTGCATTAAGCTCAAGAAACCAAGACCTCTACATTTCAAGCAGGGCACTCTCAAAAGTGCGGCAGCCGAGGAATTCCACCAATTTAATGAAATTGACGATCATACTAAATAACTTCATGTAAGCTTTCACATGATTTGCTCAAAAAGGATCGTTTTCCTCGTGATTTAATCATAAGCAGAACTACAATCAGATTACTAGTATAACGATGAATGTAAAACTGAAAATAGGAGTTTCCAAAAACATTGGGGAATGGGGATTTTAGTCAACTGATTTTTCAACCCTCGTTTCAACAAGCATTGTGGATTCAGTAAATCAGGTTGCTGAACTTTCGGATATCGTGAGAAATTCTCAATCGATTTACATGAGGACCCAGTGAACACGGGGACAATCAATCTTGATCTGAATCACTGGGCAGGAGGGGAACCTGGTTTACACAAAATGCCCCAAAACGAAACAGGAAATAACACTCCAAAGGCAACTAAGGTTAAAATGACGACCACAAAGTTAAGGCGCCTCTTTGTCGACGACTTCTGTTTGTTACTGTCGCGCTTTATCTCCCGGTTCAACTGGAGAAAATCAATTTCCTCGGGTCCTGGCTCTCGAAGCAATTGTCCCACTTTCACTGCAATCAGTTTGCATACAAAGGCGAATCAAAATCAAATCAAAATTAACTGAACCCTCCCACACCTGCAAATTAATTCCTGGGACTGAAATCTCTAGATTCCAAAGACGCCTGTAAACATATGAAACACACAGTAGAGTAGAGGTGCTGCTTGCTAGAACCAATTGAAAGGGGGAAAAAACCATCCTTTCAGAGCTAGTGAGTTTCCAAGCCTTGCATGGTAAGGTAAGGTAAGCCACAATATAATCACAGACCTTGATATCTCGGTCCTCTGAATCTATGGTCGTCTGCAACTCGTTAATTTGATTCCACTTCTGTATAACTCCAAAAGTGCTGACCACCGAGGCCAGCACCGACAAGGCAATGGGGCTCCACTTGTTGTGACAATACAAAAAGTTCGACTGCGACACGGCCGTGAGCACCACCCCTTGGAACACGCTGACAAATCCGATCACCTGGTACACCTCGTTCTTCAAACTGGCCACCTGGCTCTCCTTGCGCTCCACTCGACGGCTGAAGAACTCCGCCTTGCGATTCCACTCCGCTAGCGTCGCGCTGAAAATGGGATTATTCTCAATGTCCAACAGTTTCTTGGTCTCCTGGAAGCACAACGGCAATTTCGGATACCCTCTACGACCGTCCAGGAATTCGATTTCGATTTCCGCTGTTACTACTTCCCCTTCCTTCAGCTGGCGGGCTTTAATCTCGTCCGGATCCTCAACTTCAATACGATGGTCGTACGCTTTCCGAAGCTCTTTCTCCTCCAAGAGCTTCAACAGGCGCTGCACCTCCACGCGTCGCTCGGTTATCTCGAGCAGAAGCTCCTTCCACAGCGCCGGCTTCTCCGTGTCCCGTGTCCGGCTAGCATTCGGAATCTCCTCGACCCCTTCTCCAGGACCGTCCTTCCCGTTCGAAGCAGAAGACGAAGAAGAAGTAGCCCCGTCCTCCCGTTGTGATGATCTGGACTCCTTCTGGATGACCTGGCAATCGCCAGCAAGCTCCAAAAGCTCCAGCGACAGCGCCCGACGCGCCTCCAGGTGCCGAAGTTCGAGCTCCTGCAGTTCCTCTTGCAATCGCTCCTCCCTCAACCGCTTGCGCTCTTCCGCTCGAGGGTCTTGGCTTTCCTTACACTCTCCTGTTTTCGGGAGGCAGGAGTGTTTGACGCTGGCGCCATGGAATCGTGGATGCGAAGTTTACTAAGTTAAGCTTAGCCGGCTTTCTGGGAACCCTGGTTTTAGCTGTCGAGGTGGCGTGCAGAGTCCGTCGATCAAGGGACGGACTGGGTAGCCGCGCTGCCCAGTCCAAATCCGTGCTGTAAGGTAGAATTCCCTTTTTTCCTGGTCCCACCGACTGTGCTCTGAGCACTGAGTCCGTCTATTTGTTTTACACAACATTCCTTCCGCGAGTGATGTGGAAAAATTCCACACCAAATCAGAAATTGGTGATGCTCTTGGAGAATTGGTCAGAGCCCGGACAAGGGAGGTATATTGCATTAAAGAACTACTGTAGTGGGCCCTGTGCCAATGCCACAGTCAGAACTAAAGTAAAAGTAAATTTTTAATTTTTTAATCCATTAAAACTTTGAAATTCAATAACTTTCACGTTGAAAGTCGGAATGCCATGAAACCAAGCCTATGCACCCCTCTTCGCTGAGAGCTTTCCAACAGTACCAAGCACGCAATCGGGGGATGCACAATCCGAGAGATCTCAACATGACAAACAAACAAAATAAAACAAAACAAAACAAACTACATGTCTTAAAGTATAGATTAATGAATTGTTAGTTCAATGTCAAGCAATCAATAATGTTGAAATTTGTAAACATGATGGAGGTAGATAAAATGAATGCTAATTTGGGTTCTTTGATTGTAAATATGAATCCAAAATTTGCAAAAATAATTATTTGCAAAAAATAAAAAATTCATGTATTTTTCCACGAGGTAAATCCACCTTGTTGGGCCTACCTTGAAAGGTAGGATTTAACATCCTGCAATGTTTAGGCAGACACGATAGTAAGTGTATTGTCCATCAGGCATAGATTCTTTCTAACAAGCTAGAAACTCAATAAGGTAGGTACACCCAAAATAGTGGCACCTGACCTTAAAAGCACCTGACCTTAAAAACACCTAACCTACAATGTGCATACATTTCCAAAATTAGTCATGTACCCAGACTCTAGATGGTGTTTTTAGAAACAGACTTTGATCATTAATAACTTTTGCATACAGTATCCAAATCCTTTGATCTTTGGTGCATTGAAACATGCTTTCACTCGCCAACAAGATTGTATAAAAATGTGAACAGCATGATAATAGGAACTAGGCACAATAAGAATAAGTGACGCTTTTAGGTGTACCCACCTTATCTGAAGTGTGAGCAAGGCGGCCAGCTTCAGGTTGGACTGCATTGTTCTTTTTCTTTTTATTAATTTTTTGAAACTGAAATTAGTGAACTGAAGCCTGGCCGGCTATGTGAAGAACTGAAGCCTTGAGGCAAGTAACTTAGAGCCGGGGTGAACTGACCCCCACCCGGCCACTTGGGAAAACGCTGAAATTTTTACTTTCTCCACATGATAAAAATTGCAAATTTTGAATACATATTTGCAATCAGAGGTCCCAAATTAGTTGAGTAGAGTATACAAAGTAAGTTAGTCAAACATAGAATAGGGAGCTTTTTGTTTTACTTGTACTCTTGGAATTATTTGGTGTGGCCAAGTGAGGGGGTAAATTCACCATGTATGTTGAGGCAAATAGCCAAATCAGTAGGTGATTGTGTTTTGGCTTATGAACAACACTCATGTCTTAGGGAGAAATCTGAGATTTGTGGTTTTAATTGATTACACAAAATAGTTAAACTAGATTGCCCCAAACTAATTTTGTCAACATTTGACACCATGTAATATTTCCACTAGTTGTACATGAATGCACTACATTTGCATTAGGTATTGTTGTAATTGGGACTCGTGAACCTCCATATGTAGAAATGAATTTTTTGTTTAATATTTGTTGACTTCGATAGCTTGTTGAATAACTTTTGGGGGATAAGGCAACCTAATTGTAAAGGCAACTTAATTTTACTATTCTGTGTAGCCACAAGTTAGTGTAGTAAAGAAAAAGGTTCATGACAAGAGCCCATAGAGAAACACGAACTAAAATTTTAACAATGTGGACCTTCTAAAAAAAATCTGAATCCATTTTTCTAGACAAGAGAAAATAAATAGGCCCCTTCTTCAAGATGAATCATATGTTTTGGAACTTCCTACAATTAGTTATGAAATGGTTGAAGTTGATATGACAAAGGCTAGAGGCTCTAAATTGCGGACCTCATCAAATCTACAAGATTTGAGCATTGTTGATGTAGTGAGAAAATGACAAGTATGTATGTTGTACATTTGACAACATGGGCAATTTTTGAGCCTCAATGCTCAAAAAATGTTGGAGTTAATAAATTTTAGGGCTTATTCAATTGTTATGATAAAATGTGGCTTCCTTTCCAATCTTGACTCTTGAGGAAGTGAGAAAAAAATTGTTAGGAAAACAATTCATTAAACCCCTTTGGCCCTTCAAATGACAAAATGGATTTCCAACACATTTCTATGACTTCAATTATTAATGAAAATTTTTGAAAATTTCTCATAAGATATATTAACTATTTAGCTATATTGAAATATGCTTTTTTGTTGCATGGGTGTCTAAGAGAGCAAGAATTATACCATAATAAGCCCTAATTTCTATTTTGTCGGTATAAAATAAACCCACAAAAACTTTAAATTAAAATTTAATTATTTTCAAAATTATAATTTGGCCTACATATGAAGCTTCTGTTCATTGCATTTGGGTTAGTGATGTGAAAGTTAGGAACAATTTTGTGTAAGGGACAATCTGATCAACTTTTTAAAATAAAACCCTTATAAGATTAATTTTCTAAAGTAATTTTTATATACTTTGAAAATATTTGTTTGACAATCTTACATTTTGATAGCTAGAGTATTGTTACTATTGGAATTTTTGTGTTTGAAATCCATCTTACAGAACCTACTACCAATCAAACATCACTAACAACAAATTCAATAAGAAAAAATCCCCTACAATCTCTTGGTTGTTAATAGACTATTAGTGAGGTTCACCTTCCAAATGTTCTACATATGTTATGTTGGAAAGCTACTTGGTGTCTTACTATTCCTTTTGGGTGAAAAATATTGTAAAAACATAAATTCCCTAGGTTTATCTTTCCTACAACAATACTAATTCAATGAAGGTCACTTACTACACACTTGGGACTAAGTGAAAGAAAAATCAAAATAATTTTTTGCACTTTCAATGTTTGGTAGAGAATAGGGGTATTAACCCCTAAACAACTAAGGCCTTTTTTTCGGCCCAAAAACACTGAGAATTATCATTTCTATTGCAAAGAGTGAAATGAATTGAACTTGTTCTCTTTGGACATCTTATTGTAGGATATTCACTACAAGAGAAGGGGTGGTTTTAGTGAGTTTTTCAATATAGTCCCAGATATAAGATTACAAGTAATGACCTTTGAAGCAATTTTTAGCAAATACTTATGAAAAATACCACATAGATTGCAAGATATCTACGTTTAAAGTTAAAAGAACAATTTTTTTAGTATACTATTGGACTAGATTTTTGACTTTGAACCTTCTTAATTTTGATTTTTTGCACCACTAGTTTTTGAGCTTTAAATCTTTCTAGTGGAGAATTTGATTGAGGGTCAAGGAAAAAAATTTGGATTCAAAAAAAATTAATTTCATTCTTAAAGAAATTGTTAAGTACAAGTAGATATGAGATAGAAAGAAAATCTAGATTATTTAAATTTCTAAGAAGGAACTAAAATGTATTAATTCCAATGGTAAGATTGTTCTAACAAACTAACTAAATTATGTGTAATTTTTCTTAATTATAAAAACTGCATTCACAAATAAATCACATAAGTTATTTTTTTGAAAAGATGCTTAGATTGCCTGCAAAAAAAGATTGTCCTTAACTTTCACATAACTTATTAAAATGAAACAAATCAAAGCTTTCCATGTATAGAAAAGTACAATCTTTGGGATGTTGTTTTTTCTTCAAAATCAAAGTTTAGAATTTTTTTTGGCTTCTCCGTTTCCCCTATATTGAATTAAGGACTTAAGGACTTAAGTAATCTATTGAAAAGAGGTGATCAGCCTGTTTGATTAATTTCCCTCCCCTCCTCCTCCCCCCCCCCCCCCCCCCCTCATTAGAAAAATCAATAACTGTTAGATTTGAATTTTTTAAATCCCACCCTGCCTCTAAGAAAAATCAGCAACCATCGGATACAAATATGGATACCTAATACGAATATTGAATATGGATAATACATATAAATATTTGTACCAAATACAAATATTGATACTAGTTCTAAATACGTATATCTATACTAGATATTGAGCTCACTCATCTGATAGGCAACCCAGAAAATCCAAATTGTACTCACTGGTGGCGTGTGGAATTCAGCATTGGACATAATTCTGAGGTCAGTTTGATCCAGTCCCACAACCAGTCCCACTGTGAAGAAAAAATCAACAACAGATAGCTTTGCCATGCCCTTGCAATCAAGGAACACTTAACCCTTAACCCCTAAGTGTCACAAACCAAACAACTCTGAAGGCGGGACCATCCTAAAAAAAGGCAACATAACTTGAATTTGAATTGGTTATTGCATTCTTCATCATATAGATCTTTAGCCAACAACCTCATCAATCTAAACTCATTTCTTTGGGGGAAATCCACTATATGGATGTAAACATTATACGGTTTGATGAATCTAGTCTCCCAGAATTACAGGTTTGAAAAACATTCCTTGTAACGTTCAAGGGTTAAACAATAAGCTAATGACAATGGAAATCATGAATTTTGATACCGTGGGAATCATTGCTTTAAAAAAAATCCAAAAGCACTCATTGGAAGTCAAAGCACTACAAAAGGGAGGACACTAAATTCTCCATTCGAATTGGGCCCCGCAAGGGCAAAATTTTTTTGGAAATAATATTTTTTGCAAATTTTGAATTCATATTCACTATGAGGGACTCCAAATTAGCTTAGGTGTGTGTGTGTGTGTGTGTGTGTGTGTGTGTGTGTGTGTGTGTGTGTGTTCTCAAACATACCTAGACACGGCCCAAAAATAAGGGGCTTTTTTACTTTTATCTCTAGTGAATCCAAAAATGACCCTGTGGGGCCCTGTTCGAATGGAAGATTTAGTGTCTTGCCTACAAAAGATCTTCACTTTCCACCCCTAATTCTGAAGATGAATAATCGCATTTCTCTCTTATACAAAGAGATTCTCTCTTGTTTATTGACTAGAAAATGTCCTCCATGTTGTTTATGGGTTAAACAATTGTGGAAGAATGTTATGTACATCTTGCTCATAGTAACATCTTGCATATGTGGCCTTAGAGTGAGAGTTAGACCACTCATGTATAGCTACAATTCCATAACATTATATGCCCTACTTAACCTTGTGAAAACGTTGCAAACCAAAATGGTTTGATGAATGATAAGAGATTTTCCCATATAAGACAAAAATGCAATCATTCATCCTCGATTTTAGGAGTGGAAAGTGGAGATCTTCTATAGTTCTTTGACTCCAAATGAGTTTTTTTGAATATTTTATTACCAATGACTCCCACGGTTTTAGAAATGATGAAATCCACATGGCCCCCTACGTCCTTCCAGGGTTAAATAGCAGATTTTGACTTCTTCCACAACCAAGTGAATCACGCTAACGTACATGGTTGTCTGTATGGGAAGATGAATTAGTTTAGGAGCTTGTTCATCTCTTCCACAACAACCATTATTTAAAGCACTACGCCATTCCAACCAACTAGATTCATGACCATCTCTTCATCTGAGAATAACAACAACATACAGCTTCATTCCATCAACTGATAGAATCACTCCTAATTGTAGGCATGTACCTACAACCATTTGAAGGTGTTTGTAACACATGTACCTATAGCACATATACATTATAATATGGGAAGTTGATAATATAAGTACCTATAATATAGACGCCTATTATCATAGAAAGTATATATAATATAGATTTTTGGATTCATAGAATCTATACTCACATGCTAGCATTTTCTTTCATATATTCAAACCCAACTTGTCATTATAAAAAATTTTGTTTACAAAATGCCTTGATTTTTTTTCAAGCAAGAAAATATAAGTGGAGGAATAATTAGAGTCCTAGAAAACCCTCCTTTTGAACCAAATTTGTGAAGAAAGTTCAACTCATGAATTTGGGAAATTCCTTGCTACTACAACTCAAGTTGCTTGTGGATACGGAGCATATTACACCATGTGAAGTGGAACTTGACCTTCAAGTTGAACTTTGGAACTTGGTACTTTTGATTATTAGGGGTTGTCAGAGCTCTTCAGAGAAATTGATTTCCTCAAGGAATGCGAAGTTGGTGAGATAAAATAGCAGACTCTGATTTCTTCCACAACCAAGTGAGTCACACTAACGAACATGGTTGTCTGTATGGGAAGATGAATTAGTTTAGCAGCTTGTTCATCTCTTCCACAATGACCACTATTTAAAGCATGATGCCATTCCAACCAGATTGATGACTATTTCTACATCTGAGAAAAACAACAACAGCAGTGATCACATAGAGCTTCACTCCATCAACTGAGGTAATTCTTAAAAATCATGCTCAGATTCTCAGATTCTCTGATTTCCAGTACAATTCTGACAGAAACATTTTCACAATTGAAAGCAAGAAAAATGTTCTGTGTCTGGATTTGGAATATTCTTTCCAATTTCATTTCCAAGTATAGTAAAATGGGTAATGCTCTTAGTAAGCAAAACATTGGCTAAAATGGCTTTGTTTCAATCGCATTTAGTATTGGGATGGATTTCTACACCTCTAGCTTCTAGTATAGAAAAGGAAGACAATTACACCATGTGATGAGCATATAATGTTATCACAATAAATACTAATCCAAAACCAACACCCAACCTACAACCTAAGCTACATATTTTCCTTACACAAAGACCCAAGACAATGAAACCTGGTATAAGTTTTAGGTTTGATATTAATTTGGGGCATACAAACCTTAGCTGATGACTTTTGGTTCTTAGAATTGCCTTCAATCATGGGCATTGCATCATGATCACAACCAAATCCAACCCTATTTGACAATCAAAATGCCAAACAGTCACACATGAAGCATCTAGCAATATGTTCAATAAAAATAGGCTCATAATGCATATTATAAGCCTATTCCCACACTCAAGCCTAGACTGCATTAGTACCAATACATTATAAAACTGTACACTTTGAAGAACTCCTAATATCGGTAGGCATTGCAATTTCTTGAATACTACAATTGTGTCACGGTTGGAGACTTTGAAGGCTCAGAATTGGCATCAACTTTGGCACCTACAAGAGGAGAAAATTGTTTCCAATTAGACAACATTTTGTGTTGGTTGAAAAAGATTGTTTAGATGTACAACCCTGCTTCACATTCTTATGGTTACAGTTACATTTGTTTTAAGAGTGTGATAATGCAAGTGTAGTGATCAAAACAGTCATGTCACAATCTCATTTGCTAGTTAAGAGATAATTACAACTCATAACCCTTCAATCTAATCATTTTAAGCCCTTCAATCAACCAAAAACTCTTCTATCTAAACATTCTTAATTGAGTAGAACGCCTTGATTTACGCTATCAATGTCCCTATAATGCTCTTGAGCCCCCCAACTCTTGAGCATTATGAAGTCAAAAATTGTGATATTCAAAGTGACCAATGCTCAAAACACTAGGATTGCTATTGAAAGTTCTTAGGTAATTCAATTCTGGAAGAGTGGTACAAGAAATATAGTACATACCACGTCCTCAGGTGACAAAGTAGGTACTAACAGCCTGCAACTCTCCTCCAAAATCAAATTAATTCGAAGAAGTCATGAGTCTAATACATGATTTGTTCAAAAAGGATCATCTTCCTAGTGATATAATGATAGGCAGCAGTACAACCAGATTACTAGGAGTTTCCACAAACATTGGGGAATGCAGATTTTAGTAAAATTGGAGTTCCAACCCTGGTTTCAACAAACATTGGGGGATTCAGTAAAACAGGTTGCTGAACTTTCAGGCATCATGAGGAAGGGTCAAGTGTACTCACCACTGTCATCAGTGAACACGGGGACATTCAATCTGCTCAGAGATCCGAATCACTGGGCAGGAGGAGGGGCACCTGGTTTACACAAAATTCTCCAAAACGAAATAGGGAATGACACTCCAAAGGCAACTATGGCTAATAAGATCCCAAAGTAAAAGCCTCCGCCTTTCGGCGACTCCCTCGGTCGGTCAGTGCCGCGCCTTATCTCCCGGTGCACCTGGACAAAATCAATTCCCTCGGGTCCTGGTTCTCGAAGCAATCGTCCCACTTCCACTGCAGTCTGTTTGCATACAAAGGCGAATCAAAATCAAAGATCAAAATCAACTGAACCCTCCCACACCTGCAAATCAATTCTACATTCCAAAGACGCCCGTAAACATGTGAACACACAGTAGAAGTGCTGCTTGCTGGAATCAGTTGTAAAGGAAAAAAAGAACTAAACATCCTTTCAGAGCTGGTGAGTTCCAAGCCTTGCAAGGTAAGGTACGCCACAATGTATTCACAGACCTTGATGTCTCTGTTAATTGAATTGAGGATTTCTTGCAAAGAGTTAATATGATTCCACTTCTGTATAACTCCCAAAGTACTGATCACCGAGGCTATCACCGACAAGGCAATCGGGCTCCACACGTTGTGACAGTACAAAAGGCTGGAAGTCGACACGGCTGTGAGCACCACCCCTTGGAACACGCTGAAGAATGCGAGCAACTGGTACACCTCGTTCTTCACACTGGCCACCTGGTTCAGGTAGCGCTCCCCCTGAAGGAAGAACAACTCTTCCTTTCGACTCCACTCGAGCAGCGTCATGCTGAAAATGGGATTCTTCTCTATGTCTAACAATTTCCTAATCTCTTGGTAGTTCTCCGGTAATTTCGGATATCCTATCCTACCGTCCACATAATTGATTTCGTCTGTCGCCGTTCCTCTCAGTCCACGAGGTTCGTTTCTCGCAAACCGCCGACCTCCTCGCTCGGCAGCAAGCTCGCGCGGATCCTCAACTTTAATGCGATGGTCGTACACCGTCCGAAGCGCTGTCCTCTCCAGATCCTCCACCAGGCGCTGCATCTCCACGCGCACCTCGGTCTTCGCCGGCAGAAGCTCCAACAGCGCCTGCTTCTCCTCGCCCCCTTTTTCCGGTCCCTGCATGCCGTTCAAAGCAGTACCAGCGGAAGAAGTAGCCCCGTCCTCCTGTTCCTGGCACTTCAGATTCGATGCCGCCTCCTCCTCGCCGTGTTCCACCAGACACCGGTCGGCTGTCGGCAACTCCGCCGACAGTTGCCGTTGCTGACCCGGGAGTGATCTCCTGATCCATTCCTCCCACACCTGGTCCTGGAGGGCCTTGCGAGCGAAGGCTATGTCCCCAAGCTCCTGCGACAGCGCCTGCCGCTCCTCCTGGTGCCGAAGTTCGAGCTCCTGCAGTTCCACTTGCAATCGCTCCTCCCTGAGCCGCTTGCGCTCTTCCGCTCGTGGGACTTGGCTTTCCATATTACTCTCTGGTTTTCGGGAGGCAGGAGGAATGTTTGACGCTGGCGCGATGGAATCCTGGATGCGAAGTTTACTAAGCGTAAGGTAGGTACACCCAAAAGCGCCACTTATTCATACAGAGCCTAGTTCCTGCTATTAATTAGTTCAAATTTTTATGTAGTCCTGTTGGCAAGTGAAAGCATGTTCCAACGCACCAAAGAACGCAGGATTTGGATACCGTATGCAAAAGTTATTAACAGGCAAAGTCTGTTTCTGAAAGCGCCATCTACAGTCTGTAAACATGACTGATTTCGGAAATGTATGTGCATTGTAGATGGCGCTGTTAGGAACAGGGCGATTTTGGGTGTACCTACCTTAAGTTAGCCGGCTTTCTAGGAACCCTGGTTTTAGCTGTCGAGATGGCGTGCAAAGTCCGTCGATCAAGGGACTGGGTAGCCGCGCTGCCCACCTGGACAAAATCCGTGCTGGAAGGTAGAATTTCCTTTTTTCCTGGTCCCACTGTGCTCTGAACAGTCCGTCTTTTTGTTTTACATAACATTCTTTATGCGAGTGATGTGGAAAAATTCCACACCAAATCAGAAATTGTTGATGCTCTTGGAGAATTGGTGAGAGCCCGGACAAGGGAAGTATTGTAGGAAAGAATTGATGAATTATTAGTTCGATGTCAAGCAATCAATTAATAATGTTGAAATTTGTAAACATGATGGAGGTAGGTAAACTGAGGATGAAATTTAATTGGCTAGGGATGATTTAGCTAACGCAATGTTTATGCAAGACATTCAATCCTACCTTTGAAGGTGGGTACAGCAAGGTAAATTTTGGGTTCTCTGGGGTTAAAGTGAAAAAAGTCCCCTATTTTGTGCCAAGACTAGGGTACGTCCTAAACCTCTTAACGCTAGTTTGGATTCTTTCATTGCAAATGTAAATCCAAATTTTTTATTCTTATTTTTTGAAACCCGGAGTTTATTCCAATAAATCCAGAATTTGCAAAAAATATTAAAAAAATTCCGGCATTTCTCCACGAGGTAAATTCACCTTGTTGGGCCGACCTTCAAAGGCATGATTTCACATCCTGCAATGTTTAGGGTTGGTTGGCAGACATGACATGACAGCAAGCTTAAGTGTACTGTCCATCGAGCATGGATTTTTTCTAACAAGCTAGGAACTCAATATCTGAGCCAGACTGAAGTGTGACGCAAGGCGGCGGGCTTCAGTTTGCAGTGCATTGTTCTTTTTCTTCTTATCAATTTTTTGAAACTGAAATTAGTGAACTGAAGCCTGGCCGGCTATGTAAGAGCATCCCCACCAGGGAGTTCTCTTTCCCTAAAAATTTAGGGAGAGGACCTCAGATGGGGATGGGGATACAGAAGCTTGTGCGCACCGGTCTCAAAACAAGATCTCTACCCCAAATTTATAGAGAACTCGGTAAAAGTTGGGCCCAATTCTCTATATTCAAGCTCATATAAAGAACACGCGAGGTCTCATCTCTATAAAGTCAAGGTTGACTGGATTGAGGTCCCAATTTTAGGGAAAGAGAACTCCCTGGTGGGGATGCTCTTAGAGCATCCCCACCAGGTGAGTTCCCTATCCCTAAAAATTTAGGGAGAGGACCTCAAATGGGGATGGGGATACAGAAGCTTGCACGCACCAGTCTCAAAGCAAAATCTCTACCCCAAATTATAGAGAACTCGCTAAAAGTTGCATCCAATTCCCTATATCCGAGCTCATATAGAGAACTCGTGAGGTCTCATCCCTATAAAGTCAAGGTTGACTAGATTGAGATCCCAAGTTTAGGGATAGGGAACACCCCAGTGGGGATGCTCTAAGGATCCCCATGCCTGCACTTTAATCCCTAACTGCAGGGGACATCATTTCATGGCTTTTGCATTAACAGAAACACTACAACAAAACATGGTAAAAAAAGTCGTACTCAAAATTGAGTGCAATTTTTTGTGCCACGTTTTTGTGCATGCGCGTGTAGAGGGCAATCAGATTTTTTTGCAATTTTTCACTACAATTTTTTGAATTTTGGGGCGTGTAATATACCATTGGAAAGATATTTTCAATACCTTTCCAATGGTATATTACACGCCCCACAATTCAAAAAATTGTAGTGATAAATTTCAAAAAAGGCTGATTATGCACATAGTTTGCCCACACAAAACTGTGGCAAAAAAAACCACACTCAATTTTGAGTACAATTTTTTTTATCATGTTTTGTTATAGTGAAGATCATATGGAGAACAATTGAAAGCATTTTTTCATTCATTTTTGCCTTGTTGATCTTGGAGGGTTACGAAGAGTATCCTGAGTTTGTAGGCTTCCTATTGTTTAACTTCTCATGAATGAGAAGTTAGTAAAAAAATCGGATCACTAAAATATGCTATTTTCAATGTATTTTGGAAAGTTGTTGCTCCTGTCTCTAAATCTAAAATTTCTCCACAAAAATGATAGTTTTTGAGTTTGAATCCAATTAACAAAATGAAGGTCATTTATTATAGTTTCTTCTCTGATTGGAAATTTGGAAAAAATCATAAATTTGAATCTTTTATAACAATTTGAACTTTGGATGTATTTTCAGTGTCTTCTAGAAAAATTTAGTTTACACCATGATGTTTGCCACTAAAATGTACACACATGGTGAAATTCTCAGATTTTTTGACATAATTTCCTATTTGATATGATTTTTCTTCACTTTTTCTTCAAAAATTCTCAGAAAAATCAATTTTCCTCAAAAAAATCTGAAATTTCTAGGAAGTACAGAAGAGATGTAACATCATCCCTGATAAATAAAAACAAAATTTTATTGTACATATTCAGTCCCAAAATGGTAGCAAAGTGTGTGTTGGCATAGGGTCTGAAAACAGTGGTTATAGGTCCAGCATTTAGGGGTTAAAGCAACACTTTAGACATTGTACACCACTGATCTTCCTCTCAGAAGGAAGATCAGTGGTTGAAAATGTTTAACCCTTAAAGGTCAATACAGACGTTCAACGTCCGATGAATGACAGAAAGTCAAGTTGTTTGATGTAGAAATTTTTTTTTCATCCATTTTTTTCAGTGAATGCGATAATACAAATGTTCTTTGTCTTTGAAGCCCAAAAACAGTGCCACTGAACGCTTCCTCATATTTAGGTGGTGCAAATTGTAAGTAGAAACCACGGAGATTCTTAGAAACAATGTTAGAAGCCCTATTGCCCTTCTTGCAATTTGTATGGAGGTAGCAAGCCATGCAGGATTTTGCAAGATCATGAACAGTGTTTTTCTCACGGTCAAACAATGGATGATGAACAATCCATAGCCTAGCTTTGCCCCACGGTGATCAGTTCGTCATTCAAGGGTTAAAGAGTTGCTTCCAAGTGTAGCCATGGGGATGCTCTAAAGCAATTAGGGTTGGGGTGAATTGACCCCCACTTGACCACTTGGGAAAACACTGAAATCTTCACTTTCTACACATAATAAAAATTGCAAATTTTGAATTCATATTTGTAATCAGAGGCCCCAAATTAGCTGAGTAATGTATACAAGGTAAGTTAGTCAAGCATAGAATAGGGAGCTTTTTGTTTTACTTATATCCCTGGAATTACTTGGTGTGGCCAACCGAAGGGGCTAATTCACCAAGTAAGTTGAGGCAAATAGGCAAATCAATAGGTGATTGTGTATTGGCTTATGAACAACACTCATGTCTTAGGAAAAAGTTTGAGATTTGTGGTTTCAATTTGACGACACAAAATAGTTAAATTAGATTGCCCCAAAGTAGTCTATCAACATTGGACACTATGTAAATATTTTCACTAGTTGTACATGAATGCACTACATTAGAATTAGGTATTGTTGTAATTGGGATTTATGAACTTCCATATGTAGAAATGAATTTTTTTTTCAAGATTTGTTGACTTAGATAGCTTGTAGGCAACCTAATTTTAAAGTCAATCTTATTGTGAAGGCAATCTAATTTTACTATTTTGTATAACCACAAACTAGTGCAATTAAGAAAGAAGTTCATGACAAGAACCCATAGAGAAACACAAACTAAAATTTTAAGAATGTGGACCTTCTTAAACTGTCCCTAGACTGCAATTAAATAATGTATTTGCCAAATGCTTGACTCTAATTTGCTGATGTACATAAAGGACATATACCAAATCTGATTGAATCATTGCTAATTTTAGCAACTTTAGATTTGGAGGCATCTATTGAATAGTTTTAATGGTTTAGGGAGCCAACACTTTGGAAAATCATAGAAGTTACATACGGCATCAGAAAAATCTTTTTTTAAAAATATTCATGATTTTCACTTGCTAATATTAGAAAAATATTATTTTTAGAAAAAATTGCCTCCAACTATGCTAAATTCCTTATTTGGACAGTTTTGGGTGTTTCCACTGTAAATGGTGTCTTGAATGAAAAACTAGTAGGCCACCCCAAGATTTATCATACCTACTATGAAACCATGGATGAATTTCTTAGATGATAGTCATGGAGTTCTAGAAAAAGGCTAACCGAACACTAGCTACTGAATGTTATAGAGTTTTTGAAAAAAGTGCTAAGATGGTGATCATTTCAAATTTGGTAAAGCATTGTATTTTTACATCCATCCATCTTCTGGAACTAAAAATACTTTCCAATCATGTTCATACATTTTTTAATCCAAATTTGACAATTTCATCTATATTTTGAATTGAAATGAGAAATTTATAACAAAAAAAGATCACTTTTACCAAACAAGGCATTCATTTTGAAATGATCCAATTTGGCACCACAATGCCACCAAAAAGAAGGATGGGTTTGAGACTACCAATTGATGCATGATTAGGCACGTACAATAATTCATACATTGCCAAATTCTGTAATGCGACCAGGGAATTCATAATCATTGGCATTGATTGTACTCAACACACTGTAAGGCGGTATTTTCATTTAATCAATCATTTCAGGTATTCTAAACATGATATAGTGTAAGAAAGAAACACCTATTTCTGCACATGTTCTTTGTCCCTAAACTCATCCAATTACGTCCCTAGACTTTGATGAATGTGTCTTCCATATGCTAAACATTGATTTGTTGAGACATTCGAAGGATATATATATTTAACTGTGATTCACTAACAACTAATTTTTGCAAAGTTTAGATTTGAGTGCACCTATGTGACAATTTCAGTGGTCTATGTAGCCAATACTTTGAAAAATCATAGAAATTACATACAACATCCAAAAAATCTAATTTTTAATAGATATTTATAATTTTCACTTGCTAATACTACAAAAATATTATTTAAAAGAATAGATGCCTTCAACTATGCTAGATTATTTATATTGACAATTTTGGGTGCTCCCACCTAGTGCAAGGCAAAGCAAATTTTTTCAAAGATGCAACAATAGAAGTTATAGGGATTGCAAAATTTTTGGTAATTTTATCATATTAATTGAAATTACTATGAATTTTGAAAGGCAAAAAAAGAACAAGTAACATATATAGACAATCTCTAGATTCTTCTAATTCCAGTCATTCAAAGAACTTCTTTCCTACTCACTGCTTCCTACTTTCTTGCACACTGCTTTTGAACATGTGTCATGAATTTTTAATCCCAACTTTGAAAAGGAGAAAAAATACATTTTGTAGGCAGGTCTTTCTTGGTTGTGTTAGGTTGTAGTTGTGGGTTGGGTTTTTTTGTTTTTGTATCTCCAAACCACTTGTGGTTAGTACCTTGTGCTCTTATTCTTTTGCAATGAAATTGCATTTTCTTATGTGCCAAAAGAAATGTAGGAAGAAATTTTCTTACATTTTGTTTTTGAAGCTAAGGTGGATCTTAGTACAACATTAAATAATCATACCAAGTTTTGAAACAAGCAAGTCTCTACATTTATGTGAAGAAGGATTTGAATTTTGTCTATGTATTGATTGGAAAATTTATTATATGCCTGTATGACGAAATGAGTTTGTGACTGTAGGAAATCAAAGTTTTTTTTTTTTTAGTGATTTAGCTTTTTTGAAGTATTGGCAATAATTTTCGATGAACTTTGAGGAAGTGGCTACTTTTGTTCATTGTAGGGAGAAAACAATTTTCCCTAAATAGGTGAATATTAGTGAATTTTTGCTGTGCATAGATTTTGATGATAAAGCAAAAGTGGCAACATATCCATCTTTATAGTAGATGTATACTAGCCAGAACTAAAAATGTGATCTAATGACTACTATTTGGTGCACGATCTGGTGACTTTGTTTGGAATAATGAGAGAAGTACAAGTGATTATAAACTTGTGCTTAACAAATTTAGTGACAATGTTATCTTTTGGTAGGAGGCTAGATGGCTAAATACAATTAGTGGATAGTGAAATTAGGCAAAAAACAACAATTTCTACTCCTTAAATTCCTTCAGTAAAAGCAAAGTACATGGTCGGTGGGTGAATTTTGACAATTTTTAGCCAATACAAAAAAAATTGGATCAGAGTGTCTCAGCTTATTGACATCAACCACCGGTTCTCAATTTCTCATCGATGGTAATTCTTCAATGAATCAGGAAATCAATATCATTCAGGTCTTTGGCGATCATCTGCAACAACGTTCAATACATGACAGAATTTGCTACTGCAGCGACGGAGACGGACCTCGTCCGTTTGAGGGAGCGCTTAGGGTTTGGGGTTTGAGCTGCGCCGCCGATAGTTCTTTTTGCATTTTCGGTGGTCGTCAGGTACTCTTGAACAATAAGGGTAATCGTATGAGAACTTTGCTCCCGAACAAATGATACCAATTCTGTCCGTCCTCCCAAGTTCCTAACTCGCAATAATACTTTTCTCAATCGATCGATCGGATTCGTAGTTTCGCAAGCATCGATCTCGGCTCATTGGGCATTGAGTGTTTTCTGTTTACAAAATTAATCGCATGCATTGCTTCCAATGCCATTCGAATTCCGTAAAAATGTCTGATTGGTGCAATGCGCGTCGTTGAAATATCACGGTGAACCCTCAATGCGAAAGAAAGTGAAATGACATTTAGCAAGCCAGGAGGTGTGTTTGTGTTTGTGAAAATCACGTACTTATCACCGGTCATCAGTGCACAATACAATGATCAAAAGGCAATTTGTGTATGAATTTATATTTCAAATGGTAAGCACAATTGCACAACAAGGTAATGTTAATGTGAATGGTGCATAAATTGATTGAAATGTTGATCACCAATTCAACCAGCAAGACTGAAACTATCTTGTAGGTCGGGAGACGGAAGTTTGATTTGAGATTGTGCAGGAGAACGATGGTACGAACTTCCAAAATTTGCTTGCACGCTGTACATACTTGTGCCAACTTTGAGTTGATTTATCTTTTGATTCATCCAAGCTATTCAAATTGATCGGGACAGTGATCGAGGTACCCATATCCTTCACTGAAACAGTCTAATTTCACTGAAATTCGTCCTCTTCGTTTCAGCTCTGACGCTTTAAAAGCTCCTGCAGTCTGTACTTCTGAGACTGGCTTGCAATTTGTTCTGTATGTACCAGTACGTCCGCTTGGCCGTTGGAGCTGTGTGAACTGAAAAGAAGATAGTCAAGCACAATCTAAATCCGGAGTGGAACCAAGTTTTTGCTGTCGGGAGGGACAAGAATCAAGGCAGGACTTTGGAATTGATTGTTTGGAATGCGGTGAGCTCCCGTTGGTTGTATACTCCCTCTTGATTTGCTTGTCGATGGCTTTACTCTGTTTCAATGTGGATACATAATATGCCAGTGTTCGCATTTTTGGCTGAAATTTTCATTCTCGCACAAGAAACATTTCCAAACTACAAAACATATGAGTACCAACGAGTTCAAATTCAAATTCGATATACACTCTGAAAAACCTCAACCCTTGAGAGCCAACTGAGAGTATCATACACTAAATAAGAACTTGACAAGGGCACCAAAAAGAACAATCGGCGGCGCAGCTCAAACCCCAAACCTTAAGCGCTCCCTCAAACGGACGAGGTCCGTCTCCGTCGCGGTGCAGCTCTGTCGATCAAGGCGCGATGGAACAGTGCGGGTCGGGCTCCATCGGAGGTGGGCCGGCCAAACTGCTGGATCGAAGCGTGGGCCCGTGGTCGAGCCCGCTCCCCACGTTGCTTGGGCCCACCTTCGAATGGAGGATTTAGCGTCTTGCGAATCTCTTCACGGGGATTCTCTTGGAGGGGACTTGGGGCACCACCTTTGGCAGGATCTACAAAAGGAGGAAATCGTTGCCAATTAGAAACATATCACGTATTCATAAAAAAAATTGCTTAGATGGACAACCCTGCTTCACACTCTCACGGTTATAGTCATATTTGTTTCTCGATGAGAATCATAGCTCATAACCCTTCAATAAGCTCATTCCAAGCCCTTTCATCAACCAAAAACTAGAACGTTTTGACCAAAGCAACACCTTGGCATTTTGATATGTTCTAATAATGCTCTTCAGCTAGCTTCCCAACTCTCACGCATTATGAAGTCCAAGATGGTGATATTCAAGGTGACCAATGTTCAAAACACTAGGATTGTTAGTGAAAGTTCTCAGGTAATGCAATTTTGGAAGACAGGTTCAGGAAATATAGTACATACCAAGTCCTCAGGTGACAAAGTAGGTCCTATAGTCTGCAACTCTCTTCCAAAATTGAATTATCAAGCATGATTCAAAGAAGTCACGCATCTTGTGCCTCCAAGAATCCCTTTCTAATTGTGCATATTTAGGACTCCCATACTCCCTGAAATCCAGGACTGGAGAGTGCGAAAGTAGTGGAATTTTGCCCATTCAACGAAACTGACATTGAAGGCTACCAAAAAACTAGAACACAAGTGAAAAGCTCCGAAGTCTTTCCAAGAAAATTTATGGAAAAACATTTCAAGGAGTTCAGTTTCCCTCCGAAATGCGATCAACTCGTAAATGGGTTGCTTGAAATGGACCCTCGATCTTAGTAGAGGTGGTGGAAGAGCAATTGGAAGCAATCCATACCTTCTTTGGAAGTAAAAAAAGCCATGAAAGGTACTTCTCAATCTCCTTTGGAAGCTCTCAGCCTCTCTCGGAAACTCTTTCAGAACGAAGTCTTTGGAAATCTCAATTGCGGAAAGTCGTTGAATGGTGTCTGAAGAAAACGACCCCAACTTCTTATTGTTCGGCAGTTTATACAACACATACTCGTAGTAAGTGGCATGGTTGTCCGCTTGGATTGTCATGACCTTCCCCGGCTCCAGCACTGGGTGCTCGTGGAGTATGTTAGAATTCCCCTCCGTCACTTGCACGTTGGAACCCGAATTGTTCCTCAAGGTGGTCTTCCCCATTTTGGCTGTGATTGAACTGCATCCCCACAACTTTTAAGAGCCAAGAATTCGGTAGCATTCTCACATTCTTGAACAGAAGGCAACTCGAGATCCTTTCAAAGGAATCTTCCTAGAGAAGAGTTCAAACTCATATCCTGTTATATTGGTTCAGAGAATAATATAAAGTTGTGGGATAGGCTACAACCTCTTATCCATTAGATACTTTGAATTATCTCCACCACTTTTTGTAGTATCATGCTCAATTAGTTCAGAAAGACATTGTTGTGGCTAAGGATATACAGCACTTGACTATCCCAGGTGGTCATTCAATGTGGCCTGTGATGCAATTGCATCCATACAGTTTCTAATTAGCGAAGAATGCAGCTCATCCTCTAAGAGAAACCTTTGGAGTTCACACTGACATCCTACTTTATAACTTTACAAAGAGATTGTTGGAACTCAGGTTCTAGGCTCTTCTCTGATACACTCTTCTACCCATTCAATTCTTACAGCACCTATTATTCCACTATTCTCTTTGAACATCACTATCGTCAATTTGAGAAACACACCGCCGCTATTTTTGACGCCAAAATGATAAAATTCATCTGCGTTAAGCTCAAGAAACCAAGACGGTAGAGATCTACATTTCAAGCAGGGCACTCTCGAAAGTACGGCAGCCGAGGAATTCCACCAATTTAATGAAATTGACGATCATACTAATAACTTCATGTAAGCTTACACTTGATTTACTAAAAAGGATCGTTTTCCTCGTGATTTAATCACAAGCGGAACTACAATCAGATTACTAGTATAACGGAAAATAGGAGTTTCCAAAAACATTGGGGACTGGGGGTTTTTAGTAAACTGAAATTTCAACCCTCGTTTCAACAAGCACTGAGGATTCAGTAAATCAGGTTGCTGAACTTTCATATATCGTGAAAAATTCTCAATCAATTCACATGAGGATGGGTCTCATGTGTACTCACCAGTAAACACGGGGACAATCAATCTGCTCAGAGATCTGAATCACTGGGCAGGACGGGAACCTGGTTTACACAAAATGCTCCAAAACGAAATAGGAAATAACAGTCCAAAGGCAACTAAGGTTAACAAGACGACCACAAAGTTAAGGCGTCCCTTTGTCGACGACTTCTTCTGTTGGTTAGAGTTGCGCTTTATCTCCCGGTTCAACTGGGAAAAATCAATTCCCTCGGGTCCTGGTTCTCGAAGCAAATTTCCCACTTTCACTGCAGTCTGTTTGCATACAAAGGCGAATCAAAATCAAAATCACCTGAACCCTCCCACACCTGCAAATTAATTCCTGGGATTGAAATCTCTAGATTCCAAAGACGCCTGTAAACATATGAAACACACAGTAAAGTAGAGGTGCTGCTTGCTAGAACCAATTCCAGGGGGAAAAAAACATCCTTTCAGAGCCAGTGAGTTTCCAAGCCTTGCATGGTGAGGTAAGTAAGCCACAATATAATCACAGACCTTGACAGCTCGGTTCTCTGAATCTATGGTCGTCTGCAATTCTTGAATTTGATTCCACTTCTGTATAATTCCAAAAGTGCTGACCACGGAGGCCAGCACCGATAAGGCAATGGGGCTCCACTTGTTGTGACAAAACAAAAAGCTCGACTGCGACACGGCTGTGAGCACCACCCCTTGGAACACGCTGACGAATCCGACCACCTGGTACACCTCGTTCTTCAAACTGGCCACCTGGTTCTTGCTGTGCTCCACCCGACGGGTAAACAACTCCGCCTTGCGCGTCCACTCCGCCAGCGTCGCGCTGAAAATGGGATTCTTCTCAATGTCCAACAGTTTCTTGGTCTCCTGGAAGCACTCCGGCAATTTCGGATACCCTCTACGACCGTCCACGAATTCGATTTCTCTTTCCGCTGTAACTTCCCCTTCCTCCTTTTCTTTTTTTTGAAACACATGCACTTAACTTCCCCTTCCTTCAGCTGGTGGGCTTCAATCTCGTGCGGATCCTCAACTTCAATACGATATTCGTACGCTTTCCGAAGCTCTTTCTCTTCCAAAAGCTTCAACAGGCGCTGCACCTCCACGCGTCGCTCGGTTATCTCGGGCAGAAGCTCCTTCCACAGCGCCGGCTTCTCCGTGTCCCGTGTCCGGCTAGCAATCGGAATCTCCTCAACCCCTTCTCCAGGACCGTCCTTCCCGTTCGAAGCAGAAGAAGAAGAAGAAGAAGCCCCGTCCTCCCGTCGTGATGACCTCAACTCCTCCTGGATGACCTGGCAATGGTCAACAAGCTCCACAAGCTCCTGCGACAGCGCTCGCCGCTCCTCCTGGTACCGTTTGCCGAGCTCCAGCAGTGCCTCTTGCAATCGCACATCCCTCAGCCCCTTGCGCTCCTCCTGGTGCCGAAGATCGAGCTTCCGCAGTTCCTCTTGCAATCGCTTCTCCCTCAGCCGCTTGCGCTCTTCCGCTCGTGGGTCTTGGCTTTCCATATTACTCTCTGGTTTTCGGGAGGCAGGAGGAATGTTCGACGTTGGCGTGATCGAATCGTGGATGCGAAGTTTACAAAGTTAAGCGTCGCCGGCTTTCGAGGAACCCGGATTTTATGATAGCTGTCGAGATGGCGTGCAAAGTCCGTCGATCAAGGGACTGGGTGGCCGCGCTGCCCACCTGGACCAAATCCGTGCTGGAAGGTCGAATTCCCTTTTCTCCTGGTCCCACCGACTGTGCTCTGAACAGTCCGTCCTTTTGTTTTACACAACATTCTTTACACAGGCAAGTGATGTGGAAATTTTGACACCAAATCAGTAACTGTTGAAGAATTGGTCAAAGCCCAGACAAGGGAAGTAAGGTGGGTACACCCAAAAGCGCCTTGTTCCTAAAAGCGCCATCTACAGTGCACATACATTTCCTAAATCAGTCATGTTCATAGACAGTAGATGGCGCTTCCAAAAACAGACTTTGACTATTAATAACTTTTGCATATGGTATCCAAATCCTACGTTCTTTGGTGTGTTGGAACATGCTTTCACTTGCCAACAAGACTACATAAAAATTTGAACTAATTAATAGCAGGAGCTAGACGCAGTATGAATAAGTGGCACTTTTGGGTGTACCTACCTTATTGTAGGAAAGAATTGATGAATTATTAGTTCAATGTCAAGCAATCAATAATGTTGAAATTTGTTAACATGATGGAGGTACAATGGAAACACCCAAAACCGTTCAAGTAAGGAATTCAGCATAGTTGGAGGCAGTGTTTTCTAAAAATGATATTTTTTAGTATTAGTAAGTGAAAATCATGAATATTAAAAAAAAAATAGATTTTTCGTATACACTATGTAATTTCTACAAATTTTCAAAGTGTAGGCTCCCTAGACCTATGGAACCGTCCTGTAGGTGCCCCCAACATTGAACCCTGCAAAAATCAACACTCAACCAACCAGATTTTTCTATGTGTCTTTCAATTGTGTTAGCAAATTACAATCACACATGTGGTGAACACATTAAGGGAACTCTACTAATGCATTTGGGTGAATCTACAGTTCACTGTAGGGAACAGGTGTGGGAGTGGGTGTTTTGCCCTTAGATAAACTAAATTCTAGTTTGGATTCTTTGATTGCAAATATGAATTTAAAATTTGCAAAAAATAAAAAATTCATGTATTTTTCCACGAGGTAAATCCACCTCGGTGGGCCTACCTTGAAAGCAGGGTTTTTTTTCTGGCGATCTATCGCCAGATTTGAAATTTGATTCGCCAATGTCTGTGGCCCCTGCCAAATATTGCCCTCTGCTGGGAAGGCACGCAAGGCTGTTTCCTGTTCATCTACAGTGCAAAAAAAACCAGCTTGAAAGGTAGGATTTAACATCCTGCAATGTTAAGGCAGACATGATAGTAAGTGTACTGTCCATCAAGCATGGATTATTTCTAACAAGCTAGAAACTCAGAAAGTTATCTGAAGTGTGAGCAAGGCGGCCGGCTTCAGGTTGGACTGCATTATTTTTTTTCTCTTTATTAATTTTTTGAAACTGAAATTAGTGAACTGAAGCCTGAAGCGTTGAGGCAAGTACCTTAGGGCCGGGGTGAACTGACCCCCACCCGGACACTTGGGAAAACACTGAAATTTTTACTTTCTACACATGATAAGAATTGCAAATTTTGAATACATATTTGCAATCAGAGGCCCCAAATTAGCTGAGTAGGGTATACAAGGTAAGTTAGTCAAGCATAGAATAGGGAGCTTTTTGTTTTACTTGTACCCTTGGAATTAAGGAAAGAGGTCCATAAATTGACCATCTAAGGGCTGGAATAGAATTTTGCGAAGTTCAAACATCTTGAAAGAGAGTATGAATAGGCATCTAACCTGAGTTGTTTCAAATTTTTTGGAGCTATGTGGAATTAGTTATGAATTTTTGAAGTCAATATGGCATAGGGCTCCAAAACTACCAACCCCCTCAAATGCTCACTATTTGTACATTATTGTGAAGATAAAATAGTATCATGTACCAGAAATATACATTTCAAAAGGTGAGTGACTTTGGAGCCTCAGTGGTTTTCAAGTCTCCTCCCTTACTTGGTGTGGCCAAGTGAGGGGACTAATTTACCAAGTACGTTGAGGCAAATAGACAAATCAATAGGTGATTGTGTTTTGGCTTATAAACAACACTCATGTCTTAGGAAAAAGTCTAAGATTTGTGGTTTTAATTGATTATACGAAATAGTTCAATTAAATTGCACAAAACTAATTTGTCAACATTTGACACTATGTAATCTTTTCATTAGTTGTACATGAATGCACTACATTTGAATTAGGTATTGTTGTAATTGGGACTCATGAACCTCCATATGTAGAAATTAATTTTTCTTTTAATATTTGTTGACTTAGATAGCTTGTTGAATAACTTTCTTGGGGTAAGTCAACCTAATTGTAGAGGCAATCTAATTTTACTATTTTATGTAGCTACAAGCTAGTGTAGTAAAGAAAGAGGTTCATGACAAGAGCCCATGGAGAAACACAAACTAAAATTTAAAAAAATGTGGACCTTCTAAAAAAAATTTCAATCCTCTTTTCTAGACAAAAGAAAATAAATAAGCCCCTACTTCAAGTTGTTTCATATGTTTTGAAACTTCCTACAATTAGTTATGACTTGGTTGAAGTTGATATGGCAAAGGCTAGAAGCTCTAGATTGCGGACCTCATCAAATCTACAAGATTTGAGCATTGTTGATGTAGTGAGAAAATGACAAGTGCGTATGTTGTACATTTGACAATGTGGGCAATTTTTGAGCCTCAATGCTCAAAGAACGTTGGAGTCAATCAATTTTAGGGCTTATTCAATTGTTATGATAAAATGTGGCTTCCTTTCCAATCTTGACTCTTGAGGAAGCGAGAAGAAAATTGTTAGGAAAACAATTCATTAAACCCCTTCGGCCCTTCAAATGACAAAATGGATTTCCAACACATTTCTATGACTTCAATTATTAATGAAACTTTTTGAAACTTTCTCATAAGATATAATAACTATTTAGCTACATTGAAATATGCTTTTTGTTGCATCAGTGTCTAAAAGAGCAAGAATTATACCATAATAAGCCCTAATTTCCATTTTGTCAGTAGGGAAATAAATCTACAAAAACTTTAAATTAAATTAGTTTTTTTTCAAAATTATAGTTTGGCCTACATATGAAGCTTTGGTTCATTGCATTTGGATTAGTGATGTGAAAGTTAGGAACAATTTTGTTTACGAGGCAATCTAATCAACTTCTCAAAATAAAACCCTTATAAGATTAATTTTCTAATGCAATTTTTACATACTTTGAAAAAATTTGTTTGGCAATCTTAGATTGTCATAGCTAGAGCATTGTCATAGTTGGAATTTGTGTGTTTGAAACCCATCTTATAGAACCTACTACCAATCAAACATCACTAACAACAAATTCAATAAGAAAAAATCATCTACAATTTCTTGGTTGTTAATAGACTATTAGTGAGGTTCACCTTCCAAATGTTCTACATATGTTATGTTGGAAAGCTACTTGGTGGCCTACTATTCCTTTCGGGTGAAAAATATTGTAAAAACATAAATTTCCTAGGTTTGTCTTTCCTACAACAATACTAATTCAACGAGGGTCACTTACCATATACTTGAGACCAAGTAAAAGAAAAATCAAAATTATTTTTTGTACTTTCAATGTTTGGTAGAGAATAGGGGTATTAACCCCTAAACAACTAAGGCCTTTTTTGGGCCCAAAACACTGAAAATTATCATTTCTATTGCAAAGAGTGAAATGAATTGAACTTGTTATCTTTGGACATCTTATTGTAGGATATTCACTACAAGAAAAAGGGGTGTTTTTAGTGAGTTTTTCAATATAGTCCTAGACATAAGATTATAAGGAATGATCTTTGAAGCAATTTTTAGCAAAAACTTACTAAAATACCACATGGATTGCAAGGTATCTATGTTTAAAATTAAGAAAATAATTTTTTAGTACATTGTTAGACTAGATTTTTTGACTTTGAACCTTCTTAATTTTAATTTTTTGCACTACTGATTTTTGAGCTTTAAATCTTTCTAGTGGAGAATTTGATTGAGGGTCAAGGAAAAAATTTGGATTCAAAAGAACTTAATTTCATTCTTAAGGAAATTGTTAAGTACAAGTAGATATGAGATAGAAAGAAAATCTAGATTATTTAAACTCCTAAGAAGGAACAAAAATGTATTAATTCCAATGGTGAGATTGCATTAGATGTTTTTTCTGCTAGTAACAAGACTGCGAGTTCCCGACTGTGGGAATGCTGGGGAACGCTGCCACGTCTGCGATCTGACGTGGCTGAGAGAATGCCACGTCAGATTCTAATAATAAAATAATAATTTTATTTTTCAAAATAAATTATTTTTTTAATTAAAAATTTATTATTTTATTATTTTATTATTTTTTATTCTGACTGTTCCCAGCATTGGGAACAGGCCTGAAACTTTCTTCTAATCTTTGAAAAAACATCTAATGTTCGACTACAAAGGAATGGGGTCTTCTAAGTAGTGTCCTAGACATCATGTCTCTCAAGTAATGTCTTTTAATGTGTCTTTTAAGTAAAATTTTATTGAAGAGACTCTCTTTTCAAGATAATTTTACTTATTGATGACCATCTCTACGTCTGAGAAAAACAACATCAGTGATCACATAAGGTGGGTACACCCAAAAGCACCCTGTTCCTAAAAGCGCCATCTACAGTGCACATACATTTCCGAAATCAGTCATGTTCACAGACTGTAGATGGCGCTTTCAAAAACAGACCTTGACTGTTAATAACTTTTGCACACGGTATCCAAATCCTGTGTTCTTTGGTGCGTTGGAACATGCTTTCACTTGCCAACAAGACTACATAAAAATTTGAACTAATTAATAGCAGGAACTAGGCTCAGTATGAATAAGTGGCGCTTTTGGGTGTACCTACCTTATAGCTTCACTCCATCAACTGAGGGAATTCTTAACCCCTAAAGGACCAAACTGCGTTTTTTGGCAACATAGCGATTTTGGGCAGTTTACTATGAATGGAGTTTTTATCCTTTTTCTTTGAAATTTTCACACAACATGCGCCCAAGGAGTTGCTTTGAGGTCCAACAAGTTTCATAACATTTGACTACATAGTCAAAAAGTTATTACATGATATATGATTTCCTTTGATCTCTGGGCAGCCTGGGTAGATAAAAAAACTTCTTTAAAAATAATTTTTTGAAAAAATGAAAAATTGAAATATTTTATTTAGAATTTTGTGTATGCAAGAATCTTTGAATCATTCCATTTGGATTAGTGAGTCAAAAGTTATGAGGAGGTTTAGTTTGAGGTAGTTTGTGGCTAGTTACAAAATTCCTACACTACAAAAAAAGTTTGAAATCCTTTATTTAATTCAATTTTTAATATTTTTGGATAAAAATATTTGCAATAGGTGAAGATTGTTTATTACAACATTTTAACCATTGGGATCAAAAAATTTCAATTCCATAAATAAATTGTGTACAATTTAGTGTTTTGGCTCATTTTCTACTTCTTTGTACTTGTTATTTTTTTCCTCTATGTTTTACAAATCCAAATGATTTGAATTTCTTTTTGCATATAGCCAACTTTCCTTTAAGAATGAATCCAGAGAGTAACCACCAATTTGAACTTTTTTTCATACAAATGTAACCTTGTGAAGTGCAGCTGCCCGGATTTCCGCAGTGGTAAAAAAATGATTTTTGTCACTTCAAACACTAATATCTTGCAATCTACACAGCGGAAATTGCTGAAATTTTTTCCATGTCTTTTTAAAATTATTCTCTAAAAGATCCTACGGTTACTTTTGTCCAAAAATGTTTTTTTCTTAAAATTTGATAATTGTCTAAAAAATGACAATTTTGAAGCGGTTTTGGTGAAAACATAGTCAAAAACCTTTAGGGGTTAAAATCATGCTCAGATTCACAGATTCTCTGATTTCCCAGTACGATTTGGAGAGAAACATTTTCACAATTGAAAGCAAGAAAAATGTTCTGTGTCTGGATTTGGAAAATTCTTTCCAATTTCATTTCCAAGCATAGTAAAAAAGGGTAATGCTCTTAGGAAGCAAAACATTGGCTGAACTGAAATTGACACCAACTGAAGGCTCACCAAAAAATTGAATGACTATATACCTTGAGTAGGCAGTAACTGCCAGTACTAACTGTTAGTACAATGAATAAACCACATCTGCATGCGCACTGGGAAACCAAAGAAGAAAACTTTGCAGCACTTGGCAGATTTTGGCGATGCTTGCTGACAAGGTTCTTCTCCAACAAAGATGCACTCCAGCAAAGAAAAAAAATATTTACAATTTAACCCATAAAGGTCTAAGGCCATTTCTTTTTGTCAAAAATCACTCAAAATTGCCATTTTTGTTGTGTTCATTCAAAAAAATAAAAAAAAATGTTTTAATAAAATTTTACCATAGGATCTTCTACTTTGTTTTTTTGAAATCATGTGGTAAAAATTTCATGAAGTTTGACCCTACAGATTGGAAGATATGAGCATTCAAAGTTTTAAAAACATAGTCTTTTTAAACACTATCTTGCAATTTGAGATGACTTTGATTGCCATTTGTTGAATTTTTTTGCACTATAGACTTTCAATAAAAAAATTTATGTATTGAAGAATTGAGTTGAAAGTTTAGGAATTTTTTTAAAAAAAAGCGTGATTTTCATTCCTTAAAAACTTATTAAGTAGAAGTAAGTTCAAGATTGAAAGAAAAATTAAATCATTAATAGCTCTAAGATGGAATTGAAACACAATAATCCCAATTGTGAGATTGTTCTAGCAAGCAAATTTAACCTTGTCAAGATTTTTTTTTGAAAAAAATGTGAAAATTGCATTTAGAAATGAAACCTATTAGTTATTTTTTCAAGAAGATGCTCAAACTGCCCAAAACACAAGATTGTTTATAACTTTCACATAACTAATCCAAATGGAATGAATTAAAGCTTCACACGTAGACAAAAATATGATTTATAAGACAAAAATTTAATTTAATTTAATTAAAAAAATTTGTGAATATATATTTTTGCCTGCTAAGTTAAAATTTGGGCTTTTGAGGTATAACTTTTGCTCATAGGTACCAATTGAAATAAAAAATTATATTCCCACAAAGCTAATTAATTTTCCTATATTATGAGAAAGTTTCAAAAAGTTTCACTAAAAATTAAGGTCATCATAACCTGCCTGAACTCCAAATTGTCCCCGGAGGAAACAATGGGCTTTTAGAGGTTAAGAAACAGATATCTTCATTCTGCTAATTTTTGTCAAAGAATTAACGATAGTCCGCCATAACAAAACATGAAATACTCAACAAAAGCTCCTTAATTTGACACAACTCCCACAAGTGAGGTGCAACTTCATGCTTCCAGTTGCAATTCAAAGCCTGCCATTCAATTTGCAATTCAATGCGCCACTCTCAAAAACTTTGCTGTGAAACCAACAGTCCGGTTGCAATTGATTTTTCGTCATTCTTGGCAGTAATCTGTGGTGAGAACACCCAAAACTGTCACATGGAAGAGTATAGAGCATGTGCACCCATTCACAGGATATATAGGAGGAGGCTCTTGAATGGAGCGGGTTCTAAAATGGTGCCCTATCTTAAATGTACAGTGCTCATACATGTTGCATTTTCATAGCCTTCAGCAGTGTACTGACAGTGTACATTTTAGCTAGGGCACCATTTTAGAGCCTTATGCCCTTTCCACTTCAGAATTTGATAACTAATTCTAGAGAGCTCCAAAAAATATGAAATGACTTGGATTAGATGCCTATTCAAGCTGTCTTTCAAGGAAAATTCTCTGGAAAATATTTCAAGATGTTTGACCTGCCCAAAATTCTGTTCCAACCCTTAGATGGTCAGTTTATGGACCTCCTCCCCTAGGGATGGGGAAATGGGTTTTCTCGAACCCTCCATGTCTCAAGCTTCTCCTAGCCGGGGAGACACCCTAGCCATTCCCACCCTGACAACCTGGGCAAAGAGTGGAATAACAAGCCGTTGCTTTAATTGTTGGTTGTTAGTGTTGTTGGATTTTGGGAACTAGGGGAAAAAAACTATATTGAGATAAACTCAAAACAAGTTGTGAACTTTAATTTGCTTGAGAATTGAAGATCCAAAATATGCCCTTCTAGGTCTACATCCACTTTTGAGTTTACATCCAAACATTGGAAAACTATTTGTTCTAAGAATTTTAAATATTGAGTTAAAAAAATGAATCCAACAAGTAATTTCTTAAAAACAATCATATTGTAATTTGCTCCAAAACAAGATGCTCCATAACCTACATCACTAATCCAAATGGAATAAATGAAAGCTATGTAGACCAAAAAAACAATCTACAAGATACTAATAAATTAATCATTCAAATACATTAGAAGAAATTTGAGGGCATTAGGAGACTACGGGTTCCCGAACTGCGGGAACGCAGTTTCTGCCCTGTGAACTCGAATCCTACGTGGTTGGGACACTACCACGTAATAATTCATTTATTTTTTCAAAATTTTTTGACTTATTTTCATATTTCAGGACCCAATTTTTTATTTATTTTTTCGATAAAAGTTGGCCCAATAGGGGTCTGCAACATTGGGAGCCGTTTTGGGAACAGACCCGAAACGGCCCTGTAATGCCCTCAGATTTCATCTAATGCTAAAAGTTGTAAAACTTGAATTCAAAATAAAAAGTTAAACATAGAAAGTATGTTTGAGGTGTGTTTGAGGTAGACTTCAAATACACCTCAAGCACACTTTTACTTTTTACATCCATGCATCTTTGAGACCTAAAAACACTTTTCAATCACATTCATATGTTTTTCATATAAATTTGACAATTTGATCTATATTTTGAATAGAAATGAGAAATTTCTAATGAAAAAAGATTACTTTTACCCGGTAGAAATGAAGAATTTATTTTGGAATGATGCAACTTGGCCTGACAATGTGTGAGCCCCGTCATTGTCACTCAGGCCTCAGATTTTTCTTTTTTTTCGCTTATTGCTCGTATTTAGGGTAATTATGGTTAAAATCAACTAAAAAGAGTGCTCACAGTAGGATTGATACAATTCTTGCCAATGATGGAGAATTGGGTCTAAATATTTTAGAGAACCTTAAAAGACTCCTTAGACCCAATTTCTACAACTTATCGGGAGGTTAGACATGATATTAAGCATTTCACAGGAAATGGCACTAGCACCACGGGAGTCCAACAGTCTCCTACGGGCGTCACGGCGAAGCCAATTGGTGAAGATTCCCTTGTGTGGGAATGATTCCTCCCCGGAGGAATTAAGCCAACTAGTGGAGATTCCCTTGTACGGGAATGATTCCTCCCCGGAGGAATTATTTCCGCCACAGTGCAATTTCTGCCTTGATTAGACAGTGTGGGTTTTTAGCGAAACTTTGCACTTGTCATTGGGGGGCTTCCTAGAAGATCCCCTAAAAGTTTCGTAATTTTCTGGACTACGGAAATGACTCCATGGGAAGTCAACCGCTTTTACCGGCAATTGGAAATTCATGGAAAATTCCACGGTGATGGTAAAATCCCACTAAAAATTAGGATAGTATGTTTTAGCCTAAATAAGCGTCCCGCCAAATTTCAAGACATTCCGATAGCGACAAGCACCAGAACCAGCGGCGGCAACAACTTTCTAGGTTTTTACCAAAACTCTTGCGAGTTGACCAGCGCACGGGGAGCATACGGAGTCCGATTCAGGTCAACTTAGACTCTTTTCCAACATTCTTGGACCTTCCCGACAACTTAGGCTAGTCAAAACCTTTGGGAAAAATCAATTCCAAAAGATAGATTTTCCACCCTTTTTACTGATTCGTGAATGTTAGCTTTGGAGCGCATTTGGGCTCCGAGAGTAAGGGGTAGAGGTTCTTTCAAACTAATTTGGGTCCTCTGGAGCTAATGGCGCTGTCCGTTTGGCGATCGGACCATTTCTCCAAAAGTTAGGATAGCTACAGCAGTAGGGTAGATTTTTAGATCGTTAATTTGGTTTTTTCGTGGTTAGTTTTATTAGTAACTTGAGGGGGGAGGAGGCCTTGGAAATGTATAAAAGGCCTCCCCTTCCCCTCATTTCACACCCCTTTCTTTCATTTCTCATTTCGTTGGGCCGCCACGAAGCCCTTATTCTAAGTTTTTGGCCGTAGCGCCAAACCTATGCTCAATTTTGTAGAGACATTGTTCTCCTTGTCTCCCCTCTCTTTTCTCTTGTTTTTTGGAGTGTTTTCCAAGGATGTTGGGGTCCCTTGGAACCTCTTGCTTATTTGTTTGGAAATTATTGATACCATCATCGGGTGAGTTAAGTCTTTGGACAAGGGATTCACAGCCTGGATAGGCTTATCGAGGATCCCCCTTGGCTTAAACGTCGGTTTTAGGTACTCTTTAGGAATTTGGAAAGGTCCCAACCTTCCTTAGTCTTTGTGTGAACCAACCTCTGGCAAAATTTGCCTAGAAATTGGGCCATTTACTCCGAGACGGCGAAGCTTTGAACCCACTTACAATTTTCTAGTATTTATTGTAGTGAAGAAGATAGCAAAGAAAGTAGTTAGAAATCCAATTTGAGTTTTAAGTTGGAAGGGTCCCCTGAGGGACCCAGATTTGATGTGGCTTCCACTGCCTTATCATATGTTTAGAAGTTAAAAATCAGTTTACACCACTAGCTAGGGCCCCAACCGGAGCTTCGAAGCCCAGCCAGAGCTACAGTCGGCCAGGGAGCCAGTACCGTCCCGGCCCACCAGCCCTCAGAGCCCACTGGCCCTTGAGCCCACCGGCCGCCAAGCCAGGCCGACACAGCTGCCAGCCTTGTGGCCAGCACTGACAGCCTTAACGGCAGGTTAACCACCATTAGTACGGGTTGATTAGGCCCAGTTTCGGCCATGCATGGTCTCATCTGAACATACCTCATAGACTGAGGAAACCAACTGGGGTGATACCCAGAGGGTCCCAATTCTGGGTTTTTTCTTGGAAATCTTACTATCTGGTGGGATTTTTGAAAGGAGAACTGTCCCTAGAATTGACAATTGAGTGAAATTTAGTTGGAGATTAAAAATCTAGTTAGAGTAAGCCAGGGAGAGTGAGAGAAAAGAAGAGCTCCGGTGAGGCCAGACAGTCCAAAAATTCCAATTTGCTGAAGTTGAGAGAAAGCCAGACAAGCCAGGAAGGCCAGAGCAATTGAGAGAAGGGTGAGGGAGGTCTGATCAGGTCAAACTAAGTTGACCAGCCACCCCAACAAGCCAGTTTGAGGCCAGACCATTCAAAACTCTAATTTTCTGAAGTTGAGAGAAGCCAGACAAGCCAGGAGGCTAGAGCAACCGAGAGAAGGGTGAGGAGAGGGCTGATCAGGTCAAACTGAGTTGACCAAGCCAACCCCAACAAGCCAGATTGAACGAGAGCCTTCCCCATCATCAGGGAGGCTACTGGCTGCTCAAAAAGTCAATACAGAGGGAGTGCTGGCTCACCAGGGTCCCAAAACACAAGTCCAGCTGAGAAAACACAATCTGTTGAGGTCCAGCACAAGCCACCTTCCGAAATTCTCCCACAAAATTGCAAGAACAAGCTCCAAGATCAAGCGCGCAAGTGTGAGTGAAGAAGTGGGAGTGAGGTTTAAGCATTAGCAATTAGGGAGGAAGAAGAAGGAAGTTGGGTGGTGCAGAAAACCAAATAGAATAAGTTGACTTTTTAACCATGGATGTTTTAGATTAGAGACGAATAGAGAAAAAAACAAATAGAAGAATAGTTTGACTTTGAGAAGTTAGAGGTGTTGCCAATTTGGAGAAAAGTTGGAAAACCTTAGTTGTAATAGAATTGACTTTCAAAACCATTTAGGGGCTAACTTCAAGAATTAGATTTTATTAGGATATTTTAGAAGTTGACTTTGGGAACTATTTAAAAGAAAAAAGAAGAAGCTCGAAGGATAAAGAAAAATACAAAACAAAGATAAGGAGAGGAGGAAGGTTTTGAAGGGAAATACCCCATTCAACTATATCCGAACAAAAAAGCACCAAGATGGAGGTGGAACAAGCGCCAATGGGAGGATTTATCGAATCACAGGAGGACCTTGAACACGCCATGATGGAGGTTAGTCTTTGAAACTCTCTTGTTCCCATTTTTCCATAATTTCCTTTTGGTTATAAAATTTAGCTGTTAGTTAGAAGTAATCGACCCTAGAATTACCCAAAAGATAAGAAATTAGACAAAGTTAGAATCAATAGTAATTTTAGACTTTTTAGACTTAGGCAGTAAAAATAGGAAGTTGAAGCCACAATTAATCTCGAGGAAAAGTAATTGACCGGGAAATTTTGGTGAACCAGATAACGGTCAAAATTTGCTTACAATTACTTTATCCAAGGAATACATGGTGGAGATTAACTTTAGTAACTAGGAAGGATAAAAGGATAAATCCAAAAGAATTAAACCCTTTAGATAAAAAGGAGTTCAACAAGGTAAAAGTTGGATGAACCGGTCAACGGTCCAAATTTACCGTGGAAATTCACAATTATCCCAAGTCAAAGATTGAGGTTTTACTGTGGAAAGATAAAATTATTCCTATTAAGGTAAAACTCAAATTAACTATTTAGGTATCCAAAGTTAAAGTGGTAAAAGAATAGTTACAGCAGTAAGCTAATTAGACTAAAAAATAATTAAAGAACAAGTTAGAATCCTCTAGAGATATCATTAGAACATAAAAAACCCGAGAATACTTAGACTCTATCAACAAGCGATACGCTGAAAAAGAGTGAACCCTTAGCTAGAACCTTTGATTATTTGGAAAGGTCAATTAGGATTGACCAAGACAAGTGAAACCCTAGATTCCCACCAATACTACAAAGTAGAAACTGACTGAAAGACTTATTTCAAGTTCGAAAACCTTAGAATGAGAGTTATTCCCGTCTGGCAAGCGCATGAGGGGTGATTAGGAGTAGGAAGTTAGGAAGATCCATTGCTTGGAAGGCGTAATTGGATTGCATGTAGGTTAGACACCCATTAGGAATCACTCACAGAATAGTAGAACCTGGTTGTGTACACTTTATTCCAAGGGTGGGAATAAAGCGCCCACACAATGCCACCAAAATATGACATCCAAAAAATCTAATTTTTTATAATATTATATATGACATCCAAAAAATTACCTACAACATCCATAAAATCTTATTAAATAATTAATTTTTATGATTTTCACTTGATAATTCTAAAAAATATTATTTTTAGGAAAATATACCTCCAACTATGCTAAATTCCTTATATTGATGATTTTGGGTGCTCCCACCTTAGCCCCTAAAGAACCAAGCCCTGTTTTCTACCCAAAAATACTAAAAACTGCTAATTCTATAGCAAAGAGTAAAAATAAAAATTAATTCATTTTTTTTCACATCTAACCATAGGATCTTATACCTCACTAGTCTAAGATAGTGTGAAAAAAAATTCAGAATTTTTGACCACATACATTGCAAGATACTTGCATTTAAAGTGGGAAAAACAAGTTTTTCAACACATTACGGGACTGGATTTTTTGACTTTGAACATTTTTAACTTAAAAATTTTGCACTAAAGGGTTTTGAGCTTTAATAATTTCTAGTGAAAAATTGAGTTGAGAATCTAGGAAAAAAAAAGAAATTCAAAAAAACTTAATTTTCATTCTTAAAAAAAAATTTAAATACAAGTAGGTACGAGATAGAAGGAAAATCTAAAATATTAATATCTTTTAGATGGAATTAAAATGCCCTAATCCTAATGGTGAGATTATTCTAGCAAGTAAACTAAACCATGAAAATTTTTTTATTTTGAAAAATTGCAAAAATTGCATCCAAAAATGAATCCTACAAGTTTGTTTTTTTCAAGAAAATGCTCTAATTGCCCGAAAAACAAGAATGTCCATAACTTTCTCATAACAAATCCAAATAAAATGAATCAAAGCTTCCTAGATAGACAAAAATATAATCTATAAGAAAAAAAATTCAAATTTTTTCTTTGCTCCCCGAATTTCCCGCCGTCCCCTGTTTTGAGGTTATTTGGGCATAACTTTTGTTCCCGGTCACCGATTGAAAAAAAAATTATATCCCCACGAAGATATTCAATTTTTCTATCTCTAAAAGAAGTTTCAAAAAATTAGGACAAAATTCAGCCCGTAGGTACCTGCCCAAAATTGCATTTGTTCCCCGAAGGGACAATGGTTCTTTAGAGGTTAGTGCAAGGCAAAACAAATGTTTTCAACAGTGCAATGTTAGAAGTTATGGGGATTGCAAAAACTTTGGTAATTTATCACATTAACTTAAATTACTATTAATTTTGAAAAGAAAAAAATACACAAGTACCATAGACAATCTCTAGATTCTTCTAATTCTAATGAAGATAGTCAAAAAATTACTTTCCCACATACTGCTTCCTACTTTCTTGCACACTACTTTTGGACATATGCCATGAAATTTTAGTCCCAACTCTGAAAAGGAGAAAAAACAAATTGTGTAGGCCAGTCCCTCTTAGGTGTGTTAGGATATATAGTTGTGGGTTGGGTGTTGTTTGGTTTTTATCACCAAGCCACTTGTGGTTGACACCTTGTGCTCTAATTCTTTTGCAATGAAATTGCATTTTTGATGTGCCAAAAAAATGATGGAAGAAATTTTCTTACATTTTGTTTTTAAATGTGGGTCTTAATATGACATTTAACCCCAGAATGACATTGAGGACAAAATGTGTTCTCAAGCATTTTTAGAAGCTAAATAAAACCTATCCAAGTTATTATATTTAGAAGTTTATATTTTTTGAAGAATCCTTTATAAGTCTAATTTTAGCATCAAAAATCCGATTTTGAAAGTGAATGATCATGGTTTGTTAATTCAAGATTTTGTGCAAAGGTGTTCATTGCAATCTTGGCTTTTTGTAGTGTTGAGGGTTCTTGGAAATGAGTCTCAAATACATTAGATCTTGGAGAAAAAATCACATTCAAAATTCATTTACAAAAACTGTAGAGTAGATTTTGAGAAGCCATAAATTGATTGGGGTTTTGCATATTAGGCTGTTAATCTTGTATTTTTTTGGTGACCAAATTTTTAGATTTGACATGTGAAAAGAGGATTGAAAGACTTCAAATCATTTTTACAGTTTTAACACCCCCATGATCAAATATTATAACCTTTCAATCCATTATTGATATTGTTGTTTTTTCTTTTCTAATGTAATCTCTAACATGTCTAGTTTGAATTTGTATGGTTATAATTTAAAAAAAATTGGAACAACTTATCAAAATGTTGGCATTTTATTCAATGTAGAGTAAATTCTTTAAAGCTAAAGAAAACTCAAGGTCATTATGGGGTTAATAATTACACAAGTTTCAAAACATGCAAATCTCTACATTTATGTGGAAGAAGGATTTGAATTTTGTCTGTCTGTTCATTGGCAAGCTTACTAAATGTCTATATGGTAGGTGGCTTGAAAAGAGACCATCTTCTTCAAAGGGTCCAGTAGGGAGCCGTGTAATGAAGAGTCAATGGTTCCAAAATGGATTGCCAATAATGTGAGTGCATAATTAAGACTTGTCATATGTTGCTTCATACTTTGCCAATGGATGGAATTAAAGCCAAAGAGGATCCATTTCAAAGCTAGGGGGGGTTTACTTAATTTTTCTAAATGAGAATTGATTGCCCAATTAACTTCTTCCAAATGTTAAAATACTATAAGATTCGTTTAAGTTTTCATAAGATCGCATTTAGGAACTTCATGTATTACTTTTTTGATGCAACACTACTTATTTGAAGTCAAGCCATATCTTTTTTCAGACCACATGTGCATGGTTTTTGTGAGGCCTACAAGTTAGGAATAGGTACCTACCCCATAATTCTTTAAAAATTTATAAGTAATTCATAAATGATCCAAAAAACATGAAACCACTTGAATTAGATTCCTCTTCAATTCCTCTTCAAGAGAAAAATAAGTGAAAAAGAATTTCAAGCATTTGAAAACCATCAAAAAGGCCAACAGCCCTTAAAGGGTCACTTTTCAATCCAGCTACCTTACAATAGAATGAATTTGTGACTGAGTGCAGGAGATTGGAGTGTCTCAGCTTTTTTCTTTTCTTTATTTTTTACACAAATGAAACAAAATTTCATTCCAAGTTGAAAAATACATACCTGCCAGCCACAATGTCTCAACTTATTGACATCAACTATTTGTGGTAGTGACTGCCACTTTTGAGCTCATTGTCATTGTGACAAACTGTGTCACAATGAGCTCAAAAACTAAAAAAATTTAAAAATTGATGCAACCCCCCTCTCAATCTGATTTAAACATTAAAATTAAAATTTTAAACTTTTTTAACCCCCTCCCAATCTGATATAAGTATTTAATTTTTAATTTTTAAATTGTTTAAACTTGTAAATTTGTCCTCCCCCAACGGCCCCACCCTCTTATAATTCTAAGAGGGTGGGTTGGGAGACAAAGAATATGGGATATGACATTTAGTATCAGTAAATTGTACCCGTATCTGTATTTTGTACCTATATCTTGTGCTAGTATCATGTACCATATGCTATACCCATATTATGTATTAGTATCATGTACATGTATCCTGTATAGTATTATGTACCCGTATTTTGTATCAATATCTTATACTCGTATTTTGTACCCATATTTTATACCGTATGTTGTATTGTATCGATATCTGACAGTTGTTGATTTTTTCAAATCCAATGGATGTTGATTTTTATGATGGGGGAGGGGGTAGGAAAATTGATCAAAAACAGTGACTGCCACTTTTCGTTATATTGTCTCAGCTTATTGACATCAACCACCAGTTCCCATTGATGGTGATTCTAGTTGAGTATAGAATACTAAACAAAATAGCAAAGCAATAAACAACACCAAAGTATACTCAAAGAACTAAGTGTCTTCATAATAAGTTGGTGGTATATACAAAGGGAGAAGGGAGAGAGACAATGAATAGTTCCCTTCTCCCATTGGACAAGAATGATTCCCTAAGCCACGTGTCACTCACCATTATGGTGAGCGTTCACACTACATATCTTAATACTCCTCCTCGCTCAACATAATAATGGTAAAATAAAATTTTAATAAGTACTAATCGATGAAGGCTATAAAATCAAATAAAAACCAGTCACTGTCGCCAAGTCGTGGACTTGGTCGGTTGGTTTCATACGTCGGTGCTCAACCGATCGGTCCGAGGTTCGATACCCGTCAGCCCCGTTGACTGATCCGGAAAACTTGCGGCTTGGCATCGCTAGTGAGGCAGGAATAAACATCCGACCCGCTACCCTACCCCTGAGTTGTGATGTGACAAGATGCAGGACACCCCAAGATGGTAACAAGCTCTAGCATTGAAACCTAAACCGTAGTTCTCACCACGACCCCACCTTTTTCTATTTTGTAAAATTTTATAAATGTTGCCTCGTTAAAACCTTATCTAGGGAAATCTTAATATATTTTAAGGATAAAACTACAGATGAAGGAAAAAGAATACAACTCCTTTATCAATCCAATTTCATAGTAAAACCCACTGGGAAAAATCTATGGAAGGGAATTAAAAAGGGTCAATAAACTTTATAAAGAAAAACTATTGAATTTCTTGTTCTAAACTACTAAGTCGTCGCATTCCAATGCCATGGACAAGTCGACGATGGGTAGTTGATGGAAGAGCCTTGGTAAAAATATCAGCAAGATTATCTGCTGATGCAATTTTCTTAACTTCAAGTATTTTGTCTATAATTAAATCATTAGTAAAGGTGAAATACTTTGGATCAATATGTTTTGTACGATCACCTTTAATAAAACCTGCTTGCATTTGAGTAACACAAACACTATTGTCTTCGTATAAAACAGTTGGAGAATTATCATAAAATAATCCGCAATTCGTTCGAATGAACTTGTCAATCGATCTCAACCAAATACATTCACGAGATGCTTCATGTAAAGCAACAATTTCTGCATGGTTAGATGATGTGGCAGTAATAGTTTGCTTTACAGATTTCCAAGATATTGCAGCTCCATGTCCCAAGAAAACATAGCCTGTTTGAGATTAAGATGTCGCAAGATCAGATCTATATCCTGCATCAGCATATCCAACTAATGTTGGATCAAATGATCGAGTATAGTATAGTCCCAAGTCTTCAGTTCCTTTCAAATAACGAAAAAGGTGTTTGATGTCATTCCAATGTCGAAGTGTAGGCCGAGCACTATGCCTTGCAAGAACACTGACTGCAAATGAAATATCAGGTCTTGAAGACATAGCCAAATATAAAAGTGCTCCGATCGCAGCGAGGTATGGATAATTTTCACTCAGCTTTTCCTCCTCCTCGCAAGGACGGTAAGGGTCTTCACCTTGAGAAGTGCGACTGATCATAGGTGTTGACAGAGGATATGCATCAAACATGTTGAATCTTTTTAAGATTCGGTTGATGTAGGTTGTTTGAGAAAGAAAAATATTATTATCTTTCAAATGATGAACTTGCAAACCAATACAGAAGGTAGTATTGCCAAGTAATTTCATTTCAAACTCTCGAATAAGTAGTTGAGTAGTTGCAGTTAATGCAGATTTGGTACCCACTAGGTTTAAATCATCAACATAAACTGCAATGATGACAAAATCATCTTTGTCTCGTTTAATAAAGAGACATGGAAGTAATGAATTATTAATAAAGCCATTTGCAATAAGAAATTGTTGTAAGCGTTGGTACCACATGCGTCCAGATTGTTTAAGACCATATAGTGCACGTTGTAATTTAACGCCACGATGTTTGCCTGGAATAGTGGTGCTTGGAGTTGTAGATTCAAGGCCAGGGGGGACTTTCATATAAATATTGGTATGAAGTAAGCCATATAAGTAAGCAGTAACGACGTCCATAAGGATCATTTCAAGGATAGTGTGGACTGCCATTCCAAGGAGATAACGAAAAGTAATAGTATCCATAACTGGTGAATACGTGATATCATAATCAATGCCAAACTTTTGTATGTATCCTTGAGCAACAAGACGAATTTTATAGCGAATAATCTCACCTTTGTCATTTCGTTTGCGTACAAAAACCAATTTGTATCTAAGAGATCGTGAATTGAGATTATCCACAATAGGTCCAAAGACTTGTCGTTTTTTCAAAGAAACATACTCCTCCTCAATAGCAGCTTTCCACTTGAGCCAATCAGGGCGACGCATAGCATCTTCAACTGTACGTGGTTTGGGGTCATCTTTTTCGCAAGAAATTTTTTCGACAATCATAGAAATGAATGGTTCATCAATGTCGATGTTTGCTCTATGTCATATATTACCAGTACCACAGTACATCATAGACAATTCTGTGTTTAAATTAGACATAATTTCGTTAGAAGTAGATGGTTAAATAAAATTGGAAGTGGATACTGTAGGTAAAGAAGGAGTAGCATCAATAATAGTCTTGCGTTTGCGTGGTTGTTTGTCTAGTTCACGAGTCCGTTTACTAATAGATTGAGGAGTAGCACCCGGGGAGATCACTCCTTGTAATTTTAAGCATACACCTGAGTTAAGAGGGTATTTAACATAGGGCTATTTACCTTCATTTTAGTAATTAAAATGACCGTATTTTTACAAATAAATTCAATCATTTGGTTTTTATAGTTAGGCTATTTTATATATAAAATTTATATGTCTAATTTTTTCATATCCATTTACAACACACTATAAAAGTAGTGTCTTACATATACACTATTTTTTTAATATATGCACTACTTGTATTGTAGTATAATTTCAATTGATAAATAAAAATGTAAAATGCAACAATAGCTTTAAATATTCTAAATTCTATGTCATGTATTCTAAACAAACTAATATGGTGAATAATAAACATCATAGGAACATTAAATATAGTTATGATATTAAAACTAAGAAAAACACCAATCCTAGCAATATAACATGAACAACATAAGAAATTGACACTCTAAAAATATTGTAGATTAACCCAAGAATATGACCTCTATTGTAATATAGAGACTATATATTTTATTTTTATATATGCAATTACAATGGTTTTGAATTTAGAATCAAAAAATAAAAGAGTGTTTATTAACCGCCTACAGGTTTTTGACTATGTTTTCACCAAAAATGCTCCAAAACTGCCATTTCTAATACAAGTGCAATTTTTTTAAAACACATTTTTGACTCATGTAACCATAGGATCTTGTATTAAGGTGGTTTGTAAACATGGGGAAAAAATTTCAGAAATTTCCACCGTGTAGATTGCAAGATATAAGTAATTGAATTGACAAAAATTGTTCTTTTATCCCTGCGAAAATCCGGGCAGCTGCACTTCACAAGGTCACATTCGTGTGAAAAAAAACTCAAAATCGTGGTTACTCTTTGAATTCATACTTCAATGCAAGTTGGCTACATTCTCAAAAAAATTCAAACCATTTGGAATTGTACAACATATAGGAAAAAATAAGTAAGTAGAAAGAAGTAAAAAATGAGCCAAAATACTAAATTGTGAACATTTTATTCATTGAATTGAAAATTTTCAATCCCAATGGTTAAAATGTTGTAATAAACAATCTACACCTTCAATTTTTATTTTTTTTCAAAAATATGAAAAACTTGAATTAAATGATGAATTTCAAACTTTTTTTGTATTGTAGAGATTCTGTAACTAGCTACAAATTACCCCAAACTCAAAATCTTCATAACTTTTGACTCATTGATCAAAATGGATTGATTCAAATCTTCCCATGTCTATATAAACCTAATGAACCAATTTGAACTTTCACTTTTAAAAAAAAAGTTTTTTTGAAGAAGTTTTTTCAGCTACCCAGGCTGTCTGTCGAGTAAAGAAAACAACATATCCTGCCATAACTTTAAAACCGTGAAGTCAAAAGTCATGAAAATTGTCGGGCCTTAAAGTTACTTCTTGGGTACACATTGTATCAAAATTTCAAAGAAAAAAAACAACTCCATCCGTAGTGAGCTGCCCTAAAAATTTATAATCTCAAAAAACGTTGTTCATGGCTTTAGGGGTTAAACACTAGCAAAAAGAAGATGATTCTAAACATTTACAAGTATATGTTCAAGGAATGGAGGCAAATCTAGAGTTTTTAGTGTCAAAGCATAGAAAAGATTCCATGCAAATGTTGCACACTCTACATCAATTTCTTAATGGGTAGTTTGTGTGAACACAAATCTCCATATTACAACCTCATTGTAAATTTACAGCTCAATTCTTTTGTCTTGGAACACTAGTTTTTACATGCTTTTACACAATTGGTATACTTAGGGAAAGATTTGTATGTATAGGTTAGAGTGTACACCATACACCATATGCCATGCATTATTCCATATATTATTTGATGATAACAACAAATCTCCTAAAAAACATCCTTAGATTTACTAAATTGTGTAAGTTTTATCATTCAATTAAAAAAATTTGTTTACATCTGTACTCATTGTACTACAAACTTTTTATATGAACCCTATTTGTAAAGGCTAATTTATTAATAAAAATTACTACTAAATGATATTTATACATAGCCTAATTTATATATAATAGGATATGTGACATTTCGAGAACCCTATAGTAGTTCTACATATATATAAAATTTATCCCCTTTGAATTAAATAGACCCTATCTTTTAACTCACGTAGTTTTCTAAAAATCGTGAGTAATCTCCCCAGGGAGTAGCAATGGTTGTGGTTTCTGGTACAAAAACTCGAGTAGGAAGGTTTCGAGCCTCATTCAATGGAGTTTTAGTGATCCTTGGAGCATCATTAAAGCCATCAGGTGTTTGGTCAGCAATCTTTTGTAAATGTAAAATTTTGGCAACTTCATTTTCAATCAAAGATGTTCGTGGATCAGGATTTGATATAAACGTTTGAGGTGTTCGAAAAGTAAGACTAGTAGAAGTCTGTTGAATAGATTCTCCTCCTTTTAAAGATGGGAATACATCTTCTTCAAATCGACAATTTGCAAAACGTGCACGAAGTAACGTATCAGTAGAAGGGTTGATGTAACGAATAATGCTTGGAAAGTCAAATCCCACATAAATACTTTCTTAGCGATGAGCGCCAATAGTATGACGTTGAGGTTCTGCAATTGGAATCCAGACGCGGCATCCAAATACTCATAAATGAAAGACATTTAGAACACGTCCTGAAAGAAGCTCTTGTGAAGAAGCAATCTCTACAGATGAAGGACAAAGTCGAATTAGAGTTGCAGCAAGGAGAACTGCATGTCCCCACATGTATGCAGGCAAATTTGCATGTAATAATAAAGGTCTTGTTATAAGCTGAATGCGCTTGATAAAAGACTCTGCCAATCCGTTTTGGGCATGTTCATATAGAACTGAATATGTCAAATCAATCCTAGTAGCAATACAATAATCTTCGAAAGATTTGGACCAAAATTCTTGGGCATTATCCATCCGAAGTGTTTTGATAGGATGATCGGAAAAATGAGCCTTGAATCGGATCAACATCGAAAGTAAATTGGAAAAAGCCAAATTTCGAGTTGAAAGTAGAGAAACATGATATTGTCTGCCTGAGGCATCAACCAAAACCAAAAAATATCGAAATGGTCCAGACATAGGTGTTATAGGACCACAAATATCACCATGTAGCCTCGAAAGCATTGGTGGTAATTCACTAGGCAACTTCCATAGAGATGGTCTGACAATCAATTTGCCTTATACACATGCTTGGCATAATGTCATAGAATTTACATCAGCTAGCTGTAAATTATGACCAAGAACACATGGAAGAATTTTACGAAATAAAGTGAAGCCTGGATGACCCAATCTTTCATACCACAGTGAAGTTTTATTATAAAAAGAAGATAAAACAAAAGTAGATACATTTGGTGGTCGGATTGAAATCCGATACAAGCTACTTGCCGCATCAAAGGCTGTTTCTACTATTTTATTATTCTGTACAAAACCAGAGCCTCTCGCCTATCTAGAATTTTGGTCGAGAGATGAAAACCATTGGTGCGGATATCTCGATAGCTGATCAAGCTTCGAGGCGTAGAGGGAGAAAACATAGCACGCATGCATGTTATGGTGGTGCCCTCAGGCAAAATCACCTTTGCAGGTCCCTCCTGGAAACGAAACACATTTGATCTAGCCATAGTTATTAAATTTCTGGTTTGCTAGGTTGAGAGATTATCAACATTAAAAAATTGTTTATTCTGTAAAATTGTATGTGTAGTTGCAGAGTCAAGGAGTACATCACAAGACTCACTAGTAGAGGTATCCTCAGCAACATGTGTTTCAAAGTCTTTAGCTCCAAACGAGTCCATAGACGCATCCATAGTATGGGTTTTACGACCCTGAGCTCAAAGTTTCTTATTTCCTTGAAACATCTTGACAAAATAGTCTGATGTACGACAGACACTTGCCAAATGTCCAACTCTACCACATTTGTGGCAAGAACGCGTCTCTGATTGACGCTTACTATGGTTTTGAGTAGAAGAATTAGTATTATTTTTATACGCATGACTATGACTAGCTGACTGTTTACAGCGATGTTTCTTAAATTTGTGTATCTTAGGTTTGACATGAGAAACCTTGACAACATGAGACTCAGGAACTGTAGTCCCAATGGGGCGAGCTTCTGCATTTCGCAGAAGAATCTCATTTTGCTTTTCAACAAGTAGTAATAGAGACATGAGATCTGAGTGATTCTCAAATTTCATGTTTCTATACTGTTGAGCAAGTACAACAAAAACTGGTGGAAATGTTGAGAGAGTTTTCTCAATCATTTCTTGCTCGGTTATGGATTGACCACACAATCGCAATTGTGATATAATGCGGTACAATTCATTGTTAAAAGCAATGAGTGTTGGAAAATCCAACACTCGTAAATGGGTCCAATCATGGAGAGCCCTAGGAAGAAACATCATCTTCTGATGGTCAAAATGAGATTTGAGCTTTTACCAAAGCTCATTTGGTTTTTCTATCTCTAAATATTGATGTTGTAAAGAGGGAACAACATGGCGACGGAGCAAAAGTAATGCTTTCCAAGAAATGGCTTGAGAAACAGTGGTTGCAGGAATAGCAACATTCTTAGTAGAGCCTGTAGCAGCAGGAGCAGTGGTACTTACAGTGGGGGTAGTGTCAAATACAATAGCGTCTGATAGTCCCTCAGCAAATATATGTGCTTTAACCGTCCTCGCCCATAATAGATAATTGCTCCCATCTGCTGCAAGTTGTGGAAAAAGAAGAGGCTGAAGCCTTGGTGGCTCAATAATAGTGGCAGCCACCGGAATAGTCGTAGATGTAGCAACAGAAGATGTCGAAGTAATCATGATGTAGAAGAAAGAAGAAAAATATGGCTTTGGGAGAAATTAGGGTTTGGAATGAGAAATAAAGATAAAGATGAAATTTGAGATAAAGATAAAGATATAGTAAAAGATAAAGATCGAATAAAAATAAATAAAAGAAATTAAATAAAAGATAAAATAAAAATAAAAGTAATAAATAGTAAATAGTGAATAGTAAATAGTAAATAGTAAATAATAAGTAGTAAATTATAAATAATAAGTAGTAAGTAGTGAATAGTAAAATAAAATTAAAAGAAAGATAAAGATAGAGAGCGGGATAAAGATTTAGTTGGTAGAATTTGAACTACTCTTTGTGGGAAATTCTTTTGAACTTGAAATTTTGCACATTAGTTAGTAACACTAAGGTGATGTAACACCAAAAATTTCATAGTCAAAACTTTTTTTCAATTTTTGGGAGGGTGTCAAAGTTGGTAGTAGTGAAATTTTTTTTGAGCTACACATGTTGGTACATGTTTGAATATCTTTTTTTGTATAAATCATTTGGACTTGAAATTTTGGCACATATGTTATTAGCATAGAGAGGATCTTGCAAAAAAAAATCATGGAAAAATATTAATTTTTCAGCTCTCGGGAGGGCGTCAAAGTGGGCAGCAGTGAACTTTTTTTTCACTGTGAATGCAAAAATTCGTAAGTTTATGGTACTTGACTGTACAGGGGCTTAACCCTTAAACACCGGGCCTACAGCCACTGGTTTCAGGACTCACTATCCATCACCCAGTTTGTTGCCATTTTCTAACCAGATTTGTATGAAATTTTTTAATTTTATTTTTCAGAGATGAAAATACATGTCCTCTATACTTCAAAAAAAATTCAGATTTTTTTGAGGAAAATTGTATTTTATGAAATTTTTTGAAGAGAAAATGAAGAAAAAATCATAGAAAATAGAAAATAATCTCAAAAAATCTGAAAATTTCACCATGTGTGAAAAATACAGTGGAAATCATCATGGTGTAAACTAATTTGCCGTGTACATCTATAATTAGAATGCAATGGACATTAAAAATACAGCCAAAGTTCAAATTGCAATAAAATATTCAATTTTACGAATTTTTTCAAAATTTCAGTTGGAAAAGAAACTAGAGTAGAGGACCTCCATTTCATTAGTTGGGCTCAAATTCAAAAAATGTCGTTTTCAAGGATAAATTTCAGATTTACTCAATTTCTCAAAATACACTAAAATGACAAATTTTGCCATCCGTTTTCCTTCATTATTTCTAAATTACATGAAAAAAAAAATCAATTACACTAAGAATTCACTTGGACACTCTTTGTAACTCAACATGAAAGGTCATTGGGAAAAAAACGGATGAAAAAAGTACTGTTCAGCCCCTCTAGTGGCTTGGAGAAGCCATTCGTAAGCCACAGAATGGCGCCGCCGGCATTTCAGGGTTAAGAACCCTGGGCTTAATCTCCCTCGTACCACAGAAATTAAAGCATCAGTTCTCTGCAACACAATGAGCTTTTTGATAGGCAACCCAGAAACTCCAAATTGTCCTCACTGGTGGTGTGTGGAATTGGGCATTGGACATGATTCTGAGCTTTGATCCAGTCCCACAACCAGTCCAGTTCATAACTTAACTGATTACGAAGAAAAAATCAACAACAGATAGCTTGAGCCATGCCCTTGCAAACAAACAAGCATCTAAATATTCCCTCTTTTCAACATACATACTCTCCTGAGAAGGCAACCACCTACTACTGCCAAAACCAAAGGGACACTTAACCTTTAAACGACAAGCTGGTGACTGTGTAAAACATGAATTTTGATACCATGGGAATCATTGTTTAAAAAAAATTCAAAGCACTCATTGTTAGAAGTCAAAGCATTATAGAATATCTTCTCTTTCCACCCCTAATTCTGAGGATGAATAATTGCATTTCTCTCTTACACATAGACATTATCTCTTGTTTATTGATTAGAAAATGTCCTCCATGTTGTTTATGGGTTAAATAACTATGGAAGAATGTTATGTACATCTTGTTCATAATAACATCTTGCATGCGTGGCTTTGGGGTGAGAATTAGACCACTCGCACATAGCTAGAATTCCATAACATTATATGCCCTACTTAACCTTGTAAAAATGTTGCAGACCAAAATGGTTTGATGAATGACAAGAGATTTTTCCATGTAGGACAAAAATGCAATCATTCATCCTCAGTTTTAGGAGTGCAAAATGGAGATCTTCTATAGTTCTTTGACTCCAAATGAATTTTTTTGAATATTTGATTACCAATGACTCCCGCAGTTTTAGAAAAGATGATATCTACAGGGACCCCCACGTCCTTCCAGGGCTAAATAGCAGATTCTGACTTCTTCCACAACCAAGTGAGTCACGCTAACATACATGGTTGTCTGTATGGGAAGATGAAGTAGTTTAGCAGCTTGTTCATCTCTTCCACAACAACCGTTATTTAAAGCATGATGCCATTCCAACCAACCAGATTGATGGCCATCTCTTCATCTGAGAAAAACAACAACATACAGCTTCATTCCATCAACTGAGGGAATTCTTAGAATCACTCCTAATTGTAGGCATGTATCTACAATCATTTGGAGGTGTTTGTAATACATATACCTATAGCACATATACATTATAATATGGAAAGTTGATAATATAAGTATTTATAATATAGACGTCTATAATCATAGAAAGTATATATAATATAGACTCTTGGATTCATATAATCTATACTCATATGCTAGCATTTTTCTTCATATATTCAAACCCAACTTGTTATTATAAAAAAATTTGTTTACAAAATGCCTTGATTTTTTTTCAAGCAAGAAAATATAAGTGGAGGAATAATTAGAGTCCTAGGAAACCCTCCTTTTGAACCAAATTTGGGAAGAAAGTTCAACTCATGAATTTGGAAAATTCCTTGCTACTACAACTCAAGTTGCTTGTGGATACGGAGCATATTACACCATGTGAAGTGGAACTTGACCTTCAAGTTGAACTTTGGAACTTGGTACTTTTGATTATTAGGGGTTGTCAGAGCTCTTCAGAGAAATTGATTTCCTGAAGGAATGGGAAGTTGGTGAGATAAAATAGCAGACTCTGATTTCTTCCACAACCAAGTGAGTCACACTAAGGTAGCAGCACCCATAAGCGTCAATTTAAGGGAATTGAAGAAGCAAAACAGACCCATGAGGCTTGAGAATTTTTTCAGTAGTTAGCATTAAGGAACCAAAAATATTGGCAATGGATGCTAATTGCCACTCACTAGCATGAGTTCACAATGATTTTTCAAAGTACAAAATCAGCAAAAATATAATGTTGTGAGTAGGCACTCCTAAACTAGAGTGGAACTAAAGCCATGACTAGCATCTGCTTTGTCAATGATAGTCATTACTGGTCAGTGTAATAGTTACAAGTAGCACTTATATCCATTAGCTAAAACTGCACCCCAACTACCTTGTTATTTTAGTTAATGGATATGACTTCACATTATCCACCATTCAGTATACCTATTTTCAAGCCAATGGCACTAAATTCTGTCACAGTTTTCTTCCATGACCATCACTTTCTCTCACCTGTCAGCCATGGGTTCCCAAACTATGACTATGGGTCACAATATAGGTCACGCCCATGGGGACACTCACGCTTATGGGTGTTGCTACCTTAATGAACATGGTTGTCTGTATGGGAAGATGAATTAGTTTAGCAGCTTGTTCATCTCTTCCACAATGACCACTATTTAAAGCATGATGCCATTCCAACCAGATTCATGACTATTTCTACATCTGAGAAAAACAACAACAGCAGTGATCACATAGAGCTTCACTCCATCAACTGAGGTAATTCTTAAAAATCATGCTCAGATTCTCAGATTCTCTGATTTCCAGTACAATTCTGACAGAAACATTTTCACAATTGAAAGCAAGAAAAATGTTCTGTGTCTGGATTTGGAATATTCTTTCCAATTTCATTTCCAAGTATAGTAAAATGGGTAATGCTCTTAGTAAGCAAAACATTGGCTAAAATGGCTTTGTTTCAATCGCATTTAGTATTGGGATGGATTTCTACACCTCTAGCTTCTAGTATAGAAAAGGAAGACAATTACACCATGTGATGAGCATATAATGTTATCACAATAAATACTAATCCAAAACCAACACCCAACCTACAACCTAAGCTACATATTTTCCTTACACAAAGACCCAAGACAATGAAACCTGGTATAAGTTTTAGGTTTGATATTAATTTGGGGCATACAAACCTTAGCTGATGACTTTTGGTTCTTAGAATTGCCTTCAATCATGGGCATTGCATCATGATCACAACCAAATCCAACCCTATTTGACAATCAAAATGCCAAACAGTCACACATGAAGCATCTAGCAATATGTTCAATAAAAATAGGCTCATAATGCATATTATAAGCCTATTCCCACACTCAAGCCTAGACTGCATTAGTACCAATACATTATAAAACTGTACACTTTGAAGAACTCCTAATATCGGTAGGCATTGCAATTTCTTGAATACTACAATTGTGTCACGGTTGGAGACTTTGAAGGCTCAGAATTGGCATCAACTTTGGCACCTACAAGAGGAGAAAATTGTTTCCAATTAGACAACATTTTGTGTTGGTTGAAAAAGATTGTTTAGATGTACAACCCTGCTTCACATTCTTATGGTTACAGTTACATTTGTTTTAAGAGTGTGATAATGCAAGTGTAGTGATCAAAACAGTCATGTCACAATCTCATTTGCTAGTTAAGAGATAATTACAACTCATAACCCTTCAATCTGATCAGTTTAAGCCCTTCAATCAACCAAAAACTCTTCTATCTAAACATTCTTAATTGAGTAGAACGCCTTGAATTTACGCTATCAATGTCCCTATAATGTTCTTGAGCCCCCCAACTCTTGAGCATTATGAAGTCAAAAATTGTGATATTCAAGGTGACCAATGCTCAAAACACTAGGATTGCTATTGAAAGTTCTTAGAGCATCCCCACCAGGTGAGTTCCCTATCCCTAAAAATTTAGGGAGAGGACCTCAGATGGGGATGGGGATACAGAAGCTTGCACGCACCGGTCCCAAAGTAAAATCTCTACCCCAAATTATAGAGAACTCGCTAAAAGTTGCATCCAATTCCCTATATCCGAGCTCATATAGAGAACTCGTGAGGTCTCATCCCTATAAAGTCAAGGTTGACTAGATTGAGATCCCAAGTTTAGGGAAAGGGAACACCGCGGTGGGGATGCTCTTAGGTAATTCAATTCTACAAGAGTGGTACAAGAAATAGCTCAGGTGACAAAGTAGGTACTACAACCTGCAACTCTCCTCTAAAATTGAATTAATTCAAAGAAGTCACGAGTCTAATACATGATTTGTTCAAAAAGGATCATCTTCCTAGTGATATAATGATAGGCAGAAGTACAACCAGATTACTAGGAGTTTCCACAAACATTAAGGAATGCGGATTTTAGTAAAAATTGGAGTTCCAACCCTGGTTTCAACAAACATTGGGGGATTCAGTAAAACAGGTTGCTGAACTTTCAGGCATCATGAGGAAGGGTCAAAGTGTACTCTCACCACTGTCACCAGAGACCACGGGGACATTCAATCTGCTCAGAGATCCGAATCACTGCACAGGAGGAGGGGCACCTGGTTTACACAAAATTCTCCAAAACGAAATAGGGAATAACACTCCAAAGGCAACTAAGGCTAATAAGATCACAAAGTAAAAGCTTCCGGGTCGTTGCAAGAAACACCGACCAAAAAGTGTAGCGTTTTTGAACGTAGTCTTTTTTTTTCCGGGAGTACTTTAAAATTAGAAAAACAAGTTTTAAAAAAAGTGAAAAATATGTTTCATGTATAAACCTTTAAGAAGAAGGTACCCTAGAAAGGAAAGGCATAGGAAAAATCTCTAAGTAGGAAATCCAGAAAAGTGCGAAATCTCATGAAAATTAGTACTTCCACATTTTTATTTGTAAAAAATAGGAAAATCAATTTTAAGAAAAACTGAAAATTGGCCATTTGAGGAAAGTTGATTTTAATGAGATTTGACCAAAAGAACGATCTTAGAACCATCATCAATGTTCAAAAATTGTGTGCCACGGGAAAAAATTTGTACTCATGTGGAGGACATAAAAAAACATATTTTTAGATTTTTATTTGGAATTTATAGGTTTTACACCTATGCAAATAGACCATGAAAGTTTCGTCTTCAAATCATTAAATTTAGACACTGCGAACGTAATGATAACCATAAACGTAATTTTATGACGCTCAACGAAAATGTTTTTTAAATATAAAATGATTTTTTTTAATTTCTGAAAAATAAGGGATCTAATAACCTTCAAGTTAGGTATGTTCAATAAAAATTTCATGTTCACTGGACTTATTCTCCAAAAGTTATAGTAAACAACAAAAAAGTGGTTCTCATTGTGACATGAAATAGGACCGCTGTTTCTTGCAATGACCCTTCCGCCTTTCAACAACTTCCCCTGTTGGTTAGGGATGCGCGCTATCTTACGTAGCACCTGGACAGAATCAATTCCCACGGGTCCTGGTCGTCGAAACCATTGTTCCATTTGTACTGCAGCCTGTTTGCATACAAAGGCGAATCAAAATCAAGATCAAAATCACCTGAACCCTCCCACACCTGCAAATCAATTCTACATTCCAAAGACATGTGAACACACAGTAGAAGTGCTGCTTGCTGGAACTAGTTGTAAAGGAAAAAAAGAACTAAACATCCTTTTAGAGCTGGTGAGTTCCAAGCCTTGCAAGGTAAGGTACGCCACAATATATTCAGACCTCGATGTCTCTATTCACTGAATTGAGGATTTCTTGCAAAGAGTTAATTTATGATTCCACTTCTGTATAACTCCCAAAGTACTGATCACCGAGGCTAGCACCGACAAGGCAATCGGGCTCCACATGTTGTGGCAGTTCAAAAGGCTGGAAGTCGACACGGCCGTGAGCACCACCCCTTGGAAAACGCTGAAGAATCCAAGCAACTGGTACACCTCGTTCTTCACACTGGCCACCTGGTTCAGGTAGCGCTCAAAAAACAATTCTTGCTTTTGTTTCCACTCGTGCAGCGTCTTGCTGAAAATGGGATTCTTCTCTATGTCCAACAATTTCCTAATCTCTTGGTAGGGGTCCACATATTTGATGTCGTCTATCACAGTTTCTGATAGTTCACGAAGTTCGCCTCTCGCTTCCCTGGGCCCAAACCACCGACCTCCTCGCTCGGCAGCGGCTTTAATCTCGCGCGGATCCTCAATGGTAATGCGATGGTCGTACACCTGCCGAAGCGCTTTCTCATCCAGAACCACCACCAGGCGCTGCATCTCCACGCACAGCTCGGTCTTCGCCGGCAGAAGCTCCACCAGCGCCTGCTTCTCCTTGTCCCCTTTCTCCGGTCCCTGCATGCCGTTCAAAGCAGCACCAGCAGAAGAAGTAGCCCCGTCCTCCTGTCCCTGGCGCTTCAGATTCGATGCCGCCTCCTGCTCGCCGTGTTCCACCGGACCCCGATCGGCTGTCGGCAACTCCGCCGACAGTTGCCGTTGCTGACCCGGGAGTGATCTCCATTCCTCCCACACCTGGTCCTGGAGGGCCTTGCGAGCGAAGGCAATCTCCCCAAGCTCCTGCGACAGCGCCTGCCGCTCCTCCTGGTGCCAAAGTCCGAGCTCCCGCAGTGCCTCTTCCAATTGCAGCTCCCTCAGCAGCCTGCGCTCTTCCGCTCGTGGGACTTGGCTTTCCATATTACTCTCTGGTTTTCGGGAGGCAGGAGGAATGTTTGACGCTGGCGCGATGGAATCGTGGATGCGAAGTTTACTAAGCGTAAGTTAGCCGGCTTTCTAGGAACCCGGGTTTCATGATAGCTGTCGAGATGGCGTGCCTCGGCACTAAGTCCTCGACGATTTTCCCAAATCGCCGCTGCCCGCTTGCCCACGGAAAGCCTGCCCGCCCAATCAAAAAAAAAAGCCCCCTATATTATGCCTATTTTTTGAAATTTTTGCACTCTCCCCGACTAATTAGGGGGGCGTGCAAAGCCCGTCCGTCGATCAAGGGACTGGGTAGCCGCGCTGCCCACCTGGACAGAATCCGTGCTGGAAGGTCGAATTCCCTTTTCTCCTGGTCCCACCGACTGTGCTCTGAACAGTCCGTCCTTTTGTTTTACACAACATTCTTTACACAGGCAAGTGATGTGGAGATTTTCACACCAAATCAGTAACTGTTGAAGAATTGGTCAAAGCCCAGACAAGGGAAGTATTGTAGGAAAGAATTGATGAATTATTAGTTCGATGTCAAGCAATCAATTAATAATGTTGAAATTTGTAAACATGATGGAGGTAGGTAAACTGAGGATGAAATTTAATTGGCTAGGGGTGATTTAGCTAATGCAATGTTTATGCAAGACATTCAATCCTACCTTTGAAGGTGGGAACAACAAGGTAACTTTTGGGTTCTCTGGGGTTAAAGTGAAAAAAGTCCCCTATTTCATGCTGAGACTAGGGTACGTTCTAAACCTCTTAACGCTAATTTGGATTCTTTCATTGTAAATCCAAATTTTTTATTCTTATTTTTTGAAACCCGGAGTTTATTCCAATAATTTGCAAAAAATATTTAAAAAATTCCTGCATTTCTCCACGAGGTAAATTCACCTTCTTGGGCCTACCTTCAAAGGCATGATTTCACATCCTGCAATCTTTAGGGTTGGTTGGCAGACATGACATGACAGCAAGCTTAAGTGTACTGTCCATCGAGCATGGATTCTTTCTAACTCAATATCTGAGTCAGACTGAAGTGTGACGCAAGGCGGCCGGCTTCAGTTTGCAGTGCATTGTTCTTTTTCTTTTTATTAATTTTTTGAAACTGAAATTAGTGAACTGAAGCCTGGCCGGTTCTGTAAGTTAACCCCTAACTGCCCAAGGCCTATTTCTAGTTTCTTAGAATTTGCTCTAAGTTGAACAAAATGCCAACATATTGATAAGTTGTATCAATCTTTTTTGAATTGTAACCATACAAATTCAGACTAGACATGTTAGAGATTACATAGGAAAAGAAAACACGACAATAACACTTGTGGAATAAAAGATTATAACGTTTGACCATGAGGGTGTTAAAACTACAAAAGTGATATAAAGTGTTTTTATCCTCTTTTTGCAAGTTAAATCTAAAAAGTTGGTGACCAAAAAAATATGAGGTGAAAGGGCCTAACATGCACAACTCCAATCAATTTACGGCTCTTCAAAATCTATTCTACAATTTTTTTAAATGAATTTTGAATGTGATTTTTTTTTCAAGATCTAGTGTATTTGAAGCTCATTTTCAAGAGCTCTCAACACTACACAAAGTCAAGATTGCAAGGGGTACTCTTGTACAAAATCTTGTATGGAAAAATCACTATCATTCATTTACCAGATCGGATTTTTGACACTAAAACTAGACTTCTAGAAGAACTTTCCAAAAATACAAACTACTAAAAATTGCAAATTGGTCAAATTTTATTTAACTTCAAAATTTTGCAAACACCATATTCTGGTGCCTTGGGCAGTTATGGGTTAAGGGCCACTTCTCATGGAGGCTCTGGAGGTCCATGGGCCGGATGGCGAGTTGGAGGGGACCTGGACCTCCCGGGGCTTCCCCAGACCTCCAAGGCCTGGAAGGCCTCTCCCCTTTTCTCCCGGCTTTGTTGCTGGTTTATAGGGAAACACAACAGTAAAGCAAAGTAGATTAAACCTGGAAGATCGACATGTTTGTCTTCATCTGTTATTTGGGGGGTCCAGGTCTGGGGTCTAGGGCCTTCAGCTCTGATTTTCGATCCTGCGGGGCCTGGAGGTCCAACTCCCCTCCAAACCCAATGGGAATTGCCTGGACTTCCAGGTTCTGGAGGTCCAGGCCTCCCATGGGAAATGCCTCTAAGAGCATCCCCATGGCTCACCAGCCAAGAAGGGACGCCAAACATGGTTTGGGGTGTACTGCCAAAGCGGTCCATTTTAGAAATGCGTCCCTTGCCCCACGCCTATCACGCCATTTGAACACGGCAATGCATGGGAGTTTGAATAAAATATAAATAATAGCTCAAAAATAGCTCCTCATTGATTACAAATTGAATATAAAAAGTTTTATAATGCTAAACAAGCACATGTCAACCGGATTGTCTACATGCGGATTCAAATTTCTTGGCCAATGCGATTTCATTCTTACCTTTTTGTATTTATTGACGCTTTGCCGAGCCCGCTCTTGGACACTCAATTTGGCCGGGTGCTTGCCAAATTTGGCTGGGGCTGCTCACTTTTTTGGCTTCCACGTGTTTGCGGTGGGGAGCAAATCATAGAGCGAGCTCAGCCAAGCAGCGGGTCAGCTGTTTTGGCGAGGCGCCGTGCGGATGCTCTAAGGAACTGATGCCTTTACAGCATCCCCATGCCTGCACTTTAAAGCAACACTTTAGACATTGTACACCACTGATCTTCCTCTCAGAAGGAAGATGAGTGGTTGAAAATGTTTAATCATTAGGTCGACACGGATGTTCAACGTCCGATGAATGATAGAAAGTTAGGCTGCTGGATGTAGAGAATTTTTTTTCATCTGTTTTTTCAATGAATGCGATATTGCTCTTGTGCTCTGTCTTAGAAGCCCCAAAACAATGCCAATGAACGCTTCCTCATATTTAGGTGGTGCAAATTGTAAATTGAAACCACGGAGATTCTTGTAAATGGTGTTAGAGGTCCGGTTGTCTACATAGAAAGGCAAAAAGACGGGGAGGGTGCCCTTCTTGCAATTTGTATGAATGCAACAAGCAATGCAAAATTTTGCAAGATCATGAATAGTGTTTTTCTCGCAGTCAAACAATGGATGGTGAATAGTCCACAACCTAGCTTCGCCCCACGGTGATTAGTTTGTTGTTCAAGGGTTAAAGAGTTGCTTCCAAGTGTAGCTATAGGAATGCTCTCAAGCAAGTAGGGCTGTGGTGAATTGACCCCCATCCGGCCACTAGGGAAAACACTGAAATTTTCACTTTCTACACATGATAAAAATTGCAAATTTTGAATTCATATTTGCAATCAGAGGCCCTAAATTAGCTAAGAAGAGTGTATAAGGTAAGTTAGTCAAGCATAGAATAGGGACCTTTTTGTTTTACTTATACCCTTGGAATTACTTTGTGTGGCCAAGTGAGGGGGTTAATTCACCAAGTATGTTGAGGCAAATAGGCAAATCAATAGGTGATTGTGTTTTGGTTTATGAACAACACTCATGTCTTAGGAAAAAGTCTAAGATTTGTGGTTTCAATTGACGACACAAAATAGTTAAATTAGATTGCCCCAAACTAATTTGTCAACATTGGACACTATGTAAATATTTTCACTAGTTGAACATGAATGCACTACATTTGAATAAGGTATTATTGTAATTGGGATTCATGAACCTCTATATGTAGGAATTAATTTTTTATTTAACATTTCTTGATTTAGATAGCTTGTAAAGGCAACCTAATTTTAAAGGCAATCTTATTGTAAAGGCAATCTAATTTTACTATTTTGTATAGCCACAAACTAGTGCAATAAAGAGAGAAGTTCATGACAAGAGCCCATAGAGAAACACAAACTAAAATTTTAAGAATGTGAACCTTCTAAGAAAAACTTGAGTTCTTTTTTCTAGACAAGAGAAAATAAATAGGCCCCTTCTTTAAGTTGTTTCATATGTTTTGGAACTTCCTATAATTAATTATGAATTGGTTGAAGTTGATATGGCAAAGTTTAGAGGCTTTAAATTGCTAATCTCATCAAATCTAGAAGATTTGAGCATTGTTGATGTAGTGAGAAAACTTACAAAAGTCATGTTTTAATGCAATTTTCACATTATTTGAAAACAATTTGTTTGACAATCTTAGATTGTGATATCTAGAACAATATCTTTGTTGGATTTTTGTGTTTGCTTCCCATCTTATAGCTACTACCAATCAAACATTAGTAACAACAAATTCAACAAGAAAAAATCATCTACAATCTTGTAGTTGTTTATAGACTATTAGTGAGGTTCGCCTTCCAAATGTTCTTCATATATTATGTAGAAAAGCTACTTGGTGTCCTACTATTCTTCTTCAGGTGAAAAATATTATAAAAACTTAAATTTCCTAGGTTTATCTTTCCTACAACAATATTAATTCAAGCAAGGTCACTTACTATATACTTGGGTTCCAAGTGAAAGAAAAATCAAAATTCTTTTTTGCACTTTCAATGTTCTACACAAAATAGAGGTATTAGCCTCTAAACAACTAAGGCCATTTTTTGGCCAAAAAACATTGAGACTGATTGCCATTTCTATTGCGAAGACTAAAAAGAATTGAATTTTTTCTCTTTTGAGATCTCATTGTAGGATATTATACTTAATTAGCATGAAAATGTTTGGAATAATTTTGAAATTTTTGGACCATATAGATTGCAAAATATCTATGTTTAAAGTAAAAAGAACAATTTTTTTAGTACATTGTCAAACTAGATTTATTGACTCTGAACCTTTCTAATTTAAATTTTTTGCACTACTGATTTTGTGAGCTTTAAATCTTTCTAGTGGAGAACTCAATTGAAAGTCAAGGAAAAAAAATTTGAATTCAAGAAATCTTAATTTCATTCTTAAGAAAATTGATTAAGTATAGTACAAGTAGACATGAGATAGAAGTAAAGTCTAGATTATTTAAATTTCTAAGATGGAATTAAAATGCACTAATTACAATAGTGAGATCGTTTTAGCAAACAAATTAAATTATGTGTAGTTTTAAAAAATATATATAATAATTGCATTCACAAACAAATCCAATAAGTTATTTCTTGAAAAAGATGATTAGACTGCTTAAAAAACAAGATTGTTTTTACTTTTATATAACTTATTAAAATGAAACAAATCAAAGTTTTCCATGTAGAGAAAAACACAATCTATAGGATTTTTTTTGTCTTAAAATTCAAAGTTTATAATTTTTTTGGACTTCCCGATTTCTCCTATTTCGAACTTATTTGGGATATCTTTTTATCCTAGGCACTAATTTGGAAAAAAAATTACATTCCCATGGAGCTAATCTATTTTTCTATCTTCAAGATAAATATGAAAAAATCAAAATATAAATTGACGGTGCAAGTACATGTCCCAAATCCCATTTGTCCACCATATGGTGATAATTATGGACAATGGTCCTTTAAAAGTTAAAGAGACCAAACAATTTAAAGGACTTATTGTAGAGAACTATAGGTACTAAATACATGATGTATAGCCCTTTGTCACTTTAGTAACCATTGATGTATTGACAATGAAGGTAAATATTCATGTAGTGTGAAATGCTAATTAATTAGTATCTCCTTAAATGTCCTATTTTGTGTAGATTTTTGAAATATACTGTAGTATAACCAATGATAGTGCTTAGATTTATTGGATTTTCCATTCAAAAATAATAAAAATTGAACTTGGTCCCAATTATAACTAAATTGAGTGTACAATAAAGTATTTCCCCCCCCCCTCTTCTCCCCTCCTTGTAATTTTGAGAACCCATATTATAGGACAATCAATATGGGACAATTCAATACAAAATCCGTATTCTATTTGATATCCATACAATATGTGGAACCCATGCCCAATATTTGTATCCATATTCATCTCTAGTATTCATATTGACTTAGAGCACTTGCCTCTTTTGAGCTCATTGTCATTGTGACAAACTGTGTCACAATGAGCTGAAAAACTAAAAAAATTTAAAATTAAAGAAAAAATTAGCACCTCCCCCTCAGCCCCTCCCAATCTGATTTAATGATTTAAACATTAAAATTTAAATATTAAAATTTTTAAGCCCCCTCCCCTCCCAATTTGATATAAATATTAAATATTAAATTTTCAAATTTTTTTAATTTGTAAATCCCCCCTCCCCCCACCCCCTCTTATAATTCTCAGAGGGTGGGGTTGGAGACAAAGGATATGGGATAAAGGATACAATATATAGTATATGGTATCCATATACACATATATCGTATTTGTATTCATCGTATGCGTATTCAGTATTAGTATCCGTATACAGCATCCGTATTTAATTTCCGTATTCCGTATCCGTATCGATATGCGGTATTTATATCAGTATCCGACGGTTGTTGATTTTTCTTGGAGGGGGGTTGAGATTTATTTTATTCAAATCCAACGGCTACTGATTTTTTTGATGAGGGGGGGTAGAAAAATTAATCACATCACAATGACTGCCTCTTTTCGTTACATTGTATCTAGGGTCCATGTTTGTATTCGTATTTAATATTATATTTTGAATTCATATTTGAACGGCTCAAATTATTTCACACAAAGATCAATGGCTTGTGATTTTTGAGAAATGGATGGCATTTTGGAGGAGAAGAATTTTTTTCTTCTTAAATCAACAGCTTGTGATTTTTTTACAAAATCGGGAACTAATGCAAACCAGCAAGTAACAATATCTTTTGAACACGTTGTTGAGTTAATGCAACATTTGTCAACCCCTACACTGACATATTATAACATTAATTTTAGTAGGCTAAATTATTTCCCCAGTAGAGACTTATCAAATTATTTTATTATCATGGCGGCCATTAGAGCATCCCCACTAGCTGCGCACAGGAGAGGCGCGGCCAGGGGGTGCTTGCCGAGCCATTCAAGAAGGCGGGGCCCGGGCAAATGAATTTCCCCCACCCCGACACGCCAAACGAGCACAAGGAACAATCAATTCCAGATTTCAAGGCACTTTTCCATGGATTCCAAGAAAACAAGCCAGTAGTCAATGGTAAAGCTTCTCGAAAAGAGGAATTAAATTTTAAAAAAAGGCACACCAAGCTTGGCCAAGGTTTCTCCATTTGGCCATGCCATCCTTAAATTTGGCCGGGCCCGGCCTTTCTTTTTGCTTGGTTGTACCTCCCGTGGGGCAATTTATTCGCCCAAGCCCAGCCATTCCCCGAGTTGGCCCACTGCTTGAGTCACTCCCTAAGGCCCATGGGGATGCTCTTACATCACATTGAGTGTGTATTGTGTAGTTTGTCAAAAATTAAAAGAGATTTACTGGTTCCTAACTTCCTATATCAATGGAATTTTGTCCATTTGTTTCAAAAAAAAACTAAAAAAAACAAGTAAAGGAGAAATACCCAATACTACACTTGTATCTTGCATTGGACCCCAGAGTCATCTAGAACTGTCTCTAGACTACAATTGAATAATGTGTTTGCGAAATGCTTGACTCTAATTTGCTCATGTATGTAAAGGACATATACCAAATCTGATTGGATCGCTACTAATTTTAGTAGTTTTAGATTTGGGGCATCTACTGAACAATTTTAGTGGTTTAGGGAGCCAACACTTTGGAAAATCATAGAAGTTACATATGACATCAAAAAAATCTTTTTTTTGAATATTCATGATTTTCACTCACTAATACTAGAAAATATTATCTTTAGAAAAAATTACCTCCAACTATGCTAAATTCCTTATTAGGACGGTTTTGGGTGTTTCCATTGTAAATAGTGTCTTGAATGAAAAACTAGTAGGCCACTCCAAGATTTCTCATATCCACTATGAAACCATGGATGAATTTCTTAGATGATAGTCATGGAGTTCTAAGAAAAGGAAAATCCAACATTAGCTACCGAATGTTATATAGTTTTTGAAAAAAGTGCTAAGATGGTGATCATTTCAAATTTGGTAAAGCATTGTATTTTTACATCCATCCATCTTTTGGAACTAAAAACACTTTCCAATCATGTTCATACATTTTTCATCCAAATTTGACAATTTCATCTATATTTTGAATTGAAATGAGAAATTTATAACAAAAAAAGATCACTTTTACCAAAATAAGGAATTCATTTTGAAATGATGCAATTTGGCACCACAATGTTACCAAAAAGAAGGATTGGTCTGAGACTACCAATTGATGCATGATTAGGCACGTACAATAATTCATACATTGCCAAATTCTGTAATGCGACCAGGGAATTCATAATCATTGGCATTGATTGTACTCAACACACTGTAAGGCGGTATTTTCATTTAATCAATCATTTCAGGTATTCTAAAGGCCACTTCACACTATGGCCGAAGGTTGAGAGTCTATCGGTTTCCACCAATCAAATTTCAAGAAACCATGAGTTCGGACTCTCGACCCTTCACACTACGCGGCACAATCCAAAGTCCATCAAAATTTGATGTCCCCAAAACTGCCTACATGGCAACCAAATGCTTACATGGCGACAGACTCTCGACTAGAGTTTGGGTCGAGCAAAAATGGAGACCCAAACTCTAGTTGAGAGGCCGTGGGAGTTTTTTCATTAAAAATTAGAATCTAATAAGATCTTAATCATTAGATTGGCATAGGTTTGGACTTTGGGCTTGGCCATGGGCCGCTTCACACTATGGCCGTCCAAGTTGAGAGGCCGTGGGAGTTCATTTTCAAGAGTTTGGACCTTTTGGACTTGGCCTTTGGAGGCTTCACACTATGACCGGCCAAAGGCTTTAAATCCTATTTTTTATTGCCTTTTAATAGCCCATTTCTTCGGACTCTCGCCAAAGTTTGGGTCACTCACTCCCACAGCCTCTCGACTTGGTCGGCCATAGTGTGAAGCGGCCCTAAACATGATATAGTGTAAGAAAGAAACACCTATTTCTGCACATGTTCTTTGTCCCTAAACTCATCCAATTACGTCCCTAGACTTTGATGAATGTGTCTTCCATATGCTAAACATTGATTTGTTGAGACATTTGAAGGACATATATTTAACTGTGATTCACTAACAACTAATTTTTGCAAAGTTTAGATTTGAGTGCACCTATGTGACAATTTTAGTGGTCTATGTAGCCAATACTTTGAAAAATCATAGAAATTACATACAACATCCAAAAAATCTAATTTTTAATAGATATTTATAATTTTCACTTGCTAATACTACAAAAATATTATTTAAAAGAATAGATGCCTTCAACTATGCTAGATTATTTATATTGACAATTTTGGGTGCTCCCACCTAGTGCAAGGCAAAGCAAATTTTTTCAAAGATGCAACAATAGAAGTTATAGGGATTGCAAAATTTTTGGTAATTTTATCATATTAATTGAAATTACTATGAATTTTGAAAGGCAAAAAAAGAACAAGTAACATATATAGACAATCTCTAGATTCTTCTAATTCCAGTCATTCAAAGAACTTCTTTCCTACTCACTGCTTCCTACTTTCTTGCACACTGCTTTTGAACATGTGTCATGAATTTTTAATCCCAACTTTGAAAAGGAGAAAAAATACATTTTGTAGGCAGGTCTTTCTTGGTTGTGTTAGGTTGTAGTTGTGGGTTGGGTTTTTTTGTTTTTGTATCTCCAAACCACTTGTGGTTAGTACCTTGTGCTCTTATTCTTTTGCAATGAAATTGCATTTTCTTATGTGCCAAAAGAAATGTAGGAAGAAATTTTCTTACATTTTGTTTTTGAAGCTAAGGTGGATCTTAGTACGATATTAAATAATCATACCAAGTTTCGAAACAAGCAAGTCTCTACATTTATGTGAAGAAGGATTTGAATTTTGTCTATGTATTGATTGGAAAATTTATTATATGCCTGTATGACGAAATGAGTTTGTGACTGTAGGAAATTAGAGTAGTTTTTTTTAGTGATTTAGCTTTTTTGAAGTATTGGCAATAATTTTCGATGAACTTTGAGGAAGTGGCTACTTTTGTTCATTGTAGGGAGAAAACAATTTTCCCTAAATAGGTGAATATTAGTGAATTTTGGCTATGCATAGATTTTGATGATAAAGCAAAAGTGGCAACATATCCATCTTTGTAGTAGATGTATACTAGCCAGAACTAAAAATGTGATCTAATGACTACTATTTGGTGCACGACCTGGTGACTTTGTTTGGAATGTATGGTCAAAATGAGAGAAGTACAAGTGATTATAAACTTGTGCTTAACAAATTTAGTGACAATGTTATCTTTTGGTAGGAGGCTAGATGGCTAAATACAATTAGTGGATAGTGAAATTAGGCAAAAAAAAACAATTTCTACTCCTTAAATTCCTTCAGTAAAAGCAAAGTACATGGTCGGTGGGTGAATTTTGACAATTTTTAGCCAATACAAAAAAAAATTGGATCAGAGTGTCTCAGCTTATTGACATCAACCACTGGTTCTCAATTTCTCATCGATGGTAATTCTTCAATGAATCAGGAAATCAATATCATTCAGGTCTTTGGCGATCATTTGCAACAAAGTTCAACACATGACAGAATTTGCTACTGCAGCGATGGAGACGGACCTCGTCCGTTTGAGGGAGCGCTTAGGGTTTGGGGTTTGAGCTGCGCCGCCGATAGTTCTTTTTGCATTTTCGGTGGTCGTCAGGTACTCTTGAACAATAAGGGTAATCGTATGAGAACTTTGCTCCCGAACAAATGATACCAATTATGTCCCTCCTCCCAAGTTCCTAACTCACAATAATACTTTTCTCAATCGATCGATCGGATTCGTAGTTTCGCAAGCATCGATCTCGGCTCATTGGGCATTGAGTGTTTTTTGTTTACAAAATTAATCGCATGCATTGCTTCCAATGCCATTCGAATTCCGTAAAAATGTCTGATTGGTGCAATGCGCGTCGTTGAAATATCACGGTGAACCCTCAGTGCGAAAGAAAGTGAAATGGCATTTAGCAAGCCAGGAGGTGTGTTTGTGTTAGTGAAAATCACGTACTTATCACCGGTTATCAGTGCACAATACAATGATCAAAAGGCAATTTGTGTATGAATTTATATTTCAAATGGTAAGCACAATTGCACAACAAGGTAATGTTAATGTGAATGGTGCATAAATTGATTGAAATGTTGATCACCAATTCAACCAGCAAGACTGGAAGTTTGATTTGAGATTGTGTAGGAGAACGCTGCTACGAACTTCCAAAATTTGCTTGCACGCTGTACATACATGTGCCAACTCTGAGCTAATTTATCTTTCGATTGATCCAAGCTCTTCAAATTGATCGGGACAGTGATCAAGGTACCCACATCCTTCACTGAAACAGTCTAATTTCACTGAAATTTGTCTTCTTCGTTTCAGCTCTGACGCTTTAAAAGCTCCTGCAGTGTGTACTTCTGAGACTTGCTTGAAATTTGTTCTGTATGTACCAATACATCCGCTTGGCCGTTGGAGCTGTGCAAACTGAAAAGAAGATAGTCAAGTACAATCTAAATCCGGAGTGGAACCAAGTGTTTGTTGTCGGGAGGGACAAGAATCAAGGCAGGACTTTGGAATTGATTGTTTGGAATGCGGTGAGCTCCCGTTGTTTGTATTCTTCCTCTTGATTTGCTTGTCGATGGCTTTACTTTGTTTCAATGTGGATACATAATATGCCAGTGTTCGCATTTTTGGCTGAAATTTTCATTCTCGCACAAGAAACATTTCCAAACTACAAAACATATGAGTACCACCGAGTTCAAATTCAAATTCGATATCCACTCTAAAAAACCTCAACCCTTGAGAGCCAGTTGAGAGTATCATACACTAAACAAGAACTTGACAAGGGCACCACCGAAAATGCAAAAAGAACAATCGGTGGTGCAGCTCAAATCCCAAACCTTAAGCGGATGGACGAGGTCCGTCTCCGTCGCGGTGCAACTCCGTCGGTCAAGGCGCGATGGAGCAGCACGGGTTTAGCGTCCTACGAATCTACTCACGGGGAATCTCTTCACAAGAAATTTCTTCACCGGGAATCTCTTGGAAGGGATTCTCTTCATAGGGAATCTCTTCACGGGGATTCTCTTGGAGGGGACTTGGGGCACCACCTTTGGCGGGTTCTATAGAAGGAGAAAATCGTTGCCAATTAGAAACATATTGCGTATTCATAAAAAAAAAATTTAGATGGACAACCCTGCTTCACGTTCTCGTGATTATAGTCATATTTGTTTCTCAATGAGAATCACAGCTCACAACCCTTCAATCAGCTCATTCCAAGCCCTTTCATCAACCAAAAACTAGACCGTTTTAACCAAAGTATCACCTTGGCATTACGCATTAGAGAAAATTGGACTCTCCAAAGGGTTGCCTAACTTTGACAAGCCAGTCTATATAAAGAGCTTGATTTTTGTATAAAGAGCCCAATTTTTGGCACAAGATGCGGTTTAGCTTGTGTATATATCTTCATTGCCACATAGAATATGTCAATTTTTTACAGCTTTCGTTCAATCAAACTGAAGAGCTCGTATTTCAAAGCTTTAACGTTTGGTTGCACTGTTGAACGCATGACTCACAGCTATAGGAGAAATTTTCTAAATAAATGTAATGATGGGTCCCTTTTGCCATTGCTTAGTGGCCCTCTGGAAAGTCCAGATTTTCTCTAACATTTGGGTATGTTCCAGTAATGCTCTTTAGCTAGCTTCCCAACCCTCAGGCATTATGAAGTCCAACATTGTGATATTCAAGGTGACCAATGCTCAAAACACTAGGATTACTATTGAAAGTTCTCAGGTAATGCAATTTTGGAAGAGAGGTTCAGGAAATATAGTACATACCAAGTCCTCACGTGACGAAGTAGGTCCTATAGTCTGCAACTCTCCTCCCAAATTGAATTACCAAACATGATTCAAAGAAGTCACATGTCTTGTACCTCCAAGAGTCCCTTTCTAACTGTGCATATTTAGGACTCCCATACTCCCTAAAATCCAGGACTGGAGAGTGCAAAAGTAGTGAAATTTTGCCCATTCAACGAAACTGACATTGAAGGCTACCAAAAAACTAGAACACAAGTGAAGCTCTGAAGTCTTTCCATGAAAATTTATGGAAAAACATTGCATGGAGTTCAATTCCCCCCCGAAATGCGATCAACTCGTAAATGGGTTGCTTGAAATGGACCCTCGATCTTAGTAGAGGTGGTGGAAGAGCAATTGGAAGCAATTCATACCTGCTTTGGAAGAGAACATGCCAATAACGGCACTTGTCAGTTTCCTTGGGAAGCTCTCAATCTCTCTTGGAAACTCCTTTAGCACGAAGTCTTCGGGAATCTCAATTGTGAAAAGTCGTTGAATGTCGTCCGAAGAAAACGATCCCAACTTCTTATTGTCCGGCAGTTTATACAGCACATACTCGTAGTAAGTGGCGCGGCTGTCTGCCTGGATTGTCATGGCCTTCCCCGGCTCCAGCGTTGGGTGCTCGCGGAGTATGTTGGAGTTCCCCTTCGTCACTAGCACGTTGGAACCCAATTTGTTCGTCAAGGTGGTCTTCCCCATTTCGGCTGTGATTCAACTGCATTCCCACATCTTTTTAGAGCCAAGAATTTGGCAGCATTCTCACATTCTTGAACAGAGGGCAACTCGAGATCCTTTCAAAGGAATCTTTCTAGAGAAGAGTTCAAACTCATATCCTGTTAAATTGGTTCAATGAATAAAATATTGTTGTGGCGTAGGTTACAACCTCTTATTCATTAGATACTTTGAATTATCTCCCTCACTTTTGGTGGTATCATGCTTAATTAGTTCAGAAAGACATTGCTGTGGCTAAGGATATACAACGCTCCTCCATTAGACTATCCCAGGTGGTCATCCAATGTGGGCTGTGATCCAATTGCATCCCCACAGTTTCCAATTAGCGGAGAATGCAAAAGCATTTTCGCATTCTAGAACGGAGTGCAGCTCATCCTCTAGGAGAAACCTTTAGAAACCTTTGGAGTTCATACTGACATCTTACTATTTAACTTCACAAAGAGATCGTTGGGACTCAGGTTCTAAGCTCTTCTCCGGTACACTCTTATACTACCCATTCAATTCTAACACCATCTATTATCGACTATTCTCTTTGAACATCATTATCGTCAATTTCAGAAACACACCGGTGCAATTCTGGATGCCAAAATGGTGAAATTCATCTGCATTAAGCTCAAGAAACCAAGACGGGTAGAGATTTACATTTTAAGCAGGGCACTCTCAAAAGTGCGGCAGCCGAGCAATTCCACCAATTTAATGATCATTCTAATAACTTCATGTGAGCTTATACATGATTTGCTCAAAAAGGATCATTTTCCTCGTGATTTAATCATAAGCAGAACTACAATCTGATTACCAGTATAACGATGAACGTAAAACTGAAAATAGAAGTTTCCAAAAATATTGGGGAATGGGGTTTTTAGTAAACTGGAATTTCAACCCTGGTTTCAACAAGCAGTGGGTATTCAGTACATCAGGTTGCTGAACTTTCAAACATCGTGAAAAATTCTCAATTGATTCACATGAGGAAGGGTCTCAAGTGTACTCACCAGTGAACACGGGGACAATCAATCTACTCAGAGATCTGAATCACTGGGCAGGAGGAAAACCTGGTTTACACAAAATGCTCCGAAACGAAACAGGAAACAACACTCCAAAGGCAACTAAGGTTAACACGACGACCACAAAGTAAATGCGTCTCTTTGTCAACGACGTCCTCTGTTGGTTAGTGTCGTGCTTTATCTCCCAATTCAACTGGGAAAAATCAATTTCCTTGGATCCTGGTTCGCGAAGCAGTTTTCCCACTTCCACTGCAGTCTATTTGCATACAAAAGTGAATCAGAATCAAAATCAAAATCAATTGAACCCTCCCACACCTGCAAATTAATTCCTGGGATTGAAATCTCTACATTCCAAAGACACCCGTAAACATATGAAACACACAGTAGAAGTGCTGCTTGCTAGAACCAGTTTGAAGGGGGGGAAAAAACATCCTTTCAGAGCTAGTGAGTTTCCAAGCCTTGCATGGTACGGTAAGGTAAGGTAAGCTTCAATATAATCAAAGACCTTGATATCTCGCTGCTCTGAATCTATGGTCGTCTGCAAATTGTCAATTTGATTCTACTTCTGTGTAACTCCAAAAGTACTGACGTCCACCGAGGCCAGCACCGATAAGGCAATGCCGGGCTCCACTTGTTGTGGCAGTCCAGAAGGCTCGACTGCGACACGGCCGTGAGCACAACCCCTTGGAACACGCTGACGAATCCGATCAACTGGTACACCTCGTTCTTCAAACTGGCCACCCGGTTCTTCCTGCGCTCCACTCGACGGCTGAACAACTCCTCCTTGCGGGTCCACTCCGCCAACGTCGCGTTGAAAATGGGATTCTTCTAATGTCCAACAGTTTCTTGATCTCCTGGTAGCACTCCGGGCTGGATCAAATTTCAGAATCATTACCAACCGAATGCTGAAATCCACACGCCACCAGTAAGCACAATTCGAATATATAATTAATTTCTGTGTTGCAGTTAGTAAGTTTGTTGTGTTGCAGAGAACATGCTACTAAGTTATGTGGTAGGGAGATTGACTACAGATTTCAAGTTCCAGAGTCCCTTCAAGTCCAGCTTCACATGGTGATATTTTGCATGAGCAACGGCGTTGCGGTAGTAAGGTATTGCTGTACATTTGCTGAAGTTTGTTCTCAATTTTTGCAGATAGTCGCCAAAGACCAGAAGGATGTTCCCGATTGGTTGAAGCATCACCATCAATGGGAACCGGCAGTTGATGTCAATAAGCTGAAGGTACACTCTGATTTCCTGCAGTCACAAGCTATTTCCGTTGTAGAGACATGCTGGTGCAAGAACAAGCTTCGTAGGTAAACCGTTTATTTTATATACTGTCAAACTCGGTATTAACCCCTAACTGCCCTAGGCATCAAAATCTGGTGTTTGCAAAACTTTGAAGTTAAATAAAACCTAACTAAGTTGTCATTTTCAGTAGTTTGTATTTCTGGAAAGTTCTTCTAGAAGTCTAGTTTTAATGTCAAAAATTCAATCTGGAAAATGAATGATAGTGATTTTTCTATACAAGATTTTGTGCAAGCGTACCCCTTGCAATCTTGACTTTCTGTAGTGTTGAGAGCTCTTGAAAATGAGTCTCAAATACACTAGATCTTGGAGAAAAAATCACATTCAAAATTCATTTACAAAAATTGCAAAATTGATTTTGGAGAGCCATAAATTGATTGGAATTATGCATGTTAGGCCCTTTCACCTCATATATTTTTGGTCACCAACTTTTTAGATTTAACTTGTAAAAAGAGGGTAGAAACACTTTACAACATTTTGATAAATTGTATCAAACATCTCTTTTTCAAACACTTTGTAAAAAGAGGGTAGAAACACTTTACAACATTTTGATAAATTGTATCAAACATCTCTTTTTCAAACACTTTGTAAAAAGAGGGTAGAAGGGTCATTGCAAGAAACACCTGTCCTATTTCATGTCACAATTTGAACCACTTTTTTGTTGTCTACAATAACTTTTGGAGATTAAGTCCAATGAAAATGAAATTTTTATTGAACATACCTAACTTGAAGTTTATTAGATCCCTTATTTTTCAGAAATTAAAAAAAATCATTTTATATTTAAAAAACATTTTCGTTGAGCGTCACAAAATTACGTTTATGGTTATCATTACGTTCGCAGTGTCTAAATTTAATGATTTGATGACGAAACTTTCATGGTCTATTTGCATAGGTGTAAAACCTACAAATTCCAAAAAAAAAATTTAAAATATGTTTTTTTATGTCCTCCACATGAGTACAAATTTTTTTTTTGGCACGCAATTTTTGAACAATGGTAATGGTTCTAAGATCAAACTTTTGGTCAAATCTCATCAAAATCAACTTTCCTCAAATGGCCAATTTTTAGTTTTTCTTAAAATTTATTTTCCTATTTTTTACAAATTAAAATGTCGAAGTACTAATTTTCATGAGATTTTGCACTTTTCTGGATTTCCTACTTAGAGATTTTTCCTATGCTTTTCCTTTCTAGGGTATATTCTTCTTAAAGATTTATACATGAAACATATTTTTCACTTTTTTTAAAACTTGTTTTTCTAATTTTAAAGTACTCCCGAAAAAAAAAAGACTACGTTGCAAAACGCTACGCTTTTTGGTAGATGTTTCTTGCAACGACCTAGAAACACTTTTGCAATTTTAACACCCTCATGATCAAACATTATAATCTTTTACACTTCATAAGTCCTATTGTTGTGTTTTCTTTTCCTATGCAATCTCTAACATGTCCAAGTTGAATTTGTACGGTTACAATTCAAAAAAAATTGATACAATTTATCAAAATGTTGGCATTTTGTTCAACTTAGAGCAAATTCTAAGAAGTTCAAAATAGGCCTTGGGCATATAGGGGTTAAGAATGTGCCACCTAAATAATCGTTGAGTTTTTCCTTCTTCTTTTTGGATTAAATAGCATCAATACCTTGGGACCACTATTAAGCTAGAAATTTACATCATCAAGCAATAATCATTGTAGGGTTTCGTTCTTCCCCACTGTCGGTTTTCTAAGAGAGGTGTTGGTACTTGGAACCCTTGCATTCTCAAAAGTACCAGTTGAAGGTGAAAATGTGCTGCTCCAAATGCGCGGAGAAAGTGGTGGAAGAGATCCTCGAAGTGTATGGCATATTTAATGTGCATGCGGAGTATCTGGAGAACAAGGATGTGGTGATGATGCTGAATGGATTGGAAGAGCATGATGTGGTGATGAAGGTGAAGAAGATTCACAGGAAAGCAAAGTTTGTGGAGCTCAACGCGAAGGAGAATCCCAAGGACAACAAAAAGAAGGAGGACGGGGATAAAGGTGGGATGGGCGACAATAAAGGAGGGACTAAGCAAGAGAAAAAAGAAATGCAAGCAAATCCCTTGCAGAGTAAATCATATGTTGTGCAAGTAAATTGGCCGTCTTGGCCTATTTCACCAAATGCGCCGCGGTTCTTATACTTGCCATCTCACATCTTGCACTATCCACATCCTCGTAGCCAACTCGTCCCAGTTCATTTAGAGTTAGAGTTGGTTTGCCTAAATTTGGAAGACAAAATTTAAACATTTTGTATATAATAAACAAAAAGAGACATTCCATAAGTATTGGCGATGTTCTATTGGGAGCTTGTCTACCAGTTAAGTCTCTAGAAATGACACCAAGAGATAACAAGGTCCAAAAATGGTAATACTAATTTGGAAAACCAACCAGGCATATTAAGGATTGAGTCAATAGTTTGCTCTAAATGCCATTCTCCAACACATACAGTAACTTAAAACTATAGCCAATTAAAAGCATTGTTTTGTTGGATGGGGACCATTGTCTTGGAACAATGCAAGAGTTTTGAAGTTTTCACCATATTGCCAGTAATGTTGAAGCTTTGAAGTTCTTGCTGCATGAGTTGTAGAAGTTTTGAATCTATCATTAAGTGCAAGATCATTGTAAAATGATTTTGAAAACATAGGCTATGTATTGAGTTGGTTTTAACGTATGACTTTTGAGGCCATCCATTAGAGAAAATCACAACCCTCTAAAGGACATTAGATGAAATTTGAGGGCAGTAGGAGATTGCGGGTTCCCGGACTGCGGGAAGGCAGTTTCTGCCCTGTGAACTCAAATCCCTCGGACGCTGCCACGTAATAAAAATTCTTTTTTCTCAAATTTTTTTTGTGGACTTATTTTCATATTTCAGGACTCCAATTTTTTTTGATAAAAGTTGGCCTGACAGCGGTTAGCGGCATTGGGAGCCGTCTCGGGAATAGACCCAAAACGGCCCTGTAATGCCCTCAGATTTCATCTAATGCTGTTTCACAACCCTTCCGAGAACCCCATATATTGGATTTTTTTCTTCTCAAGTATTTCTTTCCCCTATTTACACTCACCCTTTGTCGCAACATTAGTTAGTCATTGTGAATGTCATGAAAAATGTTAGTTTATAAACTAGGGCAACAAAAGGCAACTAAGTACAATGTATGGCAATGAAATACAAACATTTCAATTGAAAAGCTAAACCAACTTAAAGTGACTTTTGTACAATGTAATTAATTGTGTATCACGTTCAAATTCATGCCACTTTAATTATCAATTGTCTGTAATTGAAGGTGAGAAGAGAAGCTCTTTAAAAGGTAGACATGTCTATTACCACCTTGATTTGCAATCTAGCTATGTTGGGGACAATTTAAAGAAGGGCACATATTTTTCAAAAGTGTGTGCATGTTTCACAAATCAAATCCAAGTGGAATTATAATTTTCCAATCAAAACTCTAGTTTCTAAGAATTTCTGAAGTGGCTAGTCCTAAATTACAAAACTGCTTCTAGACTAGGATCATCAACAACTCATAAACATCCTATAACCACCTAATCAACAACTAGATATTCTTTGTTTAAGGAGTGATACGTTATCCAAACTTGTCATAAAAACCCTAATTTTGTCATAGAAACCTTGATTTTGTCATAGAATGAAGGAAATTGGGGGTGGAGGTGGGTTGGTGGAAATGGGGCCAAAACTAAAGTGACAAAAATGGACTGGTCTGGATGTCTAGTTGGTAGAATTGGATTGCAAATGGAAATGGGCTACTTTACTTTACAAGTCAGATTGTGGTAAGTAAAACAACCCATGTGGAATATGTGAAATAAGACTAAAAGGAGCTCCACCGTACATGGTTAAGTGAAAATGCAAGAATTGTGTTAAAAGTCAAATTTCAAACCCCATTTAGGCATAGTAGAATTCTTTTTTAAACATTCAAACTAAAAAAAGCTTAGGAAATCAAGCTCAATTTTATCTTCAAATATCCATATGAGATTTCAAGACTCCACCTAAAACGTTATGGACGAATTTCAAAGAGGGTGTTTGAAAAGGCCAATAGAATGTCTCTTCCCCTCTTTTTTTTAAATTTGTTCATAACTCTTAGATGAGTCTTCAAAATTTCAAATGGATTTTTGAAGATCAAATTTATCTTGGTTCTCCAACTTTTTCTAGTTCAATTTTTTTTGAAAAAGGATATTATACTATGCCCAAATGAGGTCTAAAATTCAACTTTGAACACAATTCTTAGATTTTCTTTTAACCATAAGCGGCTTCATTGTTGGTGATTAAAACTAAAAAACATTGAATATGGTATAATCTTAGCAGTGAAGAATTTCTTACTTGAGTAAGTGAACCCAATTTTAATCCTTTTTCTTAAAGTGACTCCTATAAATTCCTATTTAATATATACAATATTGTTGTAGAAATACAATTTTTAGCATTGTGAAAATTTATAGTTTATTCTTATGTATGTATGTATATATATGTATTAGGAGATTTTAGAATAGTCTACTGACTTCTACCAAAATCCCCCCAAAATTGGTAGTTTCTGATAGGAACATTATGCAATTGTATATTTGGTCACATTTAGGCATAATTAATTTATGTGAATCTAAGAAATAGTGATGTTTTTATTGTCAATCCTCCATTGCAATTACTTATTTCACATGTATGTGTAATGGATAAGTTTTGTCAATCATAACAAACTTTCATACAAGTAATACAATAAGAACTGAATTTTTTAAGTATTTGAAAGTTAAGTGTTTCTAAATTGATTTAATAAAGATTGGTCATTAACCCCAAAATGCCCAATTGACCATACATGGTTGGTTTGAAATTTCAAGCCTATTTTTGGATGGGTAGTTAAATTCCTTTGACCATTTAAAAAAATTGAGGCAATTTTAAAGGTTAATTATTGAAAATTTTCATTTTTTTACTACAAAATGTTCATATTTGAATATTGAGAGGTCTTGAAAGGCACACATGTACAATGAATGAAGAGTAAAGCTTGCCAATTTTACTTCATTTCCTAGCTCTATGCAATTTCACTTAATTTAAGATCTAAGAAATTATACATATCCATTTGCTTTGAGATTGGTCCCAATGGAAAGAGTAAAATGTTTTCATGATATTCGCCATTGAAAAATTTAAACATGCAACTATTGATTTGAAGCTATTTGCAATTTCTACTTATAAAAAATAATTGCATTTCAACAATTGCAAGGTAGATTGTGTAATGAGTTTAATTGCTTTTCATGTGAAGTTAAGTTTTTTAGAAGTGCATTTTAGTTTCCTAACACTTTTTTTAGTTGTTCATGTCACTTCCAATCCTTACAATAATTTATATGCAAATTTGGGAAACATTGTGGAAAAAGGCATCATACTAAATATAGAAAATGTACTCTTCTCTTGTTATAATCTCACAATTCCTATGCAATTTTGTGCTAAAAAATTTGGAAAATTTCTAATAAACAAGCTCTTTAAACATCTATATGGTTAGATTTTGGAAAAAAATTAATTTGCTTAAGGATGACTACAAGCCAATGCATTTTTTTCATAGTCAAAACACACTTGGAAAGGCTTGGGCATTTAGTAGGGTTGCTAGGAGGTGAGCCTGGGAGCATGAGCTTGGGAGTCTAGGAGCTTGTGAGTGGAAAAAAAATTGAATGTTTTTTTGTAGGGGACCTATGACCGTGGATTTTGTATGTTGTGCAATGGAGAAGAAATAAGGTTAGTTTTGGAGATGTGAGGCACTTATTTGTATTTTTTAGCCTTTCTTTTTGGTAAAGATCAAGTATTGTCAATTAAAAAAAATTTAGCAATCCACAAATGTGAAGGGAAATTAAACGCATCCAAAAAGTAGCCATGAAACACACAAATACAATTATAATAAAAATCAACACACAATAGTTTGACCCAAGAGATTTATCAATCTCATAAATCTAAGTTGTTGTAGACTCAGTCATGGAATTGGAACCAATAGATGACTTTGAGGACTCTCTACCCTTAGATGCAAACACATTTATAAACTGCAAGACATTTAGAGCATAAGTGTCATTATGGTGTTTTGATTTGGAACAACCAAAATCCGCAAAGGCACTTACCATTTGCTCGGCATAGATTGGGAGCTCAAAAGTTTTCTCCGGACCAACAAAAAGACTTTGTTTTGGCATGATGACATCTTTTGGTATCAATTTACAATCCTTGCAAAAAAAAGATATAATATTAAGCTTTTAGAATGTGAAAGTGAATTGAACATGCAAACAAAGAATTCAATATTGCCAACTTACTCATTGGATTTTTCCTTGCAAACAAATTTGTAAAGAACCATAGGCATGTCATCCAAATCTTATGAAACCTCAACCATTGGTACTGGTGTAGGTGTTGCCACCACGGATGCTGGTGACTTCTTCATCAACTTGAGGATGGCATTGTAAATGTCTTTGTTCCCTTCTAAAGCTACAATATGGCATCTAGTGCCACGGCAAGCCATAATGCATGCACTTAGAGGCAATGAAATTAAAATGTATTAATTCTATGGTTGAATTAGTAGAATACAATTAGAGTGTAAAAAATTTGAATTAAACATTGCCTTTTGGATGTAGTACAAGCTAAAATCAAATCTTCTTCAATGCTTGTAGCTTCAAGAAGGATAGTGAAGAATCTTGGATCTTTTTTGCATTCACTCCACATGGCTTTTCCTCATTTATGGCCATGTCATCTGCATGGGTGCGATTCATTAACATGTCATTGTGTGCAACGTCAAACCCATGCTTTGTCATGGTGTTGGTCTACTTTAAGAAGAATTTGGATTTTTCTTTTGAGCCAAGGTCCTTCACAAGGAAGGTGACTCCAAACTTCTGTACGTGTCTACAACATCTGTGCCAAATGTACATTAGAACGCATTGAATAAAGTGCATTATATATGAGTTTTTTATAAAAGCCAAAAAATTTGAGTAGAATTTACTGTCTTGGTTTTATTTGTTGCTAAGGCGAGGTGCATGTAGTTCATCTCCATCCAATCCTTTTTCTATACCAAATCGTATGTTTCACATACTCTTGTAATGTTTTGCCTTGCTTCATGTTGTACAAGTGAAAGACTGTGATGCATCCATCATTCTACACTCTTGCAAATGTTCTGCGGCAAAACTACATACTAATTGCAAAACCTCATCTTGTAGATCTGCGTTTCATTGTGACATGTTGTTTGACAAAGAAGATAGCCCTGGAACCATTGCTTGTGTTACATGAGTGGTCACTTCTACGGTGAGTTGCAAGAAAGTGGTCTTCTTCTTCATGCCACTTTGCATTTACTAACCCTCATCGACAGTGGAAGGTGGAACAACTTGGCTTCCTACTTTGTTCTTCATTTTGCCCTTGCCTTTGTTCTTGTCTTCCTTTTTCTTCTCTGCCTTCTTGGCGGCCCGCTCAGCCTCCCTTTTTTCCTTATTTTCTAGTTGAACTTGACTTCAAGCTTTTTTTGGTCATTTGCATCCTTCCTCATAATGGCCTTTTTTCTCATATTGTCATCAAGACCAGCAAATTCATCGATTTCTAAGTCCATGACCCCTTTGCTGTCCAAAGATCTCTTCAATTCATCTTCTAAAAGAGAAGTAAATACGTGCTAACCTAAGCCGTGTTGGCACGTCTTTCATCTCTAGACTAGTTGCACTTGCTTGTGTTGTCATCAAAATTCTCTCCTGCACCTATAAACCTCTCATTGCAGACTTCTAGATCTCCAATAATGCCCTTGTTGCCATACTTCAAGACCTTGCAAAAACTAGATGCTAAAGGCTTACCAATTTTGGAAAGGTTCTTCTTGGCAGTTGGCACATGTCATCCTAGACCTACAGAGTACTTTCAAATTGGAAAAGAATAAAGATCTACATTTCTTTTGCCTCTTTGTAACTCTCACACTACTATAGGAAATACTCTCTTCATCTTCTAGCATAGAGAGGTAGAACAAGACATGACATCCTACAAGCTAGAACATGAATGAGAAATGCCCATACAATGCACCAAATGACCCTTCCAATTTGAAATATAGTGAGGCTTCTCGATGAAGTCTTAAAGATAGCCTTTTCCTTCATGACCGTGCTTCTTGGCCATCTTCATTATAATTGTGTGCTTTGGCATCCACTCTCACGTCAAGGAAGCATTAACCCCTAAAGGACCAAACTACGTTTTTTAGCAACATAGCAATTTTGGGTAGCTCACTACAGATGGAGTTTGTTTTTTTTCATCGAAATTTTCACACAATATGTGCCCAAGGAGTATCTATAAGGCCTGACAATTTTCATAACTTTTGACTACATGATCAAAAAGTTATTGCATGATATGTAGTTTTCAATGGTTGGCGGGTAGTCCAAAATTTCTTATAAAAACTTTTTTTTCAAAATTAAAAATTTGAAATTGGTTTTCTAGATGTACTTACATGCAAAAAGCTTTGAATCACTCCATTTTGATTTATGAGATGAAAGTTATAAAGAGATTTAGTTTGCGGGTAGTTATGGATTCTCTACTCTAAAATAAACCTTGAAAGCCTTTATTTTCCTCAATTTTAAATATTTTTGAAAAATAATTAAAAATTTGGATGTTGATTGTTTGTCACAACATTACAACCATTGGGGTTGACATTTTTTATTCTATAAATAAAGTTTTAACAATTTAGTATTTTGAATCACTCTCTACTTCTTTCTACTTATTAATTTTTTCCTATATGTTGTACAATTCCAAATGATGCAAAAAAATTTGAGCATATAGCCAACTTGCCGTGAAGAATGAATCCAAAGAAGCACCACAATTTTGGACATTTTTTCATAAAAATGTGACCTTGCGAAGTGCAGCTGCCCACTTTTTTGCAGGGACAAAAAAAGGATTTTTGTCAATTCAAATGCTAATATCTTGCAATATATACTATGAAAAATTCTGAAATTTTTTCCACATCTTATCACACAAGTTTACTATAAGATCTTACAGTTACATGTGTCTTAAAATGTTTTTTTTCAAAAATTTGGTGCTTGAAGTAGAAATGGCAGTTTTGGTGTTTTTGGTGAAGACATAGTCTCTAACCTTTAGGGGTTAAAGAAAGAATCTAGCCTCCATCGTGGGGAATTCAAATTCATGTAGTGTGAGCCCCTGATTCATCATTGGGGACTCACGGATTCTTTTTCTTGGATTCTTATATAATCAAATACACAAATATGTATACATGTTCCTCCATCCTTTCTAGATTTAACTACAAATCTTTAAATTCCTACACTATTTTGGTTATCAAATCTGCGTTCTACATAAATTGGATTTGAACTTTATTGACTTTTTAGACCTAAAATAGATGCAAATACTTAGCCACTTTGTTAAATGCATTTCCAAAGTTCAAGTTTTGCATTGATAAGACACTATGGTTGGCCAACTCTTATACCCTCACTTTTCTCAGACTTGTTAATAATCTCTCAAACTCACAATTAGACCCTAGGATTGGGAAAACATGATATTTTGTGCATTCCACAATTTTAGGAGTATTCCTCATTACTTCAGTAGGGACTGCTACTAAAACTCTCCACAACTCTCTTTTTATGTTTTTTTGCATAAAATAAACCTAAAAACTATTTTAAAAAATTGCAAAAAATATATGTAGTATTCAAAGTGCCAACTTGAGGGCTCACACAGTCACACTTCACTTGGTGCTTTGTATTGTTGTTCATGAACTAGTGACTCATTATTCAATAGCATTTGTAGTTGGTAGTCTTTGCAAAGCAATAAGACAATTGTTGAAGGAACTTCAATTCTTTTTTTCCAAGCAAGAAGTGATGAATGCATTTGATGTTGTTTATACACAATATTGGTTGCAATGTGAAGTAGCAGAATGCTTCCCTAAGAAAACCTTATTTTAGGTGATAAGCTCTAATTTTTTATGATGAATTTTAGGTGATGTCAATGTTGACAATCCAAAATTTTATGTTGACAAAAATGTTCAATGTAACATCAATGTTAACATGAAAACATTGGACTATCAACATTGATGTTACATTTGACATTTTTGTTGACATAAATTTTTTGGGTTGTCAACATTGACATCAGCTAAAATCCATCATAAAAAATTAGAGCTTGTTATCAAAACAAGGGTTTCTTATAGTGTATAGAATATTATTGTTAGTCAAAGTTGATTGAAGCAGACAAGATGAACACCTTGATTCCTCCTATGTCGGACCGGCACAAGTTGGAGAATAAACAAGATTTGTTCAAATTGGCCATACTCAACAACTCCATCAAGCATATAGAGCTGGCATTTGGTTTGAACCCCTTGGCTTGTTTGTCGTGTACTTAGATTCATGCACAATTTTCAGAGTTAAGGCCTTCTCTGAAATTACTGTAGTGTAGGTTTTAGGATCATTTTGTACATGAAAGGTGCTTTAGTTCACTTTCTTTCTTGAAAAATAAGTTGCAAAATTCCTTAAACACACATTTGAAATGTATAATTGGTATGTACTCACACAAAATTTTCAATTTGGAGAATTTTCCATATGAAGATGCCTATAATGAACCGGAAGCTACAACTGATCATCAATATGGTCTATGACAATCTCTAGGCTACTAGTTTCAATGTAGACTTACATCCTAACTTGTTGTAAGTTCTTGTTCTAAAATGGGCCTTAGTTTGGTTCTTTGTATCCATGAAGAGCATTAGGAGAGATTTGAGGAGTTTGGGAGCCTGTGAGTTCCCACAACCCGAAATCGCGAAAACAACTGCGGGAACGCAGTTCTGCAGGAATCCGACGTGGTCGAGACCGTGCCACGTCATTGATTTTTTTTTTCAAAATTTTTTTTGGACTTTTTTTCATATTCCAGGACCCCAATTTTATTTTACTTTTTGAAAATGCTGACCTGACAGCGACCAACCGTTCCCAAACTAGTTCCGGGAACAGTCCCGAAACGACCCTTTGAAGCCCTCAAATCCCTCCTAATGCATCAAGAAATGAAACTTTATTTTTGTTCCAAGTTCTTTCTTTTACTTTGTCAATTTTCACTATATAGTTTGGTAGGTAGTGCCTAAATTCATTCAAAGCTCATGATAAAGGTGCCAAACTTTATTTCTCAAAAACTGGCAAGGTGCCCCAATACGTCAAGGCTTTAAAGGAATTTTGCCTTTTTTGCATTTCAAAATTTTTCCCAAGTGCTAGAAATTGTCACAAGCTACACCAATAGAGGGCATCTGACCTCTAGCCAGTCTGGCACTCTGGCTTTCTTTGAAAATCCAAAAAAAGGGCTGCTCATCAGTCATTTTATATGGTAGCATAAGTGTAAATATTCTTATCAACTTTCATTATACAGACAGTCAAAGCAGCAGGAAAATCCAACCATGCTTGCATTGCTTGGTTATAAAAGCTACAAACTTTCTATTTTACAATGAAATTTGGTTTCATTTGTTTAAAAAAAAAAAACAAAAAAAACTACAAACTTATGCAAGCTTTACCCCAACAAAACTGACACATTCCTCAGGTGGTTTGATAACACATGGTTGCAATTGGGATTCTTTGGCAAAAGGCATCACATATCCATCTTGTGGAAACTAGTCCAACCCAAACTGGGTAGCTTCTACTGAGTTGCATTTGCTTCTAACTTAGAGCATCCCCATGCCTGCACTCTACAAGCCCAAAACACTTCACTCTGGTGTGTCAAGGCTTTGGCATTGCCCCATGCCAACACTTCAAGTAAAAAAAATATCCAGTGAACACGCCAAATTAATAAGGGCACTGGCAAATTGTGTGTGTTGAGAGTGCCTCACTATCCCAGTCAAAGCATTCACATCTTGGTCCTATAGCTTGATTTACTCAATTGACAGCTCCTTGAATTTGACCCTCATAACCAGGATCCTATTGTAGCTAACCACCTGGTCTGACACTTACAAATGTGTTGAGAGAATCCTTGGAGGATGTGTTTGAGGGGAGAAATTTGAATTTATGCATGGGGAGCCTCTCAAACAAAGACCCCTGTGAAGTTTCCAACCCACGCCAGACCCCCTTTAAATGGCATTTGGCGCCCCCGTTTCGGGGGTCTGGCATGGGGATGCTCTTAGTTCTCTCTCAGAGTGACTTGTTTTGCTCTCTAAAAAGAAAAAAACTATCAAAAACCTAAAAAACACTCTCCAAGGGTCCTGTGCCCTTGGACCTTGGTTCAATGTACTTGTTCCTTTATCAATGAAATTTGTCTGTTTGTTTTTAATGGCTGTACGATTCGGAAATGGTCCCCAGACTTTGCGACAAACTCCATAAATGAATCGATAGGAATTGTTTTTCTGTTTCTGTGCTTTTAAATTTAAATGACCGGCAGGCCACTTGTGGTGTACTTTTTACCCTTGCAATGAAATTCCGCTTCATTTGTTTCAAAAAGAAGGAGAGTAGAGTAGTAGACTACAACCTGCTTTGTATTTAATATAGCAGAGCAGAACAAGAGAAATACCATTTTATAAGTGCAATGCAACGTGATTGAACTGCACCGAAGGAGACTTTGAATGAACGTCATACAGTGATCGGTAGGAATCTCAGGACTTCGGACCCACAGTCTTGATTGATTGTTTGACACTCTGGAGTTTGAGACTCAAAAGTCAATTACCACCAAACTCACAATCACATCACATAACATTCAGTAGCCCATAAGAGCATCCCAATGCAGCTCAAAATATGGCTCAAACTGGGCATTTCGCCGGGTCAGCCAACTCTCTGTACCCCACCGCACGCAAAATAAAACTCAAAATATGGCCGGGCGCGGCCAAATTTACTGAGCAGACGGAAAATTTGTGGGTGCAAGGCAGGGCCCGGAAGGGAGTTTGACTGTACTTTTGGCCCCGATGTCGAGGTACAGACCCGAACTGACCATCTAATTTCAATTTTTTAAATATGAAATGCTTAAAAGCAATTTCATGGAATTCATTTTCCATCTTGGCTTCAGTTTTTCACAAAAAATAAAGCTCACTATATCCTCTAGAGGTGTAGGGAAGAGTCCCAATCTATGTGGGACAAAAGAGAGTTTCAAGTTGAAACTCTCTTTTGTCCCACATGGATTGGGACTCCTCCCTACACATCTAGAGGATGTAGTGAGCTCCACTTCCCATGGAAACTCATGCCTTCCTACTTCCACTTCATGTGGTTGTAAGAAGAAGTGAGTTTACAATGGAACAAGGCTCCTTATATCCCCATGGGGTGGAGGGAGGTGCTCCAACCCATGTGAGATATAAGGATTTGAACTAGTTTGAACTAAGAATTCAAATTTTGAATTTTGAAAATTTAAATTAAAAATTTGAATTCTTAGTTCAAACTAGTTCAAATCCTTATATCCCACATCGGTTGGAGCACCTCCCTCCACCCCATGGGGATATAAAGAGCCTTGTTCTAATGCATTTTCAAATTACTTAGAGATCTCCTCAAGCTTTGAGAATGAGATCTCAAAGAATTTTAAAAAAAGCCAATGTTCTGTGGCTTCAAAATGAAAGCAAAAAAAATTGGAAAACTTGATTTTTTTTAAAAAATTCTCTTTTGGAGGGCTGCTTGCACTGTTCAGCAGTGGGGCAGATGAAGAACACTCGGCCCGGCCAGAGTTGGAGAGCCCTCCAAAGACCTGATTATGAGTCAGATTCTGAGCCATGCGTTGGGGATGCTCTAAGAGCATCCCCATGGCTGCCCGACCAAAGGCGCAAACTGGGTATTTGGCCGGGTTGGGCAGCCAGCACTTCCCCACGGCTCGCATAATTTGACTCGTTCAGTGGCCGGGCACGGCCAGATTTAGACCAGGGGCGGTGAAATGGCGAGGGAAATGCCTGGCTCGACATCTGCCTTGGCGCTCATTTCCAGGTACTATTCACGTGAGTTGTCGCAGTAATCCAAGCAATATCTGTATGCTGAAGTCATCTTCGTCATCTTCTGCTACCAATCCTCCAGGAATTCAGTTTGACCTCTATATGACCCCGTCCCCACCTCGAAATTCATAGGCTGTAACTTCTGTAGTTTTTTGGGGAAGAGCGCCTGTTCCCTTTAGCGTGTGTGTTCCCACATCTTGCAGTGGGGCTCTCTGCCACCACACGCCCTGGCCGCTTCTCTTCAACCCGCCATGCACAGCCTGGCCGAGCCTTTTGGCAGGTGCAGCTGTGGGGATGCTCTAAGGATTGCCTTTCCCTTTGTGAAGTCCCCATCACCTAATTTCATCTGACATTTCTTGAAGTTTGCAACTTTAGTTATTGAATGGTGTGGAATATTTCACACCATTTCATCTGCTGGATGGAATGGTGTGGGATATTCCACACCATTTCATCCGTTGGGAGGCAATGTGACAGGCTACTACTGAATGTTATGCATTTTGATATGAAATCCCGTTTCTTTTTTTCTTTTTCTTTTTTGAACAAATGGGGAGACCATGAAATCCCATTTCATTCACTCCTAAAAAAACACCTCACAATCACACGGCTTCTACAGTATTTGGGCAACTCTAAGAAGCTACTGTACTGTACAGTAGTGAGTAAGAGCATCACCACTGGCAAACAGGGAAATGAACTTGGCCAAGTGAACATGTGGCATGTTGGAATGCCTCTTCATGTGTCTTGACCCATAAATGATGCCACGGCCATTTTCTGGTCTTTTTTTTTAAACACATGGACAATTACCACTGATAGAGGGAAAAGTACACACGAACTAAGGGACCATTTTCTACTCATTGAATGACAGAGAATCTTTTATGTACGATATAAGTGCAACTATTCATCCTCAAAATTTTCCATTTTGTGTGGAAAGGGGATGTCTTGTGTAACCCCTTTAATGCCGATGACCTTTCCTTAGCTTCTAAGAATTTACTCTAAATTGAATTAAAAGTCAACATTCTAATAAGCTGTATCAAATTTTTAGGAAATGAAACCGTACAAATTCAAACTAAACATGTTCGAGATCTTTGGAAAAGAAAACACAACAATATCACTTATGGATTGAAAGATTATAATGTTTGATCATGAAGATATTAAAATTGCAAAAAAGAATTGAAGTCTTTTAATCCTCTTTTGACATATCAAATTTAAAGAGTTAGTCACCAAAAAACATAAGGTTTAAGGACCTGACACACATAACCTCAATCAATTTATGGCTTCTCAAAAACTATTCTAGAATTTTTTTTTAAATGAATTTTTTCTAGGCTTCTAATGTGGTTTTTTCTCTAAGATCTAGTGTATTTGATGCTCATTTCTAAGAGCCCTCATTACTATGAAAAGTTAAGATTGCAATGGACACCCTTGCACAAAAATGTGTAATTGAAAAATCATAATCAATCATTTTCAAAATCAATTTTTGGATGCTTAAATTAGACTTCAAGAAAATGTTTCTAAAAATACCAACTATCCAAAATAGCAATTGGATTAGATTTTATTTAACTTCAAAGTTTTGCAAACACAAGATTTTGGTGTCTTGGACATTTAGGGGATAATAGTTTGATTTTGAATGAATACATTTGGAATTTTTCAAACCACCTATTTAAACAATACCAAAATGGATGATTTTTAAGGTCACCAACTTGTCTTGTAAGGATTAAAGAGGTCCTCATTGGAAGATGGAACAAAAGAAAAAAAAAGTGCAAAATGCAAATTCCAAAGATTTGGGATGGGTAGGGATGTAGCAGCATAAATACCAGCCCTTTTATTTGCCACCATGGGGCTAGATTGCACCATTTCAAAATAAAATTCTTTTTTAGCTATATAAAAGTAAATTTTTTTGCCAAAAAATTTCCAGTTCTCTTTAAAATATGGATGAAGTCACCAAATTTGGATGAAAAAATGTTTTTAAGTCCAAAAGATGGATGAATGTAGAAATACAATGCTTCACCGAATTTCAAGTGATTGCCATCTTGGCACTTTCTCGAAAAGTAAAAAAAATAGGTTAATAAATGCAGAGATAGATTGGAAGATAGGTGCGAAGAGGGGCATAGGGAAAAATAGAAGAAGGGCGTAATAGCTTCAAGTATACCGTACGTGTAGGTCAATTCTGTAAATAACTTGGAAAAATTTGAAAAATGTCAAAATTTGAAAATTTATTTACAACTATTTCTAAAAATCTGAAAAAAATGGTTTGTGAGAAAAATAGAAAAAGGAACACAATTACCTATGAATAGGAAGAATCAATCCAAAAGTAGGAGAGTCCTTATAAATTATTGAACTAAGAAAAATAAACTATTTCGGCATGACTTGCCGAAACAGACCTACACATACAATAGCAAGTGTAGTTTGAAGAGCTTGAATGGTGTGAGTCCCATAGTTTTCAACCAAGCCTCATTTTTTTTACTTATTGTTCATTTTTAGGGTTATTATGGCTAAAAAACAACTAAAAAGAGTGTTTGTAGAACATTTGAAGGAATTCCCTATAATCACGGGGAATTAGTTAGAATTGTCCAAGAGTACTCTAAAAACTCCTTAGGAGTGGTTTTTAAAGTTTATTTAGGCATTAAAAGGTGGTTTAGCAGTCTAAAAGAAGTTTGAAGCAAATAGCATTCCGGGAACAAGTTAATGAAAAAAACATTAATATTGGCCCTTATAGGAATTCTCCTACGAAAAGGCTTGACTTGTTTAGATTCCGATAACGAAAGTGGGAATCTAAGAGGTTCCTAGGAACTCTTGCAGGGAATTTCACTAGACATATTCAAATTGCAGAATTTGGTGGAAATGGACATCTCCACATATATATAGGTGAAATCTCACAGACAAAGGCAAATCGCAACCAAGGAGAAAAGATAGGTGTTTTTAGCCCAATTACACGCCTGGAGTGCAACGACAAAGTTAGATTGTAAAGTTCCCTAGTATGGGAATGATTCCTCCTCGAAGGAATCAATTCAACAAATGTTTGTTTTATATTATATTTAGAAAGTGAGAGTTTTTTGTAAAACTTTGCACTTGGATTTTGGAGGCTTCCTAGAAGTTTTCCAAAAAAATTTGTAATTTTTTGAATTGCGAAAATGACTTCATGGGAAGTCAATCACTCTTATCAATAATTGGAAATTCATAAAAAATTCCATAATAATAGTAAAATTTCATTAAAAATTAGGATAGTGAGTTTTAGCATAAATAAGTTCCTCACCAAATTTCAAGACATTCCAACATCGACAAGACAGTACCAAAACTGGCAACGACAACAACTTTCAACGGTTTTACTAAATTCTTTGCAAGTTGATTGGCGTACAAGGAGTATATGGTGTCCGATTTGAGTCTACTTGAACTCTTTTCTTACATTCTTGAACCTCCCTGACAACACTAGCCAGTCAAAATGTTTAGAAAAAATCATTTTCAAAAGTTATATTTTCTATCATTTTCACTAGATCTTAAGGGTTAACTTTTGAGTGTAATTTGGTCTTGAGAGTAAGGGATAAGGGTTTCTGAAGAGTAATATGGGTCTTCTAAAGCCAATGGAATTGTCTATTTGGTGATCAAACCATTTCTCCAAAAGTTAAAATGGTCACAATAGTAGTGTAGAATTTTGAATGTTAATTTTCATTTTCCTTAAGTAGTTTAGCAAGTAATTTGAGGGGGGAAGAGGCCTTGGAATTGGAATTGGAATTGTATAAAAGGCCTCCCCCTCCCCTCACTTCACACCTCTTTCTATCAAAAACCTTTTATGCATTCTTGTACTCGTGCCAAACGCATTCACATTTCAAGAACTTTGTTGGTATTTCCAAGCCTTTCATTTTCCATTATAATTTAACTTCAATTGTATTTTCAAGCATTCTTTGTGTTTTGGAGAGTCCATTCAAGGGACTTTGGGGGTCCTTTGAAGTACTTTGCAAGTATTGTTGTGTTTTAAAGTATATCAATCATTGTATGTTATTGTAGTTCCTTTGAGTAGTGATACCAACAAATATCCACTTAGGCTTTTTGAGTGGGATTTAAAACATGTATTGGTTTGATCAAGAATCCTCCGTAAGTCTAGACGTTGAATTTGTGATCCTAAGTAGTTTTGTTTTTTTAAATTTGGGTTGGATCCAAGCTCTTGATGTCTTACGCGTATTGGAACTCTTGCTCAAATTGTTCCAAAATTTGAGGTTAACCCCTCTAATACAATGAAGCTATCACCTTCTTTGTTCTTTTGTTACAAAATTCTTCCAAAAAGTGTTCGAAATTTGAGCCTAAACTTCCAAAATGGCAAAGCTTCGCTCTTGGATAGAATTTTCCATCTTTGTTTTATGTTAAGAGGTTCCCTAAAAGGAGATCCAAAGTATTGGATTAAATTCCAAAAATTTGGATTAACCCCTAAGTGCCGGCAAGCCATTTTGTGGCTTCTGGATGACTTCTCCAAGCCACCAGAAGGCCTGAACAATAGTTTTTTCATCCATTTTTTTTCCAATGACCTTTCATGTTGAGTTACAAATCGTGTCCAATTGTATTCTTAGTGTAATTAATGGTTTTTTTCATGTAGTTGAGAAGTACTTAAGAAAAACGGATGGCAAAATTTGTCATTTTAGTATATTTTGAGAAATTGAGTAAATCTAAAATTTCTCCTTGAAAATGACATTTTTCGAATTTGAGTCCAACTAATGAAATGGAGGTCCTCTACACTAGTTTCTTCTCCAATTGAAATTTCGTAAAATTTCGTAAAATTGAATATTTTATTGCAGTTTGAACTTTGGTTGTATTTTTAATGTCCATTGCATTCTAATTAAAGATATACACGGCAAATTAGTTTATACCATGATGATTAACACTGTATTGTTGACACATGGTGAATTTTTTCAGATTTTTTCAGATTATTTTCTATTTTCTATGATTTTTTCTTCAGTTTCTCTTCAAAAACTTTCAAAAAATACAATTTTCCTCCAAAAAATCTGAAATTTCTGTGAAGTGCAGAGGATATGCAATTTCATCTCTGAAAATTAAAATTAAAAATTTCCATACACATCTGGTTACAAAATGGTAATAAACTGAGTGATAGACAGTGCAGCCTGAAACCAGTGGTCATAGGCTCGGCATTTCAGGGTTAACCCTTGAAGGACGGACCGGTGGTTGCGGAAACCATGCATTTTGATACCGTGTGACATCACCTACTTTGAAAAAGCCAAATATATGCATTAGAAGTCAAAGTATTGTAGAAGATCTTCCCTTTCCACCACCAATTCCAAGGATGAAAAGTTGCATTTCTGTCCCTGAAAGGAAAGATTCTTTGTCATTCAGTGGACGCCAAACATCTGCAACGGCGTTCAAGGGTTAACCCTTAAGCGCATATGCATCCAAAAAGTGGATGCGCTTTGGTCAACCTTGATTATAACTTTAAATATAACCATTTTTGAAGTTTGACTTCTACTAAGAAAATGAAGCTTGACAAGTTTTCTTTCAATTTCAACTTGAAATTTTGAAAAAATTAAAAAATTAAAAAAATTATTGCAATTGCAAGCTCTATGTGTTAAAATCTAAAAAACACAATTTATTGTGTTTGTCATTCATATTTTTTTCTTTTAAAATGTATTTTCAATTTAAATTACAAAATTAAGTTTTTTATTCTTATCTTCATCAATGGTAAATTTTTATATTATTCTAATACATATTCTAGATGATATAATTATTTTTTATCCTTAACTTCAAAAAATAACAATAATTTGTAGTTTTCATCAAAAAATTTGAATTTTTTTGAATAAATAGGAAGTTCAATCTTCTATTAGTAAAAAATATCGAAATTTTATACTTCTATTCAATAAAGTATTAAATGTGGTTTAATAGGCAAATATTACTTCAAGGTCTTTGTTGTAGTTGTTTGGAGTTTTAAAAATAGAATAATCAATTGAAAATTTTGTACACTAATATTCATTTTTACTTGTCCGTCTTGAGAAAATTTCAAATAATTTTGATCATTTTTGCTATTTTTACTTATTTATTTCTAATTTTTGCAACAAAAATGATAACAATTACAATTATTTACAAAATCAATTAAAATTTCTCCTAATATTACATCATCCATAATTTGAAGTAATAAAAATATAAGACCAATATTTGAAGGCAATCTAATATGCTAAATTCACCTAGGACATGATGTTTGACCAAATGGCAAAGGATCTTGCCATTTAAGGGTTAAGAGCCAAAAATTGGCAACAACTGCCAAGGTTAGGAGACCAGTCACAACACTATTGAGCAGTCACAAGTTGTCCAACAGGCACAGCAGGGCCAGAAGTCATGGCAAAGGCAGCTAGCAATTCACAGCACCTACCCACTCAGCAGTCAGCACTAGCTGGTAGGTTCTAGCCGACCAGGGCACCAGGCCTCTTGATCGACCTGATTTGACATACATACATGTAGCCTTTGAAAAAATCAAATTCACGGATGATGGTGTAAGGCCCCTACTTTGCTTTTTAATTGATTTTTTTTTCTTGTCAATCAAGTGAGTTTGGAAATACAAAACAGACTAAGGTAGGTACACCCAAAAGTGCCAGTTTTTCTACTGTGCCTTGTTCCTGTTATTATGTTGTTCAAATTTTTTTACAGTCTTGTTGGTGAGTGAAAGCATGTTCCAACGCACCAAAGAACAGTGGATTTGGATACCGTATGCAAAAGTTATTAACAGTCAAAGCGTGTTTCTGAAAGCGCCATGTACATGATTGATTTTGAAAATCTATGCATGTGGTACAGAGCGCTTTAAGGTCAGGTGCCATTTCCAAATTAATAGTAGACTGAGTGAGTTTAGAAATTTAGACGAGTCTGGAATGGGTTGGAATTTCACAGACTGAGGGAATTTGGAATTTTCAGACCAAACTGAAGTGAGTTGGAATTCAAATAGATTGAAGCTGAGTTGGAATTTCAAACAAGCCGAGTGCTAGATACCAGTCAAACATACTAGGTGGTGCTGTTGCAAAAAATGATTGAAAAAATTATATGCTGGACTTCAAAAATTTCTATCTGTGGACTCCTGAACTTTGCCTCCAAACATCTCAAACATGAAATCAATAGAATAAGCACAATTGAAGAGTCTAAGTGGAAAAACTAGCACTTACTAGTTGATGTGGAGAAAGAAGGAATAAGTTTTAGTTGCACATGCCTTATCCTTGAGGAAATATAGTCCATCAAACAAGGTTGGAATTCTCATTTTGGAATATAATCCATCAAACAAGGTTGGAATTTTCTTGTAGGACAAGTAGATACAACAAATTTAGGGAACAATTGACCTTTAGATAGATTTTAGGATTAGTGATTAGTTGATAGAAGTCAAACAAGCTTTGTCTTAACACCTAAAGCCCTGAGCTGCGTTTTTTGGCAACATAAGTTTTTTGGGCAACTCACTACAAATGGAGTTTTTATTTTTTTTCTTTGAAATTTTTACACAAGATGTGCCTAAGGAGTAGATTTAAGGTCCAACAATTTTCGTAACTTTTAACTTTGTGGTTAAAAAGTTATGGCATGATATGTTGTTTTCTTTACTCGGAGGGCTACCTGGGCAGCTGAAAAAACTTCTTTAATTTTTATTTTTTTTCAAAAGTGAAATTTCAAATTGATTCTTTAGGTTTTTATACACATGCAAAGCTTTGTTTCATTCCATTTGGATTAAGGAGTCAAAAGTTATGAGGAATTTTAGTTTGCGGGCAGGTATGGAATCTTTGAAAACCATACCACATTCTTGCCACATTCCATACCTACCCGCAAACTGAAACCTAGAAATTAGTTAGAGAATTACATTAGCTTTTCAAAATCACCTTCCACATCAAAATCGGACGAAAACTCTAAAAGTTATGCTGGTTGGACAATAGTGGGAATTAAATGAAAAGTGAAAATTAATTTAAAGGTATTTAGAATTTAGAGTGAAATTAGGAGAAAATTATAAAAATATAAAATTAAGAGCCAAAGGTAAAAGTCCAGTGAATTTTAAAATTCAAAAAGGTAAAATAATTTAATAGGTAAATTTTAATGAACTAGTTGACGGTCAAAAATTACCAATAAAAATTACATTCATCAAGGTGATTTTTAAGTCTAAATTTTTACTTGTAAGAGAGCATAAAATCAAAACCTTGAAAAGGAATGTAATTTACTTTGAGAAAGAAGGAATAAAAATACCATTAAAAAAAACAATAGCCACTTATAGGAATTTATAAATTAGGGAAAACGATGAGAGCCAAAGGACTTAGGACCAAAACTAGCTAGAATAGGTCATAAGCTTTCCAAAACTAATTCATACATAGGAATTATAATCATAATGATGAAGTAGATATTGGATGAAATTTAGGACCAAATCAATGGAGATTTGGATGAAAGTCAACTAGAGTTGACTAAAATTCTTCAAAGTCAGACCTAAGGTAGAAGATAAAAAATAAAAATTATACAAAAAATCAAGTCAAATTCCAATAGTTAAAACTTTAGATATCGACAGATGAAGTTTTAATTGGTAGATTGGGAATCGAACTTCATATGCATATATCTTTTAGGGATTAAGGTCAAATTGGGAGTTCTTCATCTTTTTGAAAAGAGTGTGAAGCTCTACAATCTACAACTTTCACCTCTTTGGATTGATTCATCTTTATTATATCTAAGTAGAACTATCATTGAACTAGCATTCTTTACTATTTCTTTTTATTACACAATTTAGAGGAAAACATCTAAAGATACACCATAGTTAAAAGATTCATTGCTTGAAAGGTTGAATTGAACTTACACCTAGACATCATAGGATTTCAAATTACAATTTACAATGAAGAACCTAGTTGTGTATATTTTATTCCAAAGGTGGGAGTAAAGCACCCACAAATGACTAGAAAAAAATTCATGAATTGGATCCCTGGTAGGACTCTCTCCAAAACCTAGCTATGCCAAATCATTCACTAGGCTAGTATTGTATTCCTTGGTGGAGATGCTTTAGGGTAAGGACACCTAAAATTGTTTGAATAAGGTTTTGAGTATGGTTTGAGAATGGTTTGTGTAGTCTAATACGATTAGTAGTCAATAGGAGATTTTATGTTATTTTTTAATGTGTATTTTGGACATTATATGAATACACAAAAAATTATGGAAGTATTGAAATTTTTTGTTTCCAAAATCAATTGTAGGCTTACATGAATAGAAAGTTGATTAATAGGGTCTAATTATCTTAGGAAGTTTGTTCCCATGGAGATTGAACACAAAGTTCATGAACTTTAGGAAGCTCTAGCATACTAAAAAATGAACATTTTTTTTCCAAACTGCAAATTGTGTTGGAATTTTAGTGAAGAATAATTGAGAACCATAAAAGATATGTACATATAAAATTGAAAATCATACAACAATTTGAATTTCTTCTATACACTATCTAGTATTGCCACACTTTATTGACTAGATTACAACTTGCATTCTATTTGGCATGTTGGGAATAAACCTTTGGAGCTACTTTAGAGATACTTGATCCTCTACTACTTGAATTGTTTCCATCATTTCTTGCTTGTTCTTTGGCTTGCTCTAGTGTTGCAACAAGATCTTTGATTGCCTTTCAAAGGTTTCCTAAGGTGCATTAGGAAGCCAAACTATAATCTTCATACCACAAGTTTGACTTCACTTCTCTAGAAGTTGTTGTGTTATATTTTAAATATACTTATTAGAAATCCAACAAAATTTGTAGCTAAAAAAATTGCACATTTCTTAGCATATATGAGCATCTTGAAGTTCATGGATTTTTCACTAGTTGAATCTACCTCGGAAGAAATTCAAAAGATTATTGGACCCTATTGTACATTTTAGGCAAGGATAAAATATGTAAAGGGTAGGTTTTAGAAACATGCTCGAGGAGGTCATTGTGCAAAAAGTAGAAAACGATAAGAATTAAACTATAAGGTGCATTTTATTCATTGGAAAAAAAATTTATAAATGATTTGGATCCACTTTAGCCTAAATTTAATTCTTGAAACATCATTATATGTATACACTGTATTGAAAAATGTCTTGATTTTAAATAAAAGTAGATACAAATTAGTTTGAATAAAATTAGAGAAGAAAAAAATTAATTTTAGGAAGAATATAATTTCTAGACTTTCTAATAGAGGAATGAAAAATAATATGTACTTAACAATTTAACACTTTGCATATTGTAGCTAGATGCACTAAATTTTAGGCACTCTACTTTCAAGATTGATACAACAAAATAAAATGGATTAAAGTTGAAATTAACTATATAATTGTATCTTCATATGAAATGGGAGTATTTTGTCAAAATTAGGTAATCATTCTATGGTAGAATTGGATGATCATAGTGTGTACTTGAACTAAATTATGCACATTTAGAAATGATATATTTGAAGAAGTGTGCCTTTGGAGTTAAAATAAAATTTTGAATAAAATTTAAAATAAAACTAAAGAGATTTATCAATATTTGATATCATCACCTCTCTATTTCAACCATTTATATCAATAATAATAGGCTTACAAATAATTAATTGTAAAGTTCATAAGTAACAATGACTTTTGAATTAAATAGAATTTTGGTTTTCAAAAATAAAAATAAAAATAAAATGATGGGTAAGGAAATTAAGCAATACTGTAACTTTTTATATCAAAAATAGACTTGTATATAATTAAGGTGAAGTTTATAAGTGAGTGACTTTTGAATTAAATAGAATCTTAGTTCAATTTTAAAAAAGACAAATAGGATAACAAGTATAGTAGTGAGGAACCATGTCAAAAACAATTAAAACCATACATGATTTATAGAAAGGACACATGTGTCAATTTTCCATAGGTTGTAAAAATTTTATACATATTTTAAAAGGGATACAATACCCATTTTTCTATTGAACGTAAAACTTTTACATTCAATCTAAAACCCTAATTTCCTCAACAACTTTGTCTTCAATCTCATGTCTCATTCTCCTTAGTTGTGCCTTCACGCTCCTATATTGTTTACAAATGACAAAGAAAGCATCATAAATAAAAAACAAGTGAATAAAAAAGCATTAACAATAAGAATAACAAAGACAATCAAATAATAATAATAATATTGCAACTATCATAAAATGTCAACATTCAAAATTTCAAACATACTGTAATACTAAATTCCTTATTCAAAATTCACAAGCACTTCATTCTACCACAATTCAATTGAAATAATGAACATGCTTACAAATCGAGATACAACTTGCCAAACCCTAAAGCTTCTAATCCACCTCCAAATTCTACATACAGTGATGCAAATTGCTTAACATGACATTGTAGTGCAAAATCTTCTTCTACATGCATCAAGTTGGTTTTGTACTTTCGAAAATGATATCAAAATTATTGAATTTCAAGCAAACACAAAACAATAGGTAGTTGGCTCTTCCAAAAGAATATAATAACTAACAACTTAGTGAAACACTGAAGGTCTTATGTTTCATCTTTGGCTTGCTTTTTTTAATTTTGGTTTGCTTTTTTATTTTGGTTTGCTTTGTCTCCTTCGATAAAGAGATTACTATTGTTGGCTTATTGCACAATAAGAAAAAATAAGAATTTGTAGGTCTTAGCATGTTCCATTAAAAATAGCTTTCAAAAATTAAAAACTTCAAATAGTACTTGCAAATACTGCTTGTTTAGAGGATCATTGCCATGACATTTGAACTCTCTTTAATGATTACAAAGAAGAACATATTCATCACTCAAATGTACTCTACATTAAGTAGCAAGAACAACAATAATTGAAACAAGAGCAATGATCATATACAAAGAAGATGTTAAAGAAGATTTGAATAGTCAAGTAATCTTAAGGAAAGAATGTGCTCCCTTTGAACATTAAATTGTATATTTGTAAAACCTTTGATTAGTATCCTCCACCAAAATCTTTTCATCGGTAAGAGGGCCTCAATGCATCGTGGATGGTAACCATCAATGGCCACCAAAATCTTTTCATACTTTGCAAGGAGGGGGGGAGGACGTGGTTTGTAAACACCATAGATAGTTATTATGCAATGTTGCATTCTTTCATATCATAAATAGACTCCATACAATTGGTTTGTAAGTAATAGTGATTAGTGATGTTTGAGTTAAATTTTAAGAAATAAAAGTAAAGTTATTTAGCCATGTCCAATGTCATCACCTCTTTTTTGCAACCTTTCAAACCAAAAACAACCTTACATACCATTATTGTGAAGTTCATGAGTGAGAGTGACTTTTGAATTAAATAGAAAATTTGGTCAAATTTTTAAAAATATTATAAAAAGAATTTAACAATGTTAGATGTATCACTCTCACACATAATTATTGTGAAGTTTATGAATGAAAGTAATTTAGGCATATACAAAATTTTAGATGTTGAAAAGAGTCAAAACATTGATCAAAATTAGAACACATACATTGCTAAAACATAAACAATAAAACACAATTTAAACAAGCAAATGAATATAACAAAATTTTAAATATAAGAAGAATATAAGATAGTAAGTTAGTTGTATTTGTAAGTAATTGGTGTGTTTTCAATATGCATAGTATTTTTGTGTTTTTTTCACAAGTATTTCAATAGTTGGAGAATTCTATATTTCTTTTTTCTTATAATATTTGTATATTATGAATGGCATAATCTAAATTTAGAAATATGAATTCCGATTCTTTACACATTTTATGTTATTTGCATTTTGAACACTAAAATGATCACAATGTGATTCCTTGATGACTAAAAGATTAATACAATACATGGATGAAATTGACCCCTAAATACCACTAAAGCTAAAAAGTAGTCTTCCAGTCAATGAACAATTTAAGAATCAATGCACTTCCTAGCAACTGCATGGTTTTCATTCAAGTGCTTTTAGGCTTCTTTGAGTGTGTGTGTGTGTGCACAATAGATGTGGTGAAAATTTCCTAATTGAAGTGATGTTAATCTTTTTATACAAGAAAATGTGTTAAAAAATAAATCATCAAAGATGCTTTCTTAGTGTATTATGGTACCTTCTATCTCCTTGTTTTGGATCTCAAATTTAGTTGTAAAAATGGTCTTCATTTAAATTAACCCTTGAAGGACCATTGTTCCTTTAGGGGACAAATGGGATTTTGGGTAGGTACCTATGATCTCAATTTTTGTCTTGATTTTCTTAAACTTTATTTGAAGATAGAAATATTGATTAGCTTTGTGGAAATATAATTTTTTTCAATCAATGCTTGGGAACAAAAGTTATTCCCATATAAGCTCAAAATAGGGGAGAGGGTGCAATCCAAATTTAAAAAAACATTTGAGTTCTAAAAAAAATAAAGATTTCTTCTTATAGACTATATTTTTCTACATGGAAGGTGTTGATTCATTCCATTTGGATTTGCTATCAGAAAGCAATGGACAATCTTGTTTTGGGGCAATTCGATTGTCTTCATGAAAAAATTACTTGTAGAATTCATTTCTAAATGTAATTTTTAACCATTTTTCAAGAAAAAAAGTTCCACATGGTTTATTTTGTCGTTCAAAATAATCTAATCATTGGTATTAGTGCATTTTAATTTTATCTTAGAGATATTAATAATTTAGATTTTTCCTTCTATCTTAACCCCTAAATGTCCAAACTGCATTTTTTGGCAACATAGCAATTTTGGGCAGCTCACTACGAATGGAATTTTTATTTTTTTTCTTTGAAATTTTTACACAAAGTGTGTCCAAGGAATAGCTTTAAGGCCCAAAAATTTTCATAACTTTTGACAACATGAATAAAAAGTTATTGCATGATATGTGATTTCTTTTACTTGGCGGGCAGACCAAGCAACTGAAAAAACTTCTTCAAAAATCACTTTTTCTAAAATTTGAAATTTGAAATTTTTTCTTTAGATTTTTATCTACTTTTAAATATTTTAATTATTCCATTTTGATTTGTGAAATGAAAGTTATGGAAGTTTTAGGGTGAAGGTAGTTTGTGGGAAGTTATGGAATTTCTACTCCAAAATAAACTTTGAAGTCCATTATTTTACTCAATTTTTAATATTTAAAAAAATAAATAAACACATTACGTGAAGATTTTCTATTACAACATTAAAACCATTGAGATTGGAAATTTTCAATTTTAAAAATTAATTATTACTATTTTAATATTTTGATTCATTTTCTACCTCTTTCTACTTACTAATTGTTTTCTACATGTTGTGCAACTCCAAATGATTTGAAATTTTTTAGGCATGTAGCTAACTTGACTAAAAGAATGAATCGAAAGAGTAACAACCATTTTGGACTTTTTTTCATACAAAAGTGAGCTACTGAAGTGCAGCTGCCCGGATTTTCGTAGGGACAAAAAAAGCATTTTTGACAATTCAAACACTATTATCTTGCAATCTATACGGTGATATTTCTGAAATTTTTTCCACATATTTTCAAACTAGTTTACTATAATATCCTATGGTTACATTTGTCTTAAGATGTTTTGAAAAATATATTTTGGTCTTGTACTAGAAGTGGCAATTTTGGAGTGTTTTTGGCAAAATATAGTCAAATACATTTAGGGGTTAAACCTACTTCTACTCGACAATTTCTTAAAGAATAAAAGTTGAGTTTTTAAATATTTCCTTCTATTTCCTAGACTCTCAACTAAATTCTGCACCATAAATTTTTGAAGCTCAAAACTATATAGTGTAAAAATTTAAAATTAAGAAGGTTCAAAGTAAAATAATCCAATTGTGCAAAGTGCTCAAAAACTTTATTTTTTACTTTAAGCAAATCTTGCAATCTCTACACTCAAAATATTTGAAATTTTTTTCACATGCTCTCATACTAATAAGATATAAGATCCTACGGTTAGATGTTCAAAAAAGTAGTTTTCAAATGTTTTTACTCTTTAAAATAGAAGTGGTAATTTTGAGTGTTTTTTGGGCAAAAAAATACCTTAGTCCTACAGTGGTTAAATTCATTTGACATTACACCAAAAGGATGTGTTAGATAAATCTAACCACACACAAAGATGGACAACTTAATTTGTTAAAGAATCACTTCAAGTGCAACTTCATCTAAATATTTTAATGATAGAAAAAACACTTCAAAAACCAAAGTGACCACACTGTAGTCATTCAAGAAGTTAAGGCTAAAATGTTTAATCAATTATTGTTTGTTTCATATTGCTTTTGAGTTTGATCAAATTTTTTTTGTATGTTGCATGTTTTCACGCCAAACATTCATCCAAGAATCCTTCATTATCAAACAAAACCAAATTTTTTAAGTTTGTAAGTATTATAGCGTGCTAAAAATTAATCTAGATTTTCATTTATAATTATTTTCATTTTCACCTATAGGGTGCTTCAAATTAGGACCAGGTAACTTTTTTTTCTACTGAAAGTATCCCTTAAAATCATAATTACTAGGTAAATAGCCCCCAAATAATTATGTGGTTAATGCACATGGCTACAAAATATAAGGGGAAGTGACCTTCCCAAGGAAACATGCCACAATTAGATACACTCATCAAATAGTATTGCAATTGCCTAATTTGATTATAAAACCAACAAGTAAAGGCCTACACACAAATTTCAATATAAAGTAGTAAACTAGTCAAGAAGCATATTGTTTCCAAGTAGTTGAAGAATTCAAGTTATTTGTTTGTTTCTACAAGTGGTAGTGTAGAGTGATTTAGATCCTAATTGGTAATTCTAAATCCTAAGTGTAAAGTTCGTTCAAGGAGGACTTAAAATAGGACTTACTTCTAATACACCTAATTGTCATTGCAACTAACACTAAGAAGTCAATTTGCCCTTCAAAACCACAATAAGTATTTTTATTCCACTAAATAACTAATTAATCAATTAACTTCAATTCTCAAAAGAAACACAAAGGGTATAAACTCTCCCAGTTTTATAATTCTTCATTTTGTCTTCAGCCAACCAAATTGCTCTTCTCAGCAAACCAAACCGAATTGGCCTTTTCCATCACTGCCAGCCTTCACAGCATCTCCAAATTGAAATGGATCTTTTGCTCACCCTTCTTGGCCGCCTCACCAACCAAATCGAATTTGTCTCCTCCAAATTGAATCACAGCATGAAACTTCCACCCATAACTCTTCTCTCATTTGGACTTAATCCATTTTTTATTTTTTTTTATTTAACTTTTCTTTCCTTCCTCACAGACCAACTTGAATTGAATCCTAATTGGTAATTGATACCATCTTAAACCCGATTAGGAAGCCAGCCTTTAGATTAACTCCAAATTGATTTTTTTCTTCACTTGTAATCACTCAGCACTATTCACCAACCAACATCACTCCAAATTGTTCTCCCATCACATCAAAACAATTCCAATTTGGCATTTATGCCATAACATACCCACATACATGCACAACATCCAAATTGTTTTCCAGTTCACAACATTAAGCTTTATCACCAATTGGAAAATTAATCCAACATACATTCACACACAGGGACTCAAATCACTTCCCATTAGCTTCAAATCAGCTTGCTCAACTTGATATTAATTCCGATTTGGTGACAAATCACCCTTAACATTATAATTGTTTTCCATGAGTTTCTTCTAAAATCACCGAATAGGACCCTATCTGCAATTTACAAATTGCTCTTATCCTCTCAACTACTTCCTCCTACTAGGAATCATGTTACAAATTTAACTTCCTCCATTATCACTGATTCCCTAATTGCTTCCATCATAATTAATAAACTCAAATTGTGGACTCAAATTTCTACAATACACTCCTGTCCCCCAATTCCTATACTTCCTAATTGGTAATAATTCTTCTGATTATTCCAAAATAGAAATCACTTCCACCACCTGCTCCAGTTCCCCGACTTGGACACAGACTCACATATAAATCCAAACACTCAGCACACACACATTAACACACAAAAAAACAAAGAATTTTCCCACTTGGAAACACAAACAAAAACTCAAATACGCAGCACGATCGGCTAGGACTCGCAGCGGACACATTCAACACTGGGTGACAACAAAATTGCAAAACACAAACTAATAGGAATTCCCAAAAACGGTTACCAAAACTGCCCCGACTTGGAGCCTAACCACTCAACACAAACCGAATTGGAAACATGACCTAACTGCCAGCCAAATAAACCCAGTTGGAACTAACAAGTGGCCCCGCCTCCAACTACTCCGAATTGATTAAGGAAAATCCGACTTGGACACAAAAGAAATTCACCAACTGGGTTCTGACCTGACCCACCAACAAACTCGAATTACCCCACTCTGTAGACTCTATCACATCCAAATAGAATTCACACAACAAAATTTGTTCAAAATCTGCATTCCCAATTGGTAAAAAACATACAAAATCATCCAATTAGTGCATAAACACCCTAAAAAGCCTTCAAAAACACAAAATTAACCCCAAAAATCCGCACGAAAAACTAAAGTAAAAATCCTACTAGGTTATCTACAGGTAGTCAATTTCTTGAATAATAAATCCCTAATACTTACAAATGCTAGTTAGATCCTAGCATTTGAATTAGAGGATCACAATTAAATTAACATAGTGACTTTTGCAATTTGTTGCATTGTTGTAATTGTGCATAGTCTCCTTAATTTACAAGAAGTCATTTTAGGTCAGATTTTTGTGCTATGGTTGAATCCAAAAATAATTTTTAGACTTTCTAACACAAGAATTGCTTTGTTGAATTTCATGATGTTTACACTTCTATGAGAATAGGGAGAAACTACATTGTAGAAGTAGTTTAGGCTTTTTTCCAAACTAAAAGCAATAAAAAAAGTTCAAGTCTAATGCTGTAAATATTTTTCCAAAAGTTAGAAAATTACCTCCTTATTTTTTTAATACTATTCTTCATAAAAAAAAATTCAAAAATTCCAATTTTCCTTATGCAAATATTGCACACTATGAAGTAAAGTTTTGAAAAATCTTTTGTCCTTTTCACAAACATGTACAACGCCTTAATAAAAAAATTTGCAAGTCTTTTTGTTTCCAAACGAATGCCTTCATTTTCATATGCAATCTTTCTAGCATCATTGCATGCCATTTCAGTCTTAAGCAGGCATACCAAATTTCAATTTATAAAACCAATGAAAGCTCTAATTGTAAAGCATTTAAAAAATTAAATATCATGATATATTATATGATAATTAATTGAGAGCCATCAATGATTTTTCAAAATGCATTTCTACATACATTCTAGAATGCATTCCACAAGCACTAATTACTTAAAGCTAGTTACAACACATAGACATGTTTTTATAGGATTGGGATATGAGACACCTTGGCATTGAACTCACTGAGGTTAGTCAGAGTGCATTTTGGTTTGATTTCTTGAGGAACTTATGCTGTTTGTTATATGAGAGTAATAAAAGCTTTATTTTAGGTCTCCTTCGCTGCGTTTTTAATTTCATGAAGCATTGCATACTATAAAAAAATGGTGGGCTTGAATTTTGGAGATATTGAGGCCAATCAAAATATCAGTATTTGAAAAGGCAGGATGTGATGTGCTTATTTAAATAGAAGCACATCCATAATCAATTAAACTACTCTTAGTTGACGGGCATCACACACAACACTCCATTTTTGGTTTCTTGGCATGTGCTACGAAGACTTTTATGAACTCTTCTGGCTAGCATCTTCATGCATTCATGCTTTCCATTGGTGCATTTACTGTCACTTGTGCGCTCTTCACAACTCGCCCCTATGAACAATAATAGATACCTATAAATGACTTTGCTTCAATAATTCCTAATAAATCCATTGCAACTCAGAATATTGTCATTATCATGACCAATGCAACGTTGTTCATTTCTCTTTGCATGAACATAACAAATTTACTGACTGCCTCCACTGATTTCCTCACAAAGATGGTTTTTTCCTTACATGCTCACTTTCTGGAACTCCTACCATACATGGAGGTCTGCCATTTGAAAAGCTACAAAACAGGCAATACAAACGAGAAACGTGCTTGCTCAGCTCATTTCACATTCATGCTGCCCACTTTTGGATATTTGGCAGTAAACTCCTTGGTAGGTCAATTAGAATGTTTGGCATTGAAGGAAACAACAGTAGTTCACAAGCAGGAAGTTAAATCTGTCCCACGAAGTGAGATCAGAAGGGTAAAACTTTTGTTACCCAGGGGTAAAAGTAAAAAATCCCTCTATTTCTATGTCTTGTTTTGAGTGTATTCTATGCATCCCCACGCCTCCGCAAAAGAAGACGCAAACTGGGTAATTGGCTGGGCCCGGCCATGGGAATTGCCCCACGGTGCGCACGGGGAAAGAAAAAATAAGCCCGGGCTTGGCCAAATTTGGTGATGGCTCGGCCAAATGGCGAGCCATCAAGTGCACCCGGCATGTGTTTTTTTTTTCCTTTTTTCCAACTTCCGAGGCACTTGGGATTAGAAAAAGGTTTTCACATGTCGGAATCTCCTTAGGTGGCACCTCGAAGTCTGAAATACCTTGCTTCCCCGTCTCGTTGGCCGTGTTGGGGTGGGGCAAATTTTTTTAGCTAGGCCCAGGCTTTCTTAATGGCTCGGCAAGTGGTCCCTGGCCGGGCCATTTGCCCGAGCCAGGCGTGGGGATGCTCTAATTTGGAGTCTCTGATTGCCAATATGAAATCAGAATTTGTCAAAAAACAACAACTATGTGCAACAAATAACAAAATTCAGCGTTTCCCTCTGGAGTAAATCCATCCCGCTGGTCCCACTTCGTGAGACGCATTTAATGGTCTCCAGTTCACAATTCTCAGAACTTTGAGCTCAACCAAAGTTACAGTAAAGTGGGATTAAATTTTTTAACTTCCTCAATGCTAACTACCAATCCCTGGTTTCTAGCCAGTTGGCATTGCCTTCAGTCATGGGCATTGCAACATGATCACAACTAAGGTAGGTACACCCAAAAGCGCCATCTACAGTGCACATATATTTCCGAAATCAGTCATGTTCACAGACTGTAGATGGCGCTTTCAAAAACAGACTTTGACTGTTAATAACTTTTGCATACGGTATCCAAATCCTGCGTTCTTTGGTGCATTGGAACATGCTTTCACTTGCCAACAAGACTATATAAAAATTTGAACTAATTAATATCAGGAACTAGGCTCAGTATGAATAAGTGGCGCTTTTGGGTGTAAGGTAGGACCACCCATTCCCGACTAGGGACCAATAACCAACCATATTTCCAACCATAGCAAAAAAGTGTTTTTTTCTCCATTTCAAAATTGGGACTTGTAAGTTATTGACATATGTTCCAATTTTGTGAGTCAGAAAGTAAAAAGCTATAAATAAAAAGGTAGTTTTTGAGTGATTAAAGTCAGTGATCGGCAATAGGTCCGAAGCACTTTTTGCCATTCAAAATTCATAATTATTTCAATTTGAGTGATAAAATTACCAAAGTTTTTGCAATCCTCCTCATTTCTATCGATGCACCTCTGAAAATTTTTACTTTGCCTTGTCCGATCCTAGATCATATCTCCAATTGCTTATTTGGTCGACTATAGGTGGTTCTACCTTACCTACCTTAAAGCTAACCCTGTCTGACAATCAAAAATGCCAGACAGCCACACATGAAGCATCTGGCAAAATGTTTAATAAAAGTAGACTCATAACGCACATTATAAGGCTGTTCACACACTAGAGCCGAGACTGCGTCAGTACCAATACATCATAGAACTGTTCACTCCTACTGTGCACTGCAATTTCTTGAATAAGCTTACTGCTACTGTGTCTCAGTTGAAGACTTCGAAGACTCAGCATTGGCTTCCACATTGGCAGCAGCTTTGGTATCAGCTTTGGCACCTACAGGAGGAGAAAATCGTTTCCAATCAGAAACATTCCGCATTTTAAAGAAACAACCCTGCTTCATATTTTCACGGTTATGGTCATATTTGTTTCAGAGGCGGATAATGCAAGTGGGGTGATCAAAACAGCCAGGTCATTGTCTTCCTTGAAGAGAATTTTTACTCATTAACTCCAATCTGCTCATTCTAAGCCCTTCAATCAAATCAAAACTCTTTGATCGAAATGTTCTTAATTGAGTAGAACGCCTTGGCATTACGGTATGTTTCAAAAATGCTCTTGAGCCTCTCAACTTTCGAGCACTATGAAGTCCAAAAATGTGATACTCACGGTGACGAATGCTCAAAAAATTAGGATTGCTATCGAAATTTATGGGGTAACTCAAATCAGGAAGAGCGGTACAAGAAATATAGACATACCAAGTCCTAAGGTGATAAAGTAGGTAATATACAGCCTACGACTCTCCTCCAAAATTGAATTACCAAGCATGATTCAAAGAAGTCACGAGTGTTATGATTGTGACTCCAAGAGTCCCCTTCTAGTTGTACATATTTAGAACTCCCAAACTCCCCGAAATCCAGGACTGGAGAGAGCCAAAGTAGTGGAATTTTGCCCATTCAACGAAACTGGCATTGAAGCTACCAAATAACTAACTTAGAGCAGAATTGGAATGTTCCGAAATCATTCCACGAGAGTTTATAGAAAACATTTCAAGAGTTCAGTTTCCCCCAAAATGCGATCAGCTCGTAAATGCATGGTCGCTTTAAGGGGACTCTCGATCTTAGTAGAGGTGGTGGAAGAGAAATTTCCATACCTGATTTTGTAAAGAACCAGCCAAGAATGGAACCAAACCACGATTTCTTCTCAGCCCCTTTCCGAAGCTCTCTCCAGGCGAACTCGCCAGTCTCTTCGTCCTCGTAAATCTCAACTGCGTGAAGGTCTTGAATGACATCCGAACTCAACGGCCGCAGCTCCTTGTTGTCCGGCAGCAAAGTCAGCACATACTCGCGGTCAGTGGCGCTGCTGTCCGCCTTGATTGTCATGCTCTTCCCCGGCTCCAGCACTTGGAGGAGGCGGTAAATATTGGAATTCCCCTCTTTCACTTGCACGTTGAAACGCGAATTGTTCGTCAAGGTGGTCCTCCCCATTTTGGCTGTGATTCAACAGCATCCCCACAGCTTTTTAGAGCCGAGAATTCAGCAGCATTCTCACATTCCTGAATAGAGGGCAACTCATGATCCTCGAAAAGGAATCTTTCTAGAAAAGAGTTCGAACTCAGATCCTGTTAGATTCGTTGAATGACAATGGTATCGCTGGGGCTTAGCCTATAATCTCTTATCCATAGGACTCTTTAAATGTTCATCGCCAGTTTGGTGATATCATGTTTAATTTGTTCAGAAAGAAATTGCCATGGCGAAGGCTATAAGCTTCTCCTCCATTAGACTTTCCCAGGTGGCCATCCATTTTGGACTGTGATCCAAGTGCATCCCCACAGTGTCTAATTAGCGAAGAATGCAGAAGCATTTTTGCATTCTTGAACGGACTGCAACTCATCCTCTACAAGAAACCCTTAGAAAAGAGTCCATATTGACATCCTGTTTAACTACTTCACAAAGATATCGTTGTGTTTCAGGTTATAAGCTCTTCTCCGATGGACTCTTCTACCCATTCAATTCTTCTACCATCTGTTCAACTATCTTCTTTGACTATCATTATCACCAATTACATTATATTGGCGCAACTGTGGGCACCAAAATGGTGAAATTCATCTGCATGAAGCTCAAGAAACTAAGACTGGTATAGATTTACATTTCAAGCAGGGCTCCCTTGAAAGTGCGGGAGTCGTGGAATTCCACCAATTTAATGAAATTGACGTTCATTCTAATAACTTCATGGAAGCTTACACATGATTTGCTCAAAAAGGATCGTCTTCCTAGAGATTTTCTTATAGGGCAGAAGTACATTCAGGTTACTAGTATAACGATGAAAGTAAAACTGAAAATAGGAGCTCCCACAAACGTTGGGGATTTTAGTAAAATTGGAATTCAACCCTAGTATCGACAAACATTGGGGATTCATTAAATTAGGTTGCCGACCTGTCAAACATCATGAAAAAGTCTCAATTGATTCACACGAGCAAGGGTCAAGTACTCACCACTATAGCCAGTGACCACGGGCACAGTCAATCTGTTCAGAGGTTCAGAGATCTGAATCACTGGGAGGAGGGGCAGGCGGTACGGTGCACCTTTATAACACAAAATTCTCCAAAACGAAATTGGGAAGAAGAATACTCCAAAGGCAAGTAAGGCTAATATGACGACCACAAAATAAAGCCAGGCGAGGTTTCTCTTTTTGACAACTTCGATTTTCGGTTAGTGTTGCACTCTATCTCCACGTTCAACTGGACAAAATCAATATATTCCCTTGGGTCCTATTCCTCGAAGCAGTTGTCCCACTTGCACTGCAGTCTGTTTGCATACAAAAGCGAATCAGAATCAGAATCAAAATCAACTGAACCCTCCCACACCTGCAAATTAATTCCTGTGATTGAAATCTATACATTCCACAGACACTCGTAAACATGCGAAACACACAGTAGAAGTGCTGCTTGCTAGAAACAGTCCTAGAGAATAAATTAAAGAACTAAACATCCTTCCAGAGCTAGTGAGTTCCAAGCCTTACAAGGTAAGGTAAGCCACACTCTATTCACAGACCGTGAAGGCTCGCTCCTCTTTATGGATGGTCTTCTGCAAAGAGCCAATTTGTCTCCACTTCTGTAGAACTCCAATAGTACTGACCACCGAGGCCAGCACCGACAAGGCAATGGGGCTCCACTTGTTGTGGCAGTACAAAAGCTCGACTGCGACACGGCCGTGAGCACCACCCCTTGGAACACGCTGACGAATCCGACCACCTGGTACACCTCGTTCTTCAAACTGGCCACCCGCTTCTTCTTGCGCTCCACCCGACGGTTGTACCACTCCTCCTTGCGGTTTCACTCCTGCAGCGCTTGCCGAAAATGGGATTCTTCTCAATGTCCAGCAGATTCTTTAACTCCTGGTAGCAATCCGGAAATTTGGGACGCCTCAACTTTTTCGCGTTCACATAAGAGATCTCGTCTTTCGCCGTTTCTTCCTCTTCAACAAGTTTCCTTCTCGCCTCCACCTTCTTCTTTCTGGACATAAACCGCCACAACCCAGCTCGCTTGGCAGCTTCAGTCCTCTGTTGGGCTTTAATCTCGCGTGGATCCTCAACTTGAATACAACGGTCGTACGCTTTCCGAAACACGTTCTCGTCCAGAACCTCCAACAGGCGCTGCACCTCCACGTGCACCTCGTTCTTCGCCGGCAGAAGCTCCTCCAGCAGCGCCTGCTTCTTCTTGTCCCGTTGCTGGCTAGATTGCAAAACACTCTCCACCTAATATGGAATCTCCTCGTCCCCTTCTCCCGCAGAAGAAGAAGCCCCGTCCTCCTGTTGCGATGATCTTCGATTATCCTCTCCACTAAGCTTCTTAAGATACTTCACCTTTGATGCCGCATCTTCCTCGCCTAGTTCCACCACAGTCGCTTAAGTCCACCGCCTGCTCCTTCCCTCCGTCCAAGTGATGCTTCACGACGTTCACCCACCGATCGGCTCTGGGCAGCTCCGCCGACAGTTCCCGTTGCTGCTCGGGCGTCAATGCGAGTTGTGACGTCCCGGTCCGAGCTCTGGGAAAGAGCTGCTGATCCAGTCAGCCCACAACTGGTCCTGGATAGCCTTGCGACCGACGACAAGCTCCCGAAGCTCCTGCGACAGCGCCCGCCGTTCCTCCTGGTGCCGATCGTGGAGCTCCTGCAGGACCTTTTGATACTCGGCCTCCCTCAGCAAGTGCCGTTCCGCTTCACGTTGCTTGAGGTCAATAAGCCGAGTAGCAGTAAGAGTGACTGGCTCTGTTGCCATGGATGCGAAGTTACCAGCCAGACTCCAGGAGCGTTGGTTAGCTTGGTGTCGAGTGGCGTGCAAAGTCCGTCAACCAGAGGATCAGGGAGCCGAGACGGCGGCTGGGCAAAATCAAGAGAAACTGTGGAAAGCGACACTAAGGTAGTATGCTCTACAAGCGACCATTTAAGAGTTGATTGCCTTTGGGGGGAAGCTAAACTCCTTGAATCACTTTTCAATAAATTTTCATAGGAAGGGAAATGGAATTGGCATCTAACCCAAGTTGTTTCATCTTTTTTGGACTTGTGTAGAATTAGTTATGAATTCTTAAAGTTCAAATGTAGTAGTTACTAAAAGTGACCACTTGGTGAATATATACACCTCTAGTACATTGTAGAAACCAAAATGTACCTATGTGTCATGATCACTTTTAGAATAGCGCTTGCTTTTAGAGCATACTACCTTATGTCCTGCTCCCACTCTCCGAAACTATACCGATTGCTGAAGTCTCGACATGGTCGTCAAATGGTACGTAATTCGTCGTCAAATGCAGGTCATGAGGTTTGACTGCAAAATGGGGGGCGTTGCACGACGACTTGCCATTTGACGAGCCGGTGCACAGTCTAGCTGGTTCACTCGTGACCCGAGGTAGAACTAATATAAGTGTGGTAAAGCAATGATGTCAACATTTGTCAGGAGCACACTTTTTTTCTTTTTTTTGGAAACAAATGAAATCATGAAGCACAATTCAATTTTTTTTTTTTTTTTTTTTTTACACAAAAGAAACCGAATTTCATTGCAAAGAAAAAGAATACAACGCCCAGCCACAGGTGGCCTGGGAAGAATGAAGCACATTTCCAATACTGCTAGTATGGTGGATACTTTCTTTTATTTATAAATTTAACTCTGAGGTGCTCTAATCTATACATTAAATTAGCATGGTATATTGTTTGTTTGTTTGTTTGTTTTTCCAGACTTTGGATTCAAGCCTATTACCTAGATAATAGCTCATTATCTAAATGTCAACACATGGCATAGAACATGTGCTATGAGATGGAAAAGATCTCTAAAAGCTTAAATTAGAGATGACAAACAAAAATAATCAAAGATAGACTACACTAAAGAGATCATGACTTAGAAGACTGTACAAATTAGGGTATGAGATAGATATATATCTCTACCTCATTTCTTCCCTTATTTGCTACTATTTTTTTATAGTGCATATACCATATGGTATGATGCTCCAAACAAACTAATATTATGATTTGAATTATCTCACATAAAACCAAATTAAATATTTTGGATATATAGGTTATATACCTTTCAAAATATTTGAGCCACTCTTTAGATGGTTCTATAAAAAAATTTACAGTTGTTTTGGACATTCATTAGTCCACTGGCAGTTTAACATTCATTTTTAGCTTCTATGACACCCAAAATGTTCCCTGGCTTCAAAAGAATTACAGCTTGCTTTATCCTTACTAAAATCAATGAAACCAAGTACTATGGATGGGATGGCTGGATGGCTTAATAACATACCCACCATCAAAGCTGATAATGGGCATAGCCACCAAAACTCAGCCTGCATGTACTGTAACAAGCTCTGGCATATGGTACATAAATCAAGAGGTAAATTCAAAATCAAACTTGGATGAAAATTTCAGCAAATTACCTTCATCTTAATCACAAGTGAGCCAGTAAATAAAGTCCTCTTCTAGTGAGAAAAGAAACACCTTCCTTGCAAGGAATGCTTATTGCTGAGGATACTGTATTACCAAGGGAACAATAGCTTTTTTCAATCCTGCAAGTTTTTGAGAGAACTGTAAAGCAAAGGACTAGCAAAGGATGGCGTTGTCACAGTCTTCACAGAACAGTCAGGTCTCAAGTTGTGTGTATGTTTTTTGTTTATTGCTTGAACATGTTTGTGGATGGTTTATTCAAACTTTGAGTTTTCATGCATTTTTCCAAGTTCTTTTCAAGTGAAAACGATAGCAAGTGAAGTGGTCTGCAGAAACCTGGTACATCCTCACTGACTTCATTGTGTGTGATTTGTCTTTGGGACGGGTATAGGTGAGGACCACTTCCTCTCGAAAATTTCTTGGAGTATGTTGATTGAATAGGGATGTTTTTCCCTACTTCTCAAAGTTACACATGTTATTTGCTGCATTAGATGGGTTAATATTAGTTACAGTTACTAGATTTCTTGGATTGGTAGTAGTCATATGTACAGCCCTTGGCATTACATTGGCACTAAATTTACTTCAAAGCAATGATCAGATTTTGCTTGAGACTCAGGACTGAGATTATAAAACAATGAGCCTCTTAAGTTTGATGTCTTGGAAAAAATAGCTCTCATGAAAAGTACAATGTGATGGGATAGAAGATGCTAGATAAGTACTCTGTATAGAGATGTTCCAGAAAAGGTTTAATTGTTTGTTTGTTTGTTTGTTACGTTGAGATCTCCCGGACCGTGAGTCCCCCGGGTGTGTGTTTGGTACCGTCAAAAAGCCCTCGGCGAGGAGGGGTGCACGGGCTTTGATTCATGGTGTTCCAACCTACGGCATGAAAGTTATTGAATTTTGAAGTTTCTATACATTAAAAAAATGAGACCGTGGCAATGGCACGGGCCACCCTAGTTTCTATGATGAACACATGAAGGTCCATACCTGCTGCCCTGTTCTAAATTTTGGCCTGGCCTTGGATGCCGGACGTGCAACTTTCATCCAAGCTTAGGCTGTGGCTAGAAACCGACCTCAAGCTGCCCAATCCATCTGGTCTAAATTTGATAGAGCTTGGTTAAGATCCCCTGTTTTAGCCTACAGAATTGATAGTACTATCATTTGGACCCAAAGGGGTCGTCCCCCTTGACTTCTTTTTTTTCTAGTTCTAGCTGCTTTCAGTTCTTTCTTGGCGCTCTGTTCTCTTCAATTGCCAATCCTCATGGCTTGGTAGGTTTGTATGGTGTGTTTTTTTCTTTTTAATGCAATGGCTCGTCCATTTGTTCAAAAATAAATAAATAAATAAATAAAATTTGGCCTGGGAATAGCCTGGGTGTTGACACGAGTTTTTTGACCTCAGGCACCTCAAAATTTGCCTAGGAACTTTACATATGCCACTTCTAACATTAGTCGTCTCCAATTGTCGTCATGAATACATACGGTGTCAGCACAAATGCACTGAAAACAAGCCAGACACCCCTAAAGAAAAAAAATTGGATGAAAAGACCTTGTTTTCCACCCCTAGTGACTTTTCATTTTAATTCATTGTCCATTTTGTGGACATTGATGCACTCCAGGATTAACTACTAAAGAATTAAATTGCATTTTTTTTTAGCAGCATGGCAATTTGGGGCGCCTCACTATAAATGGAACTTTTATTTATTTTTCTTTGAAATTTTCATACAAAATGTACTTGAGGAATAGCGTTAAAGCCTAACAATTTTCATAACTTTTGACTAAGATAGGAGGTCTATAAATCAACCATATAAAGGTTGGAACTAAATTTTGGGGTGGTGAAACATCTTAAAATATTTTTCAATAAAATTTTCTCGAAAGACAAAAGGAATAAGCATCTAATCCAAGTTGTTTCATATTTTTTGGAGCTTTGTAGAATTAGTTACAAATTTTTTAAGTTGAAAAAAAGTCATCATTTGCAATCATCAATAGCAACCACCCCTTGAAATGTGCAGATTTGGTACATTGAAGAAAGTAAAATTAACCTCTAATTCATGTTTGCTTTTAATGTCCAATTGGAGTTTGAGCCTCCTAGCTCACATGGTTAAAAAACTATTGTAGAATTTATGTAATTTTCATTGATCTTTGGGCAGACTAAAGAGGTCAAAAATTTCTAAAAAATCCATTTTCTTAAGAAATAAAAATTTGAAATTATCTTTCTAAGATTTATACTTACGCAAAAAGATTTGGATCATTCCATTTTTATTGATGAAATGAAAGTTGTTAGGATTTTTAGTTTGTGGGCACTTATAGATTCTCTAGTTTGCAATAAACTTTGAAAGTCCTTCATTTAATTCAATTTTCAATATTTTTGAAAGAAAAATATTGGATGTAGATTGTTTATAATAACATTACAGTCATTTGAATTGGCATTTTTTAATTTAATAACTAAATTCTTTACAATTTAGTATTTTGAATCTTTTTCTATTTCTTACTACTTACTAATTTTTTCCTATATGTTGTATGATTCCAAATAGTCTGAAAATTGTCAAGCAGTAGCCAACTTGCCTTGAAGAATGATTATTAAGACTAACCACCATTTAGGACATTTTTTTAATATAAATCTGACCTACTAAAGTATAGTTGCTTGATTTTTTGCACGACCAATTTTTTTTTATCAATTTAAACACTAATATCTTGTAGTGAATGAATTCTAAGCAATGCTTTCCTTTTTTCTTGAAAAAAATGAAACACTTCAAAGTTCAAAGCATTTTCATCTGCAATAAAGTCTCCTTTGCTTGTATCAAGAAAAAAAAATTTGTATTTTCTAGTGATAAGTGAAGCTCATTATATACACGTAAGTTGGTCTACTTCCTAACACCTCATGCATATACAATGAGCTTTTCATCTACATTGAAATCTCAAACCAAGTTAAAAATACCATTCAAGCAATGAAAGGTAGTTTTCAAAAAATTGAAAGTTAACCACTGAATGTATCTGACTATGTTTTCACCAAAAACACTTCAAAATTGCCAATTCTAGTATAAGATCCAAATTTTGGGAGAAAAAACAAGTTTAAACACACATAACTAAAGGATCTCATTGTACATTCATTTAAAAAGATGCAGAAAAAAGTTTCAAAAATTTCTACCATATAGAATGTAAGATATTGACATAAGGGGAGATTTGAGGGTAACGGAAGGTTGTTTCAAGGTTGTTCCTCTACCTATTCCATGTGCTATCTTGAAATAATAAATCAGCCTATAATGGCTAAATTTTTCAAAATTTCAAAATTTTATTTACTTATTTATTTTCATTAATTCAAAAAGTATTAAGAAACCTAAAATTAATTTTTTTTAATTCAATATTTTTTAAATAATTAAAAAATTACTTTAAAAAAAATTACTATTCATAGCAATCTCTCAACCACATCAAATTGTTGATATGGCATGTTCCCACAATTTGGGAACTCAAGATAACTTGTGGTTTTTTTATGCCCTCAAATCTCCTCTAATGTGTCAGAATTGACATAAATCTTTTTTGGGACCTATAGAAAATTAGACAATTGCACTTCATAAAGTCACACAAGTGTTCAAAATGGTAGTGTTTTCTTTAAATCATTCTTCAAAGCAATTTGTATACATGTTTGAAAATTTTTAGATCATTTGGAATTTGTACACCATATAGAAAAATTATAATAAATAGAAAAAACTAAAAATTGATTCAAAATACTAAATTATTAAGAATTTATTTATGGAATTGAAAAAGCCTATGCCAAATTGCCAATGGTTGTAGTTCAATAATAAAAAAATTACATCTAATGTTTTTAATTTTTTGAAAACATTGAAAATTGAATTGAATAAAGGACTTCAAATTAAAGGAGAATTTAGAGTAGATTATTTATAACTACCTACAAACTAAAATTCTTCATAACTTTCATGTCATTAATCAAAATGAAATGATTCAAAGCTTTCCACATATATATAAATCTAAAAAATCAATTTTGAGTTTGTATTTCTTAAAAAAATCATTTTTGAAGAATTCTTTTGAGCTACCTTAGTTGCTTGCTAAATAATGAAAATGAAATATCATATAATAATCTTTTAATCATGTAGTCAAAAGTTATGAAAATTGTTGAGCCTTGAAGCTACTTCTAGAGCCCATGTTGTTTGAAAATTTCAAAGAAAAAAAATAAAAATTCCAATCATAGTGAGCCACCTAAAATTCCTCTCCTGTCAAAAGACACAATTTGGGCATTTAGGCATTAAATTTTTTGTAGTTCTATTTTGTAGCAAAGTAAACTTGATGTGGTGCACTACATTTTTCAATCGCAATTCCAATCCCTCTAAGAGTCCTTCATTTACCATTTTGCTATAACATAGATGACTACAATACGCATTGGCTACATCTCAAAAGCATGCCAAACAATCTGCTTTTGCACCTCTATCATGTGCCAACCATGGAGTTAATCTTAGTAACATTGCCATCAATTTTGCAAAATCAGACTACAACATGAAGAAGTGGTGAGGCAATTACTTCTTGCAAGATGTAGTGGTGCACTCAAGATTCAATGCTCTACACTAGCAACTCCATAAAATCCTTTGCTAAAGTTCTTTTTTTCACACCTCTCATTAGCCTCTACATCCTCCATTAAAGTCATAGTCGAATTTGACCAAGTTGGTGTGAATGTAATATTGCATGCTACAAAGGCATCTATTGCTTAACAAATATACACTACTAGAAAATGATGTCCAAATCAACAAAAAATCAACAAATTTTTGTTAATTTGGGTACTGTATTGACCGTTTTCACAAAATTTTGTTGATTTGGCACTAGTTAACAAAACAGTGACAAATTTTTTGTTGATTTGGGTAGTGCAATGTCCAAATCAACAAAAAATTTAACACTTATTTGTTAACTAGGAATTTCAAAAGTTTCATATAAGTTTCTTCATTTGTGCAATGTCTAAATAACCGTGCTTGAAATTTTATGCAAAAACAAATGCTTCTTCCCAAGTCAATCATTCAAAATTCAGTGTTTTTGAACATCAGCAGACTTTGGTGGCCATTTTTTCATAGTAAAACAACTTTTTTGAGAAAACTTTAAACTAATGAAAGTTGAAAAATAAAATTATCTTTCATCTCCAAAAATCCGTTTGAGATTTCAAGTTTCCAATAAAAAGTTATGGACAAAAATCAGAGAAGGATTAAAGAGGACATTGTATTTGACATTTTAAGAAACCTTCTCTGAATTCTATCCATAACTTTTTATTGGAGACTTGAAATCTCAAAAGGATTTTTTTAAATGAAAGTTTGTTGTATATTCCAACTTTCATTAGTTGAAAGTTTTCTTAAATAAGTTTTTTTTCTATGTGTAAACGGCCACCAAAGTCAGCTTATTTTAACATAACAAAGACAAACGAAAAGGAAGAAGTAGCTAAATTAATTCTAATTTCATTCTAAATCACTTGTGGTTATACATGTTGTAGTGGTTTAGGCCTTTGGACCTCAACCTTGTGGTCCAAGGTTCAAACCTTGTGGACGGCGGCCGTCTGCGTGGCGGGGCTGCCTACGTGGCCTGCCCGCGTGGTGGGTTGGATTTTGCTGACGTGGCAGATGCCACGTGGCAGATTCTGATTGATAAAAAAAATTATGTTTTCAAAACTTTCTCATGAATGTCCAAATTAACAAAAAAATGAACATCCAAATCAACACTTCTCTGTTCTTGTAAGTCCGGGACAACACGTCCAAATCAACAAAACATATGAACAGTTTTCTGTTAAATTTTTGTTGATTTGGACACGATTTTTCTAGTAGTGATAGAAGTGATGGAAGGAACAATACAACTTTAAACATGATAAGGGATGGGGTGTAGAGCAATTTTTTCAAAATGAGCTTAACAAGTAAAAAGTAGCATTAATTTCAAGGCCAAGTGGGAGTGTTGGTGGCAATGTTCTTATGCATGATTGCAAGATAGGGTTGTCCTATTCATTGCTACATAGAAAGTAACTAAGTTTCCATTAGTCATAATTTGTAGAGCATGAAGCCAAAGTACTTGGAATTTTAATTTCTATTTATCTAATTTGTCATACTTTGCAATTTAGGAGTTACAATACTATAGAACACCCAAAATTAATAATCTAGAGTTGAAAAATTTGCCACCTATTTCCACACTAGAGTTGCATGTACCAATAAAAAAGAACCTTTAATTTTTTTTAATTTTGGCCTACATATGCATGCAAATAGAAGTCCCTTGCATACATCATTTTGAACATTGAAGATGGTTTTAAGATCATTCTTTCAAATGGTGAAATCTCTTCACCATAAGGTCTTTCCAAATGATCAATTTTTAGTTTCTTAGAAAATTATTTTCCTATTTTTTACAAATTAAAACATCATTTGAGTATCTATTTTCATATGATTTTTCCACTTTCTAGTTCTCTTACTTAGAGAGATTTTCTATGTTTTTCCTTCCTAGGGTCTCTTCTTCTTAAAGGTGCATACATTAAAATATATTTTTTAATCACATTTCAAGAAATTATTTTTCTAATTATGAAGTGCTCCCAAAATAATCATGAGTACTATTCAAAACGAGACCAAAAAAATGATAGGTGTTCTTTGCAATGACCCTAATTAGCTATTTTCTTTTGGTTACCATATTAAGTAGGTTTTTCAATAAAAGAGTTTGTTTTATGTATATAAAAAAATGGATTATTTTCATTTGATCTTTTGTGTGCATTTTCTTTTATGCTATATCCACATGATTGACTTAATCCCTAAAGGTCAATTGTCCAATGAACATGTATTTGATAACCTAAGTTGGTTTTTATGAAGTCAATCTTGGTAAGATGATTACAAATTTTGGCAAGAGGTGTAAACATATCCCTTTAATAGGAATATGATTTTTTTCCAATAGGATACTTCGGGATTAGGAGTTATGTTGCCTTGCATTTTTTAGGCCTCCTATAGGTAATTTGGGCATCTTTTGCTAAAATCCCATTGACTTTTGATTTTTGGCACCTAACTAATAAAATATGGCATACAATTTTTCAAAATTTTTTTTGTTAGCAAATCACATTCTAAAAGGGTCAAATTTTATTAGCTAAGTGACAACTATTTTGAAAAAATATATTTTCTATTTTATTTTGAGGCCCTATTATCTTGCAATCTTTAATGTTAAAGTTCTTGAAATCTATTCCTACATATTTCAAATGTTATCTCTAATTTTTTACCATTTTTATTTGAAATAAAAAAAGGTTCCTCATTGTACAAAAAATCATCAAAAATTGGCTAGTGTATTGCCAATCCTCTTAATCTCCTTGCATTAACCCATTAAGGACCGGTCGACCACTTTTGGGTTGATTTGAGGACTTTTTGTCTCATATAATTTGTAGAACATTTGATCTCAAAAAACTTAGAGAAGAACGCATTTAGAGTGTCTTTATGCGCATCTAACAAAACCAATTTCAAGAGAATGTGTGCAAAAATGAGTGAGTTGTGCTTGGCCAAACTTGAAATGGTCCAACCTTTCATATTGAAATTTTCAATGAAAAATGCATATTTTATAGAAAGGACAATTATGTGTGTATTTGAAATAATAAATTGAAAGGTTTTGGTCAATTTCCAGACAATATATTCAAATCTATATCCAATTGTAGCAAACCCTAATTATAACCAGTGCCAAAGGGTGTTTATGACACATCAATGTTTGAAGAGTAATTACAAAGACATGAACCGTTGGATCACTTTTATTTTTTGTGTGGTTCAAGGATTTAACCCATGGAACTCATTTATTCAATCCGATCTAGGATTACATCTTTCAAAAAGGCAAAAAATTGCACTTTTTGAGAATTGTGTTCAAAAACTACGTACGCCCCCTAAATCAACCACGGTCCTTAATGGGTTAAAGGGGGATTTTAGAGTAAGCTAGATTCCATATTTACTTTTGAAAATTTTCATGAGCAAACCTAACATCATATACAGTCATGTGAATGGGAAAATGGTACATTTATATAGAACAAAAATTTTACTCAGAGAAAAGAAGTTGAAGTCTACTGATCTCGTTTCACAATGAAAAAAAATTATTTTTCTACATTTTCAATGTTATAACCTTTCAATCTATGAAGTCAAATGGGTTGCAATTTTTCCACACATAGATTTATTTGTTTGGTACACTTTTTTATATTTGGAATTCTTTTTAAATTAATTTTGGATTTTAAACAATGCATAAAAATGAATAGTTTTAGACTTTTCTTCTTCCAAAAATCGTCTATCTTCTAGGACTTTGCGACATTTTAGTTGTTTTTAATAATTTCATATGGGATTTTTTAATTAAAATATGGTACACTATCAATCTATTATACTTCTAATCTTTCAATTTTTTTCCCCATATATTTGATTTTGGCATTCAAAATGAATTCTTTTACTTTTGAGGAAAACTCAAAAAAATAAAGCTTCTAAAATTTAGTTTCTACTCTTCTTGGGAGATTTTTAAAAATTTCTAAAAAGAAGCATTTCATTAAAGTTTGAAATTGACTATGTTCTTAAATATAGAAAACTACAAAAATATTCTTTACACTAATTTTACTTCTATTAGAAAAAAAATTCAGATTTTTTAAGCATGATTTGCATTTGATATGAATTTTCTTCATTTTTTCTTTGAAAATTCATAGTAACTTGAAATTTTCTTGGAATTTTTTAGAAATATGTTAAACGTATGAATTCATCTTTGAAAGAACAAAAACAAAAGAAATCACTGATAAAGTAGTCAAGAAATGGAAGATACAAAAGTGAAAGAGTTTCAAGTGTGCTTACAATAGAATCACCTAAAATGGTCAATATAAGCACTTGAGCATAGTTGGAGGTACCTTTTGTAGAAAATATATTTTTGTAGTATTAGCAATTGAAAATCATGAATTAAGAAAAAAATTAGATAAATTGGTTGGTTTTTATGAATTTTCAAAGTGGAACTACTAAAACTATCATGTAGCTAGACTTGAAACCAAAATTTGACAAAATCAACAATGAATAAATCATAGTTATACAATGGGACACTTTAATGAAAATCTATAGACATAGTTAGAAGAAATCTAAAGTACATGGATGGATCCAAAGATGATTATAGGTGTTTTCACCTTGCATGGTCACTAGCTCTATTCTTTCAGGGATAAATCTTAGATTCTAAAAGTTGTGTTCAAGCAATTAATAAATTTCAATTCGTTTCAAAAACAAACAAAAAACATATGTACTTAGGATTAGCAAGTTTGGGCATAATGAGGCTTTAGTGTAACTTACCTTAGCTATTTTTATGAATACAATTGGTGGTATCTCATGGACCATTGACTTAATCCTTAAAAGACAAATTGGTGACTATGGAAATCATCCATTTTGATACCATAGAAAACATTGGTATAAAAAAAATCAAAAAGCATTTATTAGAAGTAAAAGTACTATAGAAGATCTTCCCTTACCACCTTGAAATCTAAAGATGAATCGTTGCATTTCTATCCCATACAAGAAAATTCTTTGTCATTCATTGAACACCAAACACTTGTCTCGATGTTTATAGTTTAAGAAAATGAAATGAGAAATGGCAACCCAATCCATAGAAACTCAACACAAAATCATTGATAAAGTTCCACACAATGACAAAGTTCCCTTTGATTTGTTCAAAAAACAAGACAATCATTGGTAAAACAAATAGAATACAATAAGGTATGCCCACTTGTGCATCTAAAATTCTTACCTATTAAAGTAGAATCTCTCTAAATTGGTTCTCTATAAGCCAATAAAATTCTAATTTTTTTGTTGTCAAAAATTGTTTTTTTGAATCTTATTAACAACTATACAAAGATTTGAATGTACTTTAGCATACATTATTTGGACACCATGAGAATGGAAGACATTAAATCCTACCATTGAAGGTGGGTCGAGTAGGGTAGATTTACCTCAGGGGAAAATGCAAGAATTTTTTATTTCTTGAAAACGATTTTTTTTTGCCAATTCTAAATTCATATTTGCAATCAAAGACCCTTGATTAATTAGGAGTGATCTAGAACATACCCTAAAACATGACACAAAATAGGGGACTTTTTTCACTTTTATCCCAAAGAACCCAAAACTTACCTTGCTAGGCCACCTTCTATGGCAGGATTTAATGTCTTGCCCGTGAGAGTAAGTTATGATTTCTTAAACCGTTGCCTCTACGTTTGTCAAAAACTGACTCTAGGCTCACAAAAGCTTTCATATTGAGAGCAATATATATCCCTCTTACAGTAAGCCCTCAGACAATGATACCCGACGTTGATTTTAGGTATGATAGTGATAAACTGGGGGCATAAATGCCTTCCCTGATAGATTTCAGTTTTTGGCATTCTCTTCAGTCATGGGCATTGCATCATGATCACAAGTTCCCAACCAAGAAAATCATCGAAATGCCATACAGCCACGCATGAAGCGTCTGGAAATATTATATTCAATAAAAAAGTACGTTCAGAACACACATAATTCAAGCCTATTCACACACTCCAGCCTTGGCTGCATTAGTAGCAAATAAGGGCAAAACACTCATTCCCGCACCTGTTCCTTGCAGTGAACCATAGATTCACCCAAATATGTCCCTAGAGTGTAGTTAACCCCTAAAGTTCCATGACTATGTATTCACCAAAAATGCGTGTTTGTCACATGTGTGATTGTAATTTGCTGACACAATTGAAGGACACATAGGAAGATCTGGTTGGCTTAATGCTGATTTTTGCAAGGTTCAATTTTGGGGGCACCTACAGGACGGTTCCGCAGGTCTAGGGAGCCAACACTTTGAAAATTTGTAGAAATTACATACCGTGTCCGAAAAATCTACTTTTTTTTTAATATTCATGATTTTCACTCACTAATACTACAAAATATCATTATTAGAAAACTCTGCCTCCAACTATGCTGAATTCCTTATTTGGACGGTTTTGGGTGTTTCCACTGTACATCATAGAAATGTACAAGTCAAGGTCCTGCAATTAATTTCTCGAATACTAAGGTGGCGACTCGGCATTGGCAGCAGTTTGAGTATCAGTTTTGAGAGAAGTTCCTGTATCAGCGTCCTCAGGAGTTGAACCGGCTTCACTAGGAGTTCGGTCTTTCTCTTTGCGGACTCTCTTCGAGAGCAATCTATTTGTGGGGATTTTCTTCGCAGGGATTTTCTTCGTGAGCAATCTCTTTGCGGGGATTTTCTTCGCGAGCAATCTCTTTGCGAGGATTCTCTTCGCGGGCAATCTCTTCACCGGGATTCTCTTCGCGGGCAATCTCTTCACCGGGATTCTCTTCACGGGCAATCTCTTTGCGGGGAATCTCTTCGAGAGCAATCTCTTTGCCGGGATTCTCCTCATGGGGATTCTCATCGCCGACAATCTCTTTGCGGGGATTCTCTTTCAGGTCACTTGAGGTACCTACAGGAGGAAATTGTAGCCAATCAGAAACATTTTGCATATTGGATAAACAAAATGCTTAGATAGACAACCCTGCTTCACATTCTCACGGTTATAGTCATATTTGTTTCAGTGTCGGATAATGCAAGTGCGGTGATCAAAACAGCCAGGTCACTGCCTCATTTGCTAGTTTGATGAAAATTATAGTCCATAACCCTTCAATCAGCTCATTCGAAGCCCTTTCATCAACCAAAAACTAGCTTTGATCGAAACGTTCTTATTTGAGTACAACGCCTTGGCATTACGCTATGTCCCAATAATGCTCTTCAGCCTCCCAACTCTCAAGCATTCTGAAGTCCAACATTGTCCATTTCTAATTATGTATATTTAGGACTCCCATGCTGAAATCCAGGACTGGAGAGTGCGAAAGTAGTGGAATTTTGCCCATTCAACGAAACTGACATTGAAGCTACCAAAAAATAGAACAGAAGTGAAAAGTTCCGAAGTCTTTCCAGGAAAATTCATGGAAAAACATTTCAAGGAGTTCTGTTTCCCCCAAATGCGATGAACTCGTAAATGGTCGCTTGAAATGGACCCTCGATCTTAGTAGAGGTGGTGGAAGAGCAATTTCCATACCTGCTTTGGAGAACACGCCACGAATGGCACTTCTCACTATCCCTCGGAGGCTCTCAGTCTCTCTCGGAAACTCCATCAGGGCGAAGTCTTCGGAAATCTCAATTGCGGAAAGTCGTTGCAAGTCGACCGAAGAAAACGACCCCAACTTCTTGTTGTCCGGCAGCAAAATCAGCACATACTCGTAGTAAATGGCGTTGCTGTCCGCCTTGATTGTCATGGTCTTCCCCGGCTCCAACACTTGAAGGGGGTGGAGAATATCGGAATTCCCCTCCTTCACTTGCACGTTGAAACGCGATTTGTTCGTCAAGGTGGTCCTCCCCATTTTGGCTGTGATTCAACAGCATCCCCACAGCTTTTTAGAGCCGAGAATTCAGCAGCATTCTCACATTCTTGAACAGAGGGCAACTCAAGATCCTTCAAAAGGAATCTTTCTAGAAAAGAGTTCGAACTCATATCCTGTTAAATTGGTTCGATGAATAAAATATCGTCATGACATTAGCCTCTTAGCCATTAGACACTTTGAATTATCTCCCCCACTTTTGGTGGTATCATGCTTAATTAGTTCAGAAAGACATTGCTGTGGCTAAGGATATACTGCGCTCCTTCATCAGACTATCCCAGGTGGTCATCCAATTTGGGCTGTGATCCAATTGCATCACCACAGTTTCTAATTAGCGGAGAATGCAGAAGCATTTTTTGCATTCTTAAACGGAGTGCAGCTCATCCTCTAAGAGAAACCTTTAGAAACCTTTGGAGTTCATACTGACATCCTACTTTATTACTTCACAAAGAGATCGTTGAGACTCAGGTTATACGCTCTTCTCCGGTACACTCTTCTACCCATTCAATTCTTCCACTATTCTCTTTGAACATCATTATCGTCAATTTCAGAAACACGTCGGCGCAATTCTGGACGCCGAAATGGTGAAATTCATCTCCATTAAGCTCAAGAAACGAAGACGGGTACAGATCTACATTTCTAGCAGGGCACTCTCGAAAGTGCAGCAGCCGAGGAATTCCACCAATTTCATGAAATTGACGATCATTCTAATAACTTCATGTAAGCTTATACATGATTTGCTCATAAAGGATCGTTTACATCGTGATTTAATCATAGGCAGAACTACAATCAGATTACTAGTGTGATTACTAGATGAATGTAAAACTGAGAATAGGAGTTTCCACAAAACATTGAGGAATGCGGATTTCAGTAAACTGGATTTTCAACCCTGGTATCAACAAACATTGGGGATTCAGTAAATCAGGTTGCTGAACTTTCAAACATCGTGAAAAATTCTCAATTGATTCACATGAGGAAGGGTCTCAAGTGTACTCACCACTGTCATCAGTGAACACGGGGACAATCAATCTGCTCAGAGATCCGAATCACTGGGCAGGAGGAGGGGCACCTGATTTACACAAAATACTCCAAAAAGAAACAGGAAATAACACTCCAAAGGCAACTAAGGTTAATATGACGAACACATAGTAAAGGCTTTTGCCTCTCGACGACTTCGATTTTGGCTTAGCGCCGCCCTCTATCTCCACGTTCAACCGGACAAAATCAATTTCTTTGGGTCCTGTTCCTCGAAGCCGTTTTCCCACTTGCGCTGCAGTCTGTTTGCACACAATAGCGATTCAGAATCAGAATCAAAATCAACTGAACCCTCCCACACCTGCAAATTCATTTCTGTGATTGAAATCTCTACATTCCAAAGACGACCGTAAACATGTGAAACACACAGTAGAAGTGCTGCTTGCTAGAAACAGTCCTAAAGGGGAAAAAAAACATCCTTTCAGAGCTAGTGAGTCCAAGCCTTGCATGGTAAGGTAAGGTAAGTAACAATATGTACAGACCCTGCTATCTCGATCCTCTGAATCTATGGTCTTCTGCAAAGAGCCAATTTGTTTCCACTTCTGTAGAACTCCAATAGTACTGACCACCGAGGCCAGCACCGACAAGGCAATGGGGCTCCACTTGTTGTGGCAGTCCAGAAGGCCGGACTGCGACACGGCCGTGAGCACAACCCCTTGGAACACGCTGACGAATCCGATCAACTGGTACACCTCGTTCTTCAAAATGGCCACCTGGTTCTTCTTGCGCTCCACCCGACGGATGAGCAACTCCTCCTTGCGATTCCACTCCGCCAGCGTCGTGCTGAAAATGGGACTCTTCTCGATGTCCAACAGCTTCTTTATCTCCTCGTAGCACTCCGGAAATTTTGGACGCCCTCTACGACCGTCCACGAATTCGATTTCGGCTTTCGCTGAGATCTGCTGGTGGGCTTCAATCTCGCGCGGATCCTCAACTTCAATACGATGGTCGTACACTTTCCGAAGCTCTTTCTTATCCAAATCCTCCAACAGGTGCTGCACCTCCACGTGCTTCTCGGTTTTGGCGGCCAGATGCTCCTTCCACAGCGCCTGATTGTCCTTGTCCCGCTGGCTAGCTTTCAAAGAACACTTCTCACTAACCGGAATCCTCCCGTCCCCTTCTCCTAGTACCTCCTTCCCTTTCGAAGCAGCAGCAGAAGAAGAAGCCCTGTTCTCCTGTTGCGATGATCCTCGATTCTCCTCACCACTGATGTTGCCCGGCCACAACCTCCCCTCCTGCACGTCCCAGCAAGTGCGAGCAAGCTCCGAAAGCTTCTGCGACAGATCCCGCTTCTCCTTCAGGTGCTGAACTTGGAGCTTCCCAAGGGCGTCCTGATACTCTCGCTCCCTTAGCTGCTTCCGCTCTTCCGCTCGAGGGTCTTTGACCTTCTCTCTCTCTTGTTTTCGGGGCACAGGAGGAGTGTTTGACACTGGCTCCATGGATGCGAAGTTTACTAGCCGGACTCTAGGAACCCTGGCTTTTGGTGTCCAGATGGCGTGGAAAGTCTGTCGATCAGGGGACTGGGTAGCCGAGCTGTCCACCTGGTAAAAATCGGTACCGTAAGGTAGAATCACCTTTTTTTCTGGTCTCAGTGTCCCGAACAGCCCTTTTTTTTTTAGTTTTTGAGGGTCCCAGATGTTGATCATTTAAAATTTGGTGAAGCATAGTATGGGGCATAGTATTCTACTTTCATCTATCTTTTGGACCAAAAATACTTTTCAATCATATTCATACAATTTTTCATCTAAATTTGACAATTTCATCTATGCTTTGAATGGATGTACACCTCCCCGCAAGATTGGTTCTGAAGTCTAAACTAAGGTAGGTACACCCAAAAGCGCCAGTTTTTCTACTGTGCCTAGTTCCTGTTATTATGTTGTTCAAATTTTCTTACAGTCTTGTTGGTGAGTGAAAGCATGTTCCAACGCACCAAAGAACAGTGGATTTGGATACCGTATGCAAAAGTTATTAACAGTCAAAGTGTGTTTCTGAAAGCGCCATCTACAGTCTGGGTACATGACTGATTTTGAAAATCTATGCACGTTGTACAGAGTGCTTTAAGGTCAGGAGCCATTTTGGGTGTACCTACCTTACCGATTGCTCCACGGACCAGGCACATGGGTTAATCCGTACGTGGCCGACTTCAGTCATGCGACCTGGGAATTCAGTCATTTTTTTCCTTAAAACAAATGGGAGAATTGCATTATAAAGAACACAACACATGGAATAGAACAGCCAAGCCCGAGGGCTGGTCAATGACAGTCATTGATGATGATTGTACCCTACACACTGTACAAAAATGGTAGCGCAAATTTTTTATTTTTTTGCTTGAAACAAACCATATCTTATTAACTTCAATCGTTGCAAGGGGCAAAGTACTGCACAGGGCCTCTAGCAGTCTAGCTGGAGCAAACTGAAGGACCAGACAGACCATAAAGACTGATAGGACAATTCTAAGATGGGAAACTTCACCTAAGGTAGAAGCGCCAATTTGTCAACCACGTCCAACAGTTCTTCCGTGCCCTGTCAGGCCACTTGTGGCTGACGGTGCTGTATTTTGATTCCCTTTGCAATGAATTCATTTCATTTGTTTAAAAAATTAAATTAAATTGAAAAAATAAAAAATTGAGAAAGCACGTCCAACACTCAACTTCTAAGAGTGCAGTAATATAATTCCAACCAAAGGATGGGGTGATATCCAACCAAAGTTTTGAATGTTTTTTTGGTCCTTTTTAAGCTTAAGACTAAGGTAGAGGTACCCAATCTTGACCGAGGATCCACACCCAACTTATAGAGTGTTGCTATTTCCAACCAAGGCTAGAATATATTTCCAACCAAAGCTTGGAATGTGTTTTTTCCTCCATTTCAAGGTCAGGCCCAAAAATATCATGACACATGTATTAAAGTACTGAGCAAAAAAGTAAGAAGTAGTGAGTGGGAAAGTACATAGTCTATGATTGAAATTAGAAGAGTCTAGACATTGGTTATTAGTCCGGACAACTTTTTGGCTTCTTAAAGTCACAATAATTTCATTTTGGGGAATAAAACTCTAAAATATTTGCAATTTCCATATTTCTTGTCTTCCTATTTAGAAAAATTTCACTTGCCTCATTTTGCTCAACAACTATCTACAAACTGCTTAAGTAATTGACTATGGGTACCTCTATCTTATTAATCCCTTAAGGACTAAAGTCTCCTCAGAGGACATTTGGAATTTGGAGCAAGCTTGTGTAACTTGAATTTTTTATAAGATTTTTTGAATTTTTTTTTTGGAAGATAGGAATTTTTTTTGGATTAACCTTCTAAAAATATAATGTTTATTTCAATTGGTGTCCTGGAGCAAAAATTATGCCATTCTAAGTCCTAAAAGTAGTTCACCGGGTGGAACAAAAAAAACACAAAAAAATGATTTTTTCAATTTTAATTTTTTTTCTCAAAGATTATGTTTAGGTGTACATTTGAATCTTTGACTCATTCTATTTGACCTAATAATGAGAAAATTATGGACAATCTTGTATTTCAAACAATCTAAGCAACATTTAGAAAAAACAACTTATAGAATTCATTTTTGAATGCAATTTTTAAAATTTAAAATTTAAAATTTATTTATAGGGTTAAAAAATTTTGCAAGAACAATCGCACTATTGGTATTATAGTGTTTCAATTCCATCTTAAAGCTATTAACAATTTAGCATTTTGTTCAATCTAGGACCTACTTCTATTTAACAATTTTTTAATGAATGAAAATCAAATGTATGCTTTTTGAATTTTTTTTTAACAATTCCCAACTCAAATATTCAATATAAATTTTTTTAACTTTATGGTCCATAGTGCATAAAAATTCCACAAATGGCAATTATAGTCATTTGAAATTGTAGTCTAGAGTTCAAAAATACTTTTTTTTCAACTTTGAATGATAATATCTTCCAATCGGTAAGGTCAAACTTCATGAAATTTTTACCACATCGTCAAAGACAAGTTAATTACAAGATCCTATAGTTAGATTCTAAAAAAATTGCTTTTCTTGTTTCTTGGATGGACAAAGCAAACATGGTTGAGTAATTTTGGAGCCTAAAAATGCCTTTGTAGTTTAAGGATTAATGTAATTACACATGTCCTATAGTAGTGAGCAGAAAGTAGTTATAGAATGATTGGAATTAGAAGACTCTATACTTTGGATATGAAAGGAAATGTACTTTTTGACTCCCAAAATTCACAACAATTTCAATTTTGGCAACAAAATTCTACAAATTTTGTCTTCTTTAGATTTTCTATCTTGTTACAAAAAATTTCCACCACCTCATATTCCTTACGATTTGTTATACAATTGTTTAACCCCTAAATGGCCTAAAGGCCCTCTATGACCATATTCATAATTTTTCACGTATTTGGACGATGTTGAGTCCATTTTAGGGTTTCAAATGTTCTATAATGTTGTAGGGGATGACAATGTGGATTTAATTTTGTCATGCACTATTGATAATACTTGGTAGAACCGAGCCGAACAAAGGCAATATGAAGATTGGCATATGATACAAGATGCAACATACATTGCAAGACCCAATGCATTTCTAGGAGAACTACAATGAACATAGCCATATTTGTTGGCAAGAGGAGGTGGGAAATTGAAGCTTCTAGTAGGAGAAGGTGACTTTGGATTCTCCTACTCTAAAGGGGTCTACAATTTAGATTTTCGAAAAGAGTTAGGGATCAACGAAGGAACTATATGATGTGAGTTTGATGGTGGCAAGGTGTATTTGTACCAAATTTGAGATAGTAGTGAGCACGTCTATTTGAGGACAACTTTCTATTTCACCTATAATTCTAGAAAGATGATTGTTGTTAGGAATTTGTAATATTGAAGCTAAGATGGCACCATTGTTCATGGCACAAAGTGAAGGTTGGTTTTAGCTTCATGTACTTGGAAGTGTAGCTATAATGTGTGCCACAACAATCTCCACAATGCAACTTCCAGATGCACCAACACACCTATAAGAAGAAGTGGAGATTCTGAGGAATTATGCAATTGTGTGTGGCAAAAACTCAAAGCAATTGTAGCTCATTGTCTCACTAATGAATGTCTAGTAGATGTATGATATTCCTTTGCTTCCACAAACTTATTGAAAACCAGACACTTGTAATCAACTCTGCCTCTGGTACCTTTTTCGAAGATACTACTAACACATTTTGAAGTAGATGACATGACAAGAAGAGAGCAACCCAAAAGGATTCGGAAACAAAGTAAATAGTGTCATTAGGAAAAGGTTGTTTCCCAAGCTCACACTTCACAGGGATGGCACAATTGAAGTTGGACGCACAAAAGTAAGTGGCACATCGTCAAGTGGAGGAATAGAGAAGAGCAACGACGGCAATGGAGAGGTTTGACAAATCAAAGCTTGATCTAAGTGCAAAACCACTCCTAATGTAGTAAAAACCCCAAAACTGTTAATTGTGATAAATTAGCTAAATAAAAAATAAATATTATATTATTTTTTGAAAAATTCAAAAAATAAGGGATCTGATTAACACCAAGTTAGGCATCTCCAATAAAAATTTCAAACTTTTGGAATTCATGCTTGAAAAGTTATAGCAAGAAACAACAATGTCACTTCAATCGTGAAAGAATATTAGGACCGGTGTTTCTTGCAATGACCCTTGACATAGTAGAGAAACTTCTAGTTGTAGCATTAGGTTCATGTGCGGTAGTATCATACATGATTTGCATGTGGACCCAAATTTAATGATCTAGTGCTCAAAATTTCATGGTCTATTTGCATACTAGAGAATCATGTATCTACCAAAGGAAATTTGAAAATATATTATTTTATGTCTTCCACATGAGTATAAACAACAATTCCATTACACACAATTTTTTAATATTGAAGATGGTTTTTAAATAATTTTTTTGGTGAAATCTTTTCATCATCAACTATCCTCAAATGGAAAATTTTTAGTTTAAAAAAAATTATTTTCCTATTCTTTACAAATAAAAATGTCAAAGTGCCTATTTTCATGAGATTTTGCACTACTTCACCTACTTAGAGAATTTTCCTACACTTAACCTTCATATGGTACCTTATTTTGAAGGTAATATATACTAAATATATTTTTCATATTTTTTAAAAATTGTTTTTCTATTTTTACAATACTCCCGAAAAAATGACTACAATGGGAAAAGTGTACAAAAACTAGTCGGTGTTTCTTGCAATGACCTTCAATCACACCTTCAAAGAGTGCGTAATCATGTGACCACATTTGAAGTGGATCCCCCTTTAGAAAGCCAAGAGTCACTAGAAGAAACCCATTTTTTTTTGACACACCAAGATTTTTTAGAACGGATTTTTTTAATATCTACAATGACATCTAGTTTCTTTTTTATGTTTTACAAGATGTTTATTGGATGTTATTTCTAACATAAAAATAGGTAGATGTCAATGAAGATACCAAAAAATTTGTTCTAAAAAATCCAAACATGTAAAAAAAACATGGATTTCTTCTAGTGAGTATCCGCTAATCTCTGTTTATACTATTGTAGATTCCAGCAATCCTTCTTTATACCTAGAAGCACACAAGCTCAATCAATGGGAGATTGTCTGGTCTATTTGTTCTTCACCTCAAAGAAATGCCACAAGATCCCCTGAATCAAGTAATCAATCATGCGCAATTGCAAGAGGCAATCAATGAAAATCTAAGTTGCAAGCAAAGAAGACAAAGTAGGGTGAAGAGGCACTTACAAGATTTGTTGCAAGACCCGCAAACTAATAATGCATGGATGCAAGTAGGACATTATAGTTCAAGCCGTCTTGCCGGAAGTGGAGAGCACATTGGCACAGTTTGCAATAGGATATTGCATTGCGTAGACAACAATGACTTGTATCAATTACACTTTTGGAGGCACGGGGTAGGAGCCATCCCAAATTAGGGTAGGGCAAAGAATCCCTATTCTACTAAAGTCGTGAATATTGTCCATTTGTAACAGCCCCCCTGATGGTGAATTTGAGACCAACATTATGACAACCAACAATGTTACCTAACCAATTGAGGCACTGACTTTGCTAACATTGCATATGTGGGGTGGAGTGGGCAAAAGTACAAGTACAGAGGGGCAAATTCATGGTTGAGTGGCTCGATTTTGGCAAAAGTCCAAGTCCACAAAGTCCCTTGAAAATTTGAAAAACATGAATTAAATGTATTCTAACTCAAGTACTAGCATAAATAAGCCATTATTGAGTCCAATCAACAACCCAATCTCCTCCACTAAGTTTTTATTTGCAGTTCTTTAGAGCTGAATGTGGACCCCATAAATTTAAAAATAATTTGGTTAATGAAAAAGTCCAAAATTCAATGGGCGCATCTAAAACTTATAAAAACATAAAGCATAGACAAAAAAAATCTGAAAAAAAATCAACACAAAGAGGACCGCAGAAAATTCAAGGTTTTGAAAGTCATTAAAAAGTCCTTTGCAAACAATCAATACATGTCTACACAACAAGATTATGATTTCTTGAAAGTTTAGTAAATCCCTCCTTAGAATCAAAGTCCCTTGTTTGAATTTGGATACTTGAGACATCCTTAAAAAGTCCTTAAAAAATATGCTAACAACAAATCCGTTACACTCCTGTATTTTCAAAAGTCCACTATGCTTTCATAAAATGCTATAAAAGTTATTTAAAAATGTAGGTATACTTATCATGAAGTTTAAGACCCTAGAATGGACTTTTCTTTTCTTTTCTAATTTTTGAAGCATATCCTACATGCATTTGAAAATTTGTTAAGTGCAATTTTTGATAGTGTGATACAATTTTGAGCCACTCAACCACGCATTCACCCAGAGGCAAATGCTGCAAATGCCTAATATTTACTACCTAGAACAAATCCCTCAAGCTCTAGTAGCCCTTGCGGATGACCTAATATATTCACCAACTAAACATGGTTTTTTGGAAGATCATACATTCTCCAAGGTACTACGCGTAACAATGTGGACTGAGACTTTGGACCTGGACTTGGACTTAGTGGGTGATGTGAATGGAATTAGTGGCATAGTTGTGCAAGATTCTATCATTGCATCACCAATATACCAATGTTTCAAGTCAACTTCGGTGGTGGTATTGGCTCTAGGTCCATTCGTATGAAAGACATTGCTTTGAACGCCGATGCTACAACATTCAAGGACACACAATAGATATTATTTGTAGGCCAAAACAATGATGCAAGAGGTTGTGCGAGACCAAGTCAAGTAGAAGAAAGAGATGAGTCTCATGACAACCTTGACTGGAAAGGAGATTATGCCGATTTTGAATCAAAGGGAGAAAAAGGTGTAACAAGCTAATTCTAAGTCCAATGGATAGTCATATATGGAAGATCCATTGTAGGAGCTAAGTTTATATAACTATGCAAAATATTTTTCCAATTGGACATTTGAAATATTGTTGCAGACGACTACTAGCAGGACCAATCCATCACGCTTTTGTGGAATACTTAGATTTTCTTAGGGCCTTAACTCAATGCTACATCAATAGTTGGATACCGCCGAATTGACTACTTCCTAGGGTATTGGCTTGCAGAGATTTTGCATTGGGTGATTTATGAGACAAATCGGTAAGGTGACTAAGGTCCATGACATTGTTGTTGTGTATCAAGATTTTAGTCATTCTACATGTTTTCATTTTCTTTTTACTAGAAAAATTGGTATGTAAGGGTAGGAAGGCTTGATATGGAAATGGACATGTTATTGATCTATGTCCCCATGGCATTGTTATTCTTCAACACACATACACGGCTTAGCCCTCTTAGGTGAATCTGGCTGTCACAAATGGACATGCTAAATGGACATTACACCAATAATGAGATAAAAGTGGCTTTGGAATTTTTATTGTAGGTACGTAGGTATTAAATATAATCATGTACTCGAGAGCTCATGAGACCCACATGGACGGTGATTCTATTAGAAAGATGCAATACTAATACTTACTACAACTCTTGGCCTTGAACAATGCAGCTACGTCATAATCACCAATAATTTTTTCATGTTCATGTAGACAACTCGAACTCCACCCTTGAGCTAAAACCTTAGTATAAGGGTTGTGATGATGGAATAAATATTAGGGTGATTTAAAAAAGCACCTTCTAAGCAATGGATACTTAATTTAATAGCCTAGTCAATTTTAAATTGGCTTTGAAACAAAATTTTGGTTAAAGATGTTAATATATAAGTATAACTTAAACTAAAATTCTATCCAATTCAATCTATAGAATGTAAATTTTCCTTTCCAAAATGGTAAAACAAGTTGAATTCTAACCTTCCTAGCAAAAGGTATCAATAGATGAAATCTGACCTTTAACCCCTAAAGGACCAAGGCCTTTTTTTGCAAAAAAGCACTAAAAACTGTCATTTCTATAGCAAAGAGTAAAAAAATATGAAAACTATTCTTTTCGCACATCTAACTATAGGATCTTTAGAACACCTAACTAGTATGAAAGTATGTGGCAAAAATTTCAAAATTTTTGACCCCACAAGTTGCAAGATCTTTGCGTCTAAAGTGAAAAAAACAAATTTTTTAGAACATTGTGTGACTGGATTATTTGACTTTGAACCTTCTTAACTTAATTTTTTTGCACTATAGAGTTTTGAGCTTTGAATCTTTGTAGTGTTTAATTGAGTTGAGAATCTAGGGAAAAAAGAAAAGTACAAAAAAACTTAATTTTTATTCTTTAAAAAATTGTCAAATAGAAGTAGGTATAAGATAAAAGGAAAATCTAAATTATTAATATCTTTAAGATGGAGTTAAAATGCACTAATTCTAATGGTGAGATTGTTCTAGTAAGCAAAATAAACCATGTGAAATCAATTTTTTTGAAAGATTGTAAGAATTGCATTTACAATTGAATCCAACAAGTTATTTTTTCAAGAAGATAATCAAATTGCCTAAAAAACAAGATTGTCAATAACTTTTTCTTAATATATCTAAATGGATTGAATCAAATCTTTTCATGTAAATAAAAATATAGTCTATTAGAAGATTTTTTATTTTTTTGTTTCCTGATCTCCCTTGTTTTGATCTTATTTGGGTATAACTTTTGTTTTTAGGCACCAATTGAAAAAAAATGATATTCTTATCAAGATAATAAATTCTTCTATCTTGAAAAAAAAGTTTCAAGAAATCAAGATAAAACTTGGGCCTATAGGTACCTGTCCAAAATCCCATTTGTCCTCCCAAGGGGCAAGGGTCCTTTAGGGATTAATCTAACCTAAAAACTTCACATGTCAATTTGAAATAACAAAACTAATCAAAATAACTTCAAATTTAAGGATTGAATTTTTAATTGTGTTAATTAGCTAATTCTAAAACGAAATCTAATTTTGACCTAAAACCAAAGAATTTCATTCAAACTAGGACCAAATTTCATCCTTCTTTTTCTTTCTCAAAATTAAAGTATTTTTAAAATGAAAATAGGTTTTAGGCTTTCTTGGAAGATTTTTTTATTGATTCCTAATTCAAATTATTCTTTAGTGATTCTTATTGATTTTAAGAAAAATTATTGTTTAACCTAATCTAATTCAAATTTCCTATTCTAAAATTATTATTTTTATTATTTTTAAATTTTTAATATAAAAAAAATTACCTTTCTAACAAGGTAAAATACTTATATTCTAAACCTCTTCATGAAAAAGTTATTAACCCCTAAAGATTTTTGACTATATTTTCACCAAAAACACTCCAAAACTGTGATTTCTAATACACGTGCAAAGTTTTAGGAAAAAAACATTTTTTGATACATATAACCATAGGATCTTGTATTAAGATGGTTTTGAAAAGATGTGGAAAAAATTTCAAAAATTTCCATCATGTAGATTGCAAGATATTAACATTTGAATTGACAGGAATCTTTTTTTTAACCCTGCAAAAACCAGGGTAGTTGCACTTCACAAGGTCACATTTGTGTGAAAAAAATTTCAAAATGGAAGTTTACCTTTGGATTCATTCTTCAATGTAAGTTGGTTACATGCTCAAGAAATTTCAAATCATTTGGAATTGTACAGTGGGGTACCAATCAAAATGTCGTATTTGAATTTGTAGTGAGAAAAATTTCAGTCCTTGGGAGGGTGTCAAAGTCAGCAATAGTGAAAATTTTCTCACAACTACACATGTTGGGAGATTTTGTATATCTTTTTTTTGGTAATTCGTTTGAATTTAAGATTTAGGGAACATATTATCAACATAGAGATGACTTCACAAAAAAAAAATCATGGTAAGAAACCAATTTTTCAGCCCTTGGGAGGGTGTCAAAGTTGGCAATTGTGAAAATTTTCTCAAAACTACACCTGTTGGGAGATTTCAAATATCTTCTTAAAAAAAATTCTCTTACCTTGAATTTTTTTATAAATATCAAAAACATAGAGATTGTTTCATGACAAAAATTTCATGGCAAAAAGAAAAAAACTCAATCCTTAGGAAGGTGTCAAAGTTGAAAGTAGTGAAATGTTTCTCACCACTACCCATGTTGGTAGATTTTGAATAATTTTTTTTCGGTGAATCTTTTGGCCTTGAAATTTGGCATACATATAATTAAATTAAAGATGATTTTTTCAGAAAATTTTCGTGGTAAAATACTAATTTTTGAGCTCTCAAGAGGCTTTCAAAGTTGGCAGTACTGAAATTTTTCTCACTGCGAATTCAAAAACGACATTTTGATTGGTACCCCACTGTACAACATATAGGCAAAAAATAGTGAGTAGAAAGAAGTAGACAATGCTTCAAAATACTAAATTGTAAACAATTTATTTAAGGAAATGAAAAATGCAAATCCCAATGGTTGAAATATTTTAATAAACTATCTTCACCCAATGTTTCAGTTTTTTTTATCAAAATTATTAAAAATTGAATTTAATAAAGAATTTCAAACTTTCTCAAAAGTAGAGATTTTATAACTACACGCAAACTACCCGAAACTAAAATTCCTTATAACTTTTGACTCATTCATCAGAATGGAATGAACCAAAGCTTTCCGTTTAGACAAAAATCTAATAAAGCAATTTAAAATTTTAATTTCTTAAATAAAAAATTTCTAAGAAGTTTTGTGAGCAGCCTGAGCTGCTCAAAGATAAAAGAAAATCACATATCATTCAATAACTTTTTAAGCATGTAGTCAAAAGTTGTGAAAATTATTGGGCCTTAAAGGTACTCATTGGATACATGTTGTGTGAAAATTTCAAAGAAAAATAAATAAAAATCCATTCATAATGAGGTGCCCAAAATTGCTATTTTGACTAAAAAACAGGTTTGGTCCTTTAGGGGTTAATGGATGAAATTTGTTTAAAGTTTAGCGATTTAAATTCCATCAACCAATTACTTTTGATTTAAAAGAGAAATTAGACTTTCGTTTTGATTTAAAGATTATGAATTCTATCTAGATTCTTGAATTTTTTTTGAATGAAAATTTAACTTTTCATCCAAACTAATGTCTAAAGTTCATCTGCTTATAACTTCTTTATTTTATGGTTATTTTTTAGTATAATATATTTTTGGAAACTTGTAACAACTAACTACTCTATTCTAAATTCTATTTCTAAATTTGAGACTCTCACCTAAAGTTTGATTTCTAATTTCTAATTTCTATTTTAAAATCAAATGGAATTCAAACTAAAATCAATTTTAACATCGTCGGATAGAGAAGCATTGCCTTGGAAAGTGCAAGGAATGTAGCTACAACTAGATTTGATCCGGAAAATGAAGGATTTTTTGTTTAAGTACTTTTGTATATATATAAATGTTCATAAAACTCCCATATTATGGCATGTAGGCCATATAAAATATCACATGCTCATATAAACCCATAATGTGCCATTTGGGCTCGATGAAATATCACATGTTTGATCAAAGATGGAAGAAATTACTCATAAACCTCATAAACTCCTTTTAAAGAAATACTCGACACCAATATGAGTGCCACAAACACTTCAAAACTCCAAATCAAGAGTGTAATATTTCTTTGAAAAGATAACACAAAATTATGCAAATCCTCCAAATTTCAACTCAAACTAAAATATTGTCCAATTTCTACAACCGTTTAAAGTTTTCTCTCTCCAACTCAAGGGCAACTCATTACTACTCTACTTCCAAGCCTATAACTCTTACAATATAATTTCAAACTAATTGCATGATGTTTTTTTTAAAAGCTTATACAAATATCTATAACCCCTTCAAATTTCAATCCAAATTAAGATACTGTTCAACTTTTACAACCAATTAAAGTTTATTCTCTCCAAATCAAAAACAAGTCTTTACTTCTTCACTTCTAAGCTCATAAAATTTTTACCCTTACTTCAAATGAAGTGAATGATAGCTCTTTGAAAATCTTACATTTCAATGCACAACTTCACTAAATATTATAAGAAATACTTTCTCACTACCCCGGGGAGGACACTTCCCGTTTTTTAATAACCTACGTGCGGCGGAATATAGGGTACATTTAAATAATCTTAGGTAAAATTTATAAGAAATTTACATATAAATTAGGGGACATTAAAAGTGGCATGTCCTTTATAAGTAATATAGGGAACCGGAATATATGGTCCATTAGAATTTAGGTAGATATAAATTAGGGGCAAAAGAATGGGATCCTAGGAAAAAAATTTAGTAGATTCAATTAATATTTATAGTACTAGTCAAATACAACTCAAGATATAGGTACTATAGTATATCTACAACTCATCAGATACAAATACTGTGGTATATCTATAGTTCATCTACGGCATATCTTTAAGTCATATCTAACTCCATTGATGTTTGCAATTTGGTTGGGTACAGGAGTTCGTGCTATGAACGACCTCTCTGAAGTTTGGGTAGCACCATGTCATAGAGCTTGATTTTGTTTTTTCACATGTGATGGAGGGCATTAGAACGGCATATTTTTTATGTAATTTTTTATATGAGGCATATATTTGTGGTCATAGTTCACAGATGAACTTCATGTCTGTGTTTTTAAACACATTTTTGTCCCTAAAATCTCTTCAATACTTTTTCAACCCTAATGTCTTGCTTTTCATGCATGTATTTGTGTTGTATTTGTATTCATGCATTGTCATAACTTGAATCTTTTTTTCTATAAGGTATTTGTTAGTCACTTGTATTCTCATTATTTTTTTTGTTAGTTTTTTTCCTTACAAAGAAAATAGCCTCTAATATATTCTTTTGGCCTACATATTAAAAGTAATGATAGATATGATAACATGGGTAATTTTTTTGCTTTATGTAATAATAGGGGTCCTTTAAATGCTTTCTAGGAGGTAAATAGCCCCCCCAAAAATACCCCACCGCCGCACGTGGGTCCCCCAAATACACAAGAAGTGTCCCCCCCGAGCTCACTACATAGTTATGAGCCTTCAAAAATTCTACCCTCACTCTTTATAACAGTCACCCCTCTCACTTCTTCAAGCATAATTTTTGCATAGAAACTCCAATTTGAGTGAATGATAAGGTTTTGAAATCCTAATTGTTTTGTCGGACTATGCGACACCGCAACATACAGACATCATGCGACATCTAATAGAGCCCTCAAGACGTCTCAAAGAATCAAAATCAAGTTGGCTTAAAAATAAATCATCAGAAATTTAAAATTTTGACATATTTAAGTTTGGTTTCAATTAAGTGTTTCAATTTTATGAACACATATTACATTCTAAATTTAAAATTAATAGTAATAGTAAGATATTAATTTTTTTAAGCTGCTGAAAATGGACTTTTACGACGAAGTGTAATGCCTGTGTAATAAGTTGTCACCTGCAACACACGACGTCGTTGTCCTACATAACACCCAAACCCAAAAATATGTCCAACAAGACAACCCTGTTTGAAATCACAAAAAAAAGATGAACAACTTTATAACATTTTATGACAAAATTATTTATGTACAATGTGCAATGGCTCTATAAAATCACAATTCTTCTAAGCTAGCCATGAGGAGGAGGAGGAAGACCCTCCATCTCATCCTCCATACTATCCACTTAAGTGGATGTTAGCCTATAAGATGCCACATGGGCTTAAATTCACCGATTGGCCTTCTCTTTTACCTCATAATTCTCTCCTTATCCCTTACATGGAATTTTAATCCTTTAAAAAACCAAAAAAAAGGTAAAACAAACTTCACCTTTCATTTAAACAACTTTAAATACAAATTAACCCCTAAATGTCTTAGACTATGTTTTGAAGAAAGTAGTCAAAAAAGGGGTGTTTGTGGAATGTGAGAAGTGGACAATGCATGATGGGATTTTTTCAGATTTCAACCGTAAGATCTTGAACTAGACTTCACAATACATCAACTTACAAATTTTCATTGGTAAATTCATTGATGTGAGTGAGATCTAAGAGTTCAAAGTTCATTTTTTTTTTTTCCCACTGCAAAAATTTCGGGCAGCTGCACTTAGACTGTTGAATTCTACATGTATACAATTTGATTTTGGTGGTTACTCTTTAGATTAGGGTACTTATATAAGTCAAGAACACACTAGAAAAATTTCAAAGCCATTGAGTAAGTAGAACACAACCTAAACAACATAATTGTAGACTAAGGTTTGGCAAAAGTGGTGTACACTGGCATTTTTTCCATCAATGAATTCCTTCTTTTGATTATTTCAGATCAAAAATCTGAACGGTGTAAACAAAGATGTGAACTTACTTTACGACAAAAAATTATCTTCCTTGCAAAATTCACAAATCTCAAAGTGTGGGACTCAAAAATTAGCCACAGCCTTCTGAGCACACTTCAGGCTTTTGGGCACCCCTCGAATTCAGGGTCATTCCTTCAACCCAGTCTTCTTCCTCTGACAAATCGGCCTTCAGCGATCCCCAAACCAGAAAGTCCCAAGGGTGCCAGTCAAACCTTGCCTCGAAATTGTCAGTTCGGGCGGACTCTGCCTCATGCTGCACAATTCTGACAGAAATCCTGCCTCGAAGTTGTCAGTTCGAGCGGACTCTGTCTCATACTGACGGAGGCACTTGAGGTGGCCAAGGAGATCACAGCATTTCAAAGGCTGGGGGATGAATGCCGGCCCCCAACACATGGATGCACTTGGGAGTCTATTCGTCCACATCAGCCCCTCATGCCCTCAGTCCCTCATCTGCGCTCAGAGGACTGCTCCCAAAACTGGGAGCAAAATTTCAGTTTCTTGAGAGTTCACTTCAAGCTTTGTGCTACTTGGACCCTCCTCCATAAAATTACTAAAATGATGCAAGAAAGCTAAAACATGATGACACCACTGTAAATGGAAGCCTTTATTGGGTATGTTTTTTATGAATGTAAATGAAAAGATTAGAAGAGAATTATAAAGATAAGCTAGGCAATGATAGAAGGTTCATAAAGGTAAGCCAAAACAATTAGAACATAGTTTCATAAATTTGAAATTTGGGGGGACATAATCATGGAGGGGAGAAAAAAAAATAGGGTACAATTATGGAGGTTTAGGGTACATGATAGAAGGTTTACTAAGGAGACAAACAAAATAGGAGACAATTATAAAGGTTTGCCCAAAACAAATTCTACACAATCATGGAGGGGAGCAAAAAAAATAGGGTACAATTATGGAAATGAGCTAATACATGATAGAAGGTTTACTAAGGAGACTTCAAAAAATAGAATACAATTCTAAAGGTTAGCCCAAAACAAATTCTATACAATGATGAAGGGGAGAAAAAAATAGGGTATAGTTATAGAGGTGAAGAAATAAATGTATTAAATGTATTAGGTGTATTAGGTTTACTAAGTTCACCTAATACACCTAATACACCTAATACTTCTGAGAGCACATGTTTGTAAAGCTAAGATCCAAAATTTCTATATGTTTTGGAAAAATGGTTAGAAGATCTACTAGAAGAAATAAATGTCCAAAAAAATTATAAAGGAGAGAAGGCTTTACATAAAGCCCACATTTTCAAAGCTATGTAATCACAACTACAATAACTTTTGGCAAGACTTTACAACTAATTCTCCTAAAAACACATGATTGAATTTACCTTATGCTCTTTGGTTGTACGGCCGTGCATAGCGATGTCGTGGCCCATAGTGATACTCCTCAAAACATCCCCGATTTAGGCATAAAAATACCCGATTGCAAGTCCGGCAATAGTAAGTACACTTAGGGTCCCCACATACTATGCATGGTCGCCTCAATCGACTTGAAGTTGGCAAGTGAGGGCGTGGAACTTCTTCTTCATCCACATTAGTTCCTTGCCCTTGCTAATTTTGTATAAGAGCATCACACAAATTGGCCTTGAATTGGAGGTGAGTAATTGGTTTTTTTGGATGCCGACGTTGGTGCAAGAGTCCTAGGTAGATGATATAAATATTCACCACCGTTGTATCCAATAAAAAGTAAAAAACTCGATGCCACCACTTGTGGGATCTAGTTTGGCTAGAGTATGAAGCTCTAAGTTGGTCCGCTACATCAACTCCCCTCATGTGGGTGGTGTACTCCAAATGCATAGGGGAGGTTGGAATTGCATCTCTTCTTGCCCCATTCCTTCGAGGAACTGTAGGTATCGGCACACATGGAAACTCAATAGGCAAAGCATGAGTGGAAATGAGAAGGACCGGGCGTTTATCTTTCCACATGACACATGCAATGCCACGAGATTCATGCATCCTCCACTCTAATGTCCCTTGAGGTGAATTTGTCCAATTTTGAACCGCTTTTAGTTCCACGGGTAGGCCCACCCGATTTGACCTCATCGTACCAGTGGCATAAATATCGAGTCCCGACAACTCCGTAAATAATCCAATGCTAGAAAAATAGTTGTCCGTGACAACTACATGCCCCATACCTTCTAGCCCATTCAATAACCTCATAACCACATTATGTGCCACATTGGCCTCCACTTGTTGCACTGGCGGTATTGCGTGCACTCCTTCATGTCCAGCTCCACAATAAATTTCGAAATTGAAAACATATTTTGATGATGAGTCTGCCAAACACCAAACCTTGATGCCCCATTTTTGTGGCTTTTTAGGCATATATTGTCGAGCCGGACAATATGAGCCTTTGTATCGTATCATCATTTCGTCAATAGTAAGGTACTTCCCTAAAGTCCACTCACGCTTGAAACTATCTCTAATATCATGAACAAGCCAACGTACTTGCCCCATTTTATCATAACCGGGCATATCTCTCTCCCTAACATAGCTAGATGGGTTGGTGACATGCAAACATCTAATTATTGCTTCAAACCTCTTCCTAGACAATATTTTAGAAATTCTAGGGCAATGAAAAAAGGACCCTTCTTTGCTCCAATATGTCCTTGTGTGTGGTTGTTTTTTCAACCCCATAAACATGCGAGTTGCTAAATAGGCTTTCAATGTTGCAACCGTCAAAGGCAACCATCCTTGTCCACCCCTAGTTTTTCCATGCTCATCTGGTGTGGTTGCATAACGATTACTCTCTACAACGATTTTACGCAAGAGAGTATAAGGCCAAAATAACGAAAACAATTGCATGAAGGTGGGCATGACAAGGAAACTTCTACGTGGCCCTCGTGCACCTACAAAAGTTTTTCGTAACGGCTCAAAAGTGAAATGGGATCGTGACCATGTAGAATTCCTAAACCTATGTTTCACACTCAAAGGGTTGTCCGGGTCTCCACCATCACTACTTTCATCGCCATCATATGCATCCTCACTTTCTGATGAATTATCCAATGTAGGAGCACCATTACCCATCCTTCTTCTTTGAACTCTCCTTCTCTCATGCATGGTATGAGGATTGACATATACCTCATTGGTTGGCCAATCGTTCGGGGGGGGCTCAGGATCAAATGGAAAATGTTGAACTCCATGCAAATTGATGACAACCTCATCCACCAAGTTGGAATGTATTGTGGGTGCACTGGAACTCTCCCCTAGCCTGAAACCACCATAGAAGCATATATGTTCATATGTTTTTTATAAGCCTTTGAGGAAATTTTAGTCTTAGAAAATTTAGCACATTGTTTGAAAATTTGTGTTTTTATTGCACTGGAGAGTACTTACAGTATTGAAAAAAAATTAGAAACTATACTAATGTAATGGGAAAACACGATCTTGCAAGTAAACCCATCTGAACCCAACTGCAAGTAAACCCATCTGAGCCCAATTGCAAGTAAACCCATCTAAGCCACAATTGCAAGTAAACCATCTGAGCTAACTCAGTAGAACAGTGCAGGGTACCCACATAAAGGAAGCATCTGTAGTCGCAGCCTGCCCGGGAAGTCGCTCGGCAGAAACTCGCGCGCTCTCCCACCCAACGCATGGCAACGGCTCCTCTCCCTTGTCGCCTTCATCTGGCCGTTGGATACTGTTGCAATCGCCTTGACCGTGGGATGGTTCGGTGGGCCTCCGATGACCACCAGATGTCTCGCCTTGTTCGCAACGTCTAGCCGTTAGATGGAGCGATTCCAAATCAATGCATGCGATGCCCGCGCTGTGTGGACTTTGGATCCGTGAATGGCGCAATCCAAGCTGGGCAGGTAGGCCCTCCTCAATTTGAAAACTTGGCGCGCTCAGCGGTGCTTCTTCTCTCTCTTGCTGGAATGTCTTCCTACTTGGACGCAGCTTTGCAAAATTGCTTTGTGAATGCAGAACCTCGGGGGGCCACGAAAATCCATCTGGTGGGGGTCCGTAGTCATCGTCGTCATCCTCAGAGTCTGTACTGCACCCTTCACATGATGAGTCTCTTGCTACTGCAAACTCTTCTTCGTCTTGGTCTTGGCTTCCCAAGAAGTCAATGTCCGGTTCTCCTATAGGCATGTCACGTACAATGTTAGGAGGGAGATGGGGCTCAACTAGTTCGTTGATGGTCGGAGAGGGAATACAGTTGTTTGCTTCAATGTCATCGTCCGAGGAGTTTGTGAAGGAGTAGCTTGGACCCTCTGATGTTGGTTCTCCAGACTCATTCTGCTCGTCCTGCTTTTGTTGCAGGCGGTCACTGCGGCGGGGAGGGAGGTCGTCCCTTGCGAGCTGCAGACATTGATCAGAAGGTAAGCGTCAGTCTCTCTCCAGGTTAAATTTTTTTTTTCAAAAAAAAATGTATATTTGTACATCATGGAGACACGAGTTGGAATTAGGAGTTAGGAACAGCTTACCCATTTTCCCTTCTTGAATCGAGCAACCCTCGGCATGTCTCTTGAGTGTACTTGTTGCAAAGGTGCTTGGTAAATCTGGCCACACTCTCTCCTTGATGAAAAGAGGAATTTCTGGGTGAAATTGTCGCCGTTCGCACCAGCCTAAGCACCGTGCAGCTTGCCTGTAGAAGTGATGACGGTAGTTAGAAGGCTGTGGATTTGCAAGCCACCGCAAACTTCCTCTTGGTACAGGTAGTGAGTGTAAGTGTGGGATGCTGAGCAATGCTACTACCCTATTTGCTTGGTTTGATGATGCTCCCTCCCTGCTTGTCAGAATCTTGAATAGCTGATGTGCAATGGTTGTTGCTTGTACAGGTTGAAGTAGTGGCACATCAAGCTCAGCTAATGGTACGGCTTCCTCAGGACCCAACGTCAATATCGAACTTGGAGTTCTGATCAGGTCTTCTCCCTCTTCTCCACCGTTCAGTACTTGCGGTGTGAAGATGCCGCTTCTTCCGAGGTTGGGCCGAACTGCACTCGATGTTTGATCCAATGTTGTAAGTTTTGCTATGCTCCCACTTTGATATACGGGTACTGCACATTCAACTTGTTGATTCTCCGAGACTGATGGAAAATGTCTGCTCCAGGTTTGAATAGTCGATGCCGCACATGCTTCGTGAAGGTGTCGATCCAACTTCGGCAGCCCAGTCGATGCTCCCAGCCCAGTCGATGTATGCTGCCCAGTCGATGCTCCCAGTGCAAGCCGCGGAGTTGGCCCAGTCGAAGCTCTCGTTGAAGCTCCTACTGCGAGAAGCAGAGGCAGTCCGGTCGAAGCTCCCACTGCGAGAAGCGGAGGCGCGCCAGGCGATGCTTCCGATGCGCCAAGCTGAGGTGGCCTAGTCGCAGCTCCCACTGCGAGCAATTCAAGCGGCCCAGTCGTCCCGCTCGCTTCATCAGTCATATTTCAGTGTTGTAACAATTGAATTCCTAAGCGATGTATACCATGTCATGAATCTGGTAAGCACAGCATTGCAAAGATCTAGAGAGCCGCTAAGGAGATCACATTGTTATTTCTTGGTTTGGTACCTGTTTTTGATTTTTGTGAAGATGTGTATGGGATGGAGTTATTAGCTGTTATTTTTGACTCTTGATTAGTACCAATTTCATGACAATCATGCACAGGGAACATTGAAATTCAATTAGAGTGGCCCAAAGCAATGTAGGGATTAGTGCAAATCGGATTTTTCAGGCTCAGAATCGATGTCCAAAGGTAGTACTAGAAGTTTAGTCCAATTGGTGTGAAGCTGCATTCATTCATGTATTTTTTTATTCTTGAATTTTGCTTGAAGCTATAGGAGAAATCTTGGTATGATCTATTTTGAGCAGTTGTTAGCTCATGGTAATGACAGTGGTCCAAAAATCAAAATTTGTCGTCTCAATTGCATGCTTCATGAGCAATCTTTTGTGTACCTGTAGTCGTGCGTGTGTGGCTGACATGAAGCCTGGGGTGTTGGTAATGCTAGGAGATTAGATTTAGTGAAAGTAGTGCTTAAAGGCAGAGTCTGACACTCTGCATTGTCAGGCCGAGAACCCGTTTTTGTGAAACCAGACAACCCTGCCCCAAGCTCTGCCCCTTGGCCTTTAGGCACTAGTTCCAAATTTTCAACCACAGTGTAAATGGCTTTGCCCGTGCTGCCCTTCGAACAAAAGAAATCACTCTGGAGCTTCTAACTTTTAGTCTATAAATTAGATTGAACTGAAATAAATTGAGTTGCAAAGCTACTCCTCGTCCACACATCCTCTAAAAATTTTGGACCAAAATATTCTTTTTTGAATGACTGGTGGCCTGCCCAAAATTGCTATGTTGTCAAAAAAGCCAGTTTGGTCGTTTAGGGGTTAAAGTCTCAAAATGTTTTTAAGTATAGAAATAACCAAACTAATGCCAAATAGTTGTTTAATAGAGGTAAAAAAACGTAGAATCTACTCCATATAGAAGGATTAGACTCCCCCCCCAAACCCTCTACTTTAACAACAATTTAAATTTGCACATAGTATATGCCTATACAATGTGACATCATGGTAGTATGAAATGACTTGTTGGAAATGTCTGTAGGTTAGAGGTGTTTTTAATGACAATCTAGCAGCCACCACCTAGATGTTGAGCCTACAATCCAACTTTTAGTAGAAAGGTCCATTTTGTTACTTTACTTGTATCAAAAAGATAAAGACAAAAGCGGACTTTCAACTTAATTTGTGTTTTCAAGATGAAAATAAAATTACCTATTTCTACATGGGATAGAAGGAGGTTCTATAATCCATGTATATGTAGGGAGTTTCTCTCTTCCCTTAAAAAGACAACCCTCACTATAACCACATAAACTATTAGGAGATCCCACAAATTCATGCTCTCGCTAATTCCACTTGTGTTGGAGGTCCTCCTTCCACCCCTTAAGGATATAAGGAGCTTTGCTTCTCCATTGGCAATTCAATCCAAATTGTCAACGATTGTAAGGCAATGTGAGGTGGTCCATTTTTTTTTTAATTATCAAACAAATGATATATGAGGCTTTAAAATTGAAAATAAAATAATTTTTTTAAACTATAAAGTAAAATAATCTAGATTTTTTGGTTGGAGTGCCTCTTGCTCTTCGAGTGTACATTCATTGTTTTGAAGTGGAAGAGATGACTACTACATGGACTTGCCACATTTGAAGAGCACTCCAAAGAGCCCAATTTTTCACTTTTTTCTTGCCCCAATTGTGGAGATGCTCATAGCAGTGAGGCCTCTCCAATTCAACGTGACAAGAAATAATGCCCCAACATCATAGCTCATAATGTATGGGGAGATTTAGCAGCTAGCAAAAAAACTAGCTTAATGAATTCAATAAATTATCATATTATTTTCAAAATTTTAGGTGATATGATTGAACACAAAATAACGAGTATAGGAAACCGTTTCATTTGTGTAAGAAAATGACAATTTTTCATCCCTTTTTCATTATGAACAAACGAATTTTAGTCGTGATGTATCCAACCTGCATTTTTGGTAGCATACCAACTTTGGGTTGTTCACTATATATAGAATTTTTTTTCTTTCAAAGTTTCACACATGTGCCCAAGGTATAGATTTAAGACCCAATAATTTTCATAACTTTTGACTACATGATTAAAAAGTTATTGCATGATATGTAGTTTCTTTTTCAACCTAGGTAGCTCAAAAAAATCATTTTTTGAAGAAACAAAAGTTTTGAATTAGTTTTCCAAAATTGATTTATATGTAGAAAGATTTGAATCACTCCATTTTGATTGATGAAATGAAAGTTATCAAGAGTTTTAGTTTGCAAGCACTTACATAATCACTACTCTAAAATAACCTTTGAAGTCCTTTATTTAATTCAATTTTCAATATATTTGAATATAAAATAAAATCATTGCATGTAGATTTTTTATTACTTTGCACAACATTACAACCATCAAGATAGAATTTTTTGATTGCATAACTAAATTCCTAACAATTTAGTATTTTGAATTGTTTTCTATTTCTTTCTATTTACAAATTTGTTACTATATGCATATTGTGCAATTCCAAATGATCTGAAAAATATTCATTATTTTCATGCCTTTTTTATATTGTAAAGTGTGCCAATCAATGCAATTTTCCCTTGTTTGCATAAAAAGTCTTTTTTAATGTAGAATTTTGTCATTTCTTTCTTTTTGTAATGCAGGAAAGTCCATTTGACATTTAGATTGACTTTGCATTGGATCTATTTGTTCTCAAAAACCCAACACTATACAAGCCTCATGAAATGCCCCTCCAATAGCCGTCACAAGGATTGTTTGCCGAGAGGACTTTGCAAATGCTTGAAACATAAGAGGATTTCTAGCTGGTTTGCAAGACTGCAAGTTCCCAAAAGCTGGGAACGCATTGGGAACTTTGGAAACGCGATGCTGATGTGGTCGAGCGACTGCCACGTCAGAAAATACTATTTTATTATTATTTTTAATTAAATATTAAATATTTTTGAAGTATTTTTTTTTAAAAAAAATTATTTTTTTAAATCGTTTTTTTGCTCTTTAGTACATTCTGAAGTTTTTTGGAAAAAATAATTTTAATTTTAATTTTTCAAAATTCAAAATTTCAGACCAGTAGGGGGTTGGTTTGTAGCAGTGGGAACAATTTCAGGGAACACCCTTGAAACGGTCTTCTGAGGGCCCAAAAATCCTCTTATGATCCTTAATGCCTCAATCCTTTTTTGATTTTTTGTGTATTTTGTTTAAATCTTTGTAAAAAATATCTTTACTCCAATTTCTTGAATTTGGTCATTAATTCATCTACTTTTTCTTTCTTATTATAGCTTGGATGAAGTCATCCTAATTTTTTGAGATACATTATCAAGTTGTTGACTTATCCAAGGGTTGGATTTGGTGCTACTAGAGTACATATTTTTTAGAATTACAAATGTGGAAGTATATCAAGAGGTTGACTAAGCCAAAATTGCATTGACTCTAGTTCAAACTTGGAATTGAAAAATGAAGTCACATGATCAAAGAACATGAAAATTGATAAAAAAATTATAATGCTAAGAAATCCTCATCTCAAATCCTTTTCAAAAAAATATATTCAAAAAAATGAAAATATTTTGTTTATAATTAAATTTGTAAGGAATTTTGGGTTTTTTTCTTTCAAAATTTATAACAAAATACTGATGATAGCAATGGTGCATCTAACTATGTGGATAGAATCTAAAATTCAAACTCTTCAACTTTTGTTTGCTTCTCAATTCCAAAATATTCTTCCAAATAGTACTTTATGATGATTTTTCCAAAATCTTCAATTTTGGAGATGAGTTTAGATGCTGAAGGGTTAACTCCTAAATACACGAGGCACCAAATTCTAGTGTTTGTAAAACTCTATAGTTATATAAAACCTAATTTAGTTTCTATTTTTAAAATTTTGTGCTTTTGGAAACTTTTTTTAAAGTCTACTTTAAGCTCCAAAAATTGGATCTTGAAAATGATTGATTATGGTTTTTCTATTAAAGATTTTGTGCAAGGGTGTCCATTGCAATCTTGACTTTTTGAAGTTTTGAAGGCTCTTGGAGAAAAAAACGCATTAGAAATTCATTTAAAAAAATTATAGAATAGATATTGAAAAGCCATAAATTGATTGGGGTTACGCATGTTACATTAGATGAGATTCTGGCTCTCCGGAAGATTATAGGTTTCCACATTGCGGGTTTCCAAACTACGGGAACACTGAAACTATCGTGGGAACTCAAAAAATACGCAGTTCAACATGGTTGAGACCATGCCACGTCATCGATTCTTTTGGGAAAAAAAAATTTTGCACTTTTTTTTGCATTTCAGGACCCCCTAAGTTTTTATTTTTTATTTTTTATTTTTTGGAGAAGGAAGAATTGCTAGCCATTGTTTCAAGAAACGTTTCAGGAATAAACCCAAAATGGCCCTCCCGAGGCCTTGAATCTCATCTAATGAGCCTTCTAACCCTTAAATTTCTTGACTATATTTACTAAAGAAACAGTCAAAAACTGCCATTTCCAATACCATTACCAAATTTTGCTTAGAAAACATTTTTTGAGATTTGTAACTATAGAATCTTGTAGTAAATGGATTTGAGAACGTGTGGAAATTCTTCTTAGAGTTTTTTCACTGCATAGATTACAAGACACTAGCATTTGAATTGACAAAAATTCTTTTTTTCCTTACAAAATCCCAAGCAATTGTACTTTATAAGGTCACATTTATATGAAAAAATATTTAAAATGATGATTACTCTTTGAATTCATTATTCAATGCAAGTTGGCTAAATGTTCAAAAAATTTCAAATTGTTTAGAGTTGTATTGTATAACATATAGGAAAAAAATAGTAAGTAGAAAGAAATAGCAAATAATTCAATATACAAAATTCTTAAGAATTTCTTTAAGGAAATGAAATATGCTAATTCCAATGTTTTCAATGTTGTAATAAAAAATTTACATCCTCTATTTTTATTTTTATTTTTAAATATTGAAAATTAAGTAAAATAAAGGACTTCAAAGTCTAATTTAGAATTTAAAAAACCATAGATGCTTGCAAACAAAACCTCCTCATAACTTTTGACTCATTGATCAAAAAGAAAGGATTTAAAGCTTTCCATAAAAATATAAACAAAGAAATCCAATTTCAAATTTTTGTTTTAGAAATAAATGATTTTTTCTTATCTACCCAAACTATCCATTTATGAAAAAAAGCAACATATTAGGCTATTACTTTTTACTCATATTTTCAAATGTATTGATTTATAGTGCTCATGAAAGATATTCCTTGCCTGGGGAGGACACTTCCCGTTTTTTAATAACCTACGTGCGGCGGAATATAGGGTACATTTAAATAATCTTAGGTAAAATTTATAAGAAATTTACATATAAATTAGGGGACATTAAAAGTGGCATGTCCTTTATAAGTAATATAGGGAACCGGAATATATGGTCCATTAGAATTTAGGTAGATATAAATTAGGGGCAAAAGAATGGGATCCTAGGAAAAAAATTTAGTAGATTCAATTAATATTTATAGTACTAGTCAAATACAACTCAAGATATAGGTACTATAGTATATCTACAACTCATCAGATACAAATACTGTGGTATATCTATAGTTCATCTACGGCATATCTTTAAGTCATATCTAACTCCATTGATGTTTGCAATTTGGTTGGGTACAGGAGTTCGTGCTATGAACGACCTCTCTGAAGTTTGGGTAGCACCATGTCATAGAGCTTGATTTTGTTTTTTCACATGTGATGGAGGGCATTAGAACGGCATATTTTTTATGTAATTTTTTATATGAGGCATATATTTGTGGTCATAGTTCACAGATGAACTTCATGTCTGTGTTTTTAAACACATTTTTGTCCCTAAAATCTCTTCAATACTTTTTCAACCCTAATGTCTTGCTTTTCATGCATGTATTTGTGTTGTATTTGTATTCATGCATTGTCATAACTTGAATCTTTTTTTCTATAAGGTATTTGTTAGTCACTTGTATTCTCATTATTTTTTTTGTTAGTTTTTTTCCTTACAAAGAAAATAGCCTCTAATATATTCTTTTGGCCTACATATTAAAAGTAATGATAGATATGATAACATGGGTAATTTTTTTGCTTTATGTAATAATAGGGGTCCTTTAAATGCTTTCTAGGAGGTAAATAGCCCCCCCAAAAATACCCCACCGCCGCACGTGGGTCCCCCAAATACACAAGAAGTGTCCCCCTGTGAGCCCCATCATTGTCACTCAGGCCTCGGATTTTTTCTTTTTTTCGCTTATTGCTCATATTTAGGGTTATTATGGTTTAAAATCAACTAAAAAGAGTGTTCACAGTGGGATTGATGTAATTCCTGCCAATGATGGAGAATTGGGTCTAACTATTTTGGAGTACCTTAAAAGACTCCTTAAAGCCGATTTCTACAACTTATTAGGAGATTAGACATCATATTACGCGATTCACAGAAGATTGCACCAGCACCACGGGAGTCCGATAGTCTCCTACAAGCGTCACGGCAAAGCCAACTAGTGGGGATTTCCTTGTACGGGAATGATTCCTCCCCGGAGGAATTAATTCCGCCATAAGTGCAAATCCTACTTTGATTAGACAGTGTAGGTTTTTAGCGAAACTTTGCACTTGTCATTAGGGGACTTCCTAGAAGATCTCCTAAAAGTTTCGTAATTTTCCGGATTACGGAAATGACTCCATGGGAAGTCAACCGCTTTCACCTGCAATTGGAAATTCATGGAAAATTCCACGGTGATGGTAAAATCCCACTAAAAATTAGGATAGTATGTTTTAGCCTAAATAAGCGTCCTGCCAAGTTTCAAGACATTCTGACATCGACAAGTACCAGAACCGGCAGCGTAGACAAGTTTTGATGGTTTTACCAAAACTCTTGTGAGTTGACCGGCGCACGGGGAGCATACGGAGTCCGATTCGGGTCGACTTAGACTCTTTTCCAACATTCTTGGACCTTCCCGACAACCTAGGCTAGTCAAAACCTTTGGGAAAAATCAATTCCAAAAGGTAGATTTCCTACCCTTTTTACCGGTTCGTGAATGTTAGCTTTGAAGCGCATTTGGGCTCCGAGAGTAAGGGGTAGGGGTTTCCTTTGACTAATTTGGGTCCTCTGGAGCTAATGGCGCTGTCCGTTTGGCGATCGGACCTTTTCTCCAAAAGTTAGAATAGCTACAGCAGTAGGGTAGAATTTGGTCTAATAGAATTAGAGTTTTTGACAATTTTGGTTGCGTAGGTAGTTTTAGCTCGTAATTGAGGGTAAGTGAGGTCCTTGGAAATGTATAAAAGGGGGCCTCACCGACTTCATTTGCACCCCTTTCTTTCATTTTGTTGAAGCCACACACGGCCACGATTGTCAAGACTTTTGATATTTTGGCCAAAACTCTTTGTATTTTGCTTTCAATTTCATTTCTTCTTGTTTTTCAAGCACTTTTATGTTCTTTTGAGTTTGTTGCAAAGGACGTGGGGGTCCCTTTGAGCTTACTTGAGTCCTTTTGTCATTTGGTACTAACCCCAAACCCTTCTTGGCCGAATTCTGGCGATGCCGTTAGCCAAGAAGCTTTGGATTTCAATTATTTGCAAGTGTCTTTGAGGTCATACTAACCATTTCTTGAGTTTGGTGTTTGAGTGAGACTTTACAACTCTCTAGTTGTTGCAAATCTCCCGGACATTTGGCTTGGAATTACGTGGTCATACTAACCATTTCTTAAGTTTGGTGTTTGAGTGAGACTTCACAACTCTCTGGTTGTTGCAAATCTCCCGGACATTTGGCTTGGAATTACGTGGTCATACTAACCATTTCTTAAGTTTGGTGTTTGAGTGAGACTTCACAACTCTCTGGTTGTTGCAAATCTCCCGGACATTTGGCTTGGAAATACGTGGTCCAAGTGTTTTTGAGTCATTTGAAGATTTAAAGAGACTTAGGTGGGAACCAAGCTCTACTATTATTGTTCAATTTACTAACCTTGGCCAAATTCTTGTTCAAATTTGGGGAATAATACCCCGATACGGCGAAGCTTCGCCCCTTGAACAAACTTTTAAGGGCTAACATTCTAAACATTTCCATTCAATTTGCCTAGTTTTTGGAAGTTGGACATCCAATACAGCGAAGCTTTGATCTTACCTGCAATTTTCCAGTCTTAGTCTGGGTTAAATTGGTGTAGGAGATAGCAAAACTAGTCTAAATCCAATTTAAGTTTTTGTTGAAGGGTCCCCTTGGGAACCCCAAATTGATGTGGCTACAACTGCCGATCATTAAAAATTGTGTTTTTTTGTAAAACCAGTTTGCACCGGCCAGAGCCCAAGGCCCCAGCCAGAGCCCCGAAAGGTCCAGCCAGAGTCCCGCAGGCCAGCCAGACTTAATCACTGGCGGCTTACTGCTGGATTATACGGCCTGATTGAACCAGCATACGGTTTATTGAGCCAGCATACGGTTTGGTTATTTGAACTCACATACAAGTCTGATTTCCAGACTGGGATGATACCCTCTGGGTCCCAACTTTCCATTTTCTTCTAAAAATTTGTTAAGTGAGAGAAAAGTATAGATTAGCAACAGAGTGATTAATTTTCGTTTGGGAAATAGTGTGAAACACTTAAGTTCCAGAATTGTCTAAGCCAGAGGAAGGATAGGAGTTAAGAAATCGAAATTAGTTGATCTAGATCTAAAACTCACTTAGTGTCAAGTAGTAGAGATTTGGGGAAAATTTGATAGACTGGGAAAAAGAATAGAGAGATAATTCAAGAATATTAAAACTAGTTTGAGATAATTGTGAGAGGAGTATAATTTCTCTGGAGAGAATTTAGAACTGTGGGAGAGTTTGAGCTGTGAGGAGAGAGTCTAAAACGAATTCAGAAATAAAATAAAAAAAAATTTAATTTTTTTTAAAAAAAAATTTAAAATTAAAATTAAAATTAAAATTAAAAAAAACAAAACAAAAAACCCTGTACCCCCCGGTTGAGAGACAGAGAGGGAGAGGTGAGGAGAGGGTGAGTGGAGAGTGAGTGGAGAGAGAGTGAGATACCTTTACAATCTGAAATTTTGGAGAAGAGAAGCCCTCTCACCATCTGGACTTGTTCTGGACTCAAATTTCTGGTCTGTGGGACTGGTCAACGCCCTTTGACCAGCTGTGGAGTACTTATAAGGTGACACTAAGTTGCAATCTATTGCAAAATTGAGTTTACAACACTCAAAACTTTGCAACAACTTCAAGTAGCAACATAAACACAAGTCTTAGAGAAGTGGAAGCAAATAGAAGTAGAAGAAGAGAAGAAGAAGTGTTAGAGACAATAGGCTTGGTTGACTTTAGGAACCATTTGATTTTTTGACTTTGGAGACATAGTTTAGAATTGTTAGAAAGTCAATGAATAAAAAACAAAATAAAAGAATCAGTTGACTTAGAGACATTCTAGATTTAGCTAAAATTGGATTAAGGTTAGAGTGGCTTAGTTGTCTTTGATTTGACTTTGAAGTAGGCTAGATTTTCAAAGATTTGGCTTTGAAAATAATAAAAAGATAAAGAAAAGAAAATAATAGAAAGATAGAGAAATTAGACTCAAAAATCACCAAAAATATTAGGAAATTAGCATAGATTTTTAGAATACCATACTCAAGAGGAACAAGGGAGAAAGTTTGGAATTAAATATTGTTCCATCACTTTTAAAATATGAAAAAGACTAAGGACAAAATGGAGGTGGAGCAAGCACAAATTGGAGGATTTATTGAATCACATGAAAACCTCGGGAGCGCCATGACGGAGGTTAGTCTTTGAAATTCTTTTGTTCCCATTTTTTCCATAATTTCCTTTAGTCATAGAATTTAGCCGTTAGTTTAGAAGTAAATGAACCTAGAATTACCCAAAACACCAACGCCATAAGAAATTAAACAAAGTTAGAATCAATAGTGAATTTAGACTGTTTAGACTTAGGAAGTAAAAGTGGAAAGTTGAAGCCACAATCAATTTCGAGGAAAAGTGATTGACCGGTAAATTTTGGTGAACCGGACAACGGTCAAAATTTGCTTACAATCAATTTATCCAAGAAATACATAGTGGAAATTAACTTTAGTAACTAGAAAGGATAAAAGGACAAATCCAAAAGAATTAAACCCTTTAGATAAAAAGAAGTTCAACAAGGTAAAAGTGGAATGAACCGGTCAACGGTCCAACTTTACCGTGAAAATTCACAATTACCCCAAGTCAAAGAGCGAGGTTTTACCGTGGAAGGATAAAATTATTCCTATCAAGGTAAAACTCAAATTAACTACTTAAATATCCAAAGTTAAAAGTAGTAAGAGAATAGTTAAAACAGTACGTTAATTAGACTAAAAAGATAATTAAAAGAATAAGTTAGGGATAGAATCCTCTAGAGAGATCTTAGAACATAAAAAACCCGAGAATACTTAGAACTCTATCAACAAGCGATACGCTGGAAAAGAGTGAACCCTTAGCTAGAACCTTTGATTATTTGGAAAGGTCAAATAGGATTGACCAAGACCAGTAAAACCTTAGACTCCCACCAGTATTACAAAGTAGAAAACGACTGAAAGACTTATCTCAAATTCAAAAACCTTAGAGCAAAGGTAATTCTCGCCTAGCAATTGCAAGCGGGTTGATTAGGAGTAAGAAGTTAGGAAGATCCATTGCTTGGAAGGCGTAATTGGATTGCACGTAGGTTAGACACCCACTAGGAATCACTCACAAACTAGTAGAACCTGGTTGTGTACACTTTATTCCAATGGTGGGAATAAAGCGCCCCCACACACACACACACACGAGATTCCTTGCCCCCACATTCTATTAAAATTTGGATTAAAAATATGAAAATCTCTACTCACACATACTTGCTTAAAATTGCTACATTGCCAAATTTAGCAAGCTAGTCTTTTTGAGGTTAACCTCATGTTTTTTTGGTGACCAACTTATTAGATTTGACATTTAAAAAGAGGATTGAAAGACTTCAAGTCACTTTTGCAATTTTAACACCTCCAAGATCAAACATTATAATTTTTCAATCCATAAGTAATATTGTTGTATTTTCTTTTCCTAAGTAATCACTAGCATACAGTCTAGTTTGAATTTGAGTAGTTACATCTCAAAAAAAATTGATAAATCTTATCAAAATGTTGACTTTTTGTACAATTCAAAGCAAATTACTAGAAGTTCAAAAAAAGCCCTAGGCATTTAGTGGTTAAGGAAGGTTATCTTTTCAAGATTCAAGTGGGTATTATATTGGATGAATGAAAAATTTGTTGGACTACTCCGTTGCCCTATGTGAGTCCTGTAATTGTCACTTAGGCCTCAAATTTTTCTTTTTTTTGCTCATTGCTCATTTTTAGGGTTATTATGGTTAATAAACAACTAAAAAGAGTGTTTGTACAATGTTTGAAGGATTTCCCTATAACCATGGGGAATTAATTACAATTGTCCAAGAGTGCTCTAAGAACTTTTTAGGATTGGTTTATAAGGTTTATTTAAGTATTAGAAGGTAGTTTAGCAGTCTAGAAGAAGTTTGAAGCAAATAGCATTTTGGGAACAAATTAGTGGGAAAACACTAATGTTGGCCTTATCGGAATTCTCCTACAAACGTTCTTGACCTGTTTAGGTTTCAATAGCAATAATAGAAGTCCATTAGATCCTTAGGAACCTCTACAAGGAAATTCACTAGACATATTCCAATTATGGATTTTAGAAGAAATAGACATCTACACACACATGTAGGTGAAATCTCATGAACAAGGACAAATTGTGAATGAGGAGTGAAGATAGATGTTTATAGCATAAAATCATGCCCAAATTAAAGTATAACGACGAAGTCAAATCATGGAGATTCCCTTGTACAAGAATGTTTCCTCCTCAAAGGAATTAATTCTACATGTGTTCATTTTTTTACTTTATTTAGAAAGTGTGAGTTTTTGTAAAATTGTGCATTTGGATTTTGGAGGCTTTCTAGAAGTCCTCCAAAAATTTCGTAATTTTTTGAATTTCAAAAATGACTCCGTGGCAAATCAATCGCTTTTACCGATAATTGAAAATCCACATAAAATTGTTTGGTAATGGTAAAATCCCACTAAAAATTAGGATAATGTGTTTTTGCCTAAATAAGCACCTCGCCAACTTTTAAGACAATTCCAACATTGATAAGTATTAGAATTGGCGATGACAACTACTCTTAACAATTTTACTAAATTCTTTACCAGTTGACCAGCATACAAAGAGTATACATTATGTGATTTGAGTTAACTTGAACTCTTTTATTACATTCTTGGACCTCCCCAACAACCCTGGCTAGTGAGAACTTTAGTAAAAATCATTTTCAAAAGTTAGATTTTCTACACTTTTCACTAGATTTTAGAGGTTAGCTTTCAAGTGCAGTTTGGCCCCACAAGTAAAGGTAAGGAATTCCTTCAAACTAATTTGGGTCTTCTAATGTCAATGGCATTGTTTATTTGACAATCAAATCATTTCTCCAAAAGTTAGAATGGTCACAACAATAGTGTAGAATTTTGAATGTTAATTTTGATTTTCCTCAAGTAATTCAGCAAGTTATTTGAGGGGGGAAGAGGCCTTGGAATTGTATAAAAGGCCTTCCGCTCTCCTCACTTCACACCCTTTTTTTTAATCAAAAACCACGTTATGCATTCTTGTATTTGTGCCAAATGCATTCACATTTCAAGAACTTTGTTGATATTTTCAAACCTTTTCATTTTCCATTATGATTTGACTTCAATTGTATTTTTCAAGCATTATTTTGTGTTTAGGAGCTCATTCAAGGACTTTTAAGTTCTTTTGAAGTGCTTTGAAAGTATTGTTGTGTCGTAAGTGTATTGACCATTGCGTGTTCATTGTGGTTCCCTTTAAATATTGATACCAACAAATGTTTGCTTAGACTTTTTGAATGGGATTCAAAACTTGGATTGGTTTGATCAAGAATCTCTTGGAAGCCTAGACATTGAATTTGTGGTCCTAAGTAGTCTTTTTAGAAGAGTTTTGGATTGGATCCAAGCTCTTGATGTCCTACATGTATTGGAACTATTGCAAAATTGTTCCAAGAAATTGAGGTTAAACCCTCTAATACGGCATCACCCCTTTTGTTCTTTTGTGGGAGAATTCTTCCCAAAGTGTTTCAAATTTGGACCTAAAAACCCTAAATAGCAAAGCTTCGCTCTTGGCTAAAATTTTCTATCTTTGTTTTTTGTAAAAGGGTCTCCAAAAGGAGACTCGAAGTGTTGGATTAATTTCCAAAGAATTGGAGTTAACAACCAAAAATGGGCAACAACCACCAAGGTCAGAGATTAGTCACAACTAGCATTCACAAAATTGGCTAAATTTTGCTCCATTGCTACTAAAAATTTTCAGTAGCTAAATCTCTATAGGAAAAAATCCTTGAAAAAATTAAATTTTAGCTGAGATTTTAACAACCAATAGAATTTGATAGCCAATTTGTTACTTACTCTACATTGGAATTAGAATCTCTATGGTTAGTTATGGGTATTAGTACCCCCCATTATCCTTTACAACTTGGAAAATCCTTTCTTTTCTAATTTTTTTTAATGCCACTTTCTCTCAAGATAGCCAAAGTTGATGCTTATTTATCTTGAAGGTAGCAAATTGCACTAAATCCCTTAAACTAGGTAGCATATTACACTAAATTCTATAATCTAGTTCTGGGATCACTGGTCACAACATTGTCTAGCAGTCATAGTCTGTCCAGCAATCGCAGCAAAACTAGCAGTTACAGCAAAAGGGGATCAACAGTTCCAGCACCCACCATCTTAATACTAGTTGATAGTTGTCAGCCAACCAGGCTTTTTGATTGACCCAATTTGACATAAGGTAGAAGCACCCATTTGTGCTGAAGTTAGCAGTAATGAGCCATGAAATTAGGTTAGAAAGCTGAAAGAGGATTATCAAAAGGACACAACAGAAGAAGAAAAACATTGGCACATGAACTTCATTGTAAGTGGGAAGTATGCAATGACCATGATTATTGAAAGTGGGAAATAGTGGTATTTGCATTGACGTCAGTAGGTATTTTATAGTTCAAGTTATGAAGGACTCATTTACAAGGTCAGTGTGCTCAAAAGTACTGCCTGGTGTCTCTGACATGAAGACATGCAAGAGCCATAACTGTACAACTAGGTCCGGCCAAAAAGGCGCTGAAAATTTTAAGAAAAACAAAAACCGGCAGCTTGGCCTGTGCCTTCACCGGCTCCCAGGAGACCTCCGTGACTGCAAGGCCCCCTGCCGTGTGGGATGACCCCAATAAGCCTGGGGTCAGGCCCCTGCGGCACTCCGCCTCCTGAAGCCGTTGGAGGCGGGAAAGCGGAGGGCGGCCACTGAGAGGCCCGTCCAGCGCATGCCCTAACGGCCAGTCTATGAGGCTGCGGCGCCACTCCGTGTCTATAGGCTTCTCTCGCTCTTGGTTCGGCGTGCTTTGTTGGCTTGCTTTTGAGACTTCTCGCGTTCATGATCGGCCTTCTTCTGTTCCGCTTGCACTCGACGCAACATCCGGTCCGCCTCCTTTCGATTCTTCTCTTCCTGTCGTTGAACTTTTCGTGCTTCTGTTTCACTGCGGCGTTCTTCTCGTGCTTTGCAAATGGCTTTTCTACACTCCGCTTTAGCTGTCATAGCTTTGATGTAGTCGTCCGAGGTCATTAGTATGGATTTGGAGTAATCAATCAGTGGCTGAACTTTGTTTGTGAGCTTGTGGTGGGGGAGCTCCACTTGGGATAGGGGGAATAGAAGTCGTCGTGTTTGCTGCACTGGATCTTCTCCATCACTCTTTGTACTGTCCTCTGAAGCATCGTCACAGCTTTCATTCTCAACAAAATATTGAGGTGCCTCTACTTCAGCCATGATGAAGCTCTCTTGTTTTGTTCCTTCGTTGTTGTCAGAGTCCTGTTCAATTTCAACTATATCAAGTCTGCTGTTGCTGTAGGCTCTGTGTAACAAGTGCTGGGCTTCATGTAACGATCCATGGCTGATGGCAGCAATGGCCAGATTCTAGTGGCTGCAAAACCTTTCTGTATGTTTTTGCAAGTGAGTGCTTTCTTCAAACCAATAGACACCCACTCTGCGAGTACTTCTTTGCTTGCAGCTTTTCCATTATTTGAATCAGACCATCTATCTCTACAGGCCCTAAATGCTGTCTTGAACAGCTTAAATATACTCACATCTAATGGCTGTATTTTGTGGCTTGTATGGCTAGGGAATGTGATGATGTCTAGACCTCAAGATTGAGCCTTCATCACCACTTCTAGGGTTACATGTGATCCATGTCCGTCTAGTAGTAAGAGGTGCCTATTCTCCTGTGAAATGCCATACCTCTCTTGAACTCTATCTAGGAAGAATGAAAGCCATGCAGAGAAAAGAAAAGTTGTCATCCAGCCATTCATTTGCATTGCAAAGCAGGAACCACCTTCACATCTGATAATGAAATTGTGTTCTTGTTGTTTACCTCTGAAAATGTAGTAGTTGGGGATGTAATGGCCAGCAGCATTCATGCAGGAGAGAAATGTGAGGTGCTCTTTGCTATTGGGAATTACTCTGTGTACAGATCTGCTACCTCGTTTAGCAAATACTAGAGTTCCCCCACCTCCCCTGCTAGCTTGTGCGCCTAATTCATCTCCATTCCAAATGTGAGAGGGTTCATAGTTGTGTTCACTGTATGCAATGTTGAGGTTCTTATAGAAGGAAGCTACACTACTTGGATTCAGTCCCTTTGCCCGCCGTCCTCCAAGCTTTGAGCAGACCTTAGAGTGAATTAGAGATGCCTATTTCTAAACCATCGCAACCAACCGCGTCTAGGGATACCGTCTTTGAAGGGTGTCAACCGATCTTGTGTCATCTCAGCTATTTTTCTCTTCAGTTCAAATACACTGATTGGGTGTGCATGCTCCTGCATTTCTATCATCCAGGTCACAAGAGCACTCTCTTCCTCCACACCTAGAATGCCTTACCTACCTCTCGTGCGTTTCAATGTTTTGCCATACATGTAGTCTCGCACTGTCGATGCAGGTATGCCCATATTTCAGGCTGTGCCACCTACGCTACAACTTGCATCCACTACTGCCATTGCGGCATTCAGTTGTTGATTGCTCCATGTACCATATGCTTTAGGTCTTGTTCGTCCAACGGCACTTGTGCTAGCTTGGCCGCTTGCATCCTCTGTTTGCCGACTTGGTACAGTAGCAGTGACGACTGCTGGACCTTTTCCTTTCGAGTCCCCTCTGTCTTTAGTGTGCCTCTTCTATGGTAGTCTGACGCCATCGCTACTAGTCTCTGTGTCAGACTTTGTGGAGTTGCGGCGGCCGCTGTCTTCATGCTCCGCTGATCCGATGTCGGCTCCGTTGAATGGATGCAGTTAATGTCGGCGGTCTTCTGCGGGGTCGGCGCTGCACTGTCGCGCTCATTTGGGGGGGCCATGGCAATGCTGTCCGTCTACCGCGTGCGCTTCCTTCCATCTGTGGGAGCCACCTCTGCTTGCATCGGCGCATGTACTCCCAGCACTGTTGGAGGTCGTTGCAGCTACTTTCCATCTGTGCTAGAATTTGTGGCTGTGGCTGGATTGGAGGAACCTTGCCTACGAGAGCACCACCATGCATCCCTTGCGCTCCCTCTACTGTTGTGAATGCTCTTAGTGCTTCTAGCTGCCATTGTTTTGCAGATTGTTTGAGCTGCCAATTCTAGAAGCTCTCATGTGACGCTTATGTTGCAATAGGCCTAACCACTGGATGCATCAATTGTGTTGCTTGCCTTCCATGCATGGAATTGAAGGTAGGACTACCATATGGAGACCAAGGTCCGATCCCTACTGTGCTGTATGACAATAATTCACTTGGCCATTGTTCAATCATCCTCTCACTAGTCTGACTAACTGATTGGTCTTCTACATTGCTATTGTCCATCATGTAAGTAATAAATCCTCTACAAGTATGCTCTTGAAGTTGCTCAACTATACTGAAGCGGTAAAATCATTCATGGCCTGCAGAATACACAAGGTAAGCTTCATCATTTACAAAGTGAATAGCAAGTGAGTTATTGAGAACTGAAAATTAGGAAAGACGAAGCTTTGCTTGTCAGTGCAGCCGCCAATATGTGCCCTTCATTATGACTGTACATTCAAGGGATTCAACCACCACACAACCCAATTTATGCCCATTTACTACCCCTGTCAGCATGTACCTTATGGTCTACTGTGAAGAGTAGCCCCTTAGCCACCAGTCATTGTAAGGTAAGCTGTCCATTGCCACATCACCAATTCCATTAATGCAATTCATGGTCTGTATAAAATCACATGCATATGACTCATTCCTGAATCCTTTAGCACTGTAAGCTACATGAGCCGTCACCCATGCTCATTGATTTTTTAATATTCTCCACAATGGGATTGCATCAAATGGTCATGAGTACCATCATAGGCTTCGCCCATGGGGACAGTCATTTTAATGGGTGCTTCTACCTTATATACATATGGTTTGAGAAAACCAAATTCTAGGATGATGTCGTAAAGTCCCAACTTTGGTTTTTAATTGATTTTTTTGTCAATCAAGTGAAAGAAATCAAGTTCAGAGTGGGGAAGGAGTTTTCTTTCCAAACTAAAACTAAACTAATTGAATTTGGAATTCAGACGAGACTAAGTGAGTGAAGGAGTTTTCTTTCCAAATTAAAAACAAATTAAAGTTGAATTGGAATTTCAAACAAACTGAGTAAATTTGGAAATTCAAACGAGACTTAGTGAGTGAAAGAGTTTTCTTTCCAAATTAAAAACAGACTGGAGCTAAGCTAGAATTTCAAACAGACTGAGTGAGTTGGAATTTCAAACAAACTAATTGAGTTTGGAAATTCAAACTAGACTAAGTGAATTTGGAAATTCAGACCAGACTAGAATGAGTTGGAAATTCATCCAGACTGAGTGAGTTGGAATTCAAATCGACTGAAGTTGAGTTGGAAATTCAAACAGACTAAAGTGAGTTGGGATTTCAGACTAGACCGAGTGTTGGATACTAGTTCAAGCATACCAAGTGGTACTATTGCAAAAATTGATTGGAAAAAATCCCACACTAGATCCAAAATTTCCATCTATGGATTCCCAAGCTTTGCCTCCAATATCTCTAATATCAAATCAAGTATAGAGCAAGCACAATCGAAGAGCCCAAGTGGAGAAATTAGCACTTAGTAGTTGATAGGGAGAGAGAAGGAATAAGTTTTAGTTGCATGTGCCTTATCCTTGAGGGAATACAGTCCATCAAACAAGGTTGGAATTTTTTCACATGACAAATAGATACAACAAATTTAGAGAATAGTTGACCTTTAGATAAATTCTAGGATTAGTTATTAGTTGGCACTACAAGAGAAAGGTGTGTTTTAAGTATAGTCCTAGTAGTATAGTCTTTTAAATAATGATCTTTAAGTAAAGTTTTTAGTAAAATTTAACTAAAAACCTTACTTAAAGGTCATTACTTAAAAGACTATACTACTAGGACTATACTTAAAACACACCTTTCTCTTGTAGTGTGGTAGAGGTCATTTGACTCCATACCTACCCTCAAACTAAAAAACCTCCTAACTTTTGACTCATTAATCCAAATGGAATGATTCAAAGCTTCCCATGCCTTTATAAACCTAAAGAATCAATTTGAAATTTCACTTTTTAAGAAAAATCTTACTGAAGAAGTTTTTTGAGCTGCCCAGGCTGCCTGCTGAGTAAAGAAAACAACATATCCTGCCATAACTTTTTAACCATGTTCAAGTCAAAAGTTATGAAAATTATTGGGCCTTAAAGCTACTCCTTAGGCACACATTTTATCAAATTTTCAAAGAAAAAAAACAAACTCCATCCGTAGTGAGTTGCCCAAAAAATTTATAATCTCAAAAAACGTTGTTCAGGGCTTTAGGGGTTAAGGTTTTGTTTGATTTCAAGACAATTAGTCAAGCATTTAGCATTAGATTTGGTAGGATTTTATTCTTGCAATAAATATTCAAAAATTAAATGGAAAATTAAATAAAAACACCCTCAATTTTATATATATATATATATAAGAAAAGCAAAGGAAAAGCAAAAAGTAGGAAGAAGCAACTATTTGACAATTTTTCAAACAAAATATGAGTGGGGAGCATGGAAGTAATGCAACATCACGAGGCCACATTATTGAACATGGAAGTAGCAATGAATGAGGTTATTTCTAATTAATTTATGTTATTTCATTTTCACAAAAGATTATTAAATTTGAAGTAGGGAATTAGAAATCCCAGTCAAACCATCAAGGTCATTGTGAATTACAAGGAAATGTATAAAATTAGTTAAAAAATTATATTAGCTTTTCAAAAACACCTTATACATCAAAATCAAACAAAAACTCTAAAAGTTATGCCGGATTTTTTCCCTTTCTTTTTTAAAGTAAATTAATTTTTTTTTAAGGATCTGATTTTACCTTTTTTTTAAAAGTAAAAATTTAGACTAAAAAAATGTCCTCAATAATTATAATTTTTATTGGTAACTTTTGATTGTTAACTAGTTCATCAAAATTTACCTGTCAAATTAATTTACCTTTTTGAATTTTAGAACTCATTTGATTATTACCTTTGGTTCTTTTTCTTATTTTTTAATATTTTACTCCTATTTTTATCCTAAATTGTAAATTATTTCAAATTACTTTTCACTTTTCATTTGATTTCTACTATTGCCAACTCCTTACAAAAAATAAAAGTTGTGCATAGGAATTTACTGATTAGGAAAAAAGGTAAGCAATAAAGGATTTAGGATGAACATTAGCTAGAATAGATCAATATCTTTCTGAAACTATTTCATACATAGGAATTAGAGTTATAATGAAGGAGTAAAGATTGGATGAAATTTAGGACCAAACCAACGGGGATTTGGATGAAAGTCAACTAGAATTGACTAAATTCTTCAAAGTCAGACTTAGGGTAGAAGATTAAAAACCAAAAATTATACAACAAACCAAGTCGGATTCCAATAGTTAGAACTTTAGAAAGCAACATATGAAGTTTTAATTGGTAGATTGAGAATTGAACTTCATCTGCCTATATCCTTAAGGAATTAAGGTCGAATTAGTAGTTCTTTATCTTTTTGGAAAGGGCGTGAGAAGCTCTACAATTTACAACTTTCACGTCTTTGGATTGATCCATCTTTATTATATCTAAGTAGAATTGTCACTAAATTAGCATTCTTTATTATTCTTTTGATTACAAAATTTGGAGAAAAACAATTAAAAGATATGTCATATGGTCAAAACACCCAAAATTATCCAAATAAAGAATTTAACATAATTAGAAGCATCGTTCTTTTTAAATAATATTTTTCTAGTATTAGCAAATGAAAATCATGAATATTAAAAAAAATTGATTTTTCAAATGACATATGTAATTTCTATGATTTTCCAAAGAGTTGGCTCCCTAGACCATTGGAACTGCTCAATAAATGCCCCCAAATCTAAACATTGCTAAAATTAGTAGTGAGCTAATCGCATTATGGTTTGTGTTCTTAATATGCATCAACAAATTACAGTGAAGCATTTGGCAAACACAATAACTACAATCTAGGGATGGTTTTGGATGAATCTAGGATCCATTGCAAGGTCCAAGGACAATTTTGGATGTTTCTCCTTTACTTAAAAGATCCATTGCTTAGAAAGCTAAATTGGACAAATACTTAGACACCTATATGATACAAAATCATGATTTACCACTAAAGAACCTGGTTGTGTCTCTAGTTGTATACACTTTATTCCAAGGGTGGGAATAAAGCGTCCACACCCTGTCATCGGGAAGTAACCACTCCATTGCTTCAATTTTGTTGCAATATTGTTTTGGACTTTATGCAATATAGTACTAAAATTATACTATTGCGATACTAAAGCAATATTGCAAAAATACTATTTCAATGGGACTACAATGTTTTAGGTGAAAGACTATTATTGCAGAAGTGCTTTAGTATTGCAACAATATAATAGTATTATATTGTGTAAAATCCAAAACAATATTGTTTTCATGGGGATTACTTTCCTGATGTACCAACTGTATTCAATAATTCCCCAAGAGAGACTACAAGCCCTTTGTTCATTGTCCGGAATTGGATGTCAGAGCCCTTAACCCCAAAGGGACACAGAGGTTAGAAATTGTCCTCATACAATCTTAAGTCGAGTTCAAAGTATTGTAACCCTTGCATCTAAGGTCCAAATTCAATAAAAGTAATTAGAAAAGTTGCATTCTCCCCTCTAGTTTGTGTGGTAAAATTTTCAAATCAATCAAAGATGTATTGATTTTTTGGAAGCCAATCGAAGTTCACTACTTCAATTTGAGTTCACCAAACTACATTTTAGGGCTGCAACTTTGGGGCCTTGTGTCTCCTTCATCCATTGCTCATTCTTCATAAAATTTATTGGGTTTTATTTCTCTTGAAGTATAGTTATTGTGGTAAGGTTTTCATGTCAATCCAAGTTGTTTTGAAGGTTTGGGAACAATTCAAAGTTCAAAATCTTGCCATTATTGGAGTACAATGAACTTTGGCAGCTTGTATCTTCTTCATATAGGGCCCATTTTCAATTTTTTTCTTTTTAGAAAAGTTGCGCATATTAGTCTAGTTTGTGTGGCTAAAATTTCATGTTAATCCAAAAATTAATGAGTGACTGAGAAGCATTCTAGTAGAAGGAGGTTCAACTTTAGATGTGTTTTTTGCAATTTTTCTTACTGATTTTTGACATTTCAAAGTCATTTTGTAGACATAATGAGTCAATTGAATGAGTGTTTTTTTTCACCAATTAATGTGATTGTATACTAATTTTGAATCATTTTGTAGTATAAAGTTTTTCATTTGAGTAGGTTTAGAAATCAAATTTCACCTCCAAATGTGTTTTTGGGAAAATTTCAGCATCCATTTTCAACACTAAAACATTATGATCTTACAATCTATTTGGCCAAATGACTTCAAATTTTGTACATGTCATCTACAACATGTACACCACAAGATTGTATATTTGAGATTTATATAACTTTAAGACATTTATATCCATAAAGCTTCAAAAGCAATGATGTTTTTGAACCCCATAAATTGAATGTCACTTTGGGATTAAGTTCAACAAATATAGAGGGCGGATTGTATAAAGGTTTAAATTTTCCAATTTTGATCTTGAAGTGTGTGTTTTTTTTTGGGGGGGGGGATTTACACAAATGAAATGGAATTTCATCGATTGATGTACTCTAGCTTTCATTTTGAAAGTTACCTAGCAATCCATTAGCTAAACTATACCTTAATTAATTTCATTTAGCAACTAAGGTAGAACCATCCATAACCAATCACTTAAGGTATTTGGGACATGATCTGGTGTAGTATAAGGCAAAGAAAATATTTACAGAGGTGCAACAATTAAAATGATAGGGATTGCTGCCTTTTTTCAAAAAATAAAATAAAATGACAAGGATTGTAAGAAGTTTAGAAATTACTGTGAATTTTAAAAGACCAAAAGTGATGCAAACTTGTTGAGAATAGGAGATGAAACAAAACCAAAATATGCAAGAAAAAAAGTATCTCTTAGAAAGAAGGATCAAACATATATATAGAGGAGAGAACAAAAGTAGTTCTTCTCTCCTATTGGTTTAAGGGATTCTAATCTTATCCCTAGTTGCCTTTATGACTGCAGTTAACTGAAGATAACTATAGTAGAAAGCGTATTAATAGAATACTATTCTTAACACTCCTCCTCGCTTGGCATAATATTACTAAAAATATTGTAATCTTAAAAGATGTACAATTGTTGCCTCATTAAAACCTTATCATGGAAAACCTTGATTAGAATCAAAGACATAACCAAAGATGAAGGAAAAAAAGTACAACACCTAAAGCAATCCACTCTCATAGAAAAAACCAATGGGAAAAAACTATAGACGGATAACTAAGGTTTATACATAAAAGCATGTTGAATGTTTTGTTCTAAAGTAGTGAGTTGTTGCATTCCAATGTCATGAATAAGTCCACGATGAGGACATAATGGAAGAGCCTTGGTAAAGATATCCGGAAGATTATTTGTTGAAATAATTTTCTTGACTTCAAGTACTTTGACCGCAACAAGGTCTCGGTATTGTTGTTCAGCTAATGGTTCCTCCTCCTCCTCCTCGCAAGGGCGATAAACTCTTCACCAATACCAACTTGTACCCAATGGTTCCCAAAACTTGTCTCATTTGCAAAGAAGTATACTCCTCCTTCATGGCAACTTTTTACTTCAATCAATTGGAGTGACACATTGCTTCATCAATAATACGTGGATCTGAATAGTTCATGAAAGGCATAGCTGAATTCAAGATACAACATGTAAAATAGCATTGCCCCACATAGATGCATGCGTCTATTCTTGAAGAAGTAATGGCCTTATAATAAGCTAAATCCATTTTATAAAAGATTTCGCCAATCCATTTTGAGCATGTTTGTATGAAAGAGATATGTCAAGTCAATCCTTATTGCAGTGCAATAATCTTCAAAAGTTCTTGACTGGAACTCTTGAGCATTATCCATACATAAAGTCTTGATTGGATAATCAAAAAATGATCCTTGAAATGAATCAATATAGATAATAAATTGGCAAAAGCCAAGTATCCCATTCATAATAATTAATGAGATATATAATTGTTTGCTTAATAGATGAATTAAAGTCATAAAATATTAAAATGATCCAAAGATAGGATTTACATGACCACAAATATCACCATATATAGTTATGAAAACATTGGTGGTAAAAAAATTGCTATAAAAATAGTTGGACAATTAATTTGCCTTGTATGCGTACTTGGCATAATGTCATTGAATTGACAATAACTAGTTGCAAATTATATTGAGCAACACATGGAAGAAATAAAATAGAGCCTCCGTGGCTATATCTTCTATGTCAAAGAAAAATACTATTATCTTTAGAAGATAATGTAAAACTAAATTCACTAGGTGGACATATCACAATCTGATACAAGCCACTTGTTGTTGCAAAGGCTACTACCATGATGTTATTGTTTGGTACAAAAATTAAAGCCTCTTTCGATCCTAGAATTTTGGGTCAAGAGGTGAAAAAGATTGGTGCACACATCCCAATAGTTGATCAGACTATTGGAGGCACACGGTGAATACATAGCACTCATGCATGTAATCATATTGCCCTCAAGCAATATCAACTTTGTTGAACCCTCTTGGTAACTAAACACATTTGATCCATCTAAGTCAAACATTATTTTCATAAAAAAAACTTGGTTTATTCTGCATAATTGTATGCTTAGTTACAAAGTCAAAGAACGCATCACAAGACTTATGAATGGATTTGACATCAACAATTCATATACATCCCACACGATTTTACTTGTAATTACAAAGTTAAGGATTGTATTTGTAAATACAAAGTGAAGTTGTAAAGGAATGCATCTCACCAATGGACATCTCCAAATATGCAATCCAATAAATCCATGCACACATCTATGATGTCAGCTTCTCAAGTTTGTACTTAGAGCTTTTCATTTTTTTGAAACAATTTTGCAAAATACATTGATGTCTAACAAACATTTTTTAGTGGCTCATTATGCCATATTTGTAAGAAAAAGTGCATCTTTAATGGACGGTTAGCATAGTTGTTAAACAATCTACATCTATGATGTTAGTAAAGGAACTATTATACTTCTTTTATATATATTGATTATCACAATATCACAATTATTGATGACAATTAACATTTATAATGCTAATTTGTTTATTTTGCAAGATAGAATGTATAGTTGTAGAGTCAAGGAGCGCATCACAAGACTCACCAATGGAGGTATCTTCAACAACATGTGTTTCAAAATCTTCAACGCCAAACAAGTGCATAGACACATCCATAGCATGGGCCTCTCAAGGTTGAGCTTTGAGCTTTTTATTTTATTGAAACAATTGTATAAGATAATCAAATGCCCGACAAACATTTGCCAAATGGCCTGTTCTACCTCATTTGTGACAAGAATGCGTTTCGATAGAATGTTTACCATGTTAGTAGATGAAGTGATATTCTTCCTCTCAATAGTTTTGTTAGTATTACTACTACTATTTGGACAACTATGGCATATTTTACTATGTTTGTACTTTTTAGGTTTAACATTAGAAACTTGAGCAACATGGGACTCGGGAACTGGGTGATTGCAAGAAACACTTGTCCTATTTTGTGTCACACGTTGCATACTGATCTGTTTTTTGGCCATAACTTTTTTATTTTAGCTTCAATTGACTCAAGATTTGTAGGAAAGATACTCATAACTATTATAAACCTTCCATAATTTTTTCATAATTTTCAAAATAGTTTACTATCCAAAAATGGACCCCGATTGGATGTCACACTTGGTAATTTAGGGATTTTTAGTACTGGTGAATACCTTTTCTTTAACAATTTTAGCATGAAATTTGGATGAAATGGTCTTCTAATAGATTTCTAGCTCTCCAATTAAGGATTTTTAAAAATAGTTAATTTTATGTGGTGTGGAGGTTTACAAAGTGAGCTCCCTTTTGATTGTATTTTGAAACACATAAAATATTATTTTGGTGGGTTTTTTGGTGAATGACCATCTCCATAAAGTTTTTGTAAATGAACACTTTTTATTTTTTGAAAATATCTATTTTTACTATTTTTCCCTAATTAAAACATGAAGATATGTATTTTTTTGAGGTTTGGCACTTTTCAAGTTCTCCTACTTAGAGAATTTTTCTATCCATTTCCTTCAGTGAAAACCTTCATCTTAGAGGTATATACATTATTCATATTTTTCAAATTTAAAAAAAAATTAATTTTCTAATTTTAAAGTATTCTCGAAAAATCAGCCAAAGGCAACAAATAGGATAGGTGTTTCTTGCAATCACCCAACTGTAGTTCCTATAGGATGAGCTTCTGCATTACGCAAGAGGATCTTGTTTTACTTTTCAGCTAAAAGCCTAAAATTAACAGAGACATGAAATCTGAGTGATTTGTAAATTTCATGTTTCTATACTATTGAGTAAGTAAAATAGAAGTTGGTGGAAATGTTGAGAGAGTCTTTTCAATCATTTCCTCTTCGGTAATAGTTTAGTCACATATGTGTAGTTGTGACACAATGCGGTACAATTCATTGTTAAAAGAAACCAATGTTGGAAAATCCATCACACGTAAATGCATCTAGTCATGGTGAGCTCTAGAAAAAAAAATTGTCTTTTGGTAATCAAACAGTAATTTAAGCTTTTTCCAAAGCTCATCAGATTTATCTAACTCTAAATATTGATGCTGCAACGAAGGATCAAGGTGACAACAGAGCAAAAGTAAAGTTTTCCAATACAAAGAGGCCAAAACAAAGGCTCTTACAAGAGAATCCTTGTCAAATGCAATAATTTCGTTTAAATTCTCCCTATATATGTGCACCTTTGCAGTCTTTGTCCATAATAGATTGTTGCTTCCATCAATGCTCAATTGCGGAAAAAGAAGAGGTTGAAGTCTTGGCCTCTCGGGGCCTCAACTAGTATCGTAGTAGATGTAGCAACGGAAGAGGTAGAAGTAGTCATTGTAAACTAGAAAGAAGATCAAAACAAGGTGTATAGAGTGGTATGGAAACATAGTGAAGTAGCGATTGAACACTATAAAGCTCCTTCAAAAATAAGAAAAACTAGAAAGAAAATTGCAAATACAAATTTCAAAGTAAAAGTAAAAATCATCAAAGAACGTGATGATAACGCGTTGAGAATAGGAGATGAAACAAAACCAAAATATGTAAGAAAAAAAGTATCTCTTAGAAAGAAGGATCAAACATATATATAGAGGAGAGAAGAAAAATAGTTCTTCTCTCCTATTGGTCTAGAGGATTCTAATTTTATCCCTAGTTGTCTTTATGACTATAATTAACTGAAGATAACTATAGTAGAGAGCGTATTAATAGAATACTATTCTTAACACATAGCCAATGTCTAGACTCTTTCAATTACGATCATTGTAGAACTCCTTTCATATTCATTACTTAATGTTTTCTTGTTCATTAGTTTCACTACAAGAAAATGGGGGTATAAATGACTTGTCCACAATGATTGCATTGACAACAATGACTACAAAATAGTCATTTTGTAGTCATTTTGCAATCATTGTTGCTACTGCAGTCATTGTGAACAAGTCATTTATACCCTCATTTTTTTGTAGTGTTTGGAACACTTTATTAACTCTACCCATTCACTAGAAAGGAGGTTGCCTCGGGCTAGGGTGTGCCTTGCCTCTGAAACATGCGCCACCAGTGATTTGCCCTAGGAGGGAAGGAGGCTAGTCATGCCAAAAACGTCTTTAGAAATTGTAGGACCCCATCCCCTCTAAGTGAATTGACTAAAAGGGTTTAATAAGGTCTCAACTTCCAAGCACAATTAAAGCGCAATTCAATACTATTTAAAAAAAATTCAAATTCTATTAAAAAATGAAAAATTGTCTTGAATTGTACTTGAGGTATACTTGAGGTATACTTGAGGTAGACCTCAAGTACACCTTCGGCACAAATCAATACACTTTTTTTTTGCTAACGTGCCGTTGTCCTATTGTAAATTCCTACATAGTGTACAAACATATTATAATATGTTTTATTGGGTAGCTTCAAGGTGACGTTAATTCTTTGAATAACTTCAAGGTGACGCTGTTCTATTGAGATGTACAACATCCATATAAGAACACGATTTTGCCTTAGAGTTTCATTGGATTTCGTTGGTGAGTTTAGTTTTCACATTAGAACTAGAATGTCGAACTGGAGGGTTTTTTCTGAGTCTCAAGATGAAGAGCCTCAACCGGAGGCTGAATTTGAACTTTCGTTGTCACAACTGCAGGATCAACTTCTTCTGTTGCGAGATATTGTATTGCCGCGTGAGCATCCACGAGATGAAGCTGGGCCTTCTTGACTGCTGAAACAACCTCGTGTGGAGCAACGGTGGCACGGGAACCTTCAGCGAGATGCTCGAGCTTTGGTGATCTTATTGCAAGTTGGGTGTGTTGAGCCCGGAAGTTGTAAAGTGACGTTTGAAGGATGTTTTGAAGGTCTAAACGACGAACAATACTTTGGTATGGTGAGGCCTATCGAAGGGAGTCGCGGTCACGAACGATGGTTAGAAGGACCGGTGAATCCTTTGACAAAGGCGGAACGTGCTGATTATGTCGCCGCGACAATCAAACGCATCCTCAAGTTTCTGCAGATGGAGTGAAGCTTCGATTGGAACTCTAGTTTTTTACCTCTAATAAACATTTATTGAATGTTAGTTCTTAATTTTATATTTTGAGTATTTTATTTTAATCCCAATGTGTGATTATAAATGGAGAATGAAGTTTTTGTGATAGAAAAATTAGCTTGGGGTTTGGTGATAAGGGAGAGTGTGAATGGGGAAGTAATTAGAATCTTAGGTAGGGTCTTGGTAGGCGTATAAGCTGATGTGCCTCACCCCCTCACTTATGATGGGGAGGAAATTAGGGAAAAGATGCTTAGTTGGTGTGTGGAGAGAGGGAAGTGTGTGTGTGTGTTTTGGGCAGTTTTTGGCCGAATTTCGGGTTGATGTAGCTCATTGAGCATTGAAACTTTGGAATTGAAACTTTGGCATCTGATTCCTTGTGATTAGACCTTTCCAAATTGTGCTTGCAAGTTGAATTTGGACTTGTGAATCAAAAGTTATAGAGTTTTGAAGTTGAGAGGACCTAAGCCCTTGCATTGAGAAGAGCAGAGGCTTCTTTGAGCCATAACTTTTGGAATATTTTTTATCTTGTCTTGAGATTTGGAGGGATTGTATATCATTGTAGTATCTTTTCAAAAAGTCATCACTCATCTGATTTGGAATTCGGAGGAAAAAGTTATGAGGAGTTGAAGGTTTGGAGGAAAATTGGAGTTTGGAAGGAGAAAGGCCGTGACTTGAAACGATCACAACTTTGGGTGTGTTTCTCATATTTCTTTAAAAATTCTTGTGGAGTTAGTTTGTAGAATTTCTTATTCATAATGAGTTCATTCACTTCATTTGAACTCTTATTGAAGAAATTATGAAGTATAGAAGATAGGAAGGAGTGTAGCCTTTATAATTTGGAAACCCGAAACTTTGTTCATTAATAACTTTTGGACAGAGTCTTAGTTTCTCATGAAACTTTCTGAGATTGTGGATATTAGTTTGAGGATTTTAAATTGCTATCACACTTGCAATTTGGATTTGTAGTTCAAAAGTTATAGAAAAATATAGAGGCAGTAGTTGGTTGCCAAGGGATTTGAGGAACCGCTACTTTGCACTCTAATAACTTTTGGACAATAGTTTAGATATAGTTGAGATTTGGAGGGTGTTTTCCTTGTAAAGTTATCTTTTCAAAATGCTATTACACTAACTATTTGGAGACTTAAGCCATTTGTAGCACTAGAAAGAAGATCGCAGCTAGTAAGAGGAGAAGTTTTCTAGTGTTCTTTGGGGTTCTTGGGGTTCTCTTGAAGACTTGAAGATTCTAAAGCCGTACATGCCGAGGATCTAGCCTTGTGTTGTGACTTGTGGCTCGTTTTCATTTCTGTTATTCCCAGCCAGTTTTGGAGGCTAGTTGAAAATTCAATTTTTGCATTGTAAAACTGTTGCGAGCCGTGGTTATCCAGTAAGCGCTCCATTTTGTGTTTGTGGCGACGAAGTGGGGTTAATGGCCCACATGGTCGATCTTTTATGTTGTTCCCATTGATGAAAGGCGTTTTCTAATCATCGTGGGTTTGAAGTTTAGAGGCTCATCATCCGGACGGTCACTCGTGTTGGCCGTCCCGTTTTACCCGTTCGAAGCCTTGTTTCTTATCACACACCTTCACCCTTGGCCCTATAGAGCCAGCCACAGGATAGGCCAACGAAAGAACAAGTGAAGATCAAGAGAAGATTCGAGTTTTGAAGATTTATCCAACTTCACTCATCAACGTGCAGCCAAACACCCTGTGTGTTCCCTAAGTGCGCTCCTCTCTACCCGACACCGTCATACTCACATGCCTAGAGAATAGTGTCGTTGAGGTATATATATATATATAGGTCAACTCAACACAATTTCTTTTCTTTTCTTAAAATTCAAATTCTATGAGCAAAAAAATATATATACTGAGGTGTGCTTGAAGTGTACTTGAAGTATGTTTGAAGTCTATCTCAATGATGCTATTCTATAAGCCTATGAGCACAAGCATGTGAGTGTAAAACATGTATTCTATAAGTGTAGAGCTTTGAAATTTAAAGCAACATTAGAATATTTTATTTTATTTGTAAAAATAGATTCCTTCTTACAATTTGGATCCAAAAATTTTATTTTCAATAAATTTTAGTACTTACTTTCATGGATCTATTACCATGGACCTATTATTGTGGTTATGTTGAATTTGGATGAAAATTCTAATTTTCAATCTTATTTAGGAGTATACATTACGAAAATGAAAAACTCAATTGATATGAAAGATGAATGGAGATGGAATTAAGTTTGTATAGAATATTGATTAATCATTTTCCTATAATAATATAGATCATCTTAGGGCCTAGGAAAAGGTACTAATAATTTTCTATTGATGTACTATTATTGGAGTTGTTTAGATTTTAGAAAAATAATTTATTGATAAAGATCTTTGTTATACCGAATTTTATTTTGATTGATTATTGTCTTGTAGCATTATAAGTCTTTTGAGGGCCATTAGGAGAATATCAATTATTCCCTCTTCATTTGCAAGTTGGTGGACTTGTTTAAATTTTGGAAAAAACTTTGTTCATAGGATTTCATTATATGTGAAAAGAGCTTGGCTGCATCAAATTTCATTTTGTTCCTAACTATCTTGTAATAGCATAGGTCTTCTAAGAAGCCAATGTTGGTACCTACACTTTCATTTTAATGTATCAATAATCAAACTTGTTAAGATTTTAAAAGAAAAATATTCAATTGATAGGGATTTATTTTGTAAAGAATGTTACACAAGATTATTGATTAGTTGATTAGTTAATCATTGTCCTCTTTTGGGACCCATCGAGGGATCCACCTCTTTTTTCTTGATTTAATGATTGTTTAGTTTATTACTTCTTTCTTGTTTCTTGGTACTCCCCAACACTAAAAAGAAGATTGAGCATTTGTCATCTTGATATAATCCTTATTGAACTTTGTTAGATTTTTGTGATAACTCTCTTCTATCTTACTTCTAAATGCCTCTTAGTGTCAAGAAGAGTCCCATAGTTGTGCCAAAAAAAAATAAAGAAAAAAAAATTATAAATTTTTTTTTCACCTTGCAACCTCTCAACACTAAGAAGAGTCTCACAACTGCAACCAATTTTAATTTTAATTTTTTAATTTTTTAATTAAATTTTTTTCCTTGTAGTCGTGGAACTCCATTCAGTGTTGTGAGGTACTTAGAAGCAAAATGGAGGAGAGTGATCATAAAAATCTAAATTTGAATGGATTAATCTTATTTGGTTGTTTTTTTAAAATCCTAATTAGGCACCAATTTTTTTTCCTAAAATTTAGCAAAGTACAATAATGGTACAACAAGGTTGTTTAAGGGATCACGGTAATAGGTCTACAACAATAGGCTTGCCATAATGGGCATTAAAGCTTACTGAAGTTAATCAAATTTGACCAAAAATTTCAAATGGAATCTTCAAAACATTGTATGCTCACAAGCTCACAAGCACATGGAACAGCAACCCTGAGGTTTACCTCAAATACACCTCAAACACATTCCAATACATTTATTTTTTTATTTTTTATAAATCAAATTCTATGAGAAAATAAAAAGCATGTGTAAGTGTGCTTCAAGTGCATCTCAAGAACACCTCAATACACACTTTTACTTTGCTTCAATTTTATTGTAATACATTTTTTTACTTTACCTCAACATAGTCTTTCTCATTATTTCAACACTTTTTTGCATTACCTCAAGCCAACTTCAACACATTCTTTTACTTTTTATATTGATCTAAAATCCACACATTCTTTTACTTTTTATATTGATTTAAAATCCACCTCAATAGACTATTTTCTTTCTGTTATGGGTAGATATTATTATAGATCGCTTATGGGTGGTTCTACACTTCTACCTTGTTACTGAGGGCATTAACTTACAGTAAGCCCATACTGTCTGGAACTTGAAATTAGTATAGTACTAGTCAGGTCACTCAGGCTGCAGTTCATTTGTTTCAAAAAAGAAAAAGAAGTTACGTTAGTATCTGTCCTCTCCAAACAAAAAAAACGTGCAAGTTAAAAACAATACTCACTGGTCTCTTTTTAATGCAATGGGGGCTCCCATTTGTTAAAAAACAAAAAACAAGCTTGGTTGGTAGAGGCCAAGATTCTTGATTAAAACAGTGTGCAGCTTTCATTGATGAGAGCACATGATTGATCTGGGTACACTTTTTTTATTCTTTTATGCAAATGAAACATGGTTTTTTTTTGCACTGTAGATGAACAGGAAACAGCCTTGAAAGTCCTCCCTGCAGAGGGCAATATTTGGAGGGGGCCACAGACAGTGGCAAATGCTGTCGAATCAAATTTCCAAATCTGGCGGTAAATCGCCAGAAAAAACAAACTGAAATGAAACGGAATTTCATTGCAAGGGAAACAATATAAACCCGCCAACTACAAGTAGCCTGGCAAGGGTAGACCAGCGTGTTTTCTTTGGTACTATAGATGAATAGTAAAGCCCTGTGTGGCCTCCCACCAGAGGCCAATATTGGGAAGGAGCCATGAACACTGGTGAGCCAGAGTGGGAAGCTGGCCATAAATCACCAGAAAAGAAAAACGCTGGGGCAGACTGCAAACTTGACCGACTGACCTAGGTACACCTATTTTTCAATAGTTTGAAAAGTCATAGTTTGCTACAGTAGAACCTCTCTAATTAGATAGGGCCAGGACCATCTGACATTATTAGCTTAGAGAGGTATATTGTGATAGAGAGAGAATGCACATTTATGGTTGAAACATGAATGACATAGTTCATTGTATAGAAAACGGAGTCTTTAATGTCTACAGGGTTTTGCAAGTTGATTGTTGGAGGACACTTGTTTGCTACTGTACATCATTATATTTTTTATTGCTATAGTTGAGACTGCTGGGGTCTATTTGTCTATAGAGGTTTATCGATTTGGAAAGGGTCAAGTAAGAGAGGTTCTACTGTATAAGGTAAACCACCCCATTATGGACAAAATGGGATAAGGCCATTGTGGTCAACATTGTAATGGTGGTATACGTTCAAGTTCTTCAATGTACACCACATTACAATATTGACCACAATGGGTTTGCTCCATCTTGTCCACAATGGGGTAGATTATCTTATGTGGAGGTTTGATTTGGCACCCTTGAGTGCTAAAATTGAGTTTCTACATAAGATTTTAATGGGCCCATGTCACATTAAACCATTCACAACATGACATGTGTCACTTATCTCCCAACAATGACTTAAATTATGTTGAATTTGACCTCCCTATATGGAATTTATATAAAGTAGAACCACTTATATTCAACGATTGAGCCAAATCCAACCTCTAGGATACAACTATTGTTAACCAAGGTTGGAAAAAATTTCAAATTGTTGCTTAGAATGAATTTTTTTTCTCCTTTGCAAAATTGGGACTAGTAAGGTTATAACCCAGGCCCTAAAGTGTCATAAAGAGCCATAAAATATATAGGAGGTATTAACCAAAAAAATAGTCTTTTGAATGATTGAAATTAGACAAGTCCAAACATTAGCTATGGATTTAGAGTATTTTTTTGGCTCCAAAAAATCAAAGTAATTTCAATTTTCGGAATAATAATGCAAAATTTTTTTATCCCTATATTTCTTGTCTTTTGATGTAGAAAAAACATGCGTTGCCTAGTAATGCTCATGAATCTCTGCATGGATCACTTAACCCCTAAATGCCCAAGCCTTTTCAAGTGTGTTTTGACTATGATTAAAGTGCATGAGCTTGTAGTCATCCCTATTGAAGCAAATTGATTTTTTTCCAAAATCTAATGGCATAGATGTTTAACCCCTAAACCCCTGGACAGCGTTTTCACCAAAAAAAATGCTCCAAAACTGCCATTTCTAATACAAGAGCAATTTTTTTTTAAAAACACATTTTTGACTCATGTAACCATAGGATCTTGTAGTAAGGTGGTTTGTAAACATGTGGAAAAAATTTCAGAAATTTCCACCATGTAGATTGCAAGATATAAGCATTTGAATTGACAAAAACTGTTTTTTTATCCCTGTGAAAATCCGGGCAGCTGCACTTCACAAGGTCACATTTGTGTGAAAAAAATTTCAAAATGGTGGTTACTCTTTGAATTCTTACTTCAATGTAAGTTGGCTACATTCTCAAAAAATTTCAAACCATTTGGAATTGTACAACATATAGGAAAAAATAAGTAAGTAGAAAGAAGTAAAAAATGAGCCAAAATACTAAATTGTGAACATTTTATTCATGGAATTGAAAATTTTCAATCCCAATGGTTAAAATGTTGAAATAAACAATCTACACTTTTTGTTTTTATTTTTTTTCAAAAATATGAAAAATTGAATTAAATGAAGAATTTCAAACTTTTTTTGTGCTGTGCAGATTCTGTAACTGGCTGCAAACTACCCCAAACTTAAAATCTTCATAACTTTTGACTCATTGATCGGAATGGATTGATTCAAAGCTTCACATGTCTGTATAAACCTAAAGAACCGATTTGAAATTTCACTTTTCAAAAAAAAGTTTTTTTGAAAAAGTTTTTTCAGCTGCCCGGGCTGCCCGCCGAGCAAACAAAGTAACATATCATGCCATAACTTTTTATCCACAAAGTCAAAAGTTATGAAAATTGTTGGGCCTTAAAGCTACTCCTTGGACACACATTGTATCAAAATTTCAAAGAAAAAAAATAAAAACTCCATCCGTAGTGAGCTGCCCAAAAAATCTATAATCTCAAAAAACGTTGTCCGGGGGTTTAGGGGTTAAAGAGCTTGTTTATTAGTAAGTACACAAACTTTGAGTACAAAATTGCATAGGAGCTGTGAGATTATAACAAGAGAAGAGTACATTTTCTATATTTAGTATGATTCTTTTTCCCACAATATTTCTCAAATTTGCATATAAATTTTTTTGGGGATTGGAGGTGACATAAACAACTACAAAGAGTGTTAGCACACTAAAATGCATTTCTAAAAAACTTAATTTCACATGAAAAGATATTAAATTAATTACACAATCCACCTTGCAATTGTTGAAATGCAATTATTTTTTATAAGTAGAATTTGCAAATAGCTCCAAATCAATAGATGTATGTTTAAATTTTCAATGGTAAATATCATGAAAACACTTTCCTCTTTTCACTGGAACCATTCTCAAAGAAAATGGATATGTACAATTTCTTAGATCTCAAATCAAGTGAAATTGCATAAAGTTAGGAAATGAGATAAAATTGGCAAGCTTTACACTTCACTTATGGTACATGTATGCCTTTGAAGACCTCTCAATAATCAAATATGTACTTTTTATAGTGAAAAATGAAAGTTTTCAATAGTTAACCCTTAAAATTGCCCATTTTTTTTAAACGGTCAAAGGAATTCAGAAATGGACTTGAAATTTCAGATCGACCATATATGGTTGATTGGGCAGTTAGGGGTTAAGTAATTGGGTATTGGTGGTTCTACTTTAGAGTCCAAGAAATGCATAATAACTGCTCCATTAAAATAAATGCATATTAATGGATTTAAAAATCTTTGTTTAACTCCCAATACAATCCAATAAATTCTAGATTTTCAATAATAGGAACCGTATTAAAATGCTTATTTGGATCATTTGACTAGCAATAAGATCCAACAAAAACTTAAATAATTCACAAATAGGAACCATATTCAAAATGCTTAGTTTGATTATTTTAGGTATACAATAGAAACATCCAATATTATCAATCTTAGCCATTCAACTTAGTTGGAAGCAATTTTTGTTAAAAGTAACATTTTTTTAGTATTACCAATTGCAAAATCATTAATTTTCAAAATAGAAGCTCCCTAGACCACTGAAATTGTCATACAGTTAGATCAAACCAAAATCTCAAAGAATCAACAATCAATTATTTACAATTAAATAAGGAAAAAATTTAATATATGACATTTTTTAGAGATACTTTAGTGGGTGTATAAAGACACATCAAGGAAAATCTACTATATATTGACAATCTTAGATGGTTCTATCTACAATATAGTGGTTACCTTAAAATATTGCCAATGTTCTCTATTAGATGCGACTCACTTGGGCTTAAATGTAATTATAAGTGTTTCCATCCCCTGCTATAAGGTATAACCACCTATATTCAATGACTTAATCAATTCTAAAATATAAGGTGATTGCAAGCATTAGATGAGATTTGAGGCTTCTAAATGGCCATTTCAAATTTATTCTTGAAACTACTAGATGCTCTCAGGCTAGCAATTATTATTATTATTAAATTTTTATTTAAATTCAAATTTTTTAATGACATGGCATGTGTGACCACATCAAATTCTTGTGTTTCTATGCTCCTGAAACAATTTTTGCGTTCTCATAGTTTAGAAACTCGCAATCTCTTGGAGGCTTCAAATCTCTTCTAATAAAAGTTATGAAACACCTATCAATTTTGTTGTGTTTTCATGATTTTTTTGGGTGTACTTTAAATTTTATTTTTTTTAAATTAAAAAATATGACTAATGTATACACCTTTAAGACAAAGGTAACTACTAAAGGAAGTGTGTAGAAAAATTCTCTAAGTAGGAGAACTAGAAAAGTGCCAAATCTCAAGAAAATATATACTTTGATGTTTTAATTAGGAAAAAATAGGAATTTTTTTTTAAAATAAAACAAAAATTGGAAATTTTTAACAACTTTATGGAGATGGCCATTCGACAAAAAAACTCACCAAAATCATTTTTTTCATGCTTCAAAATGCAAGTAGAAAGAGACTTACTTTGAAGATTTCTATACCATATAAAAATAATTATCTTAAAAATTTCTTTGGCCATTAGCTACAAGTATACTAGAAGACTATCTCCTCCAAAATTTCAGCTCAAAATTAGTTTTTTTGGATGCTAAATTGTACTAAAAACCTCCAAATTAGCAAGTGTAATATTAAATTGGGGTCTATTTTTGGATAGTTAAATGTTTTTAAAAATCACAAAAAAATTAGAAAAAGTGTATAGTAGTCATGAATACCTTTTAAGTCAATTAGAACCAAAACACAAAAGTTATGGCCAAAAAATAGTTCAACACACATTGTGTGATGCAAAATAATACAAGTGTTTTTTGCAATCATTCCATGGCATAAGGAGTATGAAGAAGTGCAAATTTTTCCCATGTATGAAGATAGAAAATATAGGATGTACATTTTTTTTATAATTTTATCCCCCAAATTGAAATTACTATTATTCTTAGAAGCTAAAAAGGACTTTGAGCTCATAGCTAATGTCTAGATTTTTCTAATTCCAATCATTCAAGAGACTATCTTCTTATTTGGTATTTTGAGCACACTATATAGGACATGTGTCATGACCTTATTAGTTCCAACTTTGAAGTGAAGAAAAAATACATATCGGGCTTTGATTGGAAATCTGTTCTAGCCTTAGTTGGAAATAGCCTCATCCTACAGGTTGGATATGGATCCTTGGTTTAAAATAGGTGGTTTTATCTTAGTCACTACCACAAAAAGAAAGTGCCAAGGCTCACCAAATATTATACTTCAAACATTAAACTTCTAATCTTGCTAGTTATTGACTTTGTATTTCAATTTGTTCTAACAACTGAATTTCAATGTAATAGTCTAAATTTCATAATTGTAAACCAATAATCTACAAACCTATCTATAAGTTGAAGTTATGCAAGGACTTGTTTGACAAGTGGAAAGAATGTGTAGAGGCCAATGTCTATTTAGCACGGTGCACCTATTGGGAAACAATGACAATTCTCTTATACTATATTTTTGAACCCATCCGCAAACTTTCTAATCTATAAAGCTTATAAAGCTTATGGTACATTCAGACTTGGCCTTACAAAGGAGAGGTTCTTAAAGATAATAGTGTCACTAGTAGAAAAACATGTCCTAATGATAATTCACAATGACTAAAAAGTGTCCACAATGACTCATTTATAGTCATTGTGCACAATTTCTAGTCATATAGGATAGTCATTTATAATATGTTTTCTAGTAGTGTGTGTCAAAAAAAGTAGAGTGTGAAACTATAGGTGTCCTCATATGTTGTTGTTTACATTTCATGCATTCCTGGAATTGTAATTTTACTTATTACAATGGATGGGACAAGTTTTATGACAACAACCAATTACACTAGAAGAAAAAAGATAGGGTTAGATTTTATAAAGTGAAGTGGCCCCTTTTTGTTGGATGTGTCATTTTATTCTTCACATTTAGTTCTATTGTTGGGCTTTTTTTTGAAATTGTGCTTACAAACTTGATGATGCTTTTGAGTGATGGGTTTCTTGCATGTACTCTTGCAAGTAGTGCTCTTGGGTTTTTATTCTGCAAAATTAATGGTGGTTGGAGACATTTGAAGAAACTAGAGTGGTAGCAACTTTAGTAACTTTGAGGGTTTCAAATTGCACTTGTGCAAACAATTGGTGTGTGAAGGTATACAATTCTTATGGCAACAACACTCTCATAGGGGTAAATGCAAGAAACATTTGTACCTTCGACCCGTCACCACCTAAGTGCTGATCTGTTTTTTGGCCATAACTTTTGCATTTTTGCTCGAAATGACTCAAGATTTCTAGAGAAGGTACTCATAACTATCATACACCTTACATAATTTTTTCATAATTTTCAAAAATAATTTAATACTAAAATAGTACTAGTGATTAAATGTCACAAATGCCAATTTGGAGGTTTTTAGTACTAAGGAGTACCTTTTCTTAATGATTTTGAGATGAAATTTGGATGAGATGGTCTTCTAGTAGTTTTACATCACTCCACATGAGGGATTTTGAAAAAAGTTATTTTTATGTGGTGTGGAAGTCTACAAAGTGAGCTTCTTTCTGCTTGAATTTTGAAACATATAAAATATTATTTTGGTGTTTTTTTTGGTCGATGACCATCTCCATAGAGTTGTTGCAAATGGCCACTTTTTATTTTTTGTATTTACTTATTTTTTCTATTTTTTCCGAATTAAATCATGAAGGTATGTATTTTCTTGAGGTTTGGCACTTTTTAAATTCTCCTACTTAGAGAATTTTTCTATCAATTTCCTTCGGTGAAAACCTTCATCTTAGAGGTCTATACATTGTTCATATTTTTCAAATTTTTTTCAAATTAATTTTCTAATTTTAAAGTACTTCAGAAAAAGTCATGAGTATTGTAGTAAAACGCAACAAATAGTACAAGTGTTTCTTGCATTCACCCATAGTCATAGTCTCGTTTCTTGGCTTCAAATTCTAAAATGTGTAGACATTAGGAGGGATTAGAGGGCTTTGGGAGCCTGTGAGTTCCCACAGCCCGAAATTGCGAAAACAGTTGCGGGAACGCAGTTCTGCAGGAATCCGACGTGGTCGAGCGACTGCCACGTCATCGATTTTTTTTTCCGAATTTTTTTGGACTTTTTTCATATTTCAGGACCCCCCAATTTTTTTTAATTTTTTTTAATTTTTTTTGAAAATGCTGACCAGTGGCCAGCCGTTCCCAGACCCTGTTTCGGGAACAGTCCCGAAACGGCCCTTTGCAGCCCTCAAATCCCTCCTAATGATTTGTTGTATAGATGGTATGTTTTCAAATTTCTACATTAAAAGTCATAGTGATATTGCAAGTACAATGTTATAGTTGAAAATATGCCTAAATGGGTTAGGTTTTCCCTTACTATTCATGGTATTGATAGTGTACATTTGTTTCTAGTTCATTGTCCCTTTTTTCTTGTTGTAGGCCCTAAAAAGAATATGTGTTGAAATTTGGAAACAATTGTGCTTGTGGTGATTTCCCACACCAAGAAGATGACAACAAAAATTAGATGAGTGTTGTAAGTCTTACCAGTTTTGTATTCTCTAATCACCATGTTTGCGGTTTCCTTTGTAAATGTGTGGGTCTTTGCATTAGAGGTCAACATCCACTTTTTTGTTAATTGATTTTTCATGGTCAATGGTATTATTGTCTTTCCATTTGCATCTCATCATCCAATTGGTTTTACTAGGCTTTAGAATGGCTTCCTCTATCAATATGCTAAACAATTACTTTAAAGTGTCGTGTGTTCTTTTCTATTTTACTAATGCTAATAAAAACTTAGTACTCTCTAAATTTGGTGGAAATAATATTGACATCACTAGAGATTAACTTCCTCAATAATCCCATTGTATTTATGGTCATAGATTCCACAACCCTATCTTTCTTCATGACAACAAACAAAAGGAATGTGACAACAACTCTACTAATGAATCCTACCTACTTGAGGTACCATATCAAGCATTGATCTAGGAAATGGGAGTTGCTTTCTACAATTTCTAGTTGGGCCACATGTTTTGTCTTTTTGATGACAAACACTAGTTTTGGGTCAAACCAAGGTCCACTACTTGCTTCTCTTTCTTTTTGTTAGAGCAATATGATAATAAACATTGGTTCAAAATGTTCTGAACGACTAAAAGTGTTATACTATCATGAGTGAAATTGTTGAAGGCTTGTGAATCAAAGAAGGATACTATATACTAACTCTCTATTCTAATGCTTGTGCGAGTAGCCTGTATGTTTTTCAAACTCATTCAGGGTGCCATTTTACTCATATGCACTGAGATGTTTTATGTTGGTCACAATACAATATCCATGGTGTTGAAAAAAGTAGTATAGGTAATAAACATCATCTTGCATTATAAGATTTTGTAGCTAACTAGTCTAAATTTTTTAGACACAGAGGCAAGCTTTAAGCGCTTGTGTGGTTTTTGTAGTGTGCTTTGGGCCATAGATGATTGCACATATTCATCTCCAAATCCAACCACATACTTGTTGATTATTTCTACTTCAAATTGGGTATTCACTCTAGGGTAGTTGCAAGAAAGGGTGAACGTTTTTGTAGCGTTTTGTAAAACTGGCTTTTGTCCAAGCTATAACTTTTGAGTTTTAAGCCCAACGCCAAAAGCAAAAAATTTATTTCTAAATGTTTTGATTGAAATTGTATCACTTATTTTTCAGAAATTTTCAAAAATAATTTTATATTTAAAAGTCAATTTCTCTAATTTGTCACACTTTCAATGTTTTTTGTTTTTTGTACCAAAAAGTATCCAAATTTAATTATTTAGGAAAGAAATTTTGGTGGTCTATTCCTACACTAATTGGACATGTCCCATGGGAGGGGCATAAGAAAATACATTATTTTATGTCCTCCATGTTTGTCCAAATAGGCCAAAACAAAGGGTCCATTGCGCGCACACTTCTAAACATAGAAGATGGATTGAAGATCATTCTTTTGGTGAAATCTCATCACTATAATGTCCTTACAAATGGCCAGTTTTTAGATTTTTTTAGTTCACTATAAGTATTTAATTAAAAATACAAACGTTGAAATACTCCTTTTTTGGGACATGTAGAGTTGTAGGTAGAAAAGGAGTATTTCAACGTTTGTATTTTTAATTAAATACTTATAGTGAACTAAAAAAATCTAAAAACTGGCCATTTGTAAGGACATTATAGTGATGAGATTTCACCAAAAGAATGATCTTCAATCCATCTTCTATGTTTAGAAGTGTGCGCACAATGGACCCTTTGTTTTGGCCTATTTGGACAAACATGGAGGACATAAAATAATGTATTTTCTTATGCCCCTCCCATGGGACATGTCCAATTAGTGTAGGAATAGACCACCAAAATTTCTTTCCTAAATAATTAAATTTAGATACTTTTTGGTACAAAAAACAAAAAACATTGAAAGTGTGACAAATTAGAGAAATTGACTTTTAAATATAAAATTATTTTTGAAAATTTCTGAAAAATAAGTGATACAATTTCAATCAAAACATTTAGAAATAAATTTTTTGCTTTTGGCGTTGGGCTTAAAACTCAAAAGTTATAGCTTGGACAAAAGTCAGTTTTGCAAAACGCTACAAAAACGTTTACCCTTTCTTGCAACTACCCTCTAAACTATCATGTCATGGTTGACTCTAATAAACATTTATTGGACTTATAATTAGGTATGTCCAGGTCAAGAATTGACTTGCTCATGATCCATAAGTCTTCTCTCTATCACAAGGCTATAAAGAGTACATTGTGGGATGTAAGCTTGTATCTTTTTTCCATAGCTTTAGTCTATACATGATGGAGGATTCTAATTGTCCCCTTCTACTTTGGCTAATAGTGTCCCACTAAAGTGATAGTAGCTTGGCTTTGGCAGAGAATTTATTGAACAAAAGGATGAGGTGTGTAGAGGCACTATTAGCTTATACTTCATGGGTGTATATTATACACCCATTGGGAATGCCAAATACTTTATAGGGAACCATAGGGAACATATTTGGAGATGTAAAGTCATACTTCCTTGTCATATTTTTTCCTAGTCATATTTTGTTGTATTATAACCATAAAGATTACATTTTTTTGTTTTGGGCGGTCCAAGGAAAATTTGAGCTTGGAACATATTTGGAAAGTGTTTAGTCACATTTTTACTTCAATCATATTTTTCAGTCATATTTTCTTGTGAGTCATATTTTGCAATTAAATTTTTTTGATATTCATTTTTTTTTCTTTTGGCATGGTCCAAGGTAAATTTGGACAAGGAATATATTGGAAAAGTGCCTAGTCATATTTTTGCTTGAATCATATTTTGTAGTTACATCTTTTTGGTTGCCATATTTTTTTCTTTGGGGAGCAAGCAAAGGAAAATTAGGGTGGAAAATATGCTTAAAGAGTGACCTATTATATTTGTTAGTCATATTTATATATACTTCAACTATATTTTTGTGTCACTCATATTTTGTATTCACATTTCTTTGGTAATTATTATTATTATTTTTAATGGAGCCAAAAGAAAAGGTAGGCAATCTATGATAGGATTCTTATATTTTGGTCCCAAAGACCATTTTTTGGATTTAAAGCATGATTTTCTCTACTAAAAAAATATTTTAAGTTCTATGATATGTCTATTATAAATTGATGTCAAATAATTTAGGGTGGCACTTGTTTATATTTTAATGAAGAAATTTAACATTTTCATAGAATTTATAAGAAAAGACAGTAGAAAAAAATAAAACAATCAACAACAAGAGACAATTAAATAATTTCTTGAAGATTTAGGAGGAAATTAGAGACAAATAAAATCCTACAAACAATATAGAGCACCAAGGTGGGACAAAGCCGCCTAAGAATCTACTACAAAAATTAGGCCTGCCTTCACCAACTATTGGAATTTATCATGAGGTTCACTAGTTATGTTGATTAATTGTAATGGTTCAGACAAATTGAAATCTAATTTGATTGATTAATACAAATTGAAATCCAATGTGCACTAATGATGCAAATTGAAGCTTTTAAAGCTTAGAAAAAACAAATTTAAAGCTTTAAACAAACCTAATTCAAAGAGGAGAAAAAGGAATGTGGGAAAAATCCATATAGGATGGGCTATGGAATAAGAGTAAGTGATGAGTGCAATTTGTGTTTAGAAGTCTAAGTGTTTGAAATAGAACTAGAAGTTCCAAATTTCTACTCAAGCTTTAAGCATTGCTACAAGATTAATTTAATCCCTTTACAAAAAAATTCCCACGTGTTAAACAAAGATTATTGATTATAATATGCATGATCAACCAAATGAAGTTGTAGGGTTTTAAATACATATTTAGTTAACACTTATGAGATTTATATCATCACTGTTGTTAGATTCCTAGAATAATTATAAATTAATTAGTAGTAATGACAATAGAAGATAAAGATTGTAATCCTAAAATATGCCAAAAAATAGAAGAAAAATTATAAAATATAAAAAATATGTTGGCAAAAATTAAGAGAGGAAGTATTAAAAAATAGATTATATATTTAAAAAGGATTAGATCATAGATAGAATTTAGACACCTTGTTGTAAGAATTGTTATTTAAGTTGTATATAGAAATACAAAAGACACGATAAAAATGGATGAAGATAGGCCTCAAGATACTCTTGTAGTATACATGTTGGAGTATGGGGATGTGGTGGAAATGGATTTTAAGGCATGTCCTTAAATTTGGCACTTTGTAAGTTCTCTTTTCATAGAAACCATAGTTATGTTAGGAATTAGAGGTCTCAGGTAGACCTCTAAGAATTTATTAAAATACAACTTTGATATCAAGATCACTCAAGGAATTTCTAGAGATTTCTAGTAAGATATCATATTTTATTGAAAAAATTAAGAAAGAAGATAGAATACAATTAAAATAGATAGTTAAGAGTACTAATTTTAGATAAAAATATCAATATTCATCTAATTTAAGTAAAATAAGAACCTTTAAATTTAGGTGACATTCAAAATTCAATTTTTAAAGTAAAATTTAGTTTAGGCTTATAAGTTGGAAGCAAATGTTGGATGAATTCTTGAAGGATGAATAAAAATAAAACTTCATCCATCTTCAATTCTTGCTATAAATATTTTATTATAAATATTTGTACTCTTTTAGAATAGGCATGTTGCATTGTACAACTTAAACTAATAAAAAGTTTGAATTTTTGAACTTAGATTTGGAAATCTACAATTTAGGCCTAACTTCTACTATTACTTGCCAATTTTATTGAAGATGTAGATACTTAAATAGTTTAATGTTAGAAAAAAGTTCATTGCATGAAATGCAAAATGAACAACTCTTGAACATCCAATTCGGATTCAAAGCCCAACAACTAAGAACATGGTTGTGTATGCTTTGTCTCAAAGATATAAATAAAACTCTCATGCATGCGATATATTGAAGTTTTTTGTTTTTTTTAAGAAGTTTTTCAAAGATGTTATACAAGTTATACTTATGGAGTTATAAAATGTCTCTATAGGCCCTATAGAAGTCACAAAATTATTCATATGAAGATTGAAGCTCATGATGGGCAAGTGCACACTTGTATTGCAATTAGAAGATGGTTATTTGAATGTTCTTATAAGGATAAAGACTACAAAAGTGCAATCTTTTTCTCTTGCTTCAATAATATTTTTAATTAGTGCTTGTATCAAATATTTTTTCTCTCATACAGTTTGTGTATGAACCGAAATACTTTGATTATTGCATGACACATGCTTTGATGTCTTTTTCATTCCATAATTGTATTTGTATAAGGCCTTGCAACTTCCCTTCAAACATTTGGTCAAGTTGGAGTGCCAATATGATTTCATTTTTAATAAAAAAATTTGGTTATTAAACTAACTTAATTGTATAATATAGCTATATTTGGTCAATTGCATGCCTATATTAAATCACATGATTGGAGCAAATTATGAGCATGATTGGGGCATGGAAGTCACATGACAAGGGTTTTAAGACCCTAGCCGCTGCTTCTTTGTAGCTACCAAATCGCCATTGATTTAGGATTTAGGAACCCTAGCTGTTGTTGTTTGTGGCTACCTCTTAAAAGTGGAATATTTGACTATTTTTTGCTTATTTTTCATTGTTTCTTGTTGCCTCTTGGATTTTTCTTCTTGCTACCTTTTAGCTCTTACTTTTTTTTGTTTCTTAATTTTTGATCCTTGTTGCTAATTAGGTCTTGCTTTTTGTTGCCTCTAAGTTCTTGCTCTTTATTAATAGTTTCCTCTTGTTAACTCTTAGTTCTTGCTTGTTTCTTCTTGTTTCTTATTTCCTCTTGTTGTTTCTTTAGTTTTTACTTTTAGTTTCTTCTTGTTGTATCTTAGTTCTTGCTTCTTGTTATTTGTTGCATTTTGTTGTATCTCAATCTATGCTTCTTATTGTAAATTGAATTCTTAACTATTGCTTGTTCTTACTTTGTCGCATTTAATTGCAATTGGTTACATCTTGCTTGTTGTTAGCTCTTAGCACTTGCTACTTTGCTATTCTTTCTTCTTGTTTATTTGCAATTTTTAGAGATATAGTGGTTGTAGATTTTTCTCACCTTTAATTTGTGCTACATATTTTGTATTAATTTAAATCTTTAAAGGTTGAGCTATATTGTTCGTTCACTAAAAATTAACCTTCTTGATTATACATGTAAAGGTTGAATGAAGTTATTGAAAGCTACTTGCAATACTAGAGAGGCAACATCTTCACACTTTTGTAAGGAATATATGTCCAACCTAAGTATAAACATGCAAGAATATACATTTATAAAAAGTTATTGTGATATGTTTTGTATTAGTGACTTATAAATGTCATTGAGAAGAGACACATTCTTTTTTGCATTTTACTTTCTAATATTCATGACTAACTCTTGTACATCTTAAAATTCATATGTACTCACTTTTAGTTGGATAGGCATTTTGACTTAGCTATTAAACCATGTTGATGCATGACTACAATGAATCATATCTATTAGAATGTGTGGAAAGTGTAAATGTAGTTTATGTAAGGGTGAATGCAAGAAACACTTGTACTATTTGTAGTGTTTGGCTGATTTTTTTGAGAGCACTTTAATATTAGAAAAATAATTTTAAAATTTTAAAAAAATATGCTAATGTAGAGACCTTTAAGATGAAGAAAACCACCGAAGGAAATTTTTTAAGAAAATCTCTAAGTAGGAGAACTTGAAAAGTGCCAAACCTCAAGAAAATACATACTTTGATGTTTTAATTAGTAAAAAATAGAATTTTTTATTTATTTTTAATGTTGGACATTTGCAAAAACTTTATAGAGATGGTTATTAATAAAAAAATCACCAAAATCACTTTTTACATGTTTCCAAAAAAATGTAGAAGGAGGCTCACTTTGTGGACTTGTAGACCATGTAAAAATAACTTTTTTGAAATCCCTTTGGGTGAAATCTACAAGTCTACTAGAAGACCATTAAATCCAAATTTGAGCTCAAAATCATTAAAAAAAGGTACTCAATAGTACTAAAAACCTCCAAAATGGCATTTGTGACATTCAATCACTAGTACTATTTAAATAGTAATAATTTTTGAAAATTATGAAAAAATTACGTAAGGTGTATGATAGTCATCAGTACCTTCCCTAGAAATTTCAAGTCATTTCAAGATAAAATGCAAAAGTTATGGCCAAAAAATAGATCAGTACATGCCGTGTGACACAAAATAGTACACGTGTTTCTTGCATTCACTTCTAAGATATTGTAAACCTCAATCATCCCATTTACAAATCATGCATACAAATTTAAAAAGTTCAATCCTCACTTATCTAGAATATTACTTGCTTGAGTAATATTTTTCAATATATTTTAATTAAAATATGACTACGTGTAGTCTCATTACACTCACAATCATGCCATAAATGTAACTCTAAACTTTTAAAGATATAACTATATTTAATCATAAAATTATTGATAACATTCTATATGAACTACCACATCATCCAAAAACATGACTCACGTGAGTCATATTTCACATGAACAAAAAATATGACTTATGAGGACGATTTCCAAAAATAGCAAAAAACATGACTCACATGAATCATATTTAACATCAACAAAAAATATAACTCAAGAGGGTCATTTTCTACATCAACAAAAAATATGACTCACAAGTCATTTTTTACAAAATTAAAAATATAGCTCACAAGAGTCACCTTTTACATCATTTGGAAAATATGAATACACAAAGTCATATGACACATCAACTCCAAAATGACTCTATACAATCACATTCTATATCAACAAAAAATATGACTACATGTAGTCATATTCTACATAGGATTTTTTTCCTTCTTGCCTAGGCAACTTAAGAAAAAGTCAAGCCTCCAAGGATAGTCAACATATATGCCACATTGGCAAAAATATGGCAAATCATGGATAATTATACCCTTAATTGTATATGAGTGCTAATATAACTAATGTTCAATGCCACTTGTTAGTAATGGGTGCATCTAATCATGTTTCGAATCATCTATAGTGATTTTGGCATAAGTCATATTTTGAGATTTTATGATTCACTGTAGTCATATTTTGTAGTTATAAAACATCCATTTCTTAGAAGTGGGTGTTGTTGAAAATGCCTTTGACATCTTCAAGCTAAATTTCTATATACTTCTTGAGAAAGTTGATTTGGATGTGACTTTTTTAATTCATGTGATTACAATGTGCACCATTCTTTATAGTATGCCTTTAGGCAAATCTCACGCAAAAGTTGAATGGCTTGTTAGATTTTGCTAGTAAAGCTAGGGTCTTAAGGACAACAATATAAACAAAGGAGTGGCCTTGGAACTAGTGAATTCTTTGTGTGACAACATAAAGATGTCACACATTGTGAAAAAATTCAGGGATCTAACTTTCACTTTTTTTGGCACTACATTGTATTGTAGCAACTTGATGGTAGTAATGGTGTAGAAAAATTCCACGCAAATACACAAAGTGCAAGATTGCAATCTTTTTGTGTTGCTTAATGACATTCAATCATTGTATATGTAGTCATTTGTAGTTTAGAAGCAGTCTATATTGTCACTATAAAATACTAAAGTAAATGTATCTACTTTCAAACCTTACTAGAATTGAAGATTGTTGTGCACTAACTAGTTATGGGATATGAAGAAGTGAAGGTGGTTCAATGCTCATAACTTGAATGTATAGACTCAATCTCCAAACATTCAATCTAAATAAGGAGAGAACTAAAGTATGTGAACCTTAGTGACGTTAGTAGAGTGACTAATTTGTATCTTATGCCTTTCAATGTCTGTCAAATTGTTTTTAGTAATTCATCTTTAAAAACTTTAACCTAAGAAGGCGTTCACAATGAGCATGTTGTTGAAAAGCAGGTGATTAGAGTGTAATGCTAGGTAACCAATGACAAATAAGAAATTGTTGTGCCACAAAATACTAGAGAATGCTTAGACTATAAAGATTCCTTTCAACATTTTTGAACTCTATCTTACAACCGTTCTAATAATATAGTTTTACAAAGTTTTGTATATGTGAACATACCATGTCTTTGATCTATTGTCTTCATTGTGGTAGATTAAGACTAGTCTATAAAGAATTATCTCTCCTAATAGATTTATAGAAGATAGAAATACAATGTATCAATAAAGTGGTGTCATTGTTAGTGTCAACAACATGCAAATCATTAGAAGGGATTCAAAGGCAAGATAAGCCCATTTCAGGATTGTTCCCTTGCATGTTCTAGTATTGTTTAAAAATGTGAACCAGCCTTATTGGCTGAAATTTTTGAATTTTTGAAATTTTTTTTCTAAATTTTTGAATTTTTTTAAGAAATCTAGATTTTTTAAATCATTTTAAGGAAAAAATTAATATTTTTTGATGTGGTACTGTCTTAACCATGTCAAAGTGTTGATTTTGCATATTCCCACAATCTAGGAATTCAAAAAAACTTGTAGGCTTCTAATGCCCTCAAATCTCCCCTAATGATACACCTAAGCTTCCACTCTGTTGACAATATGTAAGAACTCTTAATCTCTTGAGTTGCTCTAAGATGGGCTAACTTGAAACAATTCTAACTATAGATAATATGTACATGAGCATAGATCTAAGTGCTTCAATGTGTGTTATGTGCTCTATATGGGTCATTGCAAGAAAGACCGACCGATTTATGTAGCGTTTTCCATAGTACTATTGAAATTTTCGGGAGTACTGTATAATTAGACAAACAATTTTTTAAAAATGTAAAAAATATGTTTTATGTATATAACTCTAAGAAGAAGGTACCCTAGGAAGGAAAAGTGTAGAAAAATTCTCTAAGTAGGAGAACTAGAAAAGTGCAAATTTTCATGAAAATGGATACTTTGACATTTTAATTTGTAAAAAATAGGAAAAATAATTTTAAAAAAAACTAAAAATTGTCAATTGGGGAGAACTTTATGATGAAGAGATTTCACCAAAAGAATGATCTCAAAACCATTTTAAATGTTCAAAAGTATGCGCGCAAGGGAGGCCTATTCGCGCACATGTAGAGGAAAGAGAATAATGATTTTTGAGATTTCCTTTGGTAGAAACATGCCTACCTAGTATGGAAATAGGCCACAGAAATTTCAGCTTTAGATCATTAATTTTGGATGCTCCCCAATACTAAAAAACCCTAAACCGCAAAGTGTGACAAATTAGCTTAATTGAAATTTAATTATAAAATGATTTTTGAATTTTTTTGAAAATAAGGAAATTGATTTTTGTCATATCAGAAATCTTTAGTCAAAATTTCAAGTTAATATGGTTCATACTTTAAAAGTTATAATCGATAACAACTCCGTCATTCAAAGTGTGACGCAAAATAGTACCGGTCTTTCTTGCAATCACCCATATACACAAGAAATTGAATGCTTCTAATCATTGCTAACATATACATTGGAGAAACATCATTTAGAGCAAACTATTGTTTATGGTACATATGAAGCAACTTTCATCTTCCTATATTTCATACAAAGTGTCTTTATATTTAGAAAAAATGGACAATTTCAATGTGAAAGTTTGAATGGTTTAAGGTGTGAGACATTGGATAGAAGAATTGTGGTGCCTTTGATGCAACAAGATGAAAAAATGATTGTTGAACCCAATATGACAATACAATTTTTAACTATCTTTATAAATGAATCTCTTTTATTACTTTGTTCACTTTGCTTCCTTGCTTATTTCCTTGTTGTCACTATAAGAAACCCGTGGGTTCTTTTGGTGTCAAGATTTTGTCTAAATTTTGCATTAGAACATTGCATGTGATGTTTATACATGTCAAATTGGACATTGATTTACTTACGTTATTGTAGATGTGCCAAAAACATGTTGTGCTAAGGCAAAACGTGCCATGTTAAGTCTCATATATAAAAAAAAACATTGGTCAATGGGGTCCTCAAAGTTTGTCATGTGGTTACCACCTAGGCATAGGAATGCCAAATGAATATGGAATATTTTTCATCCATTGCCCGTCAATGATGTAGCAGTGACATGGCAATCAAAAAATTGGATGATGAGGCATCCAAATATATTGAGGTCGCATGCCTAGTCACCACAAATTTTGTGCCACTTGAAAATTTTGAACTATTTTTAGAGACATCAACTTAGACATCTTAATGATTTTTAGGATGTTAACTTAAACGTTAAGACATTTTGTAAGATGATTTTTTAGACATCAACTTGAACATTTAGATGTTTTGCAATGTTAATTTAGATGTTGACATCTCTTTATAAATGCATATTGGATCATCCAATTTAATTCAGGTAAAAAAATGATGTCAGCTTTGACATCCTAGTCATTAAATGCATACATAGTGTCAATATGTACAGTCCCATCTATTCACTATAATGTACATATGCATTTCAAAATAATCACCAAATACATGTGCAATGCAAGTATAATGTTTACTAAAGCATATCATGTCTGTTGAAGCATGTCGTGTGTGTTGAAGCATGTCATATAATATACTATACACTACATATAAGATTCCATACATCATGTACAATACATCATACATACACCATATTCCATACAATTTACACATTACAATATACACACCATATTTCACCTCAAAAGGCATTTGCCTTTGAGTACGTAAGGAGGAAAACTCAAGCTCTTCACACTAGAAGAAAACTACGTTGTATTTGACAAAAACAATGTTGAAATTGTGTTGCATTGAACATAACGCGTGAAGTGGATTGTGTTGAAGTCCTGCTTTGTCATGCGGAATTTTTCATTCAAACACGAAATCTACGTTTTCCTTGTTGAATTCTGCATTTTCCTTGTTCAATTTTGTGTTGACACATTGAAACACAGAATTTTGTGTTATGAAGGGAGAACTCAACACAATCCACTCTACACGTTACGTTGATCACAACGTAGTCCCAACGCAGTCTTTGTTAAGTAAAACGCAAGTTTGGCAAGTTTAACGCAGTTTTTAGTTGAATAGTGTAATTTTCTTCTAGTGTCACACATGTTCGAGAATAGAAGGTAAGACAAATCATATGGGACATTGTGTTAAAATGCAGAAATTGGGGTTACAAGTACATTTTTTTAAAACAAATGAAATGGAATTTCATTGCAAGGATAAAAAGTACAATGCCAGCAGCTACAAGTGGCTTGCCGAAAACAAGAGGACCACAAACACCCCAACCAACAAAACCCAGCAAAAGCCACAAGTACATTTTTAGACCACATTTAGGCATAGTAGAGCAATTTTTTTCAAAATATTTTCAACTAAGAAAAGTTGTTAATTTAAGCTAAGTTTCATCTTCAAAAATTTGTTTTAAATTTCAAGTCTTTAACTAAATTTTATAGGCAAATTTAAAACGTTGATTAGATAGGGCAGTTTCTTTGTGCATTTTATTGACATTTTCATTGACATTAAATCTAACATCTTTTCAAAACTGGTGATGTTGTAGAAGATATGCCATTCCTTGTTACATTTTTGTATATGATGTCTCAATGGACATGTTCACGTTGTTCACAACATTCAAACAAAGGCATTTGTGTTAAAATTTTATATCTATATTCTAGAAGACATACCTTTTTAATAAACACTACAAGAGATGTGGGTATTTTAAGGAAGAGAAACTAGTAAGAAATTACTTAAAAGCGCTTCATATTGCTGGAAGGTCACGTTGGAAAGTGGAAAAAAGTATATTAATGAGTAGAGTGCTGATCGGTCATGCTAGTGTATGAAAACATACCATTTTTGGTCGCACCGTAGTGTGGATACTCTCGAAGCAGTACTATTGCGTCTCCTTATCCTCTCCTCTCCGCATTGCTCCTTCTATCTCGCTTGTTCCTATGCACCACGACGTCTGATGAACAAGTGATTTTTCCACTAGTCTTTCTTTGCGCCCTTAGGCTCTCCGCACTATCTTGGTATAGTTTCTAAACCTCATCTGTTTCCTCACAAATGTTTTGAACCTTTTTGAACAAGAATCCGTGCAATTCCTCTTCCCTTTTCCCTTTTTCTCCCCCTTGTCTTCATTCACCCTTCTTCTTTTGCATAGTACTGCGCATGTTGTACATCCTTGTTTTTTCCACTCAGAAAATGGTGAAGTAGCCAATCCGCCTTGTTGGTTGTAGCAAGGGGCACTCTAGGATTAGGAGGTTGGAGTTTAGTTGGCTAGGGTTTCATTTTCTCAATTGTGGATTCAGGTGGAGTAATGCAGAGGCGGTCAGATTTGAAGATTAGGGTCGGCAGCAGTGGATTTGGGCACCTGTTGAAAATTGAGGTTGCGGCTTGCGATCATGGTTTTGCCTCTACATGTGTGATGCCGCTCTTCTCTATTTTTTAAATTATTTTTGTTTGAAAGCAATTAGAAAGGATTCATTGTGTTTTGTTAAATTGTGAAAATTTGTGGTGTACTACTGTGGAGAAGCAGGCCAGTTGCAGCGGAGAGAGCGTTGTGACAGTGAAGAACCAGCCTGTCAACGATACTTAGGAAAACTTAACTTGAGTGTATCGAATTTCAAAAAGGTATATGTGCGGAAGCACTGTTCATGTACCCCTTGTTTATAATCCCTTCACAACAATCACAGCTTTCAGCAACTCCCCTAAAACTCCTCCATCCATCGAAAGTAATTTTCACAGACGTCTAGCTCTACCATGTCCGGCAGTCCCTTCTCTTTGCCACCACTATTTTGAACCAGCATTTCGGAACATTATTTGGACTAGTGTTAGATTCTCAAATCGTGTTTCTGGAGCTCGTGGATATGTCTCGGTTCCTCAAACTTCTCTCCGGGATCATGGGATTCAGAGACTAGTTGATGCTTGTGGGCTTTCCGAGGTAGGAGCTCGTCGTCGTATTGTTTGGGTCTTTTTTAAGAGAGTTGGTAACACTAGAAGAAAAGCTCTGAAATCTTCGTTTGTTTCAATACAACGCGTCAAGTGAATTGTGTTGAAACAAACGCAGATTTCAGAGCTTTTCTTCTAGTGTAATGCCCTACTCATATGCGTTTCAGATTAGTATTTATTTGGTTCATTTGTAATCTGACCAGCAGGGTGACAAAATGAAATCATAGTCGTGAAAGGATGGTATCTAATTGTTAGCAGGTTATGGCAGCTGTTCCGAGAGTATGTTTATTAGGCAGAAATAAGACCTAAATTTGGAGTCAGTTTGGGCCTTTCGATCGATTTGCTCAATACGTTCACTTCCTCCCTGGCACCACTGCCCTTGAGCTATGCTATATGGGTCCTGGCATGCAGATGATACTCAAGGAACATATCGGTTAAATTTGTTTGAATTGTTGAATTTCTTGGATATGACGCTGTGTTGTAATCTTTCCAAGGCTCAGCTATTGAAGTTCTGTTCAATCATTGCTAAAATACATGTTGAATTTCTGTCTGTTAGCAATATTGAAGCTTACTGAGGTGAATTTTGCTAATAGTGAATCTGGATTTCAGATTTCATTTGTGCCCGTTTTTTTATTGAATTATTGCTGCAATTTTTGAAATTTTTTTTTTCAAGGTTTCATTTTCGGCATGACATGTAGTGTTGCTGGTACTGGATTACATGGTTACTGATATGGTTTGTTGTTTTCTGCTATGGAATGATGTGCTTTTGGAGGGGATTTGAGGCGATATAAATTTTTTTTATAAATTTGCAATGAAACCATTTTGAGAGAATGTCAGAATGTGCAAGAAGATGTGGAAAGGTTGTCAACTTCAGAAGGGAGTTTCCTTTGGAATAGTGATGAGGAGGCAAGTACAACTTCAAGATCCTGAAGGCATGGTCAGAACAAGCAACTTAGATTTGACTCCAGGCTTGATATAATTAGGTGGTGATTTGTTGTGGAAGGTGTATATTTACATTTTTTCATAGATTTTCATAGATTTTTTTAGATTTATATTTCATCATGTATAGATTCAAACTTCTTATAAGAAATAAAAGCCCTTGTTGATTTAGCTCTCTTAAATGTATAAATTTTTGCAAAGCAAAATGTCTCTTAGAGAGTTCATTTTTGTAGTTAATGTTGTCTTTTAAGAATGCTGAAAAAACATGCAAAATTCATTGAATTGACCTTTTAGCAAGGTATTTTAATGCAAGTCCTAGACACATGATTTTAAGTAAATTTTACTTAAAGTACATGACCTTTCAATATGCATTTTTTGACTTAAAATCCTACTTAAAACACCCCTTTCTCTTGTAGTGAAACTAGAATTTCAACCTCTGATTTTGAGCTTTATCTAATAATGACTACAAGTTTCTATTGCCAAAAAGTTTCATCTCAAATATCAAGTGGTATGTATTCTAGAAAAGGTTGAAAAAATGAATTGAAATGGCATGTTCTTTAACTCAAATAGTTATAGAGATCACATTTAGATGACTATTGCATCAAGAATTCAGGAAAATAAAATTTCAATATAAAGTTAATTTTTAAAAAAATAATCTTATATAGTATAGGGGTGAGGAAGTTATTCTAAGCTTAACAATGTATCTTTTTACTTTAAAAATTTGTAATTAATTATTGTTAACAAGAAAAAATATCAATAATTCAAAACATAAACTTTCAAAGTAGGAAAATCTATTCGTATTTTTTCAAGCATTTAAATGTACTCCTTATACATAAATATCTATATGTAAATAAGTATCCAAATGTGTCTATATATGTAAATTTATATAACATTTAGGCAACCTACCCTTTTAAAATATGAATAGATTTTCCTACTTTGAAAGTTTATTTTTTGAATTATCAATATTTTTATTTGTTCAATATAATTAGTTAAATTTTTTTGAAATAAAAGAATACACTATAGAATTAAAAATAACTATCACATCCCTATGTTACTATGTTAGATAAGAAATTGTCATAAACATGAATGAAAAATTGCAAAAAATTATTCTCTATTAAAAATCAATTGTCAAGTAATTATGAGAAAAGAGAATAATGTAAAAAAAAATTTATTCTTGTTGAAGACATATGTAGTCCTTGGAAGTGGGACTTCCTCTTATATTTTGCATACACCTATAGTAATGACTTATTTAAAAGGGGACTATTTACCTTGCAAAATTCATGAAAAGACGTAGTATTTTTAAAATTAAAAATAAATGTTAGTGATTAATTGCATTGTATTGATACTTATAATTATTCCAGTAGGCATTTTAAAATGGGATATGTTACTTATTTCCTAAAAGACCATTGTCCTTTTGAGGGACAAATGGGATTTCGGGCACATACCTAGCTACAAGTTCAAATTTTATCTTGATTTTTTGAAATTTTTATTGAAGATAGAAATATTGATTATCTTGATGTGAATACAAGTTTTTATCAATTGGTGCCCGGGAATAAAAGTTATGCCCAAATAAGCTCAAAATAAGAGAGATCGGGCAGCAAAATAAATTTTCAAATTTTGAGTTTTAAAAAAAATGAAAATTTCTTCTCATAGATTATATTTTGTCCACATGGGAAGCTTTGATTCATTCCATTAGGATTTGTTATGAGAAACTAATGGACAATCTTGCTTTTCTGGCAATTTCATCATCTTCTTGAAAAAATAACTTGTAGGATTCAATTTTGAATGCAATTTTTACTATTTTTCAAAAACAAATTTCCATATGGTTTATTTTTCTTGCTAGGACAATCCCACCATTGGGATTAGTGCATTCTAATTCCATCTTAAAGATATTAATTATTTAACTTTTCGTTCAATTTCATACCTACTTCTATATAATAATTTTTTAAAGAACAAAAATTAAGTCTTTTGTACTTCCCCCCCCCCCCCCCTAGAGTCTCAATGCAATTATACACCTCAAAGATTTAAAGCTCAAAACTCCATAGTGCAAAAAAGTAAAGTTAAGAAGGCTCAAAGTTAGAAAATCCAATCCCGCAATGTGCAAAAAAAATGTTTTTTTTACTTTTAATGCAAAGATCTTGCAATCAATGTTGTCAAAAATTTTGAAATTTTTTCCATACACTCTCATACTAGTTAGGTGTAAGATAATATGGTTAGATTTGTAGAAAAATAGTTTTAAGATTTTCTTACTCTTTGGTATAGAAATAGCAATTTTTAGTTATTTTTTACAAAAAATAAGGCCTTGGTCCTTTAGGGGTTATACTTCATTATTTTCCCATAGACCCTAATCTTTTCTTACACCCCATTCTTTTTCTCCCATATCCTCGTTTTTTTCTTAGCTCCATTTCTTTTCTTACATCCCTTGTATTTTTCTTATGTCCAAATTTTTAGTTATTTCTCAAAATTTTCTTGAACCCCATTTCTTTTTCCTTATCTTCAATTCCTTTCTTATAGTCCATTTTTTTTCCCTTATCTCCATTCTTTTGTCTTTCCCCAATTCTTCTCTTATATCCCATTCTTTCCCTTATCTTCAATTCTTTTCTTACACATTTTTTCACCTCTCTCCATTTTCTTCGTCATCTCCAATTGTATTTCTATACTCTATTTTATCCCCTTATCCCCAATTGTATTCCTACAACCTTTTTTCTCCCTCATCTCTAATTGTATTCCTATACCTTACTTTCTTTCCTTATAATTATCCATTTTTCCTTTATCTCCAATTCTTTTCCTACACCCCACTTTTTTTCCTTATCCCTATTTTATATTTCATCTTTTTTTTTTCTTATCCTCATTTCTTCCATATGCCTAATTTTTTTCGTGTAGCCCATTTTTTCCCCTTATCTCCATTTTTTTCCCAACCTTGTTTATTTGCACCCCTTTTTTTCCCTTATCTCCACTTTTATTTTTATCCCCAATTATTTTACACCCCCTTTCATTTTTAAATCCAATTTTCTCCCACTTTATTGAAATTGTGAAAGTACCTTATTCTTTTTAACCAATATTGAGAATCATGTATGGAAATCAATAAAAGCAAAGACAAGTTACGAGGTAAAAAATAATCCTAAACCAACAACAATTTTACTTTCAATTGAAAACCCTAGTTGATATATACATACACATACATACACTCAATTCATGTGATGTAATTGCAATAGACCCCTAAAAATATTTTGAACTAAAGTCACCATCTTTCCTTCTAACACCTTTCCAAAAAAAAAATTCAATCCCATCAATGGATACATGACCTTGGATACTATATTTTAAAGTATTTTTTGCATATACCATATGTACCTTGCAATGAAGTACTTTGTTTAGAATATGGGCAAAATTTTATGACAAATCACTCTATTAATGAATACATTTAAAGCTTTATATATTAACTTATAACCCTTTTTTTGGGACTCATATTCGCATATACTATTTTATATATATTCTTCACATTATTTATAGTATTATGTCTAATCCTATAGTACATATAATCATGTTTCACAATTTTAAAGCACCCTATGATAAACATAATTTGTTTATAAATTTTACATGCAATAAATATATTAAACCCTATATTTTATTGCATGTTGTTCTTACATTTTTCAATAATGCCTCCCCCTCAACTCCCCAAGTTGTAGTCAATTGTCAATTGTAAGAGAAGGAAGAAGTATACAATGTTATAATTTTGGTAAGGGAAATTTAGTCAATTGTGAGTTAAAAAATAGTGCAAGTCTTAATTTTTTTGTAAAAGAATCTATTCCACCCTCATTACAAAGAAAGTGTGTCTTAGTCTTGTAAAGATATATCCAATTGCAACAATGAGAAAGAAATGGATGTTGGTATTTTCTAAAGGAAAAGCCAAACTCCATAATGAAAAGATTATTTAGATCCCATCATTTTTCTAATGTAAAAGGTCAATTGCCATAGCAATTGCCTTAAAAAAGAAAAAATATAGGTGTTATTATATTCACTTGAAGAAATTAATTAGTCTATGTATTGAAATTTTGAAAAAGGCATACATGTTTTCAATTGTACAAATGAAAATTGTTGCATATTAAAAAAATGTTGGTATTACTAATACTCATGCATAATTAATGAAAAATAATATGGGTGTTTAAACCTATGAAGAGACAATACTGAATTTCAATAGTGAAAAGAATATGAATTGTGTGCTTTTTTGTTTGAAGAGAATTTGCTATTGCATTAAAGGAAGAAATTGAAATCCTCCAATCTTATATTGAAGAAAATACTCACTTTAAATGGGTGTTCTTATTAGTGCAAGAAAAATATTCAATTGTAATTAATAGTGCAAAAAATACAAATTGTATTGTTATTCTTCTTTAGAGACCTTGCAATTGTAGATTTTCTAAAGACAATATTCAATTGAAATAATGTCACGAATAAATTAAAGGTGTTCTTTTTGTTACAAAAAAAATATTCTAATTTGAATGATGAAAAAATACGGATGTTCTTTTCCTTCTCAAGAAAATATTGTAATTGGAATATTAAGGAAAAAGTTTTTTTTTTATCAAGTAAAGAATATGCTCAACAAAATGAAAGAAAAAAAATATAGATGTTTTCAATACATGAAAGCCCTCGCTGATGGTCATGCTATAGTCATGCTTACATAAAAAAAGACATCTCTAGTACCTTGTACAAAATTTGCTTGCCCTTTCTAATGTTATGAACTGCACAGTGGGCAATGTGTGCTTGATGTTACAATTGCAAGCAATAAATAATAAGTTTGCTAGAAGTGAGGTTTCTACAAACATCTTTATGTTTAATATAATGTCTACATAAACATCCAAAGTTGTAACATAGGTCTACCATGATTGTTGATGTGGCATACCACGTCAACATATTATATCCACGTCACATAATTTCCATGTCATTGATCCACGTGAGAGGCCACATCATATAATTTTCCACACCACCTACCCGTTTTCTTTCTTTTTACTTTGGGTAGTCTTTTTACTTGTGACCAAATTAATATTTTGTTAATTACTTTTAGTTAAGTTTGACCAAAGATGATGACGTGGCTATGAATGTTTTCCTGAATGATCTTAAGAACATTTTTATGTCAACTACCATGTTTTAGACTACATCATTGTTTTGATAATACCAATTTGTTGTTGCTATATTTTAGCATGCTTTCTACAACATCTAATCAAAATCCTCCCTTTTTTTAGCCTTCATTCATTGGACATCCCAATGTTCTATGAGACATATGATGTTATTTTTGACATGCTATGTTTTTGGCTTAATACCCAAAAAAACCGGGTTTCTAATAGTGTGTTGTCCTTATGTTTCTCTCATTTTTTGTGCTTCTTCTTTAGTTGTTCTTTATAGCATAGATAATAGATATCTCCAATAAACTCTTCATTTATGCTTGTCGTAAGACTCAAGTTCTTCTTCTTTTCTTTTGTTGTCCTTTAGTCTTTCCTTCACATTGAGTTCTATAAACTTGAAATTTCCTATGAATCTACTTTGCCTTTATTGACACCTCATAATCTTTTAAGACGTTTGGCATTGCCACTAAAACATTTGCATGCTATTACAAAATTGTGCAAATAGATAAGTTCAATAGCATAAGGTCTTTATTAAAAAAAAGGCTTTGTATATAAATTCTTTATACTTTCAAAGCCCTAAATACCTCTAAATATATTTTCAAATTTCCTTTCTTCAATTCTCTATCCTATAATTTTCATGATGACTTAGAATTTGCTATTGTAGCTTTGATCTAGCATAAAATAGATTGTAATTCCAAACATCTTGGAAATTTTTCTACAATTTACATCAATTATCAAATATTCATGCATTGTTTTTATATTCTCATTTAAGGTATTTTCCAAATTTGATGGAAAATTTTCTAACACTAACTTTTTAATTGTTTACTTAAGGTAACCTAGAAATTGTGATGACTAAATGCAATATAGAAAAATGATAAACCTTCATTCTAAATGTCTTGAAACTTTGTCTAGATGTATATCAATTTGTAAATATTAATAGATCAATTTTCACCCATATCTAAGATATTCTCCAATTTTGGTGAGCATTTTTCTATTACTAATTTTCTAACCTTCTTCAAGATAATCTAAAAAATGCCACAATTAACTTTCACCAAGTATAATGAATTTGGAGATTTATTACTAAAAAGAAGCATTGGTGTAAAGGATTTTGAATATGTATTTTGATAAGATTGATGTTGAATCAAGGATTACTTTTCAATATGAATTTTTTATAATTGATCTACCCTAGTATCAATTTTTAAATCTAGATCTATTATGGAGAAAGGTATCTAAGACTTCAAAGTAGTAGGTATTTGAAATCCAAGGCAACTAAGGAAGGTATACTTAGAAGACTACATCAATTGCAAGATATAAGCATTCAAAGTGAAAAAAACTACTATTTTTCTCCTAGCCTAATTAGATCATATTATTAGAAAGCTTTGAATCTTCATGACTCAAAATTTGTGTATTAGAAATCATGCATTACTTATTTATTTTTCATATTGAAGAATTGAGTTGAGGGTTTAAAAAAAATTCACCTCCCCCAATGTGATTTTCATTCTTAAGAAAATTAGTAAGTTGAAGTAGGAAGAAAAAAGAATAAACAACTAAATTGTTGATAGTTCCAAGATGGAATTGAAAGGCACTAAATTTTTAAATTTTTTTAAGAAATCATTGAAGAACTTGCTAATATATTATGTTCTGAAGAACTTGCTAAGAGCATCCGCACGGCGCCTCGCAAAGAGACTCACTCTGGCTATTTGGCCGGGTGGAATGGCTGTAAACGCCCTACCGCAAACACGCCCAACTTAAATAATAGGCCGGCCCCGGCCAAATTTAGAAATCAGACGGCCAAATGGAGAGTCTTGGTGAGGGCACGCCAAATGATCTGTTGTTGTTCCCAAGGAGCAAGTCGGAGACTTTTCTGCAGTTTTGATTGTGGATGCTTCCCAGCATGAACCAAATGAGGCCACTTGGCACCCTCAAATGAGTTGTCAGACTTCCACCCGAACTAATCTCCTTCCGCGTGAGTTATGGAGAGTCTTGCGGTGGGGCGCTCTGCTACCACATGCCTCGCTTGCTCTTATTCAACCCGCCATCCCCAGCTTGGGTGAGCCAGTTGGCGGGTCGAGCCGTGGGGATGCTCTAAGATCTAAATCAAACATTAATTGTTTTTTTAGCTTTGTAGTAAATGAAAAGAGACTTAGAATTGATAGAAGCTATGTGTAAAGAAGTTTGAGTAGGACTTCACTCAAAAAGTAAAACTTTAGATGATAAGCTTTTCAAATTGTAGTTGCATTATTGTTTAGTCAATAGGACACATCAGTGTAGTGAGTTTGAATCTTATGTGTCAATAAAGTGAATAATCTTGCTTTGTTGAGTTTTCTAATGTTGATGGTGTTAATATTCTAGCTTGTTTAGTTTTTGTACTTGTTTATAAAGTGAATATTTACTCCATAGCTTCTAAATAAAAGTCTTAAGATATTAATGCTATTGTAATTAATGATGAGAAACAACAATTTGGCATACTACTTGGAGGTTGACAATACATAAAATGAATGGTAAAGCATGTTCATGCACTAGTAGAGTAAACTTGACATTTATCATTGTAGACATCTAAAAATTGGAAAAACAACCAATGCCATTTATTACATAATAATTTCACAATTCAACTACTAATTGAATTGCAATGGGATCAAGAATTTATATCACTACTCAATGACTGGCGCAGTGTACAATGAAGGATTGCAAGGAATTTTTAACTAGATTTTAGCTTCTTCACTTTGAAATTGCAATGAAACTTGCAAGAAGAGAACTCTAGGGCCTCATAGCCCCTCTCTGTGCTTGGCCTGTATTCTTGTAAGGGGGTCCCTCTTGGTTCTCATTGATGGTGATTCTTCAACCAAACGGCAATATCCTTCTGGTCTTTTGGCGATTATCTGCAAAATTTGAGAAGAAAGTTCAACTCATGAATTTGGGAAATTCCTTGCAACTGCAACCCCAGTTGCTCAGTCATGGGTACGGAGCATAAGTTATTACACCATGTGAAGTGGAACGTGACCTTCAAGTGGAACTGTGGAACTTGGTAACTTACTGGTGATTGTTGTACTGTACAGGGGCTTTAATAAGAACCCTGGGCTCAGTCTCCCTCGTACCACAGAAATTAAAGCATCGGTTCTCTGCAACACAATGAGCGGTAAGTTAGGCAACCCAGAATCTCCAAATTGTCCTCACTGGTGACGTGTGGAATTGGGCATTGGACATGACTTGGAGCTTTGATCCAGTCCCACAACCAGTCCAGTTCATAACTGATTACGAAGAAAAAATCAACAACAGATAGCTTTGCCACGCCCTCACAAACAAGCAAGCATCTAATTATTCCCTCTTCCCAACACACTCTCAGTCCTGCTCATTGCATGAGAAGGCCATCGCCTACTAAGGTAGGTACACCCAAAATTGCACCTGACCTAAAAGTGCCATCTACAATGTACATACATTTCCAAAATCAGTCATGTATCCAGGCTGTAGAAGGCGCTTTCAGAAACAGACTTTGACCCTTAATAACTTTTGCATATGGTATCCAAATCCTTTGTTCATTGGTGCGTTGGAACATGCTTTCATTTGCCAACAAGACAATATAAAAATCTGAACAGCATAATCACTGATACTAGGCACAGTATGAATAAGAGGTGCTTTTAGGTGTACCTACCTTACAGCCAAAACCAAAGGGACACTTGACCCTTAAACAAAGAACTGGTGACTGTGAAAATCATGAATTTTGATACCATGAAAATCATTGTTTAGAAAGAATTCAAAAGCACTCACTGTTAGAAGTCAAAACACTACAAAAGATCTTCTCTTTTCACCCCTAATTTTGAGGATGAATAATTGCATTTCTCTCTTACATATAGAGATTATCTCTTATTTATTGACTAGAAAATGACATTGGCATCATTTATGGGTAAATAACTGTGGAAGAACGTTTTGAACATCTTGCTCATAATAACATCTTGCATGTGTGGCCTTAGGGTGAGAATCACAGTCCGGGAAGAAATTTTAGCTTAACTGGCTAAAATCCTCCATTTTCTTGCACCAACCGGTTGCTTGGAGAATACTCTTGGCTAGGCCTTACAAAAATAAAGAATATTCTCTTTTTTTCCCTCTAAAATGATCGGGTTTTTTCCTAAGATTTTGAACTTCATTCAGAAATTCTGGATTTCAACCGGCTAACTTGTAACTAAATGCCGGTACTCCCCGTTCATTGGTGAGAATCAGGTCACTCATGCACGGCTAGAATTCTATTAATGTTATAACCACTATTAAAATAGCAGACTCTGATTTCTTCCACAACCAAGTGACGTTTGATGGTTGTCTGTCTGTATGGGAAGATGAATTAGTTTAGCAGCTTGTTCATCTTGTCCACAACAACCATTATTTAAAGCATGATGCCATTCCAACCAGATTGATGACTATTTCTATAGCTGAGAAAAACAACAACATCAGTGATCACATATAGCTTCACTCCATCAACTGAGGTAATTCTTAAAAATCATGCTCAGATTCTCAGATTCTCTGATTTCCAGTATGATTCTGAGAGAAACATTTTCACAATTGAAAGCAAGAAAAATGTTTGGTGTCTGGATTTGGAAAATTCTTTCCAATTTCATTTCCAAGTATAGTAAAAAGGGTAATGCTCTTAGGAAGCAAGATATTGGCTGAACTGAATTTGACACTGAGGCTGATAACCATGGCTGCAAGTGCACAGAGAAACCAAATTGAAGTAGGAAACTTGGCAACACTTGGTGGATATCCGCGATGCTCGATGACAAATTTCTTCTCAAACAAAGACATACTCCAGCAAAGAAAAGAAAAGTTAGTAGAAAACAGATATTTACAATTTAAGAAACAGATATCTTCATGATGGCTAATTTTTATCAAAGAATTAATGGTAGTCCGCCGTAACAAAACAGGAAACATTCAACAAAAGCTCTTTAATCTGACACAACTCCCACAAGTAAGATGCAATTCCATGCTTCTAAGGTAGCTGCAATTCAAGCCTGCCATTGGATCTGCAATTCAATGCGCCACTCTAAAAATCTTGGCTGTGAAACCAAGAGTGCAGTTGCAGTTGATTTTCCGTCATTCTTAGCAAGGTAGGGGGCTGTAATTGCAACCCTGTCTCTAAAACTGATCTGGTAGATTTTGCCTCTAGCATGTACCAGAAGTGTACATTTCAGGAGGGGGTCGCTTTTAGAAACCACTGTGTTTTCAACTTCAAAAATTCATAACTAATTCCATGAAGGTCCAAAAAATATGAAACAACTTGGGTTAACCCCTAAAGGACCAAACTGCATTTTTTGGCAACATAGTGATTTCAAGCAACTCACTACGAATGGAGTTTTTATTCTTTTTCTTTGAAATTTTCACACAGCATGCAAACAAGGAGTAGCTTTAAGGTCCAACAAGTTCCATAACAATTGACTACATAGTCAAAAAGTTATTGCATGATATGTGATTTCCTTTTATCTCTGGGCAGCTTGGGCAGATAAAAAAAACTTATTTAAAAATAATTTTTTGAAAAAATGAAATATTGAAATATTTTATTTAGAATTTTGTGTATGCAAGAATCTTTGAATCATTCCATTTGGATTAGTGAGTCAAAAGTTATGAGGAGGTTTAGTTTAAGGTAGTTCGTGGCTAGTTACAAAATTCCTACACTACAAAAAAAAGGTTTGAAATTCTTTATTTAATTCAATTTTTAATATTTTTGGATAAAAATAATTGAAATAGGTGAAGATTGTTTATTACGACATTTTAACCATTGTGATCAGAATTTTTCAATTCCATAAATAAATTGTTTACAATTTAGTGTTTTGGCTCATTTTCTACTTCTTTGTACTTGTTATTTTTTTCCTCTATGCTTTACAACTCCAAATGATTTGAATTTTTTTTGCATATAGCCAACTTGCCTTTAAGAATGAATCCAGAGGATAATTACCAATTTGAACTTTTTTTCATACAAATGTAACCTTGTGAAGTGCAGCTGCCCGGATTTCCACAGTGGTAAAAAAAGGATTTTTGTCACTTCAAACACTAATATCTTCCAACCTACATGGCGGAAATTGTTGAAATTTTTTCCACATATTTTTAAACTTGTGCTCTAAAATATCCTACAGTTATTTTTTTCCAAAAATGTTTTTTTCTTAAAATTCGGTAGTTGTCTAAAAAATGACAATTTTGAAGCGATTTTGGTGAAAACATAGTCAAAAAGCTTTAGGGGTTAAATGCCAATTCCATTTTTCTTACTACAAAATTTTATTAAAAATTGTTTTAAGGAGTTTAGCTTCTCCAAAATGCAAATCAGCTGGTAAAGGGTCACTTTTATAGCCCCTACCTTAATCTAAGGTGAAAACACCCGAAATTATCACATAAAAGAATTTAGCATAGTTGGAGGCACCTTTTTCAAGGGGAAAAAAGTATAGAATAGTACTTTGTACTTGCAATTGATAATCAGGAATTTTTGGACAAGAATTGTGATTACAAAGAATTTTCAAAGTGGAAACTCCGTAGGCCTTTGAAATTTTTATATTTCTTGGTTATAAAACTAGATTTTATAGGAACATAAGTCGCCTTATTGCAGTTATGTGCAAAGTTGATTCAAATGTATTCTAGGGAACACTTTCAATAAAAGTTCTACTTGTTAAGAATGGATACAAAGATGGTTTTGGGTTAAACCAAACATTTTTATTTGTAGAGTTTACCTTCAAGCGTGTCTTTTGAACTCAATCAATTGGAAAAGTGGAAATTAAAGTGGTAGCACCAATGCGAAATTGCAATGGAAATGCCTTTCTCGTGATACATGTTTTTGTAAGTTTGGACATAGTGCAAAGTCATTGTGGAAGGTTGCTTACGTGGGTGATTGCAAGAAATATTGGTCCTATTTCCTGTCACAATTGGAGTGACGTTGTTCTTTTCTGCTATAGCTTTTGAATTAAAATATTCGAGAATATGAAATAATTATTGGACCTCTCTAACTTGATGATTTTTACATCCCTTATTTTCCATAAATTAAAAAAAATCATTTTATATTTTAAATTTTTTTTTGTTAATTTGTCACAAACCGAGGTTTAGGGGGTTTTACTACGTTAGGAGTACCCAAATTTAATGATCTAAAGTTGAAATTTTCATGGTGCATTTGCATAGTAGGAAAGCATATTCCTATGGAAGTAAATCTAAAAATATATTATTTTATGTCCTTCACATGCGTACAAACAACACTCCCATTGCACTCAATTTCTGACCATTGTTAATAGAGTTGAGATTATTTTTTTGGTGAAATGTCATCACCGTCAACTCTTCCCAAATGGCCAATTTTTCTATTCAAGAAAAATAAATTTTCCTATTTTTTACAAATTAAAATGTAAATATGCCCATTTTCATGTGATTTTCCACTTTTCTAGTTCTCCTACTTGAAGAATTTTCCTAAGCTTTTCCTTCATAGGATAACTTCTTCTTTAAGGTTTATACATTAGACATATTTTTCATATTTTTTTAAAATTAATTTTCTAATTAAATAGTACTCCCAAAGAAAACAACGTCCATTTCCAAAACGCTACGGAAAATGGACGGTGTTTCTTGCAACGATCCACATCGGAAGGAGTTTGAATTAGCAATTTAACATCATTCTTATAAAGAAATTGCATAATTTTTGGATGGATAATGATGAAGTCAAAATGGTATTCTATATTTTCTTCTCATGCATTTACTAAACACTAGATGAACAAACTATGAATTTTCAAAGGTATGAAAATTGGTGTCTTTGAAACCAATCCTACACTCTTATGAATAGAAGGAATACATTTTAGGCAAGACTTAGTAAAAGTTGGTTTTAGAAAGGGGTTAGAATTAAGTGTAGTTATCTTATATTCCTGGGGAGGACACTTCTTGTGTATTTGGGGGACACACGTGCGGCGGTGGGGTATTTTTAGGGGGGCTATCAATTACTTGTAATCATTACTTGGCAACATTAAAAGAGCCCCTATTTTACCATAAAGCGGAAAAATCAGCCATATTATCATCCCTATTTTATTTTTAAAACACTTTGCCTTTTTAATGTCCCCTATTTTAAATATAAATTTCTTATAAATTTTACCCAAGATTATTTAAATGTACCCTATCTTCCGCCGCATGTAGGTTATTAAAAAACGGGAAGTGTCCTCCCCTAGCTTATATTAAGGTCATATTCATTATATTGAGACTTTCTACACATTTTGAGTCAAAATGTTAGTTATTGGAGAATTTATTTTAATAAATAGTAATTGAAACCAAAAATAAATAATGCTCAAATAGTGATTCTATGATGAAATTTTAAAAGTTGGTCTTGTTACCTATTTTTGAAAAATACTAGTAAAGGGATAGAGCAGTTTATCCTCAAGTCAAGAATAAAAATGAGACTACAAAAAGTCTCAATATAATGAATATGGCCTTTATTGGGGTTTTTACTTTTGTTGAACCTCCACTTGTTGGTCTTGTGTATCTATGCCATTATAGTAATATGTTTTTAAACTAGATCCAATTTGCATTTCTTTACCTCAAATCACCAATTAAGTGGATTTTAACCCTAGAGCACCAACAACGCCATTTTGTATCGCTTGGATGACTTAGCAACAATTGAGTTATTTGTAAAGTCCCCCCACTGTGGGCATGACTTTTTTTGAAGTTGAGAAGGCAACTATAGTTGAAACGTCAAACTTTTTTGCAAGATACTTATGCCACACAACTTCAAAAGTGGGGACCAAAATTATTTAGGCACCATTTTGATGGAAAAATAAGTTTCATACCTACTTTCATTTTGACTTTTTTTTTAACTCAACCGGCCTTTTCACAAAACTCATGGGTTAAAACCCCGGTTTAGTATACTTTACGAATAACTCAAATGTCTAGGGAGATTACTAGTAAGTTTTTCATTCATTTCTTGTTGCTTGACCTTTCACAAAGAGTACCTAATTCACTTTGTAGTCTTGTGAGTGTTTCTCTTCACATAAATAAGAAATTAGAAAAAAAAAATGAATCACAAAATATGCTATTTTCAATGTATTTTGGGAAGTTTTTGCTCCTTGCTCTAAATCTAAATTTTTTCTACAAAAACAATAATTTTTGAGTTTGAGTCCAACTAACAAAATGAAGGTCATCTATTCTAGTTTTTTTTTACTCTAATTGGAATTTTTTTTTAAATCATAGTTTTGAATATTTTATTGCAATTTGAACTTTGGATGTATTTTCAATGTCTTTTGGATTGTAATTATAGAATGAAGTGGAAATTGAGTTTACAACATGATGTTTGCCACTAAAATGTACATGCATAGTGAAATTCTGAGATGTTTTGAGATAATTGTCCATTTGAGATGATTTTTCTTCACTTTTTCTTCAAAAATTCTCAGAAAAATCAATTTTCTTAAAAAAGAAATCTAAATTTTTAGGGAAGTATAAAAGAGATGTAACTTCATTTCTGAAAAATAAATATAAAATTTTTCATACATATGTAGTCCCAAAATGGTAGCAACCTGAGTCTTGGGCAAAGACGCTTGAAAACAATGGTTATAGGTCCATCATTTAAGGGTTAAGCATCAAGAGGAGGTTGTAGGAAATAGTCAGGATTTTTTTTTGTAGCGATTTATTGCCACTAAGGTAAGAGGTCCTGTAATGGACCATCTAAGGGCTGAAACAGAATTCTAGGGAGGTAAAACTTCTAGAAATATTTTTCAGTAAATTTTCCTTTAAAGACAAGTAGAACTAACATCTAACCCAAGTCGTTTCATATTTTTCTGAGTTTTTTTGAATTAGTTATCAAATTTTGAAGTTGAAAGGACATAGGGCTGTAAAATGGTGCCCTACCTAAAATGTACACAGTCAGTACACTACTGAAGGCTATGAAAAAGCAACATGTACAAGCACTGTACATTTAAGATAGGACACCATTTTAGAACCCACTCCATTTAAAAGCCTTCTACCTTATCAGTCACTTCAGCCATTGCGCCTCCCTCTCGAAATTCTCCCGTGATGGGAGGGCACGCAGGTCTCTACTGTAGAGCTACAGTCCCCCCAAACCCACGCTGGAAATAGTCTGCCCACCTCTTGAACAAAACATTTCTTGGCGGGGGGCATACAGTACTGTATTTACATGCTGACAGAAACTGGTGGAGATGCCCAAACACTGTAAGCCATGTGCTTGGGAGTTTGGTGGTAATTGACTTTGACATCTGAACTTCACAGATCCACTCAAACAATTAGCCCTTGAACGCCGCCGCAGACGTTTGGCGTCCCCTGAATGACAAAGAATCTTTTCTTTCAGGGACAGAAATGCAACTTTTCATCCTTGGTATTGGTGGTGAAAAGGGAAAATCTTCTACAGTACTTTGACTTCCAATGCATATATTTGGCTTTTTCAAAGTAGGTGATGTCACACGGTATCAAAATGCATGGTTTCCGCAGCCACTGGTCCGTCCTTCAAGGGTTAAGAGTGGTTGAGTCCAACCTTTTTTTTTCACTTTATGAGAAACTGCCTAGATGGCCATCACTTCAAATTTGGTGAAGCATTGAATCTCTACATTCATCTCTCTTTGGGGTTTAAAAACATTTTTCCACCACATTCATACACTTTTTCATCCAAATTTGGCAACTTCATCCATATTTAGAAGAGAATCAGAAAAAATTTGGTGAAAAAAGATTACTTTTATCTGACAAAAAAAGGACATTTATTTTGAAATGGTGCAACCTAGCCTCATGGTGCCGGAAATAAAAAGGGCTGGTTGAGTCTCTTCCAGAGATTCTTACCACTAAGCTTACGCTTAGTTAAGTTATCACATTCCCTGCCATTTCCAAGGTCTTCCTCGTAAAAGTTACTCCCTCTATCCCACTAACTTAAAAGCTTTCCAAATTCTTCCTGCAAAGACTGTAAATCAGCCTAATTAGGAAGCTTTTAGTGGGACAGAGGGAAGACAATTTATCACGTTTTCAATTTTAAGAGTCCTAAAGTAGAAGGCTCTTAAATGGAGCGGGTTCTAAAATGGTGCCCTATCTTAAATGTACAATACTTGTACATGTTTCTTTTTTATAACCTTCAGCAGTGTACATTTTAGCTAGGGCACCATTTTAGAACCCTATGCCTTTTTAACTTCAAAATTTGATAACTAATTCCACAAAGCTCAGAAAAATATGAAACGACTTGGGTTAGATGTCAATTCTACTTCTCTTTCAAGGAAAATTTACTGAAAAATATTTCTAGAAGTTCTACCTCCCTGAAATTCTTCTCAGCCCTTAGATGGTCCATTATAGGACCTCTTACCTTATGCATTCAATTTGACATTCTCCAGGAGTAGGGTGATGTGTTGACTGCACAGACAAGATCATGTTTATTTTATGGTTTGTTTTACACAAACTATGAAATGGAATTTTATTGCAAAAATAATTTACAAACCAAACCAGCCACAAGTGACCTGCTGGCAGAAACGACAAGATCATGTTGGATTGCAGACAACGGCAAGAGCAGTCTGTGCTTCATTTACATTTTTTTTTTCTGGAAGCCTCTTGACATGGGTTTTTTTTCATTTTTTTTTATCACAGTGGTGATATGAAATATGATGGTGGTGCAATTTGCCCCCCCCAAAGCCAAGAAAACAACAACCCTGCTCATGACTACCAGAAGGTAAATGTTGTGGACTGAAGTTTCATATTGAACCTTGGACTAAGTTACCACCAGCGCCATTTTGTGGCGTTTGGATGATTGTCCAGGGTCCTAAGAAGAGGTGAACAATAGTTTTTTCATCCACTTTTTTTCCAACGACCTTTCATGTTGAGTTACAAAAAGTATCCAACTTGAGTTTTTAGTCTAATTAATGTTTGTTTTCATGTAGTTGAGAAGTAACTAAAGAAAGCAGATGGTAAAATTTGTCATTTTAGTGTATTTTAAAAAATTGAGTAAATCTGAAATTTCTCCACAAAAATGATATTATTTGAATTTGAGCCAAACTATTGAAATGAAGGTCTTTTACTCTAGTTTCTACTCCAATTGGAATTTTGTAAAAATTCGTAGTATTTTATATTTTATTGCAATTTGAACTTTAGATGTATTTTCAATGTCTATTGCATTCTATTTATAGAAGTATACATAAATTGAAAATTGCACCATGACGTTTTTCACTGTAATGTACACTCATTGTGAAATTTTCAAATTTTTTGAGATACTTATCTATTTGATATGATTTTTTTTTTCACTTTCTCTTCAAAAATTCTCAGAAAAATCAATTTTCCTCAAAAAAATCTAAATTTTTTTGTGAAGTACAGAAGACAAGTAATTTCATCTCTGAAAAATAAATTGAATTTTTTTCATACATATCGAGTTCCAAAATGGCAACAAATTGAATGGCGAGCAACCAAGCTTGAAATCAATGGTTATAGGTCCATCCTTTAAGGGTTAACTTCCATTAGACTAAAGTTTTAGGTTATGTGAGACTTTGAGGTGATCAAATTGTGGCAACGATATTTTCAAAATTCACATTAAATGAGTGCTCCAAACTACATTATTGTTGGTGTACATAATGTCTGGAGCAACACTGCAACCTGCCTCTAGCCTGGCAAAATGATGTTGAATATTCCACATTATTTCATTTGTAGGATGAATTGGTGTAGAATATTCCACACCAAAATTAGTAACTACTAATATGTATTATACACTTCAAAATTGTCAGATGGTGAAGTTTAGTTAGTTAGCAAATGCTAGGGTTGGAACAAAAAACGACAATACAATTAATAGCAAAACAAATCTTTTTTTATTATAGTGTAGTTCTCCATCTGGATGTTTGGGATGAAGGCCTTCATAGAGGAAAATGCAGCCTCTCTAAAGGCTACTCAATGTAGGGAAAATAATGACCAATTGTTTATAAATCTATAGACTAAGCAATGCAAGTTCTTCATGGTGTAGCCTTTGAAAAGGTCATGAATTCATAGTCAATGTACAAAAATTGTTTACAACTCCAATACAAAAGAAATGTGTTTAATTAGTGTTACCTACACAAATTACTTACTCAAAGTATATAGCTTTTTTAAATACATTAATACTTTTACCAAAAGCACAACTATCAACCTTTTCAAAGATGAGGATGTATGTAAATAAAGTTGGTAATGATATTCATCACAAGTAAGAAAAATATATCATTTAGAATCAACTAGTGTATGTGACACTAAATACTAAGTGAAAATGTGGCCAAGTATGCAACATTCAACTACCAAATAATGTGATTGTAATATGTGAAGTCTTATAATGAATATTAATACAAAAATTAATTCAAATAATAAAATATAGAACGTTCACATCATCTATTCCTATAAAAATAACCCTAGATCTTTTTTCTTCTTCTTTTTCCTCTTTGAAATCATATGCTTCCATAACTATAAAATTCTCCACAAATAAGGTATTTTAGCATGTATAGAAATCAAATTTAGCATATACGTAGTCAATCAATTATTTAATTTACGTTATATTAAAGATGATTTTGGAGGCCTCTTGAAGATTGTAGATTCCTAGATTGTGGTAATTCTATTTAAATTCTATAAGAACTCTCGGAATCTTGCCATATAAGCAATGTGAAGTGGTTAAGAGATTGCTTTGTCAATTAATATTGTTTAATTAATACTTAATCAAATATTATATATATAACTGAATCCTAAGAAAATCATTTTTAAAATTTCGGATACAATCTGAATTTTTAAAATTTTTTAAAATTTGAATATTCAAACTTGCAATGGTTGGTTTATAGCATAGGGAAAATTTTAAGAAAAAATTCCAAATCAATCTTCTAAGGTAGGTAAACCCAAAAGTGCCCTGTTCCTAAAAGCGCCATCTACAGTGCACACACATTTCCAAAATCAGTCATGTTCACACACTGTAGATGGCATTTTCAGAAACAGACTTTGACTATTAATAACTTTTGCATACAATATCCAAATCCTACGTTCTTTGGTGTGTTGGAACATGCTTTCACTTGCCAACAAGACTACATAAAAATTTGAACTAATTAATAGGAAGAACTAGGCTCAGTATGAATAAGTGTCGCTTTTGGGTGTACCTACCTTAGAGGTTTCAAACAACTTCTACCCTACGCTTAGGTCATATTTGTTTAATATTAATTCAAAAATAAATAAATATGGTATGTAATGAAATTTTGAGAAATTATAGCGTGACATATTTGAATAGTGTAGAAAATATTAATGAGAATAAATTGAAATCTTAAAAAATATTTTGATGAAAAATGAAAGATAACATTACCCATGTATTTCAAATAATCAAAAAATAATATTAATTAATATTCCTTATACTATGTTGTAAAGCCTTGAGAGTTGATTGTAAAGCCTTGATTTTAGATTGAGAATTGACAGTACGGCCTAAAATGGACATAGCTTGGACCCATGCACCTAATAGAAAAGCCTTAAGTAAAGCAAAATGCTACCTTGATTTTAGCCTTGTAAAACAAGATTTTGTAAAGCTTCTGTCATGTTGAGCTTGTAGGTAGGTAAGGAGACAATTAATGAAATATTTCCAATCACATTATACTAAATCTTAAAAATTCTAAATGGAGTTAATGAAAGGAAAATTCAAGCATAAAGAAAAGATTTTGTCTGAGATGTGACGAATCTGCCCTCAATTTACATAATGCCAAAGTTTTGAATGTCCATCCATCTTCCAAATTTGCAATTGCAAGTTGTGCAATAATTTGATAGTTTCGACTATAACAATTGTTGCTTTTAATCATTATTTACCCTTCCACTTTTCAGCATTGGTATTGCTTGAGCTTTTCATCAACCTTTAACATCTTAGTATGGAAGTAAACACAAACTCAAAAAAAGATTTTAGTGATAAAGGATCATTTCTTTGAAGCTTGATTAATTTAGCTCCCAATATTTGATTTGTCCTAGATATCTTTTAAGTTGACTTTCTTGAAATATGTTTCTTTTTTCCCTTTAATTTATATTCTTCATGAAGAATCATACAATTATTTAGAGATGTGAAGTAGATTTCTTTCAAATTAACTAAAATAAGAATAAGTTTGCACTTGAAATGAAGAGTGGTAAGTTGGTATTATTTAGGGTCTACCAATTGCATTTTTGTAAACCGTGCTCTACTCTTACCATCAAGTACATAATGTACAAACATACATTATGGTAGAGGTACCTATTATTGACCCCCCCCCCTCCATTAGCAACAAATAAGATACCCTATTCCAAAGAAGATTGGAATAGATTTCTGTTTTCTCCTTGGAATGTGTATCTTCGTACTTTTACAAGGTTTGGACCAATTAGTTAATGATACATAAGTGAGTATAAATATAAAAAGTAATTAGTGGGAAAATATTCTTGAATGATTGAAATTGGATGACTCTAAATGTTGGTTATAGGCTATTCAAGCCCAACTTTTGCCTTCCAAAATTCATAGTAATTTCAATTCAAGAGATAAAATTACCAAATTTTTTGCAATCCCCATTATTTCTATGAATGCATCTTTAAAAAATATTTGTTCTACCTTGCACTACCCTAGAGTATATCCAAATGTGTTTATTTTATTGGTTATGGGTACTTCTACTGTAAATGGCAAGATAAATCACTTTCACTTATTAGATTGCACTCTTACTTTAGGGTAAGTGACTACTTCTCTTTAACAATTTTTTTTTGCCTTTGCATGATAATCAACCTTTGTTGAAGAGTTATTTTGATATAGGTCACTTACAAAAAATTCCAAATGCAAATGATTCGATACTTCTAATTCATTCTAATTTTTTATTATTGATTATTTTTTCCTTATTGCCATTATATAGACTTGTATATGGATTGGAATGTGGCGTCGCAAATTTGTAAAGAATGTCTATATAGAGTCATCTAAATCTCTTGAAATCACATTCTTTGTTTTCTTATCAAATATTTGGAAATACAATAAGGTATGATCAACTATAACTGCTACTAATAATAGTTGAAAATAGCCACTATTATTCAAAACAAATTATTTTTATTAGATTTAATTGATAATTGTAAGATATTCCAACTCACTTTAGCATGCATTGTTTGAACACCATAAAAAGAAGCTATGGATTCTTAAAGTACCATCTTTAGATGTACCAGAAATCAATACTAGATTCTTATAGATCTTTAATATTTAGATTTTTGTGACCTATTTTGGTTCAAATGTAGGTGTTGCATTTTGGATAGTGATGATTGTAGGTTTATAAATTTTACTAGTTGCAAAAATTCACTAAAAGAAACCTACATTTTTTTGAATGTTTGGAAAAACATATAGAAATGTTTGTTTTGATAAGTTTTGGATCAATATTGATGTCATCTAAAATTTGTTACAATAGATGAGTAAAAAATGCTTAGAAATCTGAAGTCATGTGCCTTATTTCAACTTCTCTTTTCCTAACATCCAAAATGGGGTCTTGCAAGCTCTACTAAGGGCTACACATAGAGGGGTGTAAAGCTTTATATACGCTCTTTTGGATCGAGCAATGGCATGTATGTCATTTTTCAATCCAACATCATCCTTCTTAGGGGCTATGACATAGACTTGAGATAAAATCTAATGTGGACTTGGGAAAGAACTTGACATGCATCTTTTAATTTTTGATGTGGATCTTCAAATTATAATGATTTGGCATGCCAGTATGCCACATCAACTTACTCTAGCGTTGTTAGAAAATTTTGATGCTGCTTTTTAAGACACCAAATTAGATGTTTTTAGAAACATCAATTGCTACATATCCTACCTACAAGGCAAGATCAACTGAAAATAAGTATTTATAAAAAATGAAATAATAAAATTGCTGAATTCAACAAAAGTGAAGAAAACTAACCATCTATCATTAAGAAAATTTTTAATGGCAAAATGAAGAAATAGTTCATTAAAAGTTAGTGAGGATAAAAGATAGAAAAGTCTTAGTTATATCTATTCTCTATCTATGATGAGACAAAAGATTTGAAATAAATAAAATATGGAAAATTGACCATTGTACATGCCAATGTTGTTTGGGACACATTACATGTTTTTTCAAGCTTTTAGAATTTTAGAAGATTGTCTCGGAGTTGTTCTTTGAAATTGTTTCTAATGAAGTAAATTACCCATTGCTGGTCTAAAATTTTGAATTTAATAAATTAAAAATATTAAAAAATTATTGAAAAATTAAAATTGATTAGTTTATTTTTAAATTAAAAAAAATTAATTAGTATTATCTAACATGGCAATCTCTTCATCATGTCAAATTACTTACATGTCAAACTTCCTAAAGCTTGCTACTACATTTCTAGAGTTTTTACAATCTAAGAACTCACAATCTTCTAAAGGCTTCAAAAAACATGTAATGTCTAGGTGTTGTTCCAAACATCTTGATGTTGTTTAAAACATCTAGATCATGTTGTTTGAGACATTTTACATTGAATATATGTGTTGCTTTACATATTCATTATGAATTTTTTCTCTTCCTACCACCCCAATTGTATAAAAACCATCTCTTTCCATCCATCCTATACATCCATCCATTTTTTTCAAAGCATGCCATGTGGCTATCCTTTTCCTAAATTTTTTCACAAATGGTCAACATTCTACAATAGATCATAGTAGTTTTTATAAACTTATCTATAGTTAAAAATGGATTTACTTATTGATGTGGCAATCTATGTTTTAGGGGATATATCAAAAAACATGAATTTTTTTTTCAAACAGTGTTATGAAAATATCTGTTTAGGGTGACATCTACTTGTTTTCCAATTTAGCCTCAGACATTTTCTGCAACATCACATCAAATCCACACTCTCATGGCTATTTGTTGCTTAACCCCTAAGCACGCCGACGTCCAATTTCTGGAGGATGTACAGAATGAAACTTAGTTTTCTTTCTCATGACAGCTTGGATGAAAGTCATCTAATTTGTGGTGATACTTCATCAATTTTTTGTCCTATCTGTCGGTTGGATTTGATGTTACTAGAGTTTATATTTTTCTAAAATTACAAATGTGGAAGTTTGTCAAGCCAAAAATTGTAATGATTTTAGTTTAGAATTGGGTTTGCAAAAATAAAGTCATAGATTGAAAGAACAAAAAAATTTCAAAAAATCAGCATATGAAGAGAACCTCATTTGAAATCCATTCCAACAAGTTTCACTCAGAAAATGATAATATTTTGCTTGTAATTGAATTCAGAAGATATTCAGAATTTTCTTTTTCAAAATTTATAAAAAGAAATTGATGATAGCATTGGTGAATCTAACTGTACAGATTGAATCTGAAATTCATAATCTACAACTTTTATTTGTACATCAAGTCCAAAATATTCCAACAAATAATACTTTATAATGATTTTTCCAAAGTAGACAATTTTGGAGATGGATCCAGACGTTCTAGGGTTAACACATGACATCTAAGAAACCATGATAAGTTTTTTGGAAACAACATAAAAATACAAGTTTTTTTACAATGACTGTAATTGTCATGCTTTCTGTTGTTAGTATAAAAAATTAGATATGAATGTCATGTTAAAGAATTCAACATGCACAAAAGAAATTTCTCAATTGTTTTTTTGTTTACCAATAGAAAAAAAATTCTTGCAACATGTATTATAGATTAGTATTGCAAGTTCTTTTTCTTAGCATAAAATAATGCAATTAGTGCCCCCATTGATAATATCACTAAATAATTCACACTAATTTCCAATTTATAAAAATCTATTAGACACAAAAATTTGGTTGTTCTTGTTATATTGGGTAACATCAACTAAAAATACACACATTATGTAGATATCATTTTATTATTTTTCATCCATGATTAGTAGTATTACTTGAAAAGTTGAAATATAGTGAACATAAAAATATTTCAACTTATATCTTGAAATTGTAAATCGAGCTTCAATAAAACTTTAATTGTAAAGTCTTAATATCAAGATTTTTGTATTTCACTACGTCTTAGAGTTTAAACCATCAATGATAATAAATTAACAAGAAAAATAGAATAAACAAAATATACTACAATATCAAACCCCCATCCTTCAATATATGCTAAATATATTTAAATGTTTTGAGGATTATTAGTCATCTATCAAGGAATTATTTTTTTCCATATTGATTTTTTTTACTTTATTGTTATTTTATATTAAATAAATATAATCTCTTCGGAATTGAAACATATCCAGAAAATCTAGTAATAAATCTCAAATTTATTTTAAACTAAAAAACCTAATAATATGATACTTTTTTTAATATTTATTGGAAAATTACAACTTTAAAATGTGAGAATTTAATATAAAATCAATACTGTTTGTGTTTGTTGAAAAAAGTTTTTTCAATTGTGACCATTAATATGAGAAGGGATAAAGCATTAGTGGGGATTTGAGGCTTCTGGAGTCTGGAGGGCCATTTCATGATTGTTTCCGTAACTGCTAGTCGTAGTGAGACCAACAATTATCAAAATATAAAAATAAAGCTCAAAAAATAAAGTAAAAATTAATTAATGACATGACATGACACTCTCTTGACTACATAGGATTTTTGCAATTTTGTGTTCTTGTGGCAGTTTTTGCATTTTTAGAATGTGGAAACTCACAATTTTCCAATCCAGAGGCCTCAACCCTCCTCTAATGCACCTAAGCAACTTTATGTAGGATTTTGTTCATAAGTTTTTGATATATGGAGCTTTCAGAGTTAAAAGTTAATTTCATTCTTTACATTTATGAATTATTTGAAAATTTTCAATACAAATTTGATAGTCTTTCATGATTCTAATTTTTTCTTTTTCTTTTTCTTTATTTCTTTATTATTATGCTTTAAATATAAATTTATAGTTAAATGTTTTGATATTTTTATATAATTATTGGATTTTCTTTCTTATTGGGTTATTTATACATTTTATTCATATATTGCAAGGCTACATTTTAACCATTTTTTTTTGGTGTTTCTATACACTTTAAGTGTTTCCAACTTTGTTTGGTAGTTGTAGTGGATGTTTTGGTAGCTACAATGCAAGTACTACCTATGAGTGTTGAAATTGCAAGAATTGTGTTTTTGTAGTCCTAAGTTCAAAGCCTAACATGATAGTGGTTCAATAAAGCTTTGATAAGGGTATTGGTAGTAGATATTCAAGATGGACTTATCTTGTTTGTGATTGGGCTTTTAGATATTATATTACTATCTTGTAGAATTATTAAGCCTTTTGCTTCTCACATATAAGAGCATTTGTAATTCCCCTTGCTTCATAGATGGTAATGCCATTAAATTGAGCAAAAAGTGGTTTAAACTAAAAATAAATTTTCAAATGCAATTGCTATTGGGGGGTGTTGAAGAAGAAGAATGATTGAATTGGAAATTATACTATTAGTAGTTGGTTCCAATGGAGACAATCAAGTAGAAAATTTCTATGCTAATAGGTTTAAACTCAAAAAAAGAAATGCAATCTAAATTGGCTCACACTCATTTATTCTATTTGGCAAAGCCAAGATATTCAATTATTCCAAGTTATATTCTCATTTCCAACTTGAAATTCATTAGTCACACTACAACAACATTAGAAATTTCTATTGGAATTCAACACTTGCAATTCCTTAATTTTATAAACTTCTAACTTGACTAACATTTAAAAAAATACACTTTCAATTTTTATCTTGTTTTCCAAAATCTAATTGGATATACTCAAGTACTATATTCATTCAACCTCTTCAATATTCCATCATCATGCATAATATCACCTATTAGGATACAACTATGTCGATCACTCTACATCCACTGACACACACTTAGCACACACACATACATTCCCCACCTGAAAAACATACACACATCCAAATGTGGAAACACTTGCCTATCCAACCTAGGACATTAGAAATTCATTTAAGTTTTTTTCTAGAGTAGCTTTTGAAAAGTCATAAATTCATTGCGATTGTACGTGCTGGGCCCTTTAACCACATGTTTTTTTGGTGACCAACTCTTTAAATTTGACATGTAATTCAAAGAGGATTGAAAGACTTCAATTTACTTTTGCACTTCCAACACCTCCTTGATCAAACATTATAATCTTTCAATCCATAAGTAATATATATATTCTTTTTCCTTAGTGATCTCTAATAAGTCTAGTTTGAGTTTATACAATTACAATTCAAAAAAAATTGATAAAACTTATCAAAATGTTGACTTTTTGTTCAATTTAGAGCAAATTCCTAGAAGCTCAGAAAAGACATTGAACATTTAGGGGTTACTAGATGAATAGCGGGTGTTAGTACGGTTTTTCTGAAAATCATTCATTGGGCACTTTTGTGTCTTGCGGTGTCCTCATTGATTTCATTATAAAAAAGCATGTGTATATAAGCTTATGTTTCATGAAATATATGATAAGGGAGAAGCACCCATTTCCGTCCCTGTACCTATTCCTAGTTCCGAGAGTGTCACTAAATCTGTCCATGAGCGTTCATTAAAGTGTCTGACAAGTGTTTAACTCTAATTTGCTCACGCAGCTATAAGACACATGTATAATTTTCATTCACTGACAATTGATTTCAGCAGAGTTCAGTTTAGGGTACACCTATAGGACAATTCCAGTGGTCTAGGGAGCCAACTCTTTGAAAATTTGTGTAAATTACATACTAATTCCGAAAATTTTAATTTTTTTTTGAATATTTATGATTTTCTCTCACTAATACTAGAAAAATATGAGTTTTAGAAAAAGATGCCTCCAACCATGCTGAATTCCTTATTTGGACGGTTTTGGGTGTTTCCACTGTAGTTCATGTGCTAAACCTTCGTCTTCCGAGTTCCGTCAGTTCACGGTGACACGGCGACACGGCTAATACAAATTCCTCCTCACTTCGTCGGCCACCACACGGTGACACACGGTGACTCAAAGTCGGCCGTCTGCACGCTCTCCCTCTTGTCGGTATGCTCATTTCGCTTGTACTCCACTCTCAGCCATGCAGCCTATTTATACCTCCTCCTCGACCCCGGTACCCATCTCCCATTCTTCAAATTTAGCCATTTTTCTCATGCTAGAGTTGATAATTTTTGAATTTTCTTGTCCGGTGCAGAGCTTGTGATGCCGGTTTCAAAGCTTGAGAGGCATAGAAATTTAGAATTCTGTTAAAAGTGTGGTGATTCCTGCTTCAATTCAAAGTTGAAACGTTTGGCAATACAAATTGATAACGGCAGAGAGATCGAGAATGAATTGTTGTCGTCGTATGGGAAGAGCGTCCGACGGAGAGAGGATTCAGGATGGTGTGCACAGCAGCGGCGACGATCAAGCCCTGTGGGATGCGTACGTTGAGGAGTTGCTAAAGGCGAAAGCCAAGTGCGATGAGCTCTGGAAAGAGAAGACGGACGAAGAGCGGCGGACGTCGTTGCTCATGGAGCCAGGAGCAGCCATGGCTGGATCATCGTTCGAGAACAGCGACGTGATCGGATTCGAGAAAATTACGAGTGTTGACAAGGAGAGGTGGAGGAGGAGGCTGCAAACTAGGCTGTGCAGGGCTTTCCAGGGATCATGGCTTTCGCAATCTGCACAATCTTAATTGCGGAGATTTGACTTGCAACTCACGTCTTTGAACCCTAATTGGGGTCTGCCAGTTTGGGTCATATGAGGACTTTGTTTTGTCCAATTTCGTTTACTTCGTGACCCACGCATGCTCTGTTCTTCATCGATTCGAAGAGATTCGGCTCCTGACCACAATATGGGAATCGAATTGGTCGTTTTAAAGCCATCGATCCTTGGTCTTTCAAAGGCTAGCTAGAGAGGCTTCGACTGCTGCAATCGATCTTGTCCATAGTTTGTGAGGTCCATGTGACTGCACAGTACATGGCTTGTTGCATTCCAAGATGCGAAATTATTTTGACTGCTGTGTAGTTCGGTTAGTAGATTTTTGTTGGATTGGAGCTGAAGCTGGAGTGCATTGCTTCCGAGACATGAGCCGTCCCGTTCACTTTGCACTTGGATGTGCTCCGCTTGGGCGGGGCTTGGGGCTTCATGGAATTGCATTTGAAATCCTAAATTTTGTAAGAGTTTTTGAACTTTTTGAACTTCATGCGATTTCACTTCGCAGTTCTTGTGTCGGCTTTCAGAATTGTGTTTAACCCCTAAGAGCATCCCCATGCCTGCACTCTACAAGCCCAAAACATTTCAGTCTGACGTGTCAAGGCTCTGGCATTGCCCCATGCCAACACTTCAAGTGAAAAAAAATACCTAGTGAACATGCCAAATTAATAAGGACACTGGCAAATTGTGTGTGTTTGAAGTGCCTCACTATCCCAATCAAAGCATTCACATCTTGGTCCTATAGCTTGATTTACTCAACTGACAACTCCTTAAACTTGACCCTCATAACCAGGATCCTATTGTAGTTAACCACCTGGCCTGACACTTATAAATGTGGTGAGAGGATCCTTGGGGGATGTGTTTGAGGGGAGGAATTTGAATTTATGCATGGGGAGCCTCTCAAACAGAAGCCCCTGTGAAATTCCCAGACCCCCTTTAAATGGTATTTGGCGCCCCTGTTTTGGAGGTCTGGCATGGGGATGCTCTAAACGCCGGCGGCGCCATTCTGTGGCTTAGGGATGACTTCTTCAAGCCACCAGAAGGCCTAAACAGTAGTTTTTTCATCCATTTTTTTCCAGTGACCTTTCATGTTGAGTTGTAAAGAGTGTCCCAATGAAATCTTAGTGTAATTGATGTTTTCTTTCATGTAGTTGAGAAGTAATTCAGAAAAACAGATGGCAAAATTTGTATTTTAGTGTATTTTGAGAAATTGAGTAAATCTGAAATTTCTCCTTGAAAACGACATTTTTTGAATTTGAGCCCAACTAATGAAATGGAAGTCCTCTACTCTAGTTTCTTCTCCAATTGAAATTTTAGAAAAATTCGTAAAATTGAATATTTTATTGTTGTTTGAACTATTATTGTATTTTTAATGCCCACTGCATTCAAATTGTAGATGTACATGGTAAATTAGTTTACACCACGATGATTTCCACTGTATTTTTCACACATGGTGAAATTTTCAGATTTTTTGAGATTATTTTCTATTTTCTATGAATTTTTCTTCAGTTTTTCTTCAAATTTTTTTAGAAAATATGATTTTCCTCAAAAAAATCTGAAATTTCTGTCAAGTACAAAGGACATGCACTTTCATCACTGAAAAATAAAAATAAAAATTTCCATACACATGTGGTTACAAAATAGCAACAAACTGAGTGACAGCAGGGGCACTAGGGGAGGACACTTCCCGTTTTTTAATAACCTACGTGCGGCAGAATATAGGGTACATTTAAATAATCTCATGTAAAATTTATAAAACATTTACATATAAATTAGGAGACATTAAAAAGGCAAAGTGTTTTAAAAATAAAATAGGGATGATAATATGGCTGATTTTTCCGCTTTATGGTAAAATAGGGGCTCTTTTAATGTTGCCAAGTAATGATTACAAGTAATTGATAGCCCCCCTAAAAATACCCCACCGCCGCACGTGGGGCCCCCAAATACACAAGAAGTGTCCTCCCCGGGCAGGGGCACCTGAAACCAGTGGTCACAGACCCGACGTTTCAGGGTTAAATGTTGAATTCTAAATGTGGATATTTTTCATTTCATAGTACACTCGTGGTGGCAGAACTACAACTTACAGGCAATGTTATCAAGGTTGGAACCTCAATGTCCTCTGCTGTGGATGAATCTGCGGGTTCCACTAATCTTCAATTAAGTTAAAACACTCCATTGCCGTAGCCGTAAGTCACCCAATTCTGACATCTACTGGACCCTCCCATTTCTGTCAGTCACTTTTCCATCACCACAATAAGAGCAACCTTTTAGCATCATATCAATGCACTTGAGGACAAGACATGCTAGCATGTGGTTTACCTACACTTTACCAATTTAGTCCCAGTAAACTTTGAAAAATCACACAAAAAGTCATTTTTTGTGAGGATGTCTTGGTTCCATTTGCAAATGGCTTCTTTCAAACTTTTCAACCTTTAAAAAATATGTCAAAAAAATATGTAAGTTGACAAATAGCTTCTCCAAGGGTACCTAGATAGTAAATCATGGTGGTAAACTCGTAATACATTGCTCTACCTTACCTAGAAGTTTATCAGGACCGTGATGTTCTCGACATCCGTGATGTTGATTCATGTCAGCAATACGCTTTGAGAGGAAAAAGTACGATTGTCCTATCAATGAAAGACTTGTTGAGTTTGAGGTTGTGCTTGACTGCGTCGATCACAACCAATGTGAAGAATTTTGGTTGCAATTGCCAGACTAGGTAAATTTCAACCGACTGCTGCAGTCGTACAATCAATGCTTTCAATTCAACGGGAATCATCATTCTCGTTGTCGGATTGACAATTGGGATTCATTTGGTAAGTGCATGTTCAGCTGATTGTAGTCCCCAACAGAGTCTACCCTTTCTTCTTTGTTCTACCTCTCTTGATCTTCCCCCAAAAGTGAATTCCTGATAAAGCTCCCGCGACAGCTCCAGCATGCGTGGTCTGAGTACCATCCTGCAGTTGTAATCCGTAATGTTCAAACCATGAACCCAGAAATTGAGCCTTTACTCTCATGTAGATCACTTTCCAATTGTAACATGGCATTACTTTCTGAAGAAAATTCATCAGTTGATTGAAAGCATGTGATATGAGACTAACCTGATACATGTCATATATATCAGCCAGTATGAGATATGCTCCCTGCACCATTGCATATCCTGGTATTAATTTCCAAACATGTGAAGAATTCTGATCTTTAAAGCTGCATCATGTTATGCACGACAAGATGGCATATTTACCCCTTTGATTGTATATATGATGTTATGAGCCTTCTGCAAACAGTTGGTTTCAATGTGCCGTGCTGGGACTGTAACACTGGTTGGATGGATGCCAATTAATATATACCAAAACTCTATGAACATCAGAGTTATTGACTGCTTTTGCAAAACATGGTAAAGATTTGAAGTGGCTAGTATGATCACTTACAAATGCAATTGCAGGGACTGGAAATAAGTAATTTGCCAGTATGATGTGATGTGGAAATAGCAGAACATGTATTACCACCAGTGCATTTGTTGGTGCAGCTGCCCCCTACAATCAAGAGACCAGTCTGGTTAATTATTGACATTGTGCTCCTCAGACTGGCACAGCCCTACACTGATTTAAACTATTAGTGAGGGTGCAAATTGCAAAATTACTGTCACCTACAAAATTAACATCACTGTAAATTCTTCGTTTTATGGGAATTGGTACATTTTAAATAGTAACATTTCAGTATAGACCAATTCAATAACTTATACAAATAAGGTGACTTTGTGAAATTAATGTTGCACGCACTAATAGGACAAATCAGTGCACTGAGAGCACAAGAAATGCTTTGACCTGCTTCAAGAGCTTAAAGAAACAATAAGATTGAAGAGGTGGTAAAAATAAGATTGCGAGCATGGATTGCAAATCTATGGTAAACATCTTCTGCGAAATCATTGAAGAGAACCATCTGACTTTCTCTCTCTCATTTAAAACCCTGGGAGTGCCAGTAAATAGTCATGCCGCCTTTGCAACTCCTCTCGACTAATTTGAAAAAAATTGTATATCTCTTAAAGTGGTAACAAAAATCAATACTAGCAACATGATACAAACCAATTGTATGTCTCATTGCAGAAAGAGATAATACACAGGCGACCTCAGTCATCAGTAGAAACAAAATGCAGGCCACCTACATCGTGCAGGAGGTGAGCATATACCAAAACGTATGGAGTCATACTGTAGTTGAAGTCGTTGTAGGGAGCATTCTGGTGCAACACAAACGAGTCAGATACATTGCTTGGAGTAGGAATATGTTCATTTACAGAATACATGTGTTTCACTTTGCAAGGCACTTATACCTCAAGCCAAGGCACCAGAAATGTGCAGTACGTTATGTGGCCAACTGACCCTGCAATCGCGCCCACCAGGTAGACCATCAACATGTAAGAGCCTCCATATATTCGTGCAATCTGGTCCCATGCACAATCATTGTAATTCTCATCAAACTTGTAACATCACAATGCATGTATTCTCAGAGCATTGTTCCAGAATTTGCTATATACTAAGAATGAGACAGGCGAGTGTACAAGAGCAGTTAATACCTCGCCTCCAAAAAAATATAGACCCAGCATGTCCTCGATGAGGTGGTCCAACCTGTTGTTACTGATGCTATAGGTGAGCATTGTGTGCAGTCTACCACGAAGCACTGAATCAACTGAGACCTAACACAAATCGACAACAGAGAATGAAGTCAGTATCTTACATCAACCGCAGCCTCAAAGGTGAAAAGTAAGCAGCTTCAGAAGAGATTTAGATAACGAATGCTTCTCTGAATGGAGTATATTATATTGAATATATTAGGATCAAAGGGCAGTAAAGTCCGGTAGGCATAAAGGTAAAATAATGCTTCGAAGAGTCGATGTACACACGAAACGCAGCTAAGTTGTAATACCATAAATTTAGACCAGAACATATTACCAATTGCACAAAACTGAGTCAATCAGCAGTCCTCCTGCACAGATCCTTGCAGCATAAAAAATACGTACCATCCAGTTCCTAATCATCCAATGCCTCTCCTGTGTTTGCCACAAAATGTAAACCGCAAAATTCGCAATAATCAAACCCCACATCGGCACTTGGTGTAAACTGTTCCATCATTACAGGAAATTTGTAGTCAGTAACCCATATTTTAGAATAACTTCGTAATGATTTCAAGATCATTCGATTTGACTTTTGAATTGTCTGCAATACTAGGGACTTCTGCATTTTCACTCGGTGTGACTCGCTCCATATGATTCATATGTGTGCGCAAGAGAAGAAACAAGTCCTTGGTCATGGTTCAACTCGAAGGACTTTCACTTTCCTTTTGCAAATGCTCAAGAGTCTTATGCTATCTCCCGTGATGAACAATTTGCATAACCTTAGACGGTCGTTAGTTTTATGTATGTGAGGTTCTTATGACCATACTCTGTTCTACCGACCACCTATTGCAAGAACGACATTCAATCTTAATCTGTTAGTGTGAGGTCTGTGTGAAAAAATGCTCTCATTCATGGTTTTAAATCACTCAAGTGGACAACCATTCTTTTTACCAGTGTTTCCTACAGGTCTTCAATTGTTTCGGTCATTACAAGAAGACGAACGAAGTCCGGAAAATCCATAATCAAAAGAAAATGCACGAGTAAATACTCCGAGTGGCGCTTTCAAGACGCAACTCTCAACAGCAGTTTATTCTAACGGAGCAACGAGAAGTAGGGAGGCTTGCCCGAAGGTATTGGAGGTACTGAAGCCACGAACTGTATCTTGTTTTGGCATTTTCTCCCTCGAATTCCCAACTCCTCTCCACCTTCCCTGTTGGATGAAGCCTTTCGGTTGTGATCCTTGGTTCCACAAGGATCGAGTTGCGGTGAACTCCAAAAATTGGCAATGCGAAAAAACCTTTCCTGATCATACAAAATCACATCACAACAATAAGTGCCGATATTCGCAACTGTAGTTGCAATTTTGGAGTCAATTTTATGTAAGGTATGAAATAAGTTTCAGGAAGTCAGTCCATTACTCCACTACAAGTAGTGAAGCCATTCCGCAGCGGTTTAACTCTTGAATATGAAATCTTAATTGACTAAGGCTTCTGTTGGTGTCCTCGAAGGTAATGCCATTACAAGTGGATTACAATCAGACATTTGACAGCGAAGGCACAAACGATGGGATGAAAGATATAGATAGATATTTATTTTAGCATTACCCGCAAAGGAGCTCACAATTCCTTTCAAGAGAGTTGACTCCTCAGTGCGTTTGATCGCACACTTTGTAGAATGAATCCTGTATGCGAAGGCGTGCAAATCGCGTGCAGTGCGGCAGGCTTGAGGGGTTCTGTCTTTTAGAGCTGAAGGGGAAGAGCATTTTGAGGCTATTGAGCAGCGCCATAAACCATTTTCCGTAAAGGCGATCTGTTTTGAAGTAACTCGCCTGATCAGCAACTGCGCAAGCATGGCGCCTGCCACCGTTAACCAAAACTGCGTGCCTTTCTGGTCACATGCGTGGTAATGCATACACAGCACTTCCAAATAATAAGTCGCATCTTCTGACCTAACTGACATTTGCAGCTCATATCCTTAAGATTCCATACTGAAACCGGAAGTCAAATTGAAAGTAGCAGACCTAAATTTCGATATGCTGCTGCTTTCACTTCAACTCTTAATAAATCATACTTCAATTCATTTGTGATTATTTCTCCGTCCAATCTCTCTCTGGAACAACCTTGAAGATGCCCTAACACTAAACTTTATCTTCACTTCCAGGAGAAGCCCGATCTCCTCAATTTCCCTTCATCATCATGAATTTCGGAAGTATCGTTTGCAACTAATATCCTGAGTGTGATTGCATGCATGCCCTGCATCCAAACCTCTTGTAATAGCGACATCCGTCAATTTTAAAAAGATAGCCTCTAATTTGTTTGAGAGAAGAGCATGACAGCCTGTAGCCAAAACCTTACTTCCAAGAACATGCAAGGCACCAGATTTCCTCGACTTCTTCTTCCTCATCACCAAGTCCGAAAATATCGTTTGCAACAAACATTGTCAGTGCGAATGCGTCTATATCCTTTATCCAATCCTCTTGCATCATCGACAATAAGAAATTTTTGAGTAATAACCTCCGCTCCACAGCAGAGCATGACAGTCACTAGCCATATGCAAAGAACTTCAGCCCCTAAAAACAGTCGAGCTCTCTACCACAGTATCATCAATTCAGCAGTTCTATACACTTGATTAATGGCAGAGTCAGCCTTCGCCTTCGCCTCTCAGTAGTTGTGAATTCAATTGCCTGCGGTCTGCATTCACACCAGGTGCCAACCTCTCCAAACAGAGTGCTAATAAACTTGACACAAGCATCCGAGCGATATCACCTATCACCACAAAGCACAAACACAGAGATTCTTCACGTTGTTTCCTCTTTTCCGCGTATTCGATCCGAACAGAGCAGCTCTTCCATAAAATATGAGTCCCGACTGTGAGTTTGCCGGAACAGTAGAGATCGGGAAAGGCGCATCATATTGTAAACCCTTTCAAACCTCTACTCCACCAGCATTTTGCGCTCAACGCATCGCTACCATATTCTAATGCGAGAGGAGACTGACGCGAACGATTCATAAACGAATTGCCAATACGAACAAGAAGCTGCTTCTGGACGATGAAGGCTTCTAATCAGTACGAAGGAAGGCACAGCAAATGGCGAAACTCGAAGCAGCGGTGCCGGTCCTCAATCAGAGAAACAGGTTATAGTTTCTTGATATACCCCTGGATATCAATCCAAGTGGTGTCTTAATCGCTGAGCCTGTCCCTCTTAGAGTCTCACTTTGCTTTCTTGGCTTGTTGGCGGTGCTCACATTTCGACAAGGCAGGCAGAGGATGTACATCGGATAGAATTTCCGATTCCGCAAATTCACTACTGCACATTCGAAGCAACTTTCGAATTCTTTCCTACTACTTCCCAAGTTCGATGTTTCATTTTCTACAATTAGTTCACACTCGTCTTCATTTGAATACTCTACTGTCCAGGCTCTCCCAACAAGTCCTGCCAACTACAGGTTGATTTTCTCGCTTTGGTTTCTTGGCTTGCTGGACATTGCGACCTGAGAGGCAGTGTATTTACAGGCTTGATGGCAGGTAGAACTTCGGACTCCACAAATTTACTTCCGCACATTCAAAGCAATTACTTAATTTTGTCCCTGCTGCTCCCCTCAGTTCAATGCTCGAAAATTCACTGTTTACAATTTTCGTTCAATTTGATTTTAACTTTGAACGTTGATTCAACTCCAATGTCCAAGTCGCGTCAACTGCAGATTGATGTTGTCGCTTCCCTTTTTCGACTCGCTGGTGCTGTTTTGTGACAGGTAGAGGATATACAGTTTTGACGGCAGGTGGAACTTCCGATTCCGCAAACTTACTACCGCAGATTCAAAGCAAGTTGCTACTCCCTACCGCTTCTATGTTCGGAAATTCAGTACTACATTTTGCGTTCGCCTTGAGTTACTTCTAGATCGATTGAAATTTGTGTGTCGTGATTGTCACCTGCGTTGGTGAGAAGAGTCAGAGACCTCACCTTCATGCGTGTATGATACGTGTGGAAGGATATGCTCATGTCTCGATACTAGATAAGGTCTGCGTGTGTGCGCACAGAGTTTGCAAAAAATAGTAAATCTGTTAGAATTCGCTTATGCAAGAGATTTACAAATTAGCTGGATTTGTCCTTCAACTATGCACAATGTCGATAAGGATTATAAAATGAACATTCTTTTTCTATCTGATTGTGAGTAGCCTGGACTCGGCTACTTTCTCAAGATGCCTAGCAATGATCTGTAGCATTTGCATTTAGCTGCTGTTGAAAACCTAACAACCTAGCAGCATCATAAGCACTTTTCTTTTCTTTTCACAGTTTTTTTGCGGGAAGTCTTTCACGAGATATCGCGTGGTGTTCAAGCAACTGTAAGCATACCAGTTTACAGGCCCCGTGAATATCCGCTCCAGGCAGGCATGAATTGGTGAGTACGGCACGTTAAATAGAGTCTATTTAAAACAAGCTACTTATTAGGATGCTTGCGAACTTGTGTAAGTATGTGTAGTCCAATTTCACAAATTTTTGCTTCACCGGTCACACGGAAAAGAATATCTTCGATTAGTTCAAACTAATTACGACTTCGTGCTCCTTTGCAAAGCTTGACAATATTTGAGGAAACGACAAAATGCGAAGAGATTTCGTGCGACTCAGAAGGAGGTTCTCTGCGACTTGGTAATCCACCAGACCGAGAGTGATGTGTCGGAAGGCTTTTCGACACCACGTCCTTCTGAGATAAAGTTCCAGAGCAGATGGCATGATAAATGCTTCTCACGAGTTCACTTAAAATAATTCACAGCATGACTTAATATTTCTTGTTTTGCAGTTGCAATGCTGAGAGTATTGCAAATTGTCGAAGGATTATTGCAACAGAATAGACGTGCCACGAAGAGGGATGTTTACTATACAGATACCGCTCTTCTGAAAGGTCGGAATGCTGCACTGGCTTGCACTCTTTCCCTACTAATCATTTCCTGAACATGCACACAGTTGACGAATAATTTTAATTTCTTCGTTCGCATTTCTTTCATCTCGCAGTCTATAACTGTGTCGGGCTCAAAAGCACAATTTTGCAAAAGTTCACGCCCCGTGTTTTTTTAATAAGTTCAAAATGTTCTTGATGAGGAACTTTTATTATCGCTCCAGGTCGATTAGATCAGTCAATCAACGACATATGTGTACTCTTTCACTGCAACCGCTCTTCGCTCAATCTGGCAAGTCACTTCTTCTTTCATTGTCTGTCATTTCTGACTTTAACCAACTTCATCTTCGGCTCTCTTTGCACTTGCATTGCTCCTACTTCTATTGGAAGAGTTTGCAACTCGTGCAGCAGTGGTATAATTCAAACATTTAACAGAAGGTTCATTGATGATATTTACTGACTTCTTAAGCAGGTTGCTTCCAGCAAAGGGTGCGCTATCAATACCATGAGCTCCTCCGTGTCTATTCTCTATCCTTGAACTATACACCGGCTGATAGTATTTGCAAAATCATGTTCAGTTCTTTCTCGTCCATGCAAGGGAATACCTGTTTGAGACCTGTATTTTCAAGGCAGCGAACTGAATTATTTCATAATTTCATTTCTGAAAACTTGACTAGGTAATGTGTCTAATCAAAGTTGGAAATTTGAACTTTTTAATAAAAAAAACATTGTACCTTGTTCGTGGCTGCAGCTTGGTGATGGGAAACTTGTGCTACGTGGAGGAAGGACGACTAATCACTTGTTCCACGAGAAATAGCATCGGTTGTGTACGTTCATGAAAACTGAACCTAAACCATCCAGCAAAATCATCCTTCTCTGATGTAAATAGGAATTTTATCAGTGATGTCACGCTACGCTGTAATCCCGACTCTTGAGTTCTTGGAGTTCTTGGAAATTCCCTGCCAGTATTTCCCGATCGAACCCTCTTGCTTTACATTTCCACGAAAATTTGTTACCGGAGTTTTTGTGTTTCAACTTAAGGCGTATTAACTACAGTAATTAGAGATGCAACTTGTAATTAGACGTCAATCTCGAGCATGTGAAAGAAGATTATGCTTCTTCAGATTTATTAAATCAGTGCATTTGATACAGTGATGAACCTAATTTTTCTAAAGATTACGTGTTGACAGGGCATAAGTGTTCCTGTGCACATAGACGAAGTAAGCCGTATCCTTTCATATTCATTGAGAAAGAATAATGTCTTGTCCGACGATATCTAAATTTCGAGACTTCAAACACATTGTAGTCTACTTCATATTTTGCACTAATTAGAAGAAAAAATCTATACTTGTGTAAAACTTGTAGACCTTCACTGCAAGCTCGTCAGAAATTAGCAGTGGTGCGGAGTACATCCTTCTGGTAGAGAAAGAAACAGGTTCGTTTATCTTTTCTGTCATTAGTTGAGTTCCGAAGTGCATCCAAGCCACGTGAAGGATTGGCATCCGAATTTCATATAGTTATCTGGCATGCACGCCTCACAGGCTACAGCTGGATGTATAGTGCCGTAGCATGATATTACTGACTTGTCATGATTGCTTATGTTTTTATCAATCGACTTATGTTTGAAGCAATGAGGTTCTTCGCTTGTGCAGTTTTTCAAAGGTTAGCAAATGACAAATTCTGTGCCAAGAACAGCTGCATCCTCTTAACCGTAAGTCTTCGATCCTCGACTGAACATGTCGACGAGCTCATTGGTTCTCTACAACTGACTGACTGTCACCACTGTGAGCTTGCTTTCAGGGGAAGGGTTACCCCGACGTCGCCACAAGGAGGTACAGAGAACCCCCTATTCCTCCTCAATACTCTCTATTTCTTCTCTTTGAACGTGTCCATCCAAATTCATACTTGGGGCATTCAATGAAGAATTTTGGTTTATATTGAGTTGGTATCATAATGAAATCATGTCCTTGTAGCAGTTTTCTTCGGCGTTTAGTCGACACTCTTCACCTGCCAGTCTATGGGCTAATGGACGGAGACCCGTACGGGTTGGACATTCTGTCAATCTACCGTTTTGGCTCCTTGGTAAGAATATTTATACATTGATCATCACTTTTCATGTGCTTCATGCATTACAAATGTAACTTCATCCAGACATTGCGTAGACACTGGACAGAATGCCGCGTTTGGAGTACAGCTCTGAATTGTCACAAAGTGCACACTGCAGACAATGGCGTACGATGCCGAGACTTTAGCAGTGCCAACAATTCATTGGTTGGGAGTATTCCTCTCTGATGCTGTCACTTTCGACCTCCCCGAGAGGTGCCTTCTACAGTTGACCGAGCGAGGTGAGCATTCGACATGAATCTAAAGGCTCACAGCACGTTTGAAGATAATAATGAACACCTGGTTGCAACAGCAGTTAGATTTCAGGATGTTGTGATTAGGGCTAATTGTCTTCCCTGTTGAAAGAAAATGCTTGTGCTCAGTGGCTTAACCCCTAAACGACCTAGTGGCACTGCAATTTGTATGATCTCAATTTTTGGCATGGATTTTTTAACTTCTTTTGAAGATAGAGAAACACAGTAGCTTTTTTAGGAATAAATTTTTTATTTTATTTGGTGCATGGGAGCAAAAATTATGTCATCTTCAGCTCAAAGTGTAGTTACAATTTTTTTAGGAATTAAAACAAAGTCCTTTTTTAAGAAAAAAACTTCCAAGTCCTTAACTCAAGTCTTCAATATAAAAAATATTAAACTCAAAATCAATAGTTCAAAATTTTCTAAGTTCAAAAGATTCAAAGTCAAAAAATTTAGTCTAGCAAGGTGCCAAAAAAATGTTTCTTTTCACTTTAAATGCTTATATCTTGCAATCTATATTATCAAAGTTTCTAAAAAAATTCCCATAAAATCTTATACTAATTGAGTGCAAAATCCTTTAGTGAGATATGCAAAAGTAATGACTTTTCAAATGATTTTCACCTTGCAATAGAAATAGCAGTTTTGAGGGGTTTTGAAAAAAAAGGTCTTGGTTCTTTAGGGGTAATTTAAAAATAATAATGCTAATTCATACGAGTCCTGGGTGCTTGTTTTTTGGTTTTACCTGGGAGTACCAGACAAGAGGAAGACTGACGCGATCTTGAGCAGAAGCTATCTGCAACATCTTGCTCCCACGTGGTGGTATGCTTGCAAACTCCGCTCAACACTCTTTCATGATTGCTGGGTTTTTTGTTTGTTTTTTGACACAAATGAATCTGAATTTCATCGCAAAGAATGTAAAATACACAGCTGCCAGCCACAAGTGGCCTGGCAGAACAGACAAGACTCCCACCCACCATAATTGCTGGTTTATATTCACTGTCTAATGAACCCAGCAGCCTAAAATATAACTGCAGTGTTCCATTTTTGCAGAGACTGAGCTGCGGATGTTTGTTTCAGACATGTCTATTGATGAATAACAGTTGGGAACTTGTCCCTCAGTTGTGAAATTAATTGTTGAACGTATCGCAGCTTGAAAGTGCTTCGTGCAATTCTATTACAGGGCGAAGCTTGCAGAATTTCGAAATCGGGGTGTAAAGCTGGAGATAGAGGCAGTATCTGCTACTTCCTTCACATTACTAGCAGATCGGTACATTCCCTCTAAAATTCAAGAACACTGCTACATCTGAGTCTCACGGAACTCTCTCAACCTTCAGTAATCTCTACTCGCATTCACGCTCCCATACAGTACAGTACTATACAGTACTGTACAGTACTTCAAGCTCCGAGTCTTGAGTTTAGTCTTTGCGATAATTTCCTCATTCAATCGGCCTGTCAAATTCTAAAACAGCCTTCAAACATGGGCTACCGACGTGCTAGGGGGTGTCAGAGCTGCGGTCTGAAGAATTTACTTCGGAATTATCAACGAGGGGGCTAGAAACTAGATGAAAGAAGAATTGCATTGTACCCAATTTTGGTACAAACCTGCAAATCTGACACCCCGTATTGAGACAATGTGGCAGTCTTACTTGTTAAATGAACCCAAGTTGGGTAATAATAGCTTTAGCCTCAATAGTTACCAAGATGATCGAGAACAAATACCAGAACTTGGAAAGATTTGAAGCATGCCAGCAGTCATCACACAAATACGCAGTCTCCGAATTATCTCTTCAAAAAAGTTCGCTGTCGGAGTCTCTCGGGTAATAATTCGTTACAAGAATGCTTAACACACTGGCCTTCAGTTCACAATTCCTCCTACTAGATTCCATCAACGTCAGTTGGGCAGAACTTGGGAAAGTGAAACTGATCCGGCCCTAGACTGTTCTCCGGCTACCAGTGTCGGAAAGAGCTGGCTCCAAGAATGTGCTTCTTAGAGCATCTCACATGAAGTGAGTTTCCAGCCTAAAATACTGAAACAACCCTGGCTCAACCTTCCACGTGAATTAATTCCCCTGCTTCAGACCAAGGCAGGCTCTGCCCCAAACGAGGGTTTCGTCATCTTAATAGGAGTTCTCTGGAGTCGAGTTGGGATAGTGGACATGCCCATGTGCTGGCGGGTGTAAAACTCCGAAAAGTCGAGGCGGAAAGAGAGGAACTTCAGGTCTACATGCTGTTGCACAGGCAGCTGCGCAATGAATCCTTCAAGCAGAGAGGAGTATTCCACTGCAACTCCGTCCATCTCATCCCCAAGGCTTCCCAGGAAGTCACCTGACATCTGCGCAGTGGACAATTTCCTTTGACCCGGGCGGGACTTCAATGTGTCACTCTTCCCTTTTGACCTCAGAGATGTCTCTCCCCTGTCAAATCAATGAATATCACTAGTTATAATATGCTGACAAAACAGTGAAGACAGCTGACGTAGGGACACCCAAAATCATCACTGACCCAAATTCGCCACCCTGAAAACTTAGACGTACTGATAGGTAGACCACCTGAATGTCTGTTCGAGTGAAGGTTTTAGATCATCCACCAATAAAACTTGCATATAAACAATGCATTCTTTAGTGTGTTGGACGTTCATATGCTAACACAAGAATATAAAATTTGACCAATCTAAAAACAGGAACAACGTTCATCCTACCTTGGAGCAATATACCATGGTTCGTCGTGAAGGGACTTGACATGTGTTGGGCAACTATTGGTTGGAGCCCATGGAAAAATCTACGTGACTCAAGCTAATTTGATTTCACGAAGCCTAGTGTTGATTTCTTGCCATGGTACTACGGTATGTACACCTTCCAAACACGTTTAAATAAGTAATTATACACTGCTGAACTTCAAATGAGTGGGTATCTAAAGAAGAGAACCTGGTCTGAACTTCACGTGCATTCTCATAAAGCCTGTCTGCTAGGCCTCTGAACCGTAGAATGAGATCGAAGAGGCTGAAGAGCGTCTTGCAAAGCAACTGAGAGCGCTCACCCAACAGGGCCTTCTCCAGAATGGAGCCCAAGTACTTGTCGTGGGCAGCGATTAATTCGTCGAGGTCATGAGCCTCCTCCATCTCTTCCAGAAAGTTGGACCACGAGTACTCAAGCACCTCAAACATGATGTAGTACTGAAGATTGGTCACAAAATGGTTCATTTCATTGCGCAGGGTCTGGCACCGTTTGAGCACCGCGGTGAGCTGAGACTGCCCACCACCTTCTTTGTTGGACCACAACCGAGCAATCATGCAGTTAGGCTTCATGGTCTGCCAGGTTGCACAAAGCGCATGCTCCACACGCTTCAGCCTCCAGAGAAAGTTGAAGACTTTCAGGTACTTGCCCATCACTTCTTCCGTGAAGAGTGTCGTCAGTGGCTCTCGAGCGTTGTACTCCAGTGAAAAGACGTCCCATCCTCTGTCGCCATCACTATGCGGCATCATGCGCACCCTGAGCCGGTCGAGCACATCTCCGTCATCGTATTGGGCATTGGATGCTCGTACCGCACTCTCTAACGTCCCAGACAGCTTGAACGAGCTTAATGTGTTGGCTGGTTGTGCTAGCTCTGGTCCAACCAGATCCATCAAACATTGTATGAAGTCACCTTGCCCCAACAGGAGGTACCTCTTTATCGCCAAACAGTGTTCCGGAAATCGATACCTGGTAAACCCCAAGAGTCCTTCAGCGAAAAGGTTGACTTCTGATACTATCCAAAAAGGTTGAGAAGAGGGGACGGGAACATGCCAATAGAGTTTCGACATGCATTTAGTAGATAGAAACCAGATAAAAACTAAACCAGAGGAAAAATACTGAACTAGGATCTCGGTAATTCCTTAACCCCGTAAGTGCCCAAATGGTCAGAAGTGGCTTCAATATCTACAGAAGTTGAAATGAATCATTAGGAAAGATAACAATGTGTCAATAGAAAGAAGACATAATACCTAACATTTTTTGAACGATCAAAATATGTTTTAAAAGCTACTAAAAGCGACTGTTAGTTTCCAAAGGGGACCTGCTTTGGACGCTTAGGGAATAAGAAACAGACATACTGCACACCACAGTACCTTTTGTACATGATTTGAATGAGGTGCTTGTCAATACGACCAGCTGCTTCGGCGACAAGAGTCTCCAGCACCTCAATTTCACCGTAGCCAAGAATACCGCCGCTGGCAGAGGCTCCTGCGGCAGCGACGGCTTCAGAGGCAGCTTGCGCCCATCCCTGATCGGAACAACAGACTCGAAGAAAATTGATGGATTTCCCTGTTCTCAAAATACGTTGAGCAAGGGGTTCAGGGATGAACGACGGAAGCATAGCAGTCTGAAGTTGATAACCCTCGCGCCAAAGCGCTTCTGCCTTCACTGACTGGGCTGAAACGAAAAACTCTCCATAATAGTCGTCAATCTCACCTTCAAGTACCCACCTACAGCAGTCATAAACAAAGAGATAACCTCAAAATCACACGACATCCTGAATCGTTTTGGCTTGAAACGAAAAAGCATACAAGGGCCTCATCAAGATAACAAGGTTAGCTGTACAAGGGATCTCAAACTAGAAGCGTGATGTAACACTTTCCTCACAACCACAGGCATTACACTAGCTAGAAATAATTCTGCGACTCTAACGCTTTTCAACTGTATGGAACTAACCTACCTCCGAACCATTTCAAAGAGTGGTGAGCAGACTTGGCGCAGAAGACGCCTCAAGAATGCACGAACCAAGGGGTCCCCATGTTGGGCGTGCATATGAATAGCCCCTGCCATTGCTCCACCTCGCAATGTCTTGCAGTCATCCACCAAGACGGCCATTAATCGCATCCTGACCAACGGCTCGCCAAGCCACACCACCAACCTTCTTAAGGATAAATAGTTCCCAACAGAATTTGCAGAATCGGCGGCAACCATCAACGGAATGGGATGATGAACCTGACCCTCAAGTACTGCCATCAATCTATAGTAGTCTGCCAGCTCTTCTTGAAGAGCAGCACAAAAGGCTTGCCCCACTGTCCCTATCGCTTCCAGTGGCCTATTTTCGAGGCTCTCCGAGATGTGGTTCTTGACTCGCAAGTACAACCATCCTACTTCACAGAGCCGGCGCACTAGAGTTCTTGTAGATTTCGGAACCTTGATGGATTCATCAATCATGTATCCATCTGCATCTTTGTTAAACTTCACATAGCGGCCATCGATACCCTGGCACGCATACAGGACATCCCTGACTATGGCCATCTCTGATACATCTGATTCCGATTGAACGATCTCTAAAAATTCTCGCATTGCAGAAGCCTTCGCATTTCCATCATCTTTGGTCAAAATAAGCACTCCACCGGGAGAACTCGGTGATTGTGCGCGAGATGATTGTGACCAAGGTTGAGGGGTAGTACCATTCCTGGAAGAGTAAGATCTTCCCGGCGACACATCGGAGTCTGTTGCATGGTTTGAGAGCTTAGGGTGTGTGATATTAGATGGAAATGCCGGGAGGCCTCCGTGAGCCGCTGCACCTGAAACACAAGACATTTGAGCTCTCGCTTCCAAGTTCAACTAACTACATTACTAAGTAAATTAGGTCAAATGGAGATATAATGCACATGACATTGACTGCACGCCCCAAGTTTCAAGTGGTTCACCAAATTCACATTGTGTGTACTGATTTGAAACTTGTACAACTATCAAAAATTACACAGATAGAGTCCACAAGGATGGAATCAACATTCTTACAATGTGAACGAAAATCTCTTGAACTGATTCCGCACAATTGGTGTGCCGTTAGTGTGTGGTTAGAGCGCAAAGAAGGGGAAGTGTGTGGTTAATGGCATGTCTACTCGAGTGAGACGCACGCAAGAAATCAAAAACAAAAACAAACTTTAAAACGATTTAGATATCGAGAGAGCTCCACCTGAGAGGGTGGACGTATACGGAATAGCAGTGCCCCTGGTTTCCGCTCGTTCTCGTCTTTGGTCTTCCGCTATGGCGCGAAGGAGGTACAGTAAAGCCCACCGATTCTCAATAGAACCAGGCCCGCTATAAGATGATAACCTCCTGTGCAAATCCGCAAAGCTAAGGGCATCTGCGGACCTGCTTTCTTGCACTGATTGTCTCTTGATCGCCTCCGCCATTGCAGCTTCATCATTCGCGAGCGAAGGTGCAATCCGACTTCCAATGATGCGCATCGCGTACTGATGCGCCCGGTGCAGAGTGGCATCTCCCTGCCGTTTCTGATGCCCACCGCCATTTTCCACACCTCGACTACCACTCGGAAATATCCGCACAGCGAGCTGCCACACTAAATCCGACACTGCGTCTCCTTCCATCGCCTCCTCCTCCCTTCACTGATTTGCACCAACCCCACGACCTAACGCTTTTCTCCCATAGACAAAATCGAACTCTTCCGCCATGTACGACTGCTCAGGGCTCTAAAAACACAAACAGACTACACTCCGAAGAAACCAATTAAAGAACTACACTGTAGGGGAGAGCGGCAGTAGTGAAATCAAGGCGAGTGATGAGAAAAAACACTGCCTCCCACTACACCACACTAACGCCATGGCCTAAGCTTCTCCCATCAACGAAACCACGCAGAGATAACGCTTCTGCCAGATAAGATTACTCAGCGCTCCGAATACAATAACAGCCTACATTCACCAGCCTCCGAACAAAACATTAAGAGAACTAAACCCTAGCTGACTGTGGCAATAGTGAAATCAAGGAGAGTGAAGTTGAATAACATTGCCTCCGACTCCACATAACGCAATACTCTTCTCATTCTTCTATCTAAATCACACCAATGGCAAGACAAAAAACTACTCCCATTTACTAAACTGCAGAAACCTAACTAGTCCACCACATACGCTTCCTGAGCGCTCTAAATGCACAAACAGCCTACATTCATTGGGCTCCGAAGAAAGAATTTAAAAACTCTAATCCCTAAATGAGTGTAGCAGTAGTGAAACCAAGGAGAGGAAGGGAGAAAGACAGCGCCTCCGACTGTACTGCTCTCAGTCTTCTCACTACTCCCAGTAACCAAACCACAAAAAATTACCTAGTCCACCACATTTGCTTCAGTTCCTCAGGGCTGTAAATACACAAACAGGCTAAACTCAACTGAACAAGCTCCGAAGAAAAGATTAAAAGATCTAAACCCTAAGCGAGTGTGGCAGTAGTGAAGTCAAGGAGAGTAAGAGGAAAAACAACATTGCCTCAGGCCGGCAAAGTACTCTTCTCATTCTTGCATTGGCGAACTAGTCGGAGCTGGCGCTCAAGTTGCTGTTACTGAGTGAGCTTGATCACCAAGTGACCAGATCTCGCAGTTGGCAACTAGAAATTGGCCATGGAACGAGATGAGATTTTTTTCTTGCAAATGAAAGTCGGATATGTAAGTGCAAATATGATCCGAGAGCGCAAGAAGTGATCTACAGCAACAACATCCGCCACGGCGGATCCAAATTTGAACAGTGGCTCCACATTGAGCGTGCCGGCAGTCTCTTCGTCACCCTGATTCACACTTCGTCGTGCAAGTCTTGGGAACGACGACGAGTGAGAGTAACATCATAAGGGCCGACTTCCATGCTCGCATACCTTGCATATTCAAAAGACAAAAAAAGACTCCAAAATTTTCGAAATTCCATACGGAATTGTGTAACAAGGTATATGCATCAATAATCGTCAAAAATCTTAATTGAGAATATTTAGTATAACTAAACAAATTACTTTGTCAGATTTTGTTGGCAACTAAAAGAGATTTTAATGCATTTTAACCCTTCAAGGATAAGACCTTTATTTTGCTAAAATCATTCAAAATTATCATTTTTATTGCAAAGTGTAAAACAAGTTGAAAATTATTATTTTTTAGACATTTAATTGAAGGATCTTACATAACATTTAGTAGCATGTTATGATATTGCTTCTTCTTTACAGTGGAAGGTGAGGTATATTCCACATCTAATATCCTCTCCATCCTTTGCCTATTCAGTAGTTACTAATGAAGTCTTGTTGGATGCGGAATATTCTACACCTTCTATTATAGAGCTAAGGTAGTACTAGCTAATGCAACTGAATGTTGTGTTACACTAAACTAGCATGAAAATGTGTGGAATAAATTTTTTAAATTTGACTATGCAAATTGCAAGATATTTCCATTTAAAATGAAGAAAACAAGATTTTTACTCATTGAGAGACTAAATTATTTTACTTTGAAACTTTTGAACTGGAATTTTATGCATTACACAGTTTTGAGCTTTAAATATTTATCATGGAAAATAGATACAAGATAGAAGGAAAAATCTAAATTATCAATATCTATAAGATGGAATTAAAACTCACTATTGCCATAGGTGAGATTGTTTTAGTGAGCAATCTAAACCATCTATAACCTTCTTTTTTGAAAAATAAAAAAAAATGAAATAAGAAATGAATCTTGCTCACAACAAAAAAAAATGTTGATATTGCTCAAAAAACAAGATTGTCTATGAATTTCATTTCATAACTTATTCAAATGAAATGAATCAAAGCTTTTCACGTATACAAAAGCATAATCTATGAGAGAAAAAAATTTAATGAAAAAAATTTTGAAAATTTTGAAATTGTTTTTGCTTCATGATTTCCCCTATTTTGAACTTATTTGGGCATAACTTTTATTTTTGGGCACTAATTGGGACGAAATTATATTCCCATAAAGATAATTAGATTTTATATCTTCAAAAAATCATGACAAAAATTGAATTCATACATAACATTCAATAGCAAGGCTGGCATTGCCTTGGCTCTACAGTGATGGTGTGGAATATGCCACACCCAGTAGTGTTTGTAAGTAATTAATTGGTTGAGAGTGGAATATGCCACACCATCACTGTAGAGGCATGGCATGCTACTGAATGTTATGTAGAGAAATTAGTTTACTTGAAATCTAATTTGTTTTTCCGAAGGACAATGGTTCTATAAGAGTTAATATGCTTTATTTGGACATCATACAAATAAATTATAAATTTTCAAAGTCTTGTCTCTTAGTATACTGAAAAACATTGCCATTGTGCCATTGTACATGATTGGCACTTCTTTGCTGAATTTTTTTTCCTAAAAATAAGACTTGACACATTCTAAAAATAGAAAATTTTGCCAATATTCTTGTTTTCACCATTAAAAAAAATTTAATAATTTTAAAAAATCTCCGACATTTATTCTTAGAACTATTTTTGTCAACCCTACTTTACAACTACAGTAGTCATTTTTATTGACTCTCATGTTTTGATTATGTATATCTTATATAATCAATATTATCTTTGAAACATTTTTTGCTCTCAATAGAAGTGTCATAATATTCTTAAAATTTTTATTATGAAATGTCTACTTCAATAGCAAAAAAATATTGACAACTATTGGCTAGCAAAAATTTTGGAGGAGGCTTGTGTAAAGTAGGGAAAGCTAGTTTTCAAAACTATTTTTAACACTTGACTTAAAACTTTTGGTCCCTTAAAATTCAACAATAACAAAAGCTAATTCTAAAACAAAAATCATTCATATTAACCCCAAAGTGACAAAGAGAACAGAAAGTGTCTTCACACATTTTCAAGTCCAATTCAAAGTGCTATAACTTTTGCATTCAAGGTCCAAATTCAAAAATACTTGTTGGAAAAGTTGCATTCTCCCCTCTAGTTCGTGTGGTAAAATTTTCAGATCAATCCAAAATGTATTGATTTTTTGGAAGCCAATCAAAGTTCACAATTTCAATTTGAGTTCACCAAACTGCACTTTAGGACTGCAACTTTGGGGCCGTGTATCTCCTACATCCATTGCTCATTTTCAATAAAAATTTGTTGGTTTTTGTTTTCCCTAAAGTATTTTTATCATGGTAAAGTTTTCATGTCAATCCAAGTTGTTTTGAATGTTTGGGAGCAATTCAAAGTTTAAAATCATGCCATTATTAGAGTATACTGAACATCAATGGCTTCTTTCTTTCTCATATAAAGTCCATTTTCAGTACAATATCTTTTGGAAAAGTTGTGCATACTAGTCTAGTTTGTGTGGCTAAAATTTCATATTAATCCAAGAATTAATGAGTGCCTCGAAAGCATTCTAGTAGAAGGAGGTTCAACTTTAGATGTGTTTTTTGCAATTCTTTTTTGTTGATTTTTGACATTTCAAAGCGGTTTTGTAAACACAATGAGTCAATTGAATGAAATTTTTTTTCACTAATGTGTTTGTATACTAGTTTTGAATCAATTTGTAGTGTAAAGTTTTTCATTTGAGTAGATTTAGTAATCAAATTTCACCTCCAAATCTGTTTTTGGGAAAATTTCAACATCCATTTTCAACACTAAAACATTTTGATCTTGCAACCTATGTGGCCAAATGACTTCAAATTTTGTACATGTCATCTACAACATGTACACTACAAGATTGTATGGTTGAGATTTGTATGACTTGAGGACATTTAGATCCATAAAGCTTTACAATGATGCTAGCGTGTGAGCATGAACATGCGAGCATGTGAGCTTCTAATATGTATATAAGTAGATATACTACCACCTTTGAAGGTGTTTATAGTAAAACTACCTATAATATAGGTACCTATAAGGTAGTCGGCTCTGTAATGGAGCATCTAAGCATTGGTCCCCTTTTTCATGTATTTACTTGAATGGAAATATTTTTAGTCCATTTTTCAAAGAAAGAGAAATTGAAGAGGAATCTAACCCAAGTGGTTTCATAATTTTTGACGCATTTTTGAATTAGTTATGAATTTTCAAAGGAGATGTGCCGTAGGTCCCTATTTTATGTCTCTAGGTCTTCCATGAATGGTTCACTTGCAATTTCTAAAGAAAGATGGAAAAGCAAAGAGTAAGATTGGCTCTCACTATTTTCAATGCATCTTTTCTTAATTCATTCAATGAATGTGGAGGTCCATTTAAGAACCACCAATTGTCCATTTTACAGCCTTTTATAGGGTCCATTCTTAATGCCCGTTCCATTTTAGAGCCAACTACCTTAGTATAAATACACTTTTATCATAGAAGGTTTCCATAGTATAAGCACCTATACTATAGGTGCATCATCTTTGAGGCTCATAAGCTCACACTTCTATGCTCACATACTAGCAACTATGTAAAGCTTCAAAAGCAATGATGTTTTTCAACCCCAAAAATTGAATGTCACTTTGGAGTTAACATAACATTGAAAGCATCATGAAACTCAAAAAAAGGAATTTCAACTTTAGAAGCTTGCTCTAACTTTCTTTTTTTCTTACTAAGATTGACCTCTAAAAGGACAAACTCTTTGACTATATAGTTGAACTTTAAACTAAAACTTTCACTTTATATACTCTATTTTTCAAGAAAGAAGATTGATTTTTAGTTTTAGTTTTAAGATTTGAAAACATGTGTCTTCTATCAATCATGATTTGGAGGTAGGCAAAACCAAATTATTGTGAATTTTAGCTGAAAAAGTGAAGACAGTTAGAATTTGGTTTTTGATTATAAAATAATTAAGCATAGGTGTACATTATGGTTTAGAATATTATAGAATTAAACCAAATATGATGGCATAGAAATGCAATTATAGATACCCAACTTCAAACTTCAATAAAGTATTGATTGTTGGATATTTTTTCAAAATTTTCAAATACAATAAAGAATAAATTTAAGAAGCTTCATTCCTTTACTTTTATTTAACGGCATTAAGAACCATCTGAAATGACCATCTCAAATTTCAAGAATAAGATACAAAAAATGCTATAATATATTGTATAAATATTCTATTTTTGATAAACAATAGAAGGTAGAAATGTTAAGGAATTTTTTTTTACTTTAGTTCAATGACATCCATATACTAATAATGAAGTTGTTCACCAAAAATGCATTAAATGTAGCATTTTCCTATCTAATACCATTATTTGCATTTATCAAAAAGTAGAAAATATCATAGCCAATATGCCAAGGTTAAATAAGTTGGTGAAAAACCGAACCTAACTTAACCCCTAAATGCCATTTTCTGTCAAAAACCACTCAAAACTGCCGTTTTTGTTGTGTTTATCTAAAATAACAAAAAAAAATGTTTTTATAGATTTGAACCATAGGATCCTCTACTTTGTTTGTCTAAGATGATGTGTTAAGAATTTCATGAAGTTTGACTATTTAGATTGGAAGATATGAGCATTTAAAGTTGGAAGATATAGTTTTTTTTAACACTGTTCTGCAATTTCAGATGACTTTGATTGCCATTTGTTGAATTTTTTACATTGTGGACTTTGAATTTTAAAATAATTGTATTTAAAAACTGAGTTGAAAGTCTAGGAATTTTTTATTTATTTTTAAATGCTTGGTTTGCATTCTTTAAAAAATATTAAGTAGAAGTAGGTCCAAGATTTGAAGAAAAATTAAATCATTAATAGCTCTAAGATGGAATTGAAACACAATAATCCCAATGGTGAGATTGTTCTAATAAAAAAATTTAACCGTGTCAAGCAATTTCTTTTGGAAAATTGTGAAAATTGCATTCCAAAATGAATCCTACAAGTTATTTTTTCAAGAAGATGTTCAAACTGCCCGAAAAACAAGATTGTTCATAACTTTCACATAACTAATCCAAATGGAATAAATCAAAGCTTTACATGTAGACAAAAATATAATCTATAAGAAAAAAATTTCATTTCATTTCAAGTTCTTGTGGATTTATTTTTCTACCTGCTAAGTTAAAACTCGAGCTTTTTGTTGTATAACTTTTGCTCCCAAGCACCAATTGAAATAAAAATTATATTCTCATGAAGCTAATCAATTTTCCTATCTTATGAGAAAATTTCAAAAAAATTCACTAAAAATTGAGGTCATCAAAACTTGCTTGAACTCCAAATTGTCCCCCAAGGGGACAATGGGCTTTTAGGGGTTAATTGTTGATTTATTGCACTCACTATGGAACATCAATCTAAGGTTTTCTACAATATTATACTAGTAGAGCATTCTACAGTACAAGATTTTGAACAATATTTAATTATCATTCTACAATGACAAATAGTCCTAGTTTTTAAAAAGCATTTAGTCATAGTTGGTTTTGTAATAAACTAATTAAACCAATTGCAAGATGACATGTGAGACAAATGCTACAAGAATTGTATGTTAAGACAATTTAGAATATTGTGAGTGAAATATAATAAGGGAAAAATACCATAACAAATTGTTACAATCTTGATTTATTTTCAAGCATTCATTTCTCTATAAAAATGGCTCAAAGAATGGTCACTTAGTCATTTGTATATATTTTCATTTATAATTTGGAAGCATTGGGTTGAATAAGATTAAAAAATAATTTTAGCAAATTAAACTAAAGAAATATAATTATTCTTATACAAATATTTATTTTAGGTACAATTATCTTATGATAATATGGTAGCATTTGCAACATTTACAACAACAATCCTCTCTCGTAAGAATTCAAAGAAGCATTGAAACTGAATTTCAATTATTCAATTATATACGCTTTAATAGATCTTGGAAATTAATAGTGGTTTTGAGATTCTCTTAACATGATTTTTTGGGACAACTTCTAAGTCAATTGTCAATTGTCAATTGTCAAAACCTAATTTATCTAAAATCAAATGTCATTCTTATGTTTGAAAGGCTTACATTAACACATGAATCTAAATGGAATTATTTTGTATGCAATCCACAATTAAATGCAATTACCATAACCTTACTTATATCTATTAATTGCTTTGAAGTCCATATTTTGTATGATAAATAACATACTTTAGAAATGTATGGCCCAAAATCTCAAATTATAGCCTTAGATTTGTTTATTGGAAAAAATTTCCAAATTTCCAAATAGTAATCTAATTAAAGGTTGATTACATTTGTAAAATACAAAAACTATAATAATCTTCATAACTTGATTTTGAATCTTAAATTGAATATAGTCCAAAAGTTATGATCCCAAACTACTACTTTTTCAAAATTTAGGATAGAAAAGAAGACTTGTAAGCATTTCTTGCAATTGTTGAATAATTTCAAATTCATTAAGAAAATACTACTATTTTGAATGATAAATTTTTCATTAAATAATATGATATTTGATATTTTTTCTTCATTCCATGAATATATTTGAGCAGTGGTCAATCAATAGTATTGGTGTAGTATTCTTGAACCATGACTATTTGTACTTTAGTAATGAAACTCAAGTTTCTTCTTGTATGACAAACAACTCTACTACCTCATATATTAGCTTTGTAGTTAGAATCCCTCACCATGTAGCACTGGTTAGCTTTACAAGTTACAAGTTACAATCTGTTCAAACTTCTTCACATTTACTATAGATGCAAACTTAATTAAATTTGTTAAAATAAGGCCTCTTCCCATTTTGTCTATACTCAATAAATTAAATACTACCTACATAGAACACCAACGGTGCTAGTATGTGAGCATGAAAGTGTGAGCATGTGAGCCCCTAGCACATATATAAGTATGTATAATGCAATCATTGAAGGTGTTAAGAACATAAACACTTGTGATATTGGTACTTATAGCATACATACATACATACATACATACATACATACATACATACATACATATATATATATACTATTAACCCCTCAAGGACTACGAGGACACAATGTGTCCTCTTCAAAGTTTTCAATGGCAATTTCTTGGAAGAATGAAACAAATCTTCATATTTTGGGAACTGAGATCTTGTACAAAAAAAATTTACATAGTTTATGCATTTTCTAATTTTCTAATTTTGAATGTTAGAAGTAGTTAAAAATTCATTTACAAAATGTAGTGGAGAATGTAGTCTAGTATGAAAAGAAAGCAAGTATAATGTTTTTTCATGAAAAGAATAGTAGAGATGGAAAAAAAAACATTTTCTTATACAATTCTATTCTATAATCCATATAAACAAACAAAATTTGAAAAAAAAATTCAAATTCTTGTTTTTAACAATTTTTTGAATAAAAGGTTCAATCAAGTGTAATTAATGACACAAAATAATTAAAAATATTTTAATTTTTTTTAAAAATATTCCAAAAAATATGATAATAACATTTGTTGTAAAATTTTAAAAATTTATCCATGTATAAATTTTTAAGAATTTTGTAGGATCCAATTTGCTAGGAATTGACTTTCTAGTCTTTATATTTGAAAATGTGTACAAATTTGAGAGATTCTTTTTCTTCAAATTTTTAAATAATAAAATAAAAGTTTTTCTTTAGATTCCAAATTTTTTTTTTGCTAGGGGGTAATATTTATTCATCTTTTTATTCATTTTTTTCTCAAAAACCTGCGATTTAGGCCTATGAAGTTAATCATCCAAAATTGTTATAATCTAAAGATCTAATAGTTCAAATTTCCTAAAATTCATTTCATGCATACTAGATTAAGTAATATTTACTTTGGTACAATTAAAATTAAAAAATTTATTCACATCTATATGCAAAAAAATATCAAAGTGCTTGAATTCATTGAAACCTCCATTGTCAAAACCGTGTCAGTCCTTAAGGAATTAACATAGAAGGTTACTATAATATAGACACTTATATCATAGGTGTATAGTCTTTTAGGCTCATAGACTCATATTTTTATATTCACATAATAGCAACTCTCCATAGAACATTGACCTCTATTTTGGGATGAAAAATGAACAAATCCAGTCATCCAAATTGTGGTTTATGGACAATAGACAACAAAATGGAGTTAAGAACCATCTTGGATAACAATTGAAGCTCGTTCTTAGTGATGTGGATGTACAAAGTCACTTTGATGAAGGTCACTCCAAATTTGTCAAAAACATCATTTAATTAAAGTTCATGCCAAAAAAAACATTTGATAACCAAAAAATTCTCATCTTTGGATGCATGCAATGGATTTAAGATTCACCTTAGTTATACTTGTGATATTTTACAACCTTCATCATTGAAAGCTTGTAATTGATTCATATGCCTCCAAAATGCTTGCAAGCACTCTTTATTGATTTCTCTTGCACACCACATCCATGGTGCCACAATGTGACAATGTGACAAAAAGTGGCAGTCACTCGTATTTGATTAATTTTCCTACCCCCTCCCTCATTAGAAAAATCGACAGCCGTTGGATTTGAATTAAAAAAAATCTCACCCCCTCTCCAAGAAAAATCAACAACCATTGGATATTGATACGGATACCAGATACAATATATGGATACAACATACAAACACTGATATTGAATACAGATATGTCATTTATCCCATATTCTTTGTCTCCAAGCCCACCCTCTCAAAATTATAAGAAGGTGGAGGGAGGGGGGATTTGCAAGTTTAAAAATTTTTAAAATTAAAAATTAAAAATTAATATCAAATTGGGAGGGGAGAGGGGTTTAAAAAGATTAATATTTAAAATTTAATATTTAAATCAGATTGGAAGGGGGGAGGTGCATCAATTTTTAAATTTTTTTAGTTTTTGAGCTCATTGTGACACAGTTTGTCACAATGAGCTCAATGAGCTCAAAAGTGGTAATCACTGCAACAACAACAACTACCTTACAAGGTTGGTTCTAGGAATAGATATTGCAATTCTCTTAATTCCATGCTCACATATTCATGCTCACACACTAGCATCGTTGACTTTGGAGCTTGTATCTCTTCATCTAGCATTTGTTTTCAATCAAATTTGTTGGTTGATGTTCCCCTTCAGTTGAAGTCTAGTCACTATTGTGAAATTTTCATGGCAGTCCAAGTTGTTTCTAAATGTTTGAGAGCAATTCAAAGTTTAGAATCCTGCCATTTTGGGATTACAATGAACTTTGGCAACTTGTTTCTTCTTCATACAATGTCCATTTTCTATAAAAAAAAAATTGCACATATTAGTCTAGTTTGTGTGGCTAAAATTCCATATCAATTCAAGAAGTTATGAGTGACAGACGAGCATTTTAGTAGAAGGAAATCTCAAAGGAGGTTCAATCTTAGATGTGTTTTTTTGCAACTTTTCTTGCTATTTTTTGACATTTCAAAGGCATTTTGCAAACTCAATGAGTCAATTGAATGGCGTTTTCTTTCACCAATGTGTGTGTATGCTACTTTTGAAGCACTTTATAGATTAAATTTTTAAAAACTTAAGCAAGCTAAGAAATTGAATTTAACCTCCAAATGTGTTTTTCAGAAAATTTCATTGCTTTTGCTTTTCTACACAAAAAAATTATAATCTTGTAATCTATATGGCCAAATGACTCCAGATTTGATTCTCATCATCCACAGCACATACACTACAAGATTGTACAATTGAGATTCTTATACCTTAGTGACATTTTGGACTACAACACTTTAAAAACAATGATATTTTTAAATCCAAAATAGCCTTGGGCCTTGAGGGATTATGGTTTTGTCTAAAGTAGTGCAACAAGTTGTTTGTGGAGCTCCAGGCAAGGGTGAAAGTAAAAAAAAAGCCCCTAGTTTGTGCTCTATTTGTGCGGATGTTAGCAGCTCCGTAGACTAATTTGGGATCTCTGATTGCAAATATGATTTCAAAATTTGCAAGTTTTAATTTGCGCACCAAATTAAAACTTTCTAGCATTTTCCCCAAGATAAAAACAAGGGGGCAAAATGGCCTCCGCAAACAGCTTGTTGCACTACTATAGACGCGACCAGGGATTATCCACCCAAAAGTTGTTTGTCATCTTTTGGTTGTATAGACATAGTCACTTATAATGGGGCCAGGAGTCTGGTCAACAAAAACTATGAATAATTCCACAGAAGAAGTTCAATTACTTCGATAATGAATAGTTCCTTAGTTTGTCTTTCAGACTGTTCAGTTTGTCTTTCAGTTCCTCAAATACCAACAAAGTTCCTACAGTAGATGGCATTGAAACGCAGGACATTAAATCCTACCATCAAAGGTGGGCCCAACAGGTGGATTTACCTCTGGGGAAAATGCAGGAATTTTTTATTTCTCACAATTTTATTTTTTGCAAATTCTGAATTCATATTTGCAATCTGAGACCTCAAATTAGCGAGGGAAGGTCTACAACATACCTTAAACATGGCCCAAAATAGTGGGCTTTTTTCACTTTTACCTAGAGAACCCAAAATTTACCCAACTGACCCACCTTCGAGGGTAGGATTTAACCCTGAAGCGTTCCAATGTCCATATTCTGGACGATGAACAAAGGGCTTCAAGGTACTGTTTCATCCAATTAACTTCTCATTTATCAAATGTAACACTTGAATCTAAAAAAGACAACCTTCCTTAATGACCAAATTCATTAATTTTTGGTAAATGATATATCTGTACAAAGCTATAAGCGTTTCAGGGTTAACGCCTAGTGCATTGAACAAACACACAGTTTGAGAATCCTTTACTCTTTGGAGTCTTTTTCTCAATAAAAGTTCAAACAAAGGCGGGGATTTCAAGCCAAATCTCTTCAGTCCACTACATTTTTGCAAACATTGAGGAATTCAAAGTCTTGCTGTTGAAGGACCCTTAACCCTATGTTTCCACTGCAGGTGGACATAGAAGTTTGTGCAAATTACATAAAAGCACAATTCATTGAAAGCATAACTTACATGAATATCTTTGATTCCTTTTTTTATGCAGAGTTTCTTCATTTGTAATTAATTAATAAATAAAAATTTAAAAATCATACATGAATAAATGTTGATATAGAGGTATGCATTACTAACGGGCACCCCATTGACAATAAATAGGGTACCCTATTTCCAACACAAGATGTTAAATCAGTCCCACGAAGGCGCGACTGAGGGGTAGAAAGTGGCTCCAGTAGGATAAAACTCATTTTACTAGGGATTGATTGAGGTTTGGGGTTTATGTTTTTGTTTGGCTTTTCGGTTGTGTTCAGGTCTCCCGAAACAAATTAGGGGTCTCTGATGCCAAATATGAATTCAGAATTTGAAAAAAAAAATTTATGCAAAAAATAAAAAAATTCAGCGTTTACCCTTTGGTAAACTCAAGGACTTCGTGGGACTGATTTAATGTCACGCATTTCCAACCAAGATTGGAATCAATTTCCATTTTCTCCTTGGAATGTGTGTTTTGGTACTTTTCTAAGATTTGGACCAATAAGTTAATGACACATAAGTGAGCAAGAAAGTAGGAAGCAATCAGAGTAGGAAAGTAGTTCTTGAATGATTTGAATTTGATGACTTTAGATGTTGGTCATGGGTCAAGCCCAACTTTTGCCTCTCGAAATTCACAATAATTTCAATTCAAGAGATCAAATTACCAAAAAATTTACAATCCCCATTATTTTTGTCAATGCACCTCCAAAAATACTTGTTTTGTTATGCACTACCGTATATCATGTCTAGATGTGCTTCTTTTATTGGATATAGGTTCCTGCACTACAGGAGAAGTCAATGCTACTAGCATTGCTTCATATATAGTAAGAGAAGTCCAACCTTGTATGGCTAGTGGGTTCCTCCAAATTAGTATTTTATACTATTGTAATTAAATTAATTTCTATTGTGAACTTCGTCAAATTTTCATATTTTCTTGTTGGCAAGTGAAAGGAGAGAACACAAGATTTGGATATCATATGCAAAATTTGTGAAGGATTGAAGATTTCTTTTGTAGATGCTTTAGAATTATTTCATCAACATATATTCACATTGACTAGTGTGTCTTGTGTCGTTGCAACAGCCAAAACTAAAGTAAAAGTAATTTCCAAATTTTTGAGAACCATAAAAATTTTGAAATTCAATAACTTTCTTGCTGTAGGTCAAAACACCCTGAAACCAAGCCCATGCACCCCTCCTCACCGAGAGCTTTCTGATAGTACCAAGTACGCAACCGGGGGATGCATGGTTTAGGAGATCTCAATGTGACAAATAAACAAACAAAACAAAACAAACTACTTGTCTTAAAGTATAGATTTTGGAGATGTACTACACATAGAATGATGATGATGGCAATTTTATACAAAGTGTAGTTTGGGTGTACTCACCTTATGCAATTTGGCAGATGCATATTCTAACAAAGAGAGAAATAACTCCAACCATTTAAAATAGTTGGTACTAGGGTTTTTTTGGCTTTATAGTATTAGATTGTACTTGGAAAAAAAATTGGATTAAAAAAATGGCAAAAAAACATGAAGGTTTTCAATAGAAAACTTCAAATTTAAAAAAAAATCTTAGATAAAATTACCATACAATAGATGAAAATAGAATTACGGATATGAGATATATACTAATGTGATATTTTCTATCTAATATATGGATAATATATGAATGTTGAAATTTGGAGCACCACCATTGCATTTTATATTGCCACTTTGGCACTTCATAAAAAATGAAAAAGAAAAACCTTGATACATGCATAAATAGTCAAGAAGAGTACACTAACTATTAGTAGAATATGCCACTAGTTTGTAATATATGCATTTGAACCAATTTTTTTTCATTTTTTTATGAAGAGCCAAAATAACAATATAAAATATTGTAGTGGTACTCCAAATTCAAAATTCATCCACATATCGGATTAAAAATTTGACATTATTTTGTACATATCACATGTCCACAATTATGTTTTCATCCACAATTTGGCAATTTCATCAAAAAAGATTTATAATTTAAATATTTTGAAAATAAACCTCTTAGGGTTTTCTTTGTCATTTTCAGCCAAATTGTTTCTTTCTTGGTGCAATCCGGAACTAGAAATCCAAATAAAAAAGCCTTAATTTGAACACTCCATTAGTTTACCTTCTGCTTTTGAATACACACACAACAATGCACTCAAAAGAGGCTATCACTTCCTTGTTTACATTAGTCCCCCCCTCTCTCTCAAAAAATCACGAGCCGTTGATTTAAGAAAAAGAAAATGCTTCCTCTTCAAAATGCCGTCCATTTAAAAAAAATCATGAGTTGTTGATCTTTGTGAGATTTAATTTGAGCCTTCCAAATATGAATTCAAAGTATGGTACCAAAATACCAAATATGGATATGGATATGGATATGGATATGGATACTAGACATGGTATGAATACAAGAAACAAATATAAATACAAATATTAGATATGGTAGAAATACTAGAAATGGTTATGGATACTAAGTATGGATTTGACAACTATATGAGTGTTGAATATGGAATACTATATGGATACATGATATAGGATATGGATTTTGTACTAAATTGTCACATGTTGATTGTTCTATGATATGAGTTCTCAAAATTACAAGAAGGGGGGGGGGGGAGGGGAGGGGAGGGAATTAATTAATTAATTTTTTGAAACCCAAGGGGAGGGAAGCGATTGGTAATTTTTTTTAATTAATTTTTTAATTTTGGTGCATTACTACCTAAGTATATAAATGCCATATGGCATGTATATAGAAGAGGGCTCTAAAACCGACCAAACATTTTCAACCATCCAGTAGGGACTAAGAAATGGACATTTGAACTGGGGAAAAATGAATTGTGAATTACAATAGAACTTGATTAGATCCGTCTTCACTTCTTCAATGGATGGTTTAAGAGCCACACTAGGTTAATTTCTAACTGAGTGGCTAATCTATTAATTTAATTCAAAATAAAATTTTATTGCTCAACTACCTTCTTACATGTACTAATTTTTTTGAAATAATGACTAATTTAAGCATTCATTTCAAATTTAGAAAGGGACACTTTTAGAAACCATTTCCATTGCTTTATACATTTTGCAATGTTAGTTTTTGAACGAGGCCTAGTTTTTTTCTACTATGCATGGATGGGTTTCCAAGGGCCTATGATCACATATAGGGACCTCTAGCAGATTGTGTTTGAAAATTCATAACTAATTCAATAATGCTTCAAAAAATATGAAATGACTTGTGTTAGATTTCTCATCTATTTTTCTTTCACTGAAAAATGAACTAAAAATAATTCCATATCAGGAGATACACGAAAAAGGCACATCAGCACTTAGATGGTCGCTTTTTGAGCCTCTTACCTTACTATCAATAAGTATGGCATCTGTTGTTGAGCACACCATGGGAATTATTTTTATGCTGAAACTTGTGTTACAGATCTCTATGTTTTTTTCAACAAAGTTTTTATTTCAATGTAATTTCAATGACACATCCCCCTATGAAGATACGTTGTTTGTTTGGATTGAGATCTCCCGGACCGTGAGTCCCCCGGGTGCGTGTTTGGTACCGTCGGAAAGCCCTCGGCAAGGAGGGGTGCACGGGCTTTGATTCATGGTGTTCCAACCTACCACATGAAAGTTATTGAATTTTGAAGTTTCTATACATTAAAAAAATTAGAAAATTATTTATTCTATTGTTTTTCTTTTCTTTTAGACCGTGGGAACGGTACGGGCCACCCTAGTATACCTTGAAATTCATTAGGATTCACCTTGGAAATCAAGAAAAGTTGTGAAGCTGATAGCCCCTTCTTGTGGAAATTTTTTACATAAATTTTTTTATTTCTCAACAAAAGTGAGGAATTAGAACTAATAAAATGTACAAAAAAAAATATTTTTAAAAGCAGATTGTTACAAATTAAATTAATATTAATCCCCAAACTTTTGCTGTTCTTATGGTGGACAAAATGGATTTTAGATAAGTCCCGATGGTCTCAATTTTGTCTTGATTTTTCAAAAGTAAAAAAATATAGTAAATACATTATCTTTGGTAGAATATAAATTTTATTTCAATTGATGCTCAAAAGTAAAGTTTTGCCTTCCTAAGCCCAAAATGGAGCTTGCCAAATAACACAAAAAATCACATAAAGTTAGGATAGAATTTTCATCATTTGGAGTGTATATAAAGAATAGGTGGTCATAGAAAATGTTTTTGTCTACATTGAAATATATAATTCATTCTATTTGGACTAGCAATGAGAAAGTTATAGAAGGTCTTGTTTTTTAGGTAATCAAAGCATTTTCTTGAGAAAACAACCTACAAGTTTCATTTTTGAACCCAATTTTCACAAATTAAAAGATTTCTAGATGGTTTAGTTTTCTTGATAGAACAACTGACCATTTAGATTACTTAGTGTGTTTCAAATCCATCAATGAACTATTACCAATTTAGCTTTTCCTCCTATATTGTACCTACTTCTACTCAACTTTTTGCAAGCAATGTAATCAAGTGTGAATTTTTTTAATCCTTAACTTTCAACTCAATTCTTCAATATAAAAAATTTAAAATTCAATATTGGTAGTGCAAAAATTTTAAGATAAGAAATTTAAAGTCTTTTACTCTCACTAGTCAATAAAAAATTCAAAATTCAAAATTGATAGTGTAAAAATTTTAAGCTAAGAAAATCCAAAGTCTTTTACTCTAACTAGTCAATAAAAAATTTAAAATTCAATATTGGTAGTGCAAAAGTTTTAAGCTAAAAAAGTTCACAAAGTCTTTTATCTAACTAATCAAACAAGATGCAAAAAAGAAATCATTTTTTCAAGTACTTCAGAATGCAAATATCTAGCAATCCATTGGTCAAAGTTTGTGAAATTTCTTTGAGACATTTATACACTAGTGTTGTATAGGATCCTATGGTTGAATATGTAAAGCCAAGAATTTTATAAGTTATTTTTTCTTTGCAATATAAATGTCTACAAAATTTTAATACAAGGTATAAAAGTTTATTCCTTTGGTAGGAATTTAATTTTCTTTTATTGAATTCCTAGATCATAAATCGATTTAGGTAACTTTGGACAACACATATAAATTTTGTCTATTACTTTAAAAATTTAATAGGTTTATAGGTGTATAACTAAAATGATGTAAGAAGCACTTGTTAAAAATAATAATAATCATGGGTATGGTAGAAGTACCCATAACCAACAAAATAAGTACATTTGGACATGATCTAAGGTAGTGTAATGCAAAGCAAAATATTTAAGAGATGTATTAATAAAAATAATAGGGATTGCAAAAAATTTGGTAATTTAATCTCTTGAATTGAAATTACTATGAAATTTAGAAGGTAGAAGTTGGGCTTGACCCATGACCATTATCTAGAGTCATCTAATTCCAATCATTCAAGAATACTCTCCCGCTAATCACTTCCTACTTTCATGCTTACTTATATATCATTAACTTATTGGTCCAAACTTTGAAAAAGTACAAAGACACACATTCCAAGGAGAAAACAAAAATCCATTCCAATTTTGGTTGAAATAGGGTACCCTATTTATTGTTGATGGTGTGTGTCAATAATAGGTACTTCTACCATAGTGCACAAATTTCATTCTAGGAGGAGTTGAAGTTTGTTGACTTTTGTTAAGCAAGGTTGAAAATTAAATTTTTTTCTTCTAACTTCAAATGTTACAATCTTTCAATTTGTGCATTCAAAGTTCTTAGAAACATTTCCACATATTTCCATAGTACTCTAGTATAATTTGTACGGTTGAATTTCTCTCCCTAATTAATTTTTTTCATTTTCCAAAAACTGGAAAATTTTGATCATTTTTGCTCAAGATGTACCTTGGTTTTAAACTACTTGATTTGGCCTTGATCAATTTTGGAAAAATCTAAATTGAAAATTTTTCACATTGTTGAAAGAGAAAAAATGAAATTGAAGCGTATGATTTAGAGGACAATTTTGGTTCCTTTATGCCATAAAATTAGATGTCCTTCCTTTTAACAACACCTAGTACCTTGGTACTACTAAAGAAAGGGTGCAAAATAGAATAAGTGGTACAATGCATCATGGATGAGTATATAAAAGCAATGAAATAATTCTAAATTTATTAGAGGTGAGCCTTCTTTGGTCTAAATGTGCAAACTCAATTCTATAATTAGGGGAGATTTGAAGGCATTACAAAAACTACAAATTCCTAAATTATGAGAACTCTAATAATTATGCCACATCAATAGTTTGATGTAGCTAAGACAATGCTATGTCACATAGATTAATTAAATTAATCAATCAATTAATTAAATATTTTTAGATATTGTTTTTGGAAAAAATAGATTTTAGACCAATTTTCAATTTTTCAATTCTTTTTGAATTTTTTGAATTTTTTTCTTCCAAAAATTCAAAATATCAAATAGTAGAGGTTGCTTTGTAGTTCTTAGACAATATAGTCAGCAACCAAGGGAGCAACCCTAAAAAAGTCCTTTCTTGCCCACAAATCTCCTCCTATGAAAGATTCTTAGGGTTTAATTCTCAATGTTTAGTTTTAGTGTTCATATTAGTTTCAATATTGTCTCTCTACTAAATATACATATTTCTCCCACCAAATCAAAGGTAATTGTACTTTGTCTATAGTTTTATTCTTTGTACTTTATATACAATACTAGAATACTAGGTTGGAATATCCAACCCATTCTCGCCATCACAATTGAAGCAAAACAAACAATCCACTATAATCAATGTAATACATTGTAAAAACATTCCAATGCAAATATCCAAACTTATTGCTTTAACAATGCACTCTTTTAATTTCATTTTCTACTTTTAAACTTCAAAAAATAATTCTATATTTTAAGAAGAAATTTTACTCTTATAACATATGACACTATACTATATACAAAAAAATTTCAAATACTTTCAAACTAAATTTTATTATCCTATTAGTACATGTGACACTAATTTTTCAAACATACACTATTTCAATAAATGTTGTATAATTAAAGTATTATAAATTGCTTTAATTTTCACAAATTTATTTTTGTAGTGACACAAATTTTTCAAGCACTTCTAAATCTGTATTCACTACAATATGGTAAATCAATGTAGCACTTTCAAATACTTTCAAATTAATGTCAAGCACCAAATGAAGCAAATCATTAGAAGAATTTTGAAGCCTCTCAAAGACTATTTTGGGGATATTTTCCAAATTTGTTCACAATATAGTGAACTAGTAGTGAAGCACAATTGGTTTGAAATTTTGAATTAAATTTTTTTTTTAAATTAAAATTTTTTTTTAATAAAAATTTTACTTTAAAATTATTTAATTAATTAAATTAATATTCCATAACATGGCAGTCTCTAATTACATCAATTTGCTTATATGGTAGAGTTTTCCAAGTTCCCTACAACATTCGCAAAGTTTTCATAGTTCAAGAACTCGCAATCTTCTAGAGGCCTAAAAACTCTTCTAATGAATTGTCTTTTCTATCATCAAATATGTATTTTTTTTCTTCATTGGCATGAACGAAGGAATGTTTATTTTAACAAGTTTTAGAATCAATGAATAAACATTGTTGAAATGAGCAAAAAAAAACAATAGTTTACAAGATCTACTTAATTACTAGAGAATTCTTATCCCTTCAAAAGATGGCTCTTCCTTGCCAAAAATCCCCCTTCCCATGTGAACAACAAACATTGGACATAAGGGAAAGAAAAGAAACTTCTTCCTCTACCATCAATCTAGTTGGGAGGAAAAACAACAAAATTTATTTATTAGATTATAGATATGGATATAGAATACAAAATCCAAACATACAATATAGAATATAGAATACATACATATGAAATACAAATATATACATATGGAAATCACATTATCCTATATTATTTGAAGGAAGAACTACTTAGAAGAAAATACAAATAAGAGGGGGTTGAAGTAGAAAAAACATTTAATTTGATTATATAAAATCGAGCATAGAGTGTGTGTGACTATTCCAAAGATGGCTCATTACCCTCTTGTGAATTCCATTCACAAATGGCTGAGTAGGAAGATGACTAATAATTGAGATGATGGAACTTCATTGTTTTCTTTTTAGGGTTTGTTTTTCACCTTTGTAGCATTCGTTGATTCCATTTATTTATTTATTTTCAATCTATACACCCATAAGGTGGAAGGACCTTCCTTTGTTTTCAACTCCGATTTCATTTCCAATAAAGTATACCAAAACCATTACTTTCAAATTCTTATTTAAGCCCAAATTCAAGTGCATTGACAAAGCAAGATTTTTTGGGGGGGTCATGGCATGGTACTCTTCAAGGTCAATAAATTGTAGGAATTTTTCATTTTCTTGTGGTGGATTATTCTATCATTTCTAATTTCCTAAACTATGTAAATTTGTAAATTCATATCATTAATTACCATACACCATAATAGAGTGATTCATTTGAAGTTCTAAGCCTCAAAAGTTGGCAAATAAGATCTCTTTACTATACTAGAGAGAATCTAAGTACAAACCATCTCAACTACCCAAAATATGCCAAAACAAACTTAAGAATAAAAATCTTGTTTAATAAAATTTTGTGAAATTTAAACAATATGAAATTCATTTGAAATTCAAATTGAAAGTAGGAATACTATTAATGACCATTTTTCTACCCTCATCAACTTTCATTATTAGACTCATAAACAAAATGCATATTTAATTTGCAAATTAAAGGAAATTTCAATTCACCAAAGAATGCATCATTGGGATATGGTATAAGAGTCATAAGTAATCAAAGTTTTTTGGGTAGATGCTCAAAAACATCTTCTCTAACAATACAATAGGCGCACATTGATTTAGGAGATGCATGTAATGAAAGCATTTGATAAAGTTACACTTTTAGGCACTTAATGCCTTTGGATGTCCCTTCTTTAGTTAAGCATTGTTGTTTTGAAGATTAAATATAACATTCTTGAACAAACCATTTGGCTTTCCTTTTCTTTTTTCAATTTGTACTCTTGTAGCTAAGAATGTTGGGGCAAAATGCCTCAAGTAAGTGAGGGTGGTTTCCAAATTGAGTTTTGAAATAGGCTTAAAACATGGTACATTTTTTGAATCCAAGAATTTTCCTTGATTAGTTAGCACTACAACACAAATGTATTTCTTGTACTATGCTACTATGAAAAAAGAGACCTACAACTTCCTATTCAAGAACATTGAGTACAACAAAAGTCATGTAAATGTTACATACAATGCTTTGTGAAGAAAATTTATTGCTGAAAAGCTGCACAAGTTACTATTGAGAAATTTTAGGCAATAGTTTATTTTGTTTTCAACGGCTAAAAGTGCCCAATTGCTACAAAATCTAGAAAAAATAAAACTTTGTTATGAATATACATAATTTCATCTATATTTTAATATGTTTCTACCAGTGTAATGGTAGTTTTGGGGTACTATCTAGAATAGTACTACATTGTGATGCCTAAGATGCACATTGGCACCAAGGTAGTGCCAATAGGACCTTGGGCACCATCCTTTGGTAAAGTAGGTAAGGTATGAGGTTCTAAAACATACAAGCTCTACATGGGAGCATTGCCTTAAAATGTACATTATTTGTACATGTTTCTTTTTCATAGCCTTTAGCAATTTACAAATTGTGTACATTTTAGGAGGTGCTCCATTTTAGAGCCCTATGCCATTTCAACTTCAAAATTTAATAACAAATTCCACAAAGCTTCAAAAAATATAAAACAAATTAGGTTAGATGTCAACTCTACTTGTCTTACAAGAAAAAATTACTGGAAATAATTCTAAGATGTTTTCCCTCCCCAAAATTTAGCTCCAACCTTTAGATGTTCCATTTATGGACCTCTACTTTATATCCAAAATTGCCACAAATTGAACTATGCCCTTTTACTATTATTAGGCTCATAATATTTTCATATTTTTTTGTTGGCAAATGAAAGGAGGTTTCAATGCATCAAAGAATTTGACATTTGGATACAATGTGCAAAACTCATGAAGGATCAAAGTTTGGTTCTAACAATGTTTCTTCCACATACAAGGTACCTACTACCTCCATCCTACTAAAAAGCTCCAAATCAAGCAAAAATTTTGTCCCACTAAAAAGCTCCATTTTATTATTTCAACCATTTAGTAAGTGTTTGTTGTGTTGAACAACCTTGTGGAGGCAAGTAAAACAATCTTGGAGCATTCATGTGGCCTTGTAAGCTTGGTCTTGCCCATATGATGCACTTTGTACTAATCGCTTCTTTACAAAATGGTGTTGACAATGCATTTAGTGATCACTTTGATGCTATGAATATTTGATCATAAAGTGAGCTAGTTTTTTTTTTAATATAAATCATCAAAAATGATAGAGCTGGCAACATTTACAAAATGTGCTCAAATACCATACTTTTTATATGATTTTGGATGCCTAAACAACACCACCTAAGCTAAAGATTTTGCATAAATCTAAGGGATGGTTTACTTATTCTTGAATGCATGTATTTGTAGCACTATGATTGAAATTATAGTTAATTCTTCAAGAGGAATGTTTTTGGAGCTTTTTAATGGGACGGAGATAGTAATTGATTTTGGAGATGTACAAAGAATTTGAAGTTGGCAGTTTTGGATAAGGGCAATTTTGGGTGCCTACCATACTACTAACGTGGGTACACCTAAAAGCACCACTTATTCCTAATATGCCAAGGTCATGTTATCATGTTTTTCATATTTTTGTACACTCTTGTTGGTGAGTGAAAGCATGTTCCAACACACCAAAAAACAAAGAATTTGGGTACCATATGCAAAAGTTATTAACAATCAAAGTTTGTTTCTAAAAGCACCATCTACAGTCTGTAAATGACTGATTTTGAAAATGTATGCACATTGTAGATGGCGCTTTAAGGTCAGGTGCCATTTGGGGTGTACATACCTTATTCCTTATTCCTTGGTGCCCAAAGACCAGGTATCCTTTCTACGGAATTACGGATATGGAGTACGATTGTATATCCAATTCGGATGTAGATACCTTCACCAATTCACCGGAATAATGAAAACAACACAACAACAATGACAAGGTATTCATTTTGAGATGATTGCGCAACCACTCTGCTGCCACACAAGTGCTGTGTACCGCATGCCCAATCCTTCCTTTCCTTGCTTCCTACCAGCTTGATTGTTCCCGGCCAGTTGGTGAGAGAATTCTCCCAGGAACTTCATTTGCCCCTTTGAAATGGATTTTTGTAGACGAAAATAATCGTCATTTTTGCAATCACAGTAGCCAGATTATTGTTGTATTTTGAGTCCAACAATCAGAATTTATCTAGTTACACCTACTTTTGATATGGTTATCACCAAGTACCACCCAAATATCAATCACACTAGGGTGGCCCGTGCAGTTGCCACGGTCTAATTTTTTTAATGTATAGAAACTTCAAAATTCAATAACTTTCATGCCGTAGGTTGGAACACCGTGAATCAAAGCCTGTGCACCCCTCTTCGCCGAGGGCTTTCCGATGGTACCAAACACGCACCTGGGGGACTCATGGTCCGGGAGATCTCAACGTAACATATAGAAACTTCAAAATTCAATAACTTTCATGCCGTAGGTTGGAACACCATGAATCAAAGTCCGTACACCCCTCCTCGCCGAGGGCTTTCCGACGGTACCAAACACGCACCTGGAGGACTCACGGTCCGGGAGATCTCAACGTAACAAACAAACATGTATAGAAACTTCAAAATTCAATAACTTTCATGCCGTAGGTTGGAACACCATGAATCAAAGCTCGTGCACCCCTCCTTGCCGAGGGCTTTCCGACGGTACCAAACACGCACCCGGGGGACTCACGGTCCGGGAGATCTCAACGTAACAAACAAACATCCAAACAAACAAACAGCCTATCTTCATAGGAGGATGAGTAGTGAAGAAATAGTTGGTTACTACTCCAAAATGATAAAAGAAAACAATGGTGAATGCTCTTGAACTCGTCTTCTTTGAAACTCTCCTCAAGAAGAGTGAGGCTGATATTGACACCATTCTCTTGGAATCAATGATTCTAAACCTGGCTAAATTTTGCTCGGTTGCTAAGATCGGTACACTTGAAATGGTCATGACCTTAAAGCACCATCTACAATGTGCATACATTTCCAAAATCAATCATGTACCCAGACTGTAGATGGCGCTTTCAGAAACACTTTGACCGTTAATAACTTTTGTATATAGTATCCAAATCCTCTGTTCTTTGGTGCGTTGGAACGTGCTTTAACTTGCCAACAAAATTGTATAAAAATCCAAACAACATGATAAGAGGACCTAGGCACACTAAGAATAAGTGGCGCTTTTGGGTGTACCCACCTTACTTAATTTTTTCATGCCCTCAGTGTAAATTAAAAAAAAATCTTCCATAAATGAACATTTGGCTAAAAACCCGGAACCCGTTCTAAGATCAAGCGATCGTTGGAATAGCGAGCGATCGTTTGTTGGACCCGTTAAAACGTCCGTCGTCGTCGGGACTGACTGACGGTGGCGACAGAGCAGCGGGATATATGGCGTCCATCATGGTGAGAAGAGCCGGGTGGGGGACTGGGAGCCTTCATCCACGGTGACAGATGCCAGAAATCCCTGAAATTGCAGAAACTCCAGAAGGCCCAGAAGGCCCAGAACTTCCAGAAATCCCTGAAATTGCAGAACGCCCAGAACGCCCAGAATTCATGTATTATAATTGAAGCTGGGATTCTGCCATGTAAGTTGAAAGGAAATTGCTTGCTGTCAAAGCTTGGAAGTCAGTACACTCGCACTGGCCGAGAATTCTGGAAGCTCCCTTACTCGGGGTTTTTCATTATTGCGCTAACTTACTACTTTGAAACTCAGCGACCTGCTCGGATTTGATTTCGTAGCGGTCTTGGAACGTTGTGATTCTCCGCCGGGCTGGGCTTCGTGAGTGCATCGATTGCTTGCTTCTCGAGTTTGACCCACAGCGCTGGGTTTGGTCGAATTTTGACAGGGTACTAAGCAAACGTGGTTTTGGTTATGTCTTGCAATTCGTTTGTAGCCCGGGTTTGTAGCACATTGTTTTTCATTTCCTTAGTGGATTTAAGGGTTTTGAGTAGTGCTCTAATCTTGGTACCCGACTTTGGGTATTCTGAATGTTGTTTTGAGGGTCATGGAAACGAAGGTCTGGATGTTTCAAGTTTTAAGGTAGAGAATCATGCTTTTTTGAAAGCTAAGCAATGAGTATGTAGATGAGTTGCTCTTGGTAGAAGTTGACGAGATTGGGTTCTTAATGGTTTAAGTATCCTGTGCCTTACATGCGTGGTTTTAACAGTGTGGAAATTCTTGGAACTTGCACTGAGGGATTTTCTTATTGTTTTTCTCGGGGGCAGGCTGAAAGTGAAGAACGATACCGACAATGTGGATATGGTGTATTGGGAAATCTTACCCAGCACTTGAAGGGAGCTCCCTCCTTGCAGGTGATCCTCGTCTTCTTCAAAAGCTTCCGTTTATTGTTGAGTATTTGGGAATGGGAGTTCGCACATAAGAGGTGGGACCCTGAACTGTCCTCATTTAAGGGTGCAGTTTGATTCCCGAGTCCAAAGTTTTGGCGTGATCTTTTCTAGAAAGGCAATGCAAAAGGTAGCACAGAATAACGAACTTTGCACAAAAAATACTGGATGTTGGTATAATTAGTTACGTGATTTATCAAATTTGGAAGTTGCAGTGTTGTAAAAATATCTCCGTCCTGTAATGTGCTCAATATATTCTGATGGATTTGCTCACATACAAGGTTCTATGACCGATTAGAATTAGAATCGATGATACATTGAGAGGATTAATCAGTAGACCATCAGATTATTATTATTATTATTTTTTAAAGAATTTTGATAACAAATGGCGAACCACTCATTGCATTAAAAGAAACCAGAAGGCTTCGTCCAGCAATTCTTGATGAGACATTGTTTAGTGGTGAGATCTGGGAGTCGCTTATCGATGACGTTATTAAGTTAACTTAGTTGAATGATGGGCTTGAATGTAAAGCGATTGAGCTAATGGATAAGTTAGCGATTGCACAGTCGTCAGTCTTGTCTTCTAACTTTGTAAGGTACGACTGCTGGCTGCTTATCAGTGGAGTGAAGGACATCGGCAGAATTCTTTAATGCTCAATTACTCTAATCCTCTGTATTCGTCAGTGGGTCAGTGTTGGACTTCGAGCCCCCCTTGTCGTTGTTAATCATCAATGTCAGAAAATAACTCCGAGTGCCACCAACTTATTAGAGTCATGAATGGAAAATCCAGTCTGCATCGCTTCAATGATTTCTGTTTTTTCCAGAGCAATCCTGTAATTGCACTGCAACCACTGCGCACTTGGCAGTGCTTGTCGCTTCCTTTTATCTATTTGGATTACCTTATCGCTTTCTCTTTTATCCTTAGTGATGTGTGTCATGCGTGAGGTGTTTTCCTTGCTTTTTAATGTACTTGTCAGCTGTCGATGCTGTACAGTCTCTGGCCTGTACTAATCAGTGAAAGGTAGTCTACGCTGTTGCAGGCAACTCTTCTGGGAGAAGATGAGGGTCCTCAGAGTTGTACCATTGCAAGACTCGACAGTCGAGCCAGTTTCCCCGCCCAGACGAGAGCACTTGTGCTAGGACGTCGAGTTCGAGCAACCCATCCATGAGAGTGCTCGCGGTCCAAGAATTCGGGAAACTCTCCTATTCTGAGTTTTCATGATTGCGCTGCTGTGAAACTGACCGACCTGCTCGGATTTGAATTTGTTGCGGGACTAGACTGCGTGAGTGCGTCTAGTGCTTGCTTCTCTGGGTTGGTTGACCTTTGGGGAGCTAAGTTCACTAGCGCTGGGTTTTGCCGAACATTGACAGGGTAAGCAACACGTTTTTTAAAAACTTTTTGGGCTTTGTTTGTAGCGCATTGTCTTTTTTATTCATTGCGTAGTGGCTTTTCAAGGTTTTGAGTAGTAGTGGTATTCTAGTCTTGTATGGGCTTGGTACCGAGTTTGGCGATTCTGAACGTTTGTTGTGGCTCTGGATGTTTCAAGTTTTAAGGTAGAAAATTATGCTTTTTGTGTCCGTCATGAAGTATTGAACCAATCATGTAGGAATGTGCTGTCATTGGGATCTTCCTCAATAGAACTCACTGGAGAGAGATCGGTTTGTACTAGAGCCGAACTCTCTGAAGATAGACTCCCTATCACGGTGTTTGCGTTTCTTCTGCATTCTTCAATGTGCCGAGCTCTCTTGAGCTTCAAGTTTGATCACTATGAATGATTATTTTCCGTATGCAATCATTCACAGGGCTAAACTCTCTTGAAATCGACTGTCTATCACTGTGGACGATCGATCTTGAGCAATCATGCAATGAACTAAACTCTCTTGAGATCAAAATCAGGACTATAGAGAAGCCTTCGTTTGTTCAAGATTAATGGTCATAGATAATTCTTGAAGTCGTACTTACACCCGACTCTTGCTAATTGAAGGCCAACCAAAGAGTAGATGAGTTGCTGTTGGTAGAAGTTGACAAAACTGGGTTCTTAACGATTTTAGTATCCTGCAACTTACATGTGTGAACTTAACAGTGTGGAAATTCTTCGTACCTGCAGAGATTTTCTTATTGTTTTACCCGGGGACTGACTATATAAACGTGAAGAATGATACCGACAATGTGGACATGGCGTAATGCGGAGCTCTTGCCCAGCACTTGAAGGGAGCTTCCGTCTTTCAGGTAATCCTCGTCTTTGCAGAAGCTTCAATTTGTTGTTGAGTATTTGGGAATGGGAGTTCTCATGTAAGAGGTGGGGTTGTAGGATGATCTGAACTGCCCTCTTTAACCCGTGAAGCCTTGCGCATCTGAAAAGTCGATGCACCATCGTCAACCTAGATTGTAACCTTCTAAATACTCATTTCTGGTATTCGATTTTTGTACGCAAATCATTCATAAAACCAAGCTCTCTTGAGATCGAATATCCTTCACTTTCGACGATCATTCTTGAGCAATTATGCAATGAACTAAACTCTCTGGAGATCAAAATCAGACAATTGAGAAGCCTGCTTCTGTTCAAGATGAATGGTCATTAAAATAATTCGTGAAGTCGTACTCACATTCGACTTGTTAAGGCCACCCAGAGAGTAGATCAGTACACAATATAGTGGAATTAGGTAGCATTTACAATTAGGTTGCCTTGCATCAAGAAGGTTACTTTACAAGTCATCCAAGTCGACAAATATTTCTAAAAATATTTCCATTTGAACATATGAAAGTTCATGAGTCCCAGTTACAGCAATATTTAATTCTAAAGTAGTTCATTCTTATACAATAACTGAAAATATCTATCTAATGTCAAATGTCAAGAAATTAGTGTGAGGCAACCCAATTTCACTATCCCGTGTAGATGAGTTGCTGTTGGCAGAAGTTGACAAGATTGGGTTCTTAATGGTTTTAGTATCCTGTGCCTTACATGCTAGAACTTAACAGTGTGGAAATTCTTGGTACTTGCAGGGATTTTCTTATTGTTATTCCGGGGGCAGACTATATAAACGTGAAGAATGATACCAACAATGTTGACAATGATACCGTAATGCGGAGCTCTTGCCCAGCACTTGAAGGGAGCTCCCTCCTTGCAGGTGATCCTCGTCTTCTGCAAAAGCTTCCATTTATTGTTGAATATTTGAGAAGGAGAGACTGCACTTTTAACCCCTAAAAGATTTGCTCGTCTGAAAAGTCGATGTGCCCTAGATTGTAACATTTTCACCAAGAAAATAAAGCTTGAATAGTTAGCAAGCTTCAATTTATAATAAACTTTTTGAATAGAAATCCAAAAACTGAGAATTATTGCAGTTGCAAGCTTCATTTAGAATCCAAATTATGCAGTATTGTGATTTTTTCATTTTCTTTTCTTTTCAAATGTTTTTTAAAATGTCAGCTGAAAAAATTATATTTATCTATAACTTTATTTGATCCTTAATCTTGAAAGGACTAGGTGTTCAAATTTTGAACAATGGATGAATGGAAATACATCCCAAGGATACAAAAATACATTTTTTCTTCCATCGATTGTTTTGAAGATTCTTGTGTCAATTCTTTAATATTTGTATGGTATAGATTTTTGAAGACTTTACATTGCAAATTTTCTATTATTTAATTGGTATTGGTAGGTTTAGCTTCAAAAAACAACCTTTTGAGTTCAAAAAAAGTCTTTCAAAAATAGGTTGCATGAAATAGTGAAATTAAAATCTTTAAAAATCATTACGATTAGAATTTAATACTTTGAAGTTCAAGGAGAAAAATTCTTGTGGAAATAAAAAATATACACTTGTTGATCTAACCATATGGATATGACCTATGAATCATATTTTATAACTATTATTTATTATTAAATTATTATTCTATATTGCATTTTATAATATGTCTTTATAATTTTGGAATTTGGACAATTTTATAATTCTTTAGGGGTCAAAGGCTTATGGAGCGTATTTTAGACTTTTAGAAAACTTGGATAAGTTCTCTTGACTTCATATATTGTATTTTTTGCACAAAAAATTCTATTATAGCTTCCCCTTGTAATATTCTATCCATGAAACTTTGTTGCTTGTCATTTTGATGAATATTACAGTAGTTATAATATTTTTGGGTTTCAATGTCAAAGTGGGTATCTGAAATGTGTTCTAAAATAGATTAGTTATTGCTATTTGGTTGGATAGATTGATACTTAAACAAAAAAAATTTTAACCACTCAATTTGATTTGTGATATGAAAGTTATGAGGAGTTTCTTTTTGGAAACAATCAAGTAGAGAAGCACTAGAAGCTAAATTAGTTTAAATGATTTTTAAAATTTTAAAATAAGAACATGGGATACACATTTCTTACTAAAACATTCTCACCTTTGGAATTGACAATTTTCAAATTCTTGTCAAAGTTATGAACAATTTAGTTTTTCCTTCATCAAGTACTACCTCCTATTTTATAATTTTTTTTAAAGATGAATATGAAAGTCTTTTTGGATAGTTTTTTTAATGTTCTTACAACCCATTTTGCAACTCATCAACTATAGCACAAGTTATAGGGCATATGCGGGTTTTTTCTCTTAGAATGTTGAAGGACAAAAGTTCTTTGGGGAGGGCTTCGAAAACCTATTCTTTGAAGTTTAGACACATTGATCTTGCAATTCTTTGGGGGGGAGAGGTAATGTGAAATTTTGAGTAGATTTACTTGAATAAGTTAACTCAAAGATCCTACAATAAGATTTGTTAAAGAATAAGTATTGATGAAAATCATATTTTTGCTTTGGATATGAGTATTTCGAAGCAATTTTTTTGCTTCAAATCATTATAAACCTTCAATGGTTAATGTAAAAGTTTCAAATTATTCAAATATGTATTGTAATGGACTTAGCATTATTTTCATTGTTTATGTTAAGAAATCACAATAATTTGATTTTTCTATAAAATCTAAAATTTAGAAAATAAATATATCAATTATATGAAATGATGAATTTAACTTAATAGTAGCATTTGACTTGAAGTTCATTGGCAAGGGTGTTTTGGGTGTAAAACATAAAATAATTACTTGATAAATTTTTACACTAATCTTTCCTTCTACTTGTATACCTTCAAAAAAGTTTGAATTAAATGGATAGGTTTTACTATATTTATTAATGTATTTTTTTTTGTTGCAAAAGTTATAATTATGACAAATTTTTATAGAAGTAATTGAAATTTTGCAAAGTGATAAATAATAGTGAGTCATTATGTAAATATAAGATTGATTCTTGAACATAATATAAAAAACTAAATTTTGCTTAGACATGATATTTGGCCATTTAGCAATGGACTTGGCCCTTAAGGGATTGAGGTTGTAAGTTCAATTTATAAGTCCAAAGTTTTCGTGTGATCTAAAAGGACAAAAGGTAAAAGGTAGCACTAAATAACAAGCTTTGTATGAAGAATTATTGGATGTTGGTATATCTAATTATATGATTTACCAAATTTGGAATGTCTATTAATGTAAAAATGTCTTCATCCTATTCATCATGGGGCTTATTTTGCATTGGTGAGATTGTGGAGTTGCATATCAATAATGTTATTTGAGCCCTTCCTGTCATTCTCAACAATCATGGCTCTAAATTCCATCCAATCTATACTCTAAATTGCTACAATAATTCTAGTTAATGGAAGCAATTAGGTAATTGCATTGCAACCCTTGTGCACCTAATAGTACTTTATTGCTTTGTTTCACCTACTTGGTTATTCCTTGCTCTTTTAGCCTATGTGTATCTTGCATGAGTTGCTTCTCTTACTTTTGAATGTCTTTTGTTAGTTATTAAAGTTCTACAATCTTTGATAAGAACTAATTAGTGAAAGTTATTTCAGGCAATTTTTTTTGAAGACAATGGGAGTTCTTTATGTTGTACCACTACAAGATCATTGTTGAGTTAGTTTTCCCTAGATGAGATTACTGAAGTCATTCAATTTGAGCTACCCATTCAAGAAAGTGATAATGTACAAGTGTCAATGTTTTTATACCTATCTACTTTTGTATTGAGGGTTGGTACTTTACATATATAAGCAAGTTTGGTAGAATGGAACAAATGGTAGGGGAAGACAATAAAAAGAGTGCAAGGAGGAGTAAGAATACCATCTTCAAAGAAGCCTTTTTTGTCAATGATGACCATACCTATAGTATAGACCAATTAAAAAGCAATGATGGAGAATTGCCACTTTTTTATTCTAGTAGTCCTCATCTTAGTAGCAAAGCCAGTGATTTGAACTTTCATTACAAGCCTGTAGAGCCCAAATGGCCATTAGATAGCCAAGAGAGTGGATCATGGGCAAGTAGCTTCCGATTTGAGCTAGACACTCAAGATGACGAGAGGTTGCAAGCAATATTGAAACGGGATGAACAAATCCCTGATGGAGAAGCCAATCTAGGGCAAAAGCTTACTGATTGTCATAGCTTGATGGATTCTGGCACTGTTGACAATGGAAGTTTTCGATTTACAAGAAATGAGGTGCTTCAAAGTAGCAACCAATATGAAAAATTGAAGTCGCCAAAGCAACTTGGTTCTTTTGGATTTACCACAGGCTTTAATGCCAATGAGAGCCAAGGATATGATAATGTTGCACAATCTGGAGGTAGATTGGATGATGGACTTGCTCGCATCAAAGTCGCTCTAAATGATAATGTCATTGCATCACCAAGGAGAGAAGTTCTACGAAGGCTACGTGATTTGAAGGCTTACCCATCAAGTCCTAAACTTTCTCCACAAGATATTGCAAAGTACCAAAAAGAAAAGGCCAAAATGAGTATCATGAAGGATGATATTCAACAAAGTTTTCAAAAACCTTCGTTGAAAAATGAGTACCTTGATATACATGGGAGCTTGAAACCTATTAGTCACGATCATTGCAAATTCCAAACAAATATGTCAAGTGAGCTAGAAATTACGGAGTTCAAAGAGAAGAGGCGACTCACACCATTAAAGCTTCAACGTAGTCCTCAGAGAATTCCTCGATCACCTTCACCAATGCACTCAACCACTCTCACATTGAGATTCAAAGATGATAGAATTAACAAACACTCCAAGCAAGACAAGATTCTGGTGAAAAATATCAACAACCCTTGTCCAGATCATGTTCACTCTAAGCATGCTGCAGTTCCATTTAAGTGGGAAGACGAGCCTGGTAAACCTAAGACTATAGCAACTGTTGTAGATCGAGTACTAGCTCGTCGACTCTCAAGAGATGGGATAGACTTTATGGAATTGCGATTGGACTCCCCAAAAGGTGATGTCAATTCTTCTATTAAGAATGGGCATTCTCAAAAAGAAATTGACCCAAATGCATTGGAACTAAGCTTATCAAGTTCTAGCAATGTGGATCAACGGAGTGGAAGCCATAGATATTATGGTAGAGAGTATTTGAGAGGGCTTTCAAGAGATGGAAGTTCAAGAATGTCTACCAAAAGATTTTCTTCTACTGAGAAAGAGACACTCATTGATCTTGATGGATCTGCAGCTGCAAAATTTTTGGTAGAGGCATTTGAATCACCTTCTAGATCACACGGCTCTTCACCTACATTTCTTGTGCCTTTCAAGTGGGAAGATGCTCCTGGCAAAGCCAAAGTGGAGACAATAGTACAAATACCTGATAATGTGCTTCAATTGCCTCCTCGGCTAGCTCTTCCATCACTTAGTAGACCTGAAAGTTTCTCCAACAGCAAGCATAGGGCTTCCTCTTCATTTGGTGGTTTTTTCTTGCCTTGTTTGGCAATGCCAATGTCAGTTCATCAAAAGGAGTTCACTTCTAGTTACAATCTACCTCCAAGGTTGTCGGATCCACCAAAACGTCTTACACGCTTTGGTTTAATCAGTCTCTGCAATTCAACACCCAAAGAAGGATGTCAAGTTTGGATGTCAAAATCTGAAACCTCAATTTCTCTCAACTCTAAGAAGTCGTCGATTGATGTTCAACAAATAGTGGATAGAAAATGCACCAATCTATCCATTTCACAGTTGAAAATGAAGTCTAATGAGCCTTCATTACCCACCAAAATCTTGTGTGGTCCTACCAAATATACTAGTGAGACCTCAGGATCTAGTATTATGTTTTCAAGTGGGGATTTGGAAGACTTTAGCATACAAATCCAAAAATCAGCATCCAAGTCAAGTTCAAACACTTCCTATGAGAATATTGAGGAGGATTTGGCAGAATTTCCAGAGGTTGCAACAACTAAATTGGTTGTAGACACTATATTTCTTGATAGGAAGGGAGCTCCAACATCAAGTGGTTATCTTAATAGCCAAGGCAAATCCCTTGTTCTAGGAACCTTGACAAAATTGCAACCAAAGACATCAAGTTCAAGCCCCGAAGCCTCTCCAAGGAAACCTTCTAGACTTGCTTATACAATGCCCTCTGTAGCAGAACAACTTTTTGCTTCATGTAGTACTTCTGGTAGAAGACAACTCCTTCAAGACCTAAGTCCTCGATTACTCCATCAATTATCTAGTAGAAAGCACTCTAGGAGCCATTCAAGTGCCAACATCCTTTATCAACACTTAACATTAGCTAGTGAAGAAAAGGTTGTATCTCCATCATCATCATACAATACTTCCATAGAAATTTTTTCTTCATCTACAAATCAGCAAACTCCCAAGGCAGTTGTTTCTAAGCCTCCACCTACCAAACCACGCCGACACATTCGACTCATGGTGAGCTTGAATACATTCATTTCTTATTGAATTCATTGTTTTAAGGATGAAGTTATTCTTAAAGTTCTAAATGCTAGAAAACCAAAAGATCTTTTAGAATGTCAAGATAGTGTAGACAAAATAGTCCATTCTTTGTTTGGATTTTATTCACAAAGTCAAATTTTCCACCAAATTTAATGCTTTATATATAGTTTGAAAGTTGAAAAAAGGAGAAAAAATGTAATTAAATCTGAAGTGTAAACAATTGTCCTACCATCCCTTTATCCCCCATTGAACATAATTTTCCACCTATAATTTTCAAAAATGTGTGGATGTGCTATACTCATCAACACCCAATAACATTGTTTTGAAAGTGATTCAAATCAAATGTGAACCTTGTAGACTAAGAAATGGATTAGTATTATATTGGTGAAAGATTGGTGGTGAATTCTTGAACAACTTGTGCATCCTTTTAGCCTTTGAATTTAATTTTGAATTAAATTTTTTTAACTATTACTTCTCTTTGTTTAATGTGTCTCAAACCAAATACCTTTTGTCTCTCTTTTATAGATTTTAGAATATTAGTAGTTAGTTGTAATATTTGATGAAGTAATGATATGCAGAGAATTGTCTTTATGAAGAATGGATCTACTTGTCTCCAACTTTGCATACATATGTTCTTATTGTGTGTGCACTAAACTTGTAAGAATTTCACTACAAAATGTAATAATAAGATGTAGTTTAGAATTTTGTCTTTGTACAAGGTTGCATTGAATTCATAAACATCATATTATTTAAAAATTCCACATACAAAATAAAGAATACTTATCAAAGCTATCTAGGATTTTTTAGGAAATAAGGTAAAGAGTTTTTTTACTTGTGCTCTATTGCTTTTAACAAATTTTTTGTTACTTTACATTTTAATGTTTCAAAATTTCTAAAGCTAGAATTCAACTAACAATTTTTGTGAAATTGTTTTTAGTCATCTATATTTAGAAGTCTCAAGCGTGTACTCAGCAAAAAGAAAAAAAGTCTCAAGCAAAGTGAACCAATGCTTACATACCTCAAGGGTGGAAAATCACTCACTACAGATTTTCGATTCAAGACAATTTAAATTGAAGGTACTTGTTTGTCATTCCTTTATCATTTTGACTAGTTCATCCTATGCTAGGTTATGACACATCGAAATATTGGTGATGTTTAGTCTAATTCAACCTAAAATTGAACATTTTATGATGTACTTACAACTAAAGAATTCAATCTTTTATAATCAAATAAAAGAAGTGTAGTATAAAGCAATAAAAAATGTAATTGAAAAATTATAAGAATGATAATCATTGGTTTTTTGATAACAAAGTCCCAATGTGATTCACTTCTATCTTGATCTCATATGTCATTCAATCCTTTTTTTGTCAACAATTTGATTTATGCTAGTGCCAATATTTTTTCCTTGCAGACAATTCAAAATTGCATGTCTACTTCACAAGAAAGAAATTTAATCTAGTGACATGGAATAGAAGATTCCAAGTCTACAAGCCTTTCTTTGAAGCAACAATCAATACATGCATACTTGAAGTTCAAGATGTTGCAATAGGTAATCAAATAGTATTAAAGAAGTCTATAGTTGGCTTTAGTAGTAGAGCTTGTCAAATTGTATTGACTGCAATTCTTTATTGCACAATATTTACATTGTACCATCAAACAAACAACATGAGCTTTAGTTTGTTGCTACATCATACAAACCATGTATGAGCAATTAACTTGTTAGATTGCAAAGCATTGAAAGTAGGAGAGAGGTGCTTGATTGGTTGTCATTGTGAAGCATGGATCACTCTTGAATATGACCTCTTCTTGATTGTAAACAACAATGGCAAGGGTTTCATTTTTCAATTTTTGAAAAAACAATGTAATTTGTAATCCTGGTTGGAGCAATGAAGCCTTTTACATCTTATTACACCCTCCATTAAGATTTAAGTGTCCAAAAATGGAGTTTATTTGTCTCGATTTGGATATCCAATTTGCCTCATGAGCACATAAACAATGCTTGCATTATAGTGAAGGTGACTAGGTAGTTTTGGAATTCACTTCAATCAATCTTTTCCCACAATTATACATTTGGAGCACTCCCTACACTCTCTAGTATTATTTTATTTTAGCATTTGGAAGACAATTTTTCTTGAAAGAAACAAAAAATTCAAAATTCTTAACCTCCAATCCTTTCCCTCTAAAACATCAAAACATTATTGTGTTTATCTTGATCTTATGAATTGTCTTGCAACACTTAGGAAGGAAGAAATTTTATAATTGGTGGTTGTAAGAGAGACTATTTAGTTTTGTAGCGTTTCGCCAAAACTACAATTTTTTTTGTTTAGTTCTAGAAGTACTATGAAACAAAACAATCTCAAGCCTTGATTTAGAAAATCAACATCTAAAAGTGTTGTTGCAAGTATTGTGACTACTTGAAAGTACCAAAACAATACTATGTGAAATAAATGGATACAATGAGGTAAAAATTAATAATAAATAAAAAATGATGAACAAAAATAGACTAAGAACTTATCAATTTTTGATGAAAAGAGCCGTTTATTTGTACAAACATAGAGGCCATGAAATATTGTATTTTTAGATGTCTTTGGTAGGCACATGCCATCCTATTGTGAGAATAGACTATAAAAATTTCAACTCTAATCATGAAATTTGAGGACACCGAACCCAATAAAAACCCCTAAACTTCAGTAAAGTGTGACAAATTAGAAAAATTAAATTTTAAATACAAATGTTTTTTTAAAACTTATAAAAGTAAGGGATATGTTTACAATCAAGTTATCCATCTTCAATAAAAATCTCAAATTCATTGGGTTCTACATTCAAAAGTTCTAATAGAAAACAACTTCATTATTCTAAATGTAATGCCAAATAGGACCAATCTTTCTTACTATCACCCTATCAAGTACATAATGTCATTCTTGTTATCACAATTCTTCCATTTCATTGGTCATGTATTCATCCTCATGCACTTTCATTTACAATTTCTTTAAAGGTCTTCCAAGTTTAAAATCCAATTTTGGCAAACTAAGAAAAATATCGATGTAATTGACATTGTTGGAAAAATAAGTAAATTTGTGTTTGAAAAGGTAGTTCACCCCACAAATTTGGTAGAATGTATTTAATTTTGTTCATAGAACAATATGGATGTAAAATAATAAAACATTTAGTGAATATTTTTTAGTTTTGTAAAGACAATTGAAAGATGCTTCATTATAAAAATTCATAATGTTTTTTGTTTTTGACTATATTTAGACACATTACTTTTAATATTTGGATTTTGATAGTGATACTTTACAAAGTATAAGGTGAATGCAAAGATTTCAAGCTCTTTATAATTGTAATATTATATATATTTATATATTTGTTATTGTTATTGTTATTAATATCTATCATTGTTAGTGATTAAAATGATTAATGTGAATAAAAATATGTTCATTACATAAAAAAACTTAATCATTCTAATTATTGTAGATTGGCAGTTATTGCCACTTTTTGGTACATTGTGTGAACAATGTACCAAAAAGTGGCAATAACTACCAATTCTAAAAAACTTAAAATTTTAATTTTGATTTAGTATATTTGGCATGTTCTTACAGGCCAAAGAATTTAAAATTTAAAAATTTTAATTTTTTTGAGTACATAATCACTATGCACCCAAAAAAAAATTTTACTTTTAAACTTTTAAAACTTAATTTCCCTCCCCCCCTCTCCTCTTATAATTTCTTGAAACCAACTTGATTGACAAGGGCTTTGGCAAGAAACACTTGTCCTTTTTTTTGTCCCCTTGACCTTTTGGAGGTAGTTTTTTGCTCATAACTTTTGCATCTTTTCTTCATTTGACTTGAAACTTGAAAAGAAGGTGCCTACAAAAGTTTTACATGTTGTGTAATTTTTGTAATTTTTTCAAAATTAATTTACTATTTTTAAACTGCTCCCGATTGGGTGTCTACTATGGCCATTTGGGGGGTTTTTAGTCCTTTTTCTGACCCAAAAATGAAAATCTTGAGCTGAAAATTGGCATGCAAGGACCTTACCTAAAGTTACACAATACCACGAAGAGATTTTTTGAAAATAATATATTGTTCAACCTCCACATGTCGTCAAAGTGGCTGACTTTGCACAAGTGTGGAGAATAGAATTAATTTTTTCCAAAGATAAAATTTATTGTAAAAGAAAGACCTTTACTTGGAGAAAAAAAGGGTTTTTTATTTTTATTTTTTGAATTTTTTTACTATTTTTACCAAATTAGTGAAAAAGAGCTATTTTCATTGTATTTTCCATTGTCTATAACATTTAGAGAAAAAATTTCTTAGGTCTGAATTTCAAGAGACATGATATTCTCATTGCTCTTCAAATTATCCATATTTTTTTCAATTTAAAAAAAAATTATTTCAAAGGGTCACAGGACTCACAGGACTCACTCATTTTGAGCCATTTTGAGCCAAAACTGGTAAGTGTTTCTTGCCACGACCCATAAACATTATGGGACATGTGTTCCTATATATGCATTCATATTTGTATTTGTATATCTTACATGATCAATGGCTTGGAAATTTTCGAGAAATCAATGGTGATTACAAAGGTAAGTTTAAAACAAAAATCAATGGCTTGTAAATTTTTTAAGAGAGGAGGGGGAGGGCTAATTAATTGACCTGGGTGGTACGCCACTTTTCATCACATTGTCACATTGTAATATTTATTTATTTATTTATTTATTTATTTATTTATTTATTTATTTATTTATTTATTTATTTATTTATTTATTTATTTATTTATTTATTTATTTATTTATTTATTTATTTATTTATTTATTTATTTATTTATTTATTTATTTATTTATTTATTTATTTATTTATTTATTTATTTATTTATTTATTTATTTATTTATTTATTTATTTATTTATTTATTTATTTATTTATTTATTTATTTATTTATTTATTTATTTATTTATTTATTTATTTATTTATTTATTTATTTATTTATTTATTTATTTATTTATTTATTTATTTATTTATTTATTTATTTATTTATTTATTTATTTATTTATTTATTTATTTATTTATTTATTTATTTATTTATTTATTTATTTATTTATTTATTTATTTATTTATTTATTTATTTATTTATTTATTTATTTATTTATTTATTTATTTATTTATTTATTTATTTATTTATTTATTTATTTATTTATTTATTTATTTATTTATTTATTTATTTATTTATTTATTTATTTATTTATTTATTTATTTATTTATTTATTTATTTATTTATTTATTTATTTATTTATTTATTTATTTATTTATTTATTTATTTATTTATTTATTTATTTATTTATTTATTTATTTATTTATTTATTTATTTATTTATTTATTTATTTATTTATTTATTTATTTATTTATTTATTTATTTATTTATTTATAAGTATAATGAGCAGGAATTTTATATTGTCCTAAGAAATGGCAACTTCTCATAATTATCTTAGTCTACAAAATATAGTATATTTGGTATTTAGTAATTTTTAATAACAACTTTTGATTCTATAATTGGTAGTTGAGTTATTTGTAAGTCCCCCCTACGTTGGGCATGACTTTTTTTGAAGTTGAGAAGGCAACTATAACTGAATTGTCAAACTTTTTTGCAAGATACTTATGTCACATGACTTCAAAAGTGGGGACCAATTTTTTTAGGCACCATTTGGATGGAAACATAAGTTTCATACCCACTTTTATTTCGACTTTTTTAATTGAACCGGCTTTTTCACAATACTCATGGGTTTAAACCCCAATTTAGGGTACTTTACAAATAACTCAAATGTGAACCAAATTATTGAGAGCAATTTGCATTATGTATTTGAATACACTTTTATCAACATAAACCACTTCAACAATAAAAAATTATTTGACACACCTATTCAATATGACATTTAAAGTTAATAAATACTTTTGTAACCAATATAGTCATTTTCAATTTAAAGAATACAAATCTACAATAATTACAAAGGTCATATTATTTTAGATTTTAACATTGTTTGACAAATTTTTGTTCAGAGCTTGTTTGTGCGTTGACATGTTATTTTTTGGCCTTTTGTTAATTGTTCTATAGCCATAAGATCCTTTTGTGGCTAACACCCATGACATTTTGTAAAGCTTAAAAACTTATGTTATGCCTATTATTTGTCATTCCAAGGTTCAACACTTTAAAGCCAATCTACCAATTTGAAAATCATCTGGTCTTGGTTTTGTGTATTCTTTGTCTATAGTTAATGCATAAGTTTTTCAGTTGTTTGAATTATACATTTTTCATGTAGAATGCAATTTTGCAAAGAATACTTCTAAAGGGTTTTCCAAAACAACATAATCTTATTTAGACATTTGAAATTTCAACCAATCATTATGCAAAAAATAGTAATGCCTCACACTTGTAAAGAGATCTTTTAATTAAGCATCACTTTACTACAATACATTCCTAAATTCTTCATGAAATAAGTGTAGAAATAAATGCCAAAATATCCAAAATAATTTTTCTTAATGAATATTTTTTTTGGATGGTAGAAACTACAAAGGAGAATATTTAAAAATTAGTATCAAAGTTGAAACATTTTTCATTGGTGAAGACTTGAGTGCCAATGGGTACATAAGAGAGTGGTTATGGGTTGTTTATAGGATGTTCATGCCTCCACTTTATATAATTTGGTTTTGTAATTTTTAGGCAAACCTCTTTATAAATCTACAAAATTTCAATTTTGATTGAAAAATTATAATTCTACTTGGAATTGATTTGTGAAACAAGCAAATACCTTTGAAAAATATGTAACCTTCTTAGACTTAGCCTCAAGGTAGTTAGATTGCAAATTAGGGTGGTAATAGGCTTGTCTAACTTACCTCAGTGATTCTAAGGTAAATACACCCATAACTAATCAAATAAGGGCATGATTAGGGTGGTGCAATATGAAGCAAATATTTTCAAAAGTGCATTGACATAAATGATGGGGATTGCAATTTTTTTCATAATTTGATCTCTTGAATTGAATTACTATGAATTTTGAAAGGCAAAAGTTGGGCTTGACCTATGATTAGCATTTAAAGTCATCCAATTCTAATAATTCAAGAACTACTTTCCCATTCATTGCTTCCTGCTTTCATGCTCTCATATGTCTCATTAACTTATTGGTCTAAATCGTGGAAAAGTAAAAAAAACATTTCAAAGAGAAAATGGAAATCAATGATCTCAAAACTAGCTAAATTTTGTTCCATTGCTACTTAATTTTTTCATGCCTTAATGTAAATTCAAAAAAAATCTTCCAAAAATGAACATTTGGCTAAAATCCCTAAACCCATTTTGAGATTGCTAATGGAAATACGTCCCCATATTGATTGTTGATCGGGGGTGGCCTCTTATTTCCAAACACGATAGATGCAATGAACGAGGAGAACCGGCATTTAGTTACAAGTTAGCTGGTTGAAATATAGAATTTCCAAATGAAGTTCAAACTTCCAGGAAAAAACCCAATCATTTTAGAGGGAAAAAAAGAATATTCTTTATTTTCTTAAGGCCTAGCCGAGAGTATTCTCCAAGCAACTGGTTGGTGCAAGAAAATGTAGGATTTTAGCTGGTTAAGCTAAAATTTCTTTCCGGAATGTGGTTAGACGTCATTCTTCGAGGCTCTTCCTTCACATTGGCCTCAGTAGGGGTAGTCACAGTGCGTGGAGTGGAGAAGTTCTCTCAGCCACGTTTTCAGGGACCAATGGGGAGAGTTCTCTACTCCCCCAACTATGACGACCCCTACGAGGGAAATGGAGAAAACGATGTGAAAGGTTCACCCTAAACCGCAAGCTCCGAAGCAAGCTACGAGGAGACTGCAAGCTCCGACGTTGCAAGGAGACAACGGTAAAACAAAAGCAGGGAAGAGATAGGTGAAACTTGAAACCGCAAGGTCAAACAATTCGCACGCGACACTCTCTCAAAGGTTTCTCTTTCACCTCCGGAGCAAGAGAGACGACGGTGCGAACTTCTCAAAATAAGAATATTCGCTTCTGGGAGCGCTGCCAAAAGCCAATCTCATCCAGCCACGTGTTCAGAAGGTGGAGAGAACTTCTCAACAACACCCACTGTGACTACCCGTAGTGTCAGAGTTACGCTTCATTATGAGAAGCTATGGAGGGCTCTTTGTGAGGAGAGCTTGACTGAGAGTAGGAAATCAATGCATTTCAGAGGAAATGGATGCGGTTGAAATCACTATCTTCATGTGAAGTCTGCATCATTTTGCAGCGGTTCGAGTAGGAGATGAACGATTGGTAGCCCTTTTCTTTGCAAAGGATTAATTAACTATCGAGCGTGTAGTCATATTCTAGGGGCGGAACGACTGTGAATCAGTTGAACGGCAACTGCCAGAGGCCACCATGTCAAGAGTTCTTCACAGAGGCGGAGCAACTGTAGACGTAACTTTAAGCCATAATAGTCGTCATTCGTGGAGAATAGAAAACCCTACAAAGAAAGCAGTCAGTGTTCTTGCGTGAGATTCTTGCATTTCTTAGAATTGGAAATTTGCGTCTTTGATCTAATTTCTTTCCGAATTGGAAATGCGCATAACCTTCTCATCATTTGAGGCAATTCTCAGAACAGTTCGAAGTTTAACGAATGTCAATAAAACATTATCCACTTTAAAACATAGCGAAAGCAGTCGATGACTTGCGTGAGATTCTTGCTTTTCTTGTATTTGTAATCTTGCATCCTTCTACAACTTTCTTTCCGCTTTGGAAATGTCAATAAACTTCTCATTATTTGAGGCAGTTCACAGAACATTCTGACCCTATCTGACATGTACCCTTACAAGTCCGGCTTATTCAAATGACCTATTCACAAACTTTTCCTCCGCTTCAACTAAAGAACGATACAGAGATATCGGAGTTCGAATGTCAATCACTATCGGAGAGATAGCAGAAATTTGTGCACGTTGGCAAGGAGTCCCTTTTGAGTATGGCATTTTTTAGACGCCTATTGCTGCACCCCAGAATTTGAAACGCTTATTCTCATTCTATCAAATGGTTGTATGAAGTTTGCGCACTTGCTTGTTCTGTTGCCAATATTGCTTGGCAAAGAGCTGTTTGAGAGTTGAAGAATGCTAAGTGAATTCAAGCTTGGGCTAGTGATGTCACAGTGCAACGCTGGTCCTGATCATCTAAGCTAATTAGATTCCGACGCTGATTCTGATCGGAAAGGGGGATAAAGAATGTTGTGAGTGTTGTCAGTGGTGATCGCCGGTGAACAGTTTGATGACATGCTGATAATCTTATGATTAATGTGGTGGAGCATTCAAAATGAAACACAACGTAGAAGAGGAAGGATATATTTATCCAGTGATCGCCACAGACTGTTGGAGGCGATCGACGCCGAGAACGACAGTGTGAGTTTAGGGTTATGGCTCATTCATGTGATCTAAGCCAGGTTGGAAGCTCAGGATCTTTCGACGCAAACAGACGAGCGCGGCGTATCCTGGAAGGAGGCATCGTCACAGAGGAACGGTTTTTGCAACTGCAGTGTGAGGTCTACCGCTTAAGGCGAGAAGCAACCGCAAAGGAGACGGAACACAGGCTGTGAGCTTGCTCTATCTTTTTCTTATTCCAGTGAATAAAGTGTTGGTCGGTCATTCCAATTTTGTTAGTAAGGACAGGATCCATCGCGTATGAATTAAGTCCTGCTGCATTTAAGATTGATCTCTTCGAATGCTGAACTGCCATGTTGTTCTGGTGATGCCGTGGCATGCGCATCAGCTCAATCGATTCGTTACTCAAGCCATGGATTCTTGAAATTCAAATAAAATGTCTTTCGGTCATTCGAATTTCTTTTGTAAGGACGGGATCATAGCACATTAAGTCCTCTTGCATCAGTCACTTCTGCAATAGTTGCACGTAAAGATTCGTGAATACATTAGTGAAGAATTGACTGCCGTGGTACTCGATACTCATGGGCATGTTGTGGCTGGCAAGTGCATCAGCCTGCTAGCTAGGTTATCCAGGGCCGAGGATGCAGCCAAGCGAAACATGCGGGACTGCTTTCAACAGTCTTTGGAGCCATGTAAAATGAAGGCAAACATCATTGCCGCTGTCAATCACACGTTTCGTGTCGACCAAGTGAGTCTGTCTTTCTGCACATTCTTAGTTATTGATCAATTAGATGCATCTGAAATGGCCGACAGAAAATCTTCCAATAGAGAAATATTCTCACTGGAGTCCATATAAACGATTCGACCTGGTCTGGAGAATATAATATCTGAATGTCAAGGTTGCAGAAAATGCAAGAGCTAGACGATAAGCTAAGGGAGAAGGAGAGACAGATTGAAAAGGTAACGGAGTACAATAGACAGTACAAGGCCGACATCCATAGCCTTAAAACAAGGCTGGACATACTGTTGCGGACCACCCGGCGAACGTCATCGTTTGTCACACCTCGTGACATTCACTCTGCGGGCTCTGCCCAGCATGAAAAGGTAGGCAGTTCGTCCAACCTCAAATGTAAGGTAGAGGATACTTTTGCCGTCACTTCAAGCATTTTATCATATGTGGGAGATACATAGAGCTGTGGAGAGATCACTTTGGATACCCGAACACCAAATCTGCTATTAGCTTACTGTCAAGGTTTTATCCCTATGTTTAAATTCATCTGCAATTTTAAAGTGAGGAGGTTGTAGAACTGTAAATGACAATAGACAACCCTACAATGATGAGTGGCTAAAGAAATTTAGCCAAATCATGCTTAATACACCCCTTACTAAGAAGTTCATCCCAGTGTATGAGTTGCTGTTGCAAACAGGGGACAGTACAGGAGATGAGTTCAGAACCTTAACGATATTAGTATCCTCTCCCTCACAGATACCTTTTGCCCTACTTTGCTGAGAGTGGATCACCATGTGGTAGTGGTGAGTAAATTTATGCGAGTATGTGTTCCGCTGGCCATCAGGGGACCAAGGAATGCCGCAAGGACCTGCAGAGACTCCAAACGGAGAATCTTAACTTGCAACTCCAGATACGCACACTGTCCCAACCACGGCCGTCCGCAGAGGCTGCTACTCAGTCTTCGCAAAGTATGCAAGACATGGCTAGCCAGGTGAGATTTATAATTCCTTTATTGATTGAAGTCGTTGTTTGCAAATCGACAATTGCTAGAATTTTTTCCTTCAGCGCGCTCATCCTAACTTAGATATGAATTCGACGATCAAGTTGTTGTGCAATCATGGCACTTGATTATAATTTTATAACACCAAGGTTAAAGTAGAACCTCGTTATGGTACTGTACATTGGTCGCTGATTCTTAGTCTTGTCCCTTTTGGATTGCCCTGCCAACAGCTTGAAGAAGGGGAATTGCCAGTGCAATCCGCACAAGCGGCCTCCACGAAATTGTTAGTTCAACAAATCCAAGAGACTTGGCAGCAGCTCGAAGGCCTGCAGAAGCTGTATGAGAAATCCATGGAGGAGTTGCAATCCTTGAAAGGAAATCACGAGAAAATTCAAGGAAATTTGCGAGATGCCAGTCGCGACCTTAATGAGGTTGACTTCGTTCTTTGAATAAAATAATTGATATTCGAATAGAGGAACCGTGCAAAGATTGAAGAGCAACATGAGTTCTTGAACGTCAGTCCACACAGTCTTGTCTCTTAGAGCTCAAATGTCCTGTAAACTGGTGGTTTTTCATATCAAGTGCTGACGATCATTTTCTGTCAATACCGTCAATTCTGTAAAATTGCAGAGATATCTGGCGCAAAACTTTGTGTCTTTCATCTACACAAAGCTTTAGAACCTAGGACCGTGTAGATTTACGACCAGTGTCGCAGTCGCGGAATTCCTCCAATTTTATACGAAATTGACGTTCAAAGTCGAACTGTGTGATAGGAACGAAACAAGTCCTTGCGCTTAGAGATCTCTGAGATGCGTCTACAACAGGAGCTAGTTGCTGCTCAGCAGACGGGAGTTCTCCTGCAACAGTGCCGGCAGCACAATCTGCAGGTATGAATCATTGCCCTTTATTTCATCTTAGATCGATTGGCGCGCCAAATTCGGTTACTCAGTTACCAACCTTAATAATGTTCTATTCAGCAATGAGCCAAGGTTTTCGTTGTGAGTCAGTAAGGTTTGCCGTTTATTCTGTTGATCAAATCAGCATTAACCAAATCACCTGTCAGAAAGCTGCCGATTTTGTACTCTCATTCCACCTCAGTCTAAAATTTCAGAACATATAGAAGACGATTTCTCTACTCTCAGAAGGATGTTTGTTGAATTTCCAACCACTACCAGCGATAGAATATTTTATCTTTTTTCTATTACCGTCTAGGGAACAATTTTATGTAGAGATCAATTAAAAAGACCTCTTCCTGAAGGGACAGATTGAAATGGGTATTCCCGGCCTTAAGGTGAAGACTGGAAAAAAAACTCGATGTTTGTCTATCCTTGCAGCAATCAAAACTTAAATCGAAGAATTGAACATTCGTGAAAAGAGTTCTGACATTTCAGTGGTGTGCATCTTGAAATTTGTAGCTGGAGAATGAAAATACTGAGTTGATCGCAGCGGCTCTCACAACCCAAATCAAGCCAAAGCCTATCAAAGTTGAGGACATAACAGTTCAGACTTCACCGAAGCTTATCAAAGGTGAGGACACGATAGTTCAGACTTCACCAAAACTTATCAAAGGTGAGGACACGATAGTTCAGACTTCACCAAAGCTTATCAAAGTTGAGGACATGATATTTCAGACTTCACCAAAGCTTATCAAAGTAGAGGACATGATATTTCAGACTTCATTAGAAAGCCTAGCCTAGCATATAGTGTCTCGACATTGCAATAACTTGTTGCTACTGCCAATTGATGTCTTGGGAAACTTTCTTCCTTCCAGGTATGTAACACTTGCAGGAGTGTACACTTTCATAGAAAAAAAACAGTAGGCCACCTGGGGTGTCGGTGGGGTTCTCTCCCTGCTGATCAGATCGTCCATTTGCACAACTCGGGGGCGTTAAGAAACCGAGAGCCATTCATCTGCAGAAAGCTCTAAAAACTTGAGACTTGTAGAGATTCACATTTCAGGCCACAAATCCTGAAAAGTGTCATAGTTGGGGAATTTCGCCAATTACTCTTTAGTTGGGTATATCTTGAGATTTTATTCTACAATATCATTTCTCTCTCCATACGAATGATCTCCCCCAAAATTGAGCATCTATGCCTAAAGTCATCTTCCACAGAACCGACCCTACCTTAAAACTGTGGTAAGGTTGAGGCACCAGTAGCCGATCATTTGAGCGATTTTACCAGCAGTATGAGTGTAGGAAGATGGAGAATATTGGGATTACAAATTTTTCACAATTTTATTTCCAAAATTGAAATTTCAGCAAATTTAGGAAGCCAAGAAGTACACTCACTTTACTAGTAGCCAATGTCTAGAGTCATCCAATTTGGATCATTCTAAAATGACTTTCCCCCTCAATTCTTCCTACTTTCTTGCTCACTTCATAGGGCATACATCATAAGCTAGTCAACCCCTTTCTCATCCCCCCATTTCCAAAGTCTAGGTTGTTCTATTTCCAAGCATAGAAAGTGAGGATCATTCCACAATGACTTTCCCCCCAATTCTTTCTACTTTCTTGCTCACTTCTATGGGGCATGCATCATAAGCTAGCCAACCCCTTTTTCATCTCTCCATTTCCAAACTATAGGTTGTTCTATTTCCAAGCATAGGAGGTGAAGAAAACCAATCCACTATGATGCATTATAAGGTGTTGATTTCCTCTAGGTTTCTTCACTAGCCTATGGTTGGAATTAGACATACCTATATATCAAAAATAGTTTTAATAGAATGTTGATGAAAAAAAATTACAATAATGTTGATTTTTGGGTGAAAAAATTTCAAAAATTTCAAATGTATATAAAATCTATTTCCCTATACAAAAAAATCCCTTCTTCCACCAAACCTATCTAGGAACTATGCTAAATTCCTTAAGTGGTCCAAATTAGGTTGTAAGTTTCTAAACTTATTAGCCCTATTTTTTAAAAGAACTAGAAAAACACATTCTAAACTTTGGTTGGAAATCTCCTCTAACTTTGGGTGAAAATACTACACTCCTACAGATTGGGTATTGGATGTGGTTGACGATTGGTACCTCTATTTTATACAACACACCAATCTTGTAGCACATCATGTCCTACAATTCTTATAAGTATAAAAGATTGCACACTCTAACTAAAAACCTTGAAATAGAAGGCCAACATATAGCTAGGGTGCCATTTTGCAACTCTTGCACCAAGCTATGAATTGGCTCATGTTTCAGTTGTTGATTTGGTCTTTGGCAATATTTTTTTTCTTGGCAATTTGGTGCAAACTATTGCACTAATTTTTTTGGCCTAGCACCAAGCCTATAGAAAATAAACAGTAAAATTTTGGATGAAATCGTCAATAAACTTCAATTTTTTTTAAATACTAGATGAAATCACCAAATAATGAATGAAAATATAATGATGGATATGTATTATGTGCTAATATGATGTTTTCTATCCAAAATATGGATGAATGCTGGGATTTGGGGCTCCACAATAAAATGAAATATTGCCACTTTGGCACTTCATAAGAAATGAAAAAAAAAAACACTGGTTTTTGGGGAGTAAACCATCATTAGCAAATTTCACATTCATTATGCAAGTAGGCTATTTGGCATAAGGGAGGTTTCAAGTGCAGTTACACAGGTTTGCATGGGTAATCGTGGAAAAAAGTGGGCCTTCTAGTCTAGCTTTGCCTACCTTGTCAACCCCCTTTTTCCTACAATTCCTTTGTCATGAGGCATTGCCCTATGTAGAGTAAGGGTAGTCACACCTTCTTCACAGAGTTGAAATTCTCTAGAGATTGAGAAGCTAATTTTGAGAAAAAGGAGCTAATGAAATCTTGTGCTGGGTGAAGGTGTGAAACATTCTTGGTAGAGTACAACTTTTGCTTGCAAATCGTACTTGAAACCAATTATAGACCTCAAGAGTGAAAGAGGTTGATTGTAAGAAACATAAGTCCTTTTTTTGTCCCCTTGACCTCCAACAAATAGTTTTTGCCCATAACTTTTTCATCATTTGTCCTTTTGGCTTGAAATTTGTAATGGAGGTGAAAACAAAAGTTTTATATATTGAGTAATTTTTTCAAATTTTTTCAAATTAGTTTACTATTTTTAAACTGCCCCCAATTGGATGTCTACCTTGGCCATTTGGGGGGGGGGGGGGTAGTCCTATTTTCGACCCAAAAATCCAAATTTGAAGCCACAAATTGGATGAGTTGGAGGTCTACTAACATTACAAGGATTGAAAGTGAGTTTTTGTGAAAATAGCAACATATTTGTTGCACACATGGGGGTCAAAGTGACCTTATTTTGTGCAAAGGCTATGAAGAAGGAAAAAATTTCCTAGAAGAATTCTTTTTATTGCAATGTGAGTACAATCTTGTATAGAAAAATGGATTTTTAGAAATAATTTTTTGAATTTTTGGGGAATTACTAAAATAAAAAAGGTCGACAACCCCTTTTTCTATTATTTTCTGCTATCAGTGGCCTCTATAGTACTTTATAGTAGTCTATAGGACTACATAGTACTATTTGACAGTCTAGATTTGTAGGCTCCTAAAATCAACAACTAAGATTTGTAGGTGTAGTGTTGATGTGTTGTACTACTAGTATTGCAAAGTATTGCCAATCTTGTATCCAAAAACTACATTTTGATCCCAAAACGTGAAGTGTTTCTTGCAATCACCCAAGAACAAATATAGGGAAGACTTTGTTGTGGAAGAATATTTTTTTGACATGGGCCACCCAAAAGCCAACCCTAAACCACTACATGTCGAATTGTTGGCGAAGTTCAATCCTGTAAAGGAAGTGTGACTACCTTTAATGCCACAATTTATTCCAAAAGGTAAAAAAGACAACCCATCATCATTCATCATCATCCAAGAAGAAACTGACTCACACTACAAGAAAATGGGGGTATGAATGACTTGTTCACAATGATTGTAAAATGACTATTTTGCAATTGTTATTGTTGGTGGAGTCATTGTAGACAAGTCATTTATACCCCCATTTTCTTGTAGTGTCATCATCCAAAAATCAATAAAGTGGGAGCATCCAAAACTATCTATATAAGGAATTCATCATATTAGTTCATGGCATCTTTTCCTAAAACTAATATTGTGTAGTATTAGCGAGTGAAAATCATGAATAATAAAAATAATCAGATTTTTTGGATATTGTATCTAGTTTCTATGATTTTTTAAAGTATTGGCTATCTAAACCATTGAATTTGTCTTATAGGTGCACCCAAATTTGAATCTTGCAAAATTCAACTAGTTAAATCTTAGTTAAATACATGTCATTCAAATGCATCAACAAATCAATGTTTATCATGTGTAAGATACATTCACCTAAGTCTGAATATAATTGGGTGAGTTTGTGAAAAAAAAGGATAGGAACAGGCTTTAGAATGGGTGTTTCTACCTTATTTAGAATAGAGAGTGGTGTTCAAAGTAGTTTAAAAATCTCCGAACAAGATAAATAACATTGGCATAGATTACTCCAACTAACAATGGTATGTATGAAATGCAATTGCCATATTATTTCTACAAAGACACTAAAGAAAGTGTTGATGATTTACTTTGTTGCAATAGAAACAAAGAATGCACCTATTGGTCCTAAAATTGAATCTTATTTGAATGAGTGCCTATTATCAAGGTAGCATTCTACCAATGTTAATCTTTCAAGTATTCACCTTTCATAACTAATTTACTCACCAAAATGCTCTAATTATTGGACTCATTAATAGGTGTATATTCTTTGTTTTTACAATGAACAATAAAGTCATGTATTAGATACTTTTGATCCTCAACCTGCTTCAAGTGTTGATTTGCATATCTATCAATCAACACCATATACATGCATTTAAAAATGTCAAAAGTGCTAATGGAATATCACTAATTTAAGTAGGATGTTGTTTATAGACTTTGACAATATACAAACTTTCTATAAAGGTTGCATCAAGCAATTGGAAGGGCATCTTCTATAGTTGCACCGCCATAACAAGGAGACCTTTTTGTTCACCAAAGTACCACTTGAAATACATCACTAGCATTGCTCATGGCCATACCATTGCAAAATTAAGAACATGGACAATTATAACTATGTCATGCATTTGTTCTAGATATGTGTAAAAATTGCCTTCTCACTTCTTGGCTTTGACAGTGACACAATCGCTCTAAAGAAGGCACCATTAATTTAGTAGGCTTGTGATAGTAGATTATGAAGAGGTAATATGATTGCCTATGTTCAATGTGAAATTTGTAATGAATAGTCAATTTTGCAATAAGCTCTTCAAAAATTTCTTTTCCATTTTGTTCTTTAAAGGTTTCAAACCTCAAAAAGTCATTATACAATAGGGTTAAAAGTATCTGCATGGTACTGAATCCAAAGGATAAAATATTTTGTCATTAGTATTATCTCATAAGTCAAGAAAAGTCACCCTTCAAATCGTCAATTCTGGATAAGACTCAGCACGTTCAGGGGTTTAACCCAGTATTCTTGCACAACATCTTTCTTCAGAAAGAAATATTGATTTAAACTTATAGCACAAATACCGCCCCAAGCGAGACTGACAGACTGGAAGTTGAGGGAATTCTCCTTTTCTGACGTGACGTCCTTGAATTTTTTTTCTAGATTGCATTACAATCTGATTCCACTTCTTATGACACCAAGGTATGTTGTTGCACTCGTCACATGCAGTTGTCTTCTTTCTAAATTGAGATGAGATACTGGTCCAATTCTTGCAACTTCAATCTTTGCACTGTAGAAGGTCTGAAATTGGTCCAGTGTTGAAAGTAGATTAACCCTGGCTGCTTGTACGACAATACAGCAACAACAACTGGACATGTGCCGAACTGCCGACCAAATCCGTTTACACAAATGACGATGTCCCAATAATGCTCCGCAAGATTTGATGGTTTTCATCAATGAAGACCGTGTAGTAGAGGGGGGAACGAACCTCAAGCTGCGAAGTCGCGAATGTCGAGTTCATAACTTCATATCCCTCTCTACTACTTGAGATTGGACAAATCCAGCAACCCCTGTTCACATCTGACTTTTCAAATCAGGGTAATGACACTCAAATCAGGGGATGGCAGTGCGCATTCAATTAACCTAGTGTCCAATAAAGATTTACAAATCGTAAAATACATCACGCAAACTTCCTGTCATGTTAAAACCTCTAAGGTTCCTTATGCAGATCCCTTAAGCTGTTTTCAGCTGATCCGAGGAAGGTTGGTTGAGGGTCACTGATCGAAGCAACTCTAGCGAGAACATTAACCCGAGAAAATGAGACAAAATGGCATTGCCTGAAGCCTGCACAGAAACGTCCACCAGAAGAAATTTGCGTGATCAGCTAAAGAGAAACATCGTCATCAAGACACCATCTTCAAATAAGCAATATTTAGGTTCACAATTGCTTGAAGTCACGCAAATATTATTCTCTACTTTAACGCTAATGCAGTCGACCCCAACCAGTACATTACCCACCCCTACACATTCGTCACAAACAAACACAAAAATCATATGGCCGGCTTGGCAATCCTTACCTGCACCAGAAAAACATCAAGCGCAAGAACTGGACTGTAGCCTTGAGGGGCTCCTTGTAAATAGGGTGTGCTTGAGGATGTGAGAGCTTCAGCAACGAGGACTCCGACCGTCGCTTGCAAACCTAGCAAAGTTGCTCCCATTCCGAGCAAGTTCACGATGATTCCGTTCCTCAGGTTCTTTACCACCTGGGCCCGAGGAGGAGCCTTCAAAACAAGTTCAGTTTGAGTGAGAACGTTTCAAATACTTTCATAAGGAACAGCATAGAGCAATCAAGAGCAGAGTTTGAAATGCCCTGGATCCTGGAGGTGACAGGTACCTTGGTCGGATTGCCAATGGTGTCCCGCAGCTTCTGCGCAAGACGGACATATCCGAAGGACCAGAAAACTGAAAGGAATGCAGCAGCAATGCCTCCGGCTGTGAGATAGGTAGATACAGGCGCTGTGGGTTGGCCATTAATCACCACAGAAAAGGCTAGAATAACGGCTGCAACAATTGTACAAACAAGTTGACCCCAGAATCCCAAGTTTCCCAACCGCTTGAATTGCGCGGCAGTTCGCTCCAACCGCTTCGCAACCTGCAGTAGCACAAGAGTCGTCCACATTGAATGTAGAATAGAACACAAATTTTGGAAATCTGAAACTGGTCCGGAAGCACAAGCGAAACAGCTAGAGGAGGGATCACGTTTGCGCTGCCCTCTACAATTCATTTTCACCTCTATCATTACAATCATCCAGCTATGTTTTAGGTTAATCCTCAGACATGCCAGAAAGCCACAATAGGGGACCCTGATTGTTATCAAAATGAAATAGCACCGCTACTGAATGCGTTTTTTGAAATTTGAAATTTCTTAACGCTAAAAGTTCTCAGGTCAAGGACATACTAGAACCGTTAAGAACCTGGTCCTGTAACCTATAATAATCCCTGTTCCCAACTGCACCTCATTTATTTGTACAATCGGTTGACTTTCAATGAGCCAGTGGTGTAAGCACGACTTGGCTAGATGCCTATGGTCACTAATCTTTGAATTAAAAATGGGGTTGTCTACTTCGATATCGCATAAGAAACTCATACAAAGTGGTCTACATTTGCTCTCAACCGATTTGGCTCTTATAATTAAAGTGATCTGTCCACAGGTCTATACCAATCCCCCAAAATTCACACTCCATATTCAAAAATGCTTAAAGTGGCGCAAAAAGTATAATTCCCTTTGTGCGTTAGTCAAAGGTCTCTTGCACGAGGCAACGATGGAACTTATTCGATTAATCGGACAAATGCCTGGTATTCATTGAAAATCTCTAAAAAAACACACACAAAGGCAAAGCAATGTCTAAGGAGATCACACAGAGAGACACGGCAAAACGAAATTTCCCGAAACATGAAAAGTTCACCACAATCAAACTGCAAGAAGCACGAATCGCTTACGTGAGCAATCTTGGCTGCTTCGTTCGATTCAACGAACGTTTCTCTATCATAAGCTCCCGCTTCCGCTCTCACACTCCCCACGCTCCCGCCATGGCAACGACGGCTCGGCTTCAGAGGCAATTGCAGAGCCTCCAAACCTGGAGCTAGAAATCGTGGCGACGACAATGTCCCTCCACGAGACAAGCTCCTCACGACAGCAATTTCACAAGCCACAGTCGCCCGCAGAGTCCCAATCCGAGCCAAAGGCCGCGCAATGGTCGTCCCGTGGACTTGGAATGCGCAGCCGGGCATTGCCCTCCCTTGCACACAAGCTTGCACGGCGAATTGCATTGTAGGCTTCCTTCAATCTCAAAACCCTAGAAAATCGATTCGAACTCCAAACCGTAAGGTCTCGGCTCAAATCCGAAACCCTAGCAAAATCCTTTCCTCCGAATGCCTCTCTTGCACAAATGGAGCTGAAATTGTTTTTTCAAAAGCTCCAGAAACGCGGCTACACGGAGGAATTGGACAGATGGTAACTTAGAGGAGTTGCTCACAATTTCCGGAACACTTGCAAATAACTTATTCTTACAATTGGAGCAGCTCGTCGAGGATCCTCGACTGCTCTTTTTTATGAAGAGACTGACGAAGAGGCGAGGTGGACACGTGGTGAGTTGTAACACGTGTCACCGTCTCTAGGGGGTCACACTTGTCTGGGCACGCTCCGTTCCATCCACAATCTTCGCCTCCCATCCACAATGAATCCAAAAGTTTATTCTCACAATATTGGTAAAATGCAAAAATTTGTTCCTAAGGTCGAAGCACCCAAAACCAATTTAACCCCTAAATGTCCAAGGTCTGTTTTGAGCTTCTTAGAATTTGCTCTAATTTGAACAAAAATCCAACATTTTGATAAGTTGAATCAATTTTTTTTGAATTGTAACCCTACAAATTTAAAGTAGACATGTTAGAAATGACATAGGAAAAAAACAACACAACAATATCACTTATGGATTGAAAGATTATAATGTTTGATCATGAAGGTGTAAACACTATGAAAATCTTTGAGCTCTCTTTTTGCATGTCAAATCTAAAAAGTTGGTCACCCAAAAAATATGAGGTTGAAGGGCCTAACAAGTATAACCCTAATCAATTTATGGCTTCTCAAAATCTACTCTACAATTTTTTTAAGTGAATTTTTAGTGTGATTTTTTCTCTAAGATCTAGTGTATTTGAAGCTCATTTCCACCGAGAGTCCCTAACACTACGGAATGTCAAGATTGCAATGGATACCCTTGCACTAAATCTTGAATAGAAAAACAATAATCATTCATTTTCAAAATCAGATTATTAATGCTAATACTAGACTTCAAAAAGAATCTTTCAAAAATATAAACTATTAAAAATAGAAATTTGGCAAGGTTTTATTTAACTTCAAAGTTTCTTCAACACCACTTTTGGATGCCTTGGGAATTTAAGGGTTAAGGAATTCAACATAGTTGGTGGCATCTTTTCCTAGAATTAATACTTTTGTAGTATTAGCGAGTGAAAATCATGAATATTAAAAAAAATTCTGATGTTGTATGTAATTCCTATGATTTTTTGAAGTTTTGGCTATCTAATCTATTAAAACTATCCTTTAAATGCACCCAAATCTGAGTTCTATGAAATTCAACCATCAACAATCACAGTTAAATGTATGTCCTACATGTTTTAGCCAATGACAATTAAACAATTGGAAGACATATTCACCAAAATTTAGGAACACAATTGGGTGACTCTATGGCCCATCATTAGGAATAGGTGCATTATTGGGTGTTCCCACCTTATATGATAAAGGTACCTAATTCTAATTGGCACCCCATAAATAATCAATAGTGTATCCTATTTTCAACCAAGTTCAGAACAAATTTTTATTTTCTCCTTGGAATATGTGTCTTTGTACTTTTTCAAGGTTTAAAGATATAAGTAAGTATGAAAGTAGGAAGTAATGATCAGGAAAGTAGTTCTTTGAAATACTAGAATTGGATGGCTCTAAATGTTGGTCATGGGTTAAGCCCAACTTTTGCCTTTCAAAATCAATAGTAATTTCAATCCAAGAGATAAAATTACCAATTTTTTTGCAATTCCCATGATTTCTGTCAATGCACCTTTGAAAATATTTTGCTTTGCCTGGCACTACCCTAGATCATATCTAAATGTGCTTATTTTATTGATTATAGGTACCTCTATTATATTAGAATAGTTAACCTTGAAGCATTGCAATGTCCAATTTTGGAACAATGTATAGATTGAAAATCAAATTTTTTCATCACAACTTGGATGAAAGTCATCCTAATTTTCAAAGATACTTTAGGAAGTTGTTGTCCTATTTAAGGGTTGGATTTGGTGATTCTAGAATACATATTTTACCAAAATTACAAATGTGGAAGTATGTTAAGTAGTTGACTAAGCCAAAATTGCATTGACTCTAGCTTAAATTTGGAATTGCAAAAATGAGGTCACAAAATCAAAGAGCACAAAAATTCCAAAAAATCATCATGTCAAGAGAACCTCATCTAAATCCATTCTAATGAAATTATAATAAAAAAATAACAGCATTTTGAAGGAATTTTCAATTCTTCCTTTCAAAATTTATAGAAAGATATTGGTGAGAGCATTAGTGAATCTAAGTGTATGATAGAATCTAAAACTCAAACTCAATAACTTTTATTTTCATCTTAATTCCAAAATATTCCTCTAAATAATACTTTATGATGATTTTTCCAAAATCATCAATTCTATAGATGAGTTTGGATGCTTCGGGGTTAATGAAGCTTTTGTATTTTGAAACCTTAAGTATTGTAGCTAATTCAAAGCTATTGAATTGAAATACAAATCATGTTTTTTTTAAATTTGATCATCTCAAGATTAAATTATTTACTTCATGCATTTTTCTAAGGTGAAAAAACTTTAGTATTTATTTTTATCAAAATAGTACAACAAGGCTTACTCCAACTATACATAGTTCAATCCTAGAAGGACTAAATGAATCTCCATTACAATAAAAGATTGAGATTGGAAAGAAGTATAATATGTAATTTTCCCCTAGCCTTGATCTTCTCAAAGTTACTTTGTTCCTTCAAAGATTTACATATTTTGACAGAGTGTGAATGTACTCTAATTAAAGACCCCTACATCCAGAATTAGGATGCAATTCAATAAAATTCTATAGTTGACTTAAAATTTTAATTTTTGTGTATGATTTAACTCCTAAAGCCCTGAGGTGCATTTTTTGGCATTATAAATTTTTTGGGCAGCTCACTACAAATGGAGTTTTTCTTTTTTTTCTTTGAAGTTCTTACACAAGATGTGCCCAAGGAGTAGCTTTAAGGCCCAACAATTTTCATAACCTTTGACTTTGTGGTAAATAAGTTATGGCATGATATGTCATTTTCTTTACTCGAAGGGCAGCCCGAGCAGCTGAGAAAACTTCTTTAAAAAAACTTTTTTTTTCAAAAGTGAAATTTCAAATTGATTCTTTAGGTTCTTACAAACATGGGAAGATTTGTTTCATTTCATTTGGGTTAAGGAGTCAAAAGTTATGAACAATTTTAGTTTGCAGATAGGTATGGAATTTTTGAAAACCATATCTATCTGCAAACTAAAATTGCTCGTAACTTTTGACTCCTTAACCCAAATGAAATGAAAAAAATCTTCCCATGTTTGTAAGAACCTAAAGAATCAATTTGAAATTTCACTTTTGAAAAAAAAAGTTTTTTAAAGAAGTTTCCGAGTTGCCCGGGCTACCCTCCGAGTAAAGAAAACAACATATCATGCCATAACTTTTTAACCACAAAGTCAAAAGTTATGAAAATTGTTGGGCCTTAAAGCTACTCTTCAGTCACATCTTGTGTAAAAATTTCAAAGAAAAAAAATAAAAAATCCATTTGTAGTGAGCTGCCCCAAAAATTTATAATGCCAAAAAATACACCTCAGGGCTTTAATGGTTAAACGAACTTAATTAATTTTTTGAAGGTTATAGACTTTGTTTCATCAAAAATGACTCCAAAGTTGTCTTTCTTAATGCAAATAGTTAAAATGGGAAGTAACTATTTCATTTGAATATTCAATAGCACAATCCTATATAAGGTTTTTAGGAAATTTGTTTCTTAGAAATTAGTTTTTTGTAAAGCATCTACAATGAGAACCAAGAGCTAGAGTTTGAAAAAATGCAACAAATAGAGTTTTTGAAGTATCCAAACTTGGTAGGATGGTGCTTGGTATTGTATTTGTTTTGTACTATTATTAATTACCTTCATCTAACATCCTTTCTACAAACTAGGATTCACTTTACAATGAACTCTAGTGTGTTAATGTTTCTCTAAACTAGACCATATATCTTGCAAGATGTAGGTGTTCAAAGGGAAAAGAATGGCTTTTCAGTTGTTGTTATATCAAGCTCTTAGATTTTGAATTCTCATAATTTAAATTTCTTTGAACTATTGAAAGTTCTAACGCTTAAATCTTCATTGTAGAGAATTCAAGAAATCTGTAATTTTTATCTAAATTAAAAATTTTCATTCTTCAATAAGTTGATGAGTGGAAAAGAAATGAAATCCTTAAAATTTCTAAAAACAATGGAATTGAATCTTATCAATCCTATCAATCAACCATTGTTGTAGTAAAGATTCTACATCCCAAAGACCTTTCTTTTAAAATTGTGGAAATTGAGTTAAAAAACAAAGCATATATGTTACACAGTATTAAAGTAGGAAAATGCCTCAATGCCAACAAGACAAGACTCTTCATAACTTTTATACTATAAATATAAATGGAATATAACTAGAAGAAAACTACGTTGTATTTGACAAAAACTGTGTTGAAACTGTGTTGCATTCAACATAACGCATGGAGTGCATTGTATTGAAGTCTTGCTTTGTCATGTGGAATTTTTCATTCTAATACAAAATTCTACATTTTCCTTGCTGAATTTTGCATTTTGCTTGTTCAATTTTGTGTTGACACGTTGAAACGCACAATTTTGCATTATGAAGGGAAAACTCAACACAATCCACTCCACACATTACGTTGAACGCAACACAGTCCCAACGCAATCTTTGTTAAGTAAAATACAGGTTTGGCAAGTTTAACGCAGTTTTTGGCATGAATAGTGTAGTTTTTTTCTAATTAAATCTTATCAATCCTATCAATGAACCATAGTTAACATTGTGTAAATATTCTACACCCTAAGGGCTTTTAAAAATAAATAAATAAATAGAGTTAAAAAAACAAGTCTTATATATTATTAAAGTAGGTTCATTACCTATAAGACTAATAGTAACTTTCACACAAATGTAATGGAATTAGTCAAAACTTTATGTGTGATTATAAATATTTTTTTGAAATTTTTATTTAATTTTTATTACTTTATTGATTCCAATCCAATTTCAAGCATTTTGGACTTAGGTGGATATAACTTTCTCCTCCAACCTTCACTTTGCAAGAATATAACTTAAACCTCAATATAAGAAGAATGCAATCTAAAGTGATTAGATTGATTGTATTGAATTATGATGATGGCATGTTATCATTTCCCAAAATATCTATTTACAATAGAGAGATGTGTATTTCCCAAAGTTTGATCATACAACACCTTACATTGAACATTCTATAGATTATATTTCTATTGTTGGATTTTAAAGTATGAAAGACTCACTTTCAAATGAAACAATTCACCAAAAATGGATTTTTTGTTTTTGAAGCTAAAATGCTTGATCCAAGTTGCATAAGAATTGAATATTAAATATGCAAGACAAAAAATGCCAATACATAACATTTAGTAGCATGCCATGCCTCTACAATGATGGTGAGGCATATTCCACACCAACCAACTAGTTACTGATGAACCCTGTTGGGTGTGGCATATTCCACACCATCACTGTAGAGCCCAGGCAATGCCAACCTTGCTACTGAATGTTATGAGCCTTCTATATCATGAAAAATTCTTTTCCTGTCATGATACGCAATTTTCCAAGAATATTGTACCCCACCACACCTATATTACGAGAAATAACCTAACCATGATGCTATATATCTGCTGCCCTATTCTCCCAAGCTCCAATACAAAAACGTTGACCAGGACATGGACTGTATCAAAATCTAGAGCTATGAATTAGAAACTAATGCACAAAGACGATCATGCATGAAAATATTTTCATCAACAGACATTTATATCCAGTATGTTCATCAATATCCTTGATCCCAATGTTCTCGCTCCGTAACAAGCTCTTCTCAAGGTCTCAAGGATCATTCCAACCTCTTCCACGCAGTAGATTTCAGGAGAGATTTCACAGAATCGTTGCGACCATCACTGAAACTCAAACACCAAACTCACCTCAAATCATAGAACACGTGTCTCCTATTCTATTTGGGCAATAAGGGAACTCTACTCAACCCCTAGTAACTAACTCACTCAGAAACCAATCAAAACAAAAGCTTTGACCTTCTTCTGGACAGAAACTTTAATTTCGTGACAATAAAAAGGAAATATGATGGGCAGAAAAGTGTCGGTATATTCGATTGTACAACAAAGCCGGAATGATGCCATGACCTGCAACGCTTGATGAACCTAAAGATACAAGGCGGTGCTTTGATCAGTGTGCGACGCGTTTGTAGAAGAGAACATAGGCCTGCTCCTGCAGCACCCGATTGATAGAAACTACCGACACTACTGCATCATCAAACCTTAGCCAGCGACCATCAGTCTGTCTACAGTCAGCTGTGTAGTGTCCGGCAGATGGTTCTTTTCCATGGTGCGTCACAGTCGCCACCAGCTCATATTTACGTCCCTGCAGTGCCATCAAAATCATTTTAACACGGAAGAACTCGTAATGTGACTGAATCACACTCATCTCAAAAGGTCGCCTATTAGATCGACAAATTTACTAATGCTAAATCAATATCAATCTAATAGGACATTCGGTCAAATTAATGTTAAATTTCAAGTTAACCTACCAGTTGCCAGTGTAACATCAAATTAATGCCAATGACAGTAACACTAACTCAACAAGATTTTAGTTGCACTAACACGAAATCAACATGGGACTACACGAATCTAGTACTCCGTGCCTAAAATAATCTATCATGAACAGTTCACTTGTAATGCTATTTACTAAGATTGCAAGAGCAGGGTTCGCTGACTATACCTCAACAGCGGGGCCACTTGAAGATGCTAGAAGTTCCCGTCCTATTGTAAGAGAATTGAAGTATTTTACAGCCTTATTCAGTTTGCCGCTGCCATGGGCTCCATAACTAAAACGCATAAAGTGAATGATCAACACGGGTGGCAATGTCTGAATCTTAATTGCCTTGCTTGCACTAACCACCTCCAAAGCCTGCCCCAAAATACCGATCAACAATATTCCGTCAATAACTTCAAGCACGTTTGCGATTAAAAACCCAACATTGATAGAAAATGCAGTCCACTTTTGAAGTGATGTCAGAACAAAAATTATAAGCAAAGATATAAAAAAACAAAAATGTCAACACATATTTTATGAAGCAACCAGCAAAGAAGGGTAGCTGACCTTGCTAGATGCGGCTTTGTAGCCTTCTAAAGATTCAGGTGCCGCAAAAAACTTGAGCGCATCCTCTAAACTTTGTACAGCCTCAGGAAGTATGTCGAGATGCAACACTAGGAAAGGTTGTACTGTTGCTGATGCTTTGTTACCTGCTCACACAAATCAAACTATCCCAAGTCAGTACCAGTATCGCTCAACGAATTCCTATGCCCTCCACATCGATTGTATGCAAGAACAGTTGAACACTGAGCTGGCAGTAAGTTTCCCATGCGTCATGGAAACTAAGCTGAGGGCTTATGATACCTCTCTAGAAGCATAGAAACAGGCCTACAATATATCTAGTAAAACAAGCTAGCTACCATACCAATGTGCAGAAGAGAAACGTGAATTACCTTTCACCTTCACAACACTGCACAGCTGGCCTCCAAAGATTTCACTGAGTGGAGATTTGATGGACATATGTGTTCGAGTCAGAGCACTACGGTTTTTCGGACCCACTGTTTCCCACTCGTCATCATCAACTACGGCATTTTGACCTGCTACACTTCTGCCCTCAAGCCGCAACAGCTCCTCATGCAAGCGATCCATTAGATGACTCAGGAATTCTTGAGCATCTTCTTGCCTGTCAAACGTAGGCAGCCAATAGAACCCGTCAGAAAACTGCTGCTGTAAAGAGCAAAGTTTAGCAAAGACAGAAAAAATGCAAAAAGAGTGACAAGAGACAAAAAGGTGGGATGACAAATACCTGGGTCTTCCCCGAGGAGGCTGATCAGGACTGAAACTGCGGAGTACATCATCAAACATCGTTGGAGCGAAAGGTCTCCCAACATCTACTGGACCTGGCTTCTGGTCTTTTTGCTCAGGCTCGGTTGCAGCCCTAAACTGTCCAGCAAAATTGGCAAATGCCGCCAGGGCTGGGAACCCTGTCTGCAAATTCCAAGAGAAATTGCATGATACCTCATCTGTAGGAACTATTAACGCCTCTGAAAATTCAATAGCTATGATACATAGCTAATAAGCAATTAGAAAATTTTGAAATATTTTCCTCAGAAATCAAATTTTTGTAAACAGTAATCAACCCATGAAAACCAAGTGCGCAAGAGAGTGAAGAACTCTGAGTGAACTCTGAGTAAAGAACTAACCTGGGGAATAGTACGTGACTTGATGGAAGCAAGAAGGTTCAAAAAGGGAGGACATGATAGCAATGCTTGCAGCGTGGCATTGGCGAAACACGAGTTGCCAGTATTGATCAGACCCCTTGGTTGGAGTCGAACTGAGCCATTGGATATTGGCCTACTCGCAGGTACTGGTGCAGACTTGACATGCCCTGAACTCCTGCCAACGTCACTAAAGCCTGGTTGCACACCGACCAACGATGCCCATGACTTTGGAGCCTGTTTCGGACTTGCCCGCTGGCCATTCCCAGCCTGGACTTGTGCTTGGCCCTGTTCATCCCTCCCAACCCCACTGGGTTCTTTAATATCCCCGTCCTTCTCAAAGCTAACTGTTTCAGCTGCTGGAGCTTTGTCAATTCCCTGTACAGCTGCTTCATCTGGTGGTGTCCTAATTTGCAATCTAGGAAGTGCTGCAGCACCATTTTCCCGAGAAGGGGCAGTAGTAGGCGTCTCAGATGCAGTAGGAATATCAGAAACACGCAATTCATCGAGCCCCGTCAGGTCACCGAATTGGAAGGACGGCAACGAGACTTCTTTGGGAACCACTTGCTTCTCAGGTGGAGGTGGCGATTGAAAATATTTCGCTTCGGTCTCGCTGAACGATCCGAACACAAAAGGCGCAAACGCGACCTGCGCACCCAACCCCAAATAGTCATGCCTTGCGTAAGGATTTCAATTCTAGGGCTCGAGCACTTCAAAGTGAAAAGTGTCACAGGAGACGGGGGAAAAATGAACGTGTCCAGTACCACAAATCCCCGAAGACCGCAACGTCAAGAAAAAAAGCTCGAAAATCCGTGAAATAAAAGGTGAAATGACACAAAAGGAGCCACGTTACATCATTAAGCATGAACAGATAAGTTGGACCAGCATGCTTCTCATAATATTATCTAGGGCTTAGAAGAAGCGGAATTCCGCCCTCTTGTTGAGACCGGCGTGAATGAAGCGTCAGATTCCCCAAATCAAACAAGGGCATAAATTCGGAAACTAGGTATATTCACCCTCCCCGAGGTAGACTCCATACATATTTCAAGTAACATGATTAAAACATGTGAACTTTACAAATGCCTATATAACTATTTCGGGGATTTAAAAGATTTCCATCAATCACGACTTCAAGGAATGAGCTCGACAATCGGCATAGAGGTTACAAGGAGAACTGGCACAAAAGGACTCACAGTGCATCGTAAATTATAAGCAGACGAATTAGATCAGCGTAGTTCCCACAAAAATTCACCATATTAGCTAGGGTTTCGAAGGAGAAGAATGCCGGACCGACGTGAATGAAGACTCAGCTCATTCAAGAATTCTAGATCAAACAAAAGTAGGACTTTCAGAACTAGGTAGATTCCCCCTTCCCAAGGCAGACTCCATCCTACACTTCAGGTAGCACAGTTGAAAGTTGAATAAAAGTGACACCTATTTCGGAGATCTCGGAGGGTTTAGATCTATCAAAATTCGTCTACCACAGACTGATCACATAACCTAGAACTATCAGCTTCAAACTTCGAAGCACTCAAACAAATGCACCACAACCAAAAGCCAGCAATCAGCCCATGCATCCTGCATTGATAAAATGTGAAACAAGACCCAGCTCATTCAAGAATTCTAGTGCAAGCAAAAGCAAGAATTTCAAAACTAGGTAGATTTCCCCTTCCCAAAGCAGACTCTATCCTAAACTTCAAGTAACACAGCTGAAAGTCGAATAAAAGTATCACCTATGTCGGAGATTTCGTAGGGTTTAGATCTATCAAAATTCTTCTAACACAGATTGATCACATAACCTAGTATTGTCAGCTTCAAACTTCAAAGCACTCAAACAAATGCACTACAACCAAGCCAGCAATCAGCCCATAAATCCTGCATTGATAAACAGAATAATTCCTAAGAAGCGCAGCGAATACGGAGCTCTCCCCAAACCTCACTAGCCAAACACACCGACAAAACCGACAAAACCTCTCCTCCGCGGCGAGTTGGACAAAAGAAACAGCGAGAGATCGTTCATCAGAGCTACAAAGTTCATCCCAGAGCACAACAGAGCGGGTCAGGATCCCGAAGTACCTCTTGTTTAGGGGAATTTCCATTGTAGAAGAGCGGTGGAGGCGTCTTAGGAGGACGCGGAGGTCCCCCTTGCTCCGCCATGGTCGATCACTCCCCGCTCCGATGCCGCCAGACCTGTGCGCACTGGTCTCTCCACTCTCCACCCTACCGAGCTTTCTTTCAACTGTGGCGGTCCGTAGCTCGGCAGCGATGATGCAAGTCCGTGCTCGGCAGCTATGGCGGAACCCTAACGCAAGTCCTTGGCAAAAACAGCTTCCTCGGACTCCGGAACACAGAGACCGATGCAACGGAGACGAAAGCTCAACCTAAAAAGGAAATGGTACCGTGAAATGCATTTCAGGCCTGCATTAAGCCTATTGAGGGTCCCATTAACTTAGTCATTGCGTCATTGCACGTGAGGTAACGACACCCAAATGAATAAACAATTGAGCAATGTTTGTATTATTAAATTTCGTACTTTTTGATTGGATCTTATTGAAATTTGAAAAAATATTTTAAGTTCTCTTTTAATGCACGTAATGGATACCATATAATGTGACTATGAGGCTTTGTCTTAGGTGAACAAAGGTATTATAGGAGAGGGCTGAGCGGGCATTTTTAACCATCCAGTAGGGGTTATGAAATGGACATTTGAATTGTGGGAAAAGGAACTGTGGAATATATGGACCTTGATAAGATTTGTTTTTACTTCTTCAATGAATGGTTTAAGAGCCACAGTGGGTTCATTTCTAACCAAGTGGCTAGGTGTTTACTAATTTTATTCAAAATAAGAATTCATTGTTCAACTACCTTCTTACAAGTATTGAAAAATCTAAAATAATGATTAATTCAAGCATTCATTTCAAATTTAGAAAGGGACGCTTTTAGAAACCATTTCTATTGCTTTATACATGTTGCAACGCTAGATTCTGAACAAGCTTTGTTTTTTTTTCAAACTATGCATGGATGGGTTTCCAAAGGCCTATGATCACAAATAGGGACCTATACTAGATTGTGTTTGAAAATTCATAACTAATTCAATAATGCTTCAAAAAATATGAAATGGCTTGTGTTAGATTCCTCGTCTATTTTTCTTTGACTAAAAAATAAACTAAAAATATCTCCATCTCAAGAGATACATGAAAAAGGCACATCAGCACTCAAATGATCACTTTTTGAGCCTCTTATTTTAGTTTTATTGCTAGAACATACTAAGTTATTTAAACAAAATAAATAGTAGACTTAACTAGGTTTGCCTAGGTGACTATCCTTGGCCAGCAAAGAGTCTACTTGTGAGACCCCCTCCTCACCCAAAAAGGGTCTATCCAAGTGGCCCCCTTCTTTGAGCAAACAAATGCTTGTCCATGTCATTGTGGTATATAGTGTGAATAGAGTTATAGATAAGATTCAGAAATAGAGACCTAAACCCATAGTCAATGCCATGGTTTCTATCCAAAAGACTAGAATCAATAAACCATGAACATAAACGAATTACTTGGTCTCTCATTGATACTAGTAGTAAATGTAGATTTTAGGCAAGAATTTGTAGGGACTTTAGAGGGATCGCAATTACATGTTGTTACTTTATGTAAAATTATTATATTCACATATATTTTTTTGGCTTTGAACCAAATAAGACAAAGCTTTGTAATAGCAAGAAGCTAATTTGAGTATATTTTTTATTGGAAAGTTTGCCAATGCTACAAAGATAAAGCCCTTCATAGTGTAGCTACTTATTTATTGAGAAATGAGACAAACCAAACAATATTCTATACGTATTTTGGTTATAATATTATTAAATATTAAAAAAAATATCTCAATTGGTAGATATCGAAAATATATAGATTTCCATTATTGTATTTAACAAGGGATTTTTCATGAATGTCCATTTAACCCCTAAACCCCTAATAGCGTTTTCACCAAAAAAAACTGCTCCAAAACTGCCATTTCTAATACAAGAGCAATTTTTTTTTTAAAACACATTTTTGACTCATGTAACCGTAGGATCTTGTAGTAAGGTGGTTTGTAAACATGTGGAAACAATTTCAGAAATTTCCACCATGTAAATTGCAAGATATAAGCATTTGAATTGACAAAAACTGTTTTTTTATCCCTGCGAAAATCCGGGCAGCTGCACTTCACAAGGTCACATTTGTGTGAAAAAAAATTCAAAATGGTGGTTACTCTTTGAATTCTTACTTCAATGTAAGTTGGCTACATTCTCAAAAAATTTCAAACCATTTGGAATTGTACAACATATAGGAAAAAATAAGTAAGTAGAAAGAAGTAAAAAATGAGCCAAAATACTAAATTGTGAACATTTTATTCATGGAATTGAAAATTTTCAATCCCAATGGTTAAAATGTTGAAATAAACAATCTACACCTTTTGTTTTTATTTTTTTTCAAAAATATGAAAAATTGAATTAAATGAAGAATTTCAAACTTTTTTTGTGCTGTGCAGATTCTGTAACTGGCCGCAAACTACCCCAAACTTAAAATCTTCATAACTTTTGACTCATTGATCGGAATGGAGTGATTCAAAGCTTCACATGTCTGTATAAACCTAAAGAACCAATTTGAAATTTCACTTTTAAAAAAAAAGTTTTTTTGAAAAAGTTTTTTCAGCTGCCCGAGCTGCCCGCCGAGCAAACAAAGTGACATATCATGCCATAACTTTTTATCCACAAAGTCAGAAGTTATGAAAATTGTTGGGCCTTAAAGCTACTCCTCGGACACACATTGTATCAAAATTTCAAAGAAAAAAAATAAAAACTCCATCCGTAGTGAGCTGCCCAAAAAATCTATAATCTCAAAAAACGTTGTTTAGGGGTTTAGGGGTTAATTGTTGATGTAGCTCCGAATGTTAAATTAATCCCAATAATCAATTAAAATTCATTCTAAAGTTATTGTGTAGAATATTAGTTAGTATATTAGTAAATCAAACAATGTAGACATATAGTATTTAAATGATAGTTTGTAAATTTTGTAGTGAAACCATCATCAAATTATTCTTATTGGTTACATTTTATAATTCATTTTCATGGTTTTGAAGTTATGAATGAATATCTAAAAGACTTCATAGTTTGATTTTATTTTTCCTATTGAGCTTGTGTCATATTTAATAACCCCTAATGAACCAAATGTCCATTCATTGTGCATATGAAATCCCACATGGGTTCCTACAAAGTCAATTTCAATAGGATGCTTATGAAATTTTAATACAAGGTGTGCACACGTACATCCTAATTAAGTGAGAGCATAATTTATTTTCCAATTGGGTGCCTAGATGAAAATTATTTTGCTACAAATTTTTTGAATAGCCTGAATAGCTTCAAGGAACATGTGCAAATCCTTCTTATAATTTTGAAATTTGGTAGGGATGGTGTATAACTTACATGATATGACATACACTTGTAGAAAAACAACAACTTTGTATAGTATTAAAACCTCACTCTAAGAGCAATTTAAGTTTGTTGGCCTTTTCTAGCCCGTTTTCTAGTAAGGTTAGAAAAAAATTATTTTTACTTGAGACATTATAATCTTTCAATCCATACAATCAAAGTATTTGCAATTTTTTCCATACATTTCCTTAGAAGCCTAGTACAAATTTGTATAGTTGAATATTGAAGAAAAAAATTCATTTTTTTTATTACCCTAAAAAGTAGCAATTTTTAGAGTTTCTATTTAAAACATGCCTTGGTCTTTGGAAGGTTACACTTCTTCTATCCATTTACATTAATTTCATTTCTTTAATTTCTATTATTCCAAATCACTTTTCTAATTTAACATTTCAATTGAAAACTAATTTTAGGATTGAAAATGATTTTATGTATTTTTAAACTCAAAAAATAAAATGAAATACAAGAAGTTTAGTTTATTGTCCACTCAATAGATTAAACTTTAAAAAAAATTGAGTTGAACTAGAACTAGAAGTATATATAATCAATGATCAAAGTTCTAAACCCTCATGTAGACATTTTACGAATAATTTTTTTTAATCAAAATTCAAATTTTTTATAATTAAAACACACATGATTGTCTTTTATTATGAAATACATATTTTGTGGAATTTCAAGGCTTTTGTAAGGTTGGAGCACCTCAACTTTAAGATATTTTATTGATTTTTCCTAATAGAATACACAACTTTCTTTGTAATCATGAAGTCTCATTGTTTATTTATTTTAGAAAAATTTGATTATGACATTTGATATAGAAATAATCATCTCAAATTTCTACCATTTCTTTAATACTATTCTTACTATAGAATTATCTAGTATTACACGGTAGAAGCAACACATAATTAATGCTTTGGCATAGTATTTGTTTTTATGCTCTTTGCAACCATTCTATTGTAAAACAATAACACAACTAGTACAATAAAGAGTCTATGTATCAATTAGTTTATGCATATTAACCTTATGGTCTTAATTGATGAAGCTAGTATTTCAAATGTTTAACTCAATGATTTAGATTGTTGATAATGTATTTGCATTGATAGAGGCAAGTCTTTATCCATATACACAAATATGAATGATTCCAGTGGGTCAAAACTTGATTTTGGCAATATTTTAAATCTTATATATCTAAATCTATTGAATTTTTTAAAAATAGAATGTATTAGGTGTAAGAAGATTTGAACAAAATCATGAAGTGCAAGTCATAAAGTGAAGTCACAACAACATCTACATCCATAGTCAAAGAATAAAAGCCTTCACAAAAAAAAATGTCAATGGAAGTCATGATTATTGTGCCAAATAATTTGTATGGCCTTCCATTTAGAACACAACATTTTATGCCACTCTTTGTATACTCATTCATCTTTTATTGTTTTGGGGGAGTAGTGAAAGTATGAGGGTGTCTCATACTACTATGTCGCCCACATGCAATAGTGTGACTTATTTTAGTGAAGGCTCTTTGTGATAGCATACGCTATAGACTTTGTGTTCTACATCCTACCAAAGACATTGTTTTCTGTCATTTCCTTGATGCGGATGCATGTGTATATAAAGGGCCTCGATGATGGGAGGTTCACTCCAATTTTTAATCCCTCATCACTAAAAGCCCAATTGTGTCTAAAAGCTGCTTACTTTTCAAGCCTTATAAGTCTATATGCAACTAAGCTATAAAAATCTTAACTATACAATCTTGTAGTATGCATGTTGTAGATGATGTGGATCAAATTTGGAGTCATTTGACCACATAGATTGAAAGATTAGAATGTTTTAGTGTTGAAAAAATATACTCAATTTTTTCTAAAACCCTTGCTAAAAACACATTTGGAAGTCAAATTTGATTTCTAAACCTACTCAAACGTAAAAACATTAATCTAGAAATTGCTTCAAAATCAACATACAAACACATTGGTGAAAAAAATTCATTCAATTGACTCATTGTGTTTGCAAAATAACTTTGAAATGTAAGAAAAACATCAAAAAAGGATAAAAACACACATTAGTAGCTCAACCTCCTTCTACTAAAATGCTTCTATATCTTTCATAACTTCTGGAATTGATATGGAATCTAGTAACACAAAATAGGTTAGAATGTTCAATTTTTTCTTAAAAAATATTAGAAATGGACACCATATGAAGAAGCAATAAGCTATTGAAGTTCATTGTAATCCAAAAATGTCACGTTTTTAACTTCAAATTGCTCCCAAACATTCAAAACAACTTGGATTGCCATGAAAATTTGTCTAGAATAACTAGACTTTTAGAAGAACATAATTCAATAAATTTTATTGAAAACAAACATTGAATGAAGGAGATACAAGCCTTCAAAGTTGCAGCCATTAATTGCAATATGGTAAACTCAAATTGAACTTATGAACTTTGATTGGTTCCCAAATCATATGTATCTTGGATTGACTTGGAAATTTTACCACATAAATTAGACTATTATGCACAACTTTTCCAACAAGATTTTATTGAATTTGGACATTGAATGCAAGAATTACAACAATTTGAATTGGAACTCTTGGTTGTGATGACACTTTTCATCCCCTTCCGCAATGAGGGGTTAAGACCAATGACATGGACCATAGTCTTTTGAGACTTCAATATGTGTGAGAATCTACAAAACATAGAAAAATCAACCAAATGTGAACCATATTTCTAATATTTTTTATAATAAAAGATTAAACCTTGTGTGAGTTGTCATTGGTAATATGGTGAGAAGTAGAGCTATAATAATGCAAATACACAAGGAATTGATGTTGTGATGCAAGTCCATTAGCAAAACAAGATAGAATTAAAGGGTTGAATGTAAAACAAATGTCACTTGGAGGCTTTGGAGTTAAGTACTAAGATAAATGTCAAAATACCAGTAAAAATTTAGAAATATATTTTAATATTTTTAGTACTAAAAATATGGAGTAATAGATTTGATGATAAATTTTGAATTTAATGTATGATCATTATTATAGCATTGTTTTTATTACTCAAATTAGCCATGTGTACAAATAAAGTCTATTTTGGATTTAAGTGATTAAAAATAATTTGACTTTAACTTTAATGAATCTTTTATTGTAATGAACATCATCTCAATTATTGAACATTTTCATGAGATGATATCAAATATTAATATTCATTTATTTCATTTTGTTTTAGAAAATGATATTGAAATGGTCACTTCATATTTTCTATTCTTTTGTATTTTAATATTTTCTCTTTTAGGTAACTGCTCTTATACAAATACATTTTAATTATTGCTGAAAATTTTACTAAAATATTAACCACTTCAATTATTGTTTCTTCTCAATTTTTATAAATAAAAGCTCTTGTAAATTAATCTTATAAATCAAATACTTCCAAATGACTTATGGTTCATTTTTTCAACAATTAATAAAACTTCATCAAGTATCCTAATTAAATCTTTTCTCTCTTCTATAGTAAATATTGATAAAATAAAATATATAGTATGTCTTAGAATAATAGTAATAAAGTACAATAAATCCAAAATAAAATAAAATGTATTAAAGCATTAATTATTAAACTCTCAAATTAAAAATACAATGTGAAATCTAATACTTGATTATAATAAATTTTAAAACATAATATCACTCTTCAAAAATATGAAGAATGAAGTATTTTCAATAGATTATTTAAACCCTAAAGACTTCTTACTAAGGCCGTTTTTATTTATTAAAAACTTCTTAAAATTGCCATCTATACCTTAAGACAAGTAGTTTGTTTTGTTTTGTATTGTTTGTCATGTTGAGATCTCTTGGACCATATGTTCCCTGGTTGCAAGCTTTGTACCATCAGAAAGCTTGGGCAAGGAGGGGTGCATGGGCTTAGTTTTGTGGCATTCGGACTCAAGATGAGAAAGTTATTGAATTTCAAAGTTTTAATGGATAAAAAATTAGAAAATTACTTTTACTTTAGTTTTGGTTGTGGCAATGGCACAGGGCACACTAGGTGCATGGGCTTTGCTTTGTAGTGTTTTGACTTATGGTATAAAAGTTATGAATTTTTGAAGCATTTTTGGTTCTAAAAAATTAGAAAATTACTTTTACTTTGATTTTGGTTGCAATCTTGGTACCATCAAAAAGCCCTCGACAAGGGGGGATGCATTGACTTTGTTTCATGGCATTTGGACCTACGGTGAGAAAGTTATTGAATTTCAAAGTTTTAATTGCATTCAAAAATTGGATTTGACTATGGCAACGGCACACGGCACACGGCACACTAGTTTCTATTACATTCACCCAAGAAAACAAAAAAAAACCCCAATTATTTTAGAATCTAATTTTAGGATCGTGCACTTAACTTGACTAAGATTAAGGTAGGTACACCCAAAAGTGCCAGTTTTTCATACTATGCCTAGTTCCTATTATTATATTGTTCCTATTTTTTTACAGTCTTGTTGGTGAGTGAAAGCATATTCCAATGTACGAAAAAAATAGTGGATTTGGATACCGTATGCAAAAGTTATTAACAGTCAAAGTGTGTTTCTGAAAGCGCCATCTACAGTTTGAGTACATGACTGATTTTAAAAATGTATGCACGTTGTACAGGGCGCTTTAAGGTCAGGTGCCATTTTGGGTGTACCTACCTTATGTGGTAAGAATTTCATGAAATTTGATTGTATAGATTGAAAGATATGAGTATTAAAAATTATAAAAACTATGGTTTGAAATGAATTTGACCACTATTTGTAAAAATAATTTGCTCTATAGAACTTGAATTTGTAATTTTTTGACTTAAAGAATTGAGTTGAGAGTCTAGGAAAAAAAATTCTCAAAAAAAGCACTTGATTTTCATTCTTTAAAAAATTGTTAAGTAGAAGTAGGTCTAAGATTGAAAGAAAAACTAAATTATAGCTCTAAGATGGGATTGAATTACAACAGTGAGACTGTTCTAGCAAGTAAACATAACCTTGTCCAACAAATGTTTTTGAAAAATTGTGAAAATTGCATTAAAAAATGAATCCTATATAAGTGTGTTTTTAAAAAAGATGTTTAAATTGCCCAAAACACAAGATTGTCAATAACTTTTTCATTATAAGTCCAAATAGAATGAATCAAAGCTTCTCATATAGGTAAAAATATATTATTTCAAGAAAATTAAAATTTAAGATTTAATTTTGATTTTTTGAAAAAAAAAATTGTTGCTTGCCGAATGAAAATTTGGGCTTTTTGTGGTATAATTTTAGCTCCCATGCACCAGTTGAAATAAAAATTATATTCCCACAAAGCTACTCCATTTTTCTATCTTAGGGGAAAGTTTCAAAAGGTTTCATCAAAAAATCATTAGAGGGGATTTGAGGCCTCCAAAGGGCCGTTTTGGGATTGTTCCTCCAAACTGTTTCCGTAACTGTTGGTTGCTATTAGACCAACATTTATCCAAAACTTTAAAAAAAAATTGATTCCTGAAATATGAAAAAAGACCCCCCCAAAAAAATTCAATAAATAAATAAATTTAATGACGTGGCACTCTCTCAACCACATAGGATTCATGTTCACTTGGCAAAAACTGCGTTTCCGCAGTTGGGGAACCCGCGGTCTTCCAATGGCCTCAAAAATCCCCTAATGGAAGTCATATGAACTTGCCCAAAATCCATTTCGTCTCTCCAAGGAACAATGGTCCTTTAAGGGTTAATCTAAACAAAAGATAGTTGTTTGTTAATAGACAATTGAAAATCTAGATAGAATTCTACAAAGTCAATTTTAAAAGGATTGTTTTTTGAAATTTGGACACAAGGGCCATGTAATGAATACATTTGAATGTGTGGATATCCAATGGAGATTTTTTTGAGTGGATATGCAATGGAGAAGTTATGATGCCCAAAATATTCTACAATAGACCACTTAGGCAATATGGAGCAAATGTAGGTCAATGTGAAAAAAAAAAACCAAAAATGGATCTTGAAGCTTTTTGTAAGGGTCCTAGTGAGGCTCACGGTGAGGCTTTGGTGGAGTTTTGTTTTTTTCTTAGTAAGGAATGGCAAAGAAAAGACAAAAAGTAAAAGGGATCTTGAAGAAAGCAATAAGCATAAGGGGGCTTGAAGACAATAACAAGTTAGGGGGTCTTAACCCCTAAAGGACCAAGCTACATTTTTTGGTAAGATAGAGATTTTTGGCAACTCACTACAAATGGAAAATTTTTTTTCTTTGAAATTTTTATACAACATGTGCCCAAGGAGTAGCTTTAAGGCCCAACAATTTTCATAACTTATGACTACATGGATAAAAAGTTATTGCATGATATGTAATTTTCATTCAATGGCATGCAACTTGGGCAGCTCAAAAAACTTCTTTAAAAATTACTTTTTAAGAAAGTATAAATTTGAAAGTGATTCTCTAGATTTATGTATAAGTAGTAATCATTCTATAATGATTGATGAGATGAAAGTTATGAGGAGTTTTAGTTTGCAAGGTAGGTATAGACTTTCTAAAAACCATACCTACCTACATACTAAAATTCCTCATAATTTTCATCTCATAACAAAATGATTAAAAGCTTTCTATGTATATATAAATCTAGAGAATCACTTTCAAATTAATTTAGTTGGCTAGTATAAATTTCAAATAATTATATGTCACTTGTGTAGTTTGGGATTTTTTTAATACTATCGAATATCCATTGTATAGAACTTGGATCTCAAATTTGGTAAGTTTGCTCTTAAGAGTGACATCACACATTCTTAAAAGGCGGATTTCAAGAAGTATACTTCAAGTCACTTATACATTGTGTTAAAGTGTGCTTCAATTAACATGAATTTTTGAACAACTAATGGCAACTAAAAATTATAATTATGTCTTTTCTTAGGGCTCACCTTTCTTTAGTGAGTTGGCAACAATGGCCATTTTTAGTCTAAATTTTTGAAGAAGATTTATGAATGTGGAAGTTCCTATTTTCAACAAAAATAGTGGTCCAAATCTAAAGAGTATACTCATATAAAAAAAACATGTTAAATTCAAGACATTAAGATTTCAAAACCAACCTAAAAATTCATTCTAATTCAATGTGATAAAAGTAAATAACATTTTTGAGGTTGTATTCCTCTAATGGAATTGTAATCTTCAAAATCTTCAAATGATAGAAATTAATAATGAGTGTAATTAAACCCCATCAAGAGGGTGGGCATTTTATTCTTTGCTTGTTTTTTAAAGGCAACTCTTTATGAATAACATCTCAATTTGTAAAGAATATTTGTCTTCACATACATTATATTTAAGGTAAAACCACCTACAATCAATCATTTAAGGTATCCTAAACATCATCTGGTGTAGTGCAAGGCAAAACAAATATTTCTAGAGGTCCAATGATAGAAAAGATGGGGTTTGCAAAAATTTTGGTAATTTTATTTCATGAATTGAAATTATTATAAATTTTGGAAGGAAAAATGTGTGTCAAATCCATTATCAATTTGTAGAGTCTTCTAATTCCAATCACACAAAAAAAAAAAACTTTCTTACTCACTCCTTCTTACTTTCTTGTAGACTACTTTAGAACATGTGCTATAAACTTTCAGTCCCAACTTTGAGAAGGAAAAAAACAAAACATTCTAGCCTTGATTAGAAATATGTCCATCGACAAGCTATGGGGTGTTGGTTGGTTATGGATGGTTCTTCCTTAAACACTTTTTAACTTACATCTACAAGCTTTAAACTTATAAATTCTATTTGTCAAGTAAATGTATCTTTACATGATTTATGAAATTATAGCTACAAAAAAGTGATTGCAAACATTTAAGACATTTGAGGTACCTACATTATACTACATGTAGTTTGTAAAACCAACTTGTAAAAATTTTCATAAAAATGTACATCTTCTCTTTGCAATGCAATTCTTGATAGCAATTTAAAAATTCATTGTTTACTCATTCAATGTTTCCAAAAATGCATGCTTTAAAAATGTAAAATCTTCTTTTTTATCCATGCAAAAAACACAAAATAACCCACAAAATACTTAAGTAGTTCAATAAATGAAACCATGCTCAAATTCTTACTTAAACGATTTTAGGTGTAGTTACCTAAACTAACTTAGTAAGTTAATCCATGTTTTGATCTTTCACCAACAATTTTAGGTCAAGGTCATGGCCATAGTTTCGCTTCCGCTTCATCGTCTCCGTCGTCACCATCTTCACCATCGTGCCACTCATTGATTGCTTTCCCGCATCCTGTTGACCCGAGAAATTGCAACATCAAGAATTTTCTCGCGCACCACTGACGCCATCGCCTTTTCGTAATCCTCTAAAATTCAAATCTTTTAAGCTTAAATCGCGTAGAAGAAAAGTCTTCATCGTTATATCAAGATGATGGTGGCTATGGCGACGATGGCGACGCCTTCCCAAGCTGCTGCTGCTTCTTCTTCGTTGCCATTGAGGGTTTCCTGTGGGCCAGAGTTTCATCTGTTGACTCAGCTGTGGACGCAGCTTTGATTTTCTTAAAATTATTTTAATTCTTTTTTGGTTTAGAAGGTGCGAGGAGTGTGTGAGTGAGGTCGTGTCGGTGAGGAAATCCAGGTGTGGTGACGGAGCGACGGGACTGTGTGATGTGGAGTAGCAGAGTTGAACGAAGCTTGATATAGTTGACACAGACGCGTTGATACAGTGCTTAATTTTGGATGGGCGATTTTGCTGGATCTTTGAAGAAAGGACGGTACCGTGTTTGAGGTTTGGCCCTGAGAATGCATTCGCCGTTTCGTATTGATCAATGGACGGAATCCGTGAGTTACCGGAAGGTTCTTGAACAGCATCATCACTTTTAGTGCAGGAGGAGCCGAGGGTTCTGTGAAAGGGAGGAAGTAACGATCTTTGTCAGACGGTTCGTTTCAGCTGCCTCGGTGTAGTCGTCATTGTTCTTCTATGACAGGGGATTTGAGGGTGGCCTGCCTGTGGTAGTTCCTGTGTACGAAGGAGGATGGCGTTGCTGCCACCTCTCGCCACTGACTCCGCCAGGATGTCAGGTATTTTGTCTCTCCCAACCACTCAACCCTGTCTGTACACACTTTTGGTGCCATTTCATTTTTTTGACAGTTTAAACTTTTATCGATGTGCTACTTTAGCTATGTTAGGGGTTTTCTTAGGAGCTCTATTTCGTTGTCGCAAATTTCTTCGTGAATTTTCACTGCGTCGTAGCAATATGGTTTCGCAGTTTGATCAATGTGCTACTATTGCCTTGGTAGGGTTTTTGTTAGGAGCTCTATCTGTTGTCCAATTTTCTATATGGATTTTACCTGCCTCGTAGCAATGTGGTTTCATGCTAATGAATGTCATGTATGGACTGCAGCAGCTACACTGGGGCTGGATGCACGTTCCTCCTTGTACTCTCGTCATGTGGATATGATGTCTGGGATTGAGGTTCTCACCTTCCATGGTTCTGATCCAGAAGAGGCTATCCAGAAGCCTACGTTGGAGAGCACGGAAGTGAACAGGGGCTCCACTGACAGCAGTCAGGAAGAATCGCCATTACCACCTGTTCGTCGAAAGCGGCTCATTCGAAGGTTCACAGACTCCAGTAGCGAGGAGGATTATGTGCCCAAGAAGTTCAGACGCAAGTCCCGAGTGAGCTACCGGGAGTCGGATAGCAGTTCAGATGGCGATAATGGCCCTGTGCGATTGCCACATGTAAGTAACTTACATATGACCTCCTGAAGCAGTTGTTTTCTTTCTTTCTTTTTCTTTTTTTTTGTCGATTTTTGGGCGTTGAGGAATGAGAAACATAAAAAATCTGTGTTATGAAAATGAGTAATGTGTGAACCGAACACGTAATAAATTTGGATGGGTCTAAAAAGGCATTAAGCAGCAGCAAGAACGAAGGAACCCGAAAGCTTAAGCTGGTGTTGGAGCTTCTTTCACAGTCCAAGACTATTGAATCCGTGTTGCATGTTGGTTGTCGAATTCACTCCTGGGAGGTAACAGCTCCTGCTTGTAGGTGTCTTCCATAATGTGGTTGCAGGGGATGTATGATCCGTCTGAGTCCCTGTCATAGTGAAGTGTCCACTTTTCAGTGAGTTTCCATACTCTAGAAAGTTTTGGATTATGGAAGTAACCGTAACTTAAAACGTGCTGAAATGTGCGTGATATTTTTAACCTCAAGTGTCTGTTGCTCCAGAATGTGGTGCCACTCGTACTTTTGAGTCATCTGCTTTCCTTTGAATCATTATTTTTGGAGGAGTCACTGATGTTGTCAACCTTTAAAATCAGAAGTCAAATTTGGAGAAGAGTATCCACTGGCTATTCTTACTTCAATTGCTGTGCGCGGTTTCTTCGTGTTGTTCTTAGAGACGAGTGCCAAATACATTGGGTTTTGAAATCTTTCAAGATTGCAAGGTTTAGGGGGGGTGGGATTAATTGTTGAGAGGTGTTTAAGTTAGAAAAAAATTACCTAAGTCACAGTCTTTAGTCTTGTTGCCTTCAGTCTCATAATTTCTAGTTTGACAATGCGGAATTAAATGGCTTAAGGCAAGCGAATAGTTCGATATGTAATATTCTCTCTATCTGCCATTGATATTGTCATATTTTCTTTTTCTTCCTTACTATTATCAACGTATTCAGTTCAAGATCCTACAGTTACAATTCAGAAAAAAAGTTCTTCGAAGCTTGAACCGTGTGGCTTTTTGTTTTGCTAATGTTCGCATCCAATCTCGTCCTGGGCAAATTGTGTACGTATTTTCTCAAGTAAATTCTTATGTGTTCTTCAATGAAAGCCTGTTAGGCGTTTCACACTGGTCTTATTGTGTGTTTCCAGGCCGTTTCTACCAAGTCAGAGTTACCAATTGGTGTATTGCGCGGTTGTCCATCTTGTCGCACCTGTCAGAAGGTAAACCTCGACACCTCTCATTTTGACACTTGTGTAATTTAATCTCTATAGAATCACAACTGCTGACATTTTTACCACCACGGTTGACTATAGGTGGTGGCAACTTGGAGACCGGAGGCCAGTCGTAGACCCTGCATTGAGGAGGCCCCAGTTTTCTACCCGAATGAGGAGGTATTTTCTGCACCGAAGTTCCTTATTGCAGTCTATATTAAAATCAAGGCTAACCAAGATATCTTCTATACATTCAAGATGTTTGATCCGATGTTTGGATGGCAATGGTTTGCCAAAGTGGCTCCTCTGAGGGATGTGTTCAATAAAGTTCTGAAATTACTAAATGCTATATTGCAATAGCTACACTCATGTATAATGTCTCCTGACACATACTCGCACTGGCTTTGGGGACCTACAATGGATTGGTTTGCTCTTCGTCACAATATTACAGCTTCTGTGGGCTTGTTTCGTGGTTGCAGGAGTTTCAACACCCTTTGAGGTATATAGCTAGCATTCGAGCAAAGGCGGAACCATACGGTGTTTGTCGAGTTGTTCCACCGCAGTCGTGGAAACCGCCGTGTCCACTGCGAGGAGATTCTGCAGCTGTCCAAAGTATGCAGTTTCCAACACGGGTCCAGCAAGTTCATAAGCTTCAAGTTCGACAACCGACAGCTGTGGAATGCTCACCCACCAAGGAAGCAAGCAAGAAGCGACGAGGACGGGCACCAATGGGCAGAATGGGAGGCGCAGAGGTTTACGCTCCATCGCCACCTGTTAACGTCCAACCTGAGTATTTTGGATTTTGGCCTGGGGAGCCCTTCCCGTTGGGGGATTTCGAAAAGTATGCCAATGATTTCAAGAATCAGTATTTCCGCATCCCTGAGCGACAAAGAGCTGGTTCAGAGCATAAATGGGAGCCGACTATCGAGCAGATTGAAGGCGAATATTGGCGTATTGTTGAGCAGGCCACTGATCAGATTGAGGTACTTCACCGTTTGATGTGTGGAAGCAAGATCTAATAGAACTTTGTTGGCATCTATTACGGTCTGGTTGACAAGTGGTCTGCAATTTTCTTTGACTGCATATTAGACTCAAGCGGTTCAGCATCTAAGACAGGGTCTATATTTGGAAGCGCAATCGAAGCCTTCAAGCTTCTGATATTTCGATAACCAGGATAAGGATATTTAGGGGACACTGATGTTTCTTGTTTTTTGAACACAGGTTCTCTACGGGGCTGACGTAGAAACTGGAAAGTTCGGAAGCGGTTTTCCCAGGGCGGATCCAAGGTCGGAGGCTACATCTGTTTATGAGAATTCAGGATGGAATTTGAACAACATTGCGAGATATCCTGGTTCTATGCTATCGTTTGAGGAAGGGGACATTTCAGGGGTGCTTGTACCCTGGCTGTATATTGGGATGTGCTTTTCCTCCTTTTGCTGGGTAAATATCGAACTGGCCCTGAATTGATTGCTTGAATGCAGGTGTCAATGTTGAGTCTCTGTTCTTGAGTGCATCGGCGATGTTACTCTCTTCATATGTGAACTGAGTCTTTGAATTCTGGATGGTTTTGCAGCATGTAGAGGATCATCATTTTTACTCCCTCAATTACATGCATTGGGGTGCACCAAAAATCTGGTATGGTGTTCCTGGGTTTGCAGCTGAAAAATTAGAGGCAGCCATGAAGAAACATTTACCAGACTTGTTCAGTGAGCAACCTGATCTTCTTCACAAACTGGTAATGCAGATTTCTTTTTACACATTTATCCGACCTCACCAATTTCCATTTTGTTTTGCTTGACATGTGGGCAGTGTCAATACATTCTTCTTGCATCTCATATCCTCTGGTCGTAAAGGATTCTGTGGTCAGCATGAATTCAGTCAGCTATTTTCCTCCTTGTGTCATGATCGTTGTTGTGTATTGAGCTGAAATAGCAATCAAGGAGCTACTCTCACTAAGTTTCATCATCCAGGTAACACAACTGTCGCCATCTTTCTTGAAGCAAGAAGGGGTTCCAGTGTACAGGCTGGTGCAGCAACCGGGTGATTTTGTGATCACGTTCCCAAATGCTTATCATTCTGGATTCAATGCTGGATTCAATGTGGCTGAGGCAGTGAATGTAGCTCCTGTTGATTGGTTACCTCATGGCCAAGCAGCAGTAGAGCTTTATAGGAAGCTTCATCGCAAGACTTCTGTGTCGCATGACAAACTGTTGTTAGGGGCAGCTAGAGTAGCAGTGAGAATGTGGTGGCATTCACAACATGAGAAGAATTTGTCTATGATGGAAGGGCCGTGCGTCTTTCGATATCCAGGCAAAGACATTCCGAGGGATGTGGCAGGTGGTTTGGAGTCAGGCTTGGTTTCTTCGTGGCAGGCTTACTGTGGTGAAGGCGGTGTTCTGGCCAGGGCCCTTAAGGTATGCCATGATGCGAAGTTTCCATTTGTTTCGGTTCCTCAAATGCACTTGCCTTATCTGAACTTGAAAGATTTATTCAGCTTCGACTTTCTCTGTTCTTTTAGGGTGCATTTTAGCTCCAAATGGGTTATGGGCTTGATGTTTTTATCGGTCCTTTTAGGGGAACATGCGGTAGTTATAGACTCGTGGCAAGGTATGGATTGCTTCTGTGGGGATGACATGCATCTTTAAGGTGAAATGATCTAACACAGGACGTTTTCAGGTGAATTGATCTGACATCATGACTTCAATTGAAACGCTTATTTTTTAAGACACAACTCCTAGAACTCGTTATATCTGAGTGGGATGGAGCTTTTTAATGGCAGAGCTGCCTCATTCTTTCCTGGAACAATGTTAGAAGTGAGTTTCGTTTTGTCGTTTCTTGCTTGAAGCCTGATGTCAATGGGGGTCTGCAGGAAAGGGTGGATATGGAGCAAGCCCGTCGAGAATCACTCAAATCAATTTCCGATGAAACTTTGGCATTATCAACGAAGCAGATGGACAGCACCTATGATTCGACAGATGAGCGAGAATGTGAATCATGCAAGTATGATCTACATCTCTCTGCTGTGGGATGTGAATGCTGCCCTGACAAATATGCATGTCTGCTTCATGGCCACCTTCTTTGTTCATGTCCTTGGAGCAAGAAGACTTTATTTTACCGGTATCACCTAGAGCAGTTAACCCTTCTTCTGGCTGCGGTTGAAGGACGTCCTGGAGCTGTTGCGAATTGGATCAAGCAGGACGCCCAACTAGCAGTCCAGTCAGCTTCTAGTCTTCAGGATGTGCTGTCCTCGCAAGACAAATTACCTGGGCACGACAAGTTGGACAGACCACATCCTTGTACAAGTTCTATTGTTGTGGAGATTTCTACACAATTGAAGTCCTCAACACCCACAGTAAATGAGGAAATGGCAATGCAGGGTGTCCATGCCTTTGGTCAGGTCTATATCGTGCCCAAGTCAGAACCTGACTTTTTGACCCAGCCTTTCCCGAACCCCGTGATTTCTGCGAGGAACTTAGCGGCATCTTGTGATAATAGTAATGCTCGACATCACAATACTTTTCTTGTGCGTCAAGAATCGAAGAGTGTGTTAAACCATCCCCAGAAGATAGTCTCCCTGAAATCAGGTTCCAGAAAGGATGCTCCAGGGCAGGCTGGGGATGAAGTTATACTGCTAAGTGATGATGAAGAAGAGATTACTTCCTGCAAGTTGAATGAAGCAGGGGAGACTTCGCTTTCAGCGCATGAAATGCCGAGCAATGTTTCTTCCAGAACGGCGGAATGTGCCATTGGCAATGGGTTAGAGGGTCAAGCACATCAAGTAGAGTGTAAGGTCGACACTAGCAAGAACAGATATCGGAGCTTAGCCAGTGATCCCACCATTCATGTCAGCTGTGGTGGGTCATTGGCTAAAAGAGATCCGTTAATTGAGGCTTCTTTTTTCGCTGGTATTAACACGAAGCAGATACCAACGGTAATGACTGTCGGAAGCCCTGCTATAGGGAGGGCAGTTCATATCCTTCCATCTGGTAGTATGCATCTTACTCCGGGGACAGAGAAACTAGACGAACGCACCGCTTTTCCGAGGCCTAATAACGACTTGGTTACAGTTGTGCAGCGGGGCAATGGTAGTTCTTGGACTCCCCCTAGAGTGGCCCGAGTTCGGTCTAAAAGGGAGGTGGACCTTCTCGATGTGGGTCGGCTTGTGGTTAGAGAAGGTTGGCACACCAGGCATGCGATTTATCCAGCAGGTAATTCTTCCTTCCTTTAAGCTGACTTTGATGGAGCTTTCGACAAATGGTGGGATGAGCACTTCGTAATGTTTGCCTCAGAGGGTGTTGAGCAGTCTTCATATTCTTGTAATCATGGCTGTTCCTCCATGCGCCATAGTGTTAAATAGTATCAGTGACCTCAGATCTGGACGTTATCTTTCAATCGACTTCGCGTAGGACATGGTTGAGTTTCAAGCTCGTTCACGAGAATTTATGCTGTTAACCCTCAAGTGCCAACTGGCGAAAGTGGCTGCTTGCATATCTTCAGGAGTTGAAATGAATTCTTTAGGAAGCTTCAAGGAAGATGAATAATGTACATTAGAAAGAAGAAATGATATCCTACATTTTTGACCTTCAGAACTAGGTTCTGAAAGTTACTATAATTGGTTATTAGCTTCCAAAGTGAACTTCCTATTTTAAGCTTGAACGCTTTGGGGTTAAATGTATCAATCGATTATTTTGGACGCTATTCTGAGAAACGTGATTCTGCTCTCTAATCATGAAGATATTGCTTTGTCACTTCCAGGTTTTAGAAGCCAGACCCGATTCATCAACGTTGAAGATGTCTTTAGAACGTGTATTTATGTATCTGAGATCATTGACCGAGGACTGGGTGCAAGGCCCCTGTTTCAGGTACTCTTAATGCTTCATAGAGCTCTCACATTTTTCTTCAAATTATTGGTTTCCTAGATACACAAAACAGTTATCTTCGATCGTAAATATGAGTGATTGCTGGGTAATCAGTAGTTTTGCATTCGATGCGCACTCGTATTTTCAGGTTATGCATCCAACTAAGCGGGAGGTCTACTTGCACGAGTCTATGGATGGTTGCTGGCATGAGATTCAGAATCAGATTAACGAGGCCATAATTGCTCGCCGTGATAACAGCAACTTGCAGCTACCTCCCCTACTGCCTCCCCCAAGCGGGGTGGAGATGTTTGGCCTTACATCGTCCTCCATCATTGAGGTAAAGATATATTTCGGTCACATTCACTATTTGGAGCTTTTAAGCGTCAATTTTGTCTCTAGGTGTCAATACTAGAAAGCCATCCCTCATGTTTTCTAGAAAAGTTACCTCGTTATAATTGGGAAGGTTGACCTTTTTAAATGGTGTGACAATTGACATTTTCTAGCACTGCGAAGTTTTAAGAATCCCACTTGGGGGTGGTCTGCAAGCATATGACAAAGCTTTGATGTAGCTTTAAATTCTGAACGTTTCATGGATCTACTTCACACTTCCTATTAATTATACACTTGTTTTTATTCTTAGAGATAAAGTAGAAATGAGGTGTGAGGTCCATCATTTGCTCTAATTGCCATATATTTACACTGCAGGCTGTTGAGTCTCTGGATCCTTTTCATCAATGCTTAGACTATTGGAATGCAAAGCATAACCAAAGGCCTGAATCAGCAGCAGCTGAGATTCGAAGACCAGGTATCAGTGTCGGTCGGTTATCTGCTCTAGAACAGCCTCTGAAAACTTCGGAAGCGACAACACATCAAAGTAGGATTGTAAATACAGACAGCAGACATTCTTTGAATATTAACAGCGCAAAGACTACTGCTTCTTCCCGGGCTTTTGTGCAAGAGAGTCCTTTGAGGCAAGGGACTGTGCAAAGCCTGGGTACATATTCCACTCTGCAGGGTCTCTTTCAAAGGGCATCTCCAGCGGAGTTAAGGGTTCTATACCACCTTTTCACCAATGAGAAACAAGGAGCCGAATGGAGTGCAGCATTCCGAGCTCTGACTGAGGAGGCTCAAAGGAGATTTTTGTGATCAAGAGTACATACCTGTACATATCATTCTTGAGGGGCTGCCTCCAACACCCTTTGAAAAAGAAACCAAATTCTTTTTGTGCACAATCTTCAGCGGGAGGTACCAAAATCTACACGAAGGCAAGCGTTTGCTAACTCACTGAGTACCATGCATGCTCTCTTCAGTGCATTTCAGGGAATTGAGTCTTTTCTTTTCGGTTGTCATTTGCAGTGCACAAAGGTGAGTTCTCACTATTGCTGAAATAATTTATACACGTCATTGAATTTTATAATACTGGAAAGTGAGACAACTGAGGTAGGTTATAGTGGAACGATAATAGAGATCAAAGGATTCTTGAAATGCCATATAAATGTCCGAGTAGATTCGCGTTCAGAATCACAGCTTCGCCACGAAGTGGCTCATTTGGTTAGACCCTTTCAGCTGTAGTTAGGGGTAGTTTAGAGACTTTTCGAGGTTGCACCTCGAAGGATGTAATTAATTTCTGTGGATGGTGCTGCTCATGTCAAAGAGTGCAATTTTTTCCATCTCAAGGTAGTCTACAATCATGGGAACTCTTAAAATTGTTAAATTCAGTGTTGAGAAAACACATCACAATCTTTGCGGGCAAGCTTCTTGTGTGGGTAGGGCCAACCCAGCAACCAACCACGCCCAAAAAACCCACCTGTAGGGTGTGCTATTTCTGACCTTAGGGTAGAAATGAAGCTTGGGATGTTTTTTTGGGGGATTTTCTTGTCCTTTTCAAGGTTGGGACTAATGAGGTTGACACATGTTTGGATGAAGTGAGTGGGAAAGTAACTTAGTTCTAGACTAATTGGAATTGGATGACTTTAGAGATTGGAAATGCAATGTACTTTTTGGCTCCTAAAGTGAACAATAATTTCAATTTTGAGAGGAAAATTTTGGAAAATTTTCTATCCCTTTACTTTCCTATCTTCCTACATGGGAAAAATTTCCACTAGCTTGTATTCTTCACCATTTGCTTTGAAATTGCTGAAATGATTGGTTACGAGTGCTTCTACCTTAATTACACTTGAATTTTCTAGGTAACTTGCATTCCTCAACCTATGTACTTTTTAGCCTATGGATGAATCCATATAAGTTAGAAAGCCAATTGTAGACACTTTAGTCATTTCGTGTAGTAACAATAACAAAAACTAAATTAATGGCATAATATTGCAAAATTGTTTATTCTCATTCCATACATTTTTAGGGATGTGGACACCTTCTAATTAGGTACAAATCCAATTAAGTTAAAATCTAGAATCACTAGGGAAGCTTAGTGAGAATTCATCCTAGAGGGGCTTCCAAGGCTTCCTTCATTCAAGAAGTATAAGGGGGTTCCAACATTATTCAATAGTGTTATGAAAATAAAGATTGAACTTCAAAATAAAAAAAGCATAAAGGGGATCCAATACTATTCAATAGTGTTCTAAAAAAGATTAAACTTCAAATTAAAGAAGTATAAGAGGGATCCATTACTATTCAATAGTGTTATGAAAGAAAATTGAACTTCAAATTAAAGAAGTATAAGGGAGATCCATCATTATTCAATAGTATTATGAAAAAAGATTGAACTTCAAATTAGGGAATGTTTTGTATGTATGTTAGTCAACTCAATCTTTGAAAACAAACAAATGTTATGGATAGTCCAATATAAAATTACATAGCTTCCCATAGTAGACATTAGTCTTAAGGGGACTATTCCAAGAATTTCCTCCCTTAAACTCTTGGAAAGATGAATGAACCTCTTCCCTTGGTTTTATTGAATTCATAAAATAGTGACTTTTGAATCCAATTCTTTCAGTTCCAATTTCACATTCATTTGACTCAAGGTAACTACAACTAAAGCAATTGAGTATTGTTCCTAATACTCAATTGCTTAATGTATGGTTGGATATTGTAGGAAGTCAAAAGAATATTTAGATTCTCTTCTTGTGCATTATAGAACATTGGATGAATAAACTATGAATTTTCTAATTATTGAAAATAGGTGTCTTTAATTCCAATCCTAGACTCTCATGAAGTATATTTTAAACAACAATCTAAAGAAGTTGGTTTCAAATCAAGTATAGTTACCTCATATAGAAGTTGGGGGGGATAATGAATTTGCCTCCCTTATTTTGAGACACAAATTGAGAAATGTTTGAACAAAGTCATCAATATTCAACCACCAACTTTCTTTTGCACCAATTGGATTGTTGCCATACTTTCCTAAGAACACTCATCTATCAAATGGAGACATGGAAATAAAAAGGCTACACAAGATATTTGCAAGATCAATAGGAAGTTATGTACACCATGAATCTTTGCCTATGTGAAATGTAGATAGAACATTCATTTTGATTGGCAAATCTATGTGGATATCTCTTTGTCTTGGAAGGATTGGTTTAAGTTATTTTTTTGGCATACATTTGTCATTTTAGTGTCATTTTCTAATGCATTGAGCAAAAATGGCATTAGTATAGAAAAACAAAAGATCTAGGAAAAACATCAATTTTATGACATTAATTTTAATAGTGAGTATGACACTAATTTACCAAGGTCAGACCATTTTGAATTAGTACAAGTTGGAATATTATTGTATTGTATCAATCTTTATAAAAATAAAATTTTGAGGTGACTAACTACAATCTCCCCCTTCACTAATAGGAAAAATCAATATATAGCATTGTAGAAATGTCAAGGAAATTTTTCAAACTTTTTTATTTAGTAGATTGCAAAATTATAGCATTTGAGGTTAGAAGAAACATTTTTTAAGTGGCCTAGCCAACTAAGGTTTGCAAAGTTTTAGCCCTCTTAGACTTAAAATTTTGCACTATGCACAATATTCATTACCTTTATTTCTAACATTATATTCATTACACATTTTTAAAATTTTAGAAATATGAAAGGCATTTTGCACAAGGTATCCAAAGAAGATATCCCCTACTTGTAAAACTTTGGACAATATGACTTTTGATTTAGATAAAGTAGGTACGCTAATCATTGTTACATCTTAACCCCTAGGATCAAGGTCTTCTTTCTACAAAATACTTAAAAACTCCCATTTCTACAACAAAGAGTAAAAAAACCTGAAAACTATTTGTTTTCCACATTTAACCATAGGATCTTACACCTAATTAGTATGAGAGTGTGTGTAAAAAATTTCAAAAATTTTAATTGTATAGATTGCAAGATCTCTGCATTTAAAGTGAAAAAACAAGTTTTTTAATACATTGCAGGATTGGATTATTTGACTTTGAATGTTCTTAACATAATATTTTTGCTCTACAGAGTTTAAGCTTTAAGTCTTTGTGGTGAATTATTGAGTTGAGATTCTACGGAAAGAAAAGAAAAGTACAAAGAACGTAATTTTTATTCTTTAAAAATTTGTTAAATAGAAGTAGGAACAAGATCGAAGGAAAATCTAAATTATTAATATCTCTATCCAAGATGGAATTAAAATGCTCTAATCCTAATGGTAAAATTGTTCTAACAAGAATAATAATCTATATAAATTTTATTTTTTTGAAAATTTGTTAAAACTGCATTTAGAATTGAATCCTACAAGTTATTTTTCAAGAAGATGATCAAATTGCCCAAAAAACAAGATTATCCATAACTTTCTCATAATAAATGTAAATGGATTGAATCAAAGCTTTTCATGTAAAAAAATATAATCTACAAGAAGAAGATTTTATTTTTACTAATACTCAAATTTTGAAATTTTTTTTTGTTGCTTGATCTTCCTTATTTTCAACTTATTTAAGCATAACTTTTGTTCCTAGACACCGATTGAAAAAAAATTATACATCCATCAAGCTTATCAATTTTTCTATTTTAAAAAAAAAAAATTTAAAATCCAAATAAAATTTAGGCCCGCCTAAAATCCCATTTGTCCCTCAAAGGGACAATGGTCTTTTAGGAGTTAATGCCCTTGCATTTGAAATATTTGGTGAATTAGGCAATGAGTTCAATTTATATTTTACAACCATGTAATCCTTTTATAGATTCGATTTTTTTGTACAAACACTAGAATTCATGCTATATATAATTGATAAAAAAAATTCAAAAATTTAAAATAGCATTGTCAGTATCATCAAAAAACTAAAAATTGCCAAAAATTACATTGATATTATAAAATTGGGAGTGTTTTTGACATAAATATATTGAATTAGATTTGTTACTGGTTAAGGTATAAGTCAAGGTAGCACTTTACTATTGCTCCCAAATTGGTATTGCTAGGACTAAGGATTCAATCACCCTTCCTTTATAATCATACTAAAGGTTGAAGTCTTTAAGAAGAATTCTAAAACTCTTTAAAAGCCTCTAAAAGACTACAAAATTCTATGGAAGCTCTTAGAATTCTATAGAAGTTTCTAAAAGACTACTTAAGCTTTTAGAAGCCTATAAAATATTAAGATTCTCAATTGTTTATGTTAAATTTCTTATTTTCTTCAATAGATTCTACAATTTAAAGAATACAAAGTATATTTCAAATTTTTGATTTAAAAGACTACATGCTAAAATAAAATTTACATTGATGGTCAATAAAATGGATTCTAGCCTACACTCCATAATTTGATGAAATGAAGAGTATAACACTCATATACAAAGATTGCAATGAAATTAACTTTGTAAAGACACCGTGGACCCAAATGGTTTGATGAATGATAAAGAAGTGTTGCATGTTAGAAGAATGATTGTTCATCCTTGGAATTTTCTACAAAAAAGGGAGATCATGAATAGTAGTTTGGTCTCCAATGAATGTTTTTAAATCTTTTAACCCTTGAATGACATCCCAAACATTTAATGTCCGATGGATGGCAAAGAATCTTTCCTTCAAGGATAAAAGTGCAACTATTCATCCTTGGTATTAGAAGTGGAGTGAAGAGATTTCCTATAGTACTTTGACTTCTAATGAATATATTTGGCGTAATCAAATTAGATGATGTCATAGAGTATCAAAATGCATGATTTCTGCAACACTAGTCTATCCTTCAAGGGTTAAATTACATGATTTACACTATTTCAAAAAGGATCATTTCCATGGTGACTAATCCAACCTTACAAGGTTAGACAATCAAGACTACATAATCAACAATCAAGACAACATGACAGACACTACAAACTACAAACTCATATAGAAAATATTTAATTCATAACACAATTACTTTGAAAAGTTTATCTTATCATAACATTCACTAGCCCATGGAAGGACTGCCTTCCCCTTGGTGCAGTCCCCATCACATAATTTCATTTGACATTTCTTGGAGTTGCAACTTTAGTTACTAATTGGAATGGAATACCATTGGTGCTGGATGGAATGGTGTGGAATATCCCATACCATTTCATCCGCTAGGAGGAAGTGTAACAGTTTGCTACTGAATGTAATGATACATACCAAACCATCTTCAATCTTTACCCATATACAAAATTAGAAAATGCAATCCAATTTTGCAAATCCATATAGTTAAGGGTCTTCAATTTCAAACACTTCTAATACTTATCTGTCCCTCTACCCATTCTTAAACCCTAAAGTATCACAAAATCTATCTATAAACATTTATTAAAGTGTCCTACAAATGTTTAATTCTAATTTGCTAACGCAATTGTAACACACATGTATAATTCTTTATTCAGTAACAACTAATTCCAACAAACTTCAATTCAAGGTACACCTATAGGACAATTCCAGTGGTCTAGGGATCCAACACTTTTGAAAATTTATAAAACTTACATACTGCATCCAAATTCAAATTAATTTTTTTTTGAATATTCATGATTTTCACTCACTAATACTATAAGAATATTATCTTTACGAAAAAAATGCCTCCAACTACGCTGAATTGCTTAAACTGACGGTTTTGGCTGTCTCCACTATATTAATTTCGACATCATGCTGAGTGCATCCGAATTGCAAAACATCTTTAAAAACGAAAAGCAAAAAATACAGATTCCATTTGCAGTTAAATGCGCCAAAGTAAAAATCCATCAATTAGCAGATATTATGACCATTAAAGAGAGGACTTGAATGGAAGATCAGAGCAGCAGCTCTCATCATCACGGACGAAAAAGATCAACAAGTTCTATTCAAGTCGGACCTCCCGTCACGGAGTTTAGTTACTAGAGGTTTCTGAAACAGTTCCAGATGTCCACGCCCTAGTGCCGCAATACAACCCAATCCCTAGTACCGTTACAGAACACCTTGGGACACCAATTCAACGGAGGAAAGGAGATGTGGTGAGGTACACAAACAGTGATTGAAATGCAACTTCAATTAAGGAAAGGACACCAGATGCCGTCTCCTATGACCACAGAAATCGTCAATTATAATGGTTAATAACTTCCCAATTCGAAGTTGTATAAGAAATGCGTATACAAGCGTGAAAACTAAACCCAACAGACTTGGCTCCTGTACCCATAGATCTCTTTACGACTCTACTCATCTCAAAAATACCACTCCTACATGTTGGTTGGATGCAATGCTGAAAAAGACGCAAACAGTATTCTCTACCTGAACACTATCAAGTTATCCGCATCAACTTCTCCTAAGCTGTAGTGGTCATCATTTGCCATATTCCAGGTAGCTTCGTTTGGTCACCAAATAACCTACATCTGATCCCCAACAATCTTCGCTCACACTCAAAATTCTATAGGCCGTAAAGAATAATAGAAGCATCCTCATTCCAAAAATCTAAACAAAATCGTTAATTCATACCTCATAAACAGGTACTTCAAAGGTGTCTTCGACTCCTCGATTCCTGATTCCAAACACATCCGCAACTGTCTTTGCAAATATCTATAATAAATCAAAGTTTTGAGAAAGTTCTTTGAAGCTTCCACAGGCAGCCTCAATCAAGGCCCTTGTCTATATTGCAAGCTAAAGGTCAAGAGTAAACAGAAGAAATGATAGATATTGTATGTTAAGTGCAATCCCTGCTTACTAAAAAGCACTGAAGGACAGAGCCACCATACTTTCCTCTACTCATCTAAAGGTAAAGGCTGGAAAAAAAATCCAATTTCGTCCCAAAATTTTAAAGAATGGTACAGTGCATTGGAGGGAAGTCACAATCTAGTTCTTACGAGAACTGAAACAAGACAAGTATAGCCAGCATTCGGTAATCTACTTCCTACTCAGACCTTGCTGCAAAGCGTTCCACCTTCTTATCGCTGAGGTTAATCCCCACCATAGCTTCCCCAAGATTCTCACTCACGTCCGCCAGGACATGCGCGTCGTTGTAATGCGTCACAGCTTCCACAATAGCGCGAGCTCGCTTAGCCGGATCCCCACTCTTGAAGATCCCTGAACCAACAAACACTCCGTCGCATCCCAATTGCATCATGAGAGCCGCGTCTGCAGGAGTGGCCACTCCTCCAGCGGCGAAGTTGACCACGGGGAGCCTCCCCAGCTGCTTGGTCTGCCTCACGAGCTCATAAGGAGCAGAAATCTCCTTAGCGAAAGTGAAAACCTCATCGTCGTCCAAGCTCTGTAACCTCCGAATCTCACCAAGGACAGACCGCGTATGACGCACGGCTTCCACGACATTGCCAGTCCCCGCCTCGCCCTTGGTGCGGATCATGGCCGCACCCTCAGCAATGCGACGCAGAGCCTCGCCCAGGTTTCGACAACCGCACACGAAAGGGATCCGGTAGTTGTGCTTGTTGATGTGGTGCGTGTCGTCAGCGGGGGTCAGGACCTCGCTCTCGTCTATGTAATCCACACCTATAGCTTCCAGGATTTGCGCCTCCACAAAGTGACCTGTCCAGAAAATTACATTGTTAAGAATACTCTTTTTCGTTCACAATTACCACGAACACACTCGCATCTCTTTCATCACGACCTTGTCTACAACAATATTCCAGAATATCATGCCACACAATCATTTACTGGAGCAAACATTCCACCTACCTCACAGTGAAAACATTGTACTCACAACTCTACTAATCACGACCTTCTCAACAACAACATTCTAAAATATCCTGCCATACAACCATTAACTGCAGCAAACAGTCGACCTACATCACAGTGCCAAAATTGCGAGCCGAAATCACAAAATTACAGAGGTTAGAGTGTCCATCACGTCGTCACGGACTGAAATAAATCCACCAAACTAGGAATCTAAAAACAAAATAGGGCCTGCAACTCTGTACGAAAAAAAATAACGAGCTCTTAAACCCTTGGAACCTCTTCCGAGCAAAATTTCAAACCCTCAAAAAGCTGCATAATAGGGTTCCGAAATTCGCACCATCACAAAGGCAAACAACGTGAACATGAAAAATCCTAAAAGAAGGAGAAGGAGGAGGAGAAGCGACGGTGGCATACCAATTCTGGCTTTCGCCATCACCGGAATGGTGACGGCCTTCTTGATCTCCTTGATCATGCTCGGGTCACTCATGCGGGCGACTCCTCCCTCGGCCCGAATGTCGGCCGGCACACGTTCCAACGCCATGACCGCCACCGCCCCGGCTTCTTCAGCAATCCGCGCCTGTGCGGCATCCACAACGTCCATGATCACTCCACCGCGCAGCATTTGCGCCAAACCGACCTTGACGGCATAAGACACCGTCTTCTTACTGTTGTTGCTGTTCTCGGACAAGCCGCTACCGTTGTTGCGGTACACAGCCACAACTCCATTGTTCCCTTCCATCTCGCCTCTTCCCTCTCTCTCTCTCTTCCTCTCAAGGAGAACTCTTTACTATCCTTGCAATCCTTTCGGTGAAACGCGAAATCAAACGTGACCCAAGACGGCAACCTACAAGGGGAAATATACCTTTCGCTCTGGAGCTCCGATCGTGATGATGGAGGTGCGAGAAGGGGGGCGGCAATGAGATGAAATGGCAGAACGTTCCGGAGTCTTCTAGCTGCCTCTTGGTGACAGCAAGGGATTTGTTATGATCTCGAAGAGGGAGCAGGGCGGGTAGAGAAGGAAACGGGCAGGGGGAATGGGGCAGATAGATGATAAGTATGGGTTTACCGCGAGCGGCAGGGAGCGGCTGCGGCCAGGCGGCGGCGACGTCACGGTTGTGTCGTTATTGGCGGCGCGGCGGCCACGTACCCCCTCATGCATATATCTTGTCCAATCGCGTGGCTCTGCCCTCTACCATTGATAATGGTGTGAGAGGATTAGAGTTGTGCAATCCCTTCTATCAAATACAAATTGTGTCAGAAATATTGTATGAAGAAAACCTTGAAACTTGATGAAACCTTTTGGTGTTGTTGTAATGCATTTGATTTCGTTACATTTTCATGACATCATATTGACCTTGCCTAAACATCAATATCTTACCTTCAAGCATTAATTGTAAAGGGAAGTATAAAAATTGAACCACCACACAAGACGAATTCATTGAGAGAAAGTATTGATTTCTGTGTCAATATGATATATCTTTATTTTTATTATTATTAACTTATTCTTTTCAATAAAATAAATATATCTTATTGCAACTCCAAACTAATTTTGTTGCAATGTACATTCTTTCTTTCCTTCACAAACTAACTCTATAACAGTCATGAGATTAGTAGTACATAAATAAGAGAAAAATGACAATCCTAAATTTAGAATCTTGGATGAAAATAAAATTACATATTGTAATGCAAAAAGGTAGTTGGCAAAATTAGGTCAACCTATACATTGCACTACCTTTGATTTATGGATGATTGACCTTTTATGCTTCTATTTCAAGATATCATTTTTAATTTGTATTTGATAAGAAACATGCACATAATTCCTTCATTTAATTTCCAATCATTTGCTAATTCATAATAAATGACATTCATAGGTGCAAGCATGTGCCCTACATATTCTCCTATTCTACCATCTTGTTGAATGCTTGATATGTCTTTCATTTTTGTAATTTTTGGTAAATTCTTTCAATAAATAACTCAATCCATCAAGCATTAGAGGTAAAGAATTGGAGATGAAGAACAAAGGGCAATATATTTATATAGAAATATCATAGACCTTGTCAACTAAGACAATGGTAAGAAAATAAAAAAGAATATGAGTGAAGTTAAATTTCAATGAGTTTGTAGTAATTAATTAGAGAGGTTTCTTATTTTTGGAAAATAGAAAAGGCAATCCCTACCTCTTTTGAATTCATTGTTCATTATGATAACTTATTGCTTTTCTTTCAAATCACACACAAAAGACAAAAGGGGTACACATGTCATTCTCCCATATATTGGATGTTTATCTTTTACAAAAATTCTAAAAGGGTTAAAAATGTAATTTTTCTATTGGGTATAACTTTAACATCTGAAAATTGAAGTATGTTGTGATGAACCATTTAAGAAATGAAATCATGAAGTGTACTTTGAAACTCACCCCACCCCTATATTTATATTCATCTAGAACCTATAGAACAAACAATCAATACGGAATACATCTATGTTAATTCCCGTGAATTTGTCACTATAATTGTATCAAGTATTTGTACTTGTATCTACTTTTTGTTTTACAATTTTGTATCCATGTCCACATATAATATTGTTATCTATTCTTTATATCCATATTTATATATTGTATCTATATTCATATTTTGTATTTGTCTTTTGTATCATGTTTTGGATGCCCAATATTGTGTGTTAGGTGAACATTTATAGCTTTGGTTTCTTCAAAAGATTGACCACATTGAGGGGGCATCTCATTTTTTTAAATGAGATGGATGGCTTTAGATAATTTTTCCAAAAAAGGGGGAGAATTGAAAAGGGAAAACCTAGACATCTCTTTTTACTTCATTGCTTATTGCTCATTGTCATTGTCTTGCATTGATCCCATTGAAAATTTACAAAGAATCATGGATAATTTTCTCTTTCTATCACACTCCCTACTTGCACCAACTTACTTTGAAAAGAAATCACTATACTATTTCAAAAAATCATAACTTTCAACCCTAATTCAACATGTACTTTCAATAAAAATTTACAAGTTTAGAAACATTAGTCGTAGAAGTTGGATAACTATCATAAGTGAAGTACGAAATCTCATATCCACATCCAAAATTGACTTGTATAGGCATTTTCAAAATTCACTAATTTCTACATACTTTTAGAATTAACCTTTAAAGGTCCAGGCATCCAAAAAGTGGATGCGCCTTGGTCAACCTCAATTATAACTTTCAAAATAAGTATGTTTAGAATTTGATGTAAACTAAGAAAATGAAGCTTGCCAAGTTTTCTTTCCATTCCATTTGGAAATTTTGAAAAATGTCCGAAATCAAAAAAGTTATTGCGATTGAAAGCTCAATGTGTTAAAATCCAAATAACTTTGTATTGGGTGTTTTTCATTTATATAAATTTTTTTTCAAATGAATTTTCAATTTAAACTATAAAACTATGATTCCATTCTATCCCTCATTTATGGCAAAAAAATACGAACTATTCTAATATATATTCTAATTGATATCATTTTATTTCCACCTTTAGTTTTAAAAAATCACTACAATTTGATTTTTACATCAAAATAATTGAAAATATCAGCATAAATAGAAAATGCATTTTCCCACTACCAAAAAATATCAAACTTTTATATGTCAATTAAACAAGAGGATAAATTTGGTTTGATAGTTGAATTTGACTTCAAGGTCTTTGTTGTGCTTGTTTTAGTTGTAAGAAATAAAATAACCAATTGGAAATTTTTCACACTAATCTCCATAGCTATTTACACCTCTTGAGAAAGTTTCAAATAATTTTGACTATTTCTTCTATTTTTACTTATTTATGTTCAATTTTTGCAACAAAAATGATAACAATTACAATTTTTCACAAAACAGATTGAAATTTCTTGTAGTAATATACAATTCATAGTTTTAAGTGATAAAAATATAAGATTATTCTTTGAATGTAATTTAGATGACAATGTTGTGCTCAAATATGAAGTTTGACCATTTCACAATGGATCAAGACATTGAAGGGTTAAAGATTTTAAAAAAACTCTTAAATACATATTATACATAATAGTAGTTCTTCCAATATCTCAAAAATCATTGATTCATATTCAACATTCTTTCTTCTTTTCTGATTGATACATTTGTTTCTTAAAGCCTTCTCAATAAATATTGATTAGGGAGAAAAAACCCATTCAGTTTGCATTTTCAAAAACCTTCATTGATAATTCACCCAATGAATCAGTCAATTAGATGGATGATGGAACATTTTGTAGTCACACTAGCACTAAACAACTACTCAAATACTAGTAACCTCAAAGACATGAAAATTCTTTTTGTGCAACCAAATGTTTCAATGCTAACATGGCTCTATGCCATTAGCCACCCATCACCATTGCCATCACAAGTTGCAACTCATAACCTTCTTTCCTCTCAACTTACTTCCTACATCCTTGAATCATAGAAATCAAAGATTGTGATTGAAAAGTGAACAACCGGTTATGTCCGATAACTTACTCGCCACTACTGTGGCTCGTCAGTTATCTAATATTTAATCCCCAAACAATGCTCAATACAAATCAAAAGGCTTGTATTTCATTGCTTTTGTTGAAGTTTCTATATACACAACAATGTTTTGATTGACTTCCCTTCTAGGGTTTTCCTATGATGAGATTTTTACAATAGATCATTGCAACAACTAAGTAGTAATACAAATTTCACCATTTTTTTTTGTAATTCTAAGTTCTTGGAAAATTCTTTGCTACACTATATGTTTTACGAAAGTTTTATATTTGGACTATATTTCAACATTCAACAAGTCTCAAAAGTCACATTTTCAAATTTCAAATATTTTTCCTCCTATGGCCTTTAGAAGGGGCCTAGCATAGTTGAATGTACACCATTATGATTTTGCTGACCATGGACCGACTTCCATTTTGCCTCCAAATTGAGCTCACTTGCCTTAATTTTGCACATTAATTGCTGTATGAAAATTTTCAAATTAATGCATTAGAAGTGATTGTTAAGTTCATTTTGTGTTTGGAACTGGATGTTAGAGGAAGGTTTAACCAAGAATATGGTATCTAGAAGGACCTATAACCGATAAAATAAGCACATTTGGACATATTCTAGGGTAGTGCAAGGCATGGCAAATATTTTCAGAGATGCATTGACAAAAATGATGTGGATTGCAAAAAAATTCATAATTTTTATGTCTTGAATTGAAATTACTATGAATTTTGAAAGGCAAAAGTTGAGCTTGACCATTGACCAACACCTAGAATCATCCAATTCTAATCATTTAAGAACTACTTTTTCGTTCATTGATTCCTACTTTCTTGCACACTTAAGTGTCATGAATCCATTGGTCTAAACCTTGAAAAGTATAAAAATACACATTTGAAGGTGAAAACTGAAATCCAATCCAACCTTGGTTGGAATTACGGTAACCTATTGATTGCAAGTGGGGCACCCATTAGGAAAGGGTCCCTCTACCATAGTACAGTCAGGTCTAGCTCAATTACGAATTTTTGCAGTCACAGTTAAAGAAAATTTCACTACAGCCAACTTTGACACCCTCTCAAGGGCTGAAAAATTAGTTTTTTACTATGAAATTTTTAGTACAAGATCATTTCTAAGTTGATAACATATGTGGAAAATTTCAAGGCCAAAAGATTCACCCAAAAAAAGATATGCAAAATCTATTAACATGTGCAGTTGTAAGCTTTCACTGCTGTCAACTTTGCCAATGTCTCAAGGATTGAAAACTTTTTCTTTTGGCATGAAATTTTTGGAATGAAATCATCTCTATGTTGATTATATGTGTGGAAAATTTCAAGGCCAAAAGATTCACCAAAAAAAAGATATTCAAAATCTACTAACATGTGTAGTTAAGAAAAAACTTTCACTACTACCAACTTTGACACCCTCCCAAAAATTGAAAAAAAAAGTTTTGGCCATGAAACTTTTTTCATGAGATCATCTTTGTGTTGATAACATGTAAGATAAATTTCAAGTTCAAAAGATTCACACAAAAAATATATTTGAAATCTACCAATATGTACATCGAAGTTGGCAATAGTGAAATTGTCCCTTATATTGACACATGGTAGTAGATTTTGAATATCTTTTTTGGAATAAATTTTTTGAACATGAAATTTACAACACATATAATTAACATGGAGGTGATCTCATGACCAAAATTTCATGGCCAAATTTTTTTTTTCAATTTTTGGGAGGGTGTTAAAATTGATAGTAGTGAAGTTTTTTTCTTAACTACACATGTTAGTAGATTCTAAATATCTTTTTTTTGGTAAATTTTTTGACCTTGAAATTTGTTACATGTGTTATTAACATAGAGAGGATCTTGTGAAAAAAATTTCATGTTAAAAAAATAATTTTTCAGCCCTGAGGAGGGTGTCAAAATTGGCAGCAGTGAAGTTTTGTTCCCTGTGTATGCAAGAATTCGTAATAGAGCTGGACCTGACTGTGCAAAGAAACACAACACCAAATTCCATTAACCCCTAAAGGACCAACATGCATTTTTTGGCTGTATAGAAATTTTGGGAAGGTACGTGTGATTGGAAATTTGAATATTTTGGGCTGAAATTTTAATAGAAGGTGGGGGCGAGGAATATCTTCATGTGTACCAAATTTCATGTCATTTGGAAATATGAGTCAAAAGTTATGGCCTAATATGTTACTTTTTTTCGTAACTGGGCAGTCCGGGCAGATCAGAAAAAATAAATTTTTTCAAAAATAAATTTTTTCTTTAACTGGTTTTCTACATTTATATATGAATGGAAAGCTTTGAATCATTCCATTTCAATTAAAGAGTCAAAAGTTATGAGTTTTTTTTGTTTGTGGGCAGTTATGGATTCTCCACTATTAAAAAACTTCGAAGTTGTTTATTTCACTCAATTTTCAATATTTTTGGAAAAAAATAAAACCCTAGGATGTAGATTGATTACTACAACATTACAACCATTGGGATTGGCATCTTTTAATTCTATAATTAAATTCTTAACAATTTAGTATTATGAATCATTCTCTACTTCTTTCTACTTACTATTTTTTTCCTATATCTTGTACAATTCCAAATGATGTGAAATTTTTTGAGCATATCCCCATCTTGTTTAGGAGACTGAATTCAAAGAAGCACCACCATTTTCGACATTTTTTCCTTAAGAAGTAAGCTTGTGAAGTGCAGCTGCCCGGTTTTTTGCAGGATTGAAAAAATGGTTTTGGTGAATTTGAAGGCTTATGTCTTTTGATCCACATGGTGGAATTTTTTGAAATTTTTACCACATGTTGTTTAGACATTATATTACAAGATCCTATGGTTAGATTAGTCAAAAATTATTTTTTTCAAAAAAATTGGTAGTTGTATTGGAAATGGCAGTTTTGGAGCGTTTTAGGTGAATACGTAGTCATGGAACTTTAGGGGTTAAACCTCAATTTTGGTCTCCAATGAATTTACAAATTCTAGCTCCTAGTCCAACATCGCACACTCTTACAATCTTACACTTTACAATTAACTTTGTTAGCTTCTCAGTTTTAAAAAAATAGATGATGCTACCAAAAGTGTACAAATGTGGAGCATTAGATGAAATTTGAGGGCATTAGGAGACTATAGGTTCTCGGACTGCAGGATCATAGTTTCTGCCCTATAAACTCGAATCCTACGTGGTCGCGCCCCTGCCATGAAATTGATTTCTTTTTTTTTGAAATTTTTTTTCACTTATTTTCATATTTCAAGACCCAAAATTTTATTTATTTATTTATTTGATTAAAGACGACCTGACAGCGGCTAGCAACATTGGGAGCCATTTCAGGAATAGATCCGAAACGGCCTTGTAATGCCCTCATATTTCTTCTAATGCCTACAATTCTCTCTTGATATCCCAACCCATAAGCTTTTAACCTTTAAGGACAAACCTATTACCACTGGTTTGAAGCCTCCTTGCCCATCAATCAATTTGTTACCATTTTGGAAGCAAATATCTCTGAATTCTTTTTTAGAGATGGAAGTACATGTCTTCTATACTTCACAAAAAAATTTAGATTTTTTTGAGGAAAATTGATTTTTATGAAATTTTTTGAAGAAAAAGAAAAGAAAAAATCATATCAAATAGAAAATTATCTCAAAAAATCTGAAAATTTCACCGTGTGTGTACATTATAGTGAAAAACATCATGGTGGAAACCCAATTTTCATGTACTTCTATAAATAGGATGCAATAAAATATTCAATTTTATGAATTTTTCCAAAATTTCAGTTGGAGTAGAAACTAGAGTAGAGGACCTTCATTTCATTAGTTGACCTCAAACTCAAAAAAATGTCATTTTCAAGGAGAAGTTTCAGATTTAGCCAATTTCTCAAAATACACTAAAATGGCAAATTCTGCCATCTGTTTTCTTTGATTACTTCTCAACTACATGAAAACAAACATTACTGTTCAACTAAAAACTCAATTAGAGACTCTTTACAACTCAACATGAAAGGTCTTTACAAAAAAAGTGAATGAAAAAACTACTAATGAGGTCTTCTTGTGACCCTATGAAGCTAGCCAAACACCACTGAATGGCGCTAGTGTCGCTTAGGGGTCAACAAAGTTTTTTGGGAGTAAAATTTGTGAGAATCTAATGAACTAAGGTAGAAGGCTCTTAAATGGAGTGGGTTCTAAAATGGTGCCCTATCTTAAATGTACAGTACTTGTACATATTGCTTTTTCATAGCCTTCCGCAGTGTACTAACAATGTACATTTTAGCTAGGGCACCATTTAGAGCCCTATGCCCTTTCAACTTCAAAATTTGATAACTAATTCCACAAAGCTCAAAAAAATATGAAACGACTTGGGTTAGATGTGAATTCTACTTGTCTGTCAAGGAAAATTTACTGAAAAATATTTCTAGAAGTTTTACCTCCCTGAAATTCTCTTTCAGCCCTTGAAATTCTGTTTCAGCCCTGGGATGGTCCATTATAGGACCTCTTACCTTAACAGTCCTCCCTCCCAAAACTGGCTTGTGGAGCAAGGCCAACGCACGGGACCCTAGTCCCAAAAAAGCCCTGAATTCCCTTGACTGTCTCTTGTTTTCGCATCACACTGACTCCAGAACTTGATCCAGGAAAGAGCCTGCAAGGTTGAGAGCACCCTGGTGGATGTGTGGAGGAGAAAACTTCAGTCAGTTACTACTGGAGCACTGGATCATTATCCTGTGACAGAGAGAAAAAACTTGGACATGAAGGCACGATCGAGTGGCCTTCACAGATTTCCACACAATTGGAGTTTCCCATTCTATCACACAATCGAAGTTATCACATGAAGGATGTGCTGATCTTTCCACCTTGTGTTTGTGTGTTGCTGCAAGAGCCATGTTCTCAAAACTTCAGATGCACTGAATGAAGCTGAAAAAACTTGAAAGCGGGGTTTCAAGACAATGAGTGGGTGCACGCAACTGGGCTGGAATTCGTGTAAAGTTCAAACAGGAGCCAAGTGATGCACCCATGTGGATGGCCTTGTGTGTATTGATGTAGAATTTGATTTTGATTGAGATTAACCCTAGAAAGACCTTAGGGTTTCTGTATATGACCTGTATTTAGCCTCATAACTCTTCTATTGTGATCTAATATATGAATTGTGATACGTGCAAGACGTTAAATCAGTCCCACAAAGGCTTGACAGAGGGGTAGAATGTAGCTCCAGCAGGGTAAGACTCATTTTACTAGGGGTTGATTGAGGTTTGGGGTTTATGTTTTTGTTGGATTTTTTGGTTGTGTTTGGGTCTCCCTAGGCTACTTTGGGGTCTCTGATGTCAAATATGAATTCAGATTTTTTTTTTTTTAAATTATGCAAAAAATAAAAAATTTCAACGTTTACCGTGCGGTAAACTCAAGGACTTTGTGGGACTGATTTAACGTCACCCGTGATACATTTTTATTTACATTGATTGCAATCATTGACTTCTTTTGTATTGAAAAGTATGTAGTTGACGGGTTTTTTTTATCAAATACCACTGTATTCACAATATATTTTATGGCTGCAAAGGGCTTTGGGGTCTTTATGGGGTTAAGGTAGCTGACCTCTTTCTGATCACACTCCATTTCTAAAGTCTAAGTTGTTCTATTTTTGAGAGTAGGAGGTGGGAGTAAATAGTCCAGTATGATGCATTATGAGCCATTGATATCCTTTGGATTTCTTGACTAGCCTATGGTTGGAATTAAACATACATATACATTAAGAATAGGTTTTAGATCATCTTAATGAACAAAATTCCTTGTAATCTTGATTTTAGGCAGAAAAATATGAAAAAAAATTCAAATCTATTTTGAATTTATTTCTACACACAGAAAAAAATTCTCCCACCAAACTCAACTGGAAGCTATGTTGAATTCCTTGACTGGTTAGAAATGGGTTGTAAGCTTTGACCCCATTTTCTGTCAAGCTTGTGATTGTCACAGTGAATGCAATCTTAATTAGAAGAATGGCTACACAAAATAGTGAAATATACACATGGGGATCCATAAGTCCCAATTACAACAACACTTGATTCAAAAGAAGTGCACCCTTAATTATATACAACAATTGAAAATATTTATGTAGTGTCAAATGTTGAGAAATTAGTGTTGGACAACCTAATTTCACTTGGTTTTGTATAGAAGGCTTAAATAAAGCTTGAGCACTAGTTTGATTCATCCTAACGAACCATCGAGTGAGTTAATTGAGTAAAAATCATCCAATTGAAATAAGCAGTCTAATTGAAGATGGTTCTATTGCAAATGTTTGTTAGCAATTTCAAGAAAACTCCAATTTTATTGTATGTTGTATGGTAGGAAAAGTTATGAATTTTTAAAGTTGTGAATATAGGTGTATCCAAAATCAACCATAGGCTCTTGTGATTAAGAGAGTTTACAATTCATGCAAAAATTTACATGCAGATGGAAAATTTTTAGTGTCAAGATCTAATTAAGGTAGAACCACCTATTCCTGATCAAGGACCTATACCCAACCTATAGGATGTGGCTATTTCCAACCAAGGTTAGAAGAGATTTGCAATCAAAATTTGGAATGTATTTTTCCCCCATTTTCAAAGTTGGGACTAATAAGGTCATGACACATGTCCCAAAGTGTCATAAAGTATGTAGGAAGTACCGATTAGGAGAGTAATCTTGGCTATGATCTAAATTAGAAGACTCTAAACATTGGCTATAGGTTCAAAGCTCTTTTTGGCTTCTAAAAATCATAGTAATTTCAGTTTTGGGAATAAAATTATGAAAAATTTGCAATCCCCATCTTTCTTATCTTGCTACATGGGAAAAATTTGCTTAGCCTCATATTCTGTTCCAAAATTGCTTAAGTGATCAGGTATACATGATTCTACCTTAGGTGGTTTTACCCATAAGAGGATTTTCAGCTCCTGTAAGAGACTGCGAGTTCCCAGACGCTGGGAACGCAATGGGAACTCTGGGAACGCGATGCTGATGTGATCGAGCGACTGCCACGTCAGAAAATAATAATTTTTTATTAATTTTAATTAAATATTAAATATTGTAAAAATATTTTTTTGAAAAAAAAAAAAAATTTAAATCATTTTTTCTCTCTTTAATACATTCTGAAGTTTTTTGGAAAAAAAAAATTTAATTTTTTTTTTTCAAAATTCAAAAATTCAGACCAGCAGGGTGCTGGTCTGCAGCAGTGGGAACAATTTCGGGGAACACCCCTGAAACGGTCTCCTGGGGGCCCAGAAATCCTCTTATGTTTATTTGTAACTCTTAAATCTTTACTAATTGCTACACACACACAAAAAAAAGCACCATCAGTATTACTTCCAACCTCCTTGTGCTGCAAAGACTAGTTCATGAATCAAAATTCTTCTTCCTTACTCAACAGATTAAATAGGTTGGAGTGGACAAAATATTTCTCTAAGACCAATTCTCTCCCCTCCCTAAGAGACTTTGTCTGCATAATTTGGGGTCCAGTTAGATGAAATGACATGGTTTGTTTATAATTACAGTAAGACCCATTCAAAATTTGAAAGGTCGAGTCCACAACTTGCCAATTAAGGTCGGCAACCTCCAAACCGCCATTTCTTGGTACTGTGCAACCTAATTCCTATTATTAGACCGGTAAACTTTTCATTCATTTTCTTGTTAGACAAGTGAAAGGAGGTTCCAACGCAACAAAGAATGTGACGTTTGGATATTGTATACACAAGTTATGAAAGGTCAAAGTTCTTTTGGGTAAGGTAGAACCACCCATAATCAACTAGCATTCCATAGCCAACATTTTTATGGCACATGTCCCAGAGTAGGGTGCAAGAAAGGAGGAAGGAGTGAATAGAAAAATGAGGATTTTTTTATGTGATTGAAATTAGAAGAATCCCCAAATTGGCAATGGATTTGGCACACTTTTGCCTTTCAAAATTCATAGTAATTTCAATTCATGTGATAAAATTACCAAAGTTTTTTGCAATCCCCACCATTTCTATCATTGTACCTCTAAATTTTTTTCTTTTGCCTTGTAGTACACCAATGCATGTTTAGAATACCATAAATGATCGGTTACGGGTGGTTCTATCTTACTAGAAATTCTCAAATTGTTTCTTTCACACAAATACAAATTGATTTAGGAGATGTACACAAAGTGATGGTTTTATGACCTATCATGTTGAGTTACAAAGAATTTTCAATTGAGTTTTTAATCTAACTAATGTTTGTTTTCATGTAGTTCAGAAATAAGTGAAAAAAAACAGATAGCAAAATATGATGTTTTGGTATGTTTTGAGAAATTGAGTAAATCTAAAATTTGTCCACAAAAATAATATTTTTTCAGTTTGTGCCCAACTAATGAAATGAAGGTGCTCTACTCTAGTTTCTACTTTAATTAGAATTTTGTAAGAATTTGTAATATTGAATATTTTATTGCAAATTGAACTTTGGATGTTTTTTAAATATCTATTGCATTTTAATTATAGAAGGGCATGGAAATTGAGTTTACACCATAATGTTTGTCACTACAATGTACACACATGGTGAAAATTTCAGATTTTTTGATTTTTTGATTTTTTGAGATATTTTCTATTTGATATCATTTTTTCTTCATTTTTTCTTCAAAAATTCTAATAAAAATCAATTTTCCTAAAAAAAAGATAAACTTTTCTTGAAGTTGAGAAGACATGTAATTCATCCCTGAAAAATAAATTAAATTTTTTTCATAAATGTCTAGCTCCAAAATGGCAACAAACTGAATGATAAGCAATGAGGCCCAAAATCAGTGGTTGTAGGTCTAAGTGAATGGCCAATTGAATGAGAAGACTTGTGTATAATGAAGATAGACTGACGCAAGTACTATTGCTAACCTTAACCCCTAAATGGTTTGACTATGTTTTCACTAAAACAACTTCAAAAATTGCCATTTCTAATACATATATCAAAACCTAAAAAACAAACAAACTTTTGACACATGTAATCATAGGATCTTATAGTATACTTATTTGCAGTGATGTAGAAAAAATTTCAAAATTATTCACCATGTAGATTGCAATATACTAGCGATTAAATTGGCAAAAATCATTTTTTTGGCCTTGCACAAAACCAGGTAGTTGCACTTCACAAGGTCACATTTGTATGAAAAAAAGTTCAAATTGGTGGTTACTCTTTGAATTCATTTTTAAAGGCAAGTTGGCTACATGCTTAAAAAATTTCAAATCATTTGAAATTTTAAAACATATAGGAAAAAAATAGTAAGTCAGAAGAAGTAGAAAATAATTTAAAATACTAAATTATGAACAATTTGTTTATGGAAATGAAAATTGCCAATTCCAATGGTCGTAACATTGTAATTAAAAATCTTCATCCAATGTTTTGATTTTTTTCCAAAATAAAAAAGAACAAACTAAATAAAGGATTTCAATTCTTTTTTATAGAATAGAGATTCTATAACTAGCAACAAACTACTCCAAACTAAAACTCCTCATAACTTTTGACTCATTGATAAAAAATGGAATGATTCAAAACTTTCTACTTGGAAAAAAAATTTAGTGAATCATTTTCAAATTTTAATTTCTTAAAAAAATAGTTCAAAAAGAAGTGTTTTTTTTCCTGCCCAAATTGCCCTCCAAGCAACAAAAATTATATATCTTACAATAACTTTTTAGTTATGTAGTCAAAAGCTATGAAATTTTTTGGGACCTGAAGCTACTCCTTGGGCACATGTCATGTGAAAAATTTAAAGAAAAAAAAATCTCCATTTGTAGTGAGATGCCCCAAATTGCAATGTTGCCAAAAAAACATAGTTTAGGTGTTTAGGGGGATGATTAGATGGAGGATTCCCATCCTATCAATATCAAAGATTAGACTTTCCATTCAAGTTTCAAATAGGTGCGATATTTTAAACTATTGAATATCTATTGAAATGTGCCCAACTTTTGTTTGTTTTGGTGATTTGTTGTCAATTTGCATGAAATTAATGACCTTGGACTATTGCACAGGCCCTTCAAATATAAATAGTAAAATCTTGGATGAATTTGTCATATGGTGAATGAAAACATAATTATAGATATATCATATGTGCTAATGTGATAGTTTCTATCCAATATGTTGATGAATGTTGAGATTTAGAGCATTGCTATAACATTTAACATTGCCTTTTTGCCACTTTAGAAAAAATGAGAAACCCCCTTGTGAATGTACCACACCAAGTGAAAAAGAATTGTAATCAATTTTTTACTAGTAAAAGAATATTTTCCAGGATGAACAAGGTCATTGTAGTTGCCTAGGACCAAGCAAGGTAGGCCAACCTATGACCACCTATATTTGCTATCTAAGCACCTTGGATAAGCTATTTGTTTAATCACATAATTTTTAAGGTTGAAATGGTGGAGAGAAGCCATTTGCAAGTAGAATGAAGACATTCCAATAAGAAATTAATTTTCTTTGGTTTTTCTTTTCTTGGGACGAAATTGATAAAGCAGAAGTAGCCCTATGCTTAATCTTGTAACGATGGACCTATGACCACTCATTTCAACAATCAATTGTTGTCACTCTATTTGCTACTACTTTGCAACTAGATATGAACATTTGAAATTTTTATGAAGTCATATATCTACTACAAGTTATAAATTTTCAAATATTTTAGAAAAAAATAAAAAATTATTTTGAATATTTTAGGAAGAAAATGAAGAAAATTCATAACAAGTACAAAATTTACTTAAAAAGTATGAAATTTCATCATAGATGTATATTATAGTATAGAAGGTCATGATATAAATCAAAGTTATTATGTCACTCTAAAATTAGAAACCAATTAACCATGTTTACAGGCCAAAAATTCATATTACTATAAAATATTTAAATTTATGAATTTAAAAAAAAAAATTAGAATAAGAACTCCACTTGATAAGATTCATTTTAGTAGATTCAAAATTAGCCCTTGATGAGGAACTTTGCAATACTCTTCACTAAAAATGCACTCATGTATCTTCCAAATAAAAAAATTGGATTAAAAAATAATTATTTCCTTCCTATCTAGTCCCAAGTAAAGTCATCCATTAGATACTCAATGTCCCCAACAATACTATAAGGTTAAACAAATGTTGATGTACTTCTTCTCTAGATGCATTGGATATTTTGTCATGATACTAAAGACTTGCTTAGATTGTAATATTGAGTGGAAGATTCATGCAAATGGGAAGGTTCAATAGATGTTGGAATTAGATTCTTGACAACATTTAGGGTTGTTCTACCTTAATATAAGCTAACTCAATTATCCTTTACTTTGCATGCTCCATTTTGTCACTAATTTTTTAGTGAGAAATATTTGCTTTGTTTTTAACATATGAGACCATATGTCTTCCTATAAATCATAAAATTTTCAACTAAATGGTTTGGATATTATACAATGACAATGATGTAATATTGACTTTAATTGTGTTTATTGAATATTTTGCTTAAAACAACAAATGCAATATTCTTCATTCAATCTTTTGATGTTATAATCTTTCCATTTATACTATATTTTTACAATATATTGAATCCAAAGTAGTCTCTTGATGACACTTTAGATTTTTGAGGATTTGGATAGGATCTATTGATTTCATAATTTGTAATTTTTCCATGAATTTCTTAGGAAGGATGCTAATCATTCTAAATTTAATAAATGATGTAAATTTTTGTTCACTTTGTTCTAATAAATATTGTAGGAGTTACAAATTTTTTTAAATTTCAATGTCAAATCAAGAAGCTAAAAATATATTTAAAAAACATATTAATCTTGTTAGTGGATTGTATAGATTGGTATCTATTCAAAAACACTTGAGTAATTTAGAAGAAGAATATTATTGTATAGGTACTAAAATCTTGAGTAGAAAAGTCATGCAACTATAGCCAGTTTTTGAACTTGATTTTAAAAAATTTCAAATAAAAACAAAAATAAATAATGCTAATTTTTCATTAGAACATTCTCTCGATTAAAATAAAAAATTCTCAATTTTTTGTGAAAACTATTATTGTATTAGTTTATTCTATTGACATATATTTTCAATCCATTCTTCAATATATTGTCTAAAATGCATTAGTTATTGGATGTATGGTGGATTATTTAAAATATTGAAAGATATAAATTTTACCTTTTTGATAGACTTGCAATTTAGGCATATTGAACTTGCAAATTGGAAGTGATATTCATTCTAAAATTTTAGAAAAGATGTATGTAAATAAGCTAACTAGTTAAAAGATTCTTAAGTCAAATTTCTCAAAAAATATTTATTGATGAAGATTTTATCCTTATTTTAAATACAAGTATTTTCAAGTAGTTTTGACCTCTAAACATCAAAAAACTTTAGGGGCTAAATTGTGAATCTTTTGTTTGGAAGATTCAAACTTTTCATTTTTATAAATATGACTAGTGGGCCCTGTGCCAATGCCACAGTAAAAACTAAAGTAAAAATAATTTTCTAATTTTTTAATTCATTAAAACTTTGAAATTCAATAACTTCTTCATCATGACTCAAAATGCCCTGAAACCAAGCCCGTGCACCCCTCCTCGCCAAGAACTTTCCATTGATACCAAGCACGCGACCAAAATATAAGTAGAAGTAATTTTTTAATTTTTTAGAACCAAAAATAACTCAAAAATCCATAACTTTCACATTGTAGGTCAAAATGCCACGAAACCAAGCCTGTGCACCCCTCCTCACCAAGAGCTTTCCGATGGTACCAATCATGCAGCCAGGGATGCACAGTTTGGAAGATCTCAACATGACAAACAAAACAAACAAAACAAACAAAACAAAAGAAAACAAAAGAAAACAAACTACCTATCTTAAAGTATAGATATCAAGAATTACCTACATGGACTACATTTAGGAAAAAAACAAAGTTCATGGGATGATTTGGTACATGACAATACCAAATCTTTTTTTTTTTTTTTTTTCCTTCAAATTGAAACCCCACATAGTCATTCATTTTCAGACTTTCATACCACACATGTATTTTCATCCATCTTATTTTCTTAAATGAGTGAACTTCATCCAAAACTTGGCCAATCTTCTACTATTTCTTAGAAATGTTCTTGACGATTTCATCTAAATTCCCCCCCATTTTTCTTGCTTGGCGATAGCGGCGTGTGAATTGGCGGCCGCAAGCTTCCTTCATTCGGGGAAGGAAGTCAAGAGCTTTCTTCAAAATCTTTCAAATCTAGTCTTCCTTCACTTCGTAGCTTGCTTCCAATTAGTTCTGGCAGTTGTTGCATCGTCCTTGCTGAATTCCGGACATGTTTGCCGGGAAATTGTTTACTCTCTCAAGCAGTCGTAGTTTTCTTGAAGACGCAGAGCTCTCATTGTTTTTGGCACCGGATGTAGTGAACCATTTCTAGACTGAAGAAGATTAAATGTCTAATGACCGCTTTTCGGCTTATACTTTATAACTTTAGATGGAATGTTTGTCAAATAGCTTACCGCGCCGCATTGTAGCAAGAGTGGGAGTAGTAGTTATGTCGTGAGCGAGCGGGGATAAGCAGAGTCACGATGCGGCGAAGAGGAGCATGGCAGTAGGCGCTCACCAGGTTGCACCGGGTGCACCAGCATTCTCATCACCTAGGTATATAATACTTCTCTGTTTCACTACTCCACAATGTATGCAGATACGCAATCAGCTACTCTGTCTAGGGTTTTGGCAAAGTTCAATGCGGTAAGCAGATCCTGGATTCTCGAACGCAGGTTTCTTAGGTAGATTGATTTTGTAGTGGATGGTAGGGGTTTAAGGTTATATAGATTGAATTAATCTCTTATTGAACGCAGGTTTCTAAGTGAGCTTAGAAATGCAGTGCACGGTTGACTTTTTTGGCATTAGCAGGCCAATTCAATTGCATCCATCTCTTATTTATGATCATGAGAGGTCACCGATCGTGGAAACTTACGGGCGTGGTTTCTTGAACTTGAACTTCAGTTGGTAGACCCAGTTTCGTTGATCCTGTTAGGAGAATCAACTGTAGGGTTACATTTTTGACAAATGCAAAAGCCCTAGAGGTTTTTTTGGCGCTTGTTGCCAAGCTTGGCGATGGCGAAAGCATGAGCCCTTTGGCAGACCACAAGCATTCTTCCTTCGGGTAAGAAAGACCGTTCACTTCTTCAAAAATCTTTTCAAAGTCAGAAAAGACTGAAAAATCCGTCTAGTAATTTTCGGGGGCTAGTTCCTTGTTTAAAGTCGGGGAGGCTGGCGTAACAGTGCCGTGACGAAACCGATCGGAGAACACATTGAAGAAGCAGGCAAAAAAGTATTAGGTTTGTAATTTTGATTTTTGCGTTCATAGATGTCGCTCAGGATGCGAGCGTTTTGCTGGACTTCCGTTCGAAATTGGCCGTAGTTTAATGTGTGTTACGCGATTTTGAATTCGGGAGGTTGGCGCTACGGTACTGAATTCTTAGCCATCGAAGAATACGCTGAAGCAGGCATCTTTTCAAATTTTGTCCTCCGTTAGATGTTGGCAATCCATCGTTTTTTCCAGTGATTTTTTGCATTTGTTGTATCAGTTCGGGGAGGCCTAGGCGACCGTGCGACCAAAGACTCAGAAGCAGCGCTTAAGAAAATTAGGTTTCTAGTTTTAATTATTTTGCTTTTTGATGTAGCGTTGGGTGCGAGGGATTTGATGAAGATATGTCGGAGAACGAGAGACGGAGAGTTGCGTAATGAGTTAGAGAGCGGTGCATCGTCCTTGTGGAAATCATCTTCTGCTGGAACTCCTGGAAATGTTTGGAAGTGTGTCCCGAGTGCTACTCTCAAAGCGCAACTAGTGTGCGTAAGTGCTGAGTTTGTATAGAGACAGAGTGCGTGTTGTTGTATTAGTAGCGGATTGAAGGATCATTATCTGAATATAGTTTGCTGTTCTGGGATAAGAGTTGTTTGAATTCGCTATTCTGCATTTGTACTGTAGAAAAACTGATGGAATGTTTGCCGAACAGCTTACCGCACCGCATTGTAGCAAGAGCGGGAGTAGTAGCTATGTCGTAAGCGAGCGGGTATAAGCCGAGTCACGATGCGGCGAAGAGGAGCATGGCAGCAGACATTCACCAGGTTGCACCGGGTGCACCGGCATTCCCATCTCCGAGGTATATAATGCTTCTCTGTTTCGCTACTTCACAAAGTATGCAGAAATGCAATCAGCTACTCTGTCTAGAGTTTTGGCAAAGTTCAATGGAGTAAGCAGGTTCTGGATTCTCGAACGCAGGCTTTCTGAGGTAGATTAACTTTGAACTGGATGGTAGAGGTTTAAGGTTGACTAGGTTGGATAAATCTCTTAGCTTAGAAACGGTTGATTTTTTTGGCATTAGCAGGCTAATTAAATTGCATCCATCTCTTATTTATTATCATGAGAGGTCACCGATCGTCGAAATTTTAGAATTGCGGGCGTAATTTTTTGAACGATCGGCTGACGTGTTATTGAACGTGTCTTCAGTGATAAATCAATTTACCTTCAATATGGTTTTTTGATGTTTATGTGAGATGAGGTGCTTTTGAAATCAATTGCGATTGTTCGTGCAAGGACTATAATTGCGGCTTAGCAGGATATCTCTTGTCATTCAAGTCACTAGCCACATGGAACTGGTGTTGTGCTCACGCTCGCAGTATTGCTGACTTCTTCATGTCCTTACTAGAATTACGAGCACTTGCGCAATAAGCTTGAGATAAATGTTGGTCTCCGGCGGATAGGTCTCAGGTTTTAGAGTGATTGATGATTCGATTGCCTCATTTGCTCAAAGACTTTGACGTTGTGACTCTACCGAGCGTCTTCTCATAGGAGTCCTTTACGTTATGAGACAATTGTATTTATGAAGTTTCAAGGTCTTGATGCACAATATTTCTCGGACATTCTCCTTACGTATCTAAGATATGTCTGATATAGATTCGCTATGCGGAAGGACGTCACATGTACCGGAGGTACAAGGTCTCATAGAGCCTGTGTGTGTTGGGGACGCGTCGAAAAGGATTCATTCCTCAGGTCATCTTCTGATCACTTGAGCATAGTTGGTGCGTAATGTGTGTGAGTTTCTTGTTCTCTCTGCACGTCGAACTTCATTCTTGTCAAAATTTAGTTTGTAAGATTATAATGATGATCTACTTTGATCATGCTTTTTCAGAGCAGTGGTAGATTTGATCAGTAAGACGTATGTACCCCAGATGTTTTCTAGGGTACAAGCGAAAGAGTGACATATCGCATGTGGGTTTCTGGATGTTTCATATTAGCTGGATATATGTAGTTTCATGGGTGACGGAGTAGTATTTTGGCTTTTATGTCTGGATGTGTTGTTGTTGCCCCGGAATATTATAGCTAGGGCCTTGATTGGGTTCGCAACTCGCTTTGACATTTGTGCTGCTGCGTCTCAATCCTGCCAGCCTCTCGAAGAACCTCGTTGTCAGAGGCCTTGTTTCCCAGGCTTGCCCATGTGCATTATTCGTCAAGGACTACAAGCACTCCAGGAGAAGAGGTAGTGATTGCAATGGGTAGCAACGTTGGGGACAGAGTTGCCAACTTCAACCGTGCCTTGGAGCTGATGCGTGATTCTGGCATCCAAGTCATCAGGCATTCATCTTTGTATGAAAGTGCCCCGGCCTATGTCACGAACCAGCCATTCTTTCTGAATTCAGCAGTGTCAGCCTTTACCAATCTAGATCCCCATTCGCTGTTGAGGACGTTGAAAGACATTGAGAGTGAGCTTGGCCGCACAGTCGGAGGTATAAGGTATGCGCACATCGGAATTTTTTAACGTGACATTAGTATAGTTCCGCTTGTCATGCTATAGGTCCCTAGATAATTGTTTAACAACTGGAAAAATTGGTTGACTATTCTGAAGACGTTTAAGTGTTTTGCTTTTCCAGTTTCAGCCGCCAGTTAATATCGTTCAGGGTCATTTTATTTTCAATGAGTATTCTGGATTTGGTGAGTTTTTTTGCATGAGAATTCATTGCTATGGAAGGGTGTCAGATTTGTGATTGTTTTATGACTTTGCAGAAATACAGAGTTTTATATTTATGGTCGTTTGTTTTTCAGGTATGGCCCAAGACCGCTTGACTTGGATATTATATTCTATGGCGACCGGACTGTGACTACTGAGACACTAGAAATTCCACATTCTAGATTTCTAGAACGTCCCTTTGTTTTAGCACCTTTGGCAGATCTTCTTAACGAATCAGACACGGGGTCAACCCCTCACTGGTCTAATCACAAATGCTGTAATGGAGGAGTTGCACTAGCCTGGAAGAAGATGGGAGGAGAAGGCTGCATTGGAAAGGAGGACCTGCGAAGAGTGATACCAGTGGGCAATGAGCTTCTAGACTGGTCCGCTAAGACGCTTGTTATGGGCATATTGAATGTCACACCAGACAGCTTTAGCGATGGCGGACGGTATGCAACTACTTGTTTACTCTTCTCTTTTTGATGCAGAGAATAATCAGAAGTGTTCATTCGAAGTGAGAGGATTGCTTGTGTATGTCATGGAAGCTGCGTATCACCTTTCGTTGCAGGGCAAGCACGAAATTCAGAGAGGCTCACATTCTAGTGCTGAGCCTCTTTGAATATTCCTGCATTTTCATGTCGTAAGAAAAAATACTGTGAATTAATTTTCAAACCTCTCGCATTCACTTGTGCATATTCTTTGCATTTGCATGTAATTCACAGACCTTGAACACTGGAGTACTCTTTTAATAGGTTTTTGGCTGTGGAGGATGCTGTGGCACGTGCTCATTCCATGGCTAATGAGGGAGCAGATTTTATCGACATTGGTGCGCAATCAACTCGCCCTGGTGCAACTAGATTGTCAACTGAAGAAGAACTTTCTCGTCTGGTACCAGTTCTAGAGGCCTTAACTAAAGATCCGGCACTGCAAGGTGTAAAGCTGTCGGTGGATTCATTTGATGCAAGGTCTGTATACAAACGAATATTTGCTGAAGTTTCAAGATATTTTTAGATATTTTCAAATCTTTTCAAATCTTAGCTTCTTACTGCCTCCTTGGTCCTCTAAGCGCCATACGTAGACATTTTATGAATTTTTTTGATCAATGAGACATGCTGTGCTTCTTTTTTAAATGTTTTGCAGGGTGGCCGGCGAGGCTGTAAAATTGGGAGTACATGTAATTAACGATGTGTCAGGGGGCTACTTAGACCCTGAGATGCTGTCAACAGTGGCAGATCTGGGTGTTCCTTACATCATGATGCACATGCGAGGCGATCCGACTACTATGCAGAGCAAGGCGAACACAACCTATAGCAACGTCTGTGAGGAAGTCGGAAACGAGCTGAATGCTCAAATTTGTCGTGCTGAAGCACTCGGCATCCCTGCGTGGCGAATTATCACAGATCCCGGAATCGGGTTTGCCAAGACTGGAAAGCAAAATCTGGAATTATTGAAAGATCTTCCAATTGTGAGGAGAATGCTTTCCGAGAGTAGTTGTACTGTCAGTAGGGGCCCTATGCTTGTTGGGCCTTCTAGAAAAGGATTTCTTGGGAACATCACAGGGCACCGAAAGGGTGAGGATAGAGATGCTGCCACTGTTGCCGCTTCCGTCGTAGCTGTCTTAGGTGGTGCTAATATAATAAGAGCACACAACGTGCGGGCTGTTCGAGATGCTATGAAAGTGGTGGACGCAATCTACAAGGAATCCTTACCCAGAGCTTCTCCTCTTCCGACATAGATTATTAGATTTCCATTTGTAACCTACAATTCCAGTCAGGCGCCTATTCGATGCAGGACAACTTCTTTTGTCGATTACTTTCAGCTTTTATCGAGTCAATGTTTTTGCTGTATTCCTTTGTGACACACCCATTCTGGTGCTCATTGTTGACAGGTATAGCTAGAATGTGTGCTTCTCCTTATCGTGCTATCAGATGTATAGCAAGTGTATATGGCATATGGGATTTGAAGGATTAGTAACACTCTGATGATGATGGAGATTAGACTTCTCAATATTTTGCAGGTGATGATGCAGAGTAGACCTCTCAATATTTTGCAGGGACTAGAGAGGAATCGCTATCTCAGGTAATGAAACTTCTTACTTCCCTTAATGGGTCAACGGGCCTAAGTTTTTACTTCGTTACGACCCACATCATGTGTAACTATAGTATATTGCACTTGTAATTCTGGTTCAGTGCTTTACTTCTATACCAGTGACTCGCAGATTTAAGCAATGATCTGCGCATTGTGACGCAATGATGCTCACAGCTTCGTAACGAATGAAAAATTGCCAGCAGTTTTCATCATCGAGACTAAATTTCTGTGAAATTTCTTACAAACTTTTGTGGCAGTTGCTGAATACTGGTTTGAGATCTCACTGCAGAAGTCTGTGAGGTTGGATTGTTTGTTCACCAGATTCCAAGAGTGGTCTCTGCATGGTAAAGATTGTGGACCAACACTGACCACAACACTTGAAGAGCTAGGTGAACCATCATTGCTGGTTCCTTTCCGCAGAGGGCCCTGCAGCGTGGAGCCTGGAGTGCTTGCAGACTTCAGAAGTCTTCGATTACATTATCTGCAGCTTTTTGCTATGATTTCCCATTGATATTCCCTCAAATGTTAAATCTAGGGAGGTTTCAGTTTGAAATTTTGATCCTTGACAGAGATTATTATGGAGAGAATGAGAATGAACATAATTTTTGTAAGTCCTGGCACATAGTCAAATCTTGCTACAGTCAAAATCTGGGCACTTTTTAGGTTATTTGTTGTGAAACTTCGCAGTGTGGGCGTGGGCTCCAGCAGACTCCAGGTAATTGGTTCTTTGAATGCGTATTGCAGATTTTTTGTCTTCTTTGCAATTTCTTTTTTCAACTTGTGCGGAAAAGTTCTTCAAAATATACGTATTGAGGCAAATGTAGGGCCAGGTGCGTTCTTTTGATGTACAGAAGGGAGGCCAATCATTCCTCTTTGTGCATACTTTGACGTCAGACCTAGTAAAGTTAATAATGGCTAAGCTACACTGTATTGTATTGTAGGCTTCCGTCCGTCTTGAGTTTGTAATGAAGATACCATATTAATAAGATGATCTGCTCACGTACTTTCTCTGTATTTCTGTAGAGGTGTCAACATTCTGTTACGATAAGGTAGAGCACCGTCCATCAATGCTTTTTGCATGCTGGAATTGTGTATTGACAAGATTTTTCTCGTCTTCAGAATGTTTTTAATTTTGGTTTGCTAATAATGAAGGTAACTGAAATAAAATTCTCATGTGCTCAGTTCTTTTAAATTCTCATAATATCAGATTGTACTAAAAAAAATTAACCCTTGATTGCCCAAACTATGTTTTGGGATAACATAGTGATTTTGGGTAGCTTGCTATGAGGAGAGTTTTTGTTTTTTTCTTTGAAATTTTCACACATCATGTATCCAAGGAGTAGCTTTAAGGCCCGACAAATTTTATAGCTTTTGACTACATGGTTCAAAAGTTAAGCTATTGTATCATATGAGGTTTTCATTGTATGATGAGCAATCTAACCAAATCAAAATTTATTTATTTTTTAATTTTAACTTTTTCTACATTCAAAAATTCAAAATCAGTCTTCTAGATTTACATATTCATAGAAAGCTTTGAATCATTCCATTTTAATCAAGGAGTTAAAAGTTATGAAGAATTTTGGTTAGTAGGTAGTTATGATTCACTACAGTAAAACAAACTTTGAAGTCATCTATTTAATACAAATTTCAATTTTTTGATAAAAGATAACACTAGGTGTAGATTGTTTATTACAACATTTCAATCATGAGGATTAGGATTTTTCAATTCTATAAATAAATTCTCAACAAATTAGTATTTTGAATCATCTTCTATTTCTTTCTATGTGTTATTTTTTCTTAAATGTTGTACTATTCTATATAATTTGAAAATTTTCAAGTATGCAATTAATTTGCCTTGAAGCATGAATGCATAGGATAACCACCATTTTGGTCATATTTTTATACCAATGTGACCTTGCAAAGTGAATGTACTTGTTTTTTACAAGGCTAAATAATGGAATTATGTCAATTCAAATGTTAATGTCTTACAATCATAAGAGGTTTTATTAGGCTACTAAGAGACTATTTTAGTCTCATTCTCCAATTTGTGAATCAATCACTGTTGGTCAGATTAAAAAATAATAAATAAATAATTATAAATAAATAAAAATTGAAAAAAAACATTTAAAAAAAAAATCAAATATTGATCAAATAATTTTATCTAATGTGGCAATCTCATGGTAGTATTAAATTGCTTATGGAATAGATTTCAACAAGTTCCCATAATCTAAGAACTTGTAGTCTTCTAATACAGCTAAAAAACCTCTTATGCTATATAGTGGAATTTCTCAAATTGTTTTCACATCTCTTCAAACTAGCTTACTACAAGATCCTATAGTTACATGAGATTTACATCAGGGAAGATTTGAGCCTTTGGAAGACTCGAAGTTCCTAAACATCGAGAATATTGTTATATTAATAATTTGATGTGGTTGCACAACTGCCACATTAGATAATATTAACTAATTATTTCATATTTGAAAAATATTTATTTGAAATCATTTTCCCGCTATAATATACTTTGAAATTATTCATTCATTTATTTATTTTAAATTCAAAAATTCAGATCAACAATAGCTAGTCTACAACATTATAAATAGTCTTTTGAACATCAAAAATTCCTCTTTTTGATAGTCAAATACATTAAGGGGGTAAATAGATGTAAATAGAATGAAAGAATTTAAAATTGCAATAACATCAAACCATACTTATTTATATAACTTTAAAACCTCTAAAATAATTTTAAAAATTTGGCATTATTTATAGACTTTGACTTTAAAAATATTGAACTTAGAAAATTTGAGTTTTGATTCTAGGAAAAAATTTGCCCCCCCTCCCCCCTTGAAATTTAACTATTGAATAATTTCATTTCGTTACTTTAATAATTTGATTTTAGTAAGTATAAGTACAAGGTAGAAGGAAAAACTAAAAAAATAACACTTGATGATCTTCACAGATGCATTTGGAGGCACAACCTTGCATTGTTAACTTCCTACCTTCAATAATGTAGATACTTCTAAAGTGCTACTTGTCTAAAATGGTCATCATTACTTTGTGAACATCTTTGAAATCAATATCTACCACTATTGAAGAAATGACTTTAGAACCTTTATTGAAAAAACTTCAACTATCTTCCGAAACTTTTGCAAAAAATATCCAATTGTTGTATTCTTTCATGCATTACAACATTGTTTTATTTGCCAACAATAAAAAAAATTATAAAAATCTAACCATGGCAATTAAATAGTAGTAATTGTTGACAACACCAAAAAAGGCTTATTAGGGGTGCCTACCTTAGACATTGGATTCTTCCACGTACTATACAATTTTTTATTGGTTGTTACAAAATGTACACAGATTGTAGATGGGGCTTTAAGGTTAGTTGTACTTTTGGGTGTACCCTTTATCTATACCTTAACCCCTAAGCGCTCAAGCAACCACTTTTGGGTTGCTACCTAACTTTGGACCAAAAAAAAAGAATTTCAATTTTTTTTTTCAACTTTTGAAAAGATTGCATTGTCTTTCAACATTTACATTCAAAACTAAAATTAGTATAGTGAAATAAAAATCATAAGAGAAATAGCACAAAGTGTTTAGACTTGCCTAGTGTTGAAAAACTTACTATTTGGGAAAAGTGTTGATGGTCTCATTACTAGATATTTTGAATTTTCTTACAAATTAATAGAAACCACAATTTTGACCAATTAAAAAAATTCAAATCCTGAAAATAGGAATTGTATTTTTGGTGAACTTTTGAAGTTATATCTTCAAAATTCATTTGTTAAAATAATTATATAATTTTGAGCATATGGATACTTTCTATGTTTTGTACTTTACATTATCTTCTTTGATGCTAACTTCAAAAAAGTTATAAAAGTTATATTTTATAATACATTTGTGCTTTGTTTTAACCCCTTGGCTTTTAGGGGTTAGGACATGTTGTTTGTTTATTTGTTTGTCACGTGGAGATCTCTTGGCCTGTGTGCCCTTGGTTGTGTGCAAAGCTCTTGGCAAGGAAGGGTACATTTGTTACCTTGGTGTTCCAACCAATGGTGAAAAAATTATGAATTTTTTAATTTATATTTTATTCAAAAATATTAGAAAATTACTTTTACTTTGATTTTGACTATGGCAATGGCACATGGCACACTAGTAATCACAAAAGAAAGAAACTCGTCATTCCAGAATTCTTCTGGTTATTCTAGAATATAATTCCCTGCAATTTCAAGGGTACAAAGTGCGGACCAAAGTACCAAACCCTCCAAAATAATAAAAATAATAATTCTGAGTATTTCCTTTATCAAAAAGAGTAGAACCGTACATAACCAATGAGAGATTCTCTGGCTGGTCTGAAGTGTAAAGTGGCCCCTTGGGTCTTCGTCTTTTACTTCGTCGTTCTCTTGATCTCTTGGGACCTTTAGACCTTAATAGCCTTGCACCCAAGTTTCGTAGATCTTGTCAGGAGAATCAACTCTAGGGTTACATTTTCGACAAAAGCAAAAGCCCTAGAGGGGTTTTTGGCGCTTAACTTATTGCCAAGCTTGGCGATGGCGAAAGCACGAGCCCTTTGACGACGACGGACCACGAGCTCTCTTCCTTCCCCAAAGGAAGGAAGACCGTTCGCTTCTTCAAAATCTTTTCAAATTCAGTCTTTTTCTGTCAGATGTTGAAAAATTCGTCCACTAAATTTTGGCGGAGGTTGCTTGTTGCTTCTTGAAAGTTGGGGAAGCGGCTGGCGCAACAGTGCCGCGACGAAACGGATCGGAGAACACACAGTAGAAGAGAGGAATAGGTTTGTGATTTTGATTTTTGCGTTTATTGATGTCGCTCACGATGCGAGCGTTTTGCTGGATTTTTGTTGGAAACTGGTTGTAGTTCAATTTGTATTATGCGTTTTTGGATTCTGGAGGTCAGCGTAACGGTTTTGTGAGCGAAGCGATCGAAGAAGAGACAGAAGCATGCATAAGAATAGTAGGTTTGTAATTTTGATTTTTGCGTTCTCGGGTGCCGCTCTGGATGCGAGTGCTTTGGTGGATTTACGTTGAAAATTGACCGTAGTTCAATTTGTGTTGCTTGAATTCGAGAGGTTGGCGTAACGGTATTGAAATGTTAGCGATCGAAGAAGACGCAGGGAGGCATCTTTTTCAAATTTAGTCCCCCTTCGGATGTTTTACATTCCGTCGGTTTTCTCCAATGAGTTTTTGCATTTCGTGCTCGTTTTTTTGTATCAGTTCGGGGTGACGTGCCTCGACCGAAGCGATCGAAGAAGACACAGAAGCAGGGCTTAAGAAAATTAGGTTATTTTGTTTTAATTTTTGCTTTTTGATGTAGCTATGCATGCGAGCGTGTTGATCGAAATTGGCTTGTAAAGGCCGTAGTTCAATTTATGTTCTGGATTGGCGCAATAGTGCCGCGGCCGTACAGCGATCGAAGTAGTTATTGAGAAGGCGTAAGATATCATTTTAAATTTTTTCTTTCGTCGTATATTGAAGCGTTTCCTTGCCGCTTCGGCAACTGTTGCTCGTTGTTGCATGTTTTCTTGTTTAAATTCGGGGATACTGGCGCACTGGGACGTGACCGAAGCGGTCGAGAAACGTAGGAGTAGCATAGGATTATTAGGTTTTTTATTTTGATTACTTGCGTCTATGGGTGTAGTTTTGGATGCCCGTTTTGACCGGTTTCCGTTGGAAATCGTCTTGACAAGGTCAGAGTTTCAATTTGTGTTGCCCGTTTCCTGTTTCAGGGGAAACAAAGAGAGAGTTGGACTTGTGAATAAGAAGTAGGACTTGGAATTTTAATTAGAGGATTAGCAACTCCGACCAAAGTCCCTCAGCGGAAGCGTCTCTCAGCTTTTTTTTACATTTGCTGAAGCTGTCTTGGAGAACGAGAGACGGAGAGTTGCGTTATGAGGGAGAGAGTGGTGCATCGTCCTTGTGGAAATCCTCCTCTGCTGGATTCCTGGAAATGTTTCGAAGAGTGCTTCCGAATAAGTGCATCTAGTGTTCGTGAGAGCTGAGTTTGTAAAGAGATAGAGAGCGTATCGTTGTATTTTGTAGCGAATCAAAGGACTATTATCTGGATGTAGTTTGCCGTTCTGGTGAAGGAGTTGGTTGAAAGTCTTAATTTTCATTAGGACCTCACTATCCAATTGACCGAAAGCGTGTATTGGGGATCGGTAGATACATTCTTTGTTTGGAACGCATTACATTTCAGTCCTTGCGTCCGATTAGATTACTGTGTTTCATTATGCCTTTTTAAATTATCACTTCATCATCCCTGGGATTCAGACGTAGTCATGAAGGGAAGTATTTTGGATTGGTTACTATTCCTTTCCTTTGGACTGTAGCAGGTATTGGGTGTGTGTGTGTGTTGGGCGATACAGTCTATAGGATAACCATTCATATTCCTCTATATTGGAGCTAGTACCACACAGTGGTTCTTCTGCAGGCTGTATCGCCCAATTAAATTAAATATCCTGGACTGTAGTGGCCGTGCTGAGTTATAAACTGAGCATCAAGTGCCGGGATCTGCACCCCTCATGGTAGTGAAAATGGCGTTCTTGATTGAGACGTGCGTGATGCAAGTTTAATGACAGGGCGTTTTTATGGGTTCAGGGACAAATTAGGCAGCACTTTGTGAGCTCTGGCAGTTAGAGACATGAAGAAGAGGGTATATGGTTACTCGCGTTGGAGATGGAGACTCGGAGGGTACATGCTATTAGGTTTAATCCTCATTATTGTTGCGCTGGTGATGCTGCAAGATTCTGCACTAAAAGACGAAGTGAAGCCCCCGCAAACTAGGGACCCTTTAAAACCAAAACTGGCATTTATGTTCCTAGCCCGACATGTCATGCCTTTGGACATTCTTTGGCAGCATTTCTTTGAGGTATTGCTTTTAATGAAACTGTTCGAAGAAAATAATCTGCTGACCAAGTTGATTATTAAGTATTCAGTTGCTAAGTTTCAAAAGTTTTGAGAGTGTCGGCTGAAAGTTGCTTATAAGTTGTATTTCCATTTTTGTGTTTTTAGGGTTATAGACTGGAGGTTTCGCTTCATGCCACGAACTAAACAGGAAAGATTGTACAGTCAAAGCACTAGCTGAATTAACTTGCCTTTGAGTATAAAATGACACCATCGCTTATTGGAAATCGCAGGGATCGGGAGGTCATGAGTTTAATATATACATTCACGCAAGACATGGGTATTCTTACACCAAGAAGAACACGAAGTGCCACTTTTTTGTCAATCGTCAACTAAAGAACTCTATCCAAGTAAGATTCATGATATGTCTCTGCAAATGATGTTTTTTCACAGACAGACATTTCTAAAAAAGGCTATTAGAGTCGGATTTGCATGTTGAGCTGGGCAATGATCACCACTTGCTCTTAATAAACTTTTATTTGCTCATGTCGTCTGTTTGTTCAGATTTCTGTGTGCTATTAATATTCCACTACGGAAGTTGTTGGGCTTGCGTGAGACTCACAAACACGGTATTTCCAGGTAGTTTGGGGAGAGGCGAGCATGATTCAGGCAGAACGACTCTTATTAGATGAAGCTTTGAAGGATCCTTTGAATGAGCGCTTCTTCCTTCTTTCTGACAGGTAGGTTGTGATCACCGTCACTAGATACACGTATGTGAAGTTTAGGCAAAGTATAGCTTAGAAAATACAAAACCTTTTTCATTGGCATGCTGCAAAATAGTGGAGTGGAATATTAAATTGCTATGTGGGCTTTGTCCAAAAGGTTGATGACGGGTGCTCTCTGTTGATCGACTGTTCTTGCTTTCAGCCAGAGTCTCAACGTCTCAACAACATTGGGAGTACTTGTACTAGTTCGAATGTTTCCGTTTTCAGGGGTGACTAATACCAGTGTTCACTTTTCTGGTGCAGCTGTATACCTCTTTACAATTTTGACTACGTCTACAATTATGTAATATCCTCTCAAAAGAGCTTTGTGGACAGGTAATATGATATTTTTTTGTTAATCTCATAGTAATGTCCATTCTCTGATCAATCTTGTTTCTTGGATTTGACTCTATCTTTCTCCTGGATTCTATCATATTCTATGCGGGGCCTAATATGATTTTCATTGGGCTGCGAAACAGTTTTGTTGATTATGGCGATGAGCAGTACAACATCAAAATGGAATCAGTTATTCCGCGCGACTATTGGCGAAAAGGATCCCAGGTGATAGAAGCCTTCACTAGGAGTTATACCTTACCCTCATAACCTATTTATCTGTCTTCCAATTGTCATGGCTTCCATACGTTAACAACTTGACTAAAAGTTTTAACAACAGCTTAACAGATACTGTAAAATGTCTATTTTTTTAATTCTGTAATTTTTTGGTACTTGAATTTTCATCACCACAATTGGAACGAGTCACAACTAGAGAAACGCACACGGTACGCAAATGATAGGAAGATAGCTAAATTAATTTGAAGGTGTTAATTTTTTGAGAAGGATCTGCCGGTATAGACGTGGTTGAGAATCTTTCGAAATGTATTGGACTGAAGGGAACTTCAGCAATCTGAAGTTATGTTCCGCTTATCAATTACTTGAATTACATGTAACATGAATCATGACAGCATCTCTCCTATTTAGGTAGCCCTGCAGACGTCTTTCTGAGTGGTTATTTCATTTGAATTTCAACTTTTAGCACTAAGTTTGTGTATCTTATCGAGTACGAAAATGGTGCTGTATGCAGTGGTTTGTCTTGACACGAAAACATGCAGAAACTGTTGTAGCAGACACTACAGTACTGCCAGTTTTTGTTGACAACTGCCAGGTTTGGTCCTCTACGTTCTTGTATTCCTGTTTTCACTGGTTACGATCTTTTTATTTTCTTCCATAGCATTGAGCTTGACCTTGTATTTCCACTTTGGATGCCTTGGTTTGTGGTCGTTGAACCACCGTTGCGTTTGTAAGGAAAAAAATCTGCCATTTTCTCTTGCTTGTTAAATGTGGAGAGCGATAGCAGTTGTTGAATAACTTATTTGCATGTGGTGAAGTAGTCCAGCTATTGATGCGTGTGTTTTTTAATGCCTAAATCATATGCTTTGTCTATCCGTGAGTGAAGTTTTTCGCTAAGCAATGCCGGTTTTGAACTAAATGTGGTTAAACGGGTGGCTGAATGCAGAAGGTGGTTTTACCGGATAATTGGGCGGATGATCCTTTGGTTAGAGCCTATTCCCAGTCCTCGCCGCTGAGCAGATGAACTCAATCTTTTCCTTGGACAGAGAAGTTATCTCCATTCTTGCACGTTTTTTGCTGATGATTATGCTGTGTGTGACAGAATAACGCGACAACAAAGCCTCACAATTGTATACCTGATGAGCATTACATTCAGACTCTGTTTGCGGTACGTATGTTCTCTTCCAATGGAGTAGCTTTGACGTTTCTTACGAAGCTCCATGTATGTGCTTTTATGTTTTCTCCGATTCTGTTGGTAAGAGACATTTATCATCGAACTTAGTACTTTTCAGGAATTTTTACTTATTACTAGTTGCTTTGGAACCTTGCTAATGAATATCCACTTTCTACAACCGAAGCTGTTACATTTTACTGTGTCCCTCCCCGTTTTTAATGAAGTATTCAACATTTCTTTTGATTAATCAGAGCCGTTTTTAATCAAAGATGGACTTGTGGGTTCTAGATGAAGGATTTGGAAGATGAAACAGAGCGGCGGACATTGACTTACAGCCGGTGGGAGAATCAATCAAAAGGCCAAGGTCGAGAAGGATGGCATCCTGTCACCTACGCTTTTGCAGATGCTACCCTCGATGCCATAAAGAAGATTCAGGTATAACTCACTTTCAAAACCGGAGTTACATTTCCTCTTCACCATTAGAATATATCATCTCATCGAGATAATGTTTTAAGATGCAGTTTGTAGAAGTTCTTCAATTGTAACCACGGTCCTGTAATGCCTGCAGGATTTGCGCAGCATCCGTTACGAAACCGAGTCAAGAACAGAGTGGTGCAAAGCAGGGGGTGAGGCGAGGCCTTGCTTCCTGTTTGCGAGAAAATTTACTCGAGCTGCCGGGTTCCGCCTTTTAGACCGAGTTTCCAGCTATGAGAACGCCGCAAAAGGGCTTTGAACTTTCAGACGCTAGAGAAGTTTGCATTGCAGTTACTTTATTCAAATGCCTTTCCGGGATTGGCCACTGTTCTCTGTCAGACGTAACTGACACACTGGAGGATATTTGCTTCTCCCATGCTCTAATTAGTTGCTGCTGCTTGGGCTCAACGATTTTGAAGAGCGATTCTTGTACCGGCGAAGTCTACCAGGAAGATGAGACGTAAGAAAAGAATCTCTTTCTCTCGAAGATTAGCGAAACAGCGTAGATATATATACCATTGCAATCCTTAGTCTTTGTAAAGATCAATCACTTGGAGAAATCTATTTTATCTTTAGACTTACTTTACTTTATCAATCTTCTTATCCTTGAAGCTGAGATTCCCAACGACTTTTCTGAAGCGCAATTGACTGTGGACCTCCCTTGGAGATTAATTTCCAATGCCAGCAAGCTTCCTAAGCACACGTAAGTCTTTCTGCAACTTAGATCAAAGCTCTACTTTGAGTTCTTATAATCAGGAACGTACAGTTGTACCAGCTTCTTCACGTGTGCAAAGCCGAGAGTGGTAATAGTCCTAAGTACTGCCTTTAACTTTGCATGTTTGTTGCTCTCACTATCAGCAGTTGAGTCAATTTGCACGAGAGTGCATGCAGTTCATTACGAATGACACAGAAATCAATAAGAACCCAAACTGTGACAACTTTGATTGAGCAAGCACGCTAATTGAAGAAAATGTTCACACTGGCTCTAGGACAAGTGTCCGTTCAATGTACACAAGAAATTTTGCGTAGGCTCTTACAAAGTCATCTTTAGGTAGATGTTCTTGAAATTTGGACACAATGTATAAACATGTACCCCTTGCTGAAAATCTTTTTTTTTTTCCAATTGGTTGCTTGGATCTAAAGTTATATAGCCTTGAATTTTTGGGGCAGCTCTAGGCAATACGTGCAAAATTCCTATAATTTTGAAATTTGGAAGGTATGTAACTTACATGATAGAGGTGCAAATGTCAAAAAAAATGACCATGTGTAGTGTAAAAACTTTACTCAAGGACTTAAAGTTTTTAGGCCTTATTGAGCAAGGTCAAAAAAAAAATCTCCTAACTTCAAAAGTCATAATCTTTCAATCCACATAGTTACAGTTATTAAAAAAAAATTGACATATTTTGAAGGAAGTCTAATGCAGTTGTATTTTAAAGAAAAACTACACTAAAGATGATATTTAGTGTTTAGTGACATTTAGTGTTTTTACCCCCCTACTAGCCGCAACACTAAATCTGAACTGTGAGGACAATTAGTGTTGTGTTAAACTTCAATCAGAGCTGTCATATTGGACCGACTGCAAAGTTCAGAGCTCTGTAACTTTTGCAAAACAAATCTGAATTGGACATATGATATGTTTTTTGGCATCTACAATTTTTGTAGATGCCAAAAAACATATCATATGTCCGATTCAGATTTGTTTTGCAAAAGTTACAGAGCTTTGAACTTTGCAGTAAAAAATTGTCCGATATGACAACTCTGACTTCAATGTACCGCCTCCACTTTCTCTTCTCTTCCCTTCCCATTAATGTGTTCTAACACTAAATGTAAACCTTTTTAGATTTTAGATTTACTATGGATTACATTTAGTGTTTGAATTGACATTTAGTGTTTTTACTTTCATAGGATAATTGGCTTTTAGTGTATGCCTTCGCATTTAGTGTACAAGACACTAAATATCATCATTAGTGTAGTTTTCTTCATTTTTTTTCTTGCTACCTTATATAGTGGCAATTTTTGACAATTTTTGTCCAAAATGTGCCATGGTCCTTTAGGGGTTATGGGAGCTTGATACTGTAGAATAGGACGTAGAGAAGCCTTGAATGCTTAGGCCTATGACTTTGCAATATCATTTAATCCATTAAGGACATTCAAAAATCCTTTCTCGTCAAACTTCTTTATTTTTCTATATTAGAATCCACTTTTCAAAAAAAATTATTTTTTCTCATGCAGTAATATATGGCCCAAATTTTATTTTTTCATTTTTAAAAACATTAAAATGTTTTCTATATGATTTTTAAGAGTAATGTCTTAGTAAAAGTTATAGTAATAAGATATTGTACCTAAAATTGTATTGAATTTTTAAGAAAATTTAAAGATAATTGTAATGAGCATTATGGTGTAATTGATGTATTCTTTGAGGTGAGACTAAGAGAAATTCAATAGAAAAGTTTAAAATTGGTGTATTTTAAGCTTTCATTGTACCACCTACAAATTGTCATGGATTTAAACAGCTTTGGAAAAAAATAAAATGAATAAAAATAGATTATTAAAACGATATTTTTTAGTCAACGTCTTTAGGTTAATTATATATGCTCTATTTACTATAACTATGACCCCCCAAAAGCATCAGTCGTATCTCCCCTCCTCCCTTCTTCTCCCCTAGTAATGAAAAAAGACAACCATTGATTGATTTTTGGAAAAAAGTAAGGACCCCCTTTCCCTATTGTTGATCAAAATACAATATAGACACATAGACATACAAATGCTGATATAGATATGTACATATGTATATATACATTCACAATTACAAAAATATGATATGATTATAGTCACAAAAATATGGATATGAATATGAAATAACAAAATGGATATGAATGTACGAAAGCATTAACTTATATCATTTGGTCTAGAGATTAAAATTGAAAATTATGATAGGAAGTCCAGAAAGTGAGGCAGAATATAAGAAGAAAATGATCTCTATAAGAAATTCAGCTGAGGTAATTTGTATTTTTGTAATTAAGATGCAAAGAGAAATGAATGGTGCTCCATTTAGTATGACAATGACAATTTTTTGAATTGGAATACATTTAATAAAAATTATACAAGCAAAAGTATAGTAGGTATCTATTAGTATTTGTAGGTAAAAATTATGATGACAATATAAGTGGTAGTCATTGCACCAAGAAAATCCTCGAATGCATCAATAGAGAACCTAGAAAAGTTCATAAAAGTCTAAATAGCATGTGCAAAGAAACCAAAAATGACAATTGTACATGTGGCCATAGAATAAAGGCATACTTCTAATAAAATAAACGCCTGACAGTCTGTATAGTTTGACCTATTCATTAGTAGAAAGAGGGCATTCCAAAATGGTGCAATGTCACTGTAAAGGGGCTTCCTTCAAGAGTTGGATTGCAAAAATTCAAAAAAAGGATGAATGCCCGTATCCACCTAGGATGTGCTTTCCATTCCATTGGCCCCCCTCTTGGTGGCCGTTGCAAGCCTTCTCGTTGCAGTGCCACTTGCCTTGGTATCCCCGCCATGGATTCAAAAAAGTAGCATCATCCCCGTGATCGACAACGTAGCGAGGTGCAACTTTAGCATCAATATGCTTAGGGTAACTTCAACATTGTTTTTGCCCTCACAACAGCAGTTGAGGGTGATTGCAAGAAACACCGATCCTATTTTCTATCACAATTGAAGTGACATTGTTCTTTTCTTCTATAGCTTTTGAATTAAAAGATTTGAGAACATGAAATAATTAGTAGAACTCTCTAACTTGATGATTTTCACATCCCTTTTTTTTTAGAAATTAAAAAAAATCATTTCATATTTAAAATTCATTTTTGTTAATTTGTCACAAACTAAGGTTTAGGGTTTTTTACTACGTTAGGAGTCCCCAAATTTAATGATCTGAAGTTGAAATTTTCATGGTGCATTTGCATAGTAGGAAAATATATTCCTATAAAAAAGAATCTAAAAATATATTATTTTATATCCTTGACATGCGTGCAAACAACACTTCCACTTCCAATGCACTATTTCAATAAGGTACTTTGTAACCCAAGACTAGATTGTTTGCCTTGATTGTTGCATGCAGTTTGTCCCCAAGTGCGCACACATTCTTCACACTCGATAACTCCATGTGCTTTGCACTTTGCTTTGGCTACATCTGCTTTTTCTTCTTTTGCTCATTTTTTTTTCATTTGCCCTCTTTTGTTTTGTCACCTCCTACTCTAGATGTCGCTTCTCCCTTTCCAATGCAATCACTTTTCTCTTACTAACGATCACCTCTAGCTGGTTGGTGTGCTCCTTGTTCGTCAATACCAAGGACCTCTGATAGTCCACGAAAGCCTCTATGTGGCGTTTTTTGGGAGTTGGCAACTTCAATTAGAGGAACTACATAAACTCCGTGAAGCTACTATCAAGTTTGTCTACATCGCTTTCTTGACTACCAACTAGTCTGTCGCTTTAGAACTCTTCAATTGCACTATTTGTTTTATAAGCTTTCCCGTTCAATCTCCCTATAGGTTGACATAATAGCGTTGGCAGTGAAGCAAATCTATAGGGACGTCAGTGAAAACTCCTTCTACGTTGTAACCATGGACATTTTGGTCTTTTGCATAAGTAGTTTCATTAGCTTGCCCACTTGTAGTGTCAACTTTAGTTGCAACCATTCTATATGTAGTACTTGGATCCAACTTTGAGTCTAAGGCATGTAAATTGAGTCGCCAAGTACCTATAGTTTTGAATTCGCTGACAATATTTTTACTAGACAATGCTCGTCTCAAAGAAAAAGACACTCATTGTGCAAGATCCTCCTTCACTAGGCATTGTCCAATGTGAGTGATGGTCCACTTGTCTCGGTAGGAACAAAATATTGATTTGAATTGCTGGAAGCAAGCCATGTCTAACGATTGTAGTTCCCGTGAAGTGTGGGAAGGGAGAGTCACCAAATCCAGTCCTTTAGACATGGCCAATTTAATGACATCCATAGAAACGTGAGACTTGTGGCCGTCTAGGATCAACAAGTGGATGTTAGTGGTTGAAATGTCATACATTGAGGACAATTTGAACAAAAAATGTAACATCTATACTTTGAATAAATCACTTGTCATCTATGCTTTCATTTGTATAGCAAATCCTGCCCCTTTTTCTCTTGTCTTCTTCAAGAAATCTCTACTTTTTCTTTTTCCTTTGAAGATGTAGAAGTTAGGAATGCTATCCCCTTTGGCATTGCTATAAGAGAGAATTGACAACCATTCCCGCATGTTTGGTGTCACCTTATTCACTATTTTGGATCCTCTTCTTGCTAGAACATGTGCTCCTCCATCTTTGCCTGCTTGGGCACTAGACTCCTCACAGTTCTAAATCTAATGTGCTTCATATTTGTATTTGTTGTACAAGTTCTCCAAGTTTTCATAGAAAGAAGCTAGAATTTTTGGACATAGGCTTTTAGCACAACTTGCTTGAAGTGACTATGCCTTCTATAATGTCAATTCTATATGTCTTCTTCTAAAGCATTTGATCCCCCTAGGGCCTGCACAACAGTTGTTGGAAGTGGCGCAGTTCTAGTAGCATAGAGACATCCTATTCATGGAGATAAGGAACGAAATCCTCATACTAGCTAAGCATGACAATGAAGTATATGATTCATGGAATTTAGAAAGGCTCTTTGATCTACCCAAAAAAAAAGATGTCATGGAAGATGAAGGCCATCTGTTGAAGGACACATTTTTGAATCAAACTCCTCTAAAGGCTACGACATGTGACCCAATAGAAGACGCGGCTGACAGTTCAGTGACAACGGACTGGGAGGGTGCAACTGCCAATAAGTCAAACCATTGCAACAATACAGGTGGCCCCTATACAATAGAAGCATAGCACATCTAGTTATGGGGATGTGATATTGAGGCATTTGGCAATAGAGAAGATTGACAGTTGTAAGAGCCTCGAAGCAACGTAGGAGTAGTGGCGAATATGTTTAGTGCTCTCCTAGAGGGGTTTAGGGTTTAGGGTATAGGGTTTACAGTTTATAGTTGTACAACAAATTAAGAGCATTGCCGCCAACATTGAAAATTAAGCTTTTATTATTCTCTTTTATAAAGTGTGTAACTTGTTTAAAAAAACAAAATGAATTCAAATGTTAATCACCTATGAAAGGACTGTAAACCACTTTGTGATAGAAGGTAGGGACCAAAAAACTTTATAAACCTCACAAACTCACAATGTACCATTGAAAATTCAACTTTAGCTACTATACACTCATAATCTATATACTTAATGCAATTAGAATTGTGAGTAACTACCATTTTAAATATGTGTGCTCTATTTACAACTATGGCCGATTGGAAATACCAATTTTGTTTGATGGTTTACTATTTTCTTTTTTCAACATTGTAACAACTCTATTTCATTAGTGGCATTTGAAAAGTCATAGCCTGCTTCATTGTGTGTGTTTTATTTTTAATGTGCATTATTGTAGATGCCAATGGAACATTATTGTACATGCCAATGGAACATAGACACATGATATGTATGAAAGTGATATTTTCTATTCAATATGTGGATGAATGTTGAAATTTGGACTCAAATTTGGAGTACTAGCATAACATTTTATATAGCCACTTTGACACTTTGAAGCTCTATTCATATTGAAGAATGGATGATTTTCATCCCATTCTTTGTATGCAACTTCTTTGATGTTATATCCACATCATTAATTCAATCCTTCTATTTTTAGCAGCCAAAAATGGGGTAGTCTATTTTTTGAACAATTATTTTTGGACTTAGGAATTTAAAGAGTCACTTAAATTTTTTCTCATTTTAAGAAGAATAAAATTAGTTATAAATTGGTGCATTTAAATTTAGAAGAAGATTCACTATTGGATTTACAAAAAGTTTCAAAGCATGGGTGGTGTAGGGGTAAAGAGTCAAAGAGTCATTAGTGAGAGAACTCTAGCCAATGAAGAAGAAGCATGTGTTTTTTACCTCTTCTTGGTCTATGTCTAGCCACAACCATTAGAATGCACGTCTTGCACTTGAATTTGAGCCATTTTTCAATTCTTTTTGTTCCTATTGTGTGCCTTTTCTTGTGTTCTTTTACTCTATTGTGTTTGAATTTGGATTATGGCTCCAAATTTGTGCCGAATTTTCCATTAATCTCATGTTTTCTAAAATTTAACAATGAAGCAATCACTATTGCAAGACCATTTTCTCATTCATTTTTTGTCCTATAAACAGAAGGATTGTTTCTTTATATGTCAAACTTAGTTACCTTGAAAATGAGTGTAGAATGCTAACATTCTAAAATGTTATGTGCCTCCAAAAGTGACAATTTCACATATGCCAAATATAGATTTCCTTGTAATATCCTTTACTTTTACAATACAATCTTCTAATCTATGACTTGAATTGAAAACAAAATTTGTAGTGATGATAAAGACTTGGCTTCCTACAAGATCCTACAATTAACTTCTAAAGAACTAAGACCATTTTTTTGGGTCAAAAAACACTCAAAATTGCCATTTCTACTACATTCATCGAAGAAAACTAAAAAAAAAATTTGAAATCTAACCGTAGAATCTTGTATGTAACTTGTTTGAGATCATGTGGTAAAATGATGAAGTTTCATGAAGTTTGACTAGACAAATTGGAAGACATGAGCATTCAAATTTGGAAAATAAATTTTTTTTAAGCTTTAGTTTGCAATTTCAGATGACTTTGACCATTTTTGGAATTTTTTTGCACTATAGAATTTGAATTTTTTATGTTAAAAAATTGAGTTGAGAATCTAGGGAAATAAATTCACAAAAAAAACATAGTTTCTTTATTAAAAAAATTGTTAAATAGAAGTAGGTTCAAGATTGAAAGAAAAACTAAGTGGCTAATAGCTCTAATATGGGATTGAAACACAATAGTCCCAACAATGAAATTGTTCTAAAAAATAAATGAAACCTTTTCCAACAAAGTTTCTTGAAAAATTGTAAAAATTGTATTCAGAAATGAATCGTGCAAGTTATTTTTTGATAAGATGTTGAAATTGTGTGAAAAACGAGATTGTCTATAACTTTCTCATTACTAGTCCAAATAGGATGAATCAAAGCTTCACATGTAGATAAAAATATATTATTTTAGAAAAAAAATTTAAAAATTTAATTTTGTCTTTTTGCAAAGAAAAATTTGCTACCTATCAAGTTTAATTTTGGACTTTTTGTGGTATCATGACTTTTGCTCCCAAGCACCAATTGAAATAAAAATTAATTCCTACAAAGCTAATTAGTTTAACTATCTTATGAGAAAGTTTCAAAGCACTTTACCAAAAATTGAGGTCATAGGAACATCCAAAATCCATTTTGTTCCCCAAGGGAACAACAGTCTTTTAGGGGTTAATGTTGGCTAAAAATGACTATCTTAATTTGACCTTCAATTCTTTGTCACTTTCAAAATCAAGATCCAAAATACTTAAAAAATGGCTATGAATGGAAGGGTTTAATTCAAAAAATTTAATTGATATTGATTTTATATAAATGTATATTGAAAAAAAATGAACTAATGAAGCTTATAAGAATTGTTTAGTTCTTTATTTGGTCTCAAAGTTGCAAGGATAGGATCAATATTCAAATTTGGAGGAGTCAAATAGATTCCATTCAACTATGAATTGTCATTTCTAAAAGTACAAAATTGAAGAATTGAATTGCAATCTAGAAGGGAATTAGCATGCACATGTTCAATGTGGGCTAAAGAGGGATCCAAACATGTATTATAAACCTAAACAAACCATAATTTTTGAAATACTTCTATTATATATCCAAAAAAAGAGATAGAATGACAATTATTGCCATGGTCTTTTTTCTTAAAAAATTGTTTCAAACTTAAAACCATTGGAAATTATTAAATTAAGAATATAATAAACTTATTTCAATCACTATGCACACATTACAATGACAATGAAGAAAAAATTTTACTAAATTTTTTATTTCCAAACTTAGTCAATGCTTGGAAATTTAGCATGCCATTGTTGCACCTTTGAATATCTAAATTGCATTGAAGTACATGAAGGTGGTTTTAAATAAATTTTAAATTTTAATAGTAATGTAGAATTTGGACTCTGTAAGATTCATTGTATGCGTTCAATTCCAATGCAAAAATGATCATTTCATTGACAAAAGGCCATAAATATCTTAGATTTAGTTTAGTAGTGTGAACCAAGTAGAATTGAATTGGTTTCACCAAAGTCAAAGAATCAAAATTATAAGAAGAGGTGGTCAACATCAAACAAATGTCTTAAATGAACCAATATTCAAGATTTTCATATAGAGATATTCCATTCTAATTTAACATCAGATGTAGACTACTTTAAAGTTTATTTAAAAAATTGTAGATGAACCTCAATTATTTTTCATAGTAATCCAATTGAAAACAGTCAACCATTTAACATACACTAAACATCCTTAAAAATATTACAAGGCTAACCAAAAACTATTGTGTCATGATCTGATGGGCTTTAGACTAACTTTAAGAGTTAATTCCCTTATATGATAACATACATAATTCAAACATAAGCTCAACTATAGTCTCCATCAATTTCATCTTGTTATGATGTCCCTTAATTGATGATAATGTCATATGATGTATTGGTTGTTTCATTCCAAATCATTCACTAACCATTCCATCATTCCATTAAGGACTAAAGATCCATCATTTCAAAATGATTATTTCAATCAACTATTTTGTTGAATGCAAAATTAATTAATTTATAATATTTCTAAATTGAGTGATAAATATTGTATATTGTGATTAGAATTGATGATTTTTGGATTCAAGTAGAATTCTCATATATTCATGTCAAATTTACTTATAAATCAATAGATCAAATACATGCTTTTCATATGAGAAGCCATGTATTGAATCTATTGATTCAGAGTCATGCCTTTGAATCTGATGCACTATTTGCTTTAATATTGTCACATGAACTTGTCTTTTAAATTTAGTGTCAATTGTCAAACATGAAAACTAATGCATTAGTCAATATTTCTAATCATTCATTACACTTGTAATTTTGCATTTGAATAAGAAAATAGAACATCAAATTTGTTATTTAGTACCGTGACAATACTAAATACAAAGTATAATTAAATAACATAGTGACTATCTAAATTTTATAAAAATATTAGATATATACTTGTTAAGTTAGATGTTGAATAATATCATTTACAAGTAGGTATATTTTAAGGAAAAAAAAGCTACATTCATTGTATTTGCAATTAAGTACAAATCAAAATTTTCTTAGTACAAGCAATTGATTTAAATTGCGGCAACTAAGTTTGTATTTTCATTTCTATTCTAGAGGTAAGGTTGAGAAGGATTGTCAAAATGGTAATGCAATACAATAGTTCCAACTGGCGCATAGAAATTAGGCCCAAAAGATGTTGCTGGAAATAATGAAGTTTTGTGACCCTTATAGGTAGCGTTGAGGGAGCTACATGTATGAGTCTCATCTTCACACTCACCATGTTGAGTTGTGTATTCATCACAGGGATCCTCTTCATATTCTTCATCATGTATTGGACTTCTTGCTCCTTTCCACTCTCTTAGTTCCCCATGAAATACATCATGCCATTCGCTTCCTGGTTTTGAATCCAAATGTGTATTCCTCCTATTACAAGATTTATTTTGATTATTGTATCCACTTGAATGATCTTTTTTTGTGTGCTTTTTCTCTCCACACATGCCGTGTTGTTGCTCATCATGTGCAGATGTTGTTTCTTGTCCTTTAGGTTCCATCTCACATTTTGCAATGACTAGTGACCTACTTTTATCACTATCTTGCTCTCTTTTAAATTGCATGTTATTGAGTATTGTATGCTCACAATTAATTTTAAGACATGAAGGTCTTGTTGCATGACAAACTTTCTTAGAGTGGCAAGTCTTTTTAATGTATATATTATGTAATGTCCTTGCTGATTGATGTGTAGTTATTGTGTTGATGGGTGACCATGATTTATGAGAGAGAGCCAACACATTTGACATATTGATGATTCTTAGATGGTTAGAAGCTTGGACTCCAAGATTGAGGGAATGTGATGTCATACCAATAGTTGGACTTGTACAATTGTGGCTAATATCACATGCAATAGCCATTTTGAATCAATCACTTACTTGATGAAAATTCAAAGGAAAGTTAGAGTTTCCTTCTTTATAAAGATTTGATTATTATAGAATTTAACTAATTGTGCACCAACTCTTTTCCATCTCTAATCACTCTTGTTGATCATTCAAGAAAGACATTGTTTTCAATAGTCACGTCCCTAGTATACATTATACTATTGCCTTTCGATATCCAAAAGGTTTAATAAGAGATTCTAATAGAAGAAAATCTCTTCTAAAAGTTTGTTGAAGGGACTAAATGCCAATTGAGTATTAAATCTTTTTAACCTAGAAATATAACAACTTGGTTATAGTTGATTTTCAATTGTTATTTTTGACTAAATTTTATATCTTATCCCTACCTTCTTTACTATAAATTGCATGTCCTTATGACTACCAAATTTGAGACATTTGAAGCTTGGATACATTTATAAATAGAGATTTAAAGGAAAAACTATTCCTATTGACAATTCCTTCCATTTTTGCAACCAATTGAAGATAGTACTTCCTTCAAGGAGACTTTACAAAAGTTTATTTGGAACATTAGGTTGGTGAAAAGTGTACATAGCTATGAGTACTTTTTTATGGACTAAATTACAAGTTCCTTTAATATTATGCATAAAAAGGCATGTTGCACATCATTGTAAGGTAGCCAATCCATTTCCGATCACCTCTCTATTTCGAATCTATAGGTTGCTTCCTTTCCGTGAAATTGTGGTGCAACTCCCGGAGCAATTGTGGCACATTAGGATTGGTTGTAAGGTTCTCATAAATGCAATCAACCCTTGGTTGATTTTGCAATCAACGTATGGTCAGAAATAGTGAGGTTTATATTACCAATATAGGTCAAGAAGAGTCTTCTACTAAAAAATTCATAGTAATTAGACTTTGTGTTATAAAATTCTAGAAAAATATGCTATCCTTCCAAACTATATTTTTGTACATGGGAAAAATTTTACAATAAAAAAAATGCACTCTAACTATGCGTAATTGCTTAAGTGATTGGAAATAGGTCAGCTACCTTATAGGATAATCCAATAAAAGTTGTATAATGAATATCTTCAAACTTTAATTGTCTTGGATTGCAACTAAGAACTAGTTTGAAGATATTCATTATATAAATTTTATGAATTTGTTAATGAATATCTTCAAACTAGAATTGTCTTGGATTGCAATTAAGAACTATTCTTTGAAATTTTTTGATACCAAAAAACAAATGTAGTAAAAAAACATAGGATTAGGAGATAACAATGAGAATTCATTCACTATAAGAAAATAAGAAATTCTGGAATGTTAGAAAAAATATAATTTTATGTCAAACATGATATCACTTAAAAATTTGTTATAATGGACAAGCCAAAAATGTCAAAAAAAAGTCAAAAAATATGCCTAATATTTTTGAACATCCTTTAAGACATGGTTGTTTTAGGGCCCCATAATGTGCAATGTCACAAATACATTAGCTCCATGTAAGCACAATTTTGGCTGGTAGTGCCACATATGCTTCTTTTTCATCCATTACCTCGTTGACCTTTTCTTTAACGTGGACCTTCTTTGGAATTTGAAGTGGATCCCTAAAGATCTAATGTAGCTTTTGTTGATGTGGAACACAAAACAGAGGCATGTCCATGGAAAAGGGATGTTTTTAATAATGACCATTAGATGTTTTTTCAGAGATTAGAAGACTGTTTCAGGCCCGTTCCCAATGCTGGGAATAGTAAGAATAAAAATAATATAATAATAAAAAATTAAATTATTTTGAAAAAAAAAAAATTTTAATAATTTTATTATTATAATATGATGTGGCAGTCTCTTGGCCACATCAAATCACAGACGTGGCAACATTCCCCAGCGTTCCCATAGTTGGGAACTCGTAGTCTTGTTACTAGGAGAAAAAACATCTCTGATGATTCTTTTTGATACAAGGATATTCATGTGGGCATCATGTTAGACTACTTTTTTATTATTGAACAAGACTTGCCTTTTCTAAATAAAATGTTTAAAGTAAATTTAAATAAATAAATAAAATTGTTAAAATCAATAAGAATTTTAAAAAATTTACCATCTACCATCAAGAGAATTTTTGATGGTAAATGAAGGATTTATTTCATTCAAAATTAGTGAGAATAGAAGGAAGAAAAGTCATATTTATATCCATTCTCTATTGATGGTGAGACAAAAGATATAGGATAACTAGAATATGACAATTGGCCATTGTATATGTGTATGTTGTTTTAGGCATCTAAATATTGTTTGAACATCTCGATGTTATTTTAAACATTTGAATGTTGATATAGACATCTTAATCATATTGTTTCAAACATATTACATTAACCCCCAAAGGACCAACATGCCTTTTTTGGCAACATAACTATTTTGGGCTGGTGCATGTGACTAGAGATTTCCATATTTTGGAAACAAATTTTAATAGAAGGTGTGGGCAAGGAATATCTTCAAAGCCCAACAACTTTCATGACTTTTGACTACATGGTTAAAAAGTTATCGCATGATATGTTGTTTATTTCTCAATTTGGGCAGTTTGGGTAGTTAAAAATAATAATTTTTTTAGAAAATAAAAATTTGAAATTGGTTTAATAGATTTATATATACATGGAAAGCTTTGAATCATTCCATTTGGACTAATGAGCCAAAAGTTATGAAGAGTTTTAGTTTGTGGATAGTTATAGATTCCCTAGTCTAAAATAAACTTTGAAGTCCTTTATTTTATTCAATTTTCAATATTTTTGGAAAAAATAAAAACATTGGGTGTAGGTTGTTTATTACAACATTTGAAACATTGGGATTGGCAAATTTCAATTTCACAAATAAATTTTTAACAATTTAGTATTTTGAATCATTCTCTACTTTTTTTTACTTACTATTTTTTTTCTATATGTTGTCCAATTCCAATTGATTTGAAATTTTTTGAGCATGAAGACAACTTACCTTGGAGAATTAATCCAAAGAAGTACTACCATTTTGGACTTTTTTTCATGCAAATGTGAGCTTGTAAAGAGCATTTGCCCGAATTTTTGCAATGATAAAAAAAAGATTTTTGTAACTTCAAACACTAATACCTTGTTATCCACACAATAAAAATTTCTGAAATTTTTTCCTCGTCTTCTCGAACCTGAATACTACATGATTCTATAGTTATATGTGTCCAAAAGACCAAAAACAATATTTTCCGAATATTTGGTACTTGTGTTAGAAATGGCAGTTTTGGAGGGGTTTTGGTGAAAACATAGTCAAAGAACTTTAGGGATTAAACATAGTTCTTGCTCTACATATCCCACATGGATTGTTTCAAATTCTACCACCCCACTTGTATAAAGATCATCTCTTTTCATCCATGGTACACATCCATTTTCGTCCATCCATTTCTTTTCTTTTGCAAAGCATACCATATGGCTATCATTTCTCCAAATTTTTCACATGAGGTCATTTTTTAAATCATATATTGAAATACTTTTTACTAATTTATCTATAGACAAAATGAACTTCTTGTTGATGTGGTAGTCTATGTTTTTTGGGATGTCACAAAAAACATGAATTTGTCTTTTCAAACATTGTTAAGACTTAAGAACATGTTTATCTACGATGACATCTACTTGTCCTCGAACTTAGTTGCACAAATTTTCTACAACATCACATCAAGTCCACATTCTTGAAGTCATTCATGACTTAACATGTCATGTTTAAAAAAACATGAAACATTTTTGGGAAACAACACCAAAAATGCAGGTTTCTTATAGTGGCATGCTACAACCTTGATACAAAAAGCTACATTGTTAGAGCAATTCTGCAACTAAAGAAGACATGCATCCTCATAGCAACGCCAAACCTTAATCTGGAGGACCACTTTTTCATCAATCATAATAAAGTGCAATTAATAGTTGCTAATTTTCTTTTGAAAAGGGGGGGGGGGGGTAGGCTCAACATTCACTATAAGAAATCCATGTTTTAGGTAACCAGCCCAAATTTTTTTAAATAGATTTTAGGAAATGTCAATGTTTACAATCCAAAGTTTTACAATCAAAAAGAATGTTCAACACAACATCAATATTGATATAAAAACATTGGGTTGTAAACACCAACATCACCTAAAATCTGTTTAAAAAAATTTAGGCTCGTTATCTAAAATGCGAGTTTCTTATAGTGGTTCATCATTTATTTCCCTAATTTAGTGATTGCTTTTGTATATTAGTCAAAAAAAATTAAATTTGCGGTTGTAGTGGAAAATAGTGGGTAGTTACCCCTTTAATCTATAGTTAACATTTTCTTTTTGTGGGGTAGGTGGGTTGTAGAACACATGATCTTGTAATCATAGAAGATAGTAGATAGTATAATCAAGCAATGGTCCTCCTCACGCTTGGAAGATATTATACTTTGCTAAATCCTTGGGAAGGACTTCTCATTAGATGATTCAAGGGTTGGGATAAGGCTTTTTTTTCCGACCAGTGTCCCTCTTGTTGACCTCATTGTACAGACCACATTTAAAAGGGACGAACCATCGGAAGTCATAATTCTAACAAATTGGCAAAATTTTGCCAAAAAAAGCCATGGTTGGGATTGGTTGAGGAGTTGTGTTTATAAGACAATGTTGCTTATTGTAGGAGTCTCTTTTTCAAGGATGCAAAAGCAAGGACCCTTGCCTCATTTGTGCATGAACAATCAATTATGCACTTCTCCACTCCCAAAACCATAATTGAGGCACAACAACTTGAATTTCTCCCAAGTGAATAGATTCCTCTTTCTTTTACAAATGATCTTCAAGCCCACCTTTGCATCAAGACCACAAGAGACCCCCAAATGGATCATCCTTCTTCACATGACAAAACGACAAATGTAATACTATGACTTGGGTTAGTTGAAGAGTTGTATATATAAGACAATTTTATTTATTATAAGAGTCTCTTTTTCAAGGATGCAAAAACAAGGACCTTTACCTCATTGACAAGCTCATAGACAAACTCATTGATAAACAACTGTACTAGTTATGCACTCGCACTTCCACAACCATGACCAAGGTGTGACTACTTGAACTACTTCTAAGGGAATAGATGCTTTAGATGCTTTGATCTTTCATTTTATCAACATTTTGATTACGACCCAAAGAGCCCCCAAATGCATCATCCTTCGTCACACGATGAGTATAAATGTGTAACCCAAGGTGATTGAGAAGTCATATATATATATATATATACATACATAAACAAGACAATTTTGTTTATTAAAAAAGTTTTTTTTATGATGTAAAAGCAAGGACCCCTTCCTCATTGATAAACAATGTTACACTCTCCCACACTCCCACCACCATGACATACTTTTGCGTGATAACTTAAACTAAGAGAGGAGGCTCCAAAACCACTCAAGCTCCAAAACCGCTCACCTTCTAAAATGTATATTTCTGGTACATGATGCTTTTTTATCTTTACAGTAATGTACAAATAGTGAACATTTGAAGGGGTGGACGGTTTTGGAGCCCTATGCCATATTGACTTCAGAAATTCATAACTAATTCTACGGAGCTCCAAAAAATATGAAATGACTTGGGTTAAGGTAGGTACACCCAAAAGCGCCAGTTTCTCTACTATGCCTAGTTCCTGTTATTATGTTGTTCAAATTTTTTTACAGTCTTGTTGGTGAGTGAAAGCATGTTCCAATGCACCAAAGAACAGTGGATTTGGATACTGTATGCAAAAGTTATTGATGGTCAAAGTGTGTTTCTGAAAGCGCCATCTACAGTCTGGGTACATGGCTGATTTTGAAAATCTATGCACGTTATACAGAGCGCTTTAAGGTCAGGAGCCATTTTGGGTGTACCTACCTTAGATGCCTATTCAAGCTGTCTTTCTAGAAAAGTTCTCTGGAAACATTTTAAGATGTTTCACCTGCCCAAAATTCTGTTCCAGCCCTTATATGGCCGGTTTATGGACCTCCTCCCTTACCCCAACAAGATTCTTCTTCTGCAAATGACTGAGTTTCCAGCAAGCAAGCATTTTAAATGAATTTGTACTTGCAACAGTCAACCATATTACTAAAAAGACCCCAAATGGAGCATCCTTCTGGCCTCACACGATGGTGCAGATGTGAAGAAAAGTTTGATATTTTTTTGGTTAAAAACAAACAAACAATTTGATATTTTTTCCTTTTGCTTTGGATCAAACAGCAAAGCCTTGCAATAAGTCAAAGATCACTCTCATCACTGTCTACTGTGACTTTGAGTCCCTCTTTTTCAATACTCTTAGTGCAAACTTATCCCTCAATTACCAAACACCAGGTGCAATTGAAGAAAAAGTAATTTACTGAAGAAAAATTGAACTGGCTACCTGAAATGAATGTTGGCAGGGAGAAGAACGAAGGGGTGATCACGGCTCAAACTAGGGGGCTTTTTGTTTTGATTGCACTTTTGGTAAAACAAAGGGGGCTAAATTCACCCTGAATCCTGTAAGGCTTATCTAACATCATCCTTCAAAGTAGTTTCTTTTTTATTCATTTCTTATGAAGTGCCATAGTGGCAATACTTCATTTTATTGTGGAGCTCCAAATCTCAACATTCATCCATATATTGGATAGAAAATATCATATTAGGACACAATACGTATCTATCATTCTCTATTCATCTATTATTTAGTGATTTCATCTATTATTTATTAAAAAAAATTGAAGTTTATTGGCAATTTCATCCAAAATTTTACTATTTATTTCCAGCAGGCTTAGTGCTAGTCCAAAAAATTTGGTGCAATTTGGTGCCAAATGGACGGAAAAAAAAACATTGCTTCAGAACACTCTCAATGCTACGCTTTGTCAAAAGTCACTGCAATGTCACATGCAGTAAGTTTCTATTCCCATTTTCTTTTTTTCATTGTGGCTTATCTTGTCTCAAGCATCTCAATGCAATGATGGGATTTGGGCCCCTACGCCGCTTTGCAACTACATAGGAGTATTGTTAGAAGTGAGGAGGGTGCCGGATCTGTTGCAGTGCTAAAAATTGCTCTCTTTTAGATGCCATTACTAGAGTTGTTGGAGAAGTGTAGAGGAGTTCGGAAGGCAAAGAAAAGGGACAATTTTTGACAAGTGGGAACCAAGAAATGCCATGTCTGTAAAAGTAACATGCAAAGGAAGGTGCTACTTGCATTGGGGTAGGGTTATGTCAACCCACACAGAATTTGCTATTGCAATGTGTTCATATAAGATTGGATTGAGGATGCTCTAAAGTAATTCACCCTATCATAGGCCAAATGAGTGTGAGCCCATCATAAGCCAAATTATTCTGGTGATGCAGACCATTAGCACTAGAATGTATACCATTAATATAACTTCACCTGCAGTAGGCAGACTCCCATTTGACTTGTCATAGGTTGAGTTACTATAATTCCCAAGTAATCCCCTTACTTGAGAAAACTTGCCTAAATCATGAAACTCATGGTGCACATGATTATAGTAGGGGTAGTCACAGCGCCTCCTTGGACCAGAATTTCGCAGGAGAATCCAAGTTTTCAGCAACCAATTGGGAGGGCCAAATAATGAAGTCGTTGTGATGACCCCTAGCGATGGTTGAGAAGAAACCTTGCGAAGGTTGAGAAGACGGTAACTTGCTTATTCAGGGGAACCAATCACAAGCGGCAAAGAGGAGAAGGTGATGGTGAAATCGAAGAAGGCTTGGCGGTGGAGTGAAAACGTGAGGCCACGAGATGAAACTTTTGCTCATGAATGAGTTCTTCACACCCATTTGTTACCTCAGAAGCAGAAGAACAAAGGTTGCGAAGCGAGGAAAAAATAAAAACATTTGTTCGCACAGGCTGTCACGGAAGCCAACCAGAGTCCCCCAATGCGTGCGAAGCTCAAGAGCGTGAAGGCGCTGTGACTACCCCTAGTGATAGTGTACAATCGCGGTTATTACAGGGTCCATCTTTTTTTTCTTCAATTGATGGATCTCAGAATCAAAGTGCATGGATGGGCCTCACTTATTCATTGGTATTTCAGTTTAGGAAAAGCTTCTATATTTCTATGTTCATACCTGTTTTCAGTTATGATCATGCAATTCTCATTTACGCTCCAGTTTTTTCAAGTACTAAGGTAACCTTGCCAATCACCGCACACAGCAAATTCAAATCCTTCTCTATAACTCAGTAGGCACTTGCAAGCTCTCAAATAAGGCAGGATTGTTCAATGCCACATTAAGCTTAGCTCAAAAACAAATAACAAAAAAGGATTCTCGCAAATTTTGTTGTAACTTGAAAGCAACATGTATGAAATCTCATAAGAGGTTTTTTTAGGGGTCTGAGAGACTATTTCAGCCCTGTTTTCCAGTCTGTGAACCCATCAAATTAAATAATAATAATAATAATAATATATTTTTAAAAAATTAATTTTTAAAATTAATTAATTAATTTTTAATTTTAGAAAAAAAATATTAAAAAATCAATTAAATATTAATATCTGATGTGGCAGTCTCTTGGTCACATCATATCGCCTCTGTGGCAACTTTCAGCGAGTTCCCACAGTTCGGGAACTCACAGTCTTCTACACTAGCTGAAAAACCTCTTATGTTTGGAAAAAATAATATTGCCTTTCATCGCATAGCATGCAATGACTGTGCGGTGGTTTGATTTCTTGTTCCATTTGTGGATGGTGATTAACAATGCTTATACAATAAGTAGCAGTGTCAATGTCTAATGTTTGGATGTGTCCGGTTAATGGCAAGTTTATTGTAGGTTTGGTCTTTTGTCTAGTTTTTACTCTAAATAGAAATTTTATGATTATTTTCATTGTTTTTTTAGATGTTTTAAAATTGCAACCAATTTTTTCCTCAACTCCATTGGCTAACATTCCTAACAATGACCTAACTAGCTCGTAGTTTTTTCCAAACATTGATATTCATATTATTAAATGGCCTAATCTTTTCTTTCATGATGTTGGAACTTAAAAGTCAATAGAGTGTTTTAGATTTGTACCCTATTATACATAGTTTGGATACTTTATGAATAAACTATAAAATTTTGAAAGTGCTAGAAATAGTTGTATCCAAAAGTAAAGTCCTAGACTCTTATAAATAGGCTTTCTACATTTCAAGCTAGGATTTGAGAGGTTCTCTTTTTAAAATGTATTTTGATGAGGTACACTTACTTTGACCCCTAAATTCTTAAAGCTCTTTTGAGAGTCTTGACTTGTAGTTTGTTCTAAGACAAACAAAAAGGCTTTGCTCTAATCAATTTTATTAAAAAATTTGGAACTATAAATGTGCAATCTTAATCTAGACATGTTATAGATTAGATGAAATACAAAAACACAAAAATATCACATATAGATTGCAAAATTAAAACACATAATGTAGAAGAGGGTAAAAATTTGAAAGTGATTGAAAGTCTATCGATCTTCTTTTTATATATCAAATTAAAAATTTATGATCATGAAATAAATATGAGGTTAAAGGGCAATAATTTGTACAACCATATTCAATTTATAGCATCTCAAAATTCTATTCTACACTCTTCTTAAATCAATTTGCAATGGATCATTGCAAGAAACACATGTACTATTTTGTATCACACCTTGCATGCTGATCTATTTTTTGGCCATAACTTTTGTATTTTGGCTCCAAATGACTCAAGATTTATAGTGAAGGTATTCATAACTATCATACACCTTTCTTGATTTTTTTATAATTTTCAAAAATATTTTACTATCCAAAAATAGACCTCAATTGAATGTCACACTTTGTAGTTTAGGGATTTTTAGTACTATGGAATACCTTTTTTTAATGATTTTGAGATGAAATTTGGATGAGATGGTCTTCTAGTAGACTTATAGCTTTCTAGGGAAGGATTTTCAAAAATAGTTAATTTTATATGGTATGGAGGTCTACAAAGTGAGCTTCTTACTACTTGTATTTTGAGATATATAAAATATGATTTTAGTGGGGTTTTTGGTTAATGACCATCTCCATAAAGTTTTTGCAAATGGTCACTTTTTATTTTTTGAAAATACTTATTTTTACTATTTTTCCCTAATTTTTTAGTCAAAGTATCTATTTTCTTGCAATTTGGCATTTTTGAAGTTCTCCTACTTAGAGAATTTTTCTATCAATTTCCTATGGTTAAAACCTTCATTTTAGAGGTATATACATTATTCATATTTTTTTAATTTAAAAAAAATAGTTTTCTAATTTTATAGTACTCCTGAAAAAGTCATGAGTACTATTGCAAAATGCAACAAAATCGACAGGTGTTTCTTGCAATGACCCCAGTGTGATTCTCACTCCAATATCTAGCGTTTTAAAGCCCTACTCTTAACCCCTAAACGCCCAAGGGGGGGTATGGCTCAAAAACTGTCCCAAAACAGTAGTTTTCTTGTATGAAGGCCAAAAAAAGTGAAAACACTTTTATCAAAATTGTAACCGTTGGATCTTGTGTATATATAAATGTATAACATTCTCTGAAAATTTCAGGCCATTTGACCGCACGGATCTTTGGGAAATTCATTTTGAAGCTCAATTTATGCCCATTTCAGTGATGTTTGCTTTTGGGCAGGCTGCGTTTTGAGTCCTATAACTTCTTCCCATTTTTTTGAACAGACAGCATTTTTGGTCAAGCACCTCATACATGAAGTTCACAACATGCACTCCAAAACTGAAAATCAATTGAGAAAATCTTATACTAAAAATGGGGCTTGTAATAGTTGCAATTCAATGTCCAGGAGCCATTTCACCCAAAAAAAACCCTGTTTGCCTATATTGGGCCCAGGCTGTGGCATGTCAGCAACTCGGGCTCATGTCTGTCATCCCCAACCCAAGATGACATCTCCTGCAACTCTCCCAGAAAACTGAGGCAAGGACATCGGTTTGAAATTGCCGCTCCCGCCCGCCCTTTCTGAATGTTGCGGTTTTAAAAAAATTGCCGCTACCGCAGCTCGACTCCCGCAATCCCGCAGCTCTATACTTGGCCGGTGCTTCGTCAGCGGCTCCTGCTCTGTCAGCCAGCGGCTCCTGCTTTGTCAGCGGCTCCTGCTTCGTCAGCGGCTCCTGCTTCGTCAGCGGCTCCCGCTCCTTTCACCTCACAGCGCTGGTTAGGCCAGATGCTCCAAAAGAAATTTCAAGCTTCATTGGGGCAACATTTAGGCTTGCACTAGAGGAGTTTTTACACAAAGAATACTTTAGAATTAGGTCAAGTAGAATTGCACTAATTAATAAAATATAAGGTATGAAAGGACATGTCAAATAATCATTATTCATAAAAGAAGGCAACATGGCCTATGAGTTATTCAATATGATTTAGGGCCACAAATATAATAGGGGTTTAGGGTCCTAAATACAAAATGAAAAGGAGTGTGTGTGAGATAAGTAGTCAATGCCAAACAACTCCCATGCATGAAGAATTTGGTTTAGGGTCATTACCTCACTCCACCTAGAATGTACCACTAGGGTGGTGCGTTTTCATGTAGCACCCTCGGCTATAGCACACCCATTGGAATGAGCATAGTGCACAAAAGGTATTTGTCCTCTGCTTACAAACAACACATCGACGACGCAAATGACTTCTCTGAGGGTAATGAATTCGGGGCATGTCCTCCACCAATAGAGATATACTAGCTTTTTGGCCTATCCAATTTCTTGTCAAAGCTTTGCACATAGCTAGTATGAAGTTCAAATGCGTCAAGCATTCTTTTTCACGTCCTTTACCCTTCAAAATCTCCTTGTGCATAATCCACATGTTTACAATGCTCGTATCAATGAGGAAGTAGAAAAGACGGTGCCACCATTTGTGTGAACGCACTTGGCAAGAGTAGGAACCATGGAGTTGATCTGCCACATCAACCCCTCGCATGAATGTTGTGTACTCTAAGTGAACCGGTGATGTCTTGATTTTGTTTATTTTCCCCCCTACTCGACGGGGAACTTCTACTACTTCACAAGGAAAACTTAGGGGCTTTGTGCTAGTCGATAATAAAAGCACGGTTTTTTTGTCCATCCACATGACCGCACACATCTTCCGAGATTGATGTATTGCCCATTGCAAGCTCCCTTGTGTGGACTTCTTGAATGCTTTTTGGTCCTTCATGAAATTTGGAAGTCCTATACGGTTGCTTCGAAGAGTGCCCGTTGCATATGTTCCACCCTCTTCTAAATCACGGAATAATTCAATGCTTGTGAAGAAATTATCCATGACTACAACGTGTCCCCGACCTTCCAATCCTACAAGCAATTCTTTCACTACCCTTTGCCCCATCTTTGGCTCCCCTTTCTTGGACTTAGGGGCCCCTATACTTTCAATGGATGCCCCACAATAAACATCAAAATTGCTTACAAAACGGGCCACGGAATCGGCAAGGCACCAAATCTTTAGTCCCCACTTCTCGGGTTTATTGGGCATGTATTGTCGCACGGGGCAATACACCCCTTTATAACGGATCATCATTTCGTCAATGGTGACTTTTTCTCCATTTTGCCATAAAGCCTTGCAATGATCCCTCATTTCACTCAACAACCACCTCACTTTATTCACTTTGTCATAGGTTGGTGATGTACGATCTATACATATAGAACTTGGGTTTGTAATGTGAAGACATTTTGATAGTAGTAAAAAACGATTGCGTGAAAGAAGTTGGGAAATGACATGGCAATGAAAAAAGGGTTCCGACTTTTGCCAATACATGCGGATATTGGGGAGTTTCTTGAGTCCTATGTAAAGTGATATAGCAAAAAAAACCTTCAATTCACCCACTTCCACCGGTTTCCATCCAATGCCACCACGAGTGTATGTCTCATAATCACTAGGACATGTTGGATTCACAATCCCATGTTTGGCCCTCCTCAACTTCTTAGTGGCATATCTATTTGTTTCACAACAGATACGCCTCAATGTTTGAATTGACCAGAATAGTCCAAACAACTGAAGAAGAGAAGGGACCCGATCCCACTCTTTAGTCAATCCAACTGCTGGGCCAGTGAAAGGTTTTACAGGGGGGGAATAATTGAAGTACCTCTGGCCCTAAGTTGAAGGAGCATAGTCTTCTTTTATCTTGTCTGACCCCTCTGTTGAGGATGCCTGCCTCCCATCGCCCCTGCCATGGCGGCCCCTACGGCCTCGACCCCTGCCGCGGCTGCCGCGCCCTCTTCCACTTGATGCCGCAAGCAGCTCATCACTGCCGCTTCCTCCCGTTTGAAGGCCCTGCTCACAGTCAGTGAACTGGAGCTTGCGTTTACATCTCATCGATGAGATTTTTTCTCTCGGCTGTTGCTGTGGTGTCGCAGCGTGCGAGTCCTGCAGAACACCCTCCGCGTCTCTTCTCGTTGTCGACCTTGTGCGCGGACGAAATTGCTGTTGTCTTGAGAAGGCGCCGGTCATGACGTCCTTCATTGCAGTGGGGTGCAAGGGCAAATCGTGATAGGGCAACGTCGGAACATCCACGCGATTTTCATGTAGGTCATGTTCTTCACGTTCTTCAGGATAGTCAGAGTCATCACTTTCGGAATCAGGGTCGGAGGAGTCTTCTCTGGCTTCCTCTTCGCTGTCGCAAGAAGAGTCTCGACAACCCTCGAAGTCAGAGGTTTCAGTATCAGGGTCAGACGTTTCGTGCTCACGTCGCAAGAGGGTAACAACCACAACTGACTTCTTCAACACAATAGTACTTTTATTTTCGAGAATAATGAAGTACATCTCCTCCTTTGTTGTTTCATGGAGGTAGGAATATGTTGCCATTCCTACACTGAACTCATCTTCCTCGTCATCTAACTGTTCCTCATAGTTTGTATTTCTGTCTTGAAGGTAGCAACGTGGTATTCTCACAGGCATCGGGAAGAGAGATGCATCTGTGGTACTACACCCTACCAGCGTGCCTTTGGCTGTGTCTTCCACCTCCCCAATTGCTGGCCCTCGTCGAGATTGTTGCACCTCAGTACCGCAATACTCAGAGGGCGTCGTGTTTTCCTACCGCGGTGACACATTCTCCGACCGGTGTTGATTTGTACCTGCGCTTGGACGGTGGAATTCCGAACTGCGTTGCGAAATCTGTAGGCTCAGGGTCGATGTTTGGGCGCTGGCGTTTGCTGCCATAACCCAGTTCTACGGCTGCAAGGGACGACAGTGAGGTGAGGCCTAAGCATGGGCGACCATTTCTACATGATAACAAAGAAACAAAGAAATAGGGTTTAGAAACAAACCTGCAATACTGTTGGAAGAGATGCAGGTCTTGACTGCAAGGATCTGGTTTTGTTTGTTGTGTAATCCATTGGTCTGTGGAGCGTTGTCCTTTCCTACAGAAAAACATCACAATAACAAACTAGTTTTTTAGTGATTTGAAACCACCATGAATTGTAATGGTAACATCGGATCCTAAAATGCGATTACAAAGCAGGAGTGTGAAATCAGGTTGTCTTGAACAAACCTGAGCCGTCCCTAAACAGGTCGTCGTGCTTGCTTACGGTCTCTTGCAATGTTGGGAACAGGTCGTCGTGCTTGCTTACGGCCTCTTGCAATGTTGGGATTGGTTTATCCCTGTTGTTATTTCTATCTCTCTGGCCTAAAGGAGACGTTCATGGTTAGCCTCATCCTACTGAAAGAAGTATAGTACCAAAAGAAAAAAATTCAGACTTAGAACCTATGGAGCTGTGCGTACCGTTGCTGATCTTCAGGCCCCTCTCCCGCCGTTCTTGGATCCGAGTGAGCTTGTCGGCATTGTCTCCATCTGTTGTTTCCAGCTGCTGTTCTGCTCCTGTCCGTTCTTTGACATTGCCGATGTGACACGCAGGGCTGGCCGGATCTGGGAAGACCACTCCTCGAAGCTGGTCGTAGACTTCGGTACTGAACCCCAGTCCTCCGCCTTTTAGACGCCGTGACGAACCCCAACCCAAAATGGATGCAGCGTTTCGATAGTACAGTTGCTGATAGTGTTTGTTACATGCTTGCTTTGGCAGGATTCTACTTTTTGCCAATCTTGGTCTAGCAGCTAGGAAATCCTTGTTCATGCAGGCAATGAGAAGGTTCACTTGAGCCTCTGAGGCTCCATGTTCCAAGCGTGCCCATCGGTGGATCACTTCAGCACTTCTAGCAAGAGAAGGTGGGATGGGGAGACTTGAGAGAGAAAACGAATCCATATTGAGAGCTGCAGTCTTTTGAAGATAGTCCTGTAGTTTGATTTGTGCTTGAATTCTTAGAATCATTTATCACCATTTGGAATCTGTAGTGAACAAGGTGCATTGATTCAAATTTGACTTATCTTGTTTGTGGTGTGGGCTGTTGAGTCAATGGCAGTGGGTACATGGAGGAAGACTTGTGGAGGAAGAATCTGTTGAGATTTGTGTAAGTTTTGAAATGAATGGGAGCATTTACAAGAAGGCATGTGGTAGAGAAACTGAAGTGGTGTCTGGAGATTCGAAAATGAATGAAGATCCATGAATTTAGTCCTGTGGAAGAAGAGTCCTGAGTGTTAGTCATTGTTCTTCAATTTCAGCAATGTATGTGTTGAATAATAGGAGTAAGGAAGATCCTAAATGCATTGATGTTTCATTGATCCTCACAAGATTTGGTATCTTTTCAAGTTTGGGCACTGTAAAGCCACATGAGTGATAGAAAGGTCATCAATGAATGAGGGATTTTGTTGATGTGTGAGAATGTTAGGAGTAGGAATTTTTTTGGTCATTAGCTTCAAGGAAGACATTCAAGTATGAAGTACATTGCTTGTAATTATAGTTGCATATTTATAATTCTATTGGAGTGGTGTCCTATAGTGTTGTGTATGGGGTTATTCTAACCCCTTGAAGCAATTGAGGCAGCCCCGTTCAGCTGAACAAGGCTGCCAACTACCACTTGCAGACATTGCTTTGTACTTTGAACAAGGCTGCCATTGCTCTGTACTTTGAATCAGTTGTTTCAGTTTTACCCTCTGACAAACCTGTGATCTCAAGTGAGTCCTAGTGCAAAGAAGAATGGGTGGAAGAACCCAGGCTCTCTTTTCTGGCAAGGGCAGCCTTTCAAAATTGATACATGGCCTATGATCATTGGACTATGCACATGAACATGACATTCTTCAAAGCTCACATTGAACCTTGAAACTTCAAAAAAATAATGCCACATGATTTTACATTATTTTTTAGTATATGTTCATGAAACATTGTAGTAAATCCATCAAGCAACCCACAAAAAAAATAGGGTGCAAAATTTATCGTTTTTCTGCCCTGGGCAGCCTGACCAAGTAGGGCAGCGACCAGAAAATGGTCGCTCGAGCGCTTAGGGGTTAAAACTCTTAACCTTTAAACAACAAGCAAAGCCCCTCAAGTTTAGCTTTGAAAAAACTATTGACAAAAAGTGAATTTTGCATGTTTAGAGTATTTCAACCTACAAGCCCCACTTCTACAGTGAATATGACTTAGTACCAAGCATTGCATTTAGGCTACACAATCAAAGCACTATTCATTGTTCACTTTTGCATGTGTTGACCGTATAAGTTTTTCGCAAGCAACAAGACCTATTCCTTGCTTCATGGAGATTTTTCATTCATTCTTGGGTTGCCCTCTAGGCAAAGAAGCATTAGATACATTAAATTATTAAAATTTGTATTCTTGCACAAAATCATGAATTGAAAAATAAAAGATATTAAAAAAATAATAATGAGAAAATTAAGTAGGTTGGAGACACCCCTCAACATAAGAACTGGGAGCTACCTAATTGGCACCAAATTCTCTTCACTAATAGAAAGAATGATGGATAATTACCACTTGATTAAGAAGTACGGATGCTCTTTTTGGATGGAGGGGGGAATGATGTGGATCATTTCGACTACAAAAAACAACATAGTGCTCAATACAACTCAATGGATGTATTGAATGTATGTCAAGAACCATTTGGAATGACATGAAAGAATATCACAAGATGATGTGGAGGACAACTGCTAATTAAGATCAAGAAGGATCATAGGAAGAAAGATACCAACAATTTAAATAATATAGATTCTCTATATTAATGTTGAAAAAAAACATGAAGGTCAAATGGTAGTTGGTTAAGCATGTGGGGAACTAGAAATAGGTAATCCAAACATGTTATGGGCATGATAAAAATAGATTAAAATCACATTTATCTTTTAAAACACCAAAATCAATAAATTTGTAAAAATTTGTAAAATTCCTAGATAGAGGGTGCATTTAGAATCCAAATTGTTTATGGACCTCTTGCCTTAGTCCTTTAGTTCTCTAATGTCAAAAATTTGATCAATAAATAGAGAGGTGTGAGGGGCAAAAGTTCTCATTTATCCCAACCTATGCTTGACTTTTACCCTTCAATTCCTTGACTAAGTTTTCACCAAAATTGCTCCAAAACTACCATTTCTAGTTAATGTACCAAAATTTTGAATTTTTTTTTACACATGTAATTGTAGGATCTTGTAGTACAATGATTTGAAAAGATGTAAACTTTTTTTTAATTAATTTACAATATATAGATAGTCATTGCTAGAAATACTTTGTTTTTTTTTAATAATATTTTGCCACAATAATCTTTTTTTGGGGAGTACTTTAAAATTAGAAAAATAATTTTTTTAAATTGTGAAAAATATATTTAATGTATAAAAGAAAATTCCCTAAGAAAGAAAAACATAGAAAAATTCTCAAAGTAGGTGATCTAGAAAAGTGAAAAATCTGATGAAAATTAGTGTTCACATTTTAATTTTCAAAAAACAATTTATTTTAAAGAAAAAAACTAAAATTGACCATTTGGATAGGGTTGATGGTCATGAGATTTCACAACAAGAATGATCTCAAAACCATCTTTAATGTTCAAAAATTACATGCATAAGTGTACTATTTGCACTCATGTATGTGGAGGTCATAAAATAATACATTTTCAAATTTTCTCTGGTAGAGATATACTTTTCTACTACATAAATAAACCATGAAAATTTCAACTCTAGATCATTAAATTTGGGGACTTTTAACATAGTAAAACACTAAAAAAACCCTAAACCTTAGGAAGTGAGAAATGATCAAAATTCACTTTTAATTTTGAATATTTATTTTAATTTCAAAAAAATAAAGGATCTAATTAACATCAAATTAGACTTCATCAACAATTATTTGATGTTCTTAGGACTAGGGATTCAAAAGCTATAGTAGGAAACAACATCACTTCACTTATGACATCAAATAGGATCAATGTCTCTTGCAATGATCCTTGTACCCTTGTGGCATTTGAATTGATAGATAGCTTAACTCCTAAAGGTTTTTGACTATGTTTTCACCAAAAATGCTCCAAAACTGTCATTTCTAATACAAGTGCAATTTTTTTAAAACACATTTTTGACTCATGTAACCATAGGATCTTGTAGTAAGGTGGTTTGTAAACATGTAGAAAAAATTTCAGAAATTTCCACCGTGTAGATTGCAAGATATAAGCATTTGAATTGACAAAAATTGTTTTTTTATCCCTGCGAAAATCCGGGCAGCTACATTTCACAAGGTCACATTTGTGTGAAAAAAAATTCAAAATGGTGGTTACTCTTTGAATTCATACTTCAATGCAAGTTGGCTACATTCTCAAAAAATTTCAAACCATTTGGAATTGTACAACATATAGGAAAAAATAAGTAAGTAGAAAGAAGTAAAAAATGAGCCAAAATACTAAATTGTGAACATTTTATTCATGGAATTGAAAATTTTCAATCCCAATGCTTAAAATTTGTAATAAACAATCTACACCTTTTGTTTTTATTTTTTTCCAAAAATATGAAAAATTGAATTAAATGAAGAATTTCAAACTTTTTTTGTACTGTAGAGATTTTGTAATTGGCCGCAAACTACCCCAAATTCAAAATCTTCATAACTTTTGATTCATTGATTGGAATGGATTGATTCAAAGCTTTCCATCTTTGTATAAACCTGAAGAACCAATTTAAAATTTCACTTTAAAAAAAAAGTTTTTTTGAAGAAGTTTTTTCATCTGCCCGGGCTGCCCGCCGAGTAAGGAAAACAACATATCCTGCCATAACTTTTTAACCGTGAAGTTAAAAGTTATGAAAATTGTCGGGCCTTAAAGCTACTCCTTGGGCACACATTGTATCAAAATTTCAAAGAAAAAAAGTAAAAACTCCATCCGTAGTGAGCTGCCCAAAAAATTTATAATCTCAAAAAACGATGTTAAAGGCTTTAGGGGTTAAGAGAAATCAAGCAATTGTACTTTGCAAGGTCACATTTGCATGAAACAATGTATGGCAAATTTTATTAAAATGGTAGTATTCCATATGTCATTTTTAGACCACGCGGTTTGAACTAAATACTAACATCTAAAACAAGTATAGATTTTCAAACATTTAGGATACGTAGAGATCTCAAAGATCTATGATAGATTTAGATTTTAGACCACACAATTTGAAACATCTTCGACTAGTGTAGATTTCAAACAAATACAACACATAATAGATTTAAAAAATGTACGATAGATTTAGATTTTAGATTGCATAGTCTAAACTGTAAAAAGTGTCAAAGTAATGGAATGTCACCAATTTAATGAAATTCACCATATGTCTTTATTGGTGGTATGGCAAATTTCATTAAAATAGCAACATTCCATTACTTTGACACTTTTTATAGTTCAGACCATGCAATCTAAAATCTAAATATATCGTACGTTTTTTAATCTATATACTTTGTAGATGGCTAAAATCTATACTTGTCCACTTGTTCAAGATGTTTCAAACTACATAGTTTAAATCTAAATCTATCATAGATTTTTGAAATCTATATACACCCTAGATGTTTCAAAATCTATACTAGTCTTAGATGTTAGTTTTCAATTCAAATTGCATAGTCTAAAAAATGGCATAAAAAATACCAAAAATTCACCATTTAGAAAAAATTTGCCATTGGTGCTTCTTTGAATTCATTCTTCAAAGTAGGTAAGCTAAGGGAGAAACACCCATTTCCGTCCCTGTACCTATTCCTGGACCCTAGAGTACCACTAAATTTGTCCATAAGTATTCATTAAAGCGTCCAACAAATGTTTAATTCTAATTTGCTGATGCAGTTGTAAAACACATGTATAGTTTTCATTCACTAACAATTGATTTCAGCAAGTGTTCAGTTAAAGGTACACCTATAGGACGGTTCAAGTGGTCTAGGGAGCCAACACTTTGGAAATTTATAGAAATTACATACTGATTTTGAATTTTTTTTTTTTGAATATTCATGATTTTCACCGGCTAATACTAAAAAAATATCATTTTAAGAAAAAGATGCCTCCAACTATGCTAAATTCCTTAAATGGACGGTTTTGGATGTTTCCACTATACATGCTTGAAAATTTTCAAATCATTTGGAATTGAATAGTACATCATATACCAAAACATTAGTAAGTAGAAAGAAGTAGAAAATGATTCAAGAAACTAAGTTGCTAATAATTTAGTTTTGCAATTAAAAAATGCCAATTCCATTGGTTATAATGTTATAATAAACAATCAAAATCCTATAGTTTTATTATTTTTCAAAAAAATTGAATATTGACTTAAATGAAGGACTAGTCTAAGGTTTAATTTAGAGTAGAAAATCCATAATTGTTTGCAAACTAAAACTCCTCATAAATTTTGACTCATTGATTAAAAATAGAATGATTCAAAGTTTTTTCACATATATATTAGCCTTGAAAATCAATTTCAAATTTTTGTTTTTGAAAAAAGTGATTTTTTTTTTTAATTTGCTTGGATTGCCTAATCGGTGAAAAAAACTACACATCACATCGTACAATAACTTTTGCGCCTTGAAGCTAGACATTCTTTGTCCATATCTTGTATGCAAATTTCAAAGAAAAATAAATAAAAACTCCATTCATAGTGGGTTGCCCAAAATTTCTATGTTGCCAAAAAAAGTAGCTTGGTCCTTCATGGGCTTAAAAAAAATACTATATGTATGATAAAATTGATGAAATTGAAATAAATTATATATATAAGTATAAACATAAGTATGCCAAAATTCAAGAAAAGATTTAGGCGTTGATAGATCTGTCTTGACATATTGCCATAGCTGTTTGGAACATATCCCCATATACATACACGCTCCTCTATATGAAAATATCTTATACCTTCTCTTCACATAACATTGTATAAGCATGCAATGGTCCTCCTTATGCTTGGAAGATATTATACTTTACTAGATACCTATATGGGAGGGGATCATCAATTAATTCAAGAATTGTTGTAGGTTTAGAGGTCATAGAAGATGATTTCATTTATCATGGTATGGATTCCCTTTTTCAAAGATGCAAATTGAGGGTCCCTTGCGTCATTGCTAAACAATGTTATGGCCAAATTTCTTCAAAAAGGTACATTTAGACAAAGGTTAATGACCCCCCCTCCCCTTGATCCAACCATGGCTCATATTTCCACAACTAAACTATTAAAGGCTACAACTAACAAATTTACAAGCTTCCTTAATGGCAAATTTCATTAAAATGGCAAAATTCCAATAATTTGACACTTTTTATAGTTCAAATTATATAACCTGAAATCTAAATTTTTCATAGATTTTTGAAATGTAAATGAATTGTAGGTGTCTGAAAACTATATACATGTCCAAGATATTTTAGACCACACAATCATAAATCTAAATGTGTCATAGATTTTTGAAATCTATATAAATGCAAGATGTCTAAAATCTATACCCATCATAGATGTCAATTTTCAGTTCAGACCATGCACTCTAAAGAATGGCATATAAGGTAGTCGGCTCTAAAATGGAACGGGCATTAAGAATGGACCCTATAAAAGGCTGTAAAATAGACAATTGGTGGTTCTTAAATGGACCTCCACATTCATTGAATGAATCAAGAAAAGATGCATTGGGAATAGTGAGAGCCAATCATGCTCTTTGCTTTTCCATCTTTCTTTAGAAATTGCAAGTGAACCATTCATGGAAGACCTAGAGACATAAAATAGGGACCTACGGCACATCTCCTTTGAAAATTCATAACTAATTCAAAAATGCATCAAAAATTATGAAACCGCTTGTGTTAGATTCCTCTTCAATTTCTCTTTCTCTGAAAAATGGACTAAAAATATTTCCATTCAAGTAAATACATGAAAAAAGGGGACCAGCCCTTAGATGCTCCATTACAGAGCCAACTACCGCTTAGAGTATTGCCATTTCAACACAATTCACCATTTTGATAACTGAAGATGCAGTTATCAATCTAAGTCTTTGATATTGAATCTTTGAATTTGTAATTTATGCATTGGAAAGTTTGATCAAATCTTTTATTAGTGGCTTTGATATTATGCATGGCCTTGGAGTCCAACTTTGACAGAGACTTCAAATGATTGTCCTTTTACTAGTTTTAAGACCTGGGTCTTTTCAGAGCTCTTTAAATGCACTTGCGTCATGCTGAGGCATTCCAGCCCGTTCACTGTCGGCAGTGTGCACATGGAAGTCAGATCCACTATGGGCCAGCTTTCATCATGGCATTGTTTTTTGAGTTTCAGGACCTTCAGATCAGTGTTTTCTCTAGTGATTTAGCTTTTTCGAAGTACCTTACTGGCGATAATCTTCAATGAAGTTTCAATGAAGCAATTACTTCAATCTGTTCATTGTAGGGAGAAAACAATTCCGCTAAACAGATGAACATTAGTGAATTTTGGCTATACATAAATTTAGATGAAAAAGAAAAATGCCAATATATCCATCTATGAAGTAGATGTATATGAGCAAGAATTGAAAATGTGATCTACTAACTAAGATCTGGCGACTTTGTTTGGAATGTATGGCCATAATGAGAGAAGTATAGGCGATTATAAACTTATGCTTATGACATTTAATGGCGATGTTATCTTTAGGCAGGAGGCTAGATGGCTAAATACAATTATTGGATAGTGAATTAGGCGAAAAACTACAATTTCTGCTCCTCAAATTCTTATAGTAAATCGAAGTACATAAACGGTGGATGAATTTTAGCGATTTTTAGCCAGAAAAAAAAATCACTGCTTCGGATCTTGCCATTTGTACGACACAGCCTTGTAGAGTTGGTGGCTGGCAGGGCCTTGTACACTCAGATTTTACGCCGCAGATCTTACGATTAATTGCATGGAGGGAGCGGCTAAACAGACAATCGAGTGAGAGTACATCTTAATTGTAAGTTGTTAGAGAATTCCAACTGTACTCACTTGTTGAGCTTGGACGTACTGTTTTGGTTACAGTTTTTCTGTCTTAGAAGTGTTTGCTTATGAATTCGTTTTGTTGGACTGCTGATCTTGGTGAAACTTGGACGTCTTACTGTTTTCAATTGGTTACTGATACGATCATTTGATTTTGGACCCTACTTTTCGATCTCAGTCGATGGGTGACGGTGCTGCAGAAATTGAGTCCCTTGAGTTTTTCAGTGAGAGGGGGAGAAAGGTTTTTGCTTTCCGCAACATTTGTTGGTGAAGTTTGCATCTAGATCTTATTAACTAGCTATCGAGCTAGATTGATACGTATGCGGCGAGACGACCGGCCGACATGACCTTCTCGGTGCCGTCGGTGAAGGCGGTCGAAGATTTATGGGGCGCGTTCAAAGGAGCGACGCTGAAATGTGATGATGGCGCATGGTTTAAGGTTTGCTCCCAACTCCCTCCCTCCTTCTGGATTTTCGAATTCTCTATCCGCCTGGAACACTGAACTCTCCTCAGTTGCGTTCTACCTCAGTCTCTTTGCGAATTCAGTAGCCATTGAGTTTGATCAGCATCGACATTCGTTTCAGCGCAATAGCTTGCGAGCGCTGCTACAGGTGTCCCTGCGGGGGTAGTCTGTAGCAACGGCGACTTCGCCAATGGCGCCTGATGAATCTCCGGGCCACCCTTGCCGGTCGTGATGTAATTCATTGGTGTGACGGACAGGGCAACGAGCATGGCAATGGATAGGGACGAATATGAAGAGGTTTAGGGGTTGATTGATACGTTCTTTTGGTTCTTTATTAAAAAAAAAATTTGTTGGACGGAGAGGTGGGGCGGGATGGCGCCCACCCGGCCATTCTCCCGGCAATGGCGACCGAGGTCACCGCTGCTACAGGTGTCCCGGTGTGCCTAGACGTCTAGTTTGATTATGTGCATTCCAGCGCGGGTATCGCGACTGGAAAAAACTAACTAGTACCGCCGTGGATTTATGTGTCAATTTTCACTGAAACTGAAACGAAATCCAACGTTACAGCTCCTATTGCAAAAGAGATTCTTCGAGACCACCTAGAGGATCTCAGTATAATATCATTCGTCGTCGTAACGTGCTCAATTGAAATTTGAGTTGGAAAACCCAATGTTGACGTTTGCCCGAAGCTCTTCAGTTGTTTTTCTCGAAACTCCACCCTGGCTTCTGCTCTTGGTGATCAATTACCGTTAGTATCACGGTTTCCATCTAAGATGATCCACTGACAGAATACTCTCCTGAATATCACGACTCATAATTCTTTGAGTAGTTAATGTTTCTTGAATTAATACCAAATAAACTAGACTAAAAGCAAACAAGGTGAATCATGAGTGTCTCCCCAATTTGAAAGGCATCCTGATCGTTTAGTCGATCCAAATCCATGACCTCTTTAGGGTTCATTGGGAGCTTTGGCAGGCACCATGGATGGCGAGATAACAAAGCAAGGCAAAATATTTCTTTCAGTTTTCAGAGTGCAGCCTCCTATAAAGTCGGTCTTCGTGTCAGTGTCGATGATCTAAGAAAGTACAATTCTATATGATGATGGCAAAAGCATCTGAAGTATAACTAGCACATGAAATTAGGTAAACCTAGAAAAGCTGAGAGATCTGCATAACAGAAGCTGCAGGTTCGTTGAGAGCTTGGGCAAGCGCCATTGGTTGCAAGATGACAAAGAAAGTAACGCAACATATTTCTTTGAATTCCGTTTTCTGTTTAACAAGTGCAGCCTCCTCCTACAACTTCTTTCTTTGTGTGTGTCAAAGATCTAAGATCCTACGATTCCATATGAATACAACAAAGCACCTGAACCATAACTAGCATATTAAATTAGCTTGCTACACCCAGAAGTGCTGAGACATCGATCTACATGCATGACAGAAGCTCACATGTGGCGAAGGGACTTTACTTTCTTCGTGTATCCAAGATCCACAAGAACCTATGATTCCATATGTTTAGAGCAACATCTTAACAATAACAAGCTTACGAAATTTGCTTCACCTAGAAGTGCTTTGATTTCCATTACAGAAGCTGAGCATGACGACTGGATCCCGTCCCTTTGAATTTGCAGATGTACTACTGCCTGGCGATGGCGGTGCTACTGATTCTGTTGGGAAGGAAGCTTCTGTCCTGGCGTGTGAACCTGCCGCCTGGGCCTCCAGGCTTGCCGTTCCTGGGCCACATGCACTTGCTCGGAGCAAATCCGCACAGGTCCTTGGCGGAGATGGCGCGGACATACGGCCCGCTCATGTTCATCCGCCTGGGGGCCAAGCCGTGCATCGTCTGCACTTCTCCGGAGACGGCCAAGGAGTTTCTCAAGACGCAGGATGCGCACTTCGGGTCAAGACCATACATGTCGCAAGGACACCACCTAGGGTATGGCCGACAAGGTGGGATGTCCCTACTTTACCAATTTGCTTGTGAACCTCGACAGATGTAGTGTTTCACGGAGCTCTCCTTCTCCTTCTTCTACCACTCCTTACCTTCAATTTGTTTTGCTTGTGAACCTCTCCAGACATAGCCTTCCAAGCGACCAACCCCACCTGGCGCCACCTCAAAAAGATCTTCACCACGGAACTCACGAGCCCGTCTCGCGTGGAATCTTCCCGTCACATCCGCACCTCCGAAGTCGCCTGCATGCTTCGCTCCATCTACTCCCTCCGCTCCGTGGATCTCAAGTCCCAGTTATCCTCCATGATGTCCAACATCGTCTCCCGCATGGTGCTCAACAAACGTTACGTAGGCAATCCCGATTTGACCAATTCCGATTCCAGTCCTCCCCCCAAGCAGACCATCGAGAAGGATTTCCCTGAGATGGTGCAGACGCACTTCCGATTGTCGGGGCTGTTCGTGCCCGGGGACTTCGTTCCGGCGTTGAAGCCATTGGATCTCGGGGGATTCGTAGCGCAGATGAGGAAGCATAAAGTAAGGATGGATGCGTTTGTCTCAGAGATTGTGGAACAGCATCGAGAGACGAGGAGGGAGGGGAGGGATAGACCTGAGGATGAACGGGATTATGTGGATGTGCTGTTGGATCAGATGGAAATGAAGGACGCCAGGTTTCAGATGACGGAAGATCATGTGAAGGCGCTGATTCTGGTGAGACTGGCATGTTGGGTTGGCTGGTGTGCATTGTTAGAAATCGTTTTGGTACGATGCTGCAAGTGAAACGGAACTAAACCCTAAAACATAACCCTAACCTTAAATCCGAACTGAAGATGGGGAAATCATGAAATCCAATTGAAGATGGGGGCATGAAATTTCTTTAATCAGTCGAAGATGAGAAGTTGTGTCTCCATCTAGGTGTTGAAGATGGGGATTCGATCCTAGAATTCATCATCATGTCCTTATACGGGAGGGCTCAACTTTTCAGCACATGGTAAAAACAGATGAAATTTATTTAATTCGCATGAGCCTCAAGTCTCCCCGTCTTAAGCTCCGTTCACCTTCAGAAGATGGAGAAGCCTCTCCATCGTCACGTTCCAGGATGCGGGGAGGCTCAATTTGTAACCTACATGTCCAGAACAGATTTGTGTTGAGGGTTTAGATTAGCCTCTCCGCCCTTGAGCTTCTATACGATGAAGATGCCTCCCCGCCTTAGCTTTGAGCTTTTTGACCAGCGAATGGGGCGCTCAAAATGGGGATGCCTTCTCATCGTCGTGTGCTTGCTGTAATAGTGAGGCATGCTTCATAGACTTCTTCTGTTAAAAATCGATTCCAAGGGAAAACAATTTGATTTCTTCTTTTATTGAGGTTTAGGACAAAATGTGTCAAAGTTGGACCCCAAAGTTGTAACTGAATTCCACGACGCATCACTTCAATGCGATGGCTCTTGCGGATTACGAGGTCTCATTCCTGCTGTTGCTTGTCACTTTAACTCTAGGAAGCGTGAGGCATGCTTAATATGCTTTTGTTAAAAGCCGATTCTAATTGCAAACAGTTTAGCGAGTTCTTCTTCTATTCAACTTAAGGGTTTTATGACGCAATGTGTCAAAAGTCGTGTCAAAGTTGTAACTGAATTCTGAGACGCATCCCTTCCATGCGATGTCTCTTGCGGATCACGAAGTCTCATTCCTATTGTTGCTTGATTCTTCAAATCCAGGATGCCTTCTTGGCCGCCACCGAGTCCATGACCCTCACCTGCGAATGGGCGATGGCCGAGCTTCTCCGCCACCTTCACCTCCTCCCCCACCTCCACTCCGAGCTCGACTCCGTCCTCGGCCGCTCCCGACCCCTCCTGGAGTCCGACCTCCCCCACCTCCCTTTCCTGCACGCCCTCGTCAAGGAGACTTTCCGCCTCCACCCGGCCGCCCCTCTCCTCCTGCCCCGGGAATCTTCCCACCCCTCCCACGCCTTCGGCTACAACTTCCCTGCGAAGACGCGCGTGATCGTGAACGTGTGGGCGATTGGGAGGGACCCTACTCTCTGGGAGGATCCGGAGAAGTTTCATCCGGAGCGGTGGTTGGGTGAGAAGATGAGCGGGGTGGACGTGAAGGGGCAGCACTTTGAGTTGCTGGCGTTTGGGAGTGGGAGGAGGGCGTGTCCCGCGGTGAATTTGGGGGTGACGGTGGTGCAGTTCGTCGTGGGGAGTCTGCTGCAGGGGTTTGAGTGGGGGTTACCGCAGGGGTTGCCGGAGGGGTTGCATATGGAGGAGGTGTTTGGGTTGACGTTGCCGAGGAAGGGTCCATTGCCTTGTGTTGCGACGCCCAGACTGCCACCGGATTGCTACTGAGATGATGGTGGAATACTGAAGAAGAAGAGCCACTTCGGTGCAAACGCCATGGATGCTAACAAGAAGAAGTTTTTGGGTTCAGCACCAATGATGCTTCGAAGAAGCTGAATGTCGGCTCAATTCCAATGATACCGAGAAGAATGTTCGCCCAATTCCAATGATGCTGAGAGAAGAAAGAAGAATGTTGGTCTAGTAGCAATGGTGAAGAAGAACTTTAGTCTTACACCAATGATAGGTAGGAGAACTTTGGTGCAACACCAATGATGCTAAATAGAAGAAGAGGAAGAAGAATTTTGGTGTATTACCAATAGGGGTAGTCATGGCTTCTTTTAGGCAGAAGAACAAGGGAAAACAAGATCCAAGTGGGAGTCGATTAGCGTGAAGGAGCTGTCGGACATCCCTTTCAGGTGTGATGAGCATGCAGAATCGAAATCCTGTGAATGCATTTATTGGCTTTTACTTCATTGGTGAGATCGGTAGCTTCGACAATGTGATTGGTAGCTTCCGGAGCATAAGATCGAAGTTGGATAACAACTTTGTTCTCGAACGTTTTGCACACCATTATTCACCTCCAAAGCAAAATAACAGAAGCTATTTGGAGGAAGAAGACTAAGAATATCAATTCTTTTTAACACCAAGGATCAGGAAAGAAGAACTTTCCAATGCTGCTAAGAAGAAAATTTTTGGTTCAACACGGATGACAAGAAGGAAGAACTTACTTCGGTTTAATGATGCTAGGAAGAAGAAGAATCTTAGTCGCACACCAATGATAAAAACTGTACTCCCAACACTAACTAATGATGCTAATTAAGAAGAAGAAGAATCTTAGTCGCACACCAATGATAAGAATTTTACTCCCAACACTAACTAATGATGCTAATTAAGAAGAAGAAGAGTCATTTGGTTCAACATTGAGGGTGGTGTCACGACTGGAGAGTCTGTTTTGTTCTTGATCTTGAACCGAAGTCCTTGGACTAATTGAATGTTAGAAACTCCATTCCGGACACAAGTTTGGGCGAGTCCGTTGTGGCAAATTCTTCTTCTACGGTCACAGGTCTACCACGAACATAAGCGTTATATAGATAGGTATCAGCCATGGTTGTCGATATTTTCATCCAGAATGAAGTGAACTCTGCTTTAAATTAATAGCAGCCCTATACGAGGATGGACTTGTGACTTGTCCCTCTCTTGGGTGGATCACTTCCCGCATTTTAGAAACCACGTGCGGCATAATATAGCATAGGTTTTATTGTTTTGAAGTAAAATTTATAAAAGATTTACAAATAAGGTAGGGGATTTTTAAATTCAAAGATACATTATAAGTAAAATAGGTAGGAAACAAATCTCAAGTATTAAATTTTTTTACATATAATTTATGGATAGAAGATTAGGATCCTAAAAAATATATTTAGTAGGATCAGTTCATTTACAGCTCTACAAGTACTGTAGTAGTAGTAAGAGTATAATTGGTACAGCTGGTTGCTTACATGTATACACTGGATGGATGAAAATAGGGACAGATATCGTCGAGTGAAGCTGTGGTATCATACCATCCGTCAGACTTAGACTTGGACCTTCCAGTTAGGTTGGCGTTAGGGTTTAGGGAACTTGCCGTTGCAACTTCTGTTTTCCTTGCGTTGCTCTTAGATTTTCAAGTTTGCATTGTGTGTCCAAGGTTCACGTTAGGGTTTGAGCATTCAAGATTGGGTAGAGCTTTGGTTGTTTTCGATTGTGAGCGGTTTTCAAATGGTTGATTGTACAAGCAGTTTCGCTGATTGTTTACGATTTCATGTCACGGAGTGGGTTTAGGGTTAGTTCTGTTTTCTTGGCCAAAGCATTGGCCTCCGGATGCGATTCATGATCAACAACTATGGCGAATCAAGTGAAGATTTGGATGATGGACACTAACTTTGGGACTCCTACATTCTTTAGCAAGGTGAAGGTACTTCAAGATGAAACATATGCTTCTCTAAGGCTACGATTGGAAGAAAACGGAGCAATGGATTGGCCTTTTGATTTCTGGGACTATGAGGAACGCTGCCGCTTGAAGCTGAAGATGGAAGCCTTGAACGATGTGGTTTCGGACGTGTATGTGTTGCCCACCTCTATGGAAGATCTAGAACCTTATAAATGGAGGCGTCTGGAGGATGGAGATATTCGAATTGCTGCAGATGGGGTTTGCTCTGCTGGACATGGAGAACCTGTAGTGTGCTCTGGTGGAGATCGAGACCTTGCAGTTCAGTTTACAGATCCTATTGGAAACTCTAGGGTTACCGGGGCATCCGTTGTTACAGATTCAGGCGACCACCAACTGCATTCTACGTTGATTTCCAATGAGGTATGGGAGCGGTACCTTGAACAGTCTGAAAAAATGAAGAGGGATTTGAAATGCTCATCGCAAGAAGACAATCGGTGGTTGCTGAGGACGTCTGATTTGAACGGAAATGGAATTGTGAAGATCTTCTGCGTTGAGTGCTACAAGGAGATTGGTGGGGATAGTGGCAAACATGACAAGACAAGCATTCAAAATTTGTTCAACAATTTCAAATCCAAGCACCTGTTGAATACAAACCATGTGAAGAACTGGTGTACTCACAATAATGTTCAATATGCTGACCACCCTCAATCTGTTGCTTCGAAAGGGAAGGTCACTCCATTGACTCCAGAGATGCACAAGAAACTCATAGATGAAGGACTTGCAATTATGGAAGATGTGAATGCCACTGCAGGGGATTCACGAAAGCCTTTCAGTGTTTTCCAAGCATTCAAGGACTTTGCTCCAAAAAGTTTCTGGATGAAGGTGCGCTGCTTTTATTGCCATGACTTGCTCTATTTGTGCCCGCCAAAGAAGAATCTGGAGTCCAACTTGCAAAATCACTTGGCATCATCGAAGCATTTGCAAGCTGTGGAACAAGCAAATCAACCCCAGAAACAGAACACTGCACTTCTAAGTGGAAGAAGAGGGCGACCTTCTCTTTTGTCTGCAGTTAGTGTACACTCTAACCAACCGAGTCTTGGAAGATGGTGGAAGGCAGATTCTGTTCGAGATTCAAGTCTAGATCACGTTGATCCGGGTGAGTCTTCTACCTCAGATAGAAATATTGTTTTAGGATTGTTGTGTTGGGGGTTTAGGGGTCTGACTACCACTTATGGGGGGGGTCTTATTCTGTTCGTGAATTTCTCCATGATGCGCATGCGGGAGGAGTTTGGTATCCAAAACCACATGTTAGGGTTAGCTTCGAGAAGAATGGTGAAACAATAGAGATCGATGGAACGTTTAGGCATAGGTCGTGTATCCGGGTTGATAATTCTGGGTCTAGTTTTCTGAATTTGTCCTGCTCCATGTGCTCCAAAATCCCACTACAAATGGACTTCCGAAAAAGAGTTGTAAGGGAGGAACGCAATATTGATAAAAGGGGCAGTTGAAGCACTGGGGTAGGAAGAAGACTCGGTTACTTGACAGTTTCTGAGCTAGCACAGTATAGTCGTGAAATGCGTAGGAAACTGAAAGTTGAGAAATTGATGCACCTATCTACTCGTGCTAGAATTGTTCAATTGAAAGTTAAGCGTCCCAGTCTGCATGAATTGGCTAGGGAGGCTTCGAATACAAATGATGTCATGAAATTCTGCCAAAGTATTGTCAACGCTCATAGATTAGGGGCTTTTGGTGGGAAACCTGCTTTATGGGATTTTCTTTGTGATGTTGCACAAAATGTCAACCGGGCTTCCACAGGGAACCGGTACACCAAGAATACAAAATGTCTTGGTGAAGTGATGAAGGTTTATGGGGGTCGTCGAATGGTTGATTTATTTGCTCAGAATTTTGGGGGCGCTAGCTATAGTGAAGTCAAACGTGATGTAAAGAAAGGAGTGCAATTCATAGCAGGTGAATACTCCGATATTTTTGCATCAGTGGCAGAGATTTACAGTCATGCAAAGATCACATACAACATTGCAGGTCCTGTACCTGTAATACTAGCTAAAGACGAAACAAAAGTTAAAGGTAGAGTTGCGTGGGAACCAAAGTCAGATACCTTAGCTGGGTTTTGTGGTCCATCTCAGAACCACGTCTGTGTTTCTGATTTCAGGCCTATTGTCGGGAGTGGGGAAGAGGGATACCAATGATTACTAGAGTCCTTTTCAGAAAACAGAGCTGGCAGTTTTGCACGCATCATTGTTGTCAACCCTTTGCACGATAAACTGCCCCGTCTTGTACTTGTTTCTTGTTGTACATGCAATTGTTTCAACTCATCTTGGGTTAGGTGTCAGTGGGAAACGATTGATAAGCTTTGGGCAACAAACTGTTTTAGTGCGGTTGGGCCTATCATAGGACACGCAAGCGATGGAGATTCCCGCAGGAGGCAATTGATGTTGCAGGATTACAAGAGTGACAGTGGGATCCGTCTTAACTTAGGGTGGGATGGGTGGATGTTTAGTGCGTCCTTAGATGAACAGGGGAATGCTAGTGGGATGCACGATCAAGATTATATTCACAATGGCAAAAAATTGATTAACCCTTTGCTTTCTGCTACTAGAACTCTACAATTAGGAGGAGATTTGTGTTTGCACAATCACATTGAGCAGGTATTTCAGCAGTTTACAACCAAGGAGCATGGATTGAAAACAGCAGATGTTGAAAGAAAAGACCGCCAGAACTGGGCAGTAGCACAAAGGTTGTGTCAAGCGCGAGTTCATTCATGTTTGTCCCGCATGCGAATGGCGGATAACTCACGCCGAGAGAGAACACTTGGAATGGAATTTTATTTGCAAATATGCTCTGACTACATTGACATTTTCTGTTCAGCAAAACTAGACCTCCGTTCTAGGATTGTCTTATGTGGAAAGGTGTCCTTCTTTAGAATTTGGAGGCTTTGGCTGCAGCATGGAGATCACAATGTACTGGGGAACTCTCAAAAACTAGTGGAGACCAAACACTTTGTAAGTTTGCAATGTTTTCTTGATATTCAAATATCTTGTCATTTTGTTGTTTTCTTGATTTGCCATTTCAGAGACAGGTTTCCGGAGTTAACTGTTCCTCTCCATTTGACTGGGAGTGATTCATGCGAAATTTTTTTCTCACGAATTGGTGGCATGAACAACCATGAGCGTGCTTATGATTTCCATGAGTTGTTGAATGCGGCGAATACCTTGAACCACATGTCAGCCATAGAATATGGTCCAAATGGTTTGGCTTTTAAAAAACAACACAACAAAATGGACAACATATGGGAAGCCCTTCACCCGCTACTACTAGGTGAGTTGTAATGCAATTTGGGTGACTACAGCTTGATTCCCGACAACGATTCGGTGGTGGGGGCGCTGCAGGAGGGGTTAAAGGAAGCGCAACAGATGATGCGAGTCCTGAATATGGCGCCATCTACACAGTGCCAACCAAGGAAGCGAATTTGGTATGACAAGCCTTGGATTGTAGAAAGATCTAATCCAAAGAGTTTTGCCTACAACCCAGGTGGAAGAGCAGTATTCGGGGAGGATGGAGATTCCGAAGTATTACGTGACCGCCTGCAAGTGCAAGGATCAACTGACTCAAGTACCTTAGCTGGTCCCCTAATGAGGGATACGGTTGAAGATACCACTGTGGATGATGGTGAGAATCATTTAGTAGTCATGCAAGATGAAACTCGTGATGCTATCACAGATTTGTTCAATTGCACAGAGGTACAAGTGAGAGTTTGTGAAAGTGCTTCCCCTGTCAAAGTTGAGCCGACCGTGGAAACAGATGGACATTGCGTATACAAGTCTACAATTGTCTCTGAGCTGAATGGGAACAATTTCCTATCTAAAGATCGCCTTGCTAGAATTAAGCAAAGCATTAAATTCAACAACCATGATAATTGTGTTCGAGCTGGCTTGTCCTCTGGTACAGGTCTACTATTTCCTGGATCAGACTGTGCTGTGCACTTTGTTCAAAGGAGCACGACGCGCTTATCTTCTACTGTGAGATCTGCTGCTAAGCGGAAAAGGGGTCGTCCAACTAGTGCTAGTACGGTTGGCATTGCTACTAATGTTTTGAATGCTGTAGATGAGGGTGCATGGTGGCTGGGCAGGGTTCAGGCAATGAGGCGTCGCAATGGACGACAATTTGGTGTGCTAAGGCAACCTGTGGACCTTCTTGGAAGAGTGGAGGAAAATGGGAGATCGAAGCCACAGAATCCGTACATCGAGGTCCTGCTACAATACTACCAAAAACATGTTGGGAGAGACAAATTCAAATATGACCACACGGATAGTAAGTGGATTGATATAGATTGCATAATTTGTACAATTACCATGATATACAATCCTACCAATGAAGTTTATTCTTTGGATAGAAATGATTCCCGAGAATTGAACGAATTTGTCAACAGTCAAAAAGCTTGAATCAAACTACCAGGGGTGTAAAGGTGCTGCCTGTAATGAATAGCAAGGGGGCATATAATTGGTAAGTTCAAGACATTCCTGACCCTGCCTCATTGAGCTCAATTTGTGTTATTTGTTGGATTTTGTATTCTTCTAGAAATGACACTTTTGTTGGTATCCATCAAGGCACCTGTATTTCCAAGATGATGCAGGTGAATCACTTTCCTTCTTGGGAGTGTTGAAGTTATGGGCGGTGCTACTCCATTTCAGAGCCTTCATGTCTGCAGTTAGAGGTATACCGATTGAAGCCCTTGTGTATTGTTCTTTTTTTCAAGTTTTTTGTTTTGGATTCATTGAATCTGATACCGTAGGCAAATACAAAATGCATCATATGGTAGAGGCAATTTTATCGTATGGTAATCCTTCTTGAAGCCTAAACTGCGCACATTTCTACAAGAATAACTGAGGCTCATTTCAGTGTTTTTCTTGATTGTGAAGTTTTTTCCCAAGACATACGTGGTGATTCATGCATTTGAGGATTCAAGTGTGAAGCCTTTTAATTTTCTCTTGTCAATCATTGAAATGAGGTGAAGTGAATTTCCAGCTTAAATCCCTAAACCCTATTTTGGCCTTCCAGGAAGTGATGGCACTATTTCAGTTTTCAATGTGACTGATTTTGATTAGATGATTTTGAGATTTCGACTCATGGATGGCTGTTGGACTTCATTTCTCGCTTCATTTCTCTGAGATTTTCTGAGATTTTCTAAGATTGTCTTTGATTTCCTTTTGTGGGTTTAGGGTTCTATATCTGTCAATTTGCCCAATTGTATGAATCGGGAAGGGCGCTGTAGGGTTTCAAAATGCTCCCCATTTTTTTCGTTTTCTGTGAATGGGAGCTGAGATTTGGAGTTTGGTTTTACTCCTTGTGCGCTTAGGGTCTGTTTGCATGTTATTCTGAGCCAATTTTCTTGCTACCGCTTGCACGAAGGCCAAATCTCCGTCGTGCGTTGGATTGGCGATTCTGGACGCGGAGCGCTGGTGGATGTGCAGCGCTTGTGCGCTTGCCAGGTTCGCTGCTTTCAGTTTTGCAAATCCGCTTCATGATTTTGTTTTTTGAGTTCGCTCCCACTTGTGCACGCGCCGTGAAGCCTAAACCTGCTTTGAATCCGATTGATTGTTGCTGCAGAAGAAGTCGCGTGCGCAATTGGGAAGCAGCAGAAGTCGAGGTAGCCGTCGCTGACCAGGATTTCAGCTGCTTGGTACGTCCATCTTTGTGCACATTTGTACTTTTGTATGTTTGAATTTCGAGAGTTTCCTGTATTTGCTTTTGAGTGCGCCATGATCTGTAGCAGATGAAGTGCAATTTTGGAATTGATAGAGTCACAATGTTGTTGTTGGTGTCAAATTGAAACAAGTGCTTAGACGCTTAGGATTCTCCATTTCTGAAGCTTTCTGTTGCGCTATGATGTGTGATCAGGTTTGCCGTTTTCAGCTTTTTGTTGTGTTGTGATTTCCAGCGTCTCAGGGTGCCCCATTTCCCAACCTCTCACTGAAGTAAGGTTTCTTTCATCGATTTCTGTATGTTTTGTTTTCTTCTCTAGTCTGTGGAACGTCAGTGTCTTCATGTTGGTTTTTTCGTTCTTCAATTTTGCATTCTCATTGCACTTGAACAGATTGAGAGTAGGCTAAACTTGCACCCTTGAAGTTTTATACGAAATTGATAACCCTCATTGCATTGTTTTTTGGTCTTATTTTAGGTCTGAAATGGCAGAGTACAAGAAAGCTGGACATGAAACTACAATGCAGGTCTTGGAGTGTCTCGTGCTATGGCTGGGTGAGAGATTTCAGCCCAGATTTGGGTGGGAAGCCTTACAAATCACGCATACAGAGCGGGTGGAGGCGTTGAAAGTCTTCATCAGGTGTGCAGGTATCAACCACCGAATTCGTGACGCGGTGGTAAAGACTCTTGAATTCGCAGCATGTAGGGTGGCTCACCATGAGGTTCACGGAACGGCTCAATTGAAGCCTGTGAGGGTGAGCGAGGTTGATGAAAATGTGGCGTTGTTTTGTCACTCATGGGTTATAGGAGGGGAGATGGCACCTCATCTGAGGTCTTCGTCATTTGCAGAGTTGGACACCGAAGATCTAATGGAGCTTCGAAAGTGCTTGACAGTGGGGTGGCAAATGGATTATGCCGTCTCCCGTCTTGGTTGCAGCTTGGCAAATCCGAGTGTTTGGATAACACCATTGCTTAGATAGGAGTCCAATTTCCTTGCAGTTTTGTGTGTGAATGCAGGAACTCGGATTGCAGAGGCCATATTGTAACTTTCGTTTTTCAAGCATTTGTGAATGCTGCATTCTTGGCATATACTTTTCTTTGAGGTTTTTTGGTTGTTTTCATATTCAACTGCATTTTGTGAACCACTCTGCCATGGCATGTGAAAGACAGTGCCGTTTGTTCTCTTCAGTGGTTTCTTGAAATTCATTGTCATTTAGAGCATGTGAATAACATTCTCTCATTCTTTAATGCATTGCAATTTGTGTAAATTGTGATTCTTGTGTTTGCATTTCATGCATTCTGCAACTGGTTTTTCCATGAACTGCAGAAGTTTTTGGATATAGAATTTTTGAAGTTGGTTTTCTATGAACTGCTACAGTTATTATGCATTGAATCTGTGGATGTTTGTGTACTAGAAGTGGCCAAATTGTCATGGGCTTTCTAGTTCAATTTGTTAATTTCTGTGAACCAAAGGAAGGTGTGAAAAGAATATTCAGCTAAATTAAGAATACAACCTTCCTTGGGAATTTTTTTAGTCTTCTTTTCTAACCTTCTTTCAAACTTTCTCTTCAATTAGTTTTTTTTCCTTATAAAGAAAATACCCTAGAAAAAATTATTTTCACCTACATAATATAAATAAGTAAGGGTGCCATAATATAGGACCTTTTTTTAAATTATGTAATTATAGGGTACCATCTATTTAAGCCTTTGGGGTAAATAGCCCCCCATAAAATACCCCCTTGCCGCACGGGGGGGTATAAAATATACAAAGAGTGACCCACCCGAGGTCCCTCTTTCCCATTGTGGCTGTTAATTAGTACACTGACATTCCAAGAAACCTGAAGAAGACTCTTTCACTCTCTAGTTGGCCCGTCGAAAGCAGGACTTGAAAACCCGTGGTCCTTCTATGCATTGGCTATTGAGAAGAAGTCTGCTCTGAATGTGAGCATTTTGATCCCACTACGAAGAACAAATTCAAGTTTTCTCAAAATACGATGACTGATACTTAACTCCGAGACTTGGGGTCCCTGCCCATCTACATCGTACAGAGATGTTAGGTAGAGAAAAAGAGAAATTCACAAACCCTGTCTTCACACATGAGCGGTGATAGTTGCCAAACCGAGCCCGAACCTACGTGGCAAGGCATGGCAGTTGTCACAAAGTTACTTATCATCCAGTTATCGAGGAGCAATTTGTATCATCTCAATTTATCGAGGATTTTTTGAAATCTATAGAAATCCAAGATTTTCAAAACATGTCTACGATGGTTGCTACCTTGTCTCGACTCCGCGCTTTTCCACTTGTCCTGTGACCTCGCGCTTTTCCAATCGTCCTCTCAGACCTTGCGCTTTTCCAACCGTCCTCACAATTCACAGTCTATTGCCACTACAAGAGAATGAGGTCTTTTAAGTAGTGTCCAAGACATCATGTCTTTTAAGTAATGTCTTTTAATGCATCTTTTAAGTAAAATTTTACTGAAAAGACAGTCTTTTCAATAAAATTTTACTTAAAAGATGCATTAAAAGACATTACTTAAAAGACATGATGTCTTGGACACTACTTAAAAGACCCTATTTTCTTGTAGTGTGCGCGCAAGTTTTAATTCCATTGTCAATTCGTTCACTCACTCTTCACATTCTTTGTTCGCAATTGCGTCCTCGCTTCATCGCTTTTGCACGGTATGCTTCTTTGTTACAGTTTTTGGATTCTGTTTTGGTTTGTGCAATTCTTTTTGGATTCTATTCCGGTCTGTGCAATTTTTCTTTTGGTTTGAGCAATTTCTCATTTGGTTTGTGCAATTATTTTTTATTCTTGCTTCTTTTGTAAAATTCAGTGGTGGGTTTATATGCAGTCAATGCAATGGAAGCTGCAACGACATCAGGCGCTACAGGAGATTCCCAAGAATCTAATCGGAGCACAGAATGTGAGTTCCAGAGTATGTTAAACCCTAATGTTGAGAATGTAGTAACTAAGTCTACTTATTTTGGAGAGATTGAATGTTGATTCTGTCAAGAGATTGATAAGTATAAAAAATGTCAATAATAAGGCATGCAGTCCAGTAAATGAAGCTAGCTTTGTCCCAAATTATTGTATGGATTGATCGCCATCAAGGAGGGAGTCTTCAAACAATCCACAGAAGTACTAGTGAAGTCTTGTGTCCCCAGCAAGATTGTTGATGAAATGTTAGTACGACAGGAATTAAACATGATTGAATTAGGGTTGTCAATCATTTTAAGAAGCCACTAAACTTCTTACCTTACCTTACATTAAGCATGTGATATGTTTAGTAATGATGCATGTAATATGTTTATAATTTAAGACCGACAAATTTCATATGTGACTGAAATTGAGAAGACCATCGTTTTGTAGATGATCCAGGCTTCTCGAACAATGTTCCAAGCCTTCACCAACGTTTTAGTTCATCTCTATCATCAGGGAAACGAAAGACCACTGCATCAAGATCAATAGTCAGGAAGGAAGGCACTGTGAGAAAGGAGCGACAACCCAATTGGACACAACTTGAAATTGCAGCTCTGATTCAAGTGAAAAGAGATAAGTTTTTTCAGAACCTAGACAATATTCATGAACCGAATCTCATGCGTAGAGAAGCAACACAGTGGAGCGAAATCTCAGCAAAGGTTATGGAGATTTGTGGTTCACATGCAGAATGTGAACGCCACAAACATTCTTGCAAAGAAAAATGGGGTACCCTGCTCTTGGACTACAAGAAAATTTTTGACCCCACAAGGATACTGGAACTAGTTCATACTAGGATATGATTGTACTTGAACGAGTGTCACTTTAGCTACCTCGAAATTTTCTCCACGAGAACTACGATAACATCGATGATTGGTACCATATTAAACCAATCATGAATCCTCCACATGCACAAGATCTGAGCCAACCTAGGGATGGGGTGTATAATCAAAATGGTCAAGCATCGACACCTATGAGACCTTGTGGCATCGATGTTTATGTCATGCAGAGTTCTCCGGATCACCCGACACTCTCTCCTAATCATGTAGTTGTCTCTCAAAGTCGACAACCTGCACTCTCTCTTGATCGTGAAGTTGCCTCTCAAAGCCGACAACCTACACCCTCTCCTGATCTTGTGAAACTTTCATCTTCCGAAGCTTCATTTGTGGACCTCACAAAGAAGTTTGGAAATACAGGCCAGCGTCGAAAATCAATCTCAGGTCACAAACAAATTGCAGAGGCTATTCAAAATTCTGGCGAAATTTTGGTGAATACAATGCAAAAACTGAATGAACAAGATAGGAAGTTGCAGTGGGACATCTTTCAAGAGCAATTGAAGTACAACAAAGAACGAGACATGATTGCTCAAGAAAATGCTCGTTTGACGCATATCAATCAAGGATCCCTTGTTCAAGCGATCACTGGACTTACACAAGTTCTTAGTGTTGGTCTACACCGACCTCCACTTTATCCATCTCGTTTCAATACTACTCCTGACCCTGTGATATATGAAGATGAATTTGTCTACCCCCTCTACCATTCTGCTACTGATCATGCGTATGGAGTTAGTGCTAGTGCTGCTACAGGACACCAATAAGCTAATGTTGCCACAGAAATGAAAAATCACCAAATTGGTATGTGAATTTCAAATTTCATTTTGACGTGATTGAGTGTCTTGTTGGGATGATCAAACACCTAGCTTACAAATCCATCTGAATTCAAGCTCACATATGTGTTGGTTGCCTGCAGAATAAAAGGATCAATTTTAGGTCAATCTCTTGATCAAGCATCGTTAGAATCTATACTGTAAGATTGGGTAACGAGGTCTTGAACATGGGGAATGATCTACATGAGGAATTGATGATTGACGTGAGGAATTGTTGATTGATTGGCTTCTCGATTGAGTCACATTGAATCAATTGGCTAATCGACTAGCTGATTGAAAAATAGTTGTAAAAAATTGGTAGGTTGTATACTTACTTGAGAAATCAAAGTAAATTGCGTTGTCTGCCAAGATATTGTCCCAATGTTTCTCACATGTGTGTTGCTTGTGGAAGTGGATGAATGTTCTCTTCTTGAACTTCTGCAACATCTTGTTGATCAATGACATCATCATTTGCTAAGCCTTCTATTTGCAATAGCTCCATGAGTCTATCTACCTCATAAGGATCTTGCCCAAGAAGGATGTTGTGTAAGTAACAACATGCCATAACAACATCTGGCAAGAATGTAACATGAAGTTTGGATTTCTTCATGAGTTCACGAAATGTTTGTTTTAAAATCCCAAATGTGTGTTCCACTACGCTCCTTCCACGTTTGTGCTTGCGATTATAGAGTTGCTCCAGAATGGTTAATCTACCCTCTCGATGAGGAGTCATGATAAACGGCAGCAAAGGATACCCTTTATCTCCAAGGAGATAAGGTGAAAATCCCTGATCCAAAATTGGAGGACCTTCAATCAGATTGCCGTTTCTAGCTCTCCTGTTATATAAGCCAGAAGTTCTTAGTACCCTCACGTCATTCAAGCTACCAGGCAATCCTACAAAAACGTCAAGGAATTGTCTTTTCTTGTTTACAACTGCCTGACAAATGAGACTATATCCACTCGTTTTAAAATAGTAAAAGTTTTCAGCAAAGGAGGTTGGTTTCGCAATGCTAAAATGTGTCCCATCGATAGCTCCAATCACTCCCGGGAGGTCACAATATTGTTTGAACTCCTCCATGTTTATGAACGCCTGCTCACGATTTGGCCATTGAATCTTGTTTTTGAAAACGATGTTGATTGCGTTGACAACTTCCCGCAACAGTGTTGAAGCTACAGATTTGCTGATCGCAAAAAACTCTGAAACCACTAAAAGTGACGCACCCTGAACAAGTTTATAGATCGTTGCTGCAGTCCGAACCCTGACAGGAATGGCTTTCCGAAATTTAGTATCCTGCTTTTGAATGTAGGGTTCTATGATACTTGCTAATCGAAACAAGGATTCTTTTGTCATTCTAAAATTTGCGATCTACCTTAAGTCATCGTATTCTGTGCATAGAAAGACAGAGAACCAGGCCTTTGACCTTGGCTTAATCCAAAATCCCAATTCCTGGTCTAATAGTGTTTCTGCATTGCTGATGCAAAAGTGATGGAGAATAGAACAGACAGTACGATCCATCTGCTCAGCAATACTGTGAACCTGATGGATAGGTGTGATCTCCACCGGTTCTTCTCCTCTCTCTTGCTTTGGTGATTCCATACTGACGAGAATGTTCTGCAATAGCAAAACCAGTGCTGTCAAGAAGGCAACAACCTCTTCTAGCTCTGAAATCATTGTGGGAATTCACATTCAATGCAACAACACTTTACAGAGACCGTCGCAACACCTATTCTAAAGTTTGTGACTATTTGCACACAAAAACACAAAGGAACTACAAAGGAACTACAACATCTGAGGACCATGCATGCAAAGGTTCAAACGTACTAACAGAACTAACATTGAATAGAAATCATGAATTCGAAAGACTATTTCGAAATTCAATTTTGGCAGTTATTAGCGCCAAAGAGTTCAAATGTTCAATAGCTAACACCGATTCTCTTATGTGAATGCAAATTGACTCTTGGTAACAATACGGAAAGGAGTTTGATAAGTTTTACCTTGATGTGAAGGGAACATCTGCTAACTGTACGATACTTAATCCGTTCAAATCCATATAAGTTCATCGAACCTCACAATAACTAGTTCCGGAGTGTTAAATGTGAACAAAATGAAGTTTTTTTGCTAACACCGGTGGTAGGCTTTATTGTGCACCTCACAAGTTTCTCAAGTGGGCAGGGACCCTTGGTGTGGGAAGTTTGAGAAGGTTCTTTAACATCTAGGTCATCATTCTCCTATATATTATTGTTTTAAGCTCGGCTGGTTTCACTTGTGGAAAGCCTGTGGAAGCTGCGACTCAATGGTTGTGGCGAAATGTGTAACTAGTTTTTTTTGTACCATCATGTAGCTGAACATACTATCAATTGATCATGCCAATGCTGGTAATCTTGTAAATACTTTTTCAAGTGTTGAGTTTGGCCACAAGCTAGCATTGAATACTTCTGTTTCATGATCTCATTTTTCAATATGTGAATATAGGAGAAGATTGATTCGCCTATGGATGATCTACTGGAAGTTGAGTATCAAGGAAGCTCTCATAACACAGGTAGTTGAGGTTCATTTTGTATCACAGACAAAAATGAGTGGATTAGAGTTGCAACTGCATTTGGTGTGTTGATCAGGGCCTTTTGGGGCTTTCCAGTGCCAGATTGCTAATTTGGCTAAAACATGGGAACAAAATCATGGACATGTATTATGTGCTCATGTAATATTTTGTATCCAATATGTGGATGAATGTTGAAATTTGGAGCACCCTTGTAGCATTTTATATCGCCACTTTGGCACTTCATAAAAAAAAATTTTTAAAAAAAAGTGCCCTGGTGTTGATAAGGGTGTGGCTTCCTTCCACTTGTTGGCCAATGCTTGTTTTTTCAGATTTGGTTCCAGGTGCTAATGTTTGGGCAAGTCCTCACCAGCCCTTTTTTTTGGGCGATATGGTGCCAAATTGCACCATTCCAAAATAAATGTCTACTTTTCGCCAGACAAAAGTAATCTTTTTTTGCCAAAAATTCTTCATTTTTATTCAAAACATAGATGAAATCACCAAATTTGGATGAAAAAATGCATGGATATGATTGAAAAGTGTTTTTTGGTCCAAAAGATGGATGGATGGAGATATATAATGCTTCACCAAATTTTACGTGGTCGCCATCTGGGCACTTTCTCAAAAACTAAAAAAAGAAGGGTTGGTCCTCACTCATAGAGTCATGGACATGCAAACCCCACCTTTTGACTGGAGGTGAAACTTCAAGAGTGTTGGGGTTTATGTACCATACTTTTTTTTAGACGATAGTGATATACGAGCATTTGCATTAGTTTGTTTGATTTTGATACTAATAACATTGTTTGATTTTAAGAATCCCCCCCTCCGCCCCATTTGTAATTATCATGAGAGCCATGAGATACAAACAATATGGGATATATTATGGAATCCATAGTTGTAGCTGTAGCCTTGTCCATCTAGTATATTTCATATTTGTATTCATATCCATATTTTGTATTCATACCTATACCCGAACTCAAATTCTGATTCTTGTATTCATATCTATATTCTGGATTCTGCATTGATATTCTGGATTAAATTGGATCAACGGTGATCAAGAGGGGAGATTTTTTTAATAAAATATCAACGGCTCTGGATTTTTTACAAAATGGGGGATTGTTAATTGGAAAAAACAAACACAATGGTACTACTGAGTGCCATCCTCTGAAAGGATAGATTTTGTATCACAAATGATTTCATCGTTGGTTCACAAACAGATTGTTGTTGATGATAGTGAATGCAATTCCAATGTGATTTATTCCAGCTCCATCCCCCAAACTGGTGAATGAGAAAGACCTTAGTGACTCAAGAATGCTTTGGAACTGATTTTTGTACTATACTTGTATATGAATTTGAAACCATGTCATCCTCAACAAGGTTGGATATCAAATTATTATGGTCCTCAACCCAATTGCAATCTGTATTGTGCAGTTGCACTGAGTCACCTCACTCTCTTAAATACAACCAGTTCCTGTTGTGAAAAATTGTATGTGAACTTAAGAAAGTTTTCGTTACATGTTGAGTGTGGAATTAGGCTTCCAACAATGATCATTTTCATGAATTTTGTGAATGGAGTTAACTTACATGGTAAATACTTGTTGCAACAACTTGATCGCTACTCACATAACATTGAATGTATAACCAAGCAATTGTACAATACAAGATAAAACAACAACAAGAAGAGCACCTCATGAGCAAAACAAGAAACAAGCATAATCAAATTGAAGGCAAAACGAGAACTCCCCCGGGAGTTGAAGCAGAAGAGGTCAACCTTCCAAAACTTCCTTTGACCTTGCAGCAAATCACCATACCACCAGGGTTTTTTTTTCTGGCAATTTGGTGCAAAGTTGCACCAAATTATTTGGCCTAGCACCAAGCCTATAAGTAAAAAAACAATAAAATTTTGGATGAAATCATCAATAAACTTCAAATTTCTAAAAAATAGTGGATGAAATCATTAAATAAGATAGTATAACCAAGCAATGGTCTTGGGTCATTGCAAGAAACACCGTCCAAAAAGCATAGCGTTTTCACAGTGCTCTTTTTTTTCTTTGGGAGGACTTTAAATTAGAAAAATAATTTTTAAAAATAGTGAAAAATATGTTTTATATATGTATCTTTAAGAAGAAGGTACCTTAGAAAGGAAAAGCATAGGAAAAATATCTAAGTAGGAGAACTAGAAAAGTGCAAAATCTCATGAAAATTGGTACTTTTACATTTTAATTTGTAAAAAATAGGAAAATCAAAATTTTTTTAAACTAGAAATTGGCCATTTTTAAAGAGTTGATTTTGATGAGGTTTCACCAAAAGAATAATCTTAGAACCATCTTCAATGTTCAAAATTTGTGTGCAACCGAAAAAAATTTGCACTCATGTGGAGGACATGAAATAATATATTTTTAGATTTCATTCAAAAGTTATATGTTTTACACCTATATGTATAGACCATGAAAGTTTTGTTTATAAATCATTAAATTTGGGCACTCATATCGTAGTGATTTTTGTAAACTACTAATTGTGACGCTCAACAAAAATGATTTTTGAATATAAAGTGTTTTTTTTAATTCCTAAAAAATAAGGGATCTAATAACCTTCAAGTTAGGTATGTTCAATAAAAATTTCATGTTCATTGGACTTAATCTCCAAAAGTTATAGTAGACAACAAAAAAGTGGTTTTCATTGTGACGGGAAATAGGACTGATGTTTCTTGCAATGACCCTCCTCCTCATACTTGGAAGATATTATACTTTGCCAAATCTTTGAGAGGTACTTCTAATTATTTGATTTAAAGGTTGGGATTAGTTAAAGGGTTGTATTTATACAATGTTGTTCATTGTAGGAGTCTCTTTTTCAAGGATGCAAAAGCAAGGACCCTTGCCTCGTTTGTAACAATCATTTTATACACTCCTACAAGCATGATTGAGGTACAACAACTTGAATTTCTCTCAAGCAAATAGATTCTTTTTTCTTTTGCAAATGATGTTAAGCCCATGTTTGTATTAAGACCACAAGAGACCCCAAAATGGATCATCCTTCTTCATATGATAGGATGATATATGTGACTTGGGTTGGTTGAGGAGTTGTATATATAAGGCAATTTTTTTAATTGTAGGAGTCTTTTTCAAGGATGCAAAAGTAAGGACTCCTACCTCACGTTCCCACAACCATGACCAAAGTGTGACTACTTGAACTACCTCCAAGTGAATAGATACTTCTTTTGCACTTGATTTTCCATTTTATCAACATTTTGATTATGACCCAAAAGACCCAAAATGCATCATCCTTCGTCACACAATAATCATAGATGTAACTTGAGTGGTTGAGAAGTCATATATATAAGACAATTTTATTTATTAAAAGAGTTTTTTGTAGGATGCAAAAGCAAGGACCCTTTGTCATTGATAAACAATGTTACACGCTCCCACCACCATGATGTACTTTTGCGTGATGACTTGAACTACCCCAACAAGATTCTTCTTCTGCAAATGACTGAGTTTCCAGCAAGCAAGCATTTTAAATGAATTTGTACTTGCAACAGTCAACCATATTACTAAAAAGACCCCAAATGGAGCATCCTTCTGGCCTCACACGATGGTGCAGATGTGAAGAAAAGTTTGATATTTTTTTGGTTAAAAACAAACAAACAATTTGATATTTTTTCCTTTTGCTTTGGATCAAACAGCAAAGCCTTGCAACATGTCAAAGATCACTCTCATCACTTTCTACTGTGACTTTGAGTCCCTCTTTTTCATGCCCAAGCTTGTTCCCTTCGAATATTCTTAGTGCAAAGTTATCCCTCAATTAGCAAACACCAGGTGCAATTGAAGAAAATGTAATTTACTGAAGAAAAATTGAACTGGCTACCTGAAATGAATGCCGGCAGGACTTCAGTGGCTGTAAGGGGGCAGGGAGAACAGTGACCCCCTCGCTCGGCCACTCGGGTAAAATGCTGTAATTTTTTAATTTTTCACACAAATTTTTTTTTGGAAATTTTGAATTCATATTTGCGATGAGACCCCAAAATTAGCTAGGGGGTGAAGAAAGTAGGGATGATCGCGGCCCAAACTAGGGGGCTTTCTATTTTGATTGCACCTCTGGTAAAACATGGTGAGGCCAAGTAAGAGGGCCAAATCCACCCGGATCCTGTAAGGCTTATCTAACATCATCCTTCAAAGAAATTTTTTTTTTTTTTTTCATTTCTTATGAAGTGCCACAGTGGCAAAACTTCATTTTATTGTGGAGCTCCAAATCTCAACATTCATCCATATATTGGATAGAAAATATCATATTAGGACACAATACATATCTATCATTCTCTATTCATCTGTTATTTGGTGATTTCATCCATTATTTATTAAAAAAATTGAAGTTTATTGGCAATTTCATCCAAAATTTTACTATTTATTTCCAACAGGCTTGGTGCCAGTCCAAAAAATTTGGTGCAATTTGGTGCCAAATGGACGGAAAAAAAAACATTGCTTCAAAGCATTCTCAATGCTATGCTTTGTCAAAAGTCACTGCAATGTCACATGCAGTAAGTTTCTATTCCCATTATCTTTTTTTCATTGTGGCTTATCCTGTCTCAAGCATCTCAATGCAATGATGGGATTTGGGACCCTACACCACTTCGCAACTACACAAGAGTATTGTTAGAAGTGAGGAGGGTGTTGGATCTGTTGCAGTGCTAAAAATTGCAAGACATTAAATCGTGCAATCGAACCTGACGTGGCGTAGGTAAATCCAGCCCCCCGCAGGTAAAACAGGTTTTACTAGGGGTTGATGAGGGTTTTGGGGTTTATGTTTTGTTGGGTTTTTTGGTTGTGTCAAGGTCCTCCCTAGCTAATTTGAGGTCTCCAAATCCAAATATGAATTCAGAATTTGAAAAAAATAAATTTTGAAAAAAATAAAAAAATTTCAGTGTTTACCCTGGGGTAACTTCAGCTGCACCACGTTAGTTTCGATTACACGATTTAACGTGCGCCCTAAAAATTGCTCTATTTTAGTTGCCATTATTAGGGTTGTTGGAGAAGTGTAGAGGAGTTTAGAAGGCAAAAAAAAAGGTCAATTTTTGCCAAGTGAAAACCAAGAAATGCCATGTCTGTAAAAGTAACATGCAAAGAAAGGTGCTACTTGCATTGGGGTAGGGTTATGCCGACCCACATGGAATTTACTATTGCAATGTGTTCATATAAGATGGATTGAGGATGCTCTAAAGTAATTCGCCCTATCATAGGCCAAATGAGTGTGAGCCCATCATAGGCCAAATTATTCTGGTGATGCAGACCATTAGAACTGGAATGTATACCATTAATATAATTTTACCTGCAATAGGCCAACTCCCATTTGACTTGTCATAGGTTGAGTTACCATAATTCCCAAGCAATCCCCGAACTTGAGAAAACTTGTCCAAATCATGAAACTGATGGTGCACATGATTACAGTGATAGTGTGCAATCGCAGTTATTAGGGTAGATGGCTCTAAAAGCGACACTTTAAGGGCTGATCCGCCTTTTCATAGGTTTTCATGAACAGGAATATTTTTAGCTAATTTTTCAGAGAAAGAAAAATGGATGCTGAATGTAACACAGGTGGTTTCATATTTTTTGAATCATTTTGGAATTAGTTATGAATTTTCAAAGATTTATGTAGTAGGTACCTATTGTTGACATGTAGCCCTTGTAAAAATCCACTCATATGTGGTCTGAAAAAAGATATGGCATTACCATAAACAAACATTGTGGTATGCTTAAATGGATAGAGAAGGTTTCTAAATGTGATCCTTCCTAAATCTTAAAGGAAAGAACAAATCTTTCAATAATTTCAGATTTTGTAGTACACTTAAGAAGGTAGTTGGTCCATCAAATCTTATTTTGAAATTATTGAATGAATGGCTATTCACTAAATTAAAAACGAATCCACTATGGCTCTTAAACCAACCATTAACCCTTAAACGCCGGGCCTATAGCCACTGGTTTCAGGACTCACTGTCCGTCACCCAGTTTGTTGCCATTTTCTAACCAAATTTGTATGAAATTTTTTATTTTATTTTTCAGAGATGAAAATACATGTCCTCTATACTTCACAAAAATTTCAGATTATTTTGAGGAAAATTGTATTTTTTGGAATTTTTTGAAGAAAAAATGAAGAAAAAATCATATAAAATAGAAAATAATCTCAAAAAATTTGAAAATTTCACCATGTGTGAAAAATACAGTGGAAATCATCGTGGTGTAAACTAATTTTCCGTGTACATCTATAATTAGAATGCAATGGACATTAAAAATACAGCCAAAGTTCAAACTGCAATAAAATATTCAATTTTACGAATTTTTTCAAAGTTTCAATTGGAAAAGAAACTAGAGTAGAGGACCTCCATTTCATTAGTTGGGCTCTAATTCAAAAAATGTCGTTTTCAAGGAGAAATTTCAGATTTACTCACTTTCTCAAAATACACTAAAATGACAAATTTTGCCATCCGTTTTCCTTCATTATTTCTCAATTACATGAAAAAAAACATCAATTACACTAAGAATTCACTTGGACACTCTTTCTAACTCAACATGAAAGGTCATTGGAAAAAAAATGGATGAAAAAAGTATTGTTCAGCCCTTCTAATGGCTTGGAGAAGTCATTCGTAAGCCACAAAATGGCGCTGCCGGCGCTTAGGGGTTAAAGAACTATGAACGAACCCTTGCAAAGCTCTGACACAACTAGGAGTCCATTACAAGACAAGCTCATATCCATTTCAAAGCCAGCTAGGGTCCATTTGAAGAGGGAGGGTCTGAATTTGAGCCACCTACCATATGGGGTTCATGCTTTTTTTCTTCACTCAGAATCAAAGTGCATGGATGGGGCTCACTCTTATTCACTGGTATTTCAGTTTGGGGAAAGCTTCTATAATTCTATGTTCAGACCTGTTTTTCAGTTATGATCATGCAATTCTCAAATTAACTTAAAACCAGTTTTTCCAAGTACTAAGTCTGTTCTTTTTTCTATTTTTTACTCCAAATAGAAATTTTATAATTTTTCTTACCGTTTTCTCTGATGTTTTTAAGTTGCAACCAATTTTTTCCTCAATTCTATTGGCCAACACAATGTACTCAAAAGTGGCATACCACCCTTGGCCAATTAATTAGCTCCCTCTTCTCTCAAAATTTTTTTAGGCCATTGATTGTTTAAAAAAAAATTGCTTACCTTCAAAATCACCGTTGATTTCTCAAAAAAACAGGATCTATTGATATTGTGAGATTTAATCTAAGCCGTTCAAATATGGATGCGGATATAGTACGATATACGAAATGCGTAATGAATACTAAATCTATGTATGGATAAGGATATGGTAAAAAATACAAATACAATACATAATACATAATACATATATGGATATGGGATACGGGATGCATTATCCCATATTGTTTGTCAATGAAGTTGCTTACTGAAAATTACAAAGAGGTGGGAGGGGATTAAAAAATTAAAAAATTAAAATTAAAATTAAAATTGGTAGTGATTGCCACTTTTGGGTATATTGTTCACGCAATGGACCCAAAAGTAGCAGTAACTGCCAACTCCAATTTAAATGACCTAACTAGCTCGTAGTTTTATCCAAACATTGATTTTCATAATATTAAATGGCCTAATATTTTCTTTGATGATGTTGGAACTTGAAAGTCAACAGAGTGTTCTAGATTTGCACCCTATTATGCATAGTTTGGATATCTTATGAATAAACTATAAAATTTTGAAAGTGCTAGAAATAGTTGTATCTAAAAGTGAGTTCTAGGCTCTTATGAATAGGATTTCTACATTTTCAACCTAGGATTTGTGAGGGTCTCTTTTAAAAAAGAAGTTTTGATGAGGTACACTTACTTTAACTCCTAAATTCTTAAAGTTCTTTTCAAAGTCTTGACTTGCAGTTTGTTTTAAGGCAAACAAAAAGACTTTGCTTTGATCAATTTTATTGAAAATTTTGGAATTGTAAATGTGAAATCTTAATCTAGACATGCTATAGATCAGATAGAATACAAAAACGCAGCAATATCACATATAGATTGAAAGATTAAAATACATGATGTAGAAGAAGGTAGAAATTTGAAAGTGATTGGAAGTCTTTCAATCTTCTTTTTATATATCAAATTAAAATTTTATGGTCATGAAACAAATATAAGGTTAAAGTACAACCATATTCAATCTATAGAATCTCAAATTTTTATTCTACATTCTTTTTAAATCAATTTGCAATGTGATTTTCACTCCAATATCTAGTGTTTTGAAGACCTACTTTTAGAACCGTTAACCTTTAAATAGCAAGCAAAGCCCCTCAAGCTTGGTTTTGAAAGAACTATTGACAAAAATTAAGTTTTATATGTTTGGAATATTTCAACCAACAAGCCCTACTTTAACAATGAATATGACTTAGTACCAAGCATTGCACTTAGGCTACATAGTCAAAGCACTATTCATTGATCGTATAAGTTTTTGGCAAGCACTAAGACCTACTCCTTGCTTCATAGATATTTTTGATTCTTGAACTACCTCCTCGGCAGAGAAGTTTTAGATACACTAGATTATTAAGATTTATAGTCTTGGACAAAATCATGAATTGAAAAATCAAAAATATTTTTTTATTTATTAATGAGCAAATTAAGTAAGTTGGAGACATCCCTCATCATAAAAGTTGGAAGCTACCTAATTGGCACCAATAGAAAGAATGATGGATAATTCCCACTCAAAGTATGGATGCTCTCTTTGGGAATTTGGATAGAGAGGGGAATGATGTGGGTCATTTGGACTACAAAAACAATACAATATTCAATAGAGCTCAATGGCATTAAGCATGTAGGGAATTGGGAATAGGTAGTCCAAATATGTAATGGGCATTTTTTTAAATGATTTTTCATAATAAAAATAAATTAAAATCATATTTACCTTTTAAAACACCAAAATCAATAAATTAAAAAGAATTTGTAAAATTCCTAGATAAAGGGCAACTTAGAATCCAAATTGTTTATGGACCTCTTGCCTTAGTCCTTTAGTTCTTCAATGTCCAAAATTTGATCAATGAATAGAGAGGTTTGACGGGTAAAAATTCTCATTTATCCCAACCAATGCTTGACTTTTACTCTTAAATTCCTTGACTATATTTTCACCAAAATTGCTCCAAAACTACCATTTCTAGTTAATGTACCAAATTTGAATTAATTTACCTCTTAGAATTTGAACTATACTTTGGAGATTTATTTTAGAAAAGAAATAAAAATTCATAAATTTACACTATGTAGATGGTCATTGTTAGAAATAGTATGCGTGTTCTATAATATTTTGCCATAGTAAATTTTTGGGGGGAGTACTTTAAAATTAGAAAAATAATTTTTTTTAAATGGAAAAATCATATTTAATATATAAGAAGAAGGTACCCTAGGAAGGAAAAATATAGAAAAATTCTCAAAGTAGGTGATCTAGAAAAGTACAAAATCTCATGAAAATTAGTTTTCACATTTTAATTTTCAAAAAATAAATTTCTTTTAAAGAAAAAACTTAAAATTGACCATTTGGATAGAGTTGATGATCATGAGATTTCACTAGAAGAATGATCTCAAAACCATTTTCAATGTTCAAAAATTGCATGCATAAGTATACTATTTGCATTTATGTGGAGGTCATAAAATAATACATTTTCAAATTTTCTTTGGTAGATATATGCTTTTCTACTATGCAAATAGACTATGAAAATTTCAACTCTAGATAATTAAATTTGGAGAATCTTAATATAGTAAAACACTAAACAAATCCTAGAGTTTAGAAAATGACAAATTATCAAAATTGACTTTTAATTTTGAATATTTATTTTAATTTCAAAAAGTAAGGGATCTAATTTACATCAAATTAGACTTCTCCAAAAATTATTTCATATTCTTAGGACTTAAGATTCAAAAGTTGTAGTAGGAAATAACAACATTACTTCAATTGTTACATCAAATAGGATCGATATTTCTTGCAATGACCCTTGTACCTTACATTGCAAGATATTGGCATTTGAATTGAGAGATAGCTTGTGAGCAATTGCACTTTGCAAGGTTACATTTGCATGAAACAATGCATGGCAAATTTGATTAAAATGGTAGTATTCCATATGCCATTTTTTAAACCATGTGGTTTTAACTAAATACTAACATCTAGGACAGGTTTAGATTTTTAGACATCTAGAATGCATATAGATGTCAAAGATCTATGACAAATTTAGATTTCAAATTGTACAATTTGAAACATTTTGGACTAGTATAGATTTTAGACATCTACAACATATATAGATTTCAAAAATCTATAATGGATTTAGATTTCAGATTGCATGGTTTGAAACATCTTTGACCGGTATAGATTTCAAACATCTATAGTATATATTGATTTCGAAAATCCATGACAAATTTAGATTTCATATCTTGTATTTTGAATCATAAAAAGTGTTAGAATAATGGAATGTTGCCAATTTAATGAAATTTGCTATACAACCTTGTTGGTGATATGGCAAATTTCATTAAATAGCAACATTCCATTACTTTGACACATTTTACAATTCGAACCGCATGGTTTGAAATTTAAATCTCTCATAGATTATCAAACTCTATATATTTTGTAGATGTTTGAAATCTATATGTATCCATTATTCAAGATGTTTCAAGCTGCACATTTTGAAATCTATATGCATCCTAGATGTCAAACTTCACTTCAGATTGCATAGTCTAAAAAATGGCATATGGAATTCCAAAAATTTGCCATATAGAAAAAATTCACCATTGGTACTTCTTTGAATTCATTCTTCAAAGCAAGTAGGCTACATGCTTGAAAATTTTCAAATCATTTGGAATTGTACAACATATAGCAAAAAATTATTAAGTAGAAAGAAGTAGAAAATGATTCACGAAACTAAATTGCTAATAATTTTGTTTTGGAATTGAAAAATGCCAATTCTATTGGTTATAATGGACTAGTCAAAGGTTTATTTTAGAATATAAAAATCTATAATTGTCCACAAACTAAAACTCCTCATAAATTTTGACTCAATGATTACAATAGAATGATTCAAAGTTTTTTCACACACACACACACATATATATATATATATATGTATCAGCCTTGAAAATCAATTTCAAATTTTTGTTTTTGAAAAAAGTGATTTTTTAATATTGACTTTGATTGCCTTATCTGTGAAAAAACTACACATCATACAATAACTTTTTTATCACAAAATTTCAAAATTTCAAAATTGTTGTCAGTGCCTTGAAGCTAGATATTCTTTGTCCACATGTTATATGCGAATTTCAAAGAAAATTAAATAAGAAACTCCATTCATAGTGAGTTGGCCAAAATTTCTATATTGCCAAAAAACTAGTTTGGTTCTTCAAGGGTCTAAATTGTATAATAAAATTGATGAAATTGAAATAAATAATATATATTTTCTTATAAAGTATAAAGATAAGGATCATGCCAAAATTCATGAAAAGATTTAGGCAACGAGGGATTTGTCTTGACATATTGCCATAATACTAAATTTTATTAAAATGTCGGTATTCCAAATGCCATTTTTCAAAGTGCATGGTTTGAATTGAAAATGGACATTTAGAAGTGGTATAGATTTTCAAACATCCAGGACACATATAGATTTCCAAAATCAATTAATAGTTTAGATTTTCAGATTGTGCAATCTAAAATATCTTGGACAAGTATAGATTTTAGACATCTATAATATATATAGATTTAAAAAATCTATGACAAATTTAGATTTCAAACCACAAGGTTTGAATTGTAAAAAGTATCAAACTAATAGAATATTACCATTTTAACGAAATTCGCCATCATAGTTGTTTAGAATGTATCCTCATATACATACATATTCCTCTACTGAGTCCTCTATACGACAATATTTTCTATTGCCTCCTCTTTATGCTTAGAACTTACGTATTATACTTTATTAGATACCTATACGAGAGGGGATTATCAATGAATTGAAGAATTGTTGTTGGTTGAGAGGTCATAGAAGACAATTTCATTCATTATGGTGCAATTTCTTTTTTTTCAAAGATGCAAATTGAGGGACTCTTACGTCATTGCTAAACAATGTTATGGCCAATTTTTTTTCAAAAAGGCACATTTAAACAAAGATTCATGCCCCCCCCTCCCCGATCCAACCATAGCTCATATTTTCACAACTAAACTACTAAAGGCTAAAACTAACAAAAATGGCGAATTTTGTTAAAATGGTAGTATTCCATGAGTTTGACACTTTTGACATTTCAGACCACACGGTATATAATGTAAAATTGTCATAGGTTTTTGAAATCTATATGTGTTGTAGATATTTGAAATCTATACTTATCCAAGATGTTTCAAACTGCGTTGTTTGAAATCTAAATTTGTCACAAATTTTGGAAATCCACATGAGTCCTAGATGTGTGAAAATCTATAACAATCCTAGATGTTAGTTTTTAGTTCAGATTGTGCACTCAAAATATGGCATTTGGAATACCGCCATTTTAACAAAATTCACTATAAGACCCCAAGCTTATGTGAACTTTGATGGCAAATTTCATTAAAATGGCAAAATTCAATTAGTTTGATACTTTTTACAATGCAGACTGTGCAATCTAAAATCTAAATGTGTCATAGATTTTTGAAATCTATATAAGTCCTAGATGTCTGAAAATCTATACCGATTATAGATGTTAGTTTTTAGTTTGGATAGTGCACTCTGAAGAATGACATATGGAATACTTCCATTTTAATGAAATTCACCATCTTCATATTATTTTCTTTGTCTTGACAAGATGCAATTATCAATCTAAGTCTTGGATTTTGCCTCTTTGAATTTGTAGTTTAAGTGCATTGGAAAGTTTGATCAAATCTTTTTTTAGTCGGTGACTTTGATGTCGGTTACCTATCGCCTTGGAATCCAACTTTGGTCGTGACTTCAAATCAATGTCCTTTTACTAGTTTTAAGCGGAAGTGGGTCTTTTCAGAGCTCCTGGAACTCTGGAAGGCACGTGCGTCATGCTGGTTGCTGAGGCATTCCAGCCCGTTCACTGTGCAGAACTGCAGATGGAAGTGATCCACTATAAACTTAACTTATGAAGGGCTTTCATCGTGGCATTGTTTTTTGAGTTTCAGGACCTTCGGATCTTGCCATTTGTACGACGACAGCCTTGAATTGTAGAGTTGCTTGCAGAAATTAAGTCCCTTGAGTTTTTCAGTGAGAGAGGTTTTCGCTCTCCGCTTCATTTGCTGGTCAAGTTTGAATCTAGATTTTATTAACTAGCTATCGAGCTAGATTGGTACTTGCGACCCGGCCGGCATGACCTTCTCGGTGCCGTCGGTGAAGACGATCGAAGATTTATGGGGCGCGTTCAAAAGGGCCACGCTGAAATGTGACGATGGCGCATGGCTTAAGGTTTGTTCACAACTCCCTCCCTCCTTCTGGATTTTCGAATTCTCTATCCGCCTGGAACACTGAACTCTCCTTAATTGCGTTCTACCTCAGTCTCTTTGCGAATTCGGTAGCCATTGAGTTTGATCAGCATCGACCAGCATATTCGTTTCAGCGCCATAGCTTGCACGCACTCTGGATACCAGCTCCGCCATAGATATGCGGTGTTTGATTTTCACTAAAATTTTCCCGTTATATACTCCGATCCGTTGCTTCAGTGACTGCTGGGCGTGCCTAGGGGTCTAGTGTGATTATATTCATTCCAGCGCGGTATCGCGACTGGAAAAAATCATTCGTTGGGAGCTGTGGCAAGCACCATGGATGGCGAGATAACCAAGCACTTTGGCAAAATATTTCTTTCAGTTTTCAGAGTGCAGCCTCCTACAATCAAAGTCGTTCTTCGTGTCAGTATCGATTATCTAAGAAAGTACGATTCCATATGATGATAGCAAAAGCATCTGAAGTAGAACTAGCACATGAAATGAGGTACACCTAGAAGAGCTGAGATCTGCATAACAGAAGCTGCAGGTTCATTGAGAGCTTCGGCAAGCGCCATTGGTTGCAAGATGACAGAGTAATCGGCAACATATTTCTTTCCGTTTTCTGTTTTCCAAGTGCAGCCTCCTCCTACAACTTCTTTCTTTGTGTATGTCGAAGATCTAAGATACTCTGAATACAGCAAAGCATCTGAACCATTTAACTAGCATACGAAATTCGCTTCACCTAGAAGTGCTTTGATTTCCATTACAGAAGCTGAGCATGACGACTGGATCCCGTCCCTTTGAATTTGCAGATGTACTACTGCCTGGCGATGGCGGTGCTAGTGATTCTGTTGGGAAGGAAACTTCTTTCCTGGCGTGTGAACCTGCCGCCTGGGCCTCCAGGCTTGCCGTTCCTGGGCCACATGCACTTGCTCGGAGCAAGTCCGCATAGATCCCTGGCGGAGATGGCGCAGACATACGGCCCGCTCATGTTCATCCGCCTGGGGGCCAAGCCGTGCATCGTCTGCACTTCTCCGGAGACGGCCAAGGAGTTTCTCAAGACGCAGGATGCGAACTTCGGGTCAAGACCATACACGTCGCAAGGACACCACCTCCTGTATGGCCGACAAGGTGGGTTGCGTCAGTTTCATCAATTTCTGTTGCCGAGTGTTGGAGTTTAGGAATGTCTACAAATTATGTGTTGAATAGTGAGGGTAGAGATTTTCCCGCACTCGTGCGCTCAGGCAAGGATATTCTAAACCAACACACGAAGAGAAGGCATGGACACTTTGTAGTAGAATCTTGCATTTGGGGACATCAAATAAGCAACAACAAGACGTAGTTCGTGTTTATGTGTGTCAGTTCACCAATTTTCATTGCTACGTGTTGGAATTTAAAACTTCACATGAATTCATGCCTTAGAAGTGAGTAAGAAGTGCTCGAGTGTATTAACTAATTTGCCACTCATCTGCTCAGATAAGTTTTGGTTATAGGATCTTGTCTGTCTAAATGGTTTGGTGTAACCGTGAAATCTGAGTCTTTCCGGACCGTAAACATTGTGGAGAGGTCTCGGGAGACGTCGGGGAAGTATCCGCAGGTGCAATAGAGTGCTAGATTGACATGAAATTTAAAAACTGAACAATATCACATTGGTATCTGGTGAACCAATTTTCCGGCGTCATCTTCGCAGTGCTCACAGTGGGATGTCCTTCCCTTACCATTTCGCTTGTAAACCTCGACAGATGTAGCGTTTAGCGGAGCTCTCCTCCTCCTTCTACCACAGACTCCTTACCTTCAATTTGTTTTGCTTGTGAACCTCTCCAGACGTAGCCTTCCAAGCAACCAACCCCACCTGGAGCCACCTCAAAAAGATCTTCACCACTGAACTCACGAGCCTGTCTCGCGTGGAATCTTCCCGTCACATCCGCACCTCCGAAGTCGCCTGCATGCTTCGCTCCATCTACTCCCTCCGCTCCGTGGATCTCAAGTCCCAGTTATCCTCCATGATGTCGAACGTCGTCTCCCGCATGGTGCTCAACAAACGTTACGTAGGCAATCCCGATTTGACCAATTCCGATTCCAGTCCTCCCCCAAAGCAGATCGTCGAGAAGGATTTCACTGAGATGGTGCAGACACACTTCCGCTTGGCGGGGCTGTTCGTGCCCGGGGACTTCGTTCCGGCGTTGAAGCCGTTGGATCTCGGGGGATTCGAAGCGCAGATGAGGAAGCATAAAGTGAGGATGGACGCGTTCGTCTCAGAGATTGTGGAACAGCATCGGGAGAGGAGGAGGGAGGGGAGTGATAGACCTGAGGATGAACGGGATTATGTGGATGTGCTGTTGGATCAGATGGAAATGAAGGACGCCGGGTTTCAGATGACGGAAGATCATGTGAAGGCGCTGATTCTGGTGAGACTGGCACGTTGAGTTAGCTTGTGTGCATTATTAGAAACCGTTTTGGTACGATGCTGCAAGTTAAAGTGAAACGGAACTAAACCCTAAAACATAACCCTAACCTTAAATCCGAACTGAAGATGGGGAAATCATGGAATCCTACTGAAGACAGGGGCATGAAAATGATGAAATTTTTTAATCAGTCGAAGATGAGAAGACACCCCGTTGTGTCTCCCTCTAGCTGTTGAAGATGAGGATTCGATCCTAGACTCCATCATGTCCTTGATACGGCAAGGCTCAACTTCTAAGCACCCGGTAAAAACAGATGAAGTTATTTATTTCACGTAGTCTCCCCGTCATGAGCTCCGTTCACCTCAGAAGACGGAGAAGCCTCTCCATCTCCTTGTTCTAGGATGCAGGGAGGCTAAAGTTGTTTCAAAGTTGTAACTGAGTTCCAAGACGCATCCCTTCCGTGCGATGTCTCTTGCGGATCACGAGGTCTCATTCCTGCTGTTGCTTGTTTCTGCAAATCCAGGACACCTTCTTGGCCGCCTCCGAGACCATGATCCTCACCTGCGAATGGGCGATGGCCGAGCTTCTCCGCCACCCTCACCTCCTCCCCCACCTCCACTCCGAGCTCGACTCCGTCCTCGGCCGCTCCCGACCCCTCCTGGAGTCCGACCTCCCCCACCTCCCTTTCCTGCACGCCCTCGTCAAGGAGACTTTCCGCCTCCACCCGGCCGGCCCTCTCCTCCTGCCCCGGGAATCTTCCCACCCCTCCCACGCCTTCGGCTACAACTTCCCTGCGAAGACGCGCGTGATCGTGAACGTGTGGGCGATTGGGAGGGACCCTACTCTCTGGGAGGATCCAGAGAAGTTTCATCCGGAGCGGTGGTTGGGTGAGAAGATGAGCGGGGTGGACGTGAAGGGGCAGCACTTTGAGTTGCTGGCGTTTGGGAGTGGGAGGAGGGCGTGCCCCGCGGTGAATTTGGGGGTGACGGTGGTGCAGTTCGTCGTGGGGAGTCTGCTGCAGGGGTTTGAGTGGGGGTTACCGCAGGGGTTGCCGGAGGGGTTGCATATGGAGGAGGTGTTTGGGTTGACGTTGCCGAGGAAGGGTCCATTGCCTTGTGTTGCGACGCCCAGACTGCCACCGGATTGCTACTGAGATGATGATGAAGTAGTAAAGAAGAAGATCAACTTCGGTGCAAACGCCATGGATGCTAACAAGAAGAAGAATTTCGGTCCAGCATCAATGATGCTTCGAAGAAGATGAATGTCGGTTCAATTCCAATGATACGGAGAAGAATGTTTGCCCAATTCCAATGATGCTGAGAGAAGAAAGAAGAATGTTGGTCTAGTAGCAAAGGTGTGAAGAAGGACTTCAATGATAGATAAGAGAACTTTGGCGCAACACCAATGATGTTGAATATAAGAAGACGAAGAAGAATTTTGGTGCATTATCAATGACAAGGAGAAGGCGAACTTTGGTGTGATACCAATGATGCCTAGATCGAGGAAGAAGATGAAGAAAATCAGTTCTTTTTAACACCATGGATTAAGAAAGAAGAACTTTCCAATGCTGCTAAGAAGAATAATTTTGGTTCAACATGGATGACAAGAAGAAGGAAGAACTTTCGTTTAACACTTATGATGCTAGGACGAACAGGAATTTTGGTCTCATACCAATCAAAAGAATTGTGAGCTTCCAACACTAATTAATGATGCTAATTAAGAAGAAGAGGAGTCTTTTAATTCAACGTTGAGGTGTGTGTCACTAATGAAGAGTCTGTTAAATTGTTCTTGATCTTGAACTGAAGTCCTTGGACTGATTGAATATTACGAAGATAGAAACTCCATTTCGGACACACATTCGGGTGAGTCCATTGTGGCAATTTCTTCTTCTATGGTCGTAGGTCTACCACAAACACTGTGAGCATTACATAGATAGGTACCAAGCCGCCATGGTTGTCGATATTTTCATCCATAATGAAGTGAACTCTGCTTTAAATTAATAGTAGCCCTATATGAGGATGGACTTGAATTGTGACTTGTCCCTCTTTTCTATTGTGGGTGTTATTTAGTACACTGACATTCAAAGGTACCTGAAGCTAGAAGACTCTTTCACTCTCTTTAAAAGCAGGACTTGGAAACCCGTAGTCCTTTTGTGCATTGGCTAGTGAAAAGAAGTCTACTCTGAATGTGAGCATTTTGATCCCACTACAAATGATAGATTCAAGATTTCTCAAAATAGGATGACTGATACTTAACTTCGAGTGGTGTGGAAAGTTTGAGAAGGCTATTTATCATCTAGGTCATCATTTTCTGATATTCTTGTTTTAAACTCGGCTGGTTTCACTTGTGGAAAGCTTGTGGAAGTTGCGAGTCAGTGGTTGTGGCGAAACTAGTTTTTTTTTGTACCATCATGTAGCTGAACATACTATCGATTGATTATGCCAATGCTGTTGATCTTGTAAATATTTTTTCAATGTGATTGAGTTTGGCCACAAGCTAGGATTGATTAGTTCTATTTTATGATCTTATTTTTCAGGATGTGAATATGGGAGAAGATTGATTTGCCTATGGATGATCTCCTGGAAGTCGAATATCAAGAAAGCTCTCATAACACAGGTAGTTGAAGTTCATTTTGTATTACAGACAAGAATTAGTGGATTAGAGTTGTTGCTGCATTTGGGGTGTTGATCAGGGCCTTTTTTGGCTTTCCAGTGCCAGATTGCTAATTTGGCTGAAACATAGGAGCAAAATCATGGACATGTATTGTGTGCTCATGTAATATTTTGTATCCAATATATGGATGAATGTTGAAATTTGGAGCATTGCTGTAGCATTTTATATTGCCACTTTGGCACTTCATAAAAATAAAAATAAATTTAAACAAAAAAAAGCACCCTGGTGTTAATAATGGTGTCTTCCTTCCGCTTATTGGCCAGTGCCTGTTTTTTCAGGTTTGGTTCCAGATGCTAATGCTTAGACCAGTCCTCACTCATAGAGTCATGGACATGCAAACCCCACCTTCTGACTGGAGGTGAAACTTCAAGAGTGTTGGGGTTCATGTATTATACTTTTTTTGAGAGGATAGTGACACACAAGCATTTGTATGAGTTTGTTTGATTTTGATACTAACAACATTGTTTGATTTTAAGAATGCAACCCTCCACCCCATTTGTAATTTCCATGGGAGCCCTTAGATGCAAACAATATGGGATATATTACGGAATCCATAGTTGTAGCCGTAGCCTTGTCCATCTTGTATATTTCAGATTTGTATTTGTATCCATATTTTATATTTGTACCAATATCTAAACTCAAATTTTAATTCTTATATTCATATCTATATTATATATTTTGAATTTGTATTTTGTATTTAGATTTAGATTTTGTATTAAATTGGATCAACGATGATCAAGAGGGTTTGTTTTTTTAATAAAATATCAACGGCTCTGGATTTTTTACAAAACGGGGGATTGTTAATTGGAAAAAAAACATGATGGTACTGGCTACTGAGTGCCATCTTCTGAGAGGATAGATGTAGTATCACAAATGATTTCATCGTTGGTTCACAAATAGATTGTTGCTAATGATAGTGAATGCAATTCCAATGTGATTTATTCCAACTCCATCCCCCAAATTGGTGAATGAGAAGGACCTTAGTTAGTGACTCAAGAATGCTTTAGAACTGATTTTTGTACTATACTTGTACATGAATTTGAAACCATAACATACTCAACAAGGTTAGATATCAAATTATTCTGGTCCTCAACCCAATTGCAATCTATATTGTGTAGTTGAACTGAGTCAACTCACTCTCTTAAATACAACTAGTTCCTGTTGTGAAAAATTATATGTGAACTTAAGAAAGTTTTTGCTACATGTTGAGTGTGGAATTAGGCTTCCAACAATGATCATTTTCATGAATTTTGTGAATGGAGTTAACATACAGGTCACAAATACTTGTTGCAACAACTTGATCACTACTCACATAACATTGAATGTATAACCAAGCAATTATACAATACAGTCAAGATAAAACAATAACAACAAGAAGAGCACCTCAGGAGCAAAGCAAGAAACAAGCATAATCAAATTGAAGGCAAAACGAGAACTCACCCCCATGGTTATCATAGTAGGCAAACGTCCAATTCGCCTGCCCGTCCGTCCGATTCACCTGTCCGGTAGAGCTCTCGCCCGTCCGATGTGGTCAATACATAGCTGACTATTTTAAAAGGTAAAAAAAAATCCACATGGATTTAAGTTCATGCCACCTAGTGACCATGGGCAGGGACGCAACTCAACAGGGTGGGGACGCAAGATAGGGCGGGGACGCAAAAAATGACAAGGCATGGACGTCAACTTCTTTATGTTTTTGCAATTGGAGTTTTGAGAATTTAGAGGCACGCAATGTACCATTGAAAAGGTATTCAAAATACCTTTCCAATGGTATATTACACGCCTCTAAACTCTCAAAACTCCAATCGCAAATTATAAAACAAATCTACTGCCCAAATCCAATATGCACAGAGTCCACAAGCAGGCGCGGACGCTAGGGTGCAAACATCAACTTTTTTCTGCTTTTGCGATTGCAGTTTTGGGAATCTAGGGGCGTGTAATATACCATTGGAAAGGTATTCAAAATACATTTCCAATGGTATATTACACGCCCCCTAGATTCTCAAAACTCCAATCGCAAATTGAAAAACAAATCTGCTGCCAACATCCACAACGCAATAAATCCGAGGCAAGGCGGGGACGTTAGGGCGCAGACGTGAGGGTGCTGGCGGGACAACAAACTACGTGGGTGTTTTCAAATGGCCTTGGCCTTGGGATTCCTCCTCTTTACTAAACCTGCCCCCCGAAAAGGCCACATTTAATTACTAGCAGCTCGTTTGTGCACGGTTGACTAGACCTCTGAGTACATGGAGGTCAAATGGACACATGTTTAAGAACTCCACCCACCAACTACAACTTACACAAGGGTGGAGGCCTTTGAGAGCTAAGTGCATTTCTCTCTCTTGTGGCCTAACTCTTCAAATCTTCTTTCTCACAAGACCTTGGATTCTTCATTCTTGAATTGAATCTTTGGGAGCTTGGAGGATAAAATAGTTCTTTTGTTTGTATTTTTTTCCTCAATTTGATTGTTGAAGGCTTTGGATGGGGTTATTAGAGGGTGACGTAGCCCTTTCTATTTATTTATACCAAAGCTTGGATATGTAGGTTATTTTTTTACTTTTTCTTATAGTAGTTTTACTTAATTATTTATTGTGTAAATTCTAAAGAAGGGATTTAGTGAAGGGTGCGTCTTTTTCCATTGCTTTTTGAAGTAATTTGGATGAATGGTTTTTTCCCTTACCATTTCTTTATTTTATTTTAAAAAGTGTGAAGAATGAATTAATAATAGTGGAGGCCCTTATTCTTCATTTATTTTAGGGCGGTGTACAATTAAGTTCCCCTAGGGATTGTTCATTTAGTTATTGAATGCATGAAGGAGGGATTTGGAAGAGAGGAGGAGGTGACTTTGTTGTATTTCTTAAAATCTTGAAGTAGAGTTTTTACTTCTTGAGGAATTTTTTTTTTGGATGATTGTCTAAAAAAATGATACAATGGGGACCAAGGGCACTCTCTCCCCATTTTTCTTTCCATGTAGCATTTATATTGTTGAAGGGAATTTAGAATTTAATTTTTTAATGATTGAATGAAGGATTAATCACACAATTTTATTATCTCAATCCCTGAAGGTCACATGGGAGGTCACAGTGGATATTTTTTCCAAATTTTCAAAGGAAAGTCTTAGATACTCTAAAATAAAATTCAATACTTCAGTTCTTTCTTCTCAATAAAATTGTATTAAAGGTTGAATCTAGCTTGAACAAAACACAACCTTTCTCACAATTGCAATAAAAAAGACAAAACTTAAGTAAATCTAATATTTTTCATTTAACCTATTCACACAACTAATTGTATAGTTATCTAGAACATGAAATAACATTGATTTCTATTATACAAATAAATAAATTTAAATGAATAAAATGCCTCCACTTTAGTTCCATCCTTTTTATACTCACAATTATTAGATGTTGAACCAAGCTTAGGCAACATATAATCTTTCTTTCCATTCAAATTTTTTTTAAATGAATTCAATCCATTCACTTCTTTTCCATTCCTATTCTTAATTGTTAAATCAAACTTTGGCAAGAACAACCTTGACTTTTATTGTAGATAAATAAAATAAAATAATTCAAGTGCCTCTCGTCTTGTTCCTTCTTTCCTATTCCAACAATAACTTGAATCAAGCAAAGCTAGGTATAACCTTCAGCACCAATGGATAAAAGTATAGAAGAAACCTTCACGAGCCTTTTCAATGGACTTGGGGCAATGAAATTCTTCTTCTCCTTAAAATCAAGAAATTACTTTCATATTGTGAGCTCATATTTGTACTAGAGACCAAATCTAGAAGTACATGATGCTGAAATAACCACATTAAATACGGGATTAAATACTTCACCTACCTTAGCCTTTAAAAGAAGTGAAGAAGGCATGCACTCTTAATTTTGGGGCCTACCTTTCTATGTCTTGTTTCTTTCCAAGCACCTTGCCACTTCAATTTTCAACTAAATACCAAAACTTTTAAAGGGACACTTTAAAAAAACCCATTCATCCAAATTACTTCAAAAAGCAATGGAAAAAGACGCACCCTTCACTAAATCCCTTCTTTAGAATTTACACAATAAATAATTAAGTAAAACTACTATAAGAAAAAGTAAAAAAATAACCTACATATCCAAGCTTTGGTATAAATAAATAGAAAGGGCTACGTCACCCTCTAATAACCCCATCCAAAGCCTTCAACAATCAAATTGAGGAAAAAAATACAAACAAAAGAACTATTTTATCCTCCAAGCTCCCAAAGATTCAATTCAAGAATGAAGAATCCAAGGTCTTGTGAGAAAGAAGATTTGAAGAGTTAGGCCACAAGAGAGAGAAATGCACTTAGCTCTCAAAGGCCTCCACCCTTGTGTAAGTTGTAGTTGGTGGGTGGAGTTCTTAAACATGTGTCCATTTGACCTCCATGTACTCAGAGGTCTAGTCAACCGTGCACAAACGAGCTGCTAGTAATTAAATGTGGCCTTTTCGGGGGGCAGGTTTAGTAAAGAGGAGGAATCCCAAGGCCAAGGCCATTTGAAAACACCCACGTAGTTTGTTGTCCCGCCAGCACCCTCACGTCTGCGCCCTAACGTCCCCGCCTTGCCTCGGATTTATTGCGTTGTGGATGTTGGCAGCAGATTTGTTTTTCAATTTGCGATTGGAGTTTTGAGAATCTAGGGGGCGTGTAATATACCATTGGAAATGTATTTTGAATACCTTTCCAATGGTATATTACACGCCCCTAGATTCCCAAAACTGCAATCGCAAAAGCAGAAAAAAGTTGATGTTTGCACCCTAGCGTCCGCGCCTGCTTGTGGACTCTGTGCATATTGGATTTGGGCAGTAGATTTGTTTTATAATTTGCGATTGGAGTTTTGAGAGTTTAGAGGCGTGTAATATACCATTGGAAAGGTATTTTGAATACCTTTTCAATGGTACATTGCGTGCCTCTAAATTCTCAAAACTCCAATTGCAAAAACATAAAGAAGTTGACGTCCATGCCTTGTCATTTTTTGCGTCCCCGCCCTGTCTTGCGTCCGCGCCCTAACGGTGGCACGGTGAAGTCCGCGCCCTACCTGTATGCGCCCACGCCCTGACGGAGACATTCGCGCTCTGGATTTCGCGTTCTGAGGTGACGTATCAACCCTAAAAAATTCCACTACTTTGGAAAATAGAGCCGTCCGGTCAGTCCGGACCGTCCGTCCATCCGGTCTGGGATGTCTGGTGACCCTTACTCGCCCGTTATGACAACCATACTTCCCCCGGCGTTGAAGCAGAAGAGGTCAACCTTCCAAGACTTCCTTTGACCTTGTAGCAAATCACCATACCACCAGGGGTTTTTTTTCTGGCGATTTCGCACCAAATTATTTGGCCTAGCACCAAGCTTGTAAAAAAAATTGTGATAAAATCATCAATAAATGTCAATTTTTTTTAAACAGTGGATGAAATCGTCAAATAATGGATGAAAATAGGATGATAAATATGTATTATGTGCTAATATGATATTTTCTATCCAATATATGGATGAATGTTGAGATTTGGAGCTCCACAATAGAATGAAATATTGCCACTTGGGCACTTCATAAGAAATGGGAAAAAACAAACTTGCATGCCATAGAGAGAGAAATGTGTGGTGCCTCAAAAAGAAAGTGGATAGGAAGATGAATTCCACAAACAGCATGGCCCTGGCACAAGAAGCTGCACCCCTGAAGCAGTGCCATGACTGACGAAGACATGCATCCTCAATTCCTCATGGCAGCGCCAAACCCTAATTTGGGGGGCCACTTTCTCATCAACTGCGATGGAGCGCAATCAACTAAGGTAAGAGGTCCTATAATGGACCATCTAAGGGCTGAAACAGAATTTCAGGGAGGTAAAACCTCTAGAAATATTTTTCAGTAAATTTTCCTCGAAAAACAAGTAGAATTGACATCTAACTCAAGTCGTTTCATATTTTTTTGAGCTTTTTTGAATTAGTTATCAAATTTTGAAGTTGAAAGGGCATATAGCTACAATGTACACTGTCAGTACACTGCTGAAGGTTATGAAAAAGCAACATGAACAACTACTGTACATTTAAGATAGGGCACCATTTTAGAGCCTGCTCCATTTAACCCCTAAAGGACCAAGGCCTTTTTTATGTCAAAAACCTCTCAAAACTGCCATTTCTGTTGCATTCATCCAAGACAACAAAAAAAATATTTTCTTAAGAATCTAACCGAAGGATCTTGTACTTAACTTGATTGAGATCAAGTGGTAAAAATTTCATGAAGTTTAACCGTACAGATTGGATGAAATGAGCATTCAAAGTTGGAAATACAAGTTTTTTTGAACTGTGATTTGCAATTTCAGATGACTTTGACTGGAATTTGTATTAAAAAATTGCACTATAGACTTTGAATTTATAATTTTTTGTGTTAATAAATTGAGTTGAGACTCTAGGAAAAAAATTTCACACAAAAAACACTTGATTTTCATTCTTTAAAAAATTGTTAAGTAGATGTAGGTCCAAGATTGAAAGAAAAACTAAATGGTCAATAACTCTAAGATGGGATTGAAATACAATAATCCCAATGGTGAGATTGTTCTAGAAAGTAAACTTAACCTTGTCCAACAATTTTCTTTGAAAAATTGTGAAAATTGCATTAAAAAATGAATCCTATAAGTTATTTTTTCAAGAAATTGTTTAGATTGCCCGAAAAACAAGATTGTCTATAACTTTCTCATTATAAGTCCAAATAGAGTGAATCAAAGCTTCACATGTAGGCAAAAATATATTATTTTAGAAAAAAATTAAAAAATTAAATTTTGAATTTTTACAAAAAAAAATTTCTGCCAGCCGAATGAAAATTTGGGCTTTTTGTGGTATAACTTTTGCTCCCGGTCACCAATTGAAATAAAAATTACATTCCCATGAAGCTAATCGGTTTTCCTATCTTATGAGAAAGTTTCAAAAAGATTCATTAAAAATTGAGGTCTACGGAACCTGCCCGAACTCTAAATTGTCCCCCGAGGGGACAATGGTCCTTTAGGGGTTAAGAGCCTTCTACTTTACTACTGATTTTCTTTAGAGCAAGGGGTAGGTTGAACATTCATCATTTGTTTCCCTAATTCAACAACTGTTTCTATATTTTAGTCAAAAAATCAAATCTTTGACCAGAGTGGATTGCAGTGGGTAGTTGCCCCTTCAATCTATAGTTAACATTTTTTCTTGGACAGAGTGCGTAGAGCACAAGATCCTGTAATCACAGAAGATAGTATAACCAAGCAATGGTCCTCCTCATACTTGGAAGATATTAAACTTTGCCAAATCAGTCTTTGAGAGGTACTTCTAATTAGTTGATTTAAAGGTTGGGATTGGTTGAAGGGTTGTATTTATACAATGTTGTTCACTGTAGGAGTCTCTTTTTCAAGGATGCAAAAGTAAGGACCCTTGCTTCATTTGTAACAATCATTTATACACTCCCAAAACCATAATTGAAGAACAATAACTTGAATTTCTCTCAAGCAAATAGATTCTTCTTTCTTTTGCAAATGATGTTAAGTCCATGTTCATATTAAGACTATAAGAGACCTCCAAATGGATGTGATCCCTCTTCATATGATAGGATGATATATGTGACTTGGGTTGGTTGAGGAGTTGTATATATAAGGCAATTTTGTTCATTATAGGAATCTTTTTCAAGGATGCAAAAACAAGGACTCCTACCTCACGTTCCCACAACCATGACCAAGGTGTGACTACTTGAACCACCTCCAAGTGAATAGATGCTTCTTTTGCACTTGATTTTCCATTTTATCAACCTTTTGATTATGACCCAAAAAAACCCCAAATGCATCATCCTTCGTCACACAATGACGATGACAATGACAATGATCATAAATGTAACTTGGGTTGTTGAGAAGTCATATATATAAGACAATTTTGTTTATTGAAAGATTTTTTTGTAGGATGCAAAAGCAAGGGCCGTTTGTCATTCATAAACAATGTTACATGCTCCCACCACCATGATGTACTTTTGCGTGATGACTTGAACTACCCCAACAAGATTCTTCTTCTGCAAATGACTGAGTTTCCAGCAAGCAAGCATTTTAAATGAATTCATACTTGCAACAGTCAACCATATTACTAAAAAGACCCCAAATGGAGCATCCTTCTGGCCTCACATGATGATGCAGATGTGAAGAAAAGTTTGATATTTTTTTGGTTTAAAAAAAAAAGTTTGATATTTTTTCCTTTTGCTTTGGATCAAACAGCAAAGTCTTGCAATAAAGTCAAAGATCACTCTCATCACTTTCTACTGTGACTTTTAGTCCCTCTTTTCATGCCCAAGCCTTGTAAGGGAGGAGGCTCGAAAACCGCTCACCTTCTAAAATGTATATTTCTGGTAAATGATGCTTTTTAATCTTTACAGTAATGTACAACCAGTGAACATTTGAGGAGGTGGACGGTTTTGGAGCCCTATGTCATATTGACTTCAGAAATTCATAACTAATTCTCCAGAGCTCCAAAAAATATGAAACAACTTGGATTCGATGCCTATTCAAGCTGTCTTTCAAGAAAAATTCACTGAAAAATATTTCAAGATGTTTGACCGGCCCAAAGTTCTGTTCCAGCCTTAGATGGTCGGTTTATGGACCTCCTCCCTTACCCTTCGAAGATTTTTCGTTGTGCAAACTTATCCCTCAATTAGCAAACACCAGGTGCAATTGAAGAAAATGTAATTTACTGAAGAAAAATTTAACTTACTACCAAATGAATGCCGGCAGGACTTCAGTGGTTGTTAGGGGGCAAGGAGAACTGACCCCCTCGCTCGATCACTCGGGTAAAATGTTGTAATTTTTTATTTTTCACACAAATTTCTTTTTGCAAATTTTGAATTCATATTTGCAATCAGAGACCCAAAATTAGCTAGGGTGAAAAACAAAGGGGTGATCACGGCTCAAACTAGGGGGCTTTTTGTTTTGATTGCACTTTTGGTAAGACAAAGGGGGCCAAATTCACCCGAATCCTGTAAGGCTTATCTAACATCATCCTTCAAAGTAGTTTCTTTTTTATTCATTTCTTATGAAGTGCCATAGTGGCAATACTTTATTTTATTGTGGAGCTCCAAATCTCAACATTCATCCATATATTGGATAGAAAATATCATATTAGGACACAATACATATCTATCATTCTCTATTCATCTATTATTTGGTGATTTCATCCATTATTTACAAAAAAATTGAAGATTATTGGCAATTTCATCCAAAATTTTACTATTTATTTCCTACATACTTGTTGCCAGTCCAAAAAATTTGGTGCAATTTGGTGCCAAATTGCCGGAATAAAAAAAAACATTGCTTCATAGCATTCTCAATGCAATGCGTTGTCAAGAGTCACTGCAATGTCACATGCAGTAAGTTTCTATTCCCATTCTCTTTTTTTCATTGTGGCTTATCCTATCTCAAGCATCTCAATGCAATGATGGGATTTGGGACCCTACACCGCTTTGCAACTACACATGAATATTGTTAGAAGTGAGGAGGGTGCCATATTTGTTGCAATGCTCAAAATTGCTCTCTTTTAGATGCCATTACTAGGGTTGTTGGATAAGTATAGAAGAGTTTGGAAGGCAATAAAAAGGCCATTTTTTGCCAAGTGGGAACCAAGAAATGCCATGTCTGTAAAAGTAACATGCAAAGGAAGGTGCTACTCGCATTCGGGTAGGCACTTGCATTGGGGTAGGGTTATGTTGACCCACATGGAATTTGCTATTGCAATGTGTTCATATAAGATTGGATTGCAGATGCTCCAAAGTAATTCACCCTATCATAGGCCAAATGAGTGTGAGTCCATCATAGGCCAAATTATTCTGGTGATGCAGACCATTAGAACTGGAATGTATACCATTAACATAATTCCACCTGCAATAGGCCGACTCCCATTTGACTTGTCATAGGTTGAGTTACCATAATTCCCAAGCAATCCCCAAACTTGAGAAAACTTGCCCAAATCATGACACTCATGGTGCACATGATTATAGCAATCATAGTTATTATGGGGTCCACACTTTTTTTCTCTTCAGTTCATGGATCTCAGAATCAAAGTGCATGGATGGGGCTCACTTATTCACTGGTGTTTCAGTTTGGGGAAAGCTTCTACATTTCTATGTTCAGACCTGTTTTCAGTTATGATCATGCAATTCTCAATTTCACTCCAGTTTTTCCAAGTACTAAGTCTGGTCTTTTTTCTAGTTTTTACTCCGTATAGAAATTATATAATTTTTTTTTACCGTTTTCTCTGATGTTTTTAAATTGCAACCAATTTTTTCCTCAATTCCATTGGCTAACAATGTACCCCAAAGTGGCATACCACCCTTGGCCAATTAATTAGCTCCCCCTTCTCTCAAAATTTTTTTAGGCTATTGATTGTTTTAAAAAAATTGCTTACCTTCGAAATCACCGTTGATTTCTCAAAAAATCAAGATCCATTGATCTTGTGAGATTTAATCTAAGTCATTCAAATACAGATGCAGATATAATATGATATACAAAATAAGTAATGAATACTAAATCTATGTAGTATGTACGGGTAAGGATATAGTACAAAATACAAATATAATACATAATACATATATGGATATGAGGTATGGGATGCATTATCCCATATCGTTTGTCAATGAAGTTGCTTACTGAAAATTACAAGGAGGTAGGAGGGGATTAAAAAACTTAAAATTTTAAATTAAAATTAAAATTGGTAGTTATTTCCACTTTTGGGTACATTGTTCACACACAATGTACCCAAAAGTGACAGTAATTGCCAACTCCAATTTAAAAGACCTAACTAGCTTATAGTTTTATCCAAACATTGATTTTCATAATATTAAATGGCCTAATCTTTTCTTTGATGATGTTGGAACTTGAAAGTCAACATAGTGTTTTAGATTTGCACCCTATTATGCATAGTTTGGATATCTTATGAATACACTATAAAATTTTGAAAGTGTTAGAAATAGTTGTATCCAAAAGTAAGTTCTAGGCTCTTATGAATAGGATTTCTACATTTTAACTTAGGATTTGTGAGGGTCTCTTTTAAAAAAGAAGTTTTGATGAGGTACACTTACTTTAACCCCGAAATTCTTAAAGTTCTTTTGAGAGTCTTGACTTGCAGTTTGTTTTAAGGCAAACAAAAAGACTTTGCTTTGATCAATTTTATTGAAAAATTTTGGAATTGTAAATGTGCAATCTTAATCTAGACATACAAAAATACAACAATATCACATATAGATTGAAAGATTATAATACATGATGTAGAAGAAGGTAGAAATTTGAAAGTGATTGGAAGTCTTTCAATCTTCTTTTTATGTATCAAATTAAAAATTTATGGTCATGAAATAAATATAAAGTTAAAGTACAACCATATTCAATCTATAGAATCTCAAAATTTTATTCTATATTCTTTTTAAATCAAATTGTGATGTGATTTTCACCCCAATATCTAGTGTTTTGAAGATCTCCTTTTAGAACCATTAACCTTTAAATAGCAACCAAAGCCCCTCAAGCTTGGTTTTGAAAGAACTATTGACAAAAAGTAAGTTTTATATATTTGGAATATTTCAACCAACAAGCCCTTCTTTAACAATGAATATGACTTAGTGCCAAACATTGCACTTAGGCTACACAATCAAAACACTATTCATTGATCATATAAGTTTTTGGCAAGCAATAAGACATAGATATTTTTTATTCTTGAACTACCTTTTAGGCAAATAAATGTTAGATACACTAGATTATTAAAATTTGTATTTTTGGACAAAATCATGAATTGAAAAATAAAAAACATTTATTTATTTATTAATGAGGAAATTAAGTAAGTTGGAGACATCCCTCATCATAAAAATTGGAAGCTCCTAATTGGCACCAATAGAAAGAATGATGGATAATTCCTACTTGAAGTATGGATGCTCTCTTTGGGAATTTGGGTGGAGAGGGGAATGATGTGGGTCATTTGGACTACAAAAACAACACAATATTCAATAGAGCTCAATGGCATTAAGCATGTGGGGAACCGGGAATAGGTAGTCCAAATATGTTATGGGCATTTTAAAAAATGATTTTTCATAACAAAAATAGATTAAAATTATATTTACCTTTTAAAACACCAAAATCAATAAATTAAAAAGAATTTGTAAAATTCCTAGATAAAGGTGCACTTAGAATCCAAATTGTTTATGGACCTCTTGCCTTGGTCCTTTAGTTCTTCAATGTTTAAAATTTGATCAATAAATAGAGAAGTTTGAGGGGTAAAAATTCTCATTCATCCCAACCAATGCTTGACCTTTACTCTTAAATTCCTTGACTATATTTTCATCAAAATTACTCTTAAACTACCATTTCTAGTTAATGTACCAAATTTGAAGTAATTTACCTCTTAGAATTTGAACTGTACTTTGGGGATTTATTTTAGAAAAGAAATAAAAATTCATAAATTTACACTATGTAGATGATCATTGCTAGAAACAATATGCGTGTTCTATAATATTTTGCCATAGTAAAATTTTAGGGGGAGTACTTTAAAATTAGAAAAATATATTTTTTAAATATACAAAGCATATTTAATATCAACGACGCTAGCGTGCGAGCTTGGAGCGGTGAGCTTGTGAGCTGCGAGCATGGAGCCTGTGAACCTGGAAACCAAAAAAATTGAAATTTTTTTGAAATTTTTTTTTTCCCCATTTTTTTGGTTGAAAAGTTGGTTTTTTTACGGAAAATAGTGAAAATATGACCTATGACCGTGTCACCTATAACCGTGGTTTAGGTGAAATGTTATATTTTTGAGTTTAACTTTTATTCGCTAAAGGGTGAGGCCTTTCAAGGTTTAGGGGAAAATTTTCAGCATGTAGTTTATCCATTATCTACAAAACTAGCAAGGGATTTATAAGAAAAAATGTTGTATTCATGCATCTCAATTTAATTCAACAAATTTTTTTGATAAAACATTTTGTGACACTTTGTGAATGCATTAATAGTTTAGAATACTTTTGTAATACAAGAGAATTCACTCCAAATGGCAATCATAATATATATTTATAAATGCAATTCAAGTAGACCAACATATCTAGCCATGCCTATTCTGGAATTGCAATAATTCCCGCTCGGAGTAGAAGTAGCTTCAACTCATTGAAGCTATAACTTGGTGCATGAATGAATTTGTCTTTGTGGACATCCATCTTGCAAAAGTACCTATACAAGTAGTACAAGTGCTTGCAATTCACGTACTGTTGACGACCACCAATAGCTGAAACAGCCATATTCACAAAATCTGGACATGTGCACGTTGGGAACATTCCTAGTGTAACTCGATATGCATTCCTGTTAGAATCTGACCCTGTCTTAAGTAACACAATTGCACCAAGTCCAGGAAAAGGGAGTAATGTGACCTCCAAAATTTGTCCTCTGACATTCCTTGCACTTTCCCATTTATTCCGTTGTTCTGTAGTTGGTGCATTTACCGTCCTTCGAATGGTTCGATTGTTCCTGACTGTAGGATACGTGTCCGGGTTCTTTGGTGAAGGTTCGTCATACAAAACAGTGGTGAAAATCTTTGACATGCTGAACAATCGCCGTGGTGATAATGTTGGACGTACTTGGAGGTGGAATCCCGCATGCTGCAAGAGCAATGTCTCTTTACGGTTGAGATTGGTTCCACTCAGAACAGGCCATACCTCCGGGACCTGTGGCCAATCAATTACCCACTTCCGCTTTGTACCTTTTACACATCGTTCAATGACGTCCCAACAGAACCAGAAATCTGCCACAACCTCTCGCTTACTGCCATATTCCTCTTTTCGTCCACGATAGGTAGGAGCTGGAGTTCCCTTCTTTCCTCTTGCAATTTTTGACGTGCACTTTATGCTAGATCTCTGTTGTTGAGCTTGACATCTTGCGTTGGATTTGTGGCTAATCCTTGCTATATGCCACTTAGATATGTCACAGTCACTTTCAAATGCAATCGTAACATGTCCTACAGTAGAATCTTCTAATTCTTTACTCTTATTTTGCAAAGAAGGTGAAGAAGTTGTTGTGGACCTTGTTCGAACACGGGGTTGAGAAAAGTTCACTTTGTCCGGTCTATGTGAATCTCCTGCATCGCCAATGGGCACATCCAACTTCCTCTTCATACTCCCAAATATTTCTTCTCCTTCTAAGTGCGGTACTCTAGTTCCAATACCTTCTGAACCAGGCAATTCATTCAAAGCGTCTGCTATTTTTTTGGGATCCCCACTCCTTCTAGCAGCTTTGAGCTTCAACTCACCCTTAGATGGCCCTGATCCTGATGCATGACCTCTCAAATAGGCACGATAGTTTGTCATTTGCATCCAAGCACGGATACTGTCATCACATGTTGCATCAAACAAGTTGTTCCCTCGCTTTCCAAACATTTGTAGCCACTTATTATGCACCGTTTCAGATAGATTGCACGATGGTAAGTCCAACATCTCTTCAAGATTCAATTTCTACAAATGAACAAAAATTTCCAAAATAGTTAGAAATTTATAATCCAAAGACAACAAACTTTTAGATTGTAATATTAGGGTCACGATTTAATACACTTTGTAATAGTAATTACGACTTACAAGGACTTCTCATTGTAGAAAGATATATCCGTATTGAATTACTAAAAATCAGACTAATTGAAAAAAAATCTAGTCTAAATAGACATATATATTTGAATTGCATACCTACTGATGTTCATTTTTTGAGGTTAGGAATAAAATTGAGGGGGTCATGTTGATACTCGGATGAGTACCGTCGGATCCGAGGCATGTACATTTAGTATTACCCGGACCCCCTATTTTTCATATCTTGAAGTACAAAATTCAAAAAAAAATTCAAAAAAAAACTCGAAAAGAAAATTACACTTCCACTTCAACAGAATTCAGATTTTACATTGAACTAAACTTTGAATTCGAGAATGTAAATTCAAACTTCAAATTGGTATACAAATTGCAATTAATGATAAAACATACCATGTCCATGAAGCCTCCCCATTGCCGGTAACGAAAATGCCAAAAAGCTAGCCAATGGTCCAAGTGATGAAGTGCATCTTCATTGGCAGCTCCAGATGATAGCCACCATGACCGTATGGCTAGGTACCGTATCTCTGCTTGGTCCATATTCTTGGAGTCCTTGTACTGCTTGCACAATGACATGTATTGTTGATGGAATGCTTCTTTGATGTACTTCTGTGTATGCTTATGGAGAGAGGTACTCCAATGCAGCAAACATGTTCTTTCTCGATTCTCTATGGGAACATTGGCAGAACCGCTTCCGTACACAATGCGTACCGCATTCCAATTGGCCATGGCACTATCCGCCATAAATCCCTTGAAGTTTGGATTAGTCACCCCATGTGAATGCATTACCATATTCAAGCTTCTCCAGAACTGTACTTGAATCTCGGTGTCTTCGGATTGCATATCGCATATTGCAATGGTCATCACCTTTTTGTACTGAGTATCATACACGTGGCAAGCCATTGTGGTCCAGTCCTTCACGCGCTTCACGTGGTCAAACATCAACCAAGCATTCTGAAGATCACCTCCTTCTTGCATGCGCTTCACGAGGTCCACCCCACTCCCTGGGCCTTCAGTAAGCATCTTGAAAATGTATACCTTCTCCTTCCCTTGCCCAGGGAAGACACTGTCGTGTATGAATTCGAACTTGGACTCTCTCTTCATAGTCATAATGTTGTCGATCACTCCTCCTCGATTGTTAGAACGGAAAGACGAAATAACATTGCGAATACTTGGGCTACTTAGGTATTGAAAGCGATCCATAACCTCCTCCATTTTTTCCTCCCTCAACATCTTTTTCTCGCCCTCTCCATTGTGGAACAAGTAGCTCGTTAAGAACTCTTTACTAGCAGAAAGAGTAATAGCAGAGTTTGTGGCCATAGGTGTCTTTTCCACTTGCTCTGCTATGAGTCCGCAAATTTTTTCCGCGGAATCCCTATACATCCCCTTAGCAATAGGGTGCTCGTGCTTTCCAAAGTGAATTGCAGCCCTACTGAGTTCTGGGTTATCAGCATATGCATAGTATATCCTAGCCTTGCATTTGCTAAGACATGAAGGTGAAGTTTTGCAGACTTTGCATACTAGAGTTGAGTCTGCTGGTGGACACTCTGCAGGACTAAAAGGAAACACAGTATAACCAGTCCACTCTGTTTCATTTTTCTTAGAAGCCCTCTTCAAATAATCACAATTCGGATTTTCACAAACAAGATGGCCAGCACAATATGACTTACGAAATTTCAAGTTGTCAGAGTTGTGGATGTTTGTGGTCATGAGCTTGCACCACGGATGTCTGTCGTACCGCTTGTCCATTCCCTCCAAGTTTCGGGTACCTGTCGAAGAAGAAGATGAGCGACACGGAGGCAGTTCAAAGATGCCATCTCCATCAAATACTGCTGGAAGGTATGGAACTTGAAGATGCTTCAGGGTATCCAGATTCATTGTCGACAGTTCATTGCGAGACCGGCGCATTGTAGCGAGTCTCTTCAAACATTCCATAATGCTTTCTCTCCCTGCTACATACGGGTGTACAAGAGGAAGTGGAAGTGATGAAGTTGAGGGACTTCTAGATGGAGTATCGGGAAATGATTCTACTCTTTCCATCTTGCACGATTCGAGGGAAACAAAAGCATGAGGCTTTTTGGACTCGCAATCTACAGGCTCTCCTTCGGAATCGGAAGACAACTCTATGATAGTATCTAATCTCTCTACTTTCACCTTACGAAGTACCGTACGCATCTCATTCATTGGCAGAGCATGTAGAGGTGGGCTAAGTGCAAGGGCATGTAGTGGTTTTGGCATATCTACAGTGGAATTGTCTGATTGGCGATTGAGGATTTCAGTAGATGCACTCATTGCAGACAATGGAAGCCCATATGCTCTATAGTTTCCTGGAGGAAGGTACCAGCAACGTGTTCCATCTTCTATAGACATGTCAATAGGGACAGACTGATAAACTTCACCTGATTCTGATATTTTTTCTTCCTCAACATATACATAGCATTCTAGGAACTTAAATCGAACGTGGAGAAGGTGGCTCGCCACTCTAGCACATCTACCATCTACTACTGGAAATACAATAGGAACCGCATACCCCTCTACTCGAATGGAAGCCATCGTGGAACCTTGCAAAGGGATTGAAGAAGAAACAGAAGACAATGAAATCTACATAGCTAATCAGGTAAGAGGGAATACAACTACCACTTCATTTGAGCTTTACCATGTTCTCCCCTTCTCTGATATGTATTCACTATTCCTATATTAATGTCCACCGAATTTTTTAAAAATTTCAATAATTGCCATCTTCTTGATACGGCTCAAAGCAGTATATATACTTAGTAAAATGTACTAGCTGAATACAAAAACATTCCTAATTAGCATAAGCACTTCTAAGTGATGAAAAATTCATTGAAGAAATACACGTACATGTGAATAATTGCAGACGAGTACATTGAAAATGGCGTCTACAGTCCGATAATTAGTTTGTGTTTTTCAAATTTCATAGATTGCATAGCGCCGGCGGAATCCCACAACATTATCACTTGGAGAACTAACAGGACAGAACCTCTAGAAGCTGACAAGGAAGCACATTCAAATTGTTGCGGTGTGGTGATTTAAAGAAACTGACAACGGAAAGACGGCCACTACCTCATCGTACAATTGAATTTTGCCGGCGCGCCTATAGTTAAGTTACTTCACACATGTGACACAGTACTCCCACGCTCCTCCATTGAAGTCACCCTAACATGGCGTCTTCACTAGAACTCTCCACTATGCCATAAGAGGGAAGCACCACCAAGCTTCTTCACAGTTCTTTTTTGACTTCTGTTTACCACTTGCGTGAGAGACTGATAGGTATCAAGTATTTGCTTCTTACTTCATGCTTGTAGACGATAGAACACTTTCTTCAGTTAGTTTGGAACAGAGAAGAACACGGAAGCGCCGTAGGTCACTCTATTTCTCATCTACCAAGGCTTTAAGGAGAGCTAGAATGACAAAAGGAAGTAGGTTACCACCGAAAACTACCCAACTGAGAGGCGGAGAGCTGCGCCGAACTTTGCGTTTTGAAGTGGGGAGAACTACTGGAGAGGACGATGCTCCAGTCGACAGCACTGAGGAAGTGGAGGAGACGGTTGCGGACAGCACAAGTTCACAGCAAGAAGCAAGGGCTGCAAACTCTAGAAATGTAAGATTCTTGAATTGATCCTCTTTTGTCACTTGTCCATTGTTTGCATTCTTGAAGAAAGGGCAATACATTTATTTACATTTTGAGGTTTCATGAGTACTATGTTCATTTGCAGTACATGTAACAGAGTACTATAAGGACAACCGTCATACTCAATTGCTCATTGCCATCACCTGTACGTCTGTATATGCAACAAGAGAGATGCCTCTGGGTTACTAGAATAGGCAAAGTCAAAATACATGAGTACCATGATTGAGTGTCATTGATTAATTAGGTTTCCAAATAAAAGAGGGACATTCTTTCAAGAGTAGCCCTACTGTTTTCAAATGATTCCATTTTCTAAAATGACAATACGAAAACAATCATTGACGGATAAGGAACATTTAATATAACGTGAATTCAAAAGTTGGGTTCTTCATATAAGTAGGCACTATAATATATCGAAGGGCACTTTATAAATGTATGCCTATAGTTGTAAGAAACTATGGATGGGATCCTTTGGAATCATTTCAAAGGTTCCAAGATCTTGTCTCTTTCTTCCTACCTCATATACAATTCATTAACAAAGAGAATTACTTTAGAATCTTATGAAATCAAACAAATGACATTCTTTTAATTTTATTGATAATTAAAAAAATTATCTCACAATACTAAGATTTTAAAAAGGATTTTGCACTATATTTGAAAGGCATTATTCTGAATTTCTTTAATAATTAAGTCCACGTCATAGTACAAAATTTTTTAGTTTTGGGATGGCCACATCAGATTTTGATTGATGGAAGGAAATCACCCACGCCACGTGTCAGTCCACGTAGACCAGACCTACCCCTGCCCACGTCATCAAAGAACTGTTTGGCTGAATTGAACATTGACACGTGGCCAAGTCCGCCACGTCACCCCGACCGAACCGCAAGTTCATACGTGGCTCCGCCACGCCAGCAATCGCATGCACGCATCGGAAATTCAAATTCCGCGCCGCGGCAAGCCTGCCGCTGCCAGCCACTGGTCCATCGCTCTGCGCCGCGGCAAGCCGGCCGCTACCAGCCCCTGATCCATCGCTCCGCGCCGCTGCTGATGTACTTGGACATTCTCGATAGACTCTATCTGCTTTAGATTTCATGGCAACCCGCACAATAGGGACAAAGCCGCAACTTGTGGCGGCTGACTTTTCTAATCGACCCTCCGACTTCTAGGATGCCTTGGCTCCTCGCTTAGTCTGCTAAGTGCCGTCCGAGCTTCTCATTGAATCTTTTGTTGCAGCTTCAGGAGTCCGCCATGAGACGATCCACGCGCAGCCGTGCGAGGGATGCTACTCCGAGTCCGCAACCTCCAAGAACGACCACGCAAGTCACCAAGCAGGTACTCGCATTTGTTCTTCTTTTCTGGTCTTTGTTTCTCTCATGCTCTGCTATCAAAGTACTGGGTTGTGTAAAGATCAAAATTCTGGACTTGTGGAGCCTCTAGCATATCACATTCAATGCAAGATGGACCTGATGTCATGACGTGGTTCCTCTTGAGGCCAAACCTGGATTCAAGCAGCCCCCCTGTGAGCCCCGTCATTGTCACTCAGGCCTCGGATTTTCTTTTTTTTCGCTTACTGCTCATATTTAGGGTTATTATGGTTAAAAATCAACTAAAAAGAGTATTTGTAGTAGGATTGATACAATCCCCAGTGGAAATACGGAATTGGTTAGAATTACCCCAAAGTGCCTTAAAGGGCTCTTTAGAGTCAAGGTCCACATCTTATCAGATGATTATGAATGATATTACACGCTTGCCAGGAGATAGCACGAACTGACAATCGGAAGACAACTTAGTGCAAGAGTGTCAAGACAAGCCCTATCGGACTTCTCAAGAAGAATCTTAGCGGAATGTGGCTAAGTAGAGGTCACGAGATTCCGGTAGTCACTCAAGAGCGTCACAGCGAAGCCAATTCATGAAGATTCCCTTATACGTGAATGATTCCTCCCCGGAGAAATTAATTCCACCCTAGTACAATTTCTACTTTAATTAGACAGTGTATGTTTCTAGCGGAACTTTGCACTTGTCATCAGGGGGATTCCTAGAAGATCCCCTAAAAGTTTCGTGATTTTCTGGATTACAGAAATGACTCCATGGGAAGTCAACTACTTTCACCGGCAATTGGAAATTCGTAGAAAATTCCCCGGTGATGGTAAAATCCCACTAAAAATTAGAATAGCATATTTTAGCATAAATAAGCGTCCCGCCAAATTTCAAGACATTCTGACAATGGCAAGTACCAGAATCAGCGGCGGCAACAACTTTCTAGGGTTTTATCAAATCTTGGTAAGTTGACCGACGTTTTGGGAGCATACGATGTCCGATTTGAGTCAACTTAGACTCTTTTCCAACATTCTTGAACCTTCCCGACAACCCTGGTTAGTCAAAACCTTTGGGAAAAATCAATTCCAAAAGATGGATTTTCTACCCTTTTTACCGATTCATAAATGTTAGCTTTTGAGCTCAATTAGGTTCTGGAAGTAAGGGGTAGGGATTCCTCTAGACTAATTTGGGGCTTCTGAAGCCATTGGCATTGTCCGTTTAGCGATCGGACTATTTCTCCAAAAGATAGAGTGATCACAGCAGTAGTGTAGATTTTTAAAGGTTAAAGTTGACTTTTTAGATTACTTAGCAAGTAATTTGAGGGGGGAGGAGGCCTTGGAAATGTATAAAAGGCCTCCCCCTCCCCTCACTTCACACCATTATCAACTCAATACGCATATACCATTCCAATACCATCACAATTCTTAGCCATTGTCAATTCATTCTACACTATTTTCAACTACCATTATCATTCTACAACCTTCTCATTCCATTCTCTTAGTCTACACCGACTTACAAGTTTTGGATTTCTTGTGCACTCCAAGGGCAAGAGCTTCACCAACCTTGTTGATACACTCCAAGCCTTTTTCTACACTTGTGTCTTGGAAGAGTATTTTGAATCAACTTGTGGCGTTCATTAGTACACCATTAAGTCCACGTGGAGTTTAGAGTCTTTTGCATTGTGATATCATAATTCTTTGTGACTAGTCTCTTCGGGTGGATTTACAACCTGGATTGGTTTATCGAAAATCCCCCTCGGGCCTAGCCATTGCATTGTGATCCATTGTGGTTTTTGGGTCTATTTCAAACCCCCAAGGACTAATTTCTAGCCCAACTCTTGCGGAATTTTGCCAGAATTCGAGGACAAATCCTCTAAGACGGCGGAGCTTTCGCCCTGAAGCTTGTTTCTTAGCAAATACAGCCTCAAAGGTAAAATTGTGAGGAACTGGGTCCTTAACCTTAGCCCAAGTATTCCAATTTGTTTTGTGCTTAAAAGGGTCCCCAGAGGAGACCCTGTTGGTTAAAGATTTGGCAACCACCACCAATTAACCAAAAATTGTGGTTTATGTTCAAGGACCAGCCAGCCAGTATCTAGGTTTCGGTAGCAGTCAGGCCAGGCTTCGGCAGCAGCCAGACCGGCACTCAGCTCGGCTAGGCCACGACTGATCAGTACTCATTATAATTAAAGCCCAGTGGCTAGACCAGGTTGGTTCTGGACCCAAGGGGAAATTGTTGAAAAGACCATACATGCCCACATCCGAATTTGGGGTAAGTCTGAAAACTATTAATTTTGATTTTTGAATTTCTAAAGAAGTGTGAGACAGACTCTAGGTCCAGAAAATTGGAGTTATTTTAACCATAGAAATCAAGAAAGGAGCCAGGGAGTCTTGCATACATCAATAGAAACAATCCATAGTTTAAATTCCAAAGGTAGGCAGTTTAATAGGCAGTTTAATAGGCAGTTTGAATACAAAAGGTGTTCAGTCAAACTGAGTTGACCAACTGATTTATCAACCAGAGTAACGTGCTTGAAACTCCAGGGTTGCAAGTTTCTATTTATTCAGAAAATATCAAATTTCTACATTCAAGCTGGACTCACCCAGAAGGGCTGAACACGGCCTGAGGCTTCCAATCTGAAGTCAAACTCAGTTGACCAAGCTGAGATCAGCCTCACAGGAGCCTCACAAGGCCTCAAACTGAAGTCAACCCAAGTTTGACCAGCTCTTCCCTCTGGGGAGACTACCTGCTTCTAACTCAGTATCCAGCACTCGGCCTTGTAACCAGGGCCTCCAAAATCAGCCCATGCTGGACCTCCAGCAACTGAGCCTGGCTCCCCATTTTTGAAGTTCAGAACCTGCAAAACACTATCTAGTTCCAACTCCAACTCAACTCAAGGTCTCTCACAATCCTCTCATAATCCTCAAACTCTAGAATAATAGAAAAGTGAACCCCAATTGTTGTTTAGAAGGGAGAGAAGTGGAGAGATAATGGAATCTTGAGCCATTTTGACTTTAGAAACCATATTTTAAGTTTGACAAAAACAAATAGAAAAGACAAGAAGGAGAATAGTTTGACTTGGGAACCATTTAGAAGTTTGCCAATTTAGAGAAAAGTTTAGGAAAGGGCTAGTTGTAGGAAAGTTTGACTTTGGAACCATTTAGGTAGTAATAAGAATTTAGATTTTATTAGGATTTTTTATGGATTGACTTTGGGACCACACCAAAAGAAGAGCAAGAAGTTGGAAAGAAAAAAGACACTCGAAAGAAGAAGGAAAGACCAAAAGCTTCAATACTCACAAGGACATACCAAATACCACAACTACTCGCGAATCGACAGGATGGAAGTAGAACTCATGCACCGGGAGGAGTTATTCGGGGGACACGAGATTTCGAGGTCAACATGATCACCGTAAGTCTATAAAAACCCTTTCTTTCATTATTTCTACGTAATTAGAACTTAGACATAGGAATTTGCTTCACGATTAGGATTAGATCAAACAAGTCAAAGATAGGTCAAAGCAACTAGACGGTAATTTCCGAACGAAAGTAAAAGCTTAACCAAGAATAGAAAATATTACCAATCAACTAGGAATTAGGAGGTCAATTCTGAAACATCACCAATCAAAAAACATGCATTGATTGGTCCCTTCCGTACTTCAATCAATAGCATATAAAAGATAGCATAATCAGACTAAGTACAACCACTCAAAGACCATACAGTGATAAGTTAGCTAACCATCATTACCCAAGACCTCTTAAATAGTGAGGAAAACCCTTAGCAATCATTTCAAGGGGAGAAGTAGGAGTAGCGGTTAGAAGATCCATTGCTTGGAAGGCAGAACTGGACCAAACGTAGGTAGACACCCATTAGGAACAAAACTTTGTAGATCTGAGCCTGGTTGTGTACACTTTATTCCAAGGGTGGGAATAAAGCGCCCACACACCCTGGATCTGAGGCCTTTGGGCATTGTTTTTACCTCCTGGGTACCTGGTTGTTAGCCTCGCAGCTTCGGAGCAGATTTTTTGTCTTGAATTACAGTTTTGGCAGGTTGAAAGTCTCGGCAGTTTGATCTTGTTTTGTTTGAACGCTTGAGTTCACAAAGATCAATACAGTGCGAATCGCAGCCGTGCAAACTTTTTTTTCTCTCTCGGTACTTGCTCGTGGCCTGTTCGTAGTTTGTTGTTGTGTTTTGTTCAATTCGGTTCAAATTCTTGGGGGATTTCGAGACCTGTCAAGCGTCCATCATGATCTAATTTTCAAAAATGTCGTGAAGTGTGAGGGTACGGTGGATTGTCGTCCGAAGTGCCTCGGATCCGAGCCACATCGGATGATTTTCACTCGGACCCCCATACTTCATGCCGGAATACTAAAGCCAGAAAATCTGATCTGTTTGATTGAGAAAAATCGTAAGATTTGAATTCATTTTTTTGGGAAGTATGACCTCAGAGTCTCCGATGTCCGAAACTGAATGGGTCCTGATGATTCTCGACGGACCTGCCTCGGATCCGAGCATAATTGGAGGATAATTCTTCGGACCCCCACACTTCATGCCGAGATTCTGAAGCTAGTAAGCCTGACCTGTTTGCTTGAGATTCACCACAAGATTTGAATTTTTTTTTTGTATGACCGCAAAGTCTCCGATTTCAGAAACTGAAGGGGTCGTGGTGATTGTCGGCCGACCTACCTCGGATCCGAGCCACGTCGGACGGCAATCACCGGGACCCCTACACTTCCTGACATCGGAGACTTCACAATCTCTTGACCTGTTCGGTAACTCAGGATCTGATGATCCAGTTCAGTTCTAGCCGCTGAGCCCCTTCACACGAAGCCGCTGATTCCAGAAGTCAGGGGGTGCTGCCGAATGTCATCTGATGTGGCTCGGATCTGAGCCACGTCAGACAAGAATCATGAGGACCCCCCCACTTCTTGGAATTTTTTTAAAAAAAATTCTTTTTTTCTTTGTTTTTTGATAATTTGATCTCAAAGAGCTGTTTTTAGAAGAGTTTTGTACATCAAGCTATTTTTTCATGAAAACTTCAAATACTAAAGTGGACATCTTGATTTATCCTAACATTTTAGCTAAGACTCTGAGAATATACCAAGAATTTAGTTAAGAGTTCCCAAAAAAAAACCCTACAAAAATTCCGCTTTTTTGAAGTTAATGGAAGATATTGGGATGTTTACAAAGTGAATGGAAGATATTTGGAAAGTATATCTATTTCTTTTATAACTATGATATTTAATGATGTTGGAAACAATTCTTGACAATGAGATAAATAGCCTTCAAGTAGAATTATTAGTCATAAGTATTTATCTGAAATGCTATCATCTTTCAAACTCTGAATGCTTACTGAAAACATTGTTTTCAATTGTGACATTTAAACACCAGAGAGGAGGTAGCGAAGGGGCATCATCACCTACAGTTCCACCTCCAAGTATCCCTGACACTCTTCAAGCCGGACCTTCCCAGCCCTCTACATTGAAGAGCCCAAACGTGCAGGTTTCTAGTGATTCGGAGGAGGAAGCCGCGGGTAAAGACTTGGTAAGTTTTGGAGATGTCATAGATGCCGCTGAGCGTGCGGTAGATGCTTTCCAGAGTTCCATGCTTAGTCGTGTCAGTGACCCAAATGCAGGAAGGCGAAGGCATGCCTTGAGGCTTGTTGAGATTGCTAGAAGAAAGGGATTTAGGTGTTTGTCTTCAGAGAGCTCAGAGACTGAGTATAGCTCTGAGTCGCAAGTCTCCATCACTGTTGATGGTCCACCACTGCAAGAGACATATACTTGTGCTTGCAGTGGTCCTATAGGTCCACAGGTTCCGGTCTTCATTCACTTGAGCTCGGATTCTGAGGAAGATGTAGACATTGACTAGGTTTTCTTTCTCCGGAAAGTTTTATATTCAAATGGCACTATAAGCCTTACATATTTCAAAATCAATGTATTACTTATGTACTCTATCTTTTGAAAGTTTATCTTTCAATTCAACTTGATTTCTTCTTTGCATTTTTGCGTTATAAAGGTAGGCTTGTGGTCATACATTTATGGGTGTTTTATTATTGCAGATGGAAGTGTCTCCAGTAGTTCTTTCCCAAGAAGAAACTATCATGGAAACCCAAAACATGGATGTTACAAGTCAACCCCCCATTGGTGGTGAAGTGAGGAGAGGAGTCACAAGTGAAGATGTGGTGGAGGAATTCATGGATGAAGATGACAAGGACCTGTTAGAAGATGACCTCCGCCAATATCACAAGGTAGACTCTGTGAATACCATTGCAGGCTTGAGGATGAAGCCTGATCATCTGTTTCGGCTTCAAATTCCCTTATGCCGAATGGTAGCGATGCCCATGGTAAGACCTACTTTGTCTTGCGATCTTGAATTGCTTGAACACGAATTTGCAAAGGGCTACCTCGACGGAGCAGCAGTTTTCTACGTCACAACCACAAATGAAGCCGGAGAAAGCTCCAAATTCACAGAGGAGGAGATAGAGAAATGGGGGCCTTTATGGAGAGAGAAGAATGAGATCTTCGAAGCCCATGTCCAGTCTGTTCCCGAATTGAGTTTCTTGAAGAACTTAAAGTTCTTTGTGTGTGACGGAAATCACCGCCTACTGTCATGAATGAATCATATTTCCCGACTGCACTCCAATGACATAACTTGGCACTATGCAGTGGACTCAATTGTGTTGGACACGAAGGGCAAAATTGAAGTTGCTATGCATGTCATGCATGACATTAACAAGTAAGTTGTTTACTTTAATTTTGTCTTTGAAGTTTTGTTTTATATTTTTAGAAAATTTTGAAACTATTTCATCTTTGCTTATAGAATATGAAATGCATATACTTATAAAGCCTTGTTGAATTTCAGGTCTACAGAGGGCTCACACGTGAAGACCAATTTGGTTCATACCCTTTATAGGGTTCAGAAGTATGGGCTTTTACCCATAGAGCGCTTCAACGAAATGTTGAGGCCATCTGAGCTTAAACGCTGTTCTGCACAGAAATTGAGGAAGACATGGTATTCGATGCCACTTGAGGTCTTCACATCCTTTGTTTTTCGGGTATGAAATTATTGTGATTATTCTTCCTTTCAATACAATTATTACAATGTGTTTCAGTATGTTCAGTTTTGTTCTTAAAGCTTTTGTTCACTTTGATTGGCCTTGGAAATGTGCAGCAAGAGATTTCTCAAGCCGCAGATGCTGCAGTACGAAAGTACAACGAGATCACGCCAGAGGAAAAGAAAACTGCGGAGGGACTTGCTCACGCTATGAGATCTACAGCACATGAGAGAACTGGAAAACTCAATGTGAAGATGTTGAAATTGGCCGCCGTTGCTAATCTAGCTAATGAGCCTGACTTTTTGAAAGAGGTAACTACTTTGCATACTTCAAAAAATTAAGAAAATGCTTTATTCCTTGAAAATTAGAAGAGTGAATCTCACATGATTTTTTTCAGGTTGAGAAACACTGGACTACAAATGAGGTTCCCGAGATGACTCTCGAGAAACTCCAAATGGTTGCAACATGCAATACAACGGCAGCTCACAAGATCAAATTCTTGCAGTGGTGGAACTCTTCTATTCCCTCACGTGATGCAAGGCGTTTCCCACCTAGGCCAGTGTCTGAGCTACTACTTGGACCATTTCTAAACCGTTGTGTTTGGTATGCTGGGGTAAGTAACTTACTTAGAAGTTTGTTTTCAAGTTTAACAATTTCTATATTTGATGTTTATAATAATTTGAATTTTCTAATCATGAGGCATAGGACTTTTAATCATGTGAATTGTAATTCTTTTTTTCTTTGATCCAGATTGAGGATGCAGTGGTGGATATCTTTGAGGGTGTTGTGAGGCATGACAACATACCTATAGATATGAACGTTTCACAGAAACCAGAGACTCTCCTTGACTATTTAGAAGGTTGGAGAACAAAGATCTGGGATCAAGGATTTCTAGCTCACCTTCGTGGAGCTAACTACTTCAAAAAAAGCGATAACTTCAACACCTTTGAGGGATCAAAGCAGGCAGTAAGAAGGGTTCTTTTCCGGTGAGTCTCTAAAAATCATAGCTCATGTTTGTCATTATAGTTATTGAATGTCCTATAAGTCAATCTTTGCATTGGGGCACAAAAAAAAAATTTCAAAAAAATCTTGAATTGAAGTAGGAAATGAAAAAGTAGAGGGGTCCTTGAGCATCCTCCTCAACATAGCTCGGATCCGAGCTATGTTGAGGAGAAAGCTCAGGGACCCCCCTAGTTCTAGCCCCTTGCAAACTTTGAAGTCCCAAAGTTTGATTTTTTTCATCTGAAACTGCAATTTTAGAGTGAATTATGAGGAATTAAAAGTCCATTCTTGCATAAGATGACCAAATTTTTTTTTAAGAAAATCAAGAAATCAAGTAGCATATCAAAAACTGGGGGGGTCCTTCAGCTACCTTCAAGAGTTAGCTCGGATCCGAGCTAACTCACGGACGTTGCTCAAGGACCCCCCCCAGTTCTTCTCTCTTGCAGACTTTGAAGTTAAAATTTTCCATCTCAAATTGAGAATTTAGAAAAAATACTTTGTAGTTGGTATCCTTTCAAAGAGGTTGTCAAATCATTTGGTAGTTGAGATTGAATTTTATCATTTGTATTTATTGAATCCTTTTGAAACTGCAGGTACTTCAAATATGAGCTCGAAGGTAAAGAAGCAATCAAGACTGAGGACCTACCTTCCTTCTTGAAGAATTTTCTAGACCGCAACTCCAAAGACTGCATGTATACTCCGATGCAGCTTAAGACCTTCACTACCTCACACCTCAGTGGTGGTGGATGGTACATTGACTGCCCCATCTCCTACACGCATCCGTCAGAGGTAGAGTTGCGGGCTTCTTTGGAAGGACAAGGCACCATCAACTTGGACGTTGACGAGTTTCCAGGACTTAGTGAGAATGAGAGGAAGAGGGCTATTGCAAAGAGGGAGACCATGGACAGGAGGAAGGCTGCACGGATTCAACTTGCTTTGGAACACAAGGAGAAGAAGGAGGCAGAGCGTTTGGCCAAATTGGCGGAGAAGGAGAAGGAGAAGGAGGAGAAGGACAAGGAAAAGGAGAAAGGTAAAGGAAAGAAGAAGGAAGAAGGAAGTGGCATTCCAACGTCGTCTGCAGTGGATGAGGGCTCCCAAATGCAGGGTGCATCACAAGGTGGGTTGAAGAGGAAGGCTGTACTTCAGACTTCACGGAGGAGGTGATAACACAAGGGACACAAGTCATTGCTCTTGGAGATGACGATGATGTCACCTCGGAGGAATTGCTTCTTGATGTCTCAATTTCAGAGGTAGTCGACAACGAAGGAGTCCGGGGACCAAACCCTTATTCAGAGGTCATGGATTTTCTACAAAAGGTAATATTCTTCTTTCTCTTAGCAATGGAGATTGTTATTTGATTAACAAGCGCTTATTTTCTGAACTTGTTCTTGAATATACTCATGTATTGAAGAAATGCTCTTGTAGATGGTCGTAGGTAAGGCCAGGGTGTATGATGGGGTCATCAATCGACAGCCAGGATTTGATCTCATGATCTTTGACTGCTAGGAGAACTTGCCAGTGCCAGAGATAGGGGGGTCGAAGCACATTCCTTATTGGAATGCAGATAAGGACTACTTTACAATTTTCCAGGCTTTCAACTTTGCACACAAACATTTGCAGGACGATGGGTGCCTTGTAGTGTTTCATTCTTGGGGCCAGGACTCCTTGGAAACCATTGCAGGACTTCTTCAGGAATATCCAAACATCAAGAAGAAGAAGAAGTACTGGATGGGCATGAATCGGATGCACCTTACATCGGCAGTTCACCCCGACCAAACGGTAAGACTCTATCATTTCATTATAATAATTTAATATATTTGAATTTGTTGCTTTTTATAGTTTTCTAATCTCATGTGAGTTTTGATTATGCCTGTAGACATTGAAGTTTGGCATCACCCTTTTTGTCAAACATCTGGGAGCCAAGGGGAAATCGAACTTTGAATTCAGGCGCTCTCAGACCATGCTGAAGGCAAAGGTATGCCTTCGGCGTGATGACTTGCTCATGAACTACACCACGGAGGACACGATGTTGGTGAATGACATGGATCGAATGGCCTGGCGAGGAGCTCGAGAGAAGGACCCGCGCTTCATTCAATTCATCATCGAGGGCACCACGGATGAAGGGGACATTGTGGTAGACTGCACTGCATCTACAGGTGAATTCTTGTTCTACAACTTTTGCACAATGAAATTATTTTTATAGAAGATCATTATGCAGATGATGTAAATTATGGTTTTTGGCAGGTGCTTCCATTATTGCTTGTCGTGCTACCGGGAGGCATATTGTAGCGTTGGAGGAAGATAAGAGGATTTTCCAGCATGTCCTCTTGCCAATGAAGAAGTCTGCTTCTCCAGTGACCGCAGATCCGAGTGTGGAGGAGCCCACAGTTGTATTATCACAAGACCAAGAGGCCATGGTGATAATACCTCGAAAATTTGTTCGGTGCCCTAAACCTAGTAAGTAAGTTTTTCCTAAATTCAATTTTCTCAAATTCTTGATCTTTCTTATGTTTCATACATCTAACAATGCTTCTATTGAATTTACAGCAGCGAGGGAGTGATCGTGCAGGACCAAGTAAAGAAGAGACGAAGACTCATTTTGAGCCCAGAGAAGCCATTCGATCTTCCAGTCTATGCAGAGCAGCTAGCTTCAGCGTTTGCGGAGTTTGGCACTTCCAAACCCAAACACCGTAAACCTTCGTACGCTCTAAATGTCTTAGAATTCATAGATGGATCGGCATTGGAAGGTAAAGAGACTTCAGACTCTTCTAGTGATAGGGACTCTGCAGCGGAGTCTACTGCATATTAGACTCATGAGATTGACGTATCTCATAAGTCAAATCAGTATGTTTGGATTTTCATTATGATTGGATTTGTGTGCTTTATGGCTATATGTTGTGTGATTTTTCTCATCTAGTCTTGTATTCTAAGCCTAAATCCTAGAGAAGAACTACCTAAAAAAAACTTCACCAAATGAAGTATTTGAACTTCTTTAAAATGAGTTGAAGAGCATTATTGTATTTTTTTGAAGCAAAGTTTAATTTTTAGAAACGTGGCTGTACCTTGAAATTCACCCTTAGTATAGTATGCTAATATACAAATTATGAGTTTGAAAAAGGTCAATATGAACCTTTTCATTAAACAGCCTAAATCCAGGAAATTATTGGGCCCAATTAGTTGATGGGATTACACCTAATTGAATATCTTACGACATCTTACAATAAATCTTATTCTCAAATATAAAAGGATTCTTCACTTATAAAATGGGAAACAGAATAATATTGTACTCAGTACTCCATGAAAGGGGACATGAAAAAAAGTTGTCAAAAAAATAATATTCATATCCTTCAAAGTTAGCATCCAACAAAATGGGGATTTTAATAAATATTAACCTTCTTTAAAGTCTCTATGGAATTAATGGGGAGTGAAATAACTATTGACCTCTTACATTGTCTTCATTAAAAAAAATGGGGAGTCAAATCCCTAGAACCTCATACTACATCTACATCCAAAAAAAGGGGAACTCAAAGAAATATTCACCTCTTGAAATATCTTTAAAAAAAATGGGGAGTGAAATAAATATAAACCTCCTACATTGTCTGCATGAAAAAAAAATTGGAAGTGAAATATATATTTACCTCCTTCCGTGCTTCCATCCCAAAAAATGGGCATCGAAATAGACATTCACCTCGTAGAAAATCTTCGTCAAAAAAAATGGGGAAAGAAAAAAATATTCACCTTCTGGAATGTCTATACCAAACGAGATGGGGACTGAAATCAATATTGACTTCCTACAATGTCTCTGACCAAAAAAATGGGGAATGAAATAAATATCCACTTCTTATAAGGTCTCCGTCTTCAATAATGGGTGAGTGAATAAAATATTTCATGTTTCTCAAAATACAGTATACTTCCAAGAAATAAATGGTGAAGAATGGAAACAAACGTATGATCCTAAAGCTACTCAATTTTTTTCATCCAAAATTTGGAAACCCAAGCTATTTTGATGAACCCCAAATTTTTAGATAAGAATTTCTAAACCCTGAACCCTAACAATCCAAAAACAGTATAGATTTTCCAAAACCACGGTCATAGGTAAATCCACGGTTACAGATCCTCATCCACTTTTTTGGAAAAAAAATCCACTTTTTTGGAAAAAAAAAGTTCCTGCTCACAGACTCACAGGCTCATAGGCTCACGCTCCCAGGCTCACACGCTAGCAACCCTGTATTTAATATATAAGAAGAAGGTACCCTAGGAAGGAAAAACATAGAAAAATTCTCAAAGTAGGTGATCTAGAAAAGTACAAAATCTCATGAAAATTAGTGTTCACATTTTAATTTTCAAAAAACAAATTTCTTTTAAGGAAAAAACTTAAGATTGACCATTTGGATAGAGTTGATGGTCATGAGATTTCACTAGAAGAATGATCTCAAAACCATTTTCAATGTTCAAAAATTGCATGCATAAGTGTATTATTTGCACTCATGTGAAGGTCATAAAATAATACATTTTCAAATTTTCTTTGGTAGATATATGCTTTTCTACTATGCAAATAGACTATGAAAATTTCAACTCTAGATAATTAAATTTGGAGAATCTTAATATAATAAAACACTAAAAAAATCATAGAGTTTAGAAAATGAAAAATGATGAAAATTCACTTTTAATTTTGAATATTTATTTTAATTTCAAAAAGTAAAGGATCTAATTTACATCAAATTAGACTTCTCCAAAAATTATTTCATATTCTTAGGACTTAAGAATTAAGATTCAAAAGTTGTAGTAGGAAATAACAACATTACTTCAATTGTTACATCAAATAGGATTGATATCTCTTGCAATGACCCTTGTATCTTACATTGTAAGATATTGGCATTTGAATTGAGAGATAGCTTGTGAGCAATTGCACTTTGCAAGGTCACATTTGCATGAAACAATGCATGGCAAATTTTATTAAAATGGTAGTATTCTATATGCCTTTTTTTAAACCATGTGGTTTTAACTAAATACTAACATCTAGGACAGGTTTAGATTTTTAGACATCTACAATGCATATAAATCTCAAAGATCTATGACAAATTTAGATTTCAAACCGTACAATTTGAAACATTTTGGACTAGTATAGATTTTAGACATCTACAGCACATATAGATTTCAAAAATCTATAATGAATTTAGATTTCAGATTATATGGTTTGAAACATCTTTGACTAGTATAGATTTCAAACATCTATAATATATATATTGATTTCAAAAATCCATGACAAATTTAGATTTCATATCTTGTATTTTCACTACAACAAAACATGGTAAAAAAAACCGCTCTCAAAAATCGAGTGGGGTTCTTAATTTTTGCCACGTTTTTGTGCATGCGTGCGTAGTGGATTTTCACGGTTTTTTGCAATTTTCCACTGCAATTTTTGGAATTTTGGGGTGTGTAATATACCATTGGAAAGGTACCTGAAATACCTTTCCAATGGTATATTAAACGCCCCAAAATTCCAAAAATTGCAATGGGAAATTGCAAAAAACCATGAAAATCCACTACGCGCACATGCAAAAAAACGGGCAAAAAGAACCGCACTCAATTTTTGAGTGCGGTTTTTTTTTACCATGTTTTGTTGTAGTGTTTGATTCATAAAAAGTGTTAGAATAATGGAATGTTGCCAATTTAATGAAATTTGCTATACAACCTTGTTGGTGATATGGCAAATTTTATAAAAATAGCAACATTCCATTACTTTAACACTTTTTATAGTTCAAACCACATGGTTTGAAATTTAAATCTCTCATAGATTATCAAACTCTATATATTTTGTAGATGTTTGAAATCTATATGTATCCATTTATTCAAGATGTTTCAAGCTGCACATTTTGAAATCTATATGCATCCTAGATGTCTGAAAATCTATACTAATCCTAGATGTCAAACTTCAGTTCAAATTGCGTAGTCTAAAAAATGGCATATGGAATACCAAGAGTTTGCCATATAGAAAAAATTCACCATTGGTGCTTCTTTGAATTCATTCTTCAAAGCAAGTAGGCTACATGCTTGAAAATTTTCAAATCATTTGGAATTGTCCAACATATACCAAAAATGTAGAAAGAAGTAGAAAATGATTCAAGAAACTAGATTGCTAATATTTTGTTTTGGAATTGAAAAATGCCAATTCTATAGGTTATAATGTTATAGTAAACAATATAAATCCTATAGTTTTATTGTTTTTCAAAAAACATTGAATATTGACTTAAATAAAGGACTAGTCAAAGGTTTATTTTAGAATATAAAATCTATAATTGTCCACAAACTAAGACTTATTGATTACAATAGAATGATTCAAAGTTTTTTTCATATATATATATATATATATATATATATATATATATCAACCTTGAAAATCAATTTCAAATTTTTGTTTTTGAAAAAAGTGATTTTTTAATATTGACTTTGATTGCCTTATCAGTGAAAAAACTACACATCATACAATAACTTTTTTACCACAAAATTTCAAAATTTCAAAATTTTTGTCAGTGCCTTGAAGCTAGATATTCTTTGTTGATAAGTTATATGCAAATTTCAAAGAAAATTAAATAAGAAACTCCATTCATAGTGAGTTGGCCAAAATTTCTATATTGCCAAAAAACTAGCTTGGTTCTTCAAGGGTCTAAATTGTATGATAAAATTGATGAAATTGAAATAAATAATATATATTTTCTTATAAAGTATAAAGATAAGGATCATGCCAAAATTCATGAAAAGATTTAGGCAACGAAGGATTTGTCTTGACATATTGCCATAATACTAAATTTTGTTAAAATGGCGATATTCCAAATGCCATTTTTCAAAGTGCATGGTTTGAATTGAAAATGGACATTTAGGAGTGGTATAGATTTTCAAACATCTAGGACATATATAGATTTCCAAAATCAATTAATAGTTTAGATTTCGGACCATGCAATCTAAAGTATCTTGGACAAGTATAGATTTCAGATATGTATAATATATATAGATTTCAAAAATCTATGACAAATTTAGATTTCAAACCACGAAGTTTGAACTGTATAAAGTGTCAAACTAATGGAATACTGCCATTTTAATGAAATTTGCCATCATAGGTGTTTGTCCATATACATACATATTCCTCTATTTAGTCCTCTATACGACAATATTTTCTATTGCCTCCTTATGCTTGGAACTCACGTATTATACTTTATTAGATACCTATATGAGAGGGGATTATCAATGAATTGAAGAATTGTTGTTGGTTGAGAGGTCATAGAAGACAATTTCATTCATTATGGTGCAGTTTCTTTTTTTCAAAGATTCAATTTGAGACTCTTGCATCATTGCTAAACAATGTTATAGCCAATTTTTTTTTCAAAAAGGCACATTTAAACAAAGATTCATGCCTCCCCCTCCCTAATCCAACCATAGCTCACATTTTCACAACTAAACTACTAAAGGCTAAAACTAACAAAAATGGCAAATTTTGTTAAAACGGTAGTATTCCATTAGTTTGACACTTTGATAGTTCAGATCGCACGGTATATAATGTAAAACAGTCATAGATTTTTGAAATCTATATGTGTTGTAGATATCTGAAATCTATATCTCTCTAAAATGGTTTGGAATCTAAATCAATTATAGATTTTAGAAATTCACATATGTCCTAAATGTGTGAAAATCTATAACAATCCTAGATGTCAGTTTTCAGTTTAGACTGCACACTCAAAATATGGCATTTGGAATACCACCATTTTAACAAAATTCACTATAAAACCCCAAGCTCATGTGAACTTTAATGGCAAATTTCATTAAAATGGCAAAATTCAATTAGTTTGATACTTTTTACAATGCAAACTGTGCAATCTAAAATCTAAATGTGTCATAGAGTTTTGAAATCTATAAAAATCTTAGATATCTGAAAATCTGTACCTATTGTAGATGTTAGTTTTCAATTTGGATAGTACACTCTGAAGAATGGCATATGGAATACTTCCATTTTAACAAAATTCACCATCTTCATATTATTTTCTTTGTCTTGACAAGATGCAATTATCAATCTAAGTCTTGGATTTTGACTCTTTGAATTTGTAGTTTAAGTGCATTGGAAAGTTTGATCAAATCTTTTTTAAGGCGGTGGCTTTGATGTCGGTTACCTATCGCCTTGGAATCCAACTTTGGTCATGACTTCAAATCAATGTCCTTTTACTAGTTTTAAGCGGAAGTGGGTCTCTTCAGAGCTCCTAGAACTCTGGAAGGCACGTGCGTCATACTGGTTGCTGAGGCATTCCAGCCAGCGATCCTAGAATGGGTATAGGTCCCTTAGCAGGGTTGGCTATGGCACTGGGAAGAAATCGCCATGTCTGCGACAGTACTCTCTTTTTGGGAAATTTGGCTTATGCTTTGCTTTAAAAAAGTGGGCAATATAGCTCCCTATTTTTTTTAAATAGTACCGAAATGCTAAGTGAAAGCATTGTATGTTGAACTTCTGGCTAATTTATTTTTTCAAAAGTCTTTGTAAGTGCTAAGTGCTTCATAGCTCATTGGAAACATTGGCGATTTTGTAATGCAATTATTGGAGTAAAGTTGAAATTTTTTCACTTTCAGTTGTTCTCATTGAATATGCAATAGTGTTTTTTTTTGGAAACTTTGCAACTAGTGTCACTGGCAAGGGAGTTGAACCCTTCTTGCAATTGCAAGGCTGCCCAAGTGCAGTGCCAGTGTTCTGCACACAAGCAACAAGACACGTTAGCAGGGTTAGTATTACAAAACAAGTCAATTCTGCACAAGACAATCACAGGGAGTTAGTATTTTTTTAAAACAGTAACCAGAGCAGAAGATCACTACCGCAGCATCTGCAGCGAGCAACAACGACGTCTCTCCAGTCTCCACTTCAACCGACACAAGCCAAGATAGCTCTCCAAGATATCCAAACGACCTCTAGTCCTCCACAGAGCCGAGATCAACAACCCAAATGAACAGCCATCGCAGGAAGCCAATCTAGGTGGGTCAAATCACACTCTAATGTACCACAAAAGGGGTCAGACATACCAAAATCTACAATGTAAGTTCTTTCAATCTATTGTTTTCTAATGCAAATCTACTGGTTATACGTAATTTAGTCTTTTTTTTATTAGATCTTCAAGTCATGTTAAGACTAATAGTATTTTATTCATAAAAAATAGAAAAATTCTTTACTAAAAATCCAATTGTAGTTGAATTGTCAATGCGTCAGCTTTTTCAATGGACAAAAAGGAGTCTAATTTCTAATGAATAATAATGTGATTGAATCCAAAAAAATCATATATGTATATATTAATATGATAGAGTAGAAAAGGACACTTTTGACACAAATTGATTATTTTTTTATTTTCTATAATATTCAGAAGTAAGAATTTTTGAACATTTTTTTCAATACATAAACTAATCCAAATGATCATTGTGTCAAAACAAAAAGTGTATATATTATTGACATCTAGGTCTCTAAATTATTATTTTTTGAAATTAAATGTTGAAATTTGTTTTTAGAACAAACTAATACTTTGTCGATAATCAATTAATTGATTAAAAAATTATACTATTTTTAGTTCAAAAATGATTTTCATATAATCCTTTTTTATAATTGTATACTTGATAAGAATAAATTTTTTAGATAAAAAATCCTTTAAAAGTGCTATATTGTAAGAAAATTCCTAAATTTAGCTTGATTTACATCTATTTAAGGATTTTTTTCATGAATTTTTTTTTCAAAATCATCAAAGGAATCCATTGCAATATTATCCATCTATTATTTTCTTTTTAAAATGACAACATCAAAGTAATTTAAAGCTTTGAAACTTAAAAAAAGGACTCTAGTCATGTCCTAATAAAGTAATGCTTTTGGTACCTTTCAGTGTGGTTTGACCCAGGTGATGTTCAACATTAAGGAACATATAAAAGTGAGTAGCAAAGCTGGTAAAACCTCATGAAAACTAAGGAGAATTCAAATATGAGAATTCAAATGACTAACTACTTAAAAGGATACTAAATCACACATCCCCTTGCCTGCCGACCTTGACAGCATTTCTCCATGAGTTAATCGACTCCCTGTAAGGGAAATCCTCCAAAGAAAAGTACTTCTGGCCATACATTCGCACCACAAGGGGTAAATGCTTCCCCAGTCTATTCTGCTGGCAAGATTTAAAAAACTTCAAAGTAGAGAAGCATCTTTCATCTTCTACTGATCCAAGGACCAAACAGCATGCTAACTCTGCCAACTTGAAATATTTAGATATCAATTTGGACAAGTGACGGGACTGTGAAAGCCTGCGCCACAGTTTAACAACAGGGTTTACATCAAAGGGCTTGTTGCAGGAAGCTTCATTGTTTGCCATCATGGTGACTCTGCATAATCCTTGCTACAAGTCCAGCTTAGAGGCTGAAAGGATTTCCACCGCTGTGTAGGGCTGGCCACCCTCATACAGAGGCTGCCCCTTATTCACCAAACGTGAATGGCAATAAAAAGCTTTCAGAACTCCCAAGTGATGTGAAAAACTTTGCTCAGACCCATCCTGCCTCCAATATTGTGGATATACAATACCGAAAGTGTCCAGCAACTCTTGTTGGGGGAACCTATGTTCCAGTTTCGAGCTGAGCAACTGCGCAATGTCTGTCATCATCATGAACAAGCATAATATGATCAAAACATAATATGATCAGAAGTTCAGAACATAATACAATTAGAACATAATACAATCAGAACCTTCAAAACAAACACCAACATAATAAAAAAAAATGGAAATCATTTAACACTACACCATTACAAGTTTCCAACACTATAGTGATTAAGTGAAGCTATAAAGCAAAGGTAAACATAAAAAAAAAATGGGAATCAAAATAAGAAACATGGAAGGAAGACTCAAACCTGAAAATTGCCGCTCAACAGTGTCTTGGACACAATGGAAATCCTGCTGGGTTACAAACAAATGGTTCCTCGTTTGCTTGTCATGCATGCGTGCATAAACGGTTTTATCAGCCAAAATGAAGTACAGATGAGAAATTCTGGAATCCCCAGGTACTGCGTTCCAGTTCATCGGAACTTGGCTAGACTGCACCGAAGTAAGATCGCAGTACAACGGGAAATCGCCTTTATTGAAAGCAGTAGCGCTGTCAATAAATAGTCGAGCCAACTCAACCTGACAAAGTTTCACGGCCTGGATAAAGTCACAAACAAAAATGTCTCAGCTCTGAGAGAGCTTCATGAAACTGTGAACAGCATTAACCAAAGGCACAAAGCAAGCCAAAGATAACAGAGTCTCAACATTAGTCAAGAGATCGAAGTTCTCCCCAATAGCAGCGATCGGTTTGTGCCCCACCCCTCCCGTCATATTGTGAGTCCCCGATTCGTCACCGGGAACTCACGGGTTCTTTTTTCGAATTTATACATAAACTAAGGCGTAGTTAGGCTCATAACACCCACAAAAGGGCATTAAACCTATATTGGCATTACACATACCAATGTGCCATTTGGTCATTAGGTGGGATTTAGGATAGTTTACATCCAAAATGGGCCTAGTCTTAGCTAAATAGACGCCAAATTAATAGAGACATGCAGGATTAGGGTAAGCAGCCTAAAAAGGCCCTGCCTAGGCTAGGAAGTCCTCATAGGGGGATCTAGGAGGAATCCCCCACTCCCCATAGCATCAAAGAGAATACGGATAAAATACTAACCTTGAAATGCAGGTATCGGCGATTTCCTAATTCTAGGAGCACACAGTGGGGATGCAGATTTGCATCCAAGTGGGGGGATCCCATGGATGGTCCCCTCTAAAGTTTGGGAATTTTCCGACATTGTTTGGATATTTTCCCAAACGGTCAACCGCAGTGGACTTTGGGTGGGAATTCGAAAGAATATACCAAAGTGCGGTAAAATCCCACTAAAAATCCGGCAAGGCGGTCTCACACCAACGGAGCGCTTCCCCAAGTTTCAAGACGAAACGATAGTTGGAAGATCCCGAATCGGCGACATTCCTCCCCAACTGACAAATTACATGACGAAAGCGGCGGTTGACCGGCGTACCGGGGCCATAGGACATCGGAACGGAGCCTATTTTGGGTCTATTCCTACCCCCTTGCCTCTACTTGGAATATTGGTGGAGGTTTGGGGTCCAAAATTGCTAAACTCCAAAAGTTGGGAATTTATCCCAACTTTGATCCCAGCTTACACTGAGATTCCTCGAGAATTGGGACATAGTGTAAGGGGTAAGGGGTTCCTTTTAGACTAATTATGGCCTTCCAGAGCCAATGGCGCAATCCGTTTGCCATTTGGAGCTAAACTCCAAAAGTTAGCCTTTTGGGGACAGCACATGGAGAAGAAATGGGGGTTTTAGGCCCCCCAATGCATTTTTGGGGAGTTTGGGCCCCATTAGCCGTGGGGAACGCGTAGGGAATGTGTGGGGAACTCCGGGCACATGTGGGAGCAAGTACCACCTCAAAAAATTAGTGGAGGTGGCTCATGTGCTTTGGTGTAAGTAATTTCAAATTAAGTAGGTGGGAACACATGGGAACCTCTCCCATGTGAGAACTTGTAGATTTTGGGGAAGGTAAATTAGATGGTTTTGCAAGTTCTTGTAAGGTTAGGTAAGATTTGAATTTCCCAATTCAAATTGTGTAGATTTTAGGCGGATAATTAGATTTGGGAGGGGTAAACATGTACGGACCTCCTAATTTCCCTCATCTAGTTATTCTTAGTAGATTAAGGGGGGGGTGTTGCTCCCTTTTGGGTATAAAAGGGGCGGCATTCTCCTCTCATTCTCTCTCTTTTCTCACTCCTACCCATTGAAGGGAGGAGGAGACTGTTGGGCCCGGGTTATGCCGGATTTCCTTTGGCTTTTGATGGCAAGGGAGCCTTTGATGGTCTTTGGGGGTTTTCATACCCTTTGGTAAGTGTGGTTTTTTACTTGGGGACTTGAGACCCCCCCAAGTGGTGGAACTTGTTGCAATCTAAGCTTGATTACTCATTGTATTGTGTACCATTGAGAGTTGTTGTGGGAGAGTATTGTGAGGAACCAAGGGGTAACTTGGGAGGTGACTTCGAACGTTTGTTTGCACTTTGTACCACTCTCTTCTCCCTCTTCTCTTAGGCACGGGGTTAAGTTAGTCCCATAGGGGACGGCGAAGCTTTGAACTATAGGACTAGATAGATTGTGTGGACACTCTCTTCTCCCTCTTCTCTTAGTCACGGTATTTAATTAGGTCCCATAGGGACGGCGAAGCTTTGAACCCCCTAAGGGTCAAAGCAATTAAACTTTTCCCTCTCCCTCTTCTTTTGTTCACGGTATTTAATTAGGTCCTGTAGGGACGGCGAAGCTTTGAACCCCTTAAAGGTTAAAAGCTTTGTGGTGTGAGTAAGACGTCAAAAATTAAAGAGATAATGGTAGGAGAAGTCTAGTAAAAAAGCAATAACAAGGAAAGAACCCTCCCGGCCCAAACCAGCCCGCCGCAGTCCCTGGACAGCCCCCCAGTCCGCGGAGCCCGGCCGGGGTCAGCCCACCCGAAGGGCGTCACGTGGCAGTCTCGGACCCCTGGCTTATTTGTGCTTGATTTTACCGGCGCGCTGCCGCTGACACCGAATCCGGCGTCCTTTCTTCATTTCGCGTTACGATTTAGGACTGAGAGCCTATTTTGTGCACTGAAGTTGTCACCGCGTTCGCCACGTCACCGCGCCACGTCGCCTGCGCAGTCAGCAGCCGCAGGGGTCGGACGAACCGGGAGGCGCCACGTGGGTTTCTCGGAACATGGTCTTATTTGTACCCATTTCAGTTGGCACAGTGCCTTTGAGCCTAACTATAGACTTTGTTTTCTGTTTGGACGCATAGTATAGGACTGATTCAATGATTTGATTGGCTGGCCGGTTGCAAACTCTTAGAATAGGAGATAGTTTAGAGGTAGGAACTAGTTTAAAGGATAGTTTAGAAGTAGAAGGTAATTAGAGGAATAGTGTAGAAATAGTTTAGGAGATTAGTGTAGAAATAGTCTAGGAGCACAATTGTAAAAGGAAGGGAAATAAATTGAGAATAAAGGGCTAACTATCGCACACGGAACGGCGGAGGTTATGGAGGCGGCATAGAACAAGGAGGCCCGGCATGGGGCACGCACGGAAAGGAGGTGAGCCTCTACAACTCTCTTTTGATTTAATTTGTTAATGCAATTAGGAATTAATTAGTATAAAAAGGTTAACATCCCAAGTGGGATTAAGGTCCGGCAATTAGCAAACACAAATAGGAAGATAACCACAACTAGAATAGAAAGAAGAAGAAGGAATACACAAACATAGAGAAGAATACATGGGGTAGAGGAATACCAATACATAGAGTAGAAGAAGACGTAGATTAGACTAAGCCAAATATACGCACGTATAGTAGAAGAATACGTAGAAGAATACATAGATTAGACTAAGCCAAATACATGTACGTATAGTGAAAGAAGACGTAGAAGAAGACGTAGATTAGATTAAGCCAAATACACGTACGTATAGTAAAAGAATACGTAGAAGAAGACGTGGATTAGACTAAGCCAAATACAAGTACGTATAGAAGACAAATACGTAAGGAAGAGGTACTCAATTAAAATACGTAAAGTAGAAGTAGAACAATACCAATCCGTAGAGTAGATTAAAACAAACCCAAACACGTAGAAGTAGGATAAACAAGAACAAAGTAGAAGAGTAGGACAAGAGAACGAAACACATAGAGTGAGCAGCAAGTAGAAGTAGGATAAGAGAACGAAACAACCCTTAGTAGGATAGTTAGGATAGTAAAAAAGATCCATTGCTTGGAAGGCACAATGGATTGACGCTTCGACACCCGTAGGTAGTAGAATTGTTAGAGCCTGGTTGTGATCGCTTAATTCCAAGGGTGGGAATGAAGCGCCCACACATATCCAAGCCATTTTCAGCATCAAAGTGGAATACTCTGCCAAAACACGCTGTGCCGGACTCCTCATGGAGATCCAGCGAATATCTACATTTCGCAACATTTTCAGACCCTTAGTTTCCATGAGGTTTGCAAGCTTCTGTAGCTCAGTATGGCGCTTGTTACTGCGGCAAAAATAAGAGTAGATGGACTGAAAGAGCCCTTCCAGCCGAGACACCATCGGATATTTGGAGAGAGTCTCCACAACAAGATTGAGCATGTGGCTCACACAACTTGCTCCCAAACTAAAGGGAGCCCATTTCTCCCTGATTTGAGTTGTAACTCCTGATCTAGGCCCCTGAAATGTACTCACACCATCAGCCCCAAAACAAACAACTTTTGAGGCAATTTCCTCATGAGAAAGACCACCTTCCTGCAACAGAGCATGCATAATCACACCAATTAGTTGATCTACAGTACCACCCTCTGTAACACATGACAAGTGCAACAAGTGAGGCACTCGTTCCCAGTTGTCCATGGCATACACATGTACTCCAATCCAGCAAGTGTTGTCAACTGCAGTGACTTCATCAGCACTCAAAGATATAATCCTTGCAAATTGCACAACATCCTTCAAAGCAGTTAAAATAGAACCATGAATATGCTCACTCATCTCCCATCCAGTGGTTTCGGACCAATGCTTACGAGGCAAATTTTTAACCTTCAAATGCTTCAACAAGTTCTCCTCTCTCTCATAATCACACATTGGACGTCTATATGTCAAAATCTGAAAAAGAGTTGAGAACTGTACTCCCTTTCTTTTGAGATCAGCCTCCAAACCTGCCGTGAGCTGGTCCGCCACAGTGCTCGCTTGCTTTCTGCCGGCCCACACTTTGCAAAGCCTATGGTGCTTGCAGTCAAGCTTCGTAAAAGTATCACCCTTCTTCAGGTGCAGCAGTGGCACTCCGTCCTCCAAGCAAGTACGTTTACCTTCATGCTTCTCAAGATTGTCCAATTTGGAGACCATCACTTTCCTCCTCCCAGTCATGGACGTACAACTTTGATAGACAATGTCGGAGAGATCTCCATTGGAATCAAACACTCCCTCGGCCCAAGTGAACTGGCAAGCCTACACCTCTTGCCATTTGCGGGTGATGGTCGCAGGAGCAGTCCTCCTTCTCTTGCGGAAGAAATTCATAGGCCCTTGCCTCTTCTTCTTCCCCGTAACAGCACACTCATCATTGCTCAAGACAATCGGCGTGGGATCGGGAAGCACTGGGGACAGAACAGTTTCCTCCGAGGGAGGATTGCCAACTACAGGTCGCGCTAATGATTGGGACAAGCGCGTTTGGGAAATGTGGATGGTCTCGCGATCTTCGGCGTCCATCTCTTCGGCGTCCATCGGCTCCTCACAATAAGCATTGGGGTTGGGCACCAAATACTTCCTGACCCCGTTGTTGTTGCGGCTCAATCCGAAACAACGGACGCGGAAATTGTCTGGGAGCTTCAAGCGCAGGGCCATTGCAAATCCAACCTGCACAACAAACCAACTCCAACAAGTGCGATCACAGACCAAGACACCAAGGCGATAATGCAATACAATCAACGCAAGACAAGTGAAGCCAGAAAACAACGCATGCAAGGCAAATTTGAGAATTGAAAGCTGGCTTGAGGGGCTAAGGACGCAAGCCAAGGTTGAAATGAAAACGAATGGTGCAATTTGCAGCAACAAGAGAGTTTATATTCACCATTTCAAATCGTTGCCGCTCACTTCTTCAACGATCCAATCGTCCCGCTCAATTGCTCACTCGCTCAACGATCCAGGAAGGGGAGAACGTTAAGGCGACGAAGGACGCTCAATTCAACAAACATTGCACAATTCAATCGACAAGCTTCCAAAGTTCCAATCCTTCCATCTCTGCACATTGCCTGTGCACAACCTGAGACTCTCAGACGCTAAGAATTTCTGAACTCAATGAGGCCATGACAGGTACCTATAACAAAACATGGTAAAAAAAAACCACGCAGAAATTTTTTTGTGGTTTTTTTTGCCATGTTTTTGTGCGCATTTTTCTTTGCGCATTGCGCGTAGTGAACAGTCAACTTTGGCAGCAATTTTCCATTGCAATTTTTGGAGTTAGGAAGTGTGTCATATATCAATGGAAAGGTATTCAAATCCTACTGGAGCACATGTCAGCGACAGAAAACTTAGTTCGTGTGTACATTTGCGATCAGACTGGAAGATTCCCCGTGAATTTAGCTGAAATTTTTTTTTCCAAGATTTTCTATTATGTACATTTCGCGCATGATTGTATTTGGTAGAATAGAAGCGCAATTTAGCCAATTTACAAATCGCTGATTCCAGCCCGTTCACTGTACTTGCAGAACTGCAGATGGATTAAAACCATTCGACGGTGAAAGTATATTAAAATAAACGCCCGAGGGCAGTTACACGTCACCCGAAGGCTTGACCGGAAACCGGGGGAGGAGGGGTGGACAACAAAGTAACCGAGTGAAAGTAAGGAGCCAGAGGCTTCATACGTTGGGCCGAGGGATCCAGTGAGAACTGCAGATGGAAGTGATCCACTATAAACATAACTTATGAAGGGCCAGCTTTCATCATGGCATTGTTTTTTGAGTTTCAGGACCTTCGGATCTTGCCATTAGTACGACGACAGCCTTGAAAATTGTAGAGTTGCTTCCAGAAATTAAGTCCCTTGCGTTTTTCAGTGAGAGAGGGAGAAAGGTTTTCGCTTTCCGCAACATTTGCTGGTCAAGTTTGCATCTAGATTTTATTAACTAGCTATCGAGCTAGATTGGTACTTACGCGGCCAGACGACCAGCCGGCCGGCATGACCTTCTCGGTGCCGTCGGTGAAGACGATCGAAGATTTATGGGGCGCGTTCAAAAGGGCCACGCTGAAATGTGACGATGGCGCATGGTTCAAGGTTTGCTCACAACTCCCTCCCTCCCTCCTTCTGGGTTTTTGAATTCTCTATTCGCGTGGAACACTGAACTCTCCTTAATTGCGTTCTACCTCAGTCTCTTTGCGAAATCAGTAGCCATTGAGTTTGATCATCATGGACCAGCATATTCGTTTCAGCGCCATAGCTTGCACGCGCTCTGGATACCAGCTCCACCATAGATATGCGGTGTTTGATTTTCACTAAAATTTTCCCGTTATATACTCCGATCCGTTGCTTCAGTGACTGCTGGGCGTGCCTAGGGGTCTAGTGTGATTATATTCATTCCAGCGCGGTATCGCGACTCGAAAAAATCATTCGTTGGGAGCTGTGGCAAGCACCATGGATGGCGAGATAACAAAGCACATTGGTAAAATATTTCTTTCAGTTTTCAGAGTGCAGCCTCCTATAATCAAAGTCGTTCTTCGTGTCAGTATCGATGATCTAAGAAAGTACGATTCCATATGATAGCAAAAGCATCTGAAGTATAACTAGCACACGAAATTGGGTACACTTAGAAGAGCTGAGATCTGCATAACAGAAGCTGCAGGTTCATTAAGAGCTTCGGCAAAAGCCATTGGTTGCAAGATGACAAAGTAATCGGCAACATATTTCTTTCCGTTTTCTGTTTTCCAAGTGCAGCCTCCTCCTACAACTTCTTTCTTTGTACATGTCGAAGATCTAAGATACTCTGAATACAACAAAGCATCTGAACCATTTAACTAGGATACGAAATTCGCTTCACCTAGAAGTGCTTTGATTTCCATTACAGAAGCTGAGCATGACGACTGGATCCCGTCCCTTTGAATTTGCAGATGTACTACTGCCTGGCGATGGCGGTGCTAGTGATTCTGTTGGGAAGGAAACTTCTTTCCTGGCGTGTGAACCTGCCGCCTGGGCCTCCAGGCTTGCCGTTCCTGGGCCACATGCACTTGCTCGGAGCAAGTCCGCACAGGTCCCTGGCGGAGATGGCGCAGACATACGGCCCACTCATGTTCATCCGCCTGGGGTCCAAGCCGTGCATCGTCTGCACTTCTCCGGAGACGGCCAAGGAGTTTCTCAAGACGCAGGATGCGAACTTCGGGTCAAGACCATACACGTCGCAAGGACACCACCTCCTGTATGGCCGACAAGGTGGGTTGCGTCAGTTTCATCAATTTCTGTTGCCGAGTGTTGGAGTTTAGAAATGTCTACAAATTATGTGTTGAATAGTGAGGGTAGAGATTTTCCCGCACTCGTGCGCTCAGGCAAGGATATTCTAAACCAACAAACGAAGAGAATGCATGGACACTTCGTAGTAGAATCTTGCATTTGGGGACATCAAATGTGCAACAACAAGACGTAGTTCGTGTTATGTGTGTCAGTTCACCAATTTTCATTGCTACGTGTTGGAATTTAAAACTTCACATGAATTCATGCCTTAGAAGTGAATGTAAGAAGTGCTCGAGTGTATTAACTAATTTGCCACTCATCTACTCAGATAAGTTTTGTTATTGTTCTTGTCTGTCTAAATGGTTTGGTGTAACCATGAAATCTGAGTCTTTCCGCACCGTAAACATTGTGGAGAGGTCTCGGGAGACGTCGGGGAAGTATCCGTAGGTGCAATAGAATGCTAGATTGACATGAATTTTAAAAACTGAACAATATCACATTGGTATCTGGTGAATCAATTTTCCGGCGTCATCTTCGCAGTGCTCACAGTGGGATGTCCTTCCCTTACCATTTCGCTTTTAAACCTCGACAGATGTAGCGTTTCACGGAGCTCTCCTCCTCCTTTTTCTACCACAGACTCCTTACCTTCAATTTGTTTTGCTTGTGAACCTCTCCAGACGTAGCCTTCCAAGCGACCAACCCCACCTGGCGCCACCTCAAAAAGATCTTCACCACTGAACTCACGAGCCTGTCTCGCGTGGAATCTTCCCGTCACATCCGCACCTCCGAAGTCGCCTGCATGCTTCGCTCCATCTACTCCCTCCGCTCCGTGGATCTCAAGTCTCAGTTATCCTCCATGATGTCCAACATCGTCTCCTGCATGGTGCTCAACAAACGTTACGTAGGCAATCCCGATTTGACCAATTCCGATTCCAGTCCTTCCCCCCAGCAGACCGTCGAGAAGGATTTCCCGGAGATGGTGCAGACGCACTTCCGCTTGGCGGGGCTGTTCGTGCCCGGGGACTTCGTTCCGGCGTTGAAGCCGTTGGATCTCGGGGGATTCGAAGCGCAGATGAGGAAGCATAAAGTGAGGATGGACGCGTTCGTCTCAGAGATTGTGGAACAGCATCGGGAGAGGAAGAGGGAGGGGAGGGATAGACCTGAGGATGAACGGGATTATGTGGATGTGCTGTTGGATCAGATGGAAATGAAGGACGCCGGGTTTCAGATGACGGAAGATCATGTGAAGGCGCTGATTCTGGTGAGACTGGCATCTTGAGTTAGCTTGTGTGCATTATTAGAAACCGTTTTGGTATGTTGTTGCAAGTGAAAGTGAAACGGAACTAAACCCTGAAATGGAACCCTAAACCTTAAATCCGAACTGAAGATGGGGAAATCATGGAATCCTACTGAAGACAGGGGCATGAAAATGATGAAATTTTCTAATCAGTCGAAGATGAGAAGCCACCCCTTTGTGTCTCCCTCTAGCTGTTGAAGATGAGGATTCGATCCTAGACTCCATCATCATGTCCTTGATACGGCAAGGCTCAACTTCTAAGCACCCGGTAAAAACAAATGAAGTTATTTATTTCACGTAGTCTCCCCGTCTTGAGCTCCGTTCACCTCAGAAGATGGAGAAGCCTCTCCATCTCCTTGTTCTAGGATGCAGGGAGGCTAAAGTTGTTTCAAAGTTGTAACTGAGTTCCAAGACGCATCCCTTCCGTGCGATGTCTCTTGCGGATCACGAGGTCTCATTCCTGCTGTTGCTTGTTTCTGCAAATCCAGGACACCTTCTTGGCCGCCACGCAGACCATGATCCTCACCTGTGAATGGGCGATGGCCGAGCTTCTCCACCACCCTCACCTCCTCCCCCACCTCCACTCCGAGCTCGACTCCGTCCTCGGCCGCTCCCGACCCCTCCTGGAGTCCGACCTCCCCGACCTCCCTTTCCTGCACGCCCTCGTCAAGGAGACTTTCCGCCTCCACCCGGCCGGCCCTCTCCTCCTGCCGCGGGAATCTTCCCACCCCTCCCACGCCTTCGGCTACAACTTCCCTGCGAAGACGCGCGTGATCGTGAATGTGTGGGCGATTGGGAGGGACCCTACTCTCTGGGAGGATCCGGAGAAGTTTCATCCGGAGCGGTGGTTGGGTGAGAAGATGAGCGGGGTGGACGTGAAGGGGCAGCACTTTGAAATGCTGGCGTTTGGGAGTGGGAGGAGGGCGTGTCCCGCGGTGAATTTGGGGGTGACGGTGGTGCAGTTCGTGGTGGGGAGTCTGCTGTAGGGGTTTGAGTGGGGGTTACCGCCGGGGTCGCCGGAGGGGTTGGGTATGGAGGAGGTGTTTGGGTTGACGTTGCCGAGGAAGGGTCCATTGCCTTGTGTTGCGACGCCCAGACTGCCACCGGATTGCTACTGAGATGATGAGGGTGCAAACGCCATGGATGCTAACAAGAAGAAGAATTTCGGTCCAGCACCAAATCACCAATGATGCTTCGAGGAAGCTGAATGTCGGCTCAATTCCAATGACACTGAGAAGGAGAAGAATGTTTGCCCAATACCAATGATGCTGAGAGAAGAAAGAAGAATGTTGGTCCAATAGCAATGATGTGAAGAAGAACTTCAGTCTTACCCCAATGATAGATAAGAGAACTTTGGCGCAACACCAATGATGTTGAATATAAGAAGACGAAGAAGAATTTTGGTGCATTATCAATGACAAGGAGAAGGCAAACTTTGGTGAAATACCAATGATGCTTGGAGGAAGAAGACGAAGAAAATCAGTTCTTTTTAACACCAAGGATCAAGAAAGAAGAACTTTCCAATGCTACCAAAAAGAAGAATTTTGGTTCAACATGGATGACAAGGAGAAGGAAGAACTTTGGTTTAACCCTTTAAGGACTGTGGTCGATTTGGGGGGCGGGCACTCCATTCTGTACCACTTGGGGTCAAAATTAGAAAAACTCAAAAACACTGATGTAGGATAGAAATCTGATCATACCGATTGAATTGTCGGGGTTATTTGGTGCTCTCCAATGAATTTCAAGGCAATCAAAAGTGTTTTTGTTGCTTATTATAGTACATTTGTGTGCTTGTATTAGCCAATTGCGTATGCTTACATCTGAGCTACGTTGCAGTCACGTATTTCTTTTGTGACGAATTCTCTTAGGTTTTCATTGGACCACGTGAGCCTTCCTTTACCATCATCATGAAAACAAGTTCACTCACTAATTGTGTGGAACGCCAAGTTGGAGTTCCCAATACCCAACTGAAATGAAATCCAACCCAAATCCAACCCAAACAACATTCTACATCCAACAAAAATAAGAAGACATGCTTCAGCTGAAGCTTGACAGTTGAACACATGAATATGACGATAATTCAAAATTGTATCAAAATTTGATCTGAACTGTGTCTAATTTGGTGCTAATACTTGAAGCCACCTACCAACTTCATTCAAAAAGCTTCACAGATAGATCACACAGATTCCAACTTGAAAGTAAAGCAACTAAACTCAACCTCTGCTCAAAACTGAAACGTGCAAACAACAAAAAATAACCTCCGCCAGTTCATAATGTATGAGGCATGCATAATTGAGAACGGCAAAACTGAGGCACCATCGACAAGAGAACATGGGCACCTGTAAGTAAGAAACTACTCTTATCTCTTGTGAAAATAAGGATAAGCCAGAGTTTTGGAAGCCTCCCGTTTTTTTTCCCCTCTTCTGAATTCCAAAGCCTCCCTTGGTCCCTTCCCTTCCCTTTTGCTCCTTCCAAAGCCTTCTTCTTGTCTGACTGGTCTCATCTGCCTGCAGAACCTCCAAATCCACCTCGAAGAGAGAAACTGGGGCCCCGAAGAAGAAGAAGTCTTCAAAACGATGCCCTTGCATGGACAACGAGGCAAACGGGAATCGACTACTTGGCAAAATGAAAAATGACAGTCCCAAAATTTTCTCATTCCGCCTCCACATAATTTGCTACCTTCTAACTCATGAGGTTCACACATACTTGCAAAATAAAAAACATCCGAACACAATGTCACAACCTGCAGAGAACCCATAAACTTGAACTTGCCCTCACGTTCCAACAGAGTAAGGACCACACAGCAGCCTTGTTATGATTCAAATGCTTTGAGTTATCGTCATGTATCTCCAGCCGCACTCTGACGTGAGAGTAAACTAATTTGAAAACGTCCTCAATGATGTGCCATCCAAGCAGAAATCTCCATGATCTCCAGCACTCCATTGAAAAAAACACGGCTGCCAGCCGAATCACTCTCCCGTATCATGAAGCTTTGCAGTTCACTCCAACAAGTGCTCCTGCAATAAACAACCGACTTGAATCAATAAGCAATGCGTTCATATAACAATGAAAACACGTATGCTTCAAGCAACTCCAAGATTAACGGATTCAAAACGACATGTTTGCAAAGGCACAGATAGTACAAATACAGCACGTACCTTTGCCAATAACAATATATAGTATTATGGTGACCTAAAGGTGACCTAAACACAAGTGCCACGAAGGTGGAAAAACTCGAAGCAGGTGGATGTGCAAAGCCGCACCCCCTCACACTGTTGACACACCCAAAACGTTCGACGCTTGCAGATCTTGCAAACACGACGTAAATTAGTTTTCCGTGGGAAGTGGGTGACTCTGCCCTCGCATGGAGCCACCTGAGCCCTACGAACTGGGCGGACACGACGCTCTGCAGCTGCATCCCAGTAAGGTTGACCCATCAAAGAGTGAGCTACATACAATTGAAACTCTTTGTGGGTCATTGGTTTCTCCCCCAACTTCTTCGCTGTCTCTTTGTGAATTACAAATGCATTTGCTATTGAAGAATCCAGGCAGAAAAAGAAAACGCGGTGCCACCACTTCTTGGTTGCAATCTGTGTACTATAGTAGGATCTGTTCTGATCTCCCACATCAACTCCACCCATAGTCCGAGAATAAAGGATCTGAATTGGGGACGTCGGCACTTGCGCTATTCGCTGCCCAGAGACACGATTAGTCACAATGCCACCCTGCACCATGGGATCAGCTCCAGTAGCCAAGAAGTACACCCCCTTGGTGTCTTGCCAGTGAATTGCAGCCATCTTCATATCTTTGTGCACTCGGGTGTGGAGAGTCCCTCGTGGTTGCTCATGGGTGATGCCCAAACTGGTAGGAAAACCTTTTCGTTGCTTCCTTGCAATTCCAACCGCATAAAAGCCACGGGAGAGCAAGTTTTGAAAGAGGTAAGGAGACGTGAAGTAATTGTCACAAGTCACGGTATACCATTTGCCTTCCAAGCCACGAGTTAAACGAGTCACAACCTGCCCAGCCATACCAATCTGACAAAGCTCCGGTTCGAGAGCCGCCTGAGTGTTATCCTTCCCTACATAAATCTCCAGTCGATACACATAGCTAGTAACCGAGCAGGCCATCGCCCAAATTTTGATCCCATGTGTAATTGGTTTAGCAGGCAAATACTGTTTGAAGCCACAAAAGCGCCCATTGTACGCTACCATACATTCATCAACTGTAATGAAAGGTGATAAATTCCAGTATTGTTGGAAATTGGCCTCCACATGCTCTAAAATCCAACGACATTTGCCAATTGGGTCATACAAAGGGTTGCGTTTGTCAGTGACGAAGTCATACCGTGAAGTCATGTGCAAGCATCGCAAAATGTACTCAAACCGGAATCGTGACATAGTAGTGGCAACATCTTCGCAGAACAAAGCACCCTCCCCACGTCGCCAATAATCTCGAATGGAAGGCTGCTCTCTGACACCCATAAGGCAACAAATACCTGTGAATTGACGAAATTCTTCGAGAGTAATGGATGAGGCCACTGTGTCACCACCCTTCCTCTTACCTGTGGTAGGATCAATGTAGTCTGCATAGTCATTACTCTCCCGCACAACTTTCCGTTGCAATGCTTCATCCCAGAAGAAGAGGAAGTATTGCACAGGCTGAAGCAGGACATCTTGTGGGAGATGCTCACTGGCACCGGGTGTGTTGCCGCAAAATTCCTCCCGAGGTTGAAGCAACCATGAACGAGCATGCCAATTCGCCTCCTGAAACTTCACTTCCAAGTCAAGGTTCTCCAATTCTGGTCCAAAGGGATAAATTCCCAATTCCGCCAAGAGCACCATGTCGTCGTCCTCGTCTGCAGAACTGTTACCGCTTGAAAGGCCGCCATTGTCGCTACTCACATCGGAGAGTGCCATGTCCCAATTGTGGGCTGACACTAGTAGAAAAAAACAGTGACCAAATTAACAAAACTCAACACAAAAGTGTTGATTTTTTTTGTTGATTTGGACATGTTAATTTGGGTACTTTTGAACACAAAAGTGTTGATTTCTTAACAAAAAAATGTCAAATTTTAACAAAAAAGTGTTCATTTTCTAACAAAAAAGTGTTGATTTTTTTTTGTTAATTTGGACCTTTTTTTTAAAATATATTTTTAATAAAAAATAAAAAATTTTGACCTCTAGGGTGGTGCCACGTGGCCAACAACCACACAGCAACTCCTACAACTACCACGTGGCAGCTACCTAGGAAGTGAGGTCACCAAGGTTTGAACCCACAACCTCATGGTTGGGAGCCAAGGCTCTTGCCAAGGCACCAAACACTCAAGATGAGTGATTGTTTAGGAAGTAGAAATGTATTTATATAGTTCTTTCGGATTTTTTTCAATTCTTTTTAAAAGTCAGCAGACTTTAGAGGCGATTCAGACCCAGTAAAAGAACTTTTTTGGAGAAACTTTGAACTAAAGAAAGTTGAGAAATAAAGTCTTCTTTCACCTCCAACAATTTTTTTGAGATTTGGATCTTCCAATCAACAGTTATGAACAAAAATCAGAGAGGGGTGGAAATGAACATTTATTTTTAAAATTTTCAAACTCCCTCTTTGATTTTTGTCCATAACTTTTGATTGGAAGATCCAAATCTCAAAAAATTATTGGAGGTGAAAGAAGAATTTATTTTTCAACTTTCTTTAGTTCAAAGTTTTTCCAAAAAAGTTCTTTTACTAGGTCTGAATCGCCCCTAAAGTCTGCTGACTTTTCAAAAATCCGATTTGTGATCATTTAATTTAAAAAGAAATATACATTGTAAAATTAAGACTCCAAAGGCTTATAAAGAAACAAAAGGATTAAAATTATACTTATATTTGAGTTTGGAATTGAGACATATAATTTTAATTATATTATTCTTTAACTTTTTTCTCATCAAAAGTCAGTAGACTTTAGTGGCAATTTTGTCCTAGTAGATAAACTTTTCAAAAAAACCTTTGGACCAATGAAAGTTGTAAGATGAAGATCTCTTTCACCTGAAACAATACAATTAAGATTTAGATCTTTCAATTAAAAGGTATGGACAAAAATCAAAGAAGGTATTTAAAAATGTAAAAAAAATGTCCATTTCTACTCCTCTCTGATTTTTGTTCATAACTTTTGATTAAAAAATCTAAATCTCAAAAAAATGGTTGGAGGTGAAAGATATATCAATTCTACAACTTTCATTAGTGTAAAATTTATTGAAAAAATTAATTTGACAAAAAATTTCTTAACATTTTAAAACATTGCCTTTGAAATTTATTCATAACTTTTGATTGAAGACTCCAAATAGCAAACGGTTTTTTGGAGATGAAATATTGTTTAATTCCTCAACTTTTCATAGTTCAAAGTTTTTTGAAAAAAGTTGTTTTTCTATGACTAAATGACCTCTGAAGTCTGCTAATTTTACACAATACCGAATAGTGAATGATGAATTTTTAAAAAAACAAAGTATTGTGCATAGAACAGTAACTATGGTGATTCAAACATTTTTCAAATGAAGAAAACTAATTTGAGACACATATATGTGAAAATGAACAAAAAAGTGTTGATTTTTTTGTTACTTTTGAATTGCAGTATCGAAATCAACAAAAAAAAGTGTTGATTTTGACAATGTGTACTAGAATCAACAAAAAAATGTGAAAATGGACAATACAGTATCCACTTCAACAAAAAATTGTTGATGTTTTGTTAATTTGGTCACTGTTTTTCTAGTAGTGTGAGTTGCTGTCCGCGAGCTCCCACCCTTCGAAACTATGTGACTCCATGAACGTTGGAATGGTGTGGAATCCATCCCCCAGGTTTGAACTGTCCACCTCGATGCCATCCCTCCTCTCAATCGGAGGTGCTCTCCAAACAGGCAATTGCTCACATACCGCCCGTGACACGTCTTGTACTCCCAGGTGAGTTTCAAAATCAACCTGTAGAACATCAGGATTGTCTCCGCCCTCTGTTGCCTGCACCACGCAACCAACAGCACTTGGGCAAGGGATCGGCAAAACCTCTCCACCCCACGTGAGATCACGAAGGTTTACACGTACTCGCCATGGCTGGTTTGAACGAGCTCTTGTGGTAGGGGGCAGAAAATGTGTGGAATCCAGCGGCGGCGATGTTGTCAGTTCTACTGTACTTGGTGCTGCGTTGTCACATTCAAGACCCCGGCCTCGAACGCGCGGACGATGTCGCAATGTTACGTGTTTGTCAGAGCCATCTGCTTGACAAGGTTGCACTGTAGCAAGCGTGCATGGTGCGTTGGATGGCGTGTCTCTTCCAATGGGTATCCTCCATGTGTATTTCCTCTTGGCTCGTTTAGGGGACGATGTAGACGGCATACATGCACCTCCATTAGAATTATTGTCGCCGTCCGTGATTGCAACATTGTCGGTGCTGCAGACTAAGCTTTTGCGCGGACGCCCTCGCTTCGGCTTCACCGGCAATACAGTTGGACCACTAGCGGGCTCCACGTTCTCTTTTCCAACTGCAAGTCTCTGTCGTGCTCGGGTGACTACCATTGCCGCAGGTGTGTACGACAAATCAAAGGGCAAATTTATCCCTGACATCTCGGTAGTTCCCTCCACAATGACGGGTGCTTTGGTCAGGTTGGCAGCCATAAAAGCCTCCGTCTCTCCAATCAACACGTCACGGAAAGATGCTCGTTCGCAAGTGGGCATGAAGTTCTGCAGGGAACCCATCTTCGGAACCTTCCTCACGTCGTGGGCCCCAACCAAAGAGCTTTGCAACTTGACGATAGAATAAGTAGCACAATTGGGCACCAGATAAAGTCGCCAAGTCTCCGTAACCCCTTGCTCCTCTTGGAATTGGATGCAAGACCAAGTAAGTGCGATCAAGCAAACCGAGAAGGACTCTACGCTTTTGTGCAGGAATCTGTTGCTTTCTAGCCCAATCATCCAAGACCTCAGCTGTGCTTTGAAATTCTTGCCGAGGAGGGGGAGGGGGAGACCACACATATCCATCACTCCGTCTGCTTGATCGCTTCCCCGCGCCGCCCATCTCCTGTACTAAGGTTGAAGCACGTTCGATTACCCTAAGCCCTCATCTTCAAGCAATGAAGACCCCCTATAACCTATTGTCTGATCGTGGGTGGTGGCCCGTGTCCTCCAAAATTGTAACCACAATTTGAGTGATTCGCAAAGGTTGTTGAAGACACTGAATTCCTTTTCCACCACTCAAATGGAGCTATGCATGGCTCTCACTTGTGCATCTCAATCCTTGGTTTGCCACCTCGCCATCTCCACGCCTCCATTGTAACTTCCCCATTGAATTCCCGTAACCTCCAACTTGCTACAAGCTTGAGTGTAAGAGAGGTACGCGATTACGTGCCTTGGATGCCCTTCGGCAGGTGTTGAGCTTCACGTTGACGGTTCGGAGGTATGCTAATCCCAATCGCTTACAACCGCGTCATCCGCCACCTAGGCAAGCACTCAACGACTCTTTTATTGTTCCCATGCGTGTTCACCGTTCCTGTGGGACTACCCATTCCTCATTACTGGCTTTGTCAGCGCGTACACGGTATCCCCATCTTTCCTCTTTACAGCCTTCTTTTGCATTTATTGGCGTATTTACAGCCACCCCAGATGGAGGGTTTTGAATCCCATTTGCACATGCCAGCACGGCTTCTTGTGAAACTTGGTGTAATGAACGTAGGTTGAAATTCCCTACAAGCATCCCCTTTGGGCTTTTTTCTAATTTTACTTAGAACTCTGCCCAAGTAACAAATACTATCAATTTCGACCATAATATGGTCGACCAGTCCTTAATGGGTTAACAGTTATGATGCTAGGATGAACATGAATTTTGGTCGCACACCAATCTTAAGAACTATGAGCTCTAAACACTAATTAATGATGCTAATTAAGAAGAAGAGTCTTTTAGTTCAACATTGAGGTGTGTATCACAAATGAAGAGTCTGTTAAATTGTTCTTGATCTTGAACCAAAGTCCTTGGACTGATTGAATGTTACAAAGATAGAAACTCCAACATTCGGGCGAGTCCGCTGTGGCAATTTCTTCTTCTATGGTCACAGGTCTACCACGAACACTATGAGCATTTCATAGATAGGTACTAGGCAGCCATGGTTGTCAATATTTTCATTCATAATGAAGTGAACTCTGCTTTAAATTAAAAGTAGCCCTTTATGAGGATGGACTTGAATTGTACCTTGTCCCTCTTTCCCATTGTGGATGTTATTTAGTACACTGACATTCAAAGGTACCTGAAGCTAGAAGATTCTTTCACTCTCTTTGAAAGCAGGACTTGAAAACCCGTAGTCCTTTTGTGCATTGGCTAGTGAGAAGGAGTCTGCTCTGAATGGGAGCATTTTGATCCCACTACAAAGGACAAATTCAAGAATTCTCGAAATAGGATGACTGATATTTAACTTCGAGTGGTGTGAGAAGTTTGAAAAGGCTATTTATCATCTAGGTCATCATTTTCAGATATTCTTGTTTTAAGCCCGGCTGGTTTTACTTGTGAAAAGCTTGTGGAAACTGCGACTTAGTGGTTGTGGCGAAACTAGTTTTTTTTTGTACCATCATGTAGCTGAACATACTATCGATTGATCATGCCAATGCTGCTGATCTTGTAAATACTTTTTCAAGTAATTGAGTTTGGCCACAAGCTAGCATTGATTAGTTCTATTTCATGATCTTATTTTTTAGGATGTGAATATGGGAGAAGATTGATTTGGATGATCTACTGGAAGTTGAGTATCAAGGAAGCTCTCATAATACAGGTAGTTGAGGTTCATTTTGTATTACAGACATGAATTAGTGGATTAGAGTTGCCGCTACATTTGGGGGTGTTGATCAAGGCCTTTTTTGGCTTTCCAGTGCCAAATTGCTAATTTGGTTGAAACATAGGAACAAAATCATGGACATGTATTGTGTGCTCATGTAATATTTTGTATCCAATATATGGATGAATGTTGAAATTTGGAGCATCGCTGTAGCATTTTATATTGCCACTTTGGCACTTCATAAAAAATTAAAAAACAAAACAAAACACCCTAGTGTTAATAATGGTGTCTTCCTTCCGCTTATTGGTCAGTGCCTGTTTTTTCAGATTTGGTTCCAGGTGCTAATGCTTGGACCAGTCTTCACTCATAAAGTCATGGACATGCAAACCCCACCTTCTGACTGGAGGTGAAACTTCAAGAGTGTTGGGGTTCATGTATCATACTTTTTTTGAGAGGATAGTGATACACAAGCATTTGTACGAGTTTGTTTGATTTTGATACCAACAACATTGTTTGATTTTAAGAATGCAGCCCTCCACCCCATTTGTAATTTTCATGGGAGCCCTCAAATGCAAACAATATGGGATATATTACGGAATCCATAGTTGTAGCCGTAGCCTTGTCCATCTTGTATATTTCATATTTGTATTTGTATCCATATTTTATATTCGTACCTATATCTAAACTCAAATTTTAATTCTTGTATTCATATCTATATTGTGTATTTTGCATTGATATTTTGAATTTGTATTTTGTATTTGTATTTATATTCTCTTTTAAATTGGATCAATGGTGATCAAGAGGGTTTTTTTTTTTAATAAAATATCAACGGCTCTAGATTTTTTACAAAACAGGGGATTGTTAATTGGAAAAAAAACATGATGGTACTACTGAGTGCCATCTTCTGAGAGGATAGATGTAGTGTCACAAATGATTTCATCGTTGGTTCACAAACAGATTGTTGCTGATGATAGTGAATGCAATTCCAATGTGATTTATTCTACCTCCATCCCCCAAACTGGTAAATGAGAAGGACCTCAGTGACTCAAGAATGCTTTAAAACTGATTTTTGTATTGTACTTGTACATGAATTTGAAACCATGTCATCCTCAACAAGGTTGGATATCAAATTATTATGGTCCTCAACCCAATTGCAATCTATATTGTGCAGTTGAACTGAGTCAGCTCACTCTCTTAAATACAACTAGTTCCTGTTGTGAAAAATTGTATATGAACTTAAGAAAGTTTTCGCTACATGTTGAGTGTGGAATTAGGCTTCCAACAATGATCATTTTCATGAATTTTGTGAATGGAGTTAATACACATGGCAAATACTTGTTGCAACAACTTTATCACTACTCACATAACATTGAATGTATAACCAAGCAACTGTACAATACAAGATAAAACAACAACAAGAGGAAGAGCACCTCAAGAGCAAAACAAGAAACAAGCATAATCAAATTGAAGGCAAAACAAGAACTCACCCGAGTGTTGAAGCAGAAGAGGTCAACCTTCCAAAACTTCCTTTGACCTTGCAGCAAATCACCATACTACCAGGGGTTTTTTTCCTGGCGATTTCGCACCAAATTATTTGGCCTAGCACCAAGACTGTAAAAATAAAATTGGGATGAAATCATCAATAAATGTCAATTTTTTTTAAATAGTAGATGAAATCATCAAATAATGGATGAAAATAGGATGATAAATATGTATTATGTGCTAATATGATATTTTCTATCCAATATATGGATGAATTTTGAGATTTGGAGCTCCGCAATAGAATGAAATATCGCCACTTGGGCACTTCATAAGAAATGGGAAAAAACAAATTTGTATGCCATAGAGAGAGAAGAGTGTGGTGCCTCAAAAACAAAGTGGACAGAAAGATGAATTCCACAAACAGCACACCATGGCCCTGGCACAAGAAACTGCACCCCTAAAGCAATGCCATGACTGAAGAAGACATGCATCCTCAATTCCTCATGGCAACGCCAAACCCTAATCTGGGGGGCCACTTTCTCATCAGCTGCGATGGAGCAATCAACTAAGGTAAGAGGTCCTATAATGGACCATCTAAGGGCTGAAACAGAATTTCAGAGAGGTAAAACCTCGAGAAATGTTTTTCAGTAAATTTTCCTTGAAAAACAAGTAGAATTGACATCTAACCCAGGTCGTTTCACATTTTTCTCAGCTTTTTTGAATTAATTATCAAATTTTGAAGTTGAAAGGGCATAGGGTTGTAAAATGGTGCCGTAGCTACAATGTACACTGTCAGTACACTGCTGAAGGCTATGAAAAAGCAACATGAACAACTACTGTACATTTAAGATAGGGCACCATTTTAGAGCCCGCTCCATTTAAGAACCTTCTACCTTACTACTGATTTTCTTTAGAGCAAGGGGTAGGTTGAACATTCATCATTTGTTTCCCTAATTCAACAACTGCTTCTATATTTTAGTCAAAAAAATCAAATCTTTGACCATAGTGGATTGCAGTAGGTAGTTGCCCCTTCAATCCACAGTTAACATTTTTTCTTGGAGGGGGTGCGTGGAGTCCAAGATCTTGTATTCACAGAAGATAGTATAACCAAGCAATGGTCCTCCTCATACTTGGAAGATATTAAACTTTGCCAAATCTTTGAGAGGTACTTCTAATCAGTTGATTTAAAGGTTGGGATTGGTTGAAGGGTTGTATTTATACAATGTTGTTCATTGTAGGAGTCTCTTTTTCAAGGATGCAAAAGCAAGGACCCTTGCCTCATTTGTAACAATCATTTATACACTCCCAAAACCATAATTGAAGAACAACAACTTGAATTTCTCTCAAGCAAATAGATTCTTCTTTCTTTTGCAAATGATGTTAAGTCCATGTTCATATTAAGACTACAAGAGACCTCCAAATGGATTTGATCCCTCTTCATATGATAGGATGATATATGTGACTTGAGTTGGTTGAGGAGTTGTATATAAGGTAAGAGGCTCCTGAATGGAGCATCTAAGGATAAAAGAGGGGCTAGAGTGAAATGTATGCAATGGCAAAGTGTGAAAAAAAATGTCTTAGAAGGGAAATGAAGGCTGAGCGCATGCCCTTTTTTTCAGAATTATCTGCCTTGAAATGAATTACTTATGCATTTCTGAAGTTCTGTAGAGTAGGTTGGTAGAACTGATCATAGGGCCAGTTGTAATCGCAGCTGACAAGGCTGTAAATGGAGCGCAGCTGTTGAAGATATGTTTTATTATAGACTGAACATGGTCCAGTACATTAGATTAAAGTCCGCATAGGGTTCGAAAATGGACCCACGTTGAGCTAGGAAAGCAGCTCAGAAACTGAGGAACTGAAGTCCTGACAAGTGCATAGTAGCCGGAGTACTGTTCAGTAGCAGTGGAAAAGCGACTAACAAAGGTCCTAGAACTAACTGTTGGAAGGGTCCTTTCTGAGCATTAGGGTTCCAACATCGCCGTGTCGGGGCTACAAAATGGCGCAGTCGCAGCCTACTCCCGCGGCGAAATTTCCTTTTGAAAATGAGCTGTTGGCTCCCGCCCTCACCACTCCCGCGCAGCGCCTGTCCATGTCGCGCGCGCCCTGCTTGGGCCAGACAACGTCCGCGGAAATCTTGAAAAGGCCCCTCCGCCGCGCTTGCTGAGCATTTCAGTAGCTCCCGCTCTTCCAACGTGAGGGAGACTTCGGAGCTTCAACTGCCGGCTTTGTGGCGTTCTTCGGACGACCCCCGCTCCTCAGGTTTGTGCCCTCCGCCTACGACTGATCCGCCTCGTCTTCTTCTCTGTTGATCTTGTTTTCTGCTCGTCATACTCACTCGTGCCTTTGGAAATCTGTCAGGATGGGAATGTGCTGCAGCATGGACCACCCACAATGCAGCTAGGAGGACTAGGTAATTGCATTGCTCCTCTTCTCCTGCTCGCCATCCCCTTCTATGGTCGTTTTCATTTAGAGATAGGGACTCCATTTTGCAATTGTATGACACTTGAAGTCCCTGGCTGCTGATTTCCATGCATTCCGCTCCCCATGTTGCCTTGCAGATTGAGTCCCTGCTGTGTCATGCCTCCCACATTCGAGTAAATGTACACCACCTGCTGGGCGAACTGCGGGCCTAACTTCACCTGTGGCGGCACTTCTGCGAGTGGAGGTATGGTTTGTCCGCTTTTGCCTTGGCTTCTCACTCTCCTCCTCTCGATGGCAACTCTTTGATTGTGTCTGCAAATCTCAGGCATATACCCGCAGTAGGGCGCTCTGTAGCCTGTGGGTTCCCTATTCTACCGAATTGCATCGTGTAGCTTATCTCCTAGAACTTTCACGTTCTTCACGCTCCACTCCTCTCGGTGTCGCTTCTTGCTTCGGGCTACCTCTGCCCTAGCTTCCTTTGCCTTCAGTTTTTCTTCCTTCTCACGTTGCTTCTGTAGCTTCATCAACTCCTTCTCCAATTTTTTTTTCTCTCGCTCAGCAGCTGCTGCTTCCCTCTTCAGCGCTACATGCTCTAATTCCTTGACATGATCGTCTTGAGTCAATAGTATAGACTTCTCATAGTCTATAAGAGGTTCGGTTCTGGTGCGTCGCTTCACTGATGTAGCCACGCGAGGTAGCTGTAATAACTTAGAGAACACCTCAGCTGTGTCTTGTCCACCAGGTTGGCTAGAATCGAAGTCTGCTCCGCCACCTCGGCTAGAATCGAAGTCAGCATCGATATGATCTGCCGACTGATGATGCTCCTCAGTATCTGCTCCTGAGTCCTCACTACCGGTGTCACTGCCGTTGTCACTGGCTTTGTAGTTGGCAGAACCCTCTTCATCAGTGCTACTGAGTTCCACAATATACTGTGTGCAGTCTGGCACGTCCACAGGAATCTCGTCATACAATTCCTGGATATTCATATCCACGTCCTCTCTCTGATATACTGTGCTTGGCCCCATTTTGCCAGCCATGGCATTGCTGTTGAAAGGATATATACCAATGACAGAGAATCCTTTCTTCACATTGTTTGTAGTCAAAGCCCTTCTCAAACTGAGAGAGACCCATTGAGCGAGGTCTTCTTTGATTGGTGACTTACCTATGTGAGCCTCAGTCCATCTATCTCTATATGCTCTGAAAGCGTACTTGAATGGTTTGAAACATGTGACATCTAGAGGTTGCATAGCGTGGGACGTGTGTGAAGGGAAGGTTAACAAGTCCAGCCCACTTTCTTTTGCTATTTGAATGACTTCCAATGACACATGGGACTTGTGTCCGTCTAGAATAAGGAGGTGTCTACTTTCAGCTGAAATGTCATACTTCTGTGAAACTTTTAGAAGAAAGTGCCTCATCCATTCTCTAAATAGAGCATTAGTCATCCACGCCTTCTCTTGCATAGCCATGGCAGCCCCTGTTTCACCTGTTTTGATGATAAAATTTCTAGATTCCCGCTCCCCTTTGAAGATGTAGAAATTAGGTATGCTTTCTCCGTTAGCATTTATGCAACTGAGAACAGACATCCACTCTCGACGGTCTGGTATGACTTTGTGAACCTGCTTTGAGCCCTTTCTAGCTATAACAAACCCTCCGCCATCCTTCCCTGCCTGGACACCACTCTCATCGCAATTCCAGATTTGCCATGACTCATAGTGATGTAGATCATATAACAGCTGCAGATTTGTATAGAAAGAAGCTACAGCCTCTAGGCACAAATTCTTAGCTCTCCTTTGTTCCAATGCTTGTGCTTTTCTGATAGATAATTCTGGGTGTCTTCTTTTGAAACACTTAACCCATCCAGAGCCAGGTATTCCACCTACAAATGGAGTGACTCTACATTGTGTGAGAATGTGAACTTTCTCTTTCAGTTGGCCTATTGTATAGGGGAATCCTAGGTCCTGCATTTTCAGCAGAAAATCCACTAGTTTTTCTTCTTCTTCAACTGTCAAGACCCCTACCTTTCCCCTTCTTCTTCTAACAGTGGTGCCGTATATGTGTCCTCTTAAAGTAGTAGCAGGGATTCCATTCTCTCTTGCAGCAGTTCTCATTGGCATGCCCTCATCAAAATCGGCCATGGCATTCTTGAGTTGTAAGTCACTCCAATTTCCATTTTTCCTCAGCTTCTGTGCTCTACTTTTCTTTGCAGGTTCTAGAGGAGTTGAGGAATTTGGAGGACTGTCGGGAGTCATACCTTGCGAAGCTGCACTGTGTCGACGTCCTGGATTGTCTGCCGCCCCCAGTTCTGTTCGAGACTTCTGCAAGTGCCACGTTGATGTTGCACCCTCCTCCGATGTCACCCTCTTCGCTGCCGGCTTCCTCGATCAGTCGCCGCTGCCTGTCATTTCGCCGTCGCGTTGAACCTGGCGCTCTTGCAGGGCTAGTCTGTCGCCGGCGTTGGGTACGCCGCGCTGCAGCTTCCGCTCTTGGAGCGACCACAACTGCAGCTTCATGTATGCGCTGCGTCGTAGCTGGGGGTGACTCCGTGCCCACACCTTCTTCGATCTGAGGGCGCCGTGCATGCTCCTGAGTCGTCGCTGCGTCTGGGATTTCTATGCCGCGGCCCTGATCTTCAGCCGTGGTGTCCTCTTCAATCGCGACCCTCGCCGGACTGTCATCGCCATCATCGAGTCGTGACCAAGGCATACTGAATTGTTGGCGCGCCTTCACTGCAAGCTAATTTCTGCGATGCTAGAGGCGTCGCTCCAGGTTTTGTAGGCACTGGTTTGCATCCTCAAACCAAGCATCTTCCGTCCCTTCCGGCAGCAATCTGTTGGGCTCCGGTCGAATGACTTGGCGCTATTCCTAGATTGCTTGTGGCCGAATTGGTTGGCGACGTTCTTGAGTGCTCTCCAAAACTCCGATCACCATTCCTTGACTCTCATAGAACTCCATCTGCTTTATCCAATCATCTTTCTCCTCACATTGTGCTGTGTCCGTTTCTTCTTCTTCACCCTCTGCTGAATTGCCGTTTCCATCATAGAACTCTTCGTGACTGTTGCCCCAACTGCGAGACTTATGCCAGCTTGCCTCACCATGTTCACTCTCTTCCTCACAGCTACTACAACCATTCATTGTGTACAGCAAACAAACAAGAAGGCTTCTCAGAATTGATAGCCCTTCAATCCTGAATTGTTTCAGTGTTACCTCTGACTAAACAAATTCAATGAAGAGCTTCAAGATAGCCCTAATCAAAATCTCTCAGCAGCTGCAATGACCATGTGCAGACCTTCTTCGAGCAATTCTTGCTTCAAGAGGAAATAGTCACAAATTTATTTATTTTTCAAATTCTGAAAATCTGATAATGCAGTCACAAATTAGAAGCGACGGCACATACATTAAAATCAATTGCATCTGGTTCTAGAATGGTTCTGTACCTACATATGTATTGATTGTTATTAAGTTCTGAAAGGAGCAGTCACATTTATGAAATAGATCTAGAAGTAGTCTGACAACAATCATTAGTTACTGCTAAGAGAACTTTGGTGGTTCTTAATAAGTGCTCTTTTATTTTATATAAATCAAATTTCATTTTTGTAAAGGGCTGAATGTGGCATGTCATGGATTCGAATATCGTGCCCTCATTACTGTGAAATCAAGCAATTAGAACTGTGAAATGGTACGACTTGCACATTCTTCCATTCTTAGAACTGTCTGGGCCATTTCAAAACACTTTCAGGGGTCGCTTCTTAATGCCCGATCGCTTTTCGAGCCCTCTCCTATATAAGGCAATTATGTTCATTGTAGGAGTCTTTTTCAAGGATGCAAAAGCAAGGACTCCTACTTCACATTCCCACAACCATGACCAAGGTGTGACTACTTGAACTACCTCCAAGTAAATAGATGCTTCTTTTGCACTTGATTTTCCATTTTATCAACCTTTTGATTACAACCCAAAGAGACCCCAAATGCATCATCCTTCGTCAGACAATGATCATAGATGTAACATGGGTTGTTGAGAAGTCATATATATAAGGGTATGTTCCCACTTGCTGTTAGGAAAGTTTTAGGTGCATTTACAGGGGGCGTGGTTAGACAAAATGTCCCTGTTGAGCCTCTTTCGAGGGCAGGGATGGGATGCGGGCAGATCAAGGGGCTGATCCTCACCCTTCTGAGGACCCATCAATCTACTTCCAATTTCTATTTAAATTTGATTTTTCCAACAAAGTAGATGAGAATGCTATAGAACACAAGATTTTCAAGAAGAAAATTGAAGTAATGATGTAGGTTTTGTGCCACATGTTCACTTAAGCATCACAACCAATCTTGGATTGAGATGGGAGAGGAGAGAAACTCTTTATACTAGTGGAGTAGTGGTGGGTGAAACAAACCATGTGGGATATGTGATTTAGGAGAAAAAAGAGCTCCTCCATTCATGGTTGTGGAAATGCAAGAATTGTGATAAAAGTCAAATTTCAGACCTCATTTAAACATAGTAGACTGTATTTTTTCAAAAAACTTCAAACTAAGAAAAGTTTGGGAATCAAGTGAAATTTTACCTCCAAAAATCCGTTTGAGATTTCAATACTCCACCTAAAAGTTATGGACAAATTTCAGAGGAGGTGTTCAAAAATGTCCCCAAAATGTCCTTTCAACACACACACACCTCTAGAATTTGTCCTAAACTCTTACGTGAGGCTTCAAAATCTCAAGTGGATTTTTAGAGATAAATGTTAGTTTGTTTCTCCTACTTTTTTTAGTTCTATTTCTTTTTAAAGAAGCTATAATGCAATGCCCAAATGAAGTCTAAAATTCAACTTCAAGTACAATTCTTGCATTTCTACTTAGCAATTAGCAACTTCATTTTTTATGAACAAAATTGAAAAGTGTTGAGTGTTGTATAATTTTAGAGGTGTAGAATTTTCTATTTGAGTAAGTGAATCCAATTGTGATCCTTTTCTTAAGGTGATAGTTTTTACAAATTTCTATCTAATTTGTATGATATTGTTGTAGGAACACTAATTTTTTAGTATTGTGAAAATGCATAATTTATTCATGTGTAAAAAAGATGCATTTTGGAGATTTTAGAGTATTCTACTAACTTCCACTAAAATCCTAGAAGAAAATTGGTAGTTTCTTTATACAAACAATGTGTAATTGCATATTCAATCATATATATACTTAGTTACTTTATAAGAATCTAAGTAGTGATGTTTTTATTTTCAACTCTTCATTATAAATATTTCTTTTATATATATATTAAGAGCTTGATATGAATATTTTCTAACCATAAATTTGAACATCAAACAAAGTAAGAATGTCAAAGAAGTTGTACAATGTTACATATTATTAATAGCACATGTAGGTGTGGTCTACATTGATAATACTCCACCACTAACATTGTACCATATTCACCATTTTTCAATTTTGTTTATAGAAAATGAAGCCATTCATGGTTACACCTCAAATTTTGCTTCACCCTTATTTCATTGTTATTTCAACATTTGGTGCATTACTGCACTTTTTCAAAGATGTTGGCACAACTAAAAATTAGTCTAATGGGTCGTTGCAAGAAACACCTACCAAAAAGCGTAGCGTTTTGCAACGTAGTCTTTTTTTTTTTCGAGAGTACTTTAAAATTAGAAAAACAAGTTTTAAAAAAAGTGAAAAATATGTTTCATGTATAAACCTTTAAGAAGAATATACCCTAGAAAGGAAAAGCATAGGAAAAATCTCTAAGTAGGAAATCCAGAAAAGTGCAAAATCTCATGAAAATTAGTACTTCGACATTTTAATTTGTAAAAAATAGGAAAATCAATTTTAAGAAAAAATAAAAATTGGCCATTTGAGGAAAGTTGATTTCAATGAGATTTGACCAAAGGAACAATCTTAGAACCATCATCAATGTTCAAAAATTGCGTGCCACGAAAAAAAATTTGTACTCATGTGGAGGACATAAAAAAACATATTTTTAGATTTTGTTTTTGGAATTCCTAGGTTTTACACCTATGCAAATAGACCATGAAAGTTTTGTCTTGAAATCATTAAATTTAGACACTGCGAACGTAATGATAACCATAAACGTAATTTTGTGACGCTCAACGAAAATGTTTTTTAAATATAAAATGATTTTTTTTAATTTCTGAAAAATAAGGGATCTAATAAACTTCAAGTTAGGTATGTTCAATAAAAATTTCATTTTCATTGGACTTAATCTTCAAAAGTTATTGTAGACAACAAAAAAGTGGTTGAAATTGTGACATGAAATAGGACAGGTGTTTCTTGCAATGACCCTAATGTTATTTGAAACAACAATGGAACATTTTACCATTTTACCTAGTGGTTAAATGTATAACAAAAGTTAAATTGTTTTAACATCATGTCATCAATAGACAATTAAATTTGAAATTAATACATATTTCATACCTTTTCATAAGAAGTTCCATTTCTTGTAAGATACCTTCTATGTGATAAGAGCTCTGACATGCTTTAACGTCCTATTGAACAAAAAGGTTATTGTATGTACAATACCTTCCTCATACAAACCCAGTAAATAAATAAATCTATACTTGCATCACAATACAATATTCAAAATTAATCTAATTAGCTTGAGAGAGGAAATAGTTTCTATTTGCATTCTCAAGTAATTGGAATTTTGGATATTGATAAGTTTCTACTTATCATCATCAATCTATCATCAAGTGCTTGCAATACATAAGGGGTGAACAATTGGCATAAGATATTCACCAACATTTCCAAAATTTGAATGTTGTTTTGATGTACACTATCAACATCAATTGAAAGGTATGAATTATAAAAGGGTATTATTCCCTCATTAAAACTCCAAAGCACTCTTTGTTACAATTTTGAAAACAATTTTATTTCAAAAGAATTAAAATTGGAAAACATTGTTGAATTAACATTTCAACATTTCAACTTGAGAGTATGAATCCATTAAAATAGAACAAGCCCTTACAAACACATAATGAGGTGACCACTCTTTTTTATAAGTCTTGAGAAACCCTTGTAGAAGATGATTTTTAAGAATTCAACCCTGAACAATTGTTGATCCAATATTCTACAACACCATATTGAAAATGTAAAACAATACCTTTGAATAATTGTTGACTCAACATTCCTACATCATCATATTCAAATTATTGACACAATACCTTTGATTCACAAAATTGATTCAATATAACTTGTAACATTGCTTAGACAACCTTAAGTGTCTACTTTGTGTTTGTCATGTTGTTTCAATAATGGTGAAATATTGATTTAAAGTTCTTAAGAATTTGAGATGTAACTAGAAATACAAGAATTGTGCTTGAAGTTGAATTTTAGACTTCATTTGGGCATTGCATTATAGCTTCTTTAAAAAGAAATAGAACTAAAAAAAGTAGGAGAAACAAACTAACATTTATCTCTAAAAATCCACTTGAGATTTTGAAGCCTCACGTAAGAGTTTAGGACAAATTCTAGAGGTGTGTGTGTGTTGAAAGGACATTTTGGGGACATTTTTGAACACCTCCTCTGAAATTTGTCCATAACTTTTAGGTGGAGTATTGAAATCTCAAACGGATTTTTGGAGGTAAAATTTCACTTGATTCCCAAACTTTTCTTAGTTTGAAGTTTTTTGAAAAAATACAGTCTACTATGTTTAAATGAGGTCTGAAATTTGACTTTTATCACAATTCTTGCATTTCCACAACCATGAATGGAGGAGCTCTTTTTTCTCCTAAATCACATATCCCACATGGTTTGTTTCACCCACCACTACTCCACTAGTATAAAGAGTTTCTCTCCTCTCCCATCTCAATCCAAGATTGGTTGTGATGCTTAAGTGAACATGTGGCACAAAACCTACATCATTACTTCAATTTTCTTCTTGAAAATCTTGTGTTCTATAGCATTCTCATCTACTTTGTTGGAAAAATCAAATTTAAATAGAAATTGGAAGTAGATTGATGGGTCCTCAGAAGGGTGAGGAGCAGCCCCTTGATCTGCCCGCATCCCATCCCTGCCCCCGAAAGAGGCTCAACAGGGACATTTTGTCTAACCACGCCCCCTGTAAATGCACCTAAAACTTTCCTAACAGCAAGTGGGAACATACCCTAAGTCAATTTTGTTTATTAAAAGATTTTTTTGTAGGATGCAAAAGCAAGGGCCCTTTGTCATTGATAAACAATGTTCCACGCTCCCACCAGCATGACGTACTTTTGCGTGATGACTTGAAGTACCCCAACAAGATTCTTCTTCTGCAAATGACTGAGTTTCCAGCAAGCAAGCATTTTAAATGAATTCATACTTGCAACAGTCAACCATATTACTAAAAAGACCCCAAATGGAGCATCCTTCTGGCCTCACATGATGATGCAGTTGTCCAGAAAAGTTTGGTATTTTTTTGGTTAAAAAAACAACAAGCAGTTTGATATTTTTTTCCTTTTGCTTTGGATCAAACAGCAAAGCCTTGCAATAAGTCAAAGATCACTCTCATCACTTTCTACTGTGACTTTGAGTTCCTCTTTTTCATGCCCAAGCCTTGTAAGGGAGGAGGCTCGAAAACCGCTCACCTTCTAAAATGTATATTTCTGGTAAATGATGCTTTTTAATCTTTACAGTAATGTACAACCAGTGAACATTTGAGGAGGTGGACGGTTTTGGAGCCCTATGTCATATTGACTTCAGAAATTCATAACTAATTCTCCAGAGCTCCAAAAAATATGAAACAACTTGGATTCGATGCCTATTCAAGCTGTCTTTCAAGAAAAATTCACTGAAAAATATTTCAAGATGTTTGACCGGCCCAAAGTTCTGTTCCAGCCTTAGATGGTCGGTTTATGGACCTCCTCCCTTACCCTTCGAAGATTTTTCGTTGTGCAAACTTATCCCTCAATTAGCAAACACCAGGTGCAATTGAAGAAAATGTAATTTACTGAAGAAAAATTTAACTTACTACCAAATGAATGCCGGCAGGACTTCAGTGGTTGTTAGGGGGCAAGGAGAACTGACCCCCTCGCTCGATCACTCGGGTAAAATGTTGTAATTTTTTATTTTTCACACAAATTTCTTTTTGCAAATTTTGAATTCATATTTGCAATCAGAGACCCAAAATTAGCTAGGGTGAAAAACAAAGGGGTGATCACGGCTCAAACTAGGGGGCTTTTTGTTTTGATTGCACCCTTGGTAAAACAAAGGGGGGTAAATCCACCCGAATTCTGTAAGGTTTATCTAACATCATCCTTTAAAGTAATTTCTTTTTTTTTTCATTTCTTATGAAGTGCTATAGTGGCAATACTTCATTTTATTGTGGAGCTCCAAATCTCAACATTCATTCATATATTGGATAGAAAATATCATATTAGGACACAATACATATCTATCATTCTCTATTCATCTATTATTTGGTGATTTCATCCATTATTTACAAAAAAATTGAAGTTTATTGGCAATTTCATCCAAAATTTTACTATTTATTTCCTACATACTTGTTGCCAGTCCAAAAAATTTGGTGCAATATGGTGCCAAATTGCCGGAATAAAAAAACATTGCTTCATAGCATTCTCAATGCAATGCGTTGTCAAGAGTCACTGCAACGTCACATGCAGTAAGTTTCTATTCCCATTCTCTTTTTTTCATTGTGGCTTATCCTGTCTCAAGCATCTCAATGCAATGATGGGATTTGGGACCCTACACCGCTTTGCAACTACACATGAATATTGTTAGAAGTGAGGAGGGTGCCATATTTGTTGCAATGCTCAAAATTGCTCTCTTTTAGATGCCATTACTAGGGTTGTTGGATAAGTATAGAAGAGTTTGGAAGGCAATAAAAAGGCCATTTTTTGCCAAGTGGGAACCAAGAAATGCCATGTCTGTAAAAGTAACATGCAAAGGAAGGTGCTACTTGCATTGGAGTAGGCACGTGCATTGGGGTAGAGTTATATTGACCCACATGGAATTTGCTATTACAATGTGTTCATATAAGATTGGATTGCAGATGCTCTAAAGTAATTCACCCTATCATAGGCCAAATGAGTGTGAGCCCATCATAGGCCAAATTATTCTGGTGATGCAGAACATTAGAACTGGAATGTATACCATTAATATAATTTCACCTGCAATAGGCCGACTCCCATTTGACTTGTCATAGGTTGAGTTACCTTAATTCCCAAGCAATCCCCGAACTTCAGAAAACTTGCCCAAATAGCAATCGCGGTTATTATGGGGTCCATGCTTTTTTTTTCTTCAGTTCATGGATCTCAGAATCAAAGTGCATGGATGGGGCTCACTTATTCACTGGTATTTCAGTTTGAAGAAGGTTCTATATTTCTATGTTCAGACCTGTTTTTCAGTTATGATCATGCAATTCTAAAGCTAACCCAAAACCAGTTTTCCCAAGTACTAAGTCTGGTCTTTTTTGTAGTTTTTACTCTAAATAGAAATTTTATAGTTTTTTTCACCGTTTTTTCTGAAGTTTTCAATTTGCAACCAATTTTTTCCTCAATTTCAATGGCTAACATTCCTAACAATGACCTAAGAAGCTTGTAGTTTTTTTTCCAAACATTGATTTTCAATATTATTAAATGGCATAATCTTTTCTTTCATGATTTTGGAACTTGAGAGTCAATAGAGTATTCTAGATTTGCACCCTATTAATCTATTATGCATAGTTTGGATATCTTATGAATAAATTATTAAATTTTGAAAGTGCCAGAAATAGTTGTATCCAAAAGTAAGTCCTAGGTTCTTATGAATAGTGTTTGTACATTTCAACCTAGGATATCTGAGGATCTCTTTTAAAAAAGTGTTTTGATGAGGTACACTTACTTTGACCCCTAAATTCTTAAAGTTCTTTTGAGAGTCTTGACTTGTAGTTTGTTCGAAGGCAAATAAACAGACTTTGCTATGATCAATTTTATTAAAAAATTTAGAATTGTAAATGCGCAATCTTAATCTAGACATGCTATAGAATAGATAGAATACAAAAACACAACAATATCACATATAGATTAAAAGATTATAATACATGATGTAGAAGAGGGTAGAAATTTGAAAGTGATTGGAAGTCTTTCAATCTTCTTCTATATATATCAAATTAAAAATTTATGGTCATGAAATAAATATAAGGTTAAAGTACAACCATATTCAATTTATAAAAACTCAAAATTTTATTCTACATTCTTTTTAAATCAATTTGCAACGTGATTTTTACTCCAATATCCAATGTTTTGAAGACCTGTTTTTAGAACCCTTAAGCTTGGTTTTGAAAGAACTATTGATAAAATATAAATTTTGCATGTTTGGAATATTTCAACCAACAAGCCCCACTTCTATAATGAATATGACTTAGTGCCAATCATTGCATTTAAGCTACATAGTCAAAGCGCTATTCATTGTTCACTTTTGCATGCCTTGACCATATAAGTTTGTTTGTTTGTTTTTTTAAACAAATGAACCCATATAAGTTCTTGGCAAGCAACAAGACCTATTCCTTGCTTCACAAAGATTTTTTATTCTTGGGCTACCCTCTAGACAAAGAAGTGTTAGATACACTAGATTGTTAAGATTCGTATTCTTGGACAAAATCATGAATTGAAAAATCAAAGACATTTTTTAATTTATCAATGAGCAAATCAAGTAAGTTGGAGACACCCCTCATTATAGCAATTGGGAGCTATCTAATTGGCACCAAAGTCTCTTCACTAATAGAAAAAATGATGGATAATTACCACTCAATTAAAAAGTATGGATGCTCTCTTTGGGAATTTGGATGGAGGGGGGAATGATGTAGGTCATTTGAACTACAAAAACAACATACTTCTCAATAGAACTCAATGGCATTAAGGATGTAGGAAATTGGGAATAGGTAGTCCAAATATGTTTTGGCCATTTAAAAAAAATGATTTTTCATAATAAAATAGATTAAAATTTTATTTACCTTTTAAAACACCAAAATCAATAAATTTGTAAGAATTTGTAAAATTCCTAGATAAAGGGGCACTTAGAATCCAAATTGTTTATGGACCTCTTGCCTTAGTCCTTTTGTTCTCCAATGTCCAAAATTTGATCAATGAATAGAGAGGTTTGAGGTGTAAAAATTCTCATTTATTCCAACCAATGCTTGAATTTTATTCTTAAATTCCTTAACTATATTTTCACCAAAATTGCTCCAAAACTACCATTTCTAGTTAATGTACCAAGTTTGAATTAATTTGCCTCTTAGAGTTTGAACTATACTCTAGGGATTTATTTTAGAAAAGAAATAAAAATTCATAAATTTATACTGTGTAGATGGTCATTGCTAGAAACAATATGCATTTTCTATAATATTTTGTCATAGTAGAGAGTACTTTAAAATTAGAAAAACAATTTTTGTAAATATGAAAAGCATGTTTAATGTATAAGAAGAAGGTACCTTAGGAAGGAAAAACATAGGAAAATTCTCAAAGTAGGTGATCTAGAAAAGTGCAAAATCTAATGAAAATTAGTGTTGACATTTTAATTTTAATTTTATTTAAATTTCAAAGAAAAAACTTAAAGTTGACCATTTGGATATAGTTGATGGTCATGAGATTTTACTAGAAGAATGATCTCAGAACCATCTTCAATGTTCAAAAATTACATGCATAAGTGTACTATTTGCATTTGTGTGGAGGTCATAAAATAATACATTTTCAAATTTTCTTTGGTAGATATATGCTTTTCTACTATGCAAATAGACTATAAAAATTTCAATTCTAAATCATTAAATTTGGGGACTCTTGATATAGTAAAACACTAAAAATCCCTAGATTTTAGAAAAATGATAGATGATCAAAATTCATTTTTAATTTTGAATATTTATTTTAATATTTATTTAAAAGGGATGTGATTAACATCAAATTAGACTTTTCCAAGAATTGTTTCATATTCTGGGACTTGGGATTTAAAAGTGATAGGAAGAAATAACAACATTACTTCAATTGTGACATCAAATAGGATTGATATCCCTTGCAATGACCCTTGTATCCTACATTGCAAGATATTGGCGTTTGCATTGATAGATAGCTTGTGAGCAATTACACTTTGCAAGGTCACATTTGCATGAAATAATATACTGCAAATTTTATTAAAATGGTAGTATTCCATATGCCAGTTTTTTAGACTACACGGTTTGAACTAAATACTATCATCTAAGATAGGTATAGATTTTTAGACATCTAGAATATATGTAGATCTCAAAGATCTATAACACATTTAGATTTCAAACCATATAATTTGAAACATCTTGGACTAGTATAGATTTCAAACATCTACAATGCATATAGATTTCAAAAATCTGTAATGGATTTAGATTTAAAATTGTGTGATTTGAAACATCTTTGACTAGTATAGATTTCAAACATCTACAACATATATAGATTTCAAAAATCCATGATAAATTTAGATTTCATATCTTGTATTTTGAATTGTAAAAGTGTTAGAGTAATAGAATGTTGCCAATTTAATGAAATTCACTATACCTCCATGTTGGTGGTACGGTGAATTTCATTATAATAGCAACATTCCATTATTTTGACACTTTTTACAATTGAAATCGTGTGGTTTGAAATTTAAATCTCTCATAGATTTTCAAAATCTATATACTTTATAGATGTTTGAAATCTATATGTGTCCATTTGTTCAAGATGTTTCAAACCACACATTTTGAAATCTAAATCTATCATAGATTTTTGGAAATCTATATACATCCTAGATGTCTGAAAATCTATACTAATCCTAGATGTGAGTTTTTAGTTCAAACTACATAGTCTAAAAAGCATATGGAATACAAAAATTCACCATATAGAAAAAATTCACTATTGGTGCTTCTTTTAATTCATTCTTCAAAGCAAGTAGGCTACATGCTCAAATCATTTGGAATCGTACAACACATACCAAAAAATTAGTAAGTACAAAGAAGTAAAAAATGATTCAAGAAACTAAATTGTTGATAATTTTGTTTTGGAATTAAAAAATGCCAATTCTATTGGTTATAATGTTATAATAAACAATCTAAATCCTATAGTTTTATTATTTTTCAAAAAAAATTGAATATTGACTTAAATAAAGAACTAGTCAAAGGTTTATCTTAGAATATAAAATCTATAATTGTCCACAAACTAAGACTTATTGATTACAATAGAATGATTCAAAGTTTTTCACGCGCATACATACACACACACACACATACACACACACACACACACACACACACACACACACACATATATATATATATATATCAACCTTACAAATCAATTTCAAAATTTTATTTTTGAAAAAATTGATTTTCAAAAATTTACTCCGATTGCCTTTTTAGTGAGAAAACTACACATCATACAATAATTTTTTAACCACGAAATTAAAAAAATTTCAAAATTATTGTTCCTTGAAGCTAGATATTCTTTGTCCACATGTTGTATGCAAGTTTCAAAGAAAATTAAATAAAACTCCATTCATAGTGAGTTGCCCAAAATCTCTATATTGCCAAAAAAACTAGCTTGATCCTTCACGAGTTTAAGAAAAACATTTTTTGTATGATAAAATTGATGAAATTGAAATAAATAATATATATATTTTTTATAAAGTATAAGGATAAGTATGCCAAAATTCAAGAAAAAATTTAGGCAACAAGGGATTTGTCTTGACATATTGCTATAATACCAAATTTTGTTAAAATGGTCGTATTCCAAATGCCATTTTTTAGACTACATGGTTTGAATTGAAAATGGACATCTAGGACTAGTATAGATTTTCAAACATTTAGGATACATATAGATTTCTAAAATCAATTAATACTTTAGATTTCGGACCATGTAGTCTAAAATATCTTGGACAAGTATAGATTTTAGACATCTACAATACATACAAATTTCAAAAATCTATGACAAATTTAGATTTCAAACCACAAGGTTTGAACTATAAAAAGTGTCAAACTAATGGAATACTGCCATTTTAACAAAAATTTATCATCATAGGTGATTGGAATGTATGCCATATACATACAAACTCCTCTATTAAGTCCTCTATATGGCAATATCTTGTACTGCTTCTTCCCATAACATTATAACATTATATAAGCATGCAATGGTCCTCCTTATGCTTAGAACTTAGGTATTCTACTTTATTAGATACCTATATGGGAAGGGATTATCAATTAATCAAAGAATTGTTGATGGTTGAGAGGTCATAGAAGACAATTTCATTCATTATGGTGTTGGTTCCTTTTTTCAAAGATGAAAATTGAGGGACCCTTGCGTCATTGCTAAACAATGTTATATCCAATTCTTTTTAAAAAGAAGGCACATTTAAACAAAGATTATGACCCCGCCTCCCCTTGATCGAACTATGGCTCAATGGTAAAATTCCATTAGTTTGACATTTTTTACAATGCAAACTACACAATCTGACATCTAAATGAGTCATAGATTTTTGAAATCTATATAAGTCCTAAATGTCTGAAAATCTATACCTATTATAGATGTTAGTTTTCAGTTTAGATAGTGCACTCCAAAAAATGGCATATGAAATACTGTCATTTTAACGAAATTCACCATCTTGATCAGGGTTGTCATACCTGGCGGATGTCCGATTCGCCTGTCCGTCCATCCGGGACGTCCGATAGAGCTCTCGCCCGTCCGGTAGAGTCAACACATAGTTGACTTTTTGATAATGGAAAAATAGGCCACGTGGCTGCCACGTGGATTCCAGAACATGCAGGGCGCGGACGCAATCGTTAGGGCGGGGACATGATAGTCAGGGCGCAGACGGGATTTGGGACCACCTTAAAATTAATTAATATGCTTCTACATATTTCCTTTTTATATTCCATTTTCCTACTTTCCTAGTCACTCCAACACTTTATATTTTTTTTAATGTTACATCATATCACTCTAATTAGTCTAATACCCAAACCATTTTCATATCCAAATTACTCCACCATTCCATTTTTTTTTAGGTGTGAAATTACATCATTCTAACATCCAAACCATTTTCATATCCAAATCACTACACCATTTTATATTTTTAGGAGGTGTTAAATTACCTCACTATAACATGCAAACCATTTCCATATCCAAATCACTCCACCATTCCATATATTTTTTGGGTGTTAGATCATATCACTCTAACACCTAAGCCATTTCTATATTCCAAAGCACTCTTCCATCCCTTATTTCTTTTAATGTTAGATCATATTACTCCTAAAATAAATTGGTACGCTTTTCAAAAGCTTGGGTCACTTTACCTCCCCTTTTGGACATTGACTTTTGAAGCAGACTTCCATTCCAAGTCTCTGCGATTATTTTTATTGGCGGAATCATTCCCTTTCCTATATCTTCGCATCATTACCAAAACTCTTCGATTTTAATTCAATGCCATTTGTCTAGTGTAGAATGATTTCTTTTCCCTATTTTATTTCATGTGATTACCAAAATTGTTCCATTCCAACCAAAGGCCATTTATTTTTGGTTGATCATTAGCAAAACTCTTTCATCCGAACTCAATTCCATTTATTTTTTGTGGCATCCCAACTCTATCCCAACTCTATCCCAACTCTATCCCAACTCAATGGTAATTTGTGTTGGTTGTTAGTTGAAATCACTTTGACTCCTTATTTTTTGTGGACTTATCCCTCTTTCATTGAGTTTGCTTTTATCAACAACATTTTGTTAACATAAAGCTTAAACAGATTTTCAAAACCCAACAACATTTTATTTCCCTCCTTATTTTTGTTTATCATTCATATCACATTAACATCCAAACCATTCCAAGTTTTTTTAATGTTAGATCACATCACTGTAGCACCCAAACCATTTCCATATCCTTAGTCACTCCACCATTCCAAAAAATTTTAAAGTGTTAAATCATTTCACTCTAACACCCAAACAAATTTAATTTATTATTCCATCATTTCCTTCCAATTTCTTTTGCATCATAAGCAAAACTCTCCCATCCCAAGTCAATGCCATTTGTTTTTTGTTAAATCATTCCTTTTTCTATTTTTCTCGCCTCATTAATTAACAAAGCTTTTCTATTTTTTTCCTTCAATCCTAAAACTCTTTCATTCCAAATCATTGTCATTTTTTTGGATGAATCATTCCCTTTCCCTTTTTTTTGGCTTCATTCCTAGAACTCTCCCATCTGAACTGAATGCCATTTCGTATTTGTTCCATCATTTCGTTTCCTATGTTTTTTATTAATTAGCAAAGCTCTTCTTATCCCAACTCCATGCCATTCTTTTTGGTTTAGGTCATTCTCTCTCTTATTTTTTTGGCTTCATTCCTAAAACTCTACCATCCCAACTCATAGTTTTTCTTTTAGTTTTTCTTGAATAATTCCATCTTTGTTTCTATTTTGCTTCATTAATTAACAAGACTCTCCCATCCTAATTCAAAGCCATTTTTCTGTAATTCCATCATTCCCTTTCCTTTTGGGGGGCCTCCTTTCTAAAACCCTTCCATCCCAATTGAAAGCAAAATGTTCATTTTCTGTTCCATATTTTCTTTCCCTATTTTTTTGGCTTCATTCCTACAATTCTCCCATCCCAACTCATAGTTGTTGTTCTCTTTTTTGCTGAATCATTCCTTTTTCTTTTTTGTTTACCGTCATTAATTAGCAGGACCACTTTATTCCAACTCATAGTTCCTCTTTACTTGTTGAATCATTCCCTTCCCTATTTTATTTTTGTAATATTTCCTAAAGTTCTTCCATCCCAAGTCAAAGCTATTATTTTTTTTGTTCCATATTTCCTTTTCCTTTTTTTGGTTTCTCTTCATTCATAAAATTCTTCCATTCTACTTCAATGTCATTCATTTTTTTGTTGGATCATTCATTTTCCCTTCTTTGGTGGGGCTTCATTAACTCCTAAAACATAGGCATAGTGAAAAAAATTAAGTGTATGCATTTTTATACCAAACTATTGCATCCATAGTTTTCATTTACGTTTTATCATCAATTCATAGAAGTCATAAAAAATGCCATGAGGAAAGAACAATGAAAGGGCATATTAATATATTTTGGGATTTTGAGTATAGTACACAATTACACATCTGATTTAATATATATTCAAGCTGTTTGGTAATTGCCAAGTAGGTACATAGGCTCCTCTATGAGGATGATTTTCTTCTATGCCTGAAATATATGCTAAACTACAAAAAATATTAAAAACAAAATACTATGTACGATAACAACAATCCGGCATCATCCAACAGTGGGGGGCCTTCTTCAATTTGTCTAGAACATCTGGCACTGTTGCCCTTTCACGCACATCTTCTTTTACGAGGCTTCCCAATTTGATCCTGAAATTCTGATACTGCTTTGGGTTTTTCGTTGTGAAGTATTTAGGGTCCCACTCTTCATTCCAAATTGCAGAAGCTATCCATCCCACCGCATATGCATCAGCTGCCATAGAATACAAATGCGTTTTTTGCATGGCCTCAATGGAGTTTGATGAACCCTGCTCTCCGTATACATAAAACAATTCTGGGGCCGCAAACCTTTGCTTTTTTTTTCTCCTTCGCAAGGATCTCCATACTGGGATAGCCATACCTTGATGGCTCCTTTTCCACAACTCGGCTAGAAAGTCCCCAATCACATATCCCTATGTACACCCTATTTCGTTCCCAAGGATCAAAATGGAGCAAAACATTGGATGGAGATATGTCGTTGTGCATGTACTGCGCATCATGGCATTTCCCCACAATGACAAGTAATGACAATGCCAATTTCACTCGATTTCTCCGATACGTTGCAACCCATGAAAGTTCCTCTTGCGTCAGCCCCGTAGAAATTTCACTCTCAATCTCATCCACATCCAGTGCTTCGCTCACTTTCGCATTGCATTTGGACAAGAAAGAAATTAGAGATCCTCCATTCCACCATAGTGTGTAGCCTTCCATTGTTTTAGGGTGGAGGTACGCAATTCGAATGATGCCAGGATGATTCACTGGACACCCTCCTGCCTCATTGATGATTGCTTGGCGTTTCTCCTTTTCATTCTTAGTCTTCAAGCTCTTCTCAGCAAAAAATATCCAACTAGGAATGCTCTCAAGTTTCGTAAAGATCACCTTCCTCACAGTCCCATACGACCCAATCGCAATTTGTTCCGGCATGGGGATGACTTTCACGGAACTTTCTAGCCACTTGAATGTTCCACTCACGCAATGAGCCGTTATCACTTCTTCAATTGTCACTTTCCATGGTGCTTGTTTTTTTTTACTTGAAGAAGAATATCGTTGAGTAAACGTTTGAATCTCCTTCAATTTTGTAACCATCTCTCTGTCCTCCGTGTCCCAGTCGCTACCATCTTCTTTCTTACCCGTGTGATAACACCAATTACACACTATATTGGTTGTCAAGGTGACCACTTGTTTATCCAGCCACTCTTGGTGCAACCAATAATCTGAGAAGTTGTTGAATTCTTCTGATTCTTCAAACTTTGACTCCAGCTCCCTTCGCAGGTCCCTCGTCAGTTTGTGGTATCCTTCTTCGTTGAGCAACACATACTCCCTGTTCAACATTTTTGTACTTCGACGAGTGTAGAACACCACAACTATTTTTCTCCCTTCGACTATGAATTCATGTCCAGGTATTTGGGGATTTTGTTCTTTCTTGCGTTTTTTCTGGCCTGATGAGGAAGGATTTGATGAACCTGAGGCCATCAACGTGTTTGTACATGGAATTACCGTCTCACCGACATCATCCAAGTCTACAAACATAGGACGTTTGTCCACCGATCCACTCCCTTCACCTGCCATAATGGAAAAAAAAAGTTCCAATGGGCCTCCGTATCAATCCCGAAGCAAGAAAGTTTCAAAAAAATTCAAAAAAACTAGGTCACATATGCAGGCCAAGCCCAGCACCCACCAAACTCACTCGCACAGGCCGTGGGAACGAACTAGCATGTGAGGCATAGGGCGCGGACTTGGCAAAGGAATGAGGGCGGGGACTCGCTTTATATAGTCCCCCCGCGCACGTCCCCGCCCCATCCCCATCGCGTTCCCGCTCCAACACGTGGAGTCCCCGCCCTGACACTAGCGTCCGCGCCTCGACAGCGATGGAATCCCCGCCCTGACACTGGCGTCCGCGCCCCGACAACGATGGAGTCCCCACCCTGACACTGGCGTCCGCGCCCTGACAACGATGGAGTCCCCGCCCTGACATTGGCGTCCGCGCCCCGACATCGATGGAGTCCCTGCCCTGACAACGATGGCGTCCGCGCCCTGACGTCCCCGACTGCCCCTATATAAACCCGTCCCCGCCTCACTTGTCCCCGCCCTGCATACTCTCAACCTTCCACCTCTTCATTGAGTTGGTTGTGAGCGTTGTGCAGGGTCTTTTTGATTGCCACATGGGAGGTTTTCACATTTTCTCGTGAAAATGGCTACACCGACAAGACCAAGGAAGGAGGAACGAGACAAGACCCGACCACGACCAGGAAACAAACATCGTAAGCGGTTGCATGTTTTACGTAATCCCACAAAGCTTGCATTCAAAGGGTGGGAAGACGTGCCTGACCCATGGACTTACGAAAACTGTGTCAATTACATCGAGTGGTGCCACATTGACAAGGTCTTCCCAGAAGAGCGACACAACTATCACCGACGCTTCCACAAGGCAAATTTAAAACATTGCATTGATGAGGAGTTCACAAATCGGTGCATCGAAGTGTACCAGGCGTTGTATGATGTCCCTATCGTCAAACGCAATGAAGTGCATCTCTTCATTGCACGAGGGGTACATGCGGAACTGAAGTTGAACAAGAGAATGGACTGGTCAACTTTGAAGACAATGGAGGACAAAGTCAACATTCCTACACCAGCAAATGGATTCATTCCAAGGGGGGTAAAAAGGTACCCGCAAGGTGGACTGGGTAAAACAACTACACAAGTTGAAGCACCACCATTACATGACACTGAGGACTCTGCTACAGATAACGACTCTGATGGATCTCATGTGCCACATGCACTCAGCTATAGAACAAATCTACGGCTTAAAAAGAGAAGGGCTGAGCGTGCAACTGAAGAGGGTTTACAAGAAAATGTTGTGGAGGGACAGGTGCCAGCTACTGACGAACCAATAATAGGAATTGTTGATGTTACAGCTGCTGCAGATCGAATTCAGAGTTTGAGGACTGAAGTAGAAGAGAGCAATGCGCATTTGCATTCTTTGTATGAAGATGTTAATAAATTGAGGGATGAACTCAAAGAGAAGAACAATATTATAAGTGAACAACAACGTGAGATAGAGGCACTGCGGCATGCTCTTGAAGCAGCCACATTGGCCAATGATGGTCAGGATCCACGAGGGGGAGCGCAAGGGCCTCCAATCAATGATGAAATTCTAGTGCAACATGTTGAAGTTGGTGCAATACAGGGTACTCAAGATGATGCACTGTCATTTGGAGAATTACCCACAAATGCAGGTCAAGCAATGCCAATTGACCAGAGCACTCAATTGACGGACGCGCTTGCAAACAATTTGATATTGAAAAAACAATTGAAAGCGTTGATGGAGCAATATTACTAGTGGAAGATGGCATGCGTCTTTTCTATTGACAGGACTCAACAAATGGTGTCAGAATTCCAAAAAATCGACAACAATTATGGCGCACACAATCAAGAGAGGGTTTTTGGGTTGACATCGTGGGCCCTCGTGGATGATCATTTCAACATGGATGAAATGGTGACCAAAGACATTGGTGGTGGAACAACAATCATCGATTGGTCCAAACACCATTGGGATTTCAAGAATGAAGTTGGCTCTTCCCTCGACCAGAACGGCAATTCACTATTATTGTGGCCAAATCCTTCAAGCTTCGTGTATGATGGTACTACGTGTCCCATTTGTCTAAATTCATTTGGCCTTGAAGGTGGAATGCACCTAGGCACGTGCGAACACTTGTACCATCCATTTTGTTTGATTAGCTTGATGGTTGTTCGTCGACGGTGTTCCTTGTGCAAGGCTCCTTTCCATGAGCGCTTGTATGATTTGTTTGGATTAGTTTCGTACATGCCACCACATTGGGAATATAATGTTGAAAATGCCCCTAATCATGCTCAGAAGTGGGGAACCGACTTGGTGTGGAGTTGGAAATTGAAGGTCCATTCGTTGGATAAACAAAACCTTTCTGTCGAATGGGGTTGGGAGAAAGATCTAGCTCAAATAGTGGAGGTGTGTCAACACTTGATTCCAATGAAGGACAAGTTTAGCCAAGGACGACGGAATTTCTTCTATCAGTGCTTCAATGGGCATTGGGACGAGGTTTTTGAGAACTTTCAATTTGGACCTCATCCTAGACAGTGGTTGTGGAGTAGGGATGGAGTTCGTATTACTAACGACGATGGGATTCGTATAGTGGACGACATTGACATGCCTGACCCTGCTGAACTAGTTCAACTAGACGAGTCAAAGTGGCGAGAAACCTTTCGACATGAAGGGATGGATTTCTTGCTTGAACAGCATAGCCCTCGAACTCGCCAATGTCTTGAGAGCCTCAAACAATCACAAATCATGAGGGCTGTATTGGAGGAAGATGGACCAGCGCGGAGAACTCGATCCGCAGTTCATAGACTTCGTTTAGGCTCGGACGAAGACCTTCCCGTCATTGCAGGGACACATGACAACGAGGCTGGCCCAAGTGGCAGTGCAATGGACATAGACTAAGTGAAGTTTCTACTATCTAGCTAGTGAACTTATGTTTTCATAGAAAACTTAGGGTCCTAGCTTAATATAGGCTTATAGAATTTTGATCTCGGCAATAGATATTATTCGTTATATTAGATATTGGCACATGCATTTTTAGATGGTGTCATGGTCATGGTAACCTCGTCATATACTTTTCCAACTATGTATTCCATGACGCTTATGAAATATATATTATTTAGCCCAAAATCCAGGCCAAAATCACTTCGTTTTTTTTTTGCACATACTCATTTGAAACAACATCATACATATACAAAAATTATATCATGAAATGAAATGTCATTGAATTGGAATATTGTACTATGATTCATTTCCATTTTTTCCATGAATGAATAAAATTAGGGAAGGACAACAAATGCCATTATATTGGAAAAAAACTCATTTCTAATGTTGCTAATGATAGAAAACAAGTAAATGGCATTCACTTGAGATACCACCAAAAAATAGAGGGCATTCTGGTGAGATGGAACAATTTCGCTAATCAAGCCCCCAAAAAATAGGGGGGAATGATATACAATAAATAAAGTGCATTGGGATGGCATGGGATAATGTTGCAAATGCAGCCAAAAACAATTAGGGAGGGAATGATATCCACAGAAAATGGCATTCAATTGGGACAAAATAATCTTCCAAATCAATAAAATAAAACTATAAAGAGTTTAGGAAATAAATCGTCTTTTGTTGGGATGGAACATTTGGCTAATGAATTTCGAAGAATTAGGAAGGTAATGATCAAAGAAAAATGAACGGCATTCGGTTGGAAAAAAGTTAGGAAGACAAGAGTAGTGCCATTTACTTCTTGTATAACTTGAGATGGAACAATTATGCTAATTAAGCCAAAAAAAATGAAAAAAAAATGAATCCAACAAAAGAAAAGTTGAAAAGGCATTGACTTGGAATGTAAGTGCTTTCAAAATAAATGCACCCAAAAGAGGGGTAGAGAGACCCAAGCTTTCGTAAATTTTATTTGGGAATGATTCTAAACTTCACTTACAAGTTAAAGTGATTGACTATAATCCCAAACACTCATCCTTCAATTTCCTATCACGTAATTGCCAGAACTACAATGGAAGGAAGTGTATTGTTACCCAAAGTACAAAAAAATGGGAAAAGTAAGTAGGGATGATTAAATTGGCATGGAAATAGGTACATATTTAATAAAAAATGGTTACCCAATATAAAAAAATTTAGTGGCGAAAAAATCAATTTTCATTGACTTGAAATTGATGAAGTAAAATGTCATTGACTTGGAATAGGATTCAATCATAAAAACATGTTCGGAATGAAATGAAAAGTCATTGAATTGGAGTGGGATTCATTTTCAATCTATGAAAAAAATTAGGTAAGGAAAAAAGACGTCATTTAGTTGGAGTGAAAGTGCATTTTAGATGTTCTTAATAAAAGCAAACAAATGTGAAAGAGATATGAAACAAACATTGTGTTTGATTACCTATTTTAATAAATGAGAAATGGAAAGCGAATGGAAAGACTTCCATTTCTTACCATAAAAAACATTTAATACTGACTTGGGATGGAAGAGTTTTTCTAATGAATAAAAAAAATAGGAAAGGGACTGACGGGAAAAAAAATTACAATTTATTAAGACGGAAAAGATTTCGGTTCAGGATTAAAAAATAAGGAACGAGAATGAGGGCAAAAAAAAATTGGTATTGAGTTACATGGACAAGTTTTGCTAAACAATAAAGTAAAAAACATAATAAAAAATAGTAAAGAGGTTGGTTAGCTGGTGGTACAAAAAAAATTCCCATCGACATTGGATGAAAGAGCTTTGCTAATCAATGAAGCCAAATACATTTAGGAAAGGCAATGCAATGATTCAACTAATAAATATTGGTATTGCTAATTACAATAAAAGAGCTCTAGAAATTAATGAAGACCAATAGAAATGAAAATCTGAAAAGGAAATGGTGACAAAAAAAGATAGAATGATGCAACAAACAAAGGATGGCATAGAGTTGGGGAATGAGAGCTTTGCTAATTAATGGGAAATAAATAGAAAAACGAATGACGTAAAAAAAATTGGCATTCAATTTGAATGCAAGAGTTTTAGGAATGAAGTAAAAAAAAGTAGATAAAACGATTCAATAAAAAAGGAATGATGCCACAAAACAAGGAGGCTAAATAATTCAACAAAAAGGAATGACAATGACTTCGCATAAAAGAATTTTTGCAATGGAGGCCAAAAATATAAGACTTTTGTTAATTAATGAAGCAAGAGAAATGGAAAAGGAATTGGATTAAGAAATAAAAAGATGGCATTGACTTCGGATAAGATAGTTTTGCTTTCGATGCATAAAAAATTGGAAAGGGGATGATGAGATGAAAAATTGAAGTGGCGTACTAGAGGTCTACAATTTTTTGTTTAAATCTCTACTACTTCTTTCATTTTAAACAAATTAAGTTTTACCCTTGTATCTAGTACACTACATTTCCTCTATATTCCCTAAATATTTCCTCAAAATATCCGGAACATTTGCTAAATAGAAGAATTTAGACTTCTTTTTTTAAATCTAAAAATTCTTTTTAGTTCAAAGTACTAGTTTCTTTTTGGGGACACAAATAAGGTTCGAAGTAGTTCGGAGTGTTAGAAGACATAAGGAACGACATGTTCCACCACAACAAAGGGTACATGCTCTTCCACGAAGTTTCTTCCAAATCTTAGTCCATTGAGCTCTTCAATTTGGCATCTTGCTTTCATGGTCTTGTCGGAATGTAGAACAAGTTGTTCTTCCTAAAATTAAAGGTTCCCCCGCTCCAAGAAAAGGAAGGATTGAAGGATCTCATGCCCAAGCGCATTTCAAAGTCCTCCCTCCTGTGCTGTACGACCACGTCCGCGCCACGTATTTGAATTGTCCGCCCTCAAGTCCGCGCCCTGCGTCCACGTCCTGACATAGCCAATGTCACGAAAACATTGGTGAGAGAAAGCTTTCTTGTCTCTCCATCACTATAAAGAATCTAAAAGAAGGCATGACTGAATTTAATGGTTCTCGGTTTCCATGAAAGGAGGGACACAATCTTGTAAGAGCGATAAATAGGAGCAAGGAGGGATCCCATGCGGGAAGTCAACCTCATTTGCAATGCATGCACGTTTGCGCACCAAGAATGGTCCGCGCCCTGGCGTCCGTGCCTTGCGCTGGAGTCCGCGCCCTCACCTGACGTCCACACCCTGAGTAGCGCCAGCGTAGTGAAGTTCAAGCTTCCAACTCCTTCGCTTCCATGCCCAATCGCATTTCAAAGTCCTCCCTCTTGTGCTGTATGCCCTGGCGTCCGCGCCCTGACTTCAAGTCCACGCCATGACCTCAAGTCCGCGCCCTGACACAGCCAGTGTAACGAAAACATTGGTGAGAGAAAGCGTTCTTGTCTCTCCATCACTACAAGGAATCTAAAAGAAGGCATAACTAAATTTAATGGTTCCCGGTTTCCATGAAAAGGAGGGACACCATCTTCCAAGAGCAATAAATAGGAGCAAGGAGGGATCCCATGCGGGAGGTCAATCTCCTTTTCAGTGCATGCACGTAGAATGGTCCGCACCCTGGAGTCCGCGCCCTGGAGTCCCCGCCCTGTGCAGGAGTCCGCGCCCTGTCCAAGAGTCCGCGCCTTAGAATCCGCACCCTGTACTGGAGTCCACGCCTTGAAGTCTGCGCCCTCACCTGACGTCCCCGCCCTGAGTAGCTGAAGTTCAAGCCTCCAACTCCTTGGCTTCTTGGGTTCAAAGGTTTTAGGAGTGTAGGGTTTAGGGTTTGGAGTATTAGGGTTTAGGGTTTGAGTTTGGATTGTTTGACTTTCTTTCAGATGCTTTTAGGGTTGAATTAAAAAACAAATCAATGTACTCTAAACCTTCGGAAAAGAACCTATGTCATGCATCTGAAAAATATGTCTTGTAAGTTCATGTAAAAAAGATTTTATTGTAGCAATTATTTCTAATTGTGGATTCCATTTACAACCTTTCTACTTCAATTTAAGTTGTACGTTTTATTAAGGAAGAATCCATTGTAACAAGTATTTATAAAAATGGATCCTCTCACATTAAGAACAAAATATAACTTGTAATTTTTCATTTCCCCACAAAAACCCTTGTAGTTATTATGCAGAAAAAAGAATCCTTGCTTATGAATAATGGATTTGAAGAAATGAAACTCATTTGTTCATTTAAAAAATTCATTCTATCAATTATTCAAGAAAGTGAATCTTTTCATGTGAATCCAAAATAATCTAAAGTTCTCATTCAAAAGAATAATCTCTTGTACCTTTTATTTAGAAATGACTACCTTCTACGTGAATCTAAGAAACAGAACTTGGAAGTTTAAAAAAATTATTTGTAACAAGCATCCACAAAAACAATTCCCTTCACGTGAATCCAAGAGAATGGAAGATCTAAGTTCTCGTTCAAAAAGAATCCCTTGTAGTTAAAATGGTCAAAAATGCATCCCCTTATAAGAATAGTGAATTCAAGAATATGATGCTCATACCTTAGGCTACACAAATTATTTGTAACAAGCATCCACGAAAACAATTCCCTTCACGTGAATCCAAGAGAATGGAAGATCTAAGTTCTCGTTCAAAAAGAATCCCTTGTAGAGGTGTAGTTAGAATGGTAAAAAGTGAATCCCTTCTATGTGATTGAAATAAAACAAAATAGTATTCATTTAATGCAATGGTTTGCCACTCGTTTTAAAAACAAAAAACAAAAAACAAACAAAGCAATAGTAATTCATTAAAAAAAATCCCTTGTACGAAATATAAACCAAAAATGAATTTGTTTACGTAAATCCAAAAGAATGTAAGATTTAATAAATCGTAAACCAGAATTGATCCCCTATAGCAATTGTTTAAAGAATTGAATGTGGTGAACATCAGTCTACAAGAATTGAATAACTTTCATTTCATAAATAATCCCTTTCAGCCAAACAATAATACTTTAAACATTCAACAAAATTGAGCATAATTTATGAAACGTAGCCTTTACGCAAACAAAGAATTTGCTTGAGGAATGTTGAAAATGAATAACAAAATATTTTGAGTTGTTTGTTTTCATCAGTACATATATTTCCCTTCAATGTTGTTTCTTTACAAAGTAAACAATGACATCTTCCAAATCAAAGAAGAGGACATGGTCTTTCAAGAAGTTCCTTTGCAATCTTTTTTTGTTGATCTCTTAATTTTGGTATCTTCTTTTTTTAAAAGAAAACAACCCTAAACCATTTCATTTATTAAACAACAAAGCCAAAGGTTTTGTATGAATGATACGGTTTAAGTATGTCCTATACATTTATTAAGTATTTCCTAAACATTCCTAAATCAAAGAATTTGTGTTTTTTTTTTGGGAAATAAAATATTTCTTGCTTCAAAGTGGTAAAATGGTTAGGAGAACTAAGGAATGACATCTTGCAACACAAGAAACGGGACATGCACTTCCATAAATACCTTCCAAATCTTAGGCCGTTGAGCTCTTTAAGGTGGCTGGTGGCATCTTGCTGTCATGGTCTTCTCTGAATTTAGAACAAGCTGTAATTGGTTACATTAATGGTTCTCCCGCTCCAACAAAAGGTGAATTCAAAAATCTCATGCCCAAGTGCACTGCAAATAGTGCTGGACGAGGACGTCCGCGCCCTGACTTGAAGTCCGCGCCCTGAAGTCCGCGCCCTGACTTCGAGTCCGCGCCTTGAAGTCCACGCCCTGTCTTCTTGTCCCCGCCCGGACCGCTAGGGATTCAGGTGTGCATTTTGAACGTTGTCAAAGTTCACCGCCCTCAAGTCCGCGCCCTGACTCCCCGTCTCCGCCCTGAAGTCCCCGCCCTGACTTCCCGTCCCCGCCCTGACGCCAAGGATTCAGGTGTGCATTTTGGAGGTTGTCAAAGTTCACCGCCCTCAAGTCCGCGCCCTGACTCCCCGTCTCCGCCCTGAAGTCCGCGCCCTGTCTTCCCGTCCCCGCCCAGACCGCTAGGGATTCAGGTGTGCATTTTGAACGTTGTCAAAGTTCACTGCCCTCAAGTCCGCGCCCTGACTTCCCGTCCCCGCCCTGAAGTCCGCGCCCTGACAGCAGGGATTCAGGTGTGCATAGACTTTGGGACTGAAGTCCGCGCCCTGTTGACAAGGACAACGGTGAAGTCTGCGCCCCTACCTTCCCCAAGTATATAAAGGAAATCCTGAACCCTGCATTCCCTACATTTGTCACCTTGGCCTCTATCTCTTGGACTTCAATTCATTTTGAACTCCTTGTGAGTCTACTTGGGTGGCAGATTGCCCTGGTTTGCTGCTGAGGTGATGTCAAAATCAGTTCAAGTAGTGGATTAGCGCTAATTGATGTTACTGATACTTTGTCCGTTAGATCTTCTGTCTTCTTAAATTCAGCACAAAGAAGGGGAAGGCATTTCAAATTATCTGTGAATACAATGGCAAGTCAGAGGAAGCAGACCAAGGACTGGGAACCGTGGCTAAACTTCACGGAGAATGGGACTAAAGTGACTTGTGTTTTCTGTACTGGGACCTTCAGTTACAAACATGAGCGTGCTTTTGCACATTTCGGATATGGTGCGAAATCGGAGAGGTCAATTTGTCGAAATATGCCTCGTGAAGTGCGACATAGGTTTGCCAATTGTACAGGTTTTGTCCCACTACGAGTGGATGCCGGGAACATGTGTGAAGGAGAACCAATTCAAAGTGGACCGACTAGAGCAACTCCGCTTGCCAGTTCAAGCGAAGCCACTGAAAATGAGGTGACAGATGGGGTCACTGGTGGGAGAGCGGAAGAACGGGCAAACATTCCTGAAGGAAATGAAATTCTACAAACGTCCAATAGTCTTGCAGGTTCAAATTCTACGAGATCGGGATCATTACGTCAACAACGCATGGCGGACGCATTCAACATTGCAAAGAGGAAGGAGTTGGATGACAAGTGGGCAAGTTTTTTCTATGAAGCAAATGTGCCATTTAATGTGGCAAGGCATCCAGCCTTCATTGAGGCTATGAGGGCAACCTCAGTGGCGAGGTTTGAATATAGTCCACCTTCTTACCATCAGTTCAGGACTAATTTAATTGAACCGAGGAGGTTGCAAATCGAGAAGAAGATTGAAGAGAAGGTTGGTTTTGCTGTCAAGCACTACGGGGTGACGATATGCACTGATGGTTGGGATGATGTCAATCGGAGGCCCCTCATGAATGTGATGATGTCATGCCCCGCAGGTGATATATTTTTGGGGTCAATTGACACTACCTCACAAAAGAAAACCATGCACTATATAGCAGACCAAATGAAAGTTTACATTGAGAAGGTGGGTTCCAAATATGTGACACAAGTTTGCACAGATAATGCAGCAAACATGCTTGGGGCATTGGGAGACATTACTCTAACCTATCCGCACATATTTGCGTAAGGCTGCATGGCACATGCATTGGATTTGATGTTGGAAGATTGGGCCAAGATTCAGGAATTTTCCGATTTAATTGACAGGGCAAGAAGATTGTGCCAATACATTCGAAACCATCATGCGACCATGTCGGTTTTTCGTGAGTTGAGTCCAAACCTACAACTCGTAGTGCCTAGCGAAACTCGCTTTGCTTGTAATTTCCTCATGTTACAACGAGTGGTGAAACTCAGAGGAGTCTTGGAGCGGTTGAATAACCACCCCCGTGTTATAAATTACTATGATACCCTACGAAACGAACAGAATGGACCACAGGCAGCTACCGCTTCACGTAATGTCAGAAGAACCATTGAAGATGTGGCTTTTTGGCAACGATGTGTGAATTACGTGTACATGACTGAAGACGTATTGAAGGCTTTGCATGTGTTTGATGGATGAGAACCAGCCATGGGTCGAGCATGGCTCGTGATGCACAACTTGCGAGGACACGTGTATTCTTTGAGAGAACCACCTTTTAGCTTACGAGATGACATAGCAGTCACTTTGGAGAGATCTTTCAATGAAAGATGGGACATGATTTTTGAAGATACGCACTACGCCGCGGCCCTTTTGAATCCATACCTCTTGGATAACGTGGCGCTCAGGGTAGATGGAACTGCGCTACGTGCATTGTACAGAGTCATCCACAAAATGGAAGATGTAGTGGGTGTCACTTTTGATGATGTGTTGGTGGAATTAACTCAATTTGAGGAGGGTAGTGGACCGTACAGTGCAGCTGAGACACCCAACATCCGTGTGACACAAATGCTTCCCCACCAATGGTGGCATAGGGTTGGAGATCGGGCTCTTTCAAAAATTGCCGTGCGTATTCTATCCCTCACGTGTTCGGCCAGCTCTTGTGAAAGGAATTGGAGTATGTATTCCTTTGTTCACAATAGGGTCCGAAATCGATTAGCCCCCGCGAAGGCAGAGTCATTGGTATATATTTATACTAATAGCTGTGTACTTCAGGAAAGACCAAGAGCCGATCCAGTTCGTTGGTATGATGCAAATATGTACTCGGAGGATTCCAATCCAGATGCCCTTGGTCCGATCCCTTTGAATGAACGCAATCGGGAATTTGACGCAATGCAAGCAGAGGAAGAAGAAGAGGTTGCTGTGGAAGCCAATGAAGCACCTCAAGAGTATCCGGCGAACCCAGATTTTTGGAGGCGAGGTGCCGATCACCTCGAGGAAGCGAGAAACTACTATGGAGATGCTGACGATGGAGAGGAAGAACCCGTTGGTGGTCGTTGGGGTCCTTGGGTACCCAATCTTCGTCGCAGTCCTTCACCTCCTCTTCCTCAAAATGAAGGGGTCGCAGAAGTCCAAGCTTTGTCATCTTCTTCAGAGGCCGCCAATCCAAATGACGATGACGTGGATGATGGTATCTCCCATAACAACAACGACAATGATGACGACCTCCCTCCAGGAAATGGCGGCGGAAATGGAAATGGAAGCAATAATAGAAGTGGCGGTGAAAATGAAAATCGCGGCGGAAATGGAAATGGTGGTGGAAATGGAAATGGTGGCGGAAACATGGGGAGGACTGCAAATCCAAATTGTGGAGGATCTTCTCACAATCAAGATGGCAATACAGGGCCTACAAGAATGGGGGCATCAGTTCGTAGCAATACAGTTGTTGAACGACACCATGACAGAAACGTTAGAAATGCAAGAATGGCATGCCCTATTGGAAGGAATCAATCGGCAAGTAATGTGAGAAGGCGTTTTGATCCAGAGCATGTAGACTACAATGATGTTTTTGCATTTATTGATGCACCAGAAGACCTTGCGCGTGAACCCACTCCAGTTGGTTCTGACCGAACTAGCCAAGCGCCACATTCCCTAGACCCATCTTCACCAGCAACTTCCAATGCCATCCAAAGACCTTTTGAAGAAGGGTTAGGCTCTATGAGAAATGTTGATATGACTCCTCAAAACATTTCTCGTGGTACTGTTGGTGGTAGACCACCTACGGCACCTCGGCCCTCCATTCATCATGAAGTGGGTCAATATCAACAAGGTCGTGGAAGGATGGGAGGCCGTGGAAGGGCTGGAGGCCGAGGAGGGATTGGAGGCCGTGGAGGGACTAGAGGTCGTGGAGGAACAGAAGGTCCACATATTAGAGAAGCATCATCGTCAAGGCCTACTCATCGTCCACTCCTTGGAATAGGGGCAAGAGACTCAAATAGGGTGGTAGAACTGTTCTTGGATACATACGTACCAGGACCTAGTAGGTCAACCCCGGCATTTGTTGTTCCTCGAGTTTCAAGTGGGCCCACTATAAATTCTGATGCAGAAGACCCCAACGCACTGCGACATAAGAGGTTCAAGCACAAACGTAGTCAAGGCCAAACTATTGTAGAGCTTCGAATTGAAAACTCAGAGATTGAGGGACATTGGACCACAGATAGTGGTGAAGCAGAAGATGAATATGACAGCAACAAAGATGCCAATGACGAGGATGATCCAAACTGCGATGAGGCACCACAGGATGATGATGTTGTTGTTCAAGATGCTAATGTAGTGGATCCTAGTGCCCAAGAAGTTCGTAGGTCGAGTCGTTTCAATAACTGAGTTGCACCAATGGTAGATCTCGTGTCTTTAAGAGTTGAAGATAATTGTAGCAATTAAAAGAAAGATGGACGAGAAGCCAAAGGAATGTCTTAGATAACCGATGAGAAAGTGGGCATATTTTGGAAGTATAGATTCATTGTATTGTTATTGTACTTTGCAAATTGCAATGCATGAATTTTATAAATACTTTTGGTTATCATAAAGATTGAAGCCTACTAATATGTCTATAATGTTTTTGTATTTGACATTTTGACGTGCATGTTGGAAACATTGGTGAGTGCAATCATGTAATATATTTTGTAGGCTAATTCTATTTAATATGAGAGGCACTTTGACTTCAATGATGAATTGGGTTTGATAGTTGAATTTAATTTCAAGGTTTGTGATGTGGCTATTTTATTTTGTACAATGGGGTACCAATAAAAAAAAATCTTTTTCGAATTCGCAGTGAGAATTTTTTTGGTATGGCCAACTTTGAAAGCCTCCCGAGAGCTCAAAAAGTAGTATTTAACCACAAAATTTTTACCACAGCATAACCTTGAAGTTAATTATATGTATGACAAATTTCAAGGCCAAAAGATTTAGGAAAGAAAAGTTATTCAAAATCTACCAAGATGGGTAGTAGTGAGAAACATTTCACTACTTTCAACTTTGACACCTTTTTAAGGAGTAAGGATTGAGTCTTGGTTCTTTTGCCGTGAAATTTTTGTCATGGAATAATCTCTATGTTCTTAATATGTATAAAAAATTTCAAGGTAAAAAAAGGTTTGGTGAAGAAGATATTTGAAATCTCTCAACAGGTGTAGTTCTCTGAAACTTTTGACAATTACCAATTTTGACACCCTACCAAGGGCTAAAAAATAAGTTTCTTACCATGAATTTTTTTTGGTGAATTCATCTCTATATTTATAATATATGCTACAAGTTTCAAGTTAAAATGAACTACCCAAAAAAAGATATACAAAATCTAACAAGATGTGTGGTTATGAGAAATTTTTTACTATTGCCAACTTTGACACCCTTCCAAGGGCTGAAAATTTGTCTATTTAACATGGAATTATTTGAATAAAATCAACTTTATGTTGATGTTCCAAATTTCAAGTTCAAAACACATACCCCAAAAAAGATATTCAAAATCTCTCAACATGTGTAGTTGTGAGGTTGAGTTTCCACATTCGTGACAAACTTGGCTCCACAAAATAATACTATACTAAGGACTCAAGAACTTAATCTCATAACCACACATGTTGTGAGATTTTGTATATCTTTTTTTTGGTAATTCATTTTAACTTGAAATTTGTAGCATATATTATGAACATAGAGATAAATGCAGCCAAAAAGAATTCATGGTAAGAAACCAATTTTTTAGCCCTTGGTAGGGTGTCAAAATTGGTAATTGTCAAAAGTTTCAGAGAACTACACCTGTTGAGAGATTTCAAATATCTTCTTCACCAAACCTTTTTTTACCTTGAAATTTTTTATACATATTAAGAACATAGAGATTATTCCATGACAAAAATTTCACGGCAAAAGAACCAAGACTCAATCCTTACTCCTTAAAAAGGTGTCAAAGTTGAAAGTAGTGAAATGTTTCTCACCACTACCAATCTTGATAGATTTTGAATAACTTTTCTTTCCTAAATCTTTTGGCCTTGAAATTTGTCATACATATAATTAACTTCAAGGTTAAGCTGTGGTAAAAATTTTGTGGTTAAATACTACTTTTTGAGCTCTCGGGAGGCTTTCAAAGTTGGCCATACCGAAAAAATTCTCACTGCGAATTCGAAAAAGACTTTTTTTTTATTGGTACCCCATTGTACAAAATAAAATAACCAATTGAAAATTTTGCATGCTAAGCCTTATTACTACTTTTACTTTCCAAGGTTATTTCAAATAATTTAGATTGATTTTTCTATTTGTACTCATTTACATTCATTTTTTGCACCAAAAATTATAACAATTAGAAAATTGGTACAAAACAAACTGTAATTTCTCATGGTGATATAGAATTAAGAGTTTGAATTAGAATAAATTTCAGATTGTTGTTTGAACACTACCCATACTCAAAAGGCTAAAATTAGTTCACATAAGAAGTTTGACCACTTCACAATTGACAAAGTCCTTAAGGGGTTACGGACCTTCTACCCTATAGAACCCATAACTCACTAACCGTCCGCGCCCTGACCCTTATGTTGAGGTCCGCGCCCTACCTATACGTGTTCGCGCCCTGACGTACACGCTGAAGTCCGCGCCCTACTTGTTCGAGTCCGCGCCCTGACGCTGACGGTGAAGTCTGCGCCCTACCTGTACGCGTCCGCGCCCTGACGCACACGCTGAGGTCCGCGCCCTACTTGTTCGAGTCCGCGCCCTACCTGTACGCGTCCGCGCCCTGACGATGACACGATGAAGTCCGCGCCCTACCTGTACGAGTCCGCGCCCTGACGGAGACGTCCGCGCCCTGAATCTCGCTTTCTAAGCTAACGTGTCAACCCAAAAAAATCCCACTACTTTGAAAAATGGAGCCGTCCGGTCCGTCCGGACCATCCGGTGACCCTGACTCGTCCGTTATGACAACCCTGATCTTGATATTATTCTCTTTGTCTTCATAAGATGCAGTTTTCAATCTAAATCTTTGAATTTGTAGTTTATGCATTGGAAAGTTTGATCAAATCTTTTATTAGTGGCTTTGATACTATGCATGGCCTTGGAGTCCAACTTTGGTCGTAACTTCACATCAATGTCCTTTTACTAGTTTTAAGCGGAAATGGGACTTTTCAGAGCTCCTGGAACTCTGGAAGGCACGTGCGTCATGCTGATTGCTGGTTGCGTCATTCCAGCCCGTTCACTGTGCAGATGGAAGTGATCCACTATAAACTTAACTTATGAAGGGCCAGCTTACATCATGGCATTGTTTTTTGAGTTTCAGGACCTTCGGATCTTGCCATTTGTATGACGACAGCCTGGAATTATAGAGTTGCTTGCAGAAATTAAGTCCCTTGAGTTTTTCAGTGAGAGAGGGAAAAACATTTGCTGGTCAAGTTTGCATCTAGATTTTATTAACTAGCTATCGAGCTAGATTGGTACTTACGCGGCGAGACGACCGGCCGGCCGACATGACCTTCTCGGTGCCGTCGGTGAAGGCTGTCGAAGATTTATGGGGCGCGTTCAAAGGGGCGACGCTGAAATGTGATGATGGCACATGGTTTAAGGTTTGCTCACAACTCCCGGCCCTCCCTCCTTCTGGATTTTCGAATTCTCTATCCGCCTGGAACACTGAACTCTCCTCAGTTGCGTTCTACCTCAGTCTCTTTGCGAAATCAGGAGCCATTGAGTTTGATCGACCAGCACATTCGTTTCAGCGCCATAGCTTGCACGTATGCGCTTTGAATACCAGCTCCGGCATAGACCTGCGGTGTTTGATTTTCACTAAAATTTTCCCGTTCTATTCTCCGATCCGTTGCTTGGTGAATTAATTCAGTGACCGCTGGGTGTGCCAGACGTCTAGTGTGATTTTTTTCATTCCAGCGCGGTATCGCGACTCGAAAAAATCATTCATTGGGAGGTGTGGCAAGCACCATGGATGGCGAGATAACCAAGCACATTGGCAAAATATTTCTTTCAGTTTTCAGAGTGCAGCCTCCTACAATCAAAGTCGTTCTTCGTGTCAGTATCGATTATCTAAGAAAGTACGATTCCATATGATGATAGCAAAAGCATCTGAAGTATAACTAGCACATGAAATTAGGTACACCTAGAAGAGCTGAGATTTGCATAACAGAAGTTGCAGGTTCGTTGAGAGCTTCGGCAAAAGCCATTGGTTGCAAGATGACAAAGTAATCGGCAACATATTTCTTTCCGTTTTCTGTTTTCCAAGTGCAGCCTCCTCCTACAACTTCTTTCTTTGTGCATGTCGAAGACCTAAGATCCTATGAATACAGCAAAGCATCTGAACCATAACTAGCATATTAAATTAACTTGCTACACCCAGAAGTGCTGAGACATCGATTTACATGCATGACAGAAGCTCATGGCGAAGGGACTTTAGTTTCTTCGTGTATCCAAAATCCAAGAACCTATGATTCCATATGACTAGAGCAAAGCATCTGAACCATTTAACTAGCATACGAAATTCGCTTCACCTAGAAGTGCTTTGATTTCCATTACAGAAGCTGAGCATGACGACTGGATCCCGTCCCTTTGAATTTGCAGATGTACTACTGCCTGGCGATGGCGGTGCTAGTGATTCTGTTGGGAAGGAAACTCCTTTCCTGGCGTGTGAACCTGCCGCCTGGGCCTCCAGGCTTGCCGTTCCTGGGCCACATGCACTTGCTCGGAGCAAGTCCGCATAGATCCCTGGTGGAGATGGCGCAGACATACGGTCCGCTCATGTTCATCCGCCTGGGGGCCAAGCCGTGCATCGTCTGCACTTCTCCGGAGACGGCCAAGGAGTTTCTCAAGACGCAGGATGCGAACTTTGGGTCAAGACCATATACGTCGCAAGGACACCACCTCCTGTATGGCCGACAAGGTGGGTTGCGTCAGTTTCATCAATTTCTGAACATTGCCAAGTGTTGGAGTTTAGGAATGTCTACAAATTATGTGTTCAATAGTGAGGGCAGAGATTTTCCCGCACTCGTGCGCTCAGGCAAGGATATTCTAAACCAACAAACGAAGAGAATGCATGGACACTTTGTAGTAGAATCTTGCATTTGGGGACATCAAATGTGCAACAACAAGACGAAGTTCGTGTTTATGTGTGTGTCAGTTCACCAATTTTCATTGCTACGTGTTGGAATTTAAAACTTCACCTGAATTCATGCCTTAGAAGTGAGTGTAAGAAGTGCTCGAGTGTATTAACTAATTTGCCACTCATCTGCTCAGATAAGTTTTGTTATGGATCTTGTCTGTCTTAATGGTTTGGTGTAACCTTGAAATCTGAGTCTTTCCGGACCGTAAACATTGTGGAGAGGTCTCGGGAGACGTCGGGGAAGTATCCGCAGGTGCAATAGAGTGCTAGATTGACATGAATTTTAAAAACTGAACAATATCACATTGGTATCTGGTGAATCAATTTTCCGGCGTCATCTTCGCAGTGCTCACAGTGGGATGTCCTTCCCTTACCATTTCGCTTTTAAACCTCGACAGATGTAGCGTTTCACGGAGCTCTCCTCCTCCTTTTTCTACCACAGACTCCTTACCTTCAATTTGTTTTGCTTGTGAACCTCTCCAGACGTAGCCTTCCAAGCGACCAACCCCACCTGGCGCCACCTCAAAAAGATCTTCACCACTGAACTCACGAGCCTGTCTAGCGTGGAATCTTCCCGTCACATCCGCACCTCCGAAGTCGCCTGCATACTTCGCTCCATCTACTCCCTCCGCTCCGTGGATCTCAAGTCCCAGTTATCCTCCATGATCTCCAACGTCGTCTCCCGCATGGTGCTCAACAAACGTTACGTAGGCAATCCCGATTTGACCAATTCCGATTCTAGTCCTCCCCCCAAGCAGATCGTCGAGAAGGATTTCCCTGAGATGGTCCAGACGTTCTCCCGCTTGGCGGGGCTGTTCGTGCCCGGGGACTTCGTTCCGGCGTTGAAGCCGTTGGATCTCGGGGGATTCGAAGCGCAGATGAGGAAGCATAAAGTGAGGATGGACGCGTTCGTCTCAGAGATTGTGGAACAGCATCGGGAGAGGAGGAGGGAGGGGAGTGATAGGTCTGAGGATGAACTGGATTATGTGGATGTGCTGTTGGATCAGATGGAAATGAAGGACGCCGGGTTTCAGATGACGGAAGATCATGTGAAGGCGCTGATTCTGGTGAGACTGGCATCTTGAGTTAGCTTGTGTGCATTATTAGAAACCGTTTTGGTATGTTGTTGCAAGTGAAAGTGAAACGGAACTAAACCCTAAAACATAACCCTAACCTTAAATCCGAACTGAAGATGGGGAAATCATGGAATCCTACTGAAGACAGGGGCATGAAAATGATGAAATTTTTTAATCAGTCGAAGATGAGAAGCCACCCCGTTGTGTCTCCCTCTAGCTGTTGAAGATGAGGATTCGATCCTAGACTCCATCATGTCCTTGATACGGCAAGGCTCAACTTCTAAGCACCCGGTAAAAACAAATGAAGTTATTTATTTCACGTAGTCTCCCCGTCATGAGCTCCGTTCACCTCAGAAGACGGAGAAGCCTCTCCAGGCTTGCAGGGAGGCTAAAGTTGTTTCAAAGTTGTAACAAGAGTTCCAAGACGCATCCCTTCCATGCGATGTCTCTTGCGGATCACGAGCAGGGCTTTTTTTTCTGGCGAAATTTCGCCAGATTGTCAGAATTCTGACCACTACTGGTTAGTCCCTCCAAAATCTGGCCATTGCAGTGAGGCCAGCAGGGGGGACACTGGTCCAAAAAAAAGCCCTGATCACGAGGTCTCATTCCTGCTGTTGCTTGTTTCTTCAAATCCAGGTCACCTTCTTGGCCGCCACCGAGACCATGATCCTCACCTGCGAATGGGTGATGGCCGAGCTTCTCCGCCACCCTCACCTCCTCCCCCACCTCCACTCCGAGCTCGACTCCGTCGTCGGCCGCTCCCGACCCCTCCTGGAGTCCGACCTCCCCCACCTCCCTTTCCTGCACGCCCTCGTCAAGGAGACTTTCCGCCTCCACCCGGCCGCCCTTCTCCTCCTGCCCCGGGAATCTTCCCACCCCTCCCACGCCTTCGGCTACAACTTCCCTGCGAAGACGCGCGTGATCGTGAACGTGTGGGCGATTGGGAGGGACCCTACTCTCTGGGAGGATCCGGAGAAGTTTCATCCGGAGCGCTGGTTGGGTGAGAAGATGAGCGGGGTGGACGTGAAGGGGCAGCACTTTGAGTTGCTGGCGTTTGGGAGTGGGAGGAGGGCGTGTCCCGCGGTGAATTTGGGGTTGACGGTGGTGCAGTTCGTCGTGGGGAGTCTGCTGCAGGGGTTTGAGTGGGGGTTACCGCCGGGGTCGTCGGAGGGGTTGCATATGGAGGAGGGGTTTGGGTTGACGTTGCTGAGGAAGGGTCCATTGCCTTGTGTTGCGACGCCCAGACTGCCACCGGATTGCTACTGAGATGATGATGGAATACTGAAGAAGAAGATCAACTTCGGTGCAAACGCCATGGATGCTAACAAGAAGAAGATTTTCGGTCCAGCACCAATGATGCTTTGAAGAAGATGAATGTCAGTTCAATTCCAATGATACTGAGAAGAATGTTTGCCCAATACCAATGATGCTGAGAGAAGAAAGAAGAATGTTGGTCTAATAGCAATGATATGAAGAAGAACTTCAGTCTTACACCAATGATAGATAAGAGAACTTTGGCACAACACCAATGATGTTGAATACAAGAAGACGAAGAAGAATTTTGGTGCAATATGAATGACAAGGAGAGGGCGAACTTTGGTGTGCTACCAATGATGCTTAGAGGAAGAAGATGAAGAAAATGAGTTATTTTTAACATGAAGGATCAGGAAAGAGGAACTTTCCAATGCTGCTAAGAAGAAGAATTTCTTTTCAACATGGATGACAAGAAGAAGGAAGAACTTCGGTTTAATGACACTTATGATGCTAGGAAGAATAGGAATTTTGGTCTCACACCAATCATAAGAACTATGAGCTCTCAATATTAGTTAATGATGCTAATTAAGAAGAAGAAGAGTCTTTTAATTCAACGTTGAGGTGTGTGTCACGAATGAAGAGTCTGTTAAATTGTTCTTGATCTTAAACCGAATTCCTTGGATTGATTGAATGTTACGAAGGTAGAAACTCCATTCCGGACACACATTCGGGTAAGTCCGTTGTGGCAATTTCTTCTTCTACGATCACAAGTCTACCACAAACACTATGAGCATTACATAGATAGGTAGCAGGTAGCCATGGTTGTTGATATTTTCATCCGTAATGAAGTGAAGTCTACTTTAAATTAATAGCATCTCTTTGTGAGCATGGATTTGTGGCTTGTACCTCTTTTCCATTGTGGTTGTTATTAAGTACACTAACAGAAGCTAGAAGACTCTCAGTCTCTAGTTGGCCTGTCGAAAGCAGGACTTGAAAACCTATAGTCCTTTTGTGCACTAGCTAGTGAGAAGAAGTCTACTCTGATTGTGAGCATTTTGATTCCACTACAAAGGACAGATTCAAAATTTCTCAAAATAGGATGACTGATACTTAACTTTGAGTGGTGTGCAAAGTTTGAGAAGGTTCTTTAACATCGAGGTCATCATTTTCAGATATAGTATTGTTTTGAGCTCAGCTGGTTTCACTTGTGGAAAGCCTATGGAAGGTGAGAGTGGTTTACAGGGTACATGGCCAAATGTGTAGATAGTTTTTTTGTACCATCATGTAGTTGAATTGATCATGCCAATGCTACTGATCTTGTAAATACTTTTTCAAGTGATTGAATTTGGCCACAAGCTAGCATTGATTAGTTCAGTCTCATAATTTGCAACCAATTTATTTTAATTTTAGGATGTGAATACAGAAGAAGATTGATTCACCTATGGATACCAATGCTAATCTAATGCTTTCTAGTGCCAGATTGCTAATTTGGTTGAAACATGGGAACAAAATCATGGACATGTATTATGTGCTCATGTAATATTTTGTATCCAATATGTGGATGAATGTTGAAATTTGGAGCATCACTGTAGCATTTTATATTGCCACTTTGGCAGTTCATAAAAAAAAATTTTAAAAAGAAAAAGAAAAGCGCCGTGGTGTTGATAATGGTGTCTTCCTTCCGCTTGTTGGCCAGTGCCTGTTTTTTCAGATTTGGTTCCAGGTGGTAATGCTTGGGCCAGTCTTCACTCATAGAATCATCGACATGCAAATTCCACTTTCTGACTGGAGGTGAAACTTCAAGAGTGTTGGGGTTCATGTATTATACTTTTTCTGTAATCAATTATAGGTTTCTTTGGTGCAAAAAAACACCAAATTTTTACTTGTAGACTTCTTGTGAACTCTACAATTGTGATCATGTGCACCACCAGTTGTTTCATGCTGATCGATACTTTTGTTAAATTGGCGTGATTCTGCTCGCCAAAATTGAGACATTCATTTGCACAAAAATTCCTTGAAAACAAGCACAGATGAAGGTTTTTATAATTGAAGCCAAGCACTATGAAAAGTGCCAAAGTCTTGGAATTGCACCAATTTAACGAAGTTGGTTTTGCTGGCAGCCATATCACAAACGTTCCAACTGAAATGAGTTGGTAGAATCATAGAACTTGAATTCGCCACTTCTTATTAATCAAATATGCTCTGCTGCCTTGCTATGCATATATAAGTTGCCTTTTTTTCTTCAAGTTTAAATCCTTAGTAAAAATTGGCAACATTCATGAATGTTCTACATCGTCAGTTTGGTAGTGTTAATCAATCACTGTATCATACTGAGAAGCAGCTATGTTCTTCATCTCTTTGTTGGAACTTTTAGTACATGAACATGATATCTATAAATTTTCCTCTTGGATTATAAGTTTGTGAGATTATATTGTGGGAAGCTTCTAACCATGCTAAATACCATTGTGCTATAAGCCTCCCCACCTTCCATCATTGGACTTCTTAATGTACAAATTCTACAGCTAGTGAATGTTGTCTTTAAAAGGGCAATTGTCCTCCACGAGCTTAACGTCCCTACCAATGAATAAACCTAAGTATTGATTGTGTTGAAGTTACCAAAACCACATCATCGTCTCTGCACAATCATCCAAAATACCAGGATTAGTCCCAGTTGGCCTAGACCCAACAAAACCTCGATGAAGGTAGAGGCCATATCTGTTAAAATGGATTTCTACAAGCACCAAATAGTGTCATTTGGGACCGTAATTAAGTAGTATAAACAAGAAGTTGAAAAGTGCCAATCTCTTGAAATTTTGTCATTTTAACACAACTATGTAAAGGATACTAAAACCAACTCTTGTCTCTTACCAGTTACCACCTAACCTCTATTAGCAACATGTCTTCCAATATTGATTGGCCTTCATTTTGCAAGTTGGGTTAACCGTCTACGCGTGAGTTGGCTATTAGTTAGTGTCACTATCCATTGGCCTTTGAATGGAAAACAATGTTAATTACTGTACCTTAAATAGTAGCGTCTAAGATGAATATATCTACTGATTTTAAGGTTAGGCATGACTTCATCATCAAAATTGGCATGTCAGATCAATTTAGAACATCTATAAAGAACTTTGAACATTAGACTTTGGTACAATTTGGAATGATCAATAACATGTTTGCACTTGGTGCACTTCAAGGAAATCTTAGATTTGTGGTTCATTTCAGATCTTATTCTTCACCTCTCATTCGTCTCTAATATTGGTGAAACTTTGGTTAAAACCAGTCTGAGCCCAAAATTCAAAATTCAATGTTAACCCTTAAACGACTCTGAAGCCATTTTCTAATTGATGAACTTCAGAGAATCTTTCTATGTAAGACAGAATTGCAATCATTCATCCTCGGAATTAGGGGTGGAAAAGGAAGATCTTCTACAGTGCTTTAACTTCCAATGTGTGTTTTTAAATTTTTTTGAACCAATGATTCCCACGGTATCAAAATTCCTCAATTCCACGGCCACCAGCTCGTCGTTTAGGGGTTAAAGGGTAACCTTAATGAGACGAGTACCTGCATGATGTCGCTGCAAACTCGGAGCACTTCATCCAGCGGCACCCAATCGCCGAAGTTGCGCTCCACGAACTGATACGCCACGCCGCCGCGGCCAGGCCGGAGGATGTACAGGCCGCCCTTGATAGTGCCCTCCCCGGAATAGGTGCCCTCCACGCCTGCGGCCAAGGCGCGCTTGTAGTTGGCTCGCGCTGTGGCGTTGAATAGGAAGCCGGAGATTAAGCTGTCTTTGGCCAGCTTGCCCTGCCCCAAGGCCTTGAAGAAGTCCCTCTGCTCGTCCACCACCACCATGCCGCCCCAGTACCGCGGCCAGAACGACCTCACCTACAGGACCTTGGATTCAGTTATCAAAATAGTGTTCTCTTCAGTGGTCAATTTCATCATTGAAATTGACACAATTCCGGCACCCTCAATTCATTGGGACATGTATGTCGAAATATGTTTAGTCGAACACCATATGAAACTATAATTGTCCACCATCTGTCTACACAAATTCATATTTCTGCTTCATCCACTCTAGACCGACTGTTATGGCCAGTGTGACCCTGGCATCATCATGGTAGTTTAATAAGAGAAAATGAGATACATTCAACCTTCTCTCAAATGGATTTTAGTTTCCTGCCAATTGCTGAAAAACTCAGCCAAAAGAACTGAAATTGCCAATCTACGTGAAGGATTGTTCAAATAATACCTCGGCGTCAATGTGTTCGTTGAGGCAGACCACCATCTGGATGCCCATTGCATCAAATATGGGCTTCCTGGTGTACAAGTGATGTGCTTCGGCGCGACACATCACACATCTGAAAATTCAACCGAGTGAACCAACACATTCACAATGCAGATACTTTGTGAACTTCAACATAATTACGTATATAGAGATTGAATGTCAATTTTTCTAAATTGGCACAATTTCGGCATGAAAAATTGTGACATAAATCTCTGGTTTATTTCAAGAAATTAGGACTCGTTTAGATTTATGTTTGAGGCCTGAGCGTCCAAGCCTGTCAAAGTCGTTGGAATACCACCAAATTGACGTCATGTTCGACCACAGGAAAGCACAGAAATGAGTTCTTTCCTGAAGGATTCGCAAAATCAAAGCCAGTGTACATACCCAGGGCGACGAAGGCACAGAAGCAAAGTGGGCTGCTCCGCCCACAAGTCAGACGCCTTGAACGGAGGTGGCAGCGCCATGGCCGCCTTGCCGCGAAAGAGGTGCACGCCCTGGCTGTGCGCAGGAGCCAGCTTCTGCACCATGATCTTCTCCAGAATGGATAGAGACGTCACCTCGGCCGACTTCATTCCTGCTGGGCGTACAAGTCCACAGCAACGCGGCTCCACTGCTGGTGCAGAGAGAATGCCCTTGCTTGGAGTTGAAGGGTCCGAGGATGGCGATTGAACCAGGCTCGTGGGTCTCAGCAACAACGGCGCCTTGGGCTCTACAATGTTCACGGTTTGCGGACCACAGGTGTGTTAGTATGGATCGATAGGACGAACCGCTCATGTTAGTCGATCTTTAATTTGGTGTGTCCGCAATCCCAGGAGGATCGGAGACGATTCATTTCCACATCGATCATTGCAACGTCAGTACCAACGGCACAAAGATCGATCAATTTAGACTTCGATAATTTGCTTCTCAAAGATCTCGGCCCCTGTCATCTCTGCTGTTCGGCCTAGTGGAATGATACGTGCATTTCGTTATCAAATCACTGCAAAGTTCACCCCAGCAAGGAAGATCGATCCAGGAATCAATCGATCGATCAATTCAGATTTTTGATCATTAAGTTCTTGAAACTATACGCTGTAAAACCTCAATTCAAGCAAATTCGTGAAACTGGTGAAATCGACGCTGCTTGCGGCAAAGCTTTCAGTAACCCTGGAACTAAAACTCCAGGTTTGTACGGGACTTTAGAGCGCCGAGAACTGGAACTTCACAAAACAGGTACTCTAAATAAAACACAGCAATGACAAAGTAATCATCACTCATGCAGTGTTGATACACATTCAGATTTCAGGAAATCAAAACATTCCTTACCGGGGTCTAAAAAGGAGGAGGGGCGTCCAGCGCCATCGCTACTCATCCGTGCCATGAAATTCGTGCTCGGACTCCGTGGCGACATCGCCGCAATGCTGTTCGGCGTGCTCGACGCTCTCTCGAAGCGGTCAGAACGATCTGACGCTGGAGTATTGTAATCAAACGGTGCCCCTACTCCGACTTTCTTGCGGTGGGCGGCGGTGACTGTGCGTGCCGGAAGAACGAGGTTGCTGGGCATCTGAACGCCACAAGCGCTTCCTCTGTCTAGAAACCGGGCGACGTGACCTCTTCGCATCTTGTACTCCGTGGTGAGCTCCGTCGGGGTTGTGGACAGAAGCTCCGAGAGGTTCTTCCCGGAGGCTTCCAGCGTGTCTGCGTAGACCATTAGGAGTCTGTCGTGGAGGTAGGTTCGGAGCTCTAATGCGTCCTGCACACAAGTAAACTGATTTGTTATAAACGAGGTACTCAATCTGCGGCATTCCGGCCCCACGATGCACTCACACGAGGTTTGAACCTTCCGACAAAATTGTACCTGTTTTATCAATTGCGCACACCGAGTCACCTACGTTAATTTACAGATCAGGAATCGAAAACTTGATGAGCTCCATTTTTTCATATACACAGTCTCTGGATATATCCTCAATCTAGCAAAGCCCTGGGCTGCAAAGTGTGCAATAGGTTGAAGGAGCAATGGCCGTATACAGTCATTACACTCCAGTGGTGTGATTCCAGAGCACCAAAATTGAGGCACAAAACTCTAAAAGCTAGGACGGGTACACGCGTAGAGCCGATGTTCCAGATAGGCATCTGGAAGAGTGCTGGTCTCTCGAAATGTCGCCATTGCAACGAATATAACGATGGCGGAGATTGAAGGCAAAGAGGTTTGGCAAAAGAAACCAATTTTTGTCTCAACTGCTTGATTGCATCTGCAGCAATATCTAAGGAGCTTCAAAATCAATGAATCAAAACTATTGGCGCCGGACTTCTTCTGCTCACGCTCTGATCCCATTTTTCCACCAAATCCAGTATGTTGCACATACAATTTCGAAGCCTCGCTGGCTCGAAGTTCCAAGTTTGAGCCGTTCTGGAATAATCCTTCAACGAATGCCGAGTTTCCAACCGGAATTTCAGATTAAACAGAAAATAGGATACTATTCCTGACACCATTAATCGCTGAAAAAAGGGTTAACGATTCCAAACCAGACTGCCAAAACCTCAGTCAATTTCTTGAAAATGGCGCTTTCGATTCCATTGAAACTAGCTCACTTCCAGTAATCCCACTATATCAAACCTTTCAAACGTCTGCGCACGTGCACGCAAGTCTTACGAATGTGACCATCCAAGTAATCCAAAGATTTCAGGACCTCGTGAACTCTACTAATGTCTTGGACGTTGGGTCCCGTCTTGCCATGGGGACAACACAAAAACTCCGATCGAGAAAACGTAAAATAATGAATGCCGAAATCCGATTAAAAAACAAAACAGTAACGACACCGAAACAGAAATTTCCAGAGTGCCAATCCAAAACCACTGTTGCGCGATCGAGCAACCCAGAAGTGGGTCGATCGAAATTAATGTAGCACCCTTTTAATTGACGAAACTTGAATTTTGTGCACGGTGAAGTTAAGAAACTAAACAGGTAGATCTATAGGTCGACATTGTACGTACCCGCTGGAGCTGGCTGAGCTGAAGCGTCTCCATGTCGTCCTTGCTCATCATCTTCAGAGTGGGCACGTCGGTCCATCCGTCGGCAGCCAAACTGTCCATCTGGTCGCGCAGCACGCCCTTCCCCACGAAATTCTCCAACACGAACGACGCCATGGTCGATCCCAACTTATCGAAGACGAGATCGATCGATCGGTTAGTCGAACGATCTCTAGATCAGGCTTGGAATCGATCCTATCGAAATCTACATCGATCAATTTGTGCTGGCCTAGCTTTCTAGCTAGCTAGCTATCGATCGAGTGTAGTCAGGCTTCGTTGCTTTGGTGTCTGAACAGAATGGGGAGATTCATGCACGCCAGTCACGGTATTTCAGTAGTGCAAGTTCCGATCGAAGTGGCGAAGTCCCACCGTACCAGGCTGGTAGTTAAGGTTAACTCGGTACGGTGCGTATGTAAATTTTGTCTTGTTTCAGAGGGGCTTCTTATAGAACGATTCGGCGATTACTCCTGGACTCCTGGTCCTTCGGAATCGCCTTGCACAGTTGGATGGTCAGGGAGATCGAAGACCCTAGTTGGCTAGGTGCCTTCATCACTGATTCAAAAGTTGTGTACATTTCAAAAGCTTGAAATCTACAGTACAGTGCTGATACATAGTGACACTGTAAAAATTGGAAACTGAATATTTGCAATCTCAGAATCGATTTTTCAATCATTTGTGAATGATAAGTTGGATTGGTGTGAGACTGAGACACTGAGACGTGAAGGTCGAACTCATGAAAGTGCACCCAGAATCGTCACCTGAGATGTACAGTACAGATGCATTCATTTAATTGACTTTTGGGATGCACTTAAGCTTACATGGTTAATTTCATGAAAATGGCGACATTCGTGTAGAATAGCACAACACTCCGCTGAAATGACACCAAATATGTCAAAAATGACACAGAATGTGCTAGAAATGGAAAAAAAACCCACCGCCATTCTAATGAAATTCATCATTTATGTTAAGGAGTGATTTAACATGACAACAACTGATTTTGCCTGAATGCAAATTAGATCAATTGCACGTGACAGACCTGTCAAATTTCTGCCTTGCACAATCTTTCTCCCTTGACAATAGACAGCGATGAGAAGTAATTAATTGTGTGATCTATTGTCAGCTGCATTGACAGAAATAAACTAAGGTTCATCGACAGTGAATGCGAGAAAGTCTAAAATGTTTGCATTACTCTAAACGTGAGCCAAAGCCTCTCTGTTCTTTTTTGTTGTTGAGAAGATCGACCTGTAATTTTCTTTCATTTTCTTTTTCAGCCGAAAAAGGGACCGTCTATATATACATGAAAAGAAAGTTACGAAGAGAACTCTCTCTGTTTTTGTCCAGCCTAGTGGGCTTGGCTGCTTTGTACTCTTTTCTTCGCAATGGAATTCCATTTGTTTCAAAAAAAAAAAGTTACGAAGAGAACTTGACCTGGGAATCCCACTGAAGAGGGACAAACAGTTACGGAACTGAGCCTGAGCTAGACTGTATGTTCCAATAATTGGTACGGAGTAGAACTTAGTGCGAGCTGCTTGTTCCTTGATCTTGTCCTGATATGTTTCCCAAAGTAAAACTAAAATAACTCGGAGTACAATTATGCAGTCTGCTGTGGCAAGTACGTTGTATCCTCGCAACTGGCAGCCGGGTAAATTTGGGCGTCGGAAACTCGGAACCCTTGGAGAATCAACAGTGAAGGCCCGAATGTTGGGAGGCCATTGCTAAAGCGGGCAGGGCCAGCACGTGTGCCCGCCTCTTGCAAACTGGGGCATTCAAGTCTGCGACTATTCACTGACGATTTAAGCTGGTGCCATTAAGTCACCTGCAACAGACGGATTGAAAACGTTCAGTTTGATTCCCATTTAACCCCTAAGGTAGAAGGCTCTTAAATGGAGCGGGTTCTAAAATGGTGCCCTATCTTTAATGTACTGTACTTGTACATGTTGCTTTTTCATAGTCTTCAGCAGTGTGCTGACAGTGTACATTTTAGTTAGGGCACCATTTTAGAGCCCTATGCCCTTTCAACTTCAAAATTTGATAACTAATTCAAAAAAGCTCAAAAAAATATGAAACGACTTGGGTTAGATGTCAATTCTACTTGTCTGTCAAGGAAAATTTACTGAAAAATATTTCTAGAAGTTTTACCTCCCTGAAATTCTGTTTCAGCCCTTAGATGGTCCATTATAGGACCTCTTTCTTTAAATGCCCAAGGCACCAAAAGTTGGTGTTTGCAAAACCTTGAAGGTAAATAAAACCTAACCAAATTACTATTTTTGGAAACTTCTTTTCAAAGCATTAGAGATTTAGAGGAAAAGGAAACCCTCCACAGGGCCTCTCGAGTTTGATATCACAAACAAATTCCTTCATAGTAGGGAGGCTATACTGAGTACACACTTTCTAACAAGAAAAGGTCACTAAATTTTCCCACAGTAAGTGTGCTTGAGGGAGCTGGTAATTGTGTGTTTTATTTCATTGTTTATTTGTTTTGATGGGATTGACAGAAATGGTGTTCATTGCTTACATTATTTTATTTCAAGCTGCAAATACTTACATCATGGTTGTATAAAAATACAATTTTCTTAAAACCAAAGAATTATATACTATTCAAAGCTATGAGTGCAAGCGTACTTGGAGTCCGGATTTTCAAGATTAGAAAAGGCTTTTGGATCAAGTACATTAGTTTCTGTCCACCAAGGGAAACCGTCTTCTATGTCCTTTTATTATGATTGATTACGTTGATTTACTTGGACGGGTATAGGGGATTAGTTCACTTTTTTGGCATGCAAGTGCAAATTTAAATATAGTCCTAGGTCCATTTAGCAACTTCTCAAGAAGCCTACCATTGGGTTCCTTTTTTCTCTAATGGTCTAGTATTAGCATCAAAAATCAGATTTTGAAAATGAATGATTACGATTTTTCTATTCAAGATTTAGTACAAGGGTACCCATTGCAATCTTGACATTTTGTAGTGTTAAGGAATCTTGGAAATGAGCCTCAAATACACTAGATCTTAGAGAAAAAAATCACACTAAAAGTTCATTTAAAAAAATTGTAGAGTAGATTTTGAAAAGCCATAAATTGATTAGGGTTATGCTTGTTACAATAGGCCCTTCAACCTCATATTTTTTTGGTGACCAACATTGTAAATTTGACATGCGAAGAGAAGAGTGAAAGACTTCAATTCACCTTTGCAATTTCAAGTTTTCAACACCCCTATGATCAAACACTATAATCTTTCAATCCATAGTTTGATATTGTTGTGTTTTTCTTCCTAAGTGATATTTAACATCTCTAGTTTGAATTTGTACAATTATATATTTTCTTAAATTGATAAAGCTTATCAAAATGTTGGCTTTTTGTTCAATTTAAAACAAAATCCTAAAAGCTTAAAAAAGGCCTTGGGCATTTAGGGATTAATAAGAAAATGTTCATTGTCTCATACATGGCTACATCATGAAAACTTTGTTCAACTAAATTAGCAAATTTTAATGAATAATGTTGTAGGTAGAATTTGATGTTATCAAAAGGATGTATCATCAATCGTGTTAAAATGGCATGACATTCCATTAAAATGGCATGATATTATGTTAAAATGGCACATCTTCTTCCTCTACCTCTAGGCCTCTATGTCAAAATGGTACACAAAATATGCCAAAATGGCACTCGGAATACCACCATTTTAACAAAATTGACCATATGTGTAATAATGTATGATAAAAAGAAACATGTTCAAAGTTCCTATAGTATATTAATGATAGGCTTTGTAGATAATAACTCATTTGACAATTGGAATCTTGAAGCAAAAAATTGATGCTTGAATATTATTCCCTATAAAAAGTCACTTTTATAATCTATTCATAATCTAAATAAGAGATTGATGTTTTTTACATGCAAATTTGATTGCTATTAAGAAAAAAAAAGTTTATTTTACTACCAAGTGATTCTAAATATGGATTTTTTTTAAATCGGCGAAATGCCATTAATTTGGCACTTTTTACAATTCACACTACACAATCCAAAATCTAAACCTGTCATAGATTTTTGAAATTTACATGTGTCATAGATGTCTAAAATCTATACTTATCCAAGATGTTTTGGATTGCACGATCTGAAATCTATATATGTCATAGATTTTGGAAACCTACATATGTCTTAGATGTTTGAAAGTCTATACCTATCCTAGATGTTAGCTTTTAGGTCGAACTACACGGTCTAAAAAATGGCAATATGGCATAGTGAATATGACCATTTTATCAAAATTCACCATAAATACCTAAATTCTGAAAAGTTTCTTCCGATAACTCTTAAAGGTTTGGGTGCCCAAATACTTACAAACTAAATTTTTGGCAAGGTTTTTTGATTTTTTTGTCAAGATAGAAAAATTGATTTCCTTCTAGGAATAGTTTTATTTCTATTGGTACCCAAGAGCAAAAGTCATGCCACAATAACAATAAGACCAAAACAAGAAAGGGTGGGTAGCAAAACAAACACAAAATCTGAAATATTTTTAAAACTTATTTTCTTACACATTATATTCTTCTCTATATTGAAATAATTTATTCATTCCATTTGCATAAGTAATATGAAAGTTATGAAGATTTATGTTTTTTGCCATGAAAAAATAATGTGTTGGATCCTTTTTTGAACTTAGTTTTAAATTTTTAGAAATTAAAAACAAACAAACTGTACACAACTTGGGTTGTTTTTTAGAATAGCCTCACCCTTAGAATTAATGTGTTTCAATTCCACCTTAGAACTATCAACACTTTAGTTTTCCCTTCTATCTTGATTGCTTTGACATAATGAAAAGGACAAGAGTGAGGTTATTTTCTCAAACCCTCAACTCAATTCTTCAACATAAATACACAGTCTATACGCACAAAAATTAAGGTTTAGAGCATTCAAAGCCTTATAAACTAGTCAAGCTAAAAGCAAAAAGAATCATTGTTTTTTTCATTGTAAATGCTTACATCTTCATAAGGTTAAACTTTTTGAAATATATTCCAAACATTCTCATGCCAATCTAATGCAACATCCTACAATTTAATCAAGTAACTATGCAAAAGAAACGAATGTTCAAAAATATTTGTTTGCATTGAAAAATGACAGTTTTGAGTGTCTTTTATGAAAAATGGCCTTGGGACATTTATTAAGGGGTGGAAAGACCACGATTTGGGTGGATTGGCCCCTTTGCTCAGCCTTACCACATTTTACCAGAGGTGCAATCAAAACAAAGAGCCCCCTAGTTTGGGCCGCCATCACCCCTATTCACTCACCCCTAGCTAATTTGGGGTCTCTGATCCCAAATATGAATTCAAAATTTGCAAAAAAAAATTAGCGTGAAAAATAAAAAAAATTACAGCATTTTACCTAAGTGGCCGAGCGAGGGGGTCAGTTCTCCCTGCCCGAAGACCACTACCCTAATAATTTTTTTCATATTCAGATGAAGTTAGCAGTTTGTCTTGCACATTTTGGTTGAAATTGCATTACCAACACCAGTAACTAGAAAATTTCACCGAGTATAAAAAGGAATAGAATCATCCATAAATATTTGCTCTTCCATAAATTTATTTACCTTCTATAATTAGTTTTAGCCAAATATTGGCAATAAATAATTGTGAGAGGTATGAGTGGTGGAAACACCCAAAACTGTCCAAGTAAGGAATTAAGCATAGTTAGAGGCATTTTTTTCTAAAAATAATATTTTTCTAGTATTAGTGAGTGAAAATCATGAATATTAATAAATAAAAAAGATTTTTCGAATGCTGTATGTAATTTTTATGATTTTCTAAAGTGTTGGCTCTCTAGACCACTGAAATTGTTCAATAGATGCCCCCAAATCTGAACATTGCTAAAATCAGCAGTGAAACAATGAGATTTTGGTATATGTCTTTAATATGCGTCAACAAATTAGAGTCAAGCATTTGGCAGACACATTAAGTGCAGTCTACTGATGGTTTTGGATGATTCTAGGGTCCAATGCAAGGTACAAGTGCAATATTGGGTGTTTCTCCCTTACATAACAATTTCATCCGATTTAATTTATCTCCATTTTTAATACATTCTTTTAATGTTAGTGCTAAAATACTAAAATGAGGTAAGATTTATAATTACTGTCATCTTGTTTTTTGAATTATTGTTTTAGTGTAGTTACCTTAAATAATTCTACCACCATCATCCGGTGAACAAATGAATAGTCACTCCTTTTCAAAAGTGAGCTTGAAATATTAAAATATTTTAGAAACTGGTCATTGTCTACCCACCATCTTTTTTTTTCCATAACTCAGCTTTTCAATCAACTTCTTTAGGGGTGGACCATGACATGTCACTTGCTTGATAAGATTGGTAGTGGCCTTTAAATCATTTAATTTGTTTGCTTGCAGAGGCAGGAATTGTGTGTTCCTGTGACGAAAGTGACCAGACTATTTGTGTATCCGCACTATTTGTATATCCACACTATTTGTACATCCACAAAGGTCGACGACTTTCCTCAACCTCAAAGAGGGTCTTTTGGGGTGAGTAGGCTCACACATATGAGACCTCTTGAAAACAGTGTACCCAGTGCCGGTTGGGAAAATAAATCCAATGGAAAAAGGAAAATATTAAAAAAATGGTAGAAAAATCTAGGAAAAGTTCTTTTTCAAATTAACGAATAGAGGAAAAGAATGGACTTAGTACTTGAAAAACTTGTTCAATATGAAAATTTAAGGAAAATAGCTAGTAAAACTCAAAAAATACCCCAAACTTTAGTTTAGGCAAGGTCATTGCAAGAAAGGGGGTCCAAAATTGAGTATAGCATTTAGCATAGTATTCATTTTTTTCCTTTAGGGGTACTTTATAATTAGAATAGTATAGAAAAAATATTTAAGTAAAAGAACTTGAAAAGTGAAAAAATTTCATGAAAATGTTTTTTTTTCCACTCTAATTTCACATTTTAATTTGTAAAAAATTGGAATTTTTTTTAAAAACAAAAAATAGCCTTTTAGAAAGAGTAAATGGTGATGAGATTTCACCAAAAGAATGCTCTTAAAACCATCCTCAATGTTCAAAAAATGTATGTAATGGGAGTATTTTTTGCACTCATGTAGAGGACACAAAGTAATATATCTTCACATTTCCTTTGGTGGATATATGCTTTCCTACAGTGCAAATAGACTATGAAAGTTTCAACTCTAAATCAATAAATATGGGGACTCTAAATGTAGTAAAAAGTCCTAAACCTCACTATGTGACAAATTAACAAAAGTGATTTTAAGTGTATAAAATATGTTTTTGTTAATTTCTAAAAAAAGAAGGAATTTGATTACTATAAAACTAGACATTTTCAATAGAAACTTCATGTTGGTGGGACTAATGCTTCAAAAGTAATAGTGAACGACAAGAGAGTGAAAGAAATTGTATCCATTGTGATGAGAAATAGGACCACCCTTTTTTGCAATGACCCCAAGTTAATATAGGCCACATGGTATTTGTTTCAACCATTGCAATGAATGTTAATTCAATAAGTTTTAGTGTTTTTTTTAATTTTTTAATGATAATAATTATTAAATTGATTTTTAAAAAACAACATTTGGAAAATTTTGGAAATTGTTCATTAGGTAGTTTCAAAAATATATAGAAGTAATTCAATTAGTGCAAGAATTTGTATATACTATTGGATTAAGTTGAAAATTGTTCAAGCTCTAAAACCACTCACCTTCCAAAGTATACACTAGTTTTACCGAAGTTTCTTTTTCATCTTCATGGGAATGTACCAAAAATGCACATTTGAAGGGATGGCTGGTTTTAGAGCCCTATGTCATTTTGTCTTCAAACATTCATAACTAATTCCACAAAGCTCCAAAAAATATGAAACAACTTGGATTAGATGTCAATTTTACTTGCCTTTCAATGAAAATTTACTGAAAAATAATTCAAGAAGTTTTCACTTTCCTAAAGTTCATTTTCACCTCTTAGATGGACACTTTATGGACCTCCTCCCTTATTAGCAAATCCTTTACAATATATTGAATTCAAAAAATGATTGTGGTCTAATTAGTGTGAACAATAGTTTAACCCCTAAAGGACCAAACTGCGTTTTTTGGCAACATAGCGATTTTGGGCAACTCACTACGGGTGGAGTTTTTATTTTTTTTCTTTGAAATTTTCACAAAACATGTGTCCAAAGAGTATCTTGAAGGCCCAACAATTTTCATAACTTTTGACTACATGGTCAAAAAGTTATTGCATGATATGTAGTTTTCATTGGTCGGCGGGCAACCCAAAAATTTCTTATAAAAACATTTTTCTTAAATTAATAATTTGAAATTGGTTTTCTAGATGTATATATATGCAGAAAGCTTTGAATCATTCCATTTTGATTTATGAGATGAAAGTTATGAAGAGATTTAGTTTGCGGGTAGTTATGGATTCTCTACTCTAAAATAAACTTTGGAAGCCTTTACTTTATTCAATTTTAAATATTTTTGAAAAAAAATTAAAATTTTGGATGTTTATTGTTTGTCACAACATTACAACCATTGGGATTGGCCTTTTTTTGATTCTATAATAAAATTTTAACAATTTAGTACTTTGTATCACTCTCTACTTCTTTTTACTCATTAATTTTTTCCTATATGTTGTACAATTTCAAATGATGCGAATTTTTTTGAGCATGTAACCAACTTGCCATGAAGAATGAATCCAAAGAAGCACCACCATTTTGGGCATTTTTTCATAAAAATGTGACCTTGTGAAGTGCAGCTGCCCAGTTTTTTGTAGGGACAAAAAAAGGGTTTTGGTCAATTCAAATGCTAATATCTTACAATCTACACAGTGGGAATTTCTGAAATTTTTTCCACATCTTTTGACACTAGTGTACTAGAAGATCCTAAGTTTACATGTGTCAAAAAATATTGTTTTTAAGAAATTTGGTGCTTGTAATAGAAATGGCGGTTTTAGTGTGTTTGGAGTTAATTTAATTCAAATAGGGGTTAATTTAATTCGGATGAATATTACAAAAACTTAGATGAGTGAATTGAAGATGAAATGGATGAAAATTGATATAACTTACTTAATTAAACTAGTGAGGGTGAAAATTTAGTCACCTACAAAAGCAACATCACTACAAAATTTTCAACGACGCTAGCATGTGAGCATGTGAGCGTGAGCCTATGAGCAGTGAGCGTGAGCCTACGAGTGGTGAGCAGGAATTGTGTGAGCCTAAAGTCTACAAATTTGAATTATGATACAACTTTTGATTTTCTTTAGTAAAAAAGTAAAACAGATTGATGTTTTTTCAACAGAGTTTATTGTTTTTAGAAAATATGACCTATTGCTATGGACCCATGACCGTGGATTTAAAAACCTAGAAAGTTGGGGCTATTGCAAGTTCAAATTTTATATCCAAATTTATATCATGTTTTCAAAAGTTCTCCTAGAGTAAGCTTATAAAGTGAGAGTGCAAATAATTCATCCAAAGGAAATTCTAAAATTGACAAGAAGACAAATGCAATGAAAATATCAAAAAGAATTCCTCATCTTGCAAATAATAAAATATTGTTTCATTGCAACAAAAAATACATATTAGAATATGAATATAATACTTTGCATATATGAAAATTTTGAAGATAACATATCGCTACTACATATTTACTTCATATCATGCTAATACTAGTCAACTAACTTGTTCACTGACTTCACTCACATGTCTTGATGATTCCAGCAGCAACAAGCACTTGCTTAACTTCATCCAAACTAAGGGTAGGAGCATGAATGAATGTGTCTGTCTTGTAATCCAATTTGCAGAAGTAACGAAAAATATAATAAAGATGTTTGCAGTTTATGTACATGCCACGCTTTCCAATGGAAGTTCCATTCATACCTCCATAATGGGGACAAGTACAAGATGGAAAATTGGAAAGCGTGATATTATAAACCTTTTGATTAGACTCACTACCAGACAAAAGTGTAATAATAGCACCAAGTCTAGGGTAAGGAAGGAAGTTCACCCCAGTGATACTTGCTGTAACATTCCTGGCACTCTCCCATTGATTGCGGTGATTTTCAGTGGAGGCCTTACTGCTGCGACGAACTTGTTTTCCATTTCGAATGGAAGGGATTCTGTCAGCATGTGCTGGTCAAGGGTGAGTCCACAACATTGGCTCAAATACCCCAAATGAGGTGAATAGCCGGCGCGGTGACATCGGAATGCTGGACTGTAAGCGAAATCCAGCTTCTTCAAACTCTATAATTTCGGTACGAGTAAGATTCGTACCAATAAGAACTGGCCAGATCTCAGGGATCTCAGGTCGAGTTAGAACATGGGAACGTTTAGGTCCCATGACACATTGTACAATTTGGTCTGCACAAAACCAAAAATCCTCAGTTTGAACTGCTGTGCCCTTATACTCACGCTTTTGCTCTCTATAAGTAGGGGCAACTGTGGATATTCCGTGCCTCACAATCAATAACTTGCATTTGGTTTGTATGTACTTCTGAATGGCATGACACTGTTTCCTTGACTTGTGTGAAATTCTCGTTATATGCCATTCTGCAGTATCACAGTCAGTTTCCATGATAGATTGGGTATGGGATAAAACTATATTAGTTTCCTGAACTGCAGATCCAAGTTGCACTCTACCACTAGTTGACCTAATTTGAACCCGAGGATGAGAGAAGTTCACTTTGTCGGGGCAATGAGAATCACCTTCGGAACCAATAGGAAGATCTAATTTCCTTTTGCTGGATCCAAATACTTCTTCACCCTCCAAATGCGGAATTCGAGTGCAAATGTCTTTTGCTCCAGGCATCTCACTAAGTGCATCTGCAATTTTTTTTTCCATCTTCAGATGCCATAGCCCTCTTCAATTTCAAATCTTCTTTAGAAGGGCCTTTTCCAGAAGGGCCCCTATAAAGATAAACCCTATAGTTGGTCATTTGCATAAAGGCTTGAACCCAGTCATCACAAGTGGCAATAAACAAATCAAATCCACGCTTTCCTGAAGTTTGCATCCATTTGTTGTGCATTGTTTCTGCCAGATTGCATGTTGGAATGTCTGCTAATTCTTCTATCGTCAATTTCTGCAAATATAATAAATGAAGTCATTATTTGAAACATTTAGCATGTAGGATAAAAAATAGAAAAATAAACAATAAAAATAGAGATCATACCGTATCCATGAATGCACTCCATTGACGATATCGAAAGTGCCAAAATGCTAGCCAATCCTCAAATTCACGGATAACTGGTTCTGATGCAACTCCGGAAGAATACCACCAAGCTTTGATTTCTAGATACATCTTATTCGCCTCAGACATTGATGTTGCATCCTTATACTGCTTACAAAGTCGGATATGCTGTTTTTGAAACTCTTTGGCGATTAACTTCTCCGTGTACTTGTGTATACTTGTTGCCCAATGGAACAAGCAAGTCCTTTCACAGTCCACCATTAGAATAGATGGATCCCCCGACCCATACACAGTGCGAACAGCATTAAAGTTGGCTTGAGCACTATTGCACATGAATCCCTTGAAGGTAGGATTTGACACTCCATTTTTTACCATGACCTTATTTAGACAACGCCAAAAAATGATCTGACCTTCAGAGCCCTCAGTCTGCATATCACATACTGCAATGGTCATGACTTTACAATAAGTAGAATCATAAACGTGAAGCAATAGTTGTCCATAATTTCACCCTCTTGACATGATTAAACATGACAAAACAATTCTCAAGGTTGCCGCCAGGTTGCATTCGTTGTACAAGATCTACTCCACTTCCAGGTCCATCCACGAGCATCTTGAATAAATACACCTTGTCTTGCCCTTGTCCTGGAAATACACTATTGTGGATATACTCCATTTTGGCACGTCCCTTCATGTCTAAAATTCGATCAATCTCGCCTCCACCTTTGCTGTTGCTTCGGAAAGAGGATATGATGTTGCGCACATTGGGCGAGCTAAGGAGCTTGAACTTATCCATGACATTCTCCAACGCATCACCGTGAAGCATCTCCTTTGGTCCAGGCCCATCGTGAATAAGAAACGTATCAAGGAATTCCTTGCTTGCCGCCAAGGTAATAGCGGAAGTCTTGCTGTTGGAGTCCTAGCTACTTCATTAGCAAGTAGCCCAGTTTTCACTTGAAGAGACTCTCTACATTGACCATCAGCAACTGGATGTGAATGAACACCCAAATGGATGCATGCACGTGACAAATCTCCGGTTCTGAGTACATAATAAATCCGCGAGTTACATAGACTGAGACAAGTAGGAGGTTGTCTACAGACTTTACAAAGCACGGTAGAGTCAAGGGGAGGGATTTAACCTATGCTAAAAGGATGTTTAGTGGTCCCAATCCACTCAGTTTCATTGCTTTTCAAAGCTCGTGTACGATAGTCACATTTTGTATTTTCACAAATCAAGTATCCAATACAATGGGACTTTCTGAACTTCAAACCTAGGTCATTATGGATGTTTGATGTCATAGTGCAACACCATGCATGACCATCATACCGCTTGTCCATACCTTCCATGCCTCTAACTCCATATGTAGATTCACTACAAGGTGGCAACTCAAAAAGAATATTACCATCGAATCTAGTTAGGAGGAATTGAACCTTTTGATAGTCAATGGCATCAAAATCAGTTTGGGCAAGTTCATTCCGTGATCCAGGAACTGAAGACGGTTTGCGAAGACATTCTAATACACTTAAGGAATCATGATGATTGGAAGGGAGAGGAGGACGAGAGAACCCGGACGATGCTGGACTACTAAGTGTACTACGGAAGATAGTGGGAATGGATGAATCTACCACACATGGGAAAACAACATTTGAAGAAGATGGTTGCCGAGCTTTAACTAGCGTCTCACCTTCAGAATCACTAGACAACTCTATGACAGGTTCCAAAGGCTCACGTTTCACATTGAAACCAATTGTATTCTCAGAGCATCCACTACCTAGGGACTCCACTTTTATATGATAGGGTAATGGGTGTTTACCCTTGGACATATCAGAACTAGGTGTTAGTATTTCAGTTGAAGGTGGCAAGAGCTTCGACAAGAGACCATAAACTCTATAACGTCCTGCAGAAAGAAGCCAATAGAATCCTTCATGATCACTACATCTTGACTGCAAAATAGACTCTTTAACAACACCGTAGTCTCCTTGGACTTCTTCTTCTACAACAATAGAAGAAGGGGTGAATCCAAACTGGACATGAAGGAGATCAGCGTGCACATGAACAAAACCTTGACTATCTAGTGGTAAAAGAAATGGGACATCATGACCTTTAGCAACAATACTAGCCATAGTGAAGCATTAAAGAAAACTAGAGGCAAGACCAGTACAAAGAAGCAAGAAATGATGTCTGCGAGTGCAAGGGATGTGAATATGAAGGATAAAATTATAGGGTTGTTCGAAATGAATGGAATTTTTTTCATGGATGTAGTAAAATTTGAAATTGGATTGATGATTTGAATGGTCATTCATCAATGAATATCATATGAAGATTTGATATAGAAGAAGGTACATTAATAGTAGGTGAAATGGAGTTGGGTAAGGCGACGTACTGCATGGCATCAATTAGCGTATCACCAATAATAAATGAATTATAATATGAAGAATATTGATATGTATCAGACGAAGTTGTCAGTGTTAAAATTGTCGCTAACAAAAGACGATAAGCCATCATGCATTGGAGTTGATGATGACATACGACATATTTAGAATTATAATTATACATCTAGTGACAGGTTAAGACTCTAGTGGTTGATGATGATTCAAATTGCAAATAAAACTAGCCGTTATGTAGTGATGAAATGAAACTATATCCTTACAAAGAGGAGTCTTTGAAGTCTCATAGATTATAAAAACTTGATGAACATAATGAGGTAGCAGATAGAAATGTGAGTTAGGAAGAAGGTGTGGTCTAGTATGGCAATGTTGATATTGTAATGCTTTGATAGTTGATTATTTCAGATGCAAGAGCACTTGCTTTCTCCATTGTTAGTATTGGATACTATAGTTACAGGTAGGAAGAAGAAGAGGAGGAAAAGTAGCTTTCGTTTTTCAAGTAGAAGGCAATTGTTAAGTGTTAGAATGATTAGACAGTTGTCCCGAATGAGTGCAGCAAATTTGTTGAGCACAAGGAGGAATTTAACATATGAAGGTATAGTTCCTTGTGAAGCAATAAGAGAGGATATTGTAGAGGTTGGGCATACTTCTTGTGAAGCTCAACCAGAGATTGCCTCTAACTGTAGTGATTGTGATTAAAACATTGACGAAGAAGAAGATGAAGTAGACAAAGACAAAGAAGAAGAACAGCAACACCAATCCGTAGTACAAGCACTGGAATTGGAAGTAGGGCTAGGAGGTACAAACAAAATGGTACGTAAATAATTTCTCCAAGCAATGGTAAATTAGAAAGTACGTGACATTTTTTTTGTGACACATTTTTAGGAACTTTATATCATTTTGTGCGCGTCGGAAGCACGATTCCAACGGTATATAGCACGTAAAAAATGGATGCATATTGAGTGTTTTACGGCCTAAAAACTAAAACAACATCTTGGAATCTTTCCTGAAATCTTCAGAATTCGCTGATTTTTAGGCCTCCGAGTTTTAGCAATTTTTTAAAGATTTTTGTAAAATCACTCGAGTGTCCAAAAAATCTAAAAAAATTAGAGGAAATTTGACTCGTAGAATCTGTGGGTACAAAAAAATTTGGCTTGAAATCTTGAAAATTGAAGAAGTTATTCAAAAGATTCCCTTGAGGTACATCTACCAATTCTATACTTGTTTTTCTTTTTGTTTTTTTTGGAGACTTGCTTCAACCTAAGCCTTGTTGTTTCTTCGCACGTTGTCTTTGAAGGCGCTGGAGCATCAACATACAGAAGAAGAGGAGGGCGGATAAGCTATCACGATGGAGGAAGGGGAGGCTGCGGCGGAATCAGAGCGGCGAGCTGAGCGTGGAAAAACGGCGATCCAAGAAAATGAGCGGACAGCAAGTGCGGCGATTGAGGCAAATCCAGGTGCGTGGTTTTTGTTTGGCCTTCCTAGACCCCAGCCATTGACGACTGCACTTTTTCCGATTCTAGTTCGCTTTCAACAATGCTTAGAATTCTGCTAATGTCTGCCCCTGTAATGGACAGTCGTTAACGACCACTGTTTTTTGAATTTTAGTTTAGGGTTTTCACTGCTACAATTCTGTAAAGCATTCTAATTTTTGGAGCCTTGCTAAACCCCAGCCGTTAACGGCTATGGTTTTCAAGATTTAGATTTGCTTCCAATAGATACTGTGAAGTAGTCAAATGCTGAAATTTTTTAGCCATCCTAGACCCCAGCTGTTGACGGCCGTGCTTTCAACACATTCATTTTTTCTTTAGAACATTAGAGATTTGATCAAATGCTAAAATTTTTGAGACCTTAGACCCCAGCCATTAACGGCCACGATTTTAGAGACATAAATTTGTTGTCTAATTATGCTACATTTCTAAACACTTGCCAAATGCTGAAATTTTTTAGGACTTCTTTAACCATAGCCGTTCAAGACTACATTTTTTAGAAACTTGCATTTGCTTTTGATGTATGCTAGATTGCTATAAAATTGTCAAATGCTGAATTCCTTTAGGACTTCTCAGACCCCAGCTGTTGACGGCCACACTTTTAGAGACTTGCATTTGCTTCTAATACATGCTATGTACTTGATTTTATGCTGAAATTTTTGGGCCTCCTTAGATCACATCTATTAACACTTCCTATATTAAATTGCATATTTTTTTGTACGTATGCATAAACTACAACTTCTTCTAATCTTTTTGTACACATTGTTTTTGAGATGTTGACAGAAGGAGATCTACAAGCACAAAGAGTAGATGCCGCACTTTAGCCTCTATCTCAAGATCAATTGGAGTTAGAGTTACATGGATTCTTGAAGGAGACTGTGAATACTTCTTCTCTTCTTGAGCGGTTGAGGTATCAACCATGAGCTAAATCCAAAATCAACATTCCTTTGTGCCGTATGATCTTTCTACCGGTGGTGAGGCCTTTTTTGAAGAATGATGTTATGAATTTAGCTGCACACTTTCTTACTTGTGGTTACATGGAAGGAAATGGAGTTTTCTATGTTGCCTTGGAGAACAATGAGGGGAAAACAGTAGATGTCACGGATGACATTATCAAAACATGGAGTCCAAATTGGGTGAGAGAAAATGCTGCATTTGAGAGAGAATTGCAAAATGATGAAGATCTCAAAGCTTTTTCTGGCAAGATGTTTATGGTGTGGGATGGTAACCATTATTTGCAAGCATGGTTGTCTCTTATCAACCGAGATCATGCGGATGACTTTCAATGGCATTATGCTGTTGAAAGTATCATTTTAGAGGTCAAAGGGGATGTTGCGACTATGCTAATAGCATTGCATGGAGTCAACTAGTATTCCCTTATGTTTCTCTATCAATTTTCATTTTATTCAATTCTTCAGTTTTTAAAGTTTATGTGGTTTGGAATATTGAATGTACCACTATTCTATCTTCTTGAGTTGAATGTTTACTTCATCGATTCTAATACAATAAATTTTGTTTTGACAGGCAAAACCAGAATTCCCATGTCTCCATAAATCTTGTTTACAAGCTCTATCGCATTCAAAGTATTGCTGGACAGCTACTCTCATACTTTGAGAAACTTATTTCTAAGGAGGATCTTGTTGCAGCTGAAGCTAAGCAAAAGTCAAAACAAATAACTTGGTTCACTCTAACTCTGGAGGCTCTAAATGGATTCTTATATCAGATTTACTTTTTAATTTCCTTTTTTCACTTCATATTTCCTTGAATGTTTAGGCTTCTTCACATTTGCACTTTCTTTCATTTGATTTTATATCTCTTGATCAAGTATGCAAAACATTTGTTATCATGTGCAATTTTATTTATTCTTATACATTCTTTACTTTGTGCAGCAAGAGTTGGGGGATGCTACTACTGCGGCTCAAAGAAAATTCTATGAGAAGTATCCCAATCCAACAGATTGAACTTCAAGTGCAGTTTCTGAGTGGGTCTCCAAAGTTGTTGACAAGGTCAAGATAGCTTCCCATTCGGAATTGAAGAAGCAACTTCCCATTGCTGATCCGAAGCGTACGGACGCATTTTTGGAGCAGATAAAGCTTCATTATGAAACTCATGATGACAATCCGGAGATGACCCAAGAGAAACTTTGGATGTTGACAACTTCAGCGATGGATACTTCCATGAAGATCAAGTGGCTTGAGAGATGGAACAAGTTTCCTTCTCTTCGTGAGGCTCTTAGATTTCCTAAACTAAAATTCAGTGACATTGATTTTCTTGAGTGGCTTCATAAAGCTACATGGTGGGCTCAGGTGAATACTTATCTTTCTTTCCTACTATTTTAGTACTATTTCTTTGAACTTTTTGAATCAATCAAACCATTCTTCTAATTTACAATTTGTGTACATGGCAGTTGGCTATTGAGACAGAAAAACTTTTCAATGCTACAGTGGCTGATTTGGACGTGTCTATTAACTATCTTCCCGATGGTATGGATCCCTTGCCTACCATTTTTGATTATGTGGAGACAATGCGCATATTATTGTGAGATACTGCATTCTTGCGTGAATTTGCTGTAGATAATGGGGTTCACAAGAACAATAAGATAGATAAGCAACTCAACTTCAAATCAGCTATGCAAAGGGTACTTTATAGGTACTTCAAGTACATCCTTTTTCCTGCCAAAGCCATTTCCAGAACTCCTACTTTCTTTGCCAATTATTTGGATAAAGAAAGTGAAGAGTGCATGTTCACAGATGGGATCATGAAATCTTGGGATCCCATGCATTGGGAAAGATGTGGGTGGTATTTGGATTGTCTTCTCAAAAGACCACCTACTTTTGACATTGTCCTTCGAGATTCTATTGAGCCCGCCCTCAAAGGTACAACTATAGTTGTTCCTAAAGTGGTTGATAAGGATGTAACTAAGAAGACTAGGAAAACCAAATCAAAGAAAGTGGTGGTTGATCTTGATGATTCTAATGAAGATGTACCAGTTGAAGACACTCTCAAGAACCTTGTTGTCACTGGACCTTCTTCTTTCAATGTTCAAGAAAAACTCCCTGCTTCAAAGCGCCAGAAGACATCTTCTACTCCTGTGGTTTTGGTACCAACTTCCTCTCCTACCTTTGAGCTACCTCCTAAGCTTAAAGGTATGATGAGTACTCCGGCTCCTTTGTCTATCAATCATACATCTCTTGATCTAATCTTGAATGATTCTTTTATTAGAATTGTTGAAGAGAAGAAAAAGAATGGTACATTTGGTATATCATATGACAACATTGTGGCTTTTCTCTCAAAGGTGAGTTCAATCTTTCTATTTGTTTGTTTTTTTATCTCATTTTTATTGTTATGAAATCTTACATGTTCTATATAATTTACATCTTCTCATTTATTTTCTTTTATGACTTTGACATCTTTTATCATGAATCAACATTTCTGAAATTTATTTTTGTAGATTGGTGAAGGCAGAGAATTCTTTTTTGATGGAAAAATACAAAAGAGACCAGCTGTGGACCTCATCATTGCAGAATATCCTGATGGTCTTCCAATTCCAGGCATTTCAAATCCACCATCTCAAATTCCACATTGGAATGCTAGCATTCCAAGTTTTCTCCATGTGATGATGGCGTTCTCTCTTACTTATCTTCATGATGATGGAGCATTTCTTCTATTTTTACCTGAAAGTTCTACAGTGAAGAGAGAAGTGGCTGGATTCTTCAAGAATTACAAATTGAAGATGAAGAATGAGTGGACTATCATAAATTGCTTACATTTGGCACATCCTATGAATCCATCCAAATTTGTAAGTAGTAATTTTAATCTTTTACTTCTACTTTTGACTCAATTGTTATTACACTTTTTTTGATTTCAAATGTACCTTCTAATTTGAATTTGATTTTGATTTTCAGACATTGAAGTTCAAGGCTTTGTTGTTGGTTCGATCATTTGCCTCTCCTACTGCTAGACTACCTCAAGAGCTTCAAATTTCTATTGATCCTTCAATTCTTGAGGTTGATTTAGCCACAGATGACGTCCTCTTTAACTCTATCATGACAACAACTCAATCATGTAGAAAGGAAGATGGTAAGCCATGAAGGGGTGCTAAGGAGAAGTCTAAGGTTCTAATGAAGCTTTTTATTCATGGCTTGAGCCCTACAAATAGTATTGTTGCAGACATGACTACCTCTACAGGTATTGTAATCTACATTATTGAATCATTATTTTTCTATTTTGTGATTTGATTGTTTTTATCTACCCTTCAATTTTGATGTTCTTATCATGCCAATGTTGTGTCTTAATCAAGTTCTTCCATCAGAGCAGCTCATTCATCTAATCGTCATATCTTAGCATTAGAAAGTGATGCCAAGCTCTTTGATGAGGTTCTCAAGCCATTACAAACACCTACAACCATCTCCAAGACTCTTGATTCCTCTACCATAGGCGATGGTATGGACATTGATGATGACTCTCCAATTGAAGATGTCGAACTACTTGACTTATGTGAGTAAGTCTTATTTATGTTTATTTCTTTTTTAACTTCAATTCAAAATTCTATACTTAATATTCTAATTTGCTACTACATAACCAAAAATATAGCTTGTTGTTTGCAGTTGGATGAGTCCATTACCAAGACAGACCTTGCCTTTTTATCGACACCTTAGATTTTTTAGAAGTCCTACTTTGAGTCCTCAGGGTTTGCCTACATATGCTGAAGATTTAGCTTTAGCTTATGCTAATGTTTCATCTGATTCATCTTGAGTCTCTTTATCACCTCGTAGATCTTATGATCCTAGGGTATGTTCTTATTTTGAACTCAGTGCATCTGAGTCAGACGATATTTGAGTTTGATTTTATGATTTCATATTTCATTTCTATTTACTTTATTTTCATATTGAATTTAACTATGTATGATGTGGCAACAATCCCAATTAATGGCCTAAGACTTCACCCTATGCCCAAATTGAACAATAAAATTATGAGTCTTGAATTACACTGCATCATTAAACTTTATAAAATTCTACATAGTACACTTTAACTTGGAATTCAATTAAACTACTAGCATTGGATTTGTTTTTAGAAGAAATTTTTTTGACTAAGATAGTCCAAATTTAAAGGCATTCACTAGAAAAATAGTTGCTTAGTTCATTCTAGGTTAATACATATATTTAGTATATAATATATGACTATCATGTATATTTTAAATATTTTCTATCCAAGATTTTTTTTGTTTTTAATTTTAAAGCATTGTTATAAAAATAAAATAAAATAAGATAGGACCATTTTCATTCTTTAAATTTACATAAAGACCAACAATTAAGACTACATTTATTCCTTAGTCATAAGCTCAAAACCATTGTTCATGATATAGTGCTTGTAATATTTTGCCTATCACCAAATTTATATTCAACCTCTACAATCCATGTTTATTGCCCCTTCTATTTTTAACTTGATAAATGTCCTCCTTAAATAATGGTGTTATGATGTATTGTATTTTTTTCATATATGTCTTTGTAGTAAGATATCCTAGACTACTGGATTCACTTATTTTCATCATCATGTGTTGCTTACAAAATATTTCCTATTTTTTATAATATTCCAATTTTAAAATATTTTTTCATTCAATTTTGGGGGACAAAATCACATAGTAATATATTCATTTGTTTTTCATTTGGACTATAGATCCTTGCATTTAATTCCACGGTCATAGGTCCTTAATAGATTTAGGAATCTTAAATGGATAAAAAAATGGAGGCTCACAGAGTCACAGGCTCATGCTCATAGGCTCACAAACTAGCATCCCCGCAAAATTTTATCCTAGCTACAACATAATAATATTTCAATCTATGCCAATTATATTATTTTTCAACCAAAGTGCATATGGTAAACTATGGTAATTAGTGACACACAACAATGTGACATCAGTGTGACATCAATGTGACGAAAAGTGGCGAACAATGTTTTTTCCATTAATTAACACCCCACCTTTCCTCCTAAAAACCAAGAGCCGTTGATTATTGTGAGAAAAAAAATTCATAAACCACTCCTTCCACTGTTGATCTAAAAAAACTTATATATATATATATGCATACGCATACATAGGTCCGGATATGGGCACATATTAATACACATACACAAGTATACATATGCATATGCATATACAAATGCAGATATAGATATGCAGATACACAAATATACATATGCATACGCATACGTACTTGGGAATTTACAAACTTATCCCATATTGATTGTAAGCTCACCTGATTCTCAAAATTACAAAGGAGGGGGAGGAGGGAAATCCTGAAAAAATTCAATTTAAAATATTTCTGAATTTCTGAATATCTGAATATCTTTGAATGTTGGGGGGTAGGGGATAGTTGATAAATGAAAACAAAATTAATGAATGAGCTCATTGTGACAGTTTGTCACAATGACAATGACAATGAGCTCAAAAGAAGCAGTCACTACCATAGTTGTATAGAAATCACCCTCTAACAAGACAAAACTGTGTAGTTTTTACATTGTTTTTTGTAGAGCTATCCTAGGAATAAGAGCTAATAATATTTTTATGCACAATTTTTTGCAATTTGGCTCACAAACAAAAGATGTTGCTATATTTTGTAAAGGAAATTTTCATTTGTTTCAGTTGAAACAGAGAAATTACTTTTTCTTAAGACCAACACTCAAATTTCACCTAGGTATTTGACTAGGTATCACCAAGTAATACCCATGTAGGACATGAGTATTGAAAAATAGCTGGCTGTTTTTTCAAACTGATTAAACAGACAAACATGGAATAAATTAGGGCATCTTTAATTGGTACGGTTGCAGAGTTCAGGCAGAAGTTTTTAATTTTTTTTGTCTTTAAGCCCAAATTTGTAAAAAGTTCATGATACCCTATTCTTAGAAGTTGCTCTCTATGGAACTAACTTAATTCCAGGTATTAGGGTCACCTGGATTCATTCCTTGGTGCCAAATCAAAATGAGATTCCTCATTTTCTCACAAATAGAAATTTGCTCTTGTTTTTTTTGTTTTTTTGAACTGGACGAGCCATTTGCTCTTGTTTGTGCCCCCCTAGAAAACAACAATTTATATGAATTGGTATTTCTGGCAATGCCAAATAATATAAAGAATAGTATATGACATTCTTTTCATTGGAAGGAGAATAGGACACGTGTCGATCCTTCCTCACTCCTGACCATATTCGTGAACCTTGCCGACCTCGAGCATTTGGAACTAAATAAACGGTCTCCAAATATAAATTTTTATCACAAGCTGATGACGTGGCAAGTTGGCATGTGCACTAGGTCTGGAATGGTGAGAAGGCTCTAGGATTCCTTGAATCGCTATGTGCCACTTGCAAAAATCACATTAACCCTAAACCTCATGGTAAAACCACCTATAGCCAATCACTTAAGTGATTTCGTGCATGTTATTGGGTAGTGCAAGGCAATTTAAATATTTTGCCATGTAGAAAGATAAAAATTTTATGAAATTTTGGAGCCAAAAAGTGCTCCAATCCATAGCCAATGTCTAAAGTCTTCTAATCATGATTATTCAAGAACTACTTTCTTGATCACTACTTCCTACTTTTTTGTTCACTACTTTGGGACATGTATCATGATCTTGTTAAGGTAGCCAACCCCTTTTCGATGAGCCCTCTACTTCCAAAGTCTAAAAGTGTTTTATTTTCGAGCATAGGAGATGGGAATAACCGACTCATTATCATGTATTATAAGCTATTGATTTCCTCTGCATTCCCTAACCAACATATGATTGGAATTAGACATACATATATTAAGAATAGGTTTCAAAATATCTTAATGAATAAAATTCAAAGGAATTTTTTTTGGGTGAAAAAATATGGAAAAATTCCAAATCCGTCATAAATCCATTTTATAGAGGAAAAAAAAGTGTTTTTTTTTTGAATAAATATGGGATCCATTGCATTAAAAAGAAAAGAGTACAAATGTCAAAACAAAAGGTCGAGAGAGACAACAGGTGGCTACAACAAAGAGAAATAAGACTGAACCCGCCCCCTACATAAAACTATACTCTGGAGGGCGCACAATATTCTAGTGAATCTCGTCCCCTTCTAATCTAGTAGCAAGAGTAGGTGGCTATAACCAAATACTATCAAACTTGTTGCAAATGCCGGCTATCTTTTGAGGTTAAAGTCTAACTATAGATTGGGTTTTCATTTGGGTAGCCCTCCCAACATCTAACAAGGTTGTCCAGATAGCCTTTTGAATCATATTCCATATCCAGGGGGAATTGGCAAAGACTTGGCTGTTGCGGACTATCCAAATAATCCAAAAGTTTTCCCTACCAAACTCAACTAGGAACTATATTAGATCAGTTATTATATAAATTTTTCAAATAAATTGAATACAATGCTTAATGGAAAGTTCATAGGACTACATGTGATTAGAAATGGGTTCCAAGCTTTTAGTTTCAACTTTGAAAAGGAGAAAAAATACACATTCTAAGCTTCAATTGGAAATAACTACATCTTATAGGTTGGGTATGGCTCCCTAATAAAGAATGTGTAGTTTTACCATATACAATTCCAATGAGTGTTCCTCAAAGGGCAAATAGTTAGAAATTTGCTCCATGTGTTTGCCTCTTCACAAAGAAGAAATACACAAAGATATTATTTATCATAGGTGACAAATTTAGAAATTCAAGAATTCAAATTTGGGATTGAAGACTCTAAAGAAGTTAAAATGCACCTATTATTTCTATAATCAAAGTATTTTGGTGATTACTTTAATCAAAAGAAGCCACACTCTTCTAGGGTTAATCCCTAAGCAATCCAACATCCATATTATTAACAATGAATAAACAAAGTTCTTCAAATTGATGATTCATCCAATTACGTCATTCATCCAAGAAATTCTTGGATTTTTAAAAGATGACCTTATTTTATGACCAATATAATAAAATTGATGAGAATATTATATTTGTACTAAGATAAGCTAAAATGTGCTAAATCCCTAAAGATTCAAATGCAAAAGGGTCGAAATCTCCAATCATTAACCATGGAAAGATGCCACATCAATGTTTCTACACTATCAAAGAAAGTCATTTATTGAACACTTAAGCATCTTTGGCATTGTTTCAAGGTTAATTGAATGTTGTATGAAATACTCAACTTTGGTTTTAGAAGGACCAACCTCAATAAAACTTCAAGAACACAATGCAACAATTTTGAAGAAGGTTCACTCAAGCAAATGACTCAATTGGGACCAATTTCTTCTTCATGCCACACTTGCATAGACCTATTGCACTATAACATATGAACTTAAGAGAATATGGACTGGTTGAAAAACATTTGGGATGACAAAATGAAATATTGAAGATGAAAACATGACCATATTTGTGACAACAGGTCGTGCCGGATCACATGACAATATAATTAATCATAAAGTGGGTGGAATGCCAAACCAAGACTCATAGTCATAGTTCAGGAAAAACACAAGACCAACTCCTTGAAGCACCAGACCTGATATCCACTCAAAGGAGTTTGGTGCCATGTTTCTTTTCTACTATTCTCAGTTACACCTCACTCTTACACCCCTGTTCCAAACCCGGGTTTCCATTATAATTAACTCTAATGAGTATTTAATATAATAGATGAAAAAAACCCACTGGTGAAGCTAGAAGATAGGAAAAGCTTTTGGTCGTACTGGAAAAATGTTTTTTTACTTCATATTTTCATAATAAACTTCCAAGAGAGCAATTTTCTAGACCCGTCATTTACTATCACCTTGACTAATATATACACATCTATAGCCACAAAGGGTAAGGAGGAGATCAAGCGTGGCTCACTTCACTGTCTAAACCTCAGAAGTCATCCACCATCAAGGGCAACAAGAGCAACAAATACAGACGCAGTACAGTACTCCAAAGTCACAATGTACTGCAAAGGAGGACCCAAAACCCCTCTACAAAAAAGCTACATACTCACCACTTGAGTCTTGAGGAGGCAGCACACATGAACCTGCACAGCCGACGAGGAATATCCCAAAACCACCCAGTTGGTTGAAAGATGAAGGCGAAGGCTTTGTTGGTTCGTGACTGAAGAGGAGGCTTTGCATTGACAGAAGCTATAGTTCAAGTGAATGTGAGGAAGTCTGAGAAAGACCTTACTTGAAAGTGAGTGAGCCAAATGCTCCAATAACAGAGCCCCTCGTAGTGTGAATTTGAGTAAGACCTTGCTTGAAAAGTGAGCCAATACTTCGAGGACAGAGCCTCGATATGCTACAGTAACAGAGCCCCTCGTAGTGTGAATTTGAGTAAGACCTTACTTGAAAAGTGAGCCTCTCGTGGCGTAGTTGCTTGCTGCTCCAATATCAATTGTCAAAGAATCGTCAATTTTACTCTGAAGGGGTTTTCCTGCTTCGTGTTGTGAAGAATCCAGAATGGTCTATCATAAAAGAGAAACTGAAATCATGAAGAAGTTTCGATGTGAGTGATCATAAGCAGGTCTCCCCAAGTGAGAATTTGTGCTAACGGATGGAAACGTGTGCCCGAGTCTCCACCAGATCCCCATCTCGAAGCTTTGTGTGCGGCAGTGCAGGTTGGTGATTGACAAACACAATTTCCCCATCCATCCCCATCCGTCTTGCCAGGTCCGCTGCGGTGCTGCCAGCTGGCATGCGCATAATCTCACCATCAGGCCAACTGATGACGAGGACTTCCACCAAGGCTGCGGAATGCGGGTGGTCGGGGTTCAGGATTGTAACTGACCCATCGGGAGCCACTTCGTGTCGCAGCTCTTGCTCCCACTGCAGCATGGACCGCAGCAACTTCACCTGCAGTGCTCCCAAATTAAGCAGAATTTCAGTTTTAAAACGTGCATGTAAGGTAGAGGATACTAAAATTTGCGTTACTTATAAGCATTTAAACCAAAACATAGGAGTGTGCTTAATTGGCAGATCACTTACTCAATAGAGCTCAATTAGCAGAATTTCAGTTCCAAAGCATGCAGATAAGGTAAGAGGATACTATTTGCGATACTATTTAAGCATTTTAACCAAAATATAAGGTAGACTGAGGATACTATTTGCGACACTATTTAAGCATTTTAACCAAAATATAAGGTAGACTGAGGATACTATTTGCGACACTATTTAAGCATTTTAACCAAAATATAAGGTAGACTGAGGATACTATTTGCGATACTATTTAAGCATTTTAACCAAAATATAAGGTAGACTGAGGATACTATTTGCGTAACTTTCAAGCATTTTAACTAAATCACAGGAGTGCTTTCATTGACAGATTACTTCATAGAGCTCACTGGAAACAGTATTTCGGGTTCAAGTGGAAATGTAAAGAGTTTCCGAGGAAACAGCAGTTCGTAAGTACCTTATTGTTCAAACGAGTGGTAGTGGATGATCCAGAGCCAAGATCATTACGCTCATTGTCACTATGATCGTCCACAAATAAGTCTACCTCCTCTCCCTGCTCCACCATGCCCATGACTTTCCAGTAATCCTCTCTCTCCGAGTCACTTAGATCCAGCAGCTGAATGAAAGTGGGGAGCGACCTGTCAAACTGGTCTTGCTGCATTAACAAACAACAACGGACCTCTTAGTCTGACGGAAAAACAAGAGTTCGTGTGCTTATGCTCCATACAAAACACTGCCTTTTAGAGAGAGACTCTTTGGTTAGTACTCATCTTGATACTGAAATAGGATCGAGAACATGATGCCAACCAAGACATCACAAACGTCCCTCTCCAACGATTGTCAACTATTCTTTCATCAACTGAATTTGTGTCAAATTAAGACCTCCAAAAAATTGAAACAGTAATATCTCATCAAACATTTCAGTACTATCTCATCGAACATCGAAGCACACGACCATCTCAATTCTAAGAAGACGAAACAAAACATTGAAATGCCACTAAAAAGAGTCCCGTTTCAGTACTTACCCTACAACCAATTGAAACAATTTATAATCATTAGGGAGGGACTATTGTGAGACAAAATGAAGAACATAAAGCAAGTACACTTGTGCTCTAGAATTGGAGTCAAACTTGGGAGAAGGAAAATCTGAGTTTGAACTAATTTATACTACGGTTCTGAATCTCGACACAAACCTTGTGATATAATCCATCTCGGCATAACGTGTACTTCTCCAAGCAAGTGCTCCAGTCCCCATGTCCCGGTGCAAACCACCACTGATCCTCAACCTATACAACCACATATGAGTGGCATAGAAACCATGCTCTGCATAAGCTTCACTTGATCCCATTCAAAGAGAAACAACTGTTCAATTTCAAAACAAATTTGTGACTGTTAAAGACTGACATACAGGACAACATAGCCTTCGGATGGAAGAAGTTAAGTGGGCTATAAATACCTTTCTGTAAAGACGACAGTAAGTTAACCACCGCTTTCTTTGATTCCCAAAACGCCCTGCAGCTACTGCCTCTCTTGCGTGGAGGGCGAAACTAGCAGCCACCAATAGCTCCCGTCCTTCGTCCATCACTCTGAGAGCACAATGAAATGTACTTTGTAAGAAACTATTAGACAAAATCGGGGCACAATCTAATGGTTAGTGACGTTAACTCTTAGAGTTAAACGTGTTAGCCAAAAGTGTTCTAGATGAAAATTGCCTTGAAGGTAACAACCAAAAGAGATTTAGGTCATTGAGAGTATTTTTTTATTACTCCTAGCAACTAATGAGAAAAATATAAGTCGATTGAATTTGCTCATTGTTTCTTCAAACTTGACCGGAAGAATTGTAGCAATTACATTATTTCATTCCGAAAGATGTGGAAGAAATTGACAAGAACATACCCCACGATAACAGCTGCAAGGAGTCTCCCATCTTCGACTCGTAGAGCTGGGTGTCCCAAGTGCACAGGTCTTCTAGGTGAGGGTTTGATGAGAAGCTCTTGAAGAGGGCGAGCATACTGAGCAAGATGCCCCTCCGAATCACGGTCACGTTCATCATCACTAGTGTCACCTGCACTAGAAATATGTAAGTTCGTACGGGGCTCCATTGGTGTGGCCTTCACAACGGTGTCACCATCTTTGTACATCCAGTGTGCAGCATGTCCAAATTCTGCATGTTCGTGCATTCCCTTCACATCACAAAATCACCATGTTTATTGGCTCTGATAAACACTTTAGTGTATGACACTCTAATTCCTAACATCATACATTTGGGTACGTATTGATGAACATAGCTTGTAAAAACTTCTTGATGGTGAACCCAAGATACATAATTTAACACAAAAGACTAATTCAATTTACTCTATATTGGTGATACGTTGTACCAAGAATGTACAAAATGGGATGAACGGCGTAACCATCTCATATTGAACAAATTAGAGTCCAAAGGACAGGTGGCCTACCCTGGTCCGTATTTGAACTTCCAAAGGAGCACCATCGGGGCCAATCACTGCAGTATGCAAAGACTGACAAAGTGGAACCAAAAAATCAGTCAGGAAAAAGTTCTAGAAACATTTCAATGGAAGAGGGGGAAAATTCAGCACTTCAGTTCAAATACAGTGCGTACTCAATAGATTTTGTCAATCCCGAAAACGATTTTCTACCTGATAAGCACTTGGCTTTGGATTCAAAATGTAGTCGTCGAACTCCCCACCAACAGGCTTCCATAGACTGCAATGCAACAGGGCAGAGTTTAATTGCAACTTAGAATACCTCACAAAATCATTCTAACCACTAGCTTTGTGTCCGAGATCAATGAAGTTTCGTCAGAGTAACCAACAAAAAAACATAGGCTCTATACATATAAAAACAAAACGAGAGTAAAACCAAATCTCAAACAATTAGCAGTCCTCTGCTTGCTGCAAGTAGCTGATATTTGATTCAAGACACAGAAGGTTGCGCCATTCGTCTTATGAAAGCAAATGTTCACCCACCTGTGTACAACACTGAGAAGGTTGTAACAGCCCTCTACTGCAGCAACGTGAAGCTTGCCATTCCCATCACCAACTACAACCCGTAGAGCCCGTGCATCGAAGATCTGATCAAGTCCTACGCCTTTCCGTCTCATCTGCACCAAAAAACTGTTACTGAGCAACGCCCCGGCTCGAATGTAAAGCAGGTTTTCTTTCGAACTGCAATATTACTGCAGAGTTGGTTATTTTGAAAATTAAAGAAAAAACGATTTCGTTGTTGCACACCAGCAGCACTATGGCAGATGCGATCATGTTCTAAAGCCTGGCAGCTGCGATGAAATTTTTCCGGCATGTTCAAAACAAAACAAACACCTCGCATCTCAACTTCCCACTGATGAGTCAGATGCTCACTTTGCAATAAGTACTATAGAGGCTCTTCAGTCGACCTGAAAGCCTAACCTCCATTCCTGGGACATACCTGTAGTCGACCAAGAAAACAAGAGAATTAAGAGCTCCAACCACAAAGTGACCGTAAGACTTAGTTAGTTTCCACATGAAGTTGGTATAATCACTCAGGACTGTTCTTAGAAGTTAGCAAATACCTCAACGGCAGGCACGTATACCATCGTAACATGTAGTCAATTTTGTAACTGAACTAGAGAGACCCGAGCAGTATCTTTAAAAATTATCGTTATCGAGAAATCGACTCAAAATGCATGTCCTGGCGCAACTGCGTTCATTAACCTATCGTACAGATTGTTAAATTTCATTAAGCCCTCAAGGAGCAAGTTTTGAAAATGACCAATTCGATTGATAATGTAAGAACATTTTCTATATAGCCACAATCAGTGAAGAACATTGCATGTATTGGTTGAAGCTAAACAACAGAAAATATGAGGCCTAATTTGGATAAGCGATGGAGCTAGTTGCAAAGGAATAGTAGAAAAGAGAAAGAGTAGTACTTACGAAGTAGCAATAAGAAGCTCACGCTCAAGTGCCTCCTCACATGCACTTAGTGCAGCCAGAGCAACCTCTGCATCCCGGACAACTTTAGGAATTTTCTTCTCACCTGGTCCAGGGGGAACCAACCTCCAGTTCCGTCGCTTGCGGTCCGAGAGGACCTCGAATGGCACTACAGCTTGCAGCAATTCCTGCAAGTTGACTTGGAAACAGAAATAAGTCCCAAAACACACCCTCGGAGCCTCTTCCTTGTAGAACTGACAACACGCATGGTCATAACTTCTGGTATTTCGTCAAAAGTCGAACACAGATACTTTCATCTACCTAACAGCGCTAAATCAAAAATTTAGAAGCCAGTCTATGTTTGGAGGGCAAATATCTATGGATCTACGAAACTCAACAGAAAGGGTGACATTTGCGATCACAAGGACCATAGATCTATGGATCAAGGTAACAAAATGTACCAATAGAAAGAAGAAATCATTCCCTACCATTGAGAACGATGTTTCTAGTCAAAGTTTTGGAAGTTACTATATTCCACTATTAGCTTCAAAAGAGTAATCTCTGATTTTAGTTTGAGCACTTCGGGGTTAACACCAAGCTCGATTAACCTTGAAGATGCAGTGTGGAGAAACTAGGAAAAAAGGGGGAACATCAATTAAGCATTAAGTAAAAATCAACATCTAATAGGCATTACTTATTTGGCCCAAAAGTTGTACAAAGAATCGGGGTGATTCTAGAAAAAATTTGGTCTTACCTCCGTGCTCAGTTCCTCATCATCTTCGGGATTATTCTTCGGCTCCAACTCTTGCTCACCGTATAGGAGCGCTCTCCGCTTGGCACGCTTCGTAATTCTACGTAAGGATCTCCAATCCTTGCGAGGGCTCCATATAGCTGCCAGCTCTGCCCTCAGTTGTCGAAATGATTTCGGCTTCAGAAACAACAGCAACAGTGTTAGGAATCATTTGTTGTAATGGCATGGCACCTTTTCAGAACAGAGCCAACTCAGTGATTAAGAGCAAAGTCACGCCAAATAAGAGCAATTCAAGAGATACTACAGCTCTGACACACCCTCACATAAAAAGACAGTGGTTTCTCATGCAAATTCAGAGGGTTCTCTAGAATGTCATGGATTTCACAAGGAAAGATAATAACGAAGATAAAAAATAGGAGAGAAAAAGACCTCTAGATCTAGAATAAAACTGATTCCTGTCAAAGAGAGCACTAGAGACAACTCACATTCAAAACAGCAAAACAAAGATCCTCCAATTCAGCTTTCAATGCCCACTCGCCCAGTTTCGATGCAAGAGAACACCACACGGCAAGTGTCTCTTGTGCCACTGCACACCTCTTGGCTTCTGGCAAGGCATGACTGCAATCACAACGGTAAGAGGAGGCATTATTGATAAGCCTGGAGGAAAAGCCGACTTTAACCCCTGAGGACCAAGGACTCATAGTTTTGAAACGGACAGTTCATTTAATCTTATTGCGAAAAATATATTTCAAGTGGGATTAAGTTTAATATCACTAGGATCAGTGAAGAACATTGCAAGTGTTGGTAATGGAATAGATAAAATTGAACGAAAGAAAAGCTAGTATATGACCTACTCATAACTCCTAAAAGAACATAAGGCCCAATGTGGGCTTCATGGTCCCATTACAATGAAAGCAGCCATGGCCACTTGCTGAGATGTTTCTGGGCATTCCGAAAACAGAGGAGCTACATGTCATGCAATTCTAGTGACTTGGAAAGCACATTCTAGAGCCCGGGAATGGATGTGCTCTACCAACCGAACGCACTTTCAAAAATTTCATGTCAACAATAAAACAAAGGGAATAAAATAAAGGAACAGAAAAAAAATACATTGTCCGCAAATTGTGAAGGCGGTCAGCGAGCTTGATAAGTACCACCCGTGGATCATTAACCATTCCCAGCAACATCATACGCAAATCATCTACCTGGAATGCACAGCATTCAGCGGTTGGTATTGTGTCACAGAAAACTTGAAATGTGGTTGCAGAAGTCCAAGAAAGGGTCATCTATTAGGAGATCAGACTTTGCAACCAACACAAAAGATCTACAAGGAACAAATATGCAATCCAAATCATTTCAGATACTACCTAGGGAAATATGCATTTGACCTACTTACCTCCGCTCGACTCAGCCCATCATCATCAACTGACTTCCCTTCACCTGCTTTCCTCCTCTGCCTTCTTAACAGCTGAACATTCAAGACGAAAAGCAGTTCAGCTCATCACAACTTCTAACAGCAAAGAGAAGGATGCATGTTTACTATTACGTACTTTAAAACTGAACAACTCCCCACCATAAACATAACCCTCGGACATGACCCTAAACTCTGGACTAAATCAAGGTCGTTCGATCTTGCAGATCTATAGTTCACTATCGAGTCTCGGATTATGGATTACATAATTGGCGAGACACGGGAGTAGCAAGGGACATTGTCTGCATGAATCTATAATGTTCAGATTTTGCTAATCAAAAGGCTCATAAAGAAGACGAGTAATGGGTTCTAAATTTCTTGTGACTAGCTAATGAAAGAGTTGACTTGAAACTTGGACCTGACGTTATGACTTTGGGCCCTCCTCTTTTCCAATTACAATGCATTATATGGCAATGAAATCAACAGGAGAGGGTAGTAGTTTGTATACATGAGGATTGTATGGTGGAAGGCTATTGATAGAAGGGTCAATTTTGCATATCACACACTACTAAAATGAATGAATGACTCTCATTAAAAAAAAGTATAGGAACCTGATTAATGTTGCTGAGCTTTGATACGCCACCTACAAGCTTGGACACGTCATCACCGAAGTGCACGCGCACGCTGTGATGGTCTCGGTCTGTGTCATCAATCACATCGTGCAATATACCAGCAATAATTGTGTCTATCACCTGTGCAACAACGTGGAAGCCAAAATTAAACTCTGCCATTTCAAAACACGGCATATGAGCGCTTGAAAGCATAACTTTCTAGAGCAGTTGGTACAGTGCATTCTTCTTCACAGTAGGAAATTTTCACATCACTACAAAATCAAATTGGAAAATAATTCTATCACTAAAGACACTTGGCACATAGAGTTAGAAAACTTCTTAACAGTTCAGGTTGTGACTTGGCAAGGACTATCAAGAGCTCAAAATTGTATATCATAAAGAATCTAGATTTCTTTTTGCGAGCAGTCACGTAGCAACAAGCAAAATTTATAAACAGTACTTTCAACGCTGTATTCAAAAAGAGCTACAAAAAACTTTGCACATCTCTCGAGTTCCAAAAATGCAATTGATTAAAGAGGACTTAAGGGTACAGGTTATCTACAATCCTTTGTAAATCTTAGGACAATTGTATAACTTTATATTGACCCTCAATGCTCAGTACTCTCAAACTGGTCGGGTAAAAGGGGGTCGGAATAAAAACACAGGATTGGGAGCTTACCCTCTTCCCCTCTTGAGGAGGGATCAAAGCAGCAAGAATTCTAGCAGTGTGAATGCAATGAGTAATATAGGGTTCCCCCGTCCTTCTAAACTGCCCAGCATGTGCCTCCCGAGCATATTCTATAGCTCGTTGCACCTTCAAAAACCAACCTCCTATTGTCAAAACATATACAATACAAAACAAACAAAAGAACCCAGGCATAACAATTCAAAAAAATTAATCAAAATAAAATAACTGGAGAAGAAAACTTTCCAAATTTGTTCCCTGATTTCCATTCAGTTTTCAGGTGTACAAATGTCATACACTTATCAAGGGTATGTGACAGCAAGGTATATTTTGTCGCCATATAAAACCAAATTCTCAGAAAAAAGGGTAGTAGTAAGAGTTTAGGAGGTCAAATGTCAATGGATATTCTTCTAGAACCCAGCTCTTACACTAACAAGAATGAGTGGCTCACCTCAGGTTCCAAAAATACTTTGTAGCCGGTCACGTCTACACCTTCAATCTCCACCACCGAAACTATCCAATACACCAAAATCCAAAAATAAATAAAAATAAGGTAATGGAACATTTCAGGCCGAAAAAAAAAGAGAGAAGAAATGGTCGAACCAATAAACCACTATCTTTAAAAATACGATTCACATATTTGCCTCCCAATAGCAACCAAAAGAAGCAGACTGATCAAAACACCAGGATCTGAAAAAATGAAAAAAATTAGGTAATTGTAAATTTACAAGCCCAAGAAAAACAGAAATAGTCGAAACCTATTCGAAAATCCCAATCACACGTTTGCCTCCCAACATCAATCAATAGAAAGCGAATCTAAAGATCGTGAAGTCAGACATAGCGGAACAGAAAATATAGTGACAGTGCACACCATGAGCTCCACGACTCTCAACAAGGCTCTCTCCTACAATTCTATGCCAATCCAAACTTCGAAAAAAAAGGGTGAAGTTTTTGAATCAGCAATAAAAGAATTCACTATTTTACCTCATATTTTAGGTTGTTTAGCCGGGTTAGCTGCTCGAGATTCCTGGTCCATATTAGAAAATAAACCAGATAATTTAATTTCACTTGATAAATATGCTGAAAATGATTGTTATTTTACAGATTTCAAGTCCTCCAAAAAACTAAAACAGAAACAAAATAGCTTAAAATTCTTCGAAAATTCCACGCAAGGTTTGCATCCCTGAAAGAAAGAAAATCTAGCAAACACCATTGACAGCTCAGACCAGAAAATCCATTGGCACTGCACACCACGAGCTCCATGACTCTCACCGAAACTCTCATCTACAAGTGTCAGCTCATCCAGAATTCGAAAAAAAAATTAGGTAACTAAACATTACAAGCACCAAAACCATCAAAATTCCCGAAATATCTTTGAAAATCCCACGCACTCTTCCGTATCGCATCCCTGCAAGCAAGCAAACCTACTAACTCCAGAACATAATTTCCCATTAAAGACCCCCACCAGGACTTTCTTCCACAATTTTGGCTCGATTCTTGAGCCCTTCCGCATACGGCGACAGATAAGCTCCGTAACAAACCGCTGCGGTCACCGCAACCTGCGTCACCGTCGCAAGCGCCACTCGCAACACCACATGGTGCGTTCCACTGGACGTCACCGTCGCCGCCGCAGTGCCCACAGTCACCACCTCCCGAATCATACACTGCACTCCCACTCCCATTCTCTGATTGCCTCTGCCATTTCGTAACCCAGCTCCACCAAGAGAAACTACGCCCTCACCACAGACAAACTGCGTCTTCCCACTACCGCCAATTCCAGTACTTCCCAAGTAAGCCAGCGCCTTCCACGCCATCTCAATCGCCCGACGAGGTCAGTCGTCCTGGCGGGGAAACCAGAAGGTCTAGTGGGAAGCATGTTCTCGCTCCAACCACGACGCTGCGAGTGCAGCAACCATTGAGGAAGGGGCGAGTCTGTCTGTGATGCACACCCAAGGAGAAGGAAATCTGCTAATCCGCGACAATTTGCGAATCAGTGAGTCTGTGAGAATTTGTGAGAATTTTGTGGGAGTTTAGTGAGGATTTGCGAGTAGTTGGGATGGTTGGGAAGCAGTTGAGTGTTGGGCTTGGTGGAGTGGAAGGGACGATTGGATGGACACTCAGGACTACGGGGGAGGGGTTTGGGCCTCTCATCTGCTGGGAACCTGGATCTTGGGGGGCCTACAGGATTAGTGCCGTCCGTCGGTCGGTCCGTCGGGCCCTGGTCGATGGGCCTTGGGTTGGATGGATGTGGACGAGTTTCGTTCGTTGCGTTGTGATTCTCGTCCGGGTTTCCTCTGTGGTGTCAGCATGCAGAATAAGAAAGTGGAGTGCATGGCTGCTTGGGTCCCCGTCCCCACAAGCCAATGGCAAGTGAACACTCAACGTTCTCCACCGTGGAATCACTTGACAAGTGTAAGTTGTGGAAAGTGCATTTCATCCAATGATATGTTTAATGAGGATTCATTGAAAGAAGATAGAATTTTACACTTGAAGGGTAAGATGAGCACTTTTATGATCAATTTTTTTCTACGCTAGTTTTTTTTAAAATTTTTAAATGTAAAGTTCATCAAATGTTTATACCATACAAAAAGAGTAGACTATAGACAAGTGTACAATTACTAAATATCCAAGTTTGATTCAACACATTAGAATTGAAATAGATTCATTTTAGAGTTCAAATAATTTACCAACTCGATTTTGATTTCTTTGCTTTGAGTACTTTGTTCTTTTTAATTTTTAGACACTCCTAATTTTGGATTGATTCATTCTATTCATACATACATATGTTTCTTTTTTCTAAAATTCTTTAAGAATAATTTTTGGATATTCAAAAATAACAACTATTTTTTTGATTTTCAAGAATAATTGTATAACTCTTAAAGTTTCATACATCTTCAAAATTTCCCCTAATTATTTACAAATCTAACCTCCATGTACAGTACTTAAAAAGTGATAGTGGAAGTGCATAACCAATAATCTATGGAATTTCATCTTTCTGCAAATTCTAAAAACCATTATTTTTCCCATTCATGCAACAAGTTTTTTTTTACAAACCAATTACAGGTACCCTAAGCCAAAAGATAAAAAAGTATTCATCATTACTAAGCCAATGAACTATTTCTAGAAGAAATTTTAATTTTGACAAATTTGTCACCCTAGACTACCTTGTAATTTACACCATCCCAAAGAGAATATTTGCCTTTTCCATGAATAAATTATACCTATAATCCAAAAAATGATAGAACTAGCTATAATGGCATAGCACTACCCAAGTTCCAATAGACCATACATACCAGTATCCTTAAAAGATTTTTGTTTCAAATAACAATTGAAAAAATCTAGTTCTTAAAATGTAATCAAGCTTCAAAAATGAATCCACCAATGAAACAGTCATACTCAACCAAATCTTCACATCAAAACATTCGAATATTAAAAAGATTTATTTGTGGTATTCAACAGCAAATTCATAAAGTTCTGCAACATGTCACAACAACATTTCTCATGCTTGAAAATGACAATTCCAAACTTTCATAGTTTTGGATCATTTCCTAGCTTGTGGACTCTATGACATTACATAACATTCTTGAACCTTGGCTTATGCAATTCTAAAATCAAAGGTACCCATAAATCGTGGATAACTGAGATTTTGTTATTCAATGTAAGGTAAAGCAATCCATTGTAGTCGAAATTTGGAGTCTATCCTCAAGCCATTTTCAAATTTTTTTCATGAGAAATTCCAAGAACAATTGTAATTATACTCTTTCAACAAAGTATGAATTTTTTATGAATTTTAGAAGTGTTGAATTCAAAAGAGTCTATAGCCTAACCCAAAACCAACATACAAGTGTATCCACAATGCTCATGTTACTCTTCTAAAGCACTCACAATATTTTCTAAAAGTCCTCAAAGAATCTATCACTTCTTACAATGATTTACAGTGAAATAGTTTGGTGTTCCTAATGAGGTCACTAATCACTCCTTAGTGTTAGGTAAGACATTGTTTGTGACCTTAAAAACCACCATGGGGTCAATAGGTGTCCATCATGGGTCATTTGACTGCAATGGTCTGTTTTACGTTATAGTGATAGAAGGAACCCAAATCTCCCTAATCAAGGATGTCATGTATGGAGTTAAAGATAAAGATACAGAATGGCTTGCAACAACATACGAGGCACGTTACTCAAACTGACAATGCAACGACTTTCGTAAAACTTACGATCACATCACCAGAACATCTGCTTCAACCCCACGGATATACGTGAGGAACGCTGACTGTAGAGAGCGCAGCAATAACCATCAATAAAAGACATGAGTCGAATTCTCAAACTTAGGTTTCTCGTTTTACATTACCGATTGCCAGAAAAGAGACCAATGTGCCACACTGATAACAAGTTTGCAACTTCTTGGCAGTTGGTATTTCCTCAAACTGCCCACTCATTTCAGGCAGAAATTGTAATAATTGGACACTGCTCAAACTCACTGGCCAGTGATCTTTTCTTTAAGCCCGTCAATAATCTTGAACAGATCTTCCCTGCAAAATGAAGAAGTGTAATTTTAGGAAAAACCGACCCTCTTTAAAAGTGATGCTGTAAACCATGACAGCTACATACATAAACAAACAAACAAACAAACAAACAAACATACAAAGAGAATATCGGATTGGGCGAGATGGGTAAACGACGAACCTGTCAGGCTTGAAGAGCAAGTAGCGATACACAAACCACTGACACAAAAACATCACAGTGTTAACCATAGGACCCCACTTCATAACTCCAGACTCAACGTCGCTCCTACAGACTTATTTTCAGATTATCAACACTGGTTTTTTCACTTGAAAAAAGAATAAATCAATTATTGCTTTCATTATTACTGTAGTATGGTCAAAGTGGACATGATAATCGTGAATCAGAAGACTAGAAAAGACTGAATTCATCAAAAACTCACCCCAGAGAATAAGATTCCAACGATTTCAAAAAGACTGGGAACGAGAGGAAGCCTGTCAACAGCCTGCATATATCCCAGTGCAAACAATTCAAACAGAATCCACTGGCCACGGATCTCTCCCATTTTGGTAAACAACCTCAACAGAATCCAAACTGAAAGCAGTGTAAAACTATTAACAAAATAAAACTTGTCTTTCCCTTTTGCAAACAAACATGAAAGTCAGAGAAAAGAACAATCGCCAATAGATTGAAATACCCAAGGATTGCACACAAGCATGGTGCCATGTATGAAAAGTAGTAGACAAAGCAGAAGTTCAAAGTATTACGTTGATAAGCCCGGCAGCAGCCCACAAAGCCACGAAACCAGCCACTCCTAATCCTGAAATGGCGACTTTATCGTCCGTCTTCTCCCACTGTAAAATGATCAAATTCATGAGCTTTAAAATGTTGGTTGTCCTCGTAACCAAGGTTGGATAAGATCCAAAAAAAATCCTAAATAAACTAAAAATGGCGGTAGGTTGATCAGAAAAACAACCGAGATCAGACTCTCATCTGGAATCCACAGTACATGCCTCAGATAAGCAGCATCAAAACTGATTTAGAGTGATAGACTCTACCGCATCTTGGACTTTCTTCAGCACATCTTCCAATGCAGCTGCAGACTCGTCCGCAGTCGTGTTTACCGTGGTCTCGGGCTCTTTAGTGGCCTTTGTAGCAACTATTGCCAAAGACCTCTTCGGCTCTGACATACAGAAAGTGAAGACATGAATCAACAGGACAGGAATCAGGAAAACGAGCATGGAGTATCAATGACCAGGCAGTGGAAGCTTCCATCATCTCCGACCTGGTACATTCTGAATCTGACAATGAAACACATTCCGTTTCAATTCTTGCCAGGATAAAGTAATTGATACGTCACTCCTTACGTGGAAACCTCATTTCCAACCTAATTTCAGAACAGGCGACATCGGAGACATCAATTGATTTGCACTAGTTCCTGTTAGCAATCCAGAAACTGTAGCCAAATCTCTTCGTCCAGCAAAGACAAGTACGTTCAAGACGAACAAACAAACTGAAAACGGCGAAAACAAAGAGAATCAAACTAATTAAAAAAAAATATCCGAAATTTAGGCCATCGACTTCGCACTGCGCATCAAGAAATCTCAGCAGCATGACCTAACTAAGACAGAACTCAAGAGGAATCGTGAGACTTTATAGCCGCTCATAACTCTGGTACGAGAGAATTAAACGCCAGGAAGGCCGATAAGTGCCTTCAACTGAACAATTCACCGGTATTCTAAGAAGAGAACAATCAAACCGCTAAAATGCAAACAGAAGCACACCAATGCACATCATTTCACCGCAGACACGTCAGGAGAGACAAATGACCAGCACCAGCTCCCATCTCTGACCTTTTTTTTTTCAAAATGACATTGCACCTCCTTCCAAATTCTATCAATGAAGATACTTCAATGAAGGTCGTCAAATGTCTTCGTCTGACAAGTATACATGAGACAAGGCCAAAATAACTAGAATGGCGAAAAAACAGAGTTAAAAAAAAATTACAAACAGGTGAATATAACTGAGATAAGGCCATTCCGTTTCTAATGCGCGTCAAGAAATCACAAGAACATGACCTAACTAAGCCAAAGGAGAGACTAACGCAGAGGCAAGACCAATCACAACCACTTGAAATTCTGATACGGGGCGCCAGTTGAGCGCCGTGAATATTACAGGAGCATTCACCTGATCAACTAACAATGTTTTCCGGGAAAGCACATTCGCAACACTAAAAATGCACTCCAATGCAGAGGATTTCACAGGGAGAGAAATTAGAAATCATACCTGCTCGGGAGCCAGAGCTGCGAGCGGCCGCCGGAATCGCGACGCCGGTCTTGAAAGACCCGCGGCAAGAGGACAGCAGCACGTTGTAGGAAGCGCTGGTCCGCGTGGTGGCCGAGCTCGTGATGCTGCTTCCGGCCGCGAGCACGGACGACACGACGCAAGCGGAGGTGGTTGCCATGGCTACTGATGCAATGGCCGCAACCGAGTTTCCAATAAAACACGCACACAAACTCGGAATGCTCGGGAATGCGATTTCACAAATTGCAACCAATTGCGTCCACTCGCAGGAGATCGTTGGTATGTGCCAAAATTGCTCCCCGTTCACTCGCTCCCCGTCGCTCAATCCCTGACTGGCTCTGGCCATAGCCGCTCCTCCAAGGATAGGCCCCCGCGGGCACCGAAGGCCGTGCGGCCTTAGGCTGCTGACCCCTGTTCACACCTGCAGTGCAATTTTCCTCCGAATTTTTCGCTGAGTTCACCGTGGAGGTTCCTGTGTTAAGCTTGTACGTTGTAAGGTTCTGGAATCTGGAAGTGGAACGTAGAGGTAGACTGCTGTATTGTACTCGTGAGACTCTCTTGCTGGTCTGTACTTTGTACCGGTATTCTTGAGCTGGGTGGTAAGCTTAAGAGCATCACCACCCGTCTAGCAAAACATAGTGGTGATTTGTAAGGGGTTATGACCCTCCTGAGTTCATATCGGGAAATTGTTGCCCAAGGGTAGCAAATTTCCCGATATGCACGAAGGGAGGGTTGTAACCCGGCATTAAGCGCGTCGGGTTTCTTTTTCTTTCCGATGCTGCAACGGTGCAGTGCATCGTTGCACTTTCCCAAGTATTGTAATACGTTATTGCATCAATTATTTAGAATGAGACTAGAACCCAATGCTTAACGGCTAGCAAAATGCCAAGCCATCAAGTTTGCAAGCCAGGTGGAAATGCACACCCCACTCATGGCCTCTTAACAAGCCGAGTTTGAGTAAATTGGGAGGTTAAATTTTTTCTTAAAACACTAGAATTGAAGGCTACAAAGTAGTTTAGCTTCTAAAAGCTTTAGAAAGCCCACCCAAAGTTGCAGAAACACACTTCATATTTGTCCTACTATGATCTACAAGCTAGCAAATAGGTTGAAAGGTGGTTAGCAAAATGGCCCTAATTTGCTAGCCAATACCCATTTGCAAGCCGATCAAATGAGACAGTCATCCAAAATACAGGACTAATGGGGTAGATTTGCAAGTGCCAACTAAGAAGTCATCCAAAATGTAAGATGGGTGGGGATACTCGAAGGTAGGGAGGTCCATAAAGTACCCATCTAAGGCAAAACCATCTATAACCGATTGGTTAACTCCTAAATACCCAAGGCTTGTTTTGAGCTTCTTGGAATTTGCTCTAAATTAAACAAAATGCGAATATTTTGATAAGTTGTATCAATTTTTTTAAATTGTAATCGTACAAATTCAAACTAAACATGTTAGAAATTGCATTGGAAAAGAAAACACAACAATATCACTTATGCAATGAAAGATTATAATGTTTGACTATGAGGGGGTTAAAGTTGTAAAAGTGATGTGAAGTCTTTCTATCTTCTTTTTTCGCAAGTCAAATCTGAAAAGTTGGTGACCAAAAAAATATGAGGTTAAAGGGCCTAACATGCATCACTCCAATCAATTTATGGCTTTTCAAAATCTACTCTACAAGTTTTGTAAATGAATTTTGAATGTGATTTTTTCTCCAAGATTTAGTGTATTTGAGGCTCATTTTCAAGAGCTCTCAACACTGTAGAAAGTCAAGATTGTAATGGGTACCCTTCCTAAAACCCTTCCACAAAATCTTGAATAAAAAAATCACTATCATTCATTTTCCAAATCTACTTTTTGGCACTAAAACTAGACTTCAGAAAGGACTTTTCAAAAATATAAACTACCCAAAATAGCAATTTGATTAGGTTTTCTTTAACTTCAAGGTTTTACAAACATTAGATTTTGGTGCCTTGGGTACTTAGGGATTAAAGTATTCTAGACATGATTTGGTGTAGCACAAAGCAAAGCAAATATTTTTTGAGGTGCAATGATAAAAATGATAGAGATCGAAAAAACTTTTGTAATCTTATTGCATGAATTGAAATTACTATGAATTTTGAAAAGCAAAAAGTGTTGCGGACCTATTGCCAATCTATAAACTCATCTAATTACAATCATTGAAGAACTCCTTTCTGGTTCATTATTTCCTGCTTTCTTGCTCACTAGTTTGGAACATGTGTTATGAACTTATTAGTCTCAACCTTGAAAAAGAAACAAAAATGCATTCCAAGCTCTAGTTGGAAATATATTTGAGCCTTATTAAAAATAAATGCAATCTATAGGTTGGAAATGAATTCCTGATTGGCAATGGATGGCTCCACTTTAAGTACTGAAATTGAATTTTGGGAAGATGAAACTTCTTGAAATATTTTTTAGTAAATTTTTTATTGAAAGACCAGAAGAATTGGCACCTGACATAAGTCATTGCATATTTTTTGGAGCTTTGTGGGATAAGTTGTGAATTTATGAAGTCAATATAGCATAGGGCTCTAAAACTGCCCACTACCACAAATGTACATTCTTATAAGGCTGGAAAAAAAAACATGTACAAACATTGTACATTTGAGGCAATGGGTGGATTTAGAGTTTGAGGGGACTTTGAAACTCCTACCTTATACTCTATGTCTCTATCCATTGTGTAATTTTGTTTTGATTATGAAAGATTGAATGAATGTCATTATTTTAATTTAAGAAAGAAATGAAAACTACTCATAGACTAAAATAAATAGTAACTACACCTAAAATGGAACACTCCCCAAAATCAACCCCTATTTTTGAAGGAAAAATGAATAGGAAGGATATCTAAAATGATGCACATTACAAAGATACATACAAGATGGAGTTAAGGGCCATTTTGAATAGTGTGTAGCTTTATTAATTGTATTTTAGAAGTGACCACTTTGCAGGTGGACCATTTTGAGTACACATTGTTAATCTTACAAATATTGGACTCTACAAAATAGAGTTTTTATCATCAATTATTACTATAGGTAGTTGGGGTGAAAAAGAAAGACATCCTTGGTTGCTAAACAATAGAAGTTGTCACACCTTCTTCCATACCATTGCAATTCTCAAAGAAAGTGCATGGGGTAGTTCTTAGTTGGTAGTTTGTTGCAAATGTAGTTTGGTTTCTTTGAGAATTTAGAGTGAAATTTCTTGAGGATTTGTAGTTTGGATGGATGTGCTCAATTTGCAAAGCTCCCATCAACTTTGCACACAACACATTCCTTGAGAATGGCTTCAAATGCAAAAAAGGGAGGTTACACTTCCTTCACACAAAATAATTCCAAATTGGCTCCTAGTTTTCTCTTGCCAATTTCTCCAATTTCATAAAATTGTCCTTCTTGAAGAAAAAGTGTGACTATACCTAGAGTAGACTACTTAAATCATGGGAGCAATACAAAAGAAAACCATCTCAAATGCATTTATCTATTTAATGTGGACTACACTAAACAAAAATGGATTGCAATCTTTAGCCAAGCTTCCAAGGTAGTTATTTGTTTGGACTAACAATCTCATGACGGGTTCAAGATTTTCAGTCAAATGTTCATTTTTGGAAGATTTTCTTTGAATTTACACTAAGGTAAAAACACCCATTTCCGTCCCTATATTCATTCGTGAAACCTAAAGTACAATGACGCTAGTTTGTGAGCCTAAAAGCATGAGCTTGTGAGCTGTGAGCATAGGTTTTGTGAGCCCAAAGAATTAACCAAAAAGAACTGTGAATTTTTTAAGCCAAGAGAAAAAAAAGTGAAGTCATTTAAAAAAAATCTCTTTATAGTAAAATTTCAGCTTTATGACCATGGACCTATGACCATGGAAATGTGGTTAATGTATTTTAAATTTCAAACCCTACTATCTCCAAAGGGCCTCTCAATACCTTCTAAAAAAAATTTGAATTTTTGAATTTCTTTTTGAGGTTCAAAATCCCGAATCCAACAAGAGTTTTTATAGGGTGATGGAGTCGTGAAAAATAAAATAAAATAAAATAAAAAATAAAAAAATTCTTTTTTTGTTTTCTGACTTTATCACCCTAAAATTGAGCTCTCGGTACCAAGAGAAGGTTTTCAAGGGTGAAAAGTCGCAAAAAAATGAATTGGTAACATAGTCGGAAAAAAAAAATTTAATTGAAACCATCTACCTCCAAACCCCTTTCAATATCAAGAGGGATTTTGGAGGGTGATGGAGTTGCAAAAAAAATTTGAAAAATAAAAAAGGACTGAAAAAAATTGAAAAAAATTGAAATTTTTTTTTTGAAAAAAAGAGTTTTGAGAGTCACAAATTTCAAATCCCATGAAGGGAATACTAGATATAAAATTCTTAAATTCTTAAAGCAGAGTAATAGATTCATGCCCTAAAAATCACTAAAAATTTCACCAAAAATTCTAGGCTCACAGGCTCATGCTCGAAGGCTCACAAAATAGCATCCCCGCCCTAAAGTATCACTAAATTTGTCTACAAGCATTCATTAAAGTATCCTACAAATGCTTAACTCTAATTTGCTGACGCAGTTTTAACCCCTAAAGGTTAGAGACTATGTCTTCACCAAAAACACACCAAAACTACCATGTCCACTTCAAGCACCAAATTTTTGAAAAAAAACATGTTTAGACACATATAACCGTAGGATCTTATAGTACACTTGTGTGAAAAGATGTGGAAAAAATTTCAGAATTTTCCACCATATAGATTGCAAGATATTAGCATTTGAATTGACAAAAACCCTTTTTCTGTCCCTACAAAAAAGCGGGCAGCTGCACTTCACAAGGTCACATTTCTATGAAATAATGTCCAAAATGGTGGTGCTTCTTTGAATTCATTCTTCACGGCAAGTTGGCTATACGCTCAAAAAAATTCGCATCATTTGAAATTGTACAACATATAGGAAAAAATTAATAAGTAGAAAGAAGTAGAATGTGATTCAAAATACTAAATTGTTAAAATTTTATTTATAGAATAAAAAAATGTCAATCCCAATGGTTGGAATGTTGTAACAAACATTCAACATCCAAATTTTTAATTTTTTTTCAAAAATATTTAAAATTGAGGAAAATAAAGGCTTTCAAAGTTTATTTTAGAGTAGAGAATCCATAACTACCCGCAAACTGAATCTCTTTATAACTTTCGTCTCATAAATCAAAATGGAGTGATTCAAAGCTTTCTGCATATATGTACATCTAGAAAACCAATTTCAAATTTTTAATTTTGAAAAATAAGTTTTTATAAGAAATTTTTGGGCTGCCCGCCGACCAATGAATCATGAAAACTACATATTATGCAATAACTTTTTGACCATGTAGTCAAAAGTTATGAAAATTGTTGGGCCTTAAAGCTACTCCTTGAGCACATATTGTCATGTTGTGTGAAAATTTCAATGGAAAAAAATAAAAACTCCATCCGTAGTGAGTTGCCCAAAATCGCTATGTTGCCAAAAAAACGCAATTTGGTCCTTTAGGGGTTAAGACACATGCATAATTTTCATTCACTAACAATTGATTTGAGCAGAGTTTAGTTCAGGATACACTTACAGGATGGTTTCAATGGTCTAAAGAGCCAACACTTTGAAAATTTATAAAAATTACATACCGCATCCAAAAGATTTATTTTTCGTTTCGAATATTCATGATTTTCACTCACTAACACTATGAAAATATTATTTGTATAAAAAAAAATGCCTCCAACTATGCTAAATTGCTTAACCTTCAAATGCTGCTAAGGACATTTTGCGTCCTTTGAATGACAAAGAATCTTTCCCTACATGCCAGAAGTGCAACTTTTCATCCTTGGTATTAGGAGTAGAAAGGAAAGATCTTCAATAGTTCTTTGACTTCCAATGAATATATAGGCTTTTTCAAAATAGATGATGTCACACAGAATTAAAATACATGATTTCCACGGCTACCAGTCCGTCCTTCAAGGGTTAAACAGACGGTTTTAGGTGTTTCCCCTATAACGGCATGAAAAAATAGGTAGAAACCGAGCGAAATTTGGGATCATTGGTCTGGACCTCTTGCACGTCCGTGGATAACGTGAATGCACCACGTGTAACACATGCAATGACAGTCCAGTTGTTTCTCCCTCCCCCCAAAGCCAGTGGGTGCTTGTGTCCACGTTCCCCAGTTCTTGCAGGTGTTGCCACCTACACACAGTCCCACGTGCGGGAATGGAATGCGATGTTCGCATTAAGTTATGAGTCACAAAAGCCTTCACTTGATACACAAGTTTAAGGTAGTGTGCCCTGTGCCGTTGCTACAGTCAAATCCAAAGTAAAAGATATTTTTTAATTTTTTAATTTTTTAATTCATTAAAACTTTAAAATTCAATAACTTTTTTACCATACGTCCAAATGTCACGAAACCAAGCCTGTTCACCCCTCCTTGTCGAGAGTTTTTCAACGGTACCAAGCATTCAACCAGAGGGCGCATGGTCTGGAAGATCTCAACATGACAAATAAACCAAAACAAACCAACAAAACAAACTACCTTCCTTAAGGTATAGATTCACCTAGCTCTAGCAATCCCACATTCAGGGTAAGGAAGTTGACCCATTTCTAACCATTTAAGCAATTATGCATATTCAGAGAACCTGTTTTTGGAATGAATTTTTTTCTCATATACAAAATAGTATTTAGAGGGATGGCATATTTTTTCGGATTTATATTACACAAAATTTAAGTACTATGAACTTTTTAGTGGAAGTTTCTCTTTAACCTATAATGGTGATATAGACTTTTCTGTTTATGACCATAGGCTAATTGCATTAATGATTAAGGATTAGATGCAATATTGCCAACCTTACAACCAATCATAATGTGCCACAACTACTCTAGGAATTGTGCCACAATTTCACGAAAAAAGAATAGTTTATAGATTGGAAATCGTGTTTGTGTGTGTGTCATAAATGAATTGGTTACTTTACATTTTGTAAATTATGTAAGAGCAACCCTATAACAACATAGTCTATATTGAAGCAAATCATTGGTAGACATTCCTTTGATATAACAAATCAATGGCACTAAATCTTTAGAGTATTGCTTAACCATTTTGTTGTAGGGGTATTCTAAAAGAGTCAACTTGTTTCTCACCAGTTAAATAATTGAAACATATCCTTCAACCTACGATTGAGAATAAAATATTTTTTTTGTATAGAAATAGATTTTAGAAGGATTCAATCATTTTTTATAAATTTATTTTCCAAAACAAAATTACCATGAATTTTTTAGTTAAAGAATTTATTTGTCCCATATTGATCATATAGGACTATCTATATTTCATCTAGGGCTGGTGTCAATATTGAGATTTGTGGATGATTATAATGCACCATAATTGTATAAGGAACTATGTTGCAACTTATCACTTGTTAACTATTAATTACTACCTATACACAAAAAAAACACCCTACATAACCAAAATGAAGGGGGGAGATTACACTAGAAGAAAAGCTTGAAATTTTGCGTTTGTTTCAACACAACTCACTTGACGCGTTGTGTTGAAACAAACGCAAAATTTCAAGCTTTTCTTCTAGTGTTAGAAATGGATTGGCTCTTGTATATTTAGACTTTTCTAATATATTTTGCTCTAAATCTAGATATTGGCATTCATGCAGTGTTGACAATAGGTTTAAGTCTACAAGGTAATTAACCACATAAAATCCACGACTTTTTAAAAACAAACCCTTTTTTTGTAGAGAGACTAGCCACAAGGAGGATATAAAAAATGGTGAGGATTAGAAGGATAAGTATAAGATGGAGTTGGAGAGCATTTTGATAATTGAGTAGCTCTATTTATAATATTGTAAAGGTAATGCCTTTACTTGGGGTTGATTTTGGGTATATTTTCTTTTGTTTGACTCTTGAAAAACAAGGCAAATGTCCTACATCCAATGGATGACAAAAGTCGATTGTAGTGGATGTAAAAAGGATATTTTTCATGAGTTTTCTTCATAAATTTAATGGAAGAGGTGTGCTTTGCAAGGGAAGCCATAAATAGAGCCATTCAATGCACTGTCATTTTTCATTGTTGTAAATTGTAACCAAAATCCATAGAGATTCACAAACATAGTGTTACATTCCATGTTGCCCATCATTAAATTTCAAAAAGAACAACAAGGAAAGTAGACGTTACAAGTTTTGAAACACCGTTCCCTGCCGTGAAGAATTATTTCATTAGAAGAGATTTGATGCCTTTAAGAGACTATGAGTTCTTAAATTGCAAGAATGCAAAAATTGTTGCGAGAGTGTAAAAATGCAAGAATCTAACGTGATTGCAACTATGCCATGTCATTAAAAAAAATTGAAATTCTTTTCCTTGTTTTTGTCTTTCAAGATCTAATTTTTTTATATAATTGTTGGCTCGACAACAACTGACAGTTTCGAGAATAGACTTGAAATGGCCCTTTAGAAGCCTCAAATCTCATCTAATGTCCCATGATTTGTCACTCAATGCTCTACAATGCACATCTTGCCTTCTCCCCGTGGTGCACACAACCTTTCTCCACAATAACTAGTCTATTCTTTAAGAATTAAACTTCTTTATAACATGTTTTGATACTACTAGTGTCATTTTTTAAGCCCTCATTGCCTAAGGGGATGAAAAAATGTCCTCACATAGTCAAGCAATCCAATTCAAAGTATTATAGCTTATAAATCCAATGTTCAAATTCAATAAGAATTTGTTATAAAAGTTGCACATACCAATTTTCTTTGTGTAATAAAAATTTTACATCAATCCAAGATGTACAAATTTACTGAACGCCATTCGAAGTTCATGAATTCAATTTGAGTTCACCAAATTTGAATTTAATGGCTACAGCTTTGGGTACTTGTATCATTTTCATACAATATTAGTTTTCAAGAAAATTTATTGGATTATGTCTTCTTTGAAGTCTAGTTATTATGGTAAATTTTTTATGTCAATCCAACTTGTAAGGATGTTTGGGAGGAATTCAAAGTTCAAAGTCTAAACATTTTTGGACTACAATGAACTTCAAGAGCTTAATCTCTTCATAAAGTGTCCATTTCTAATTAGAAAAATTAGAAAAATTAGCACACACTACACTAAAATTGGTAAATAGTGTTGATTGATCATTAGTGTTGTTCTCTATTTCTTACCCCCAACACTATTTATCAACTTATATCTAAAGAGTGTTGGAGCACTTAACTCTTGCCATCAAAATTTGGTTCTTCCTTGGTGTACCACAGATTTTGTCCTTCATTGGCCTCCCCCGATTTTATCTTTCCTTGGCCTAAGACAGTTTTGCCCTTCCCTAGACTAAGTCAAATTTTTCCCTTTTTTGGACTAAGGCAATTTGGCCTCCTTCCTCTTTCCTACCTTGCCTTGAAAACAATTTGGGGAGCTTGTTGAGAATTTGGGAGAGCTCCATGTCTTCATGGGAATGAGGGAACTCTAAGAGCTCCAAGTCTTCTTGAGAATGCAAGAGCTCCAAGCTGTAGAAAAGATTATGAGCTCTCAAACGGTGTGTGTATGTGTGTTATACTCCGCCATTTCCCGCCTCGTTTTCAAACTCTCTTCGCTCCCTCCTCTTCCATTCGAACTCTTAATGCCTATATCTTTTTTTTGAGGTATGAGATTTAACATTGGATGACACATTGGATTTGTCTTTCTCTCCTCTATTTCCTCTCAAAGATCGTTTTTCTTATAGTCGTTCTAACATTTTTTTCAAATCATTCTCGCATCTTTTATTGCCATTCCAATATTTTTTATTGTCATTCTAGCATTTTTTATAACGCTCTACGTGCCTTTGGTGGCACCAATCCCATAAAATTTTTATAGGCCACATCACTCATTGCCAAAGCCAATTAGGCAAAAGGAACACCTTTCTCCAAAAGTCAGACCAGGTCTCAGCAAAAAACTTTTACAATACAACTGAAATAGTGTTAGATTGAGTTAATAATGATCTAACACTAACCTTGCAAATCACAATTAGTGTTAGCTCGGCTAATTAGTGTTGCCAACACTATTTACCAATTTTAGTGTAGTTTTCTTTGTGTAAATAAAAATTTCACATCAATCCAAGAAGTTATAAGCGACTTAGAAGCATTCTAGTCATTAGATGAGATTCAGCTCTGTAGAGGTCCATTTCTAGCCAATTCCCCTTATTGTTCCCGGAATAGTAAGGGAATGGTCGACTACTATCAGTAGTCATAAATACAAAAAATAAAATAAATATTTTGGGGGATATGTAAAATTGGAAAAAAAGTCAATTTTTTTTAATAAATTTGACGTGGTTGTTGCTTGACCACGTTAGCTTTCAACATTTCTACAGTATCCAAAGTTCCATTGTCATGCTGGAACTCACAGTCTTCTATTCAACCAAATCTCCTCTAATGTAGGACGTTAGTCAAATATGTGTTTCTTGCAACATTTTAAAGTCATTTTGCAAACACTATGTCTGAGCCAATTTAATGACATTTTCTTTTTGCCAATGTAGTTGTATATTGGTTCTAGAGCACTTTCTAGTTTTAATTTTTTCATTTGAGTAGGTTTGGAAATCAAATTTCACCTCCAATTGTGTTTTTAGGAAAAATTTGGTATCTTTTTTCAACACTAAAACATTTATAATCTTGCAATCTATGTAGCCAAATGACTCCAAATTTGATCCACATCACCTATAATATGCACACTACCAGATTTTATAGTAGAAATTTTCATACCATAGTAACATTTAGACTTATAAGGCTTGAAAAACAAGGATACTTTTAGACACATTTGAGCCATAGGTGATGAAGGCTAGTGTGCATCAAATGGATTTTGGCATCACTGACATTACACATTTAGCCTTCCATACTTTGCATCTTTAAATTTTTTTAACTATTTCACAATGCCTTCAAAATTTGTGGAAACACTTACATTTTGATTCATAGTCCTTTGCAAATGTATGAAATCATTGTTCATATTTTTTAACATAATTATAATGCCATAAAGCTCATTTGTTCCCATTTACAATAAGTGTAGTTATCTTACACACATTAGACATTAGAGCATCATCAACGAGTGACATGAATTGTCATAGTATTATAAATACATTGCACTGGAATGATGATTTGTCTTAATTTTGAAACACTACTATAGTTGGAAAATGTCCTTAAGATGGCTTCACCTAAGATTGTAGGATGAAATAAAATAGCTTTCAAAACAAATTTTTTGGAAGTGAATTGTGTATATTTTAGCTCAATAATATTGCAAATTTTTTTAATATGATATTATTGACTTATTGAAAGAAAAACTAGATGTTTAATCCATGGATCACCCTTGTAGATACTTTAGTCATTTCTTATTATTTACCTTGATGTAAACTTTTACTATAAAAATAATTTTTAGAATTTGAATCCAAGTGATAAAATGAAACTTATAAAATTAAAATTTCTATTCTAAATAGAATTTTTTAAATTCATGAATTTCACTATTTTATAGTAATATGAATTTTAGGCATATATTCATGGTCTAATGATTTTTAAAATTTTAAATTGATACAATAATTTTGGCTTAAACCATAATATTGCATTGATTTTTTTATAAAATCCTCAATAAAATCTTCAATAATTTCAACTTTTGATCAAAAAACTTGAAATTTTAATGACTTGTAGAAGACATGTGATTTCATCTCTAGAACACAAATATAAAAATTTCATTCATATCTAGTTGCAAAGTAGCAATAAATAAAAGTGATGGATAGTGAAGCTTGAAATAAATGGTCATAGGCCAATCTTTTCAAAGTTTAACCTCTTAAAAACTAAGAAGACACAATGTACCTTCTTTGAATTTTTCAATGGAAAATTCTTGGAAGGGTGAAATGAATCTCAATACTTTATAAAGAATGATCCTGTAGACTAACAAGTTTACATGCTTGTTGCATTTTTTGATTTTCAGAACTTGATTATGAGAAATATTTAAAAATTTATTTAGGAAATATAGTTTAATAGAAAAAGGGAGCAGATATAATTTTTTCCAATGGAAGGAGTACTAGAGATAGAAAAAAAACATTTTTTTGACATTTCTAGGCATTACTTTGTACAAAGTAATTGGATCTAGAGATTTTTTTTTCAAAGCTATACTTATGGTAGTTTTAGAAATACAAGATTCAATCTAGTGTGATGAAAGACACAAAATAATTAGAGTGATTCCAAATTTTTTGAAGATATTCCAACAATACACTAATAACATCAAATGTTAAATTAAGAAAATTAAAGCATAACAATATACAAATACTTCAAAATTTTGTAGGATTCAATTTGGTCAATATAGGCTTTCTACTCCTTCTATTTGAAAATATGTGCAAATTTGAGAGAATTTTTTACTTTTTATTTTTTTAAACAAAAAACTATTACATCTACTATAGATTCCAATACAATTTTTTTGGGGATAAAAAGGCATTATTCATCTTCATATAAATTTTCTTCTTGAAAAGTTGCATTTTTTGCCTATAAATTTGATCATCCAAATTTGTTATATAAAAAGAATCTCTCCTAATGCATATCCTCTTTGTGCATAATTTGTAGTACTTGAAGGTTGTAGGTGGGGCCAACTTAAAAAACATTCTTTGAAAAATATTATCAACAAATGAATGCCAGTATGTGAGCATAGAAGTGTAAGCCTAAGTATATGTAAGTATCCTACACTCATTGAAGGTACTTATAACATAAACACCTATAATTATGGTCAATTTCGTTAAAATGGCAATACTCCAATAAAATGGCAGGATATTCCGTTAAAATGGCATAACATTCCGTTAAAATGGCACATTTTTTTCCTCTACCACTAAGCTTCTATGTCAAAATGGTAAACAAAATATGTCAAAATGACACTTGAAATTTGTCAAGTGGCACATGGAATATGTCAAAATGGCACTTGGAATACCGCCATTTTAACGAAATTGACCATAATATAGGTGTTTAACCCCTAAAGGATTGAAGTCCAAATAGGTTCTAAAGCGTCATTCCATTTGAAGAGTCATAGATCGAAATATCACTTAGTTATTAAGATCTTAACCATACAATCTTTTAGTAAACATGTTGTAGATGACATAACATTCAATAACAACTTGTCACACTGCCTCCCAGGGGATGAAATGGTGTGGAATATCCCACACCATTCCATCCAGCAAATGAAATGGTGTAGAATGTTCCACACCATTCAGTAACTAAAGTTGCAAACTTCAAGACATGTAAGATGAAATTAGGTGATGGGGACTTCACAAAGGGAAAGGCAATCCTTCTATGGGCTACTAAATGTTATGGATGTGTATCAAGTTTGGAGTCATTTGACCACATAGATTTAAAGATTATAATGTTTTAGTACTAAAAATGAATGCTGAAATTTCCATAAAAACACATTTGGAGGTGAAATTTGATTTCTATACCTACTCAAATTAAAAAAACTTTATACTATAGAATGATTCAAAATTAGTAAAAAAAACACATTGGTGAAAAAAAATTCATTGAATTGACTCATTGTGGTTACAAATTGGCTTTGAAATACCTTGAAAAGAGCAAGAAAAACTGCAAAAAACACATCTATGGTTGAAACTCCTTCTACTAGAATGCTTCTCAGTCACTCATAACTTCTTTGATTGACATAAAATTTTGGCCACACAAACTAGACTATTATGCGCAACTTTTCCAACATAAATTATTGAAAATAGACTTTGTATGAAGAAGATACAAGTCGCCGAAGTTTATTGTTCTCCAAAAAAGGTAGGGATTTGAACTTCGAATTGCTCCCAAAAATTCAAAACAGCTTGGATTGACATTAAATTTTTACCACAATAACTAAACTTCAAGGGGAAGAAAACCCAACAAATTTTATTGAATTTGGACCTTGGATGAAAGAGATACAAGCCCCCGAAGTTGCAGCCCTAAAATGCAGTTTGTGAACTCAATTAGAACCTGCAAACTTTGATTGGCTGCTAAAAACTCATTATGTTGTGGATTGATCTGAAAATTTTACCACACAAACTAGAAGACAAGGCTCAACTTTTCCAACAATTTTTATCAAATTTGGACCTTGGTTGCAAAAGTTACAACACTTTGAAGTTACAGCATTTCAAGAGGGTATGAAAAACGTCCGCTGTGACGTTCAGGGGTTAAAACACAAATACACTATAACCATTGAGAGGTCTATAATATAGGCACTTATACTATAGGTGTATAGAATTCTAGGCTCATAGGCTTGCACTTCCTATACTTATATATTAGCAACCGTGAAATATTATTAAAAGTTGATATCTCCAAATGACTATTCATTGCACCTCTTTGACATGCCTAAACCTCTCTTAGTGCATAGTCCCAATACCATGCATTAAGAGAGGTTTTATTTATACTAGTCCTTCCAAGGTTCTACTTAACCTTGGAAGGACATGAAAGGTCCTTGTGGAAATTAGCCTTTTCTAAAATAGTAGGTATTAAGAAAATAAAAAACTCATGTTGAAGTCAAACTATTGTAGAAGATCTTTACTTTACCCCCCTAATTTTGAGGATGAATAGTTGCATTTCTATCCATATAGGAGAATGCTTTATTGTTCATTGGACACTAAATATCTTTAGCATCCTTTCTAGGTTAAAATCTAATCATCAATGTTTTCCAAAATTAATTCTATACATACTAGATAAAGTAGTCTTTACTTTTGTGAGATTGAAATAAAAAGTTTCAATCACATCCATGTGCAAAAAATATCAAAGTGGGACAATTTATTGACAATGTCCATTGTACAAAAAATTTGATGGGCCTTGAGGGGGTGAACTCCTACTCAATGCATGGACGGAACCTGTTATTAGGTTTTGCGGCACATCAAATTCAACCTTGCTCTCTCCGAGTTCGCCAATTTAGTTGTGTGCATTATTTGCCACTGCAGAACTTCAGAGCCGCAGTAAACTTCATTTGCTGAGTCCAAACGCTGTGCATCGATTGATGATGCTCTTGCGGGTTCTCAGTTTCAGAGTCATTCAGAGTTATGACTGTCTAATCCACAGAAGGGGTTCTCATAGTTAGTGATTTCAGATGAATCCTTCGAAGATCATTGGAGAGACGCATGTCTAGTAATCCACATAAGGGGTGGTCCTCAGAGTTTGTAATTTCAGATTCATTTGAAGATGTTGAGAGAGATGAGTGTCAACTAATCCACCTGAGGCATTCTCATAGTTTCGCAATTTCAAATGAATCCTTTGAAGATGATTTGAGGGATGCATATCAAGTAATCCACATTAGGGGTGGTCCTCAGAGTTTGTAATTTCAGATTCCTTTAAAGATGTTGAGAGAGATGGGTGTCAACTAATCCACGTTAAAGGTTGTCAGAGTTTTGTAATTTCAGTCATGCAATTTCTGTGGTTTGTTTACGACATCCAAGCTTCCTTAATTTTGAGCCTCCGAATCTCACCTCAATGTATCAGTCTCGTCCTAGTAGAGATTTCAAATTGCGTTGTCCAAATGGATTCCATTCTCGGAGCACTGGTCTTGAGTTCTGACACCCCTAATCTTCTTATGTTATTTTGATTTCGAGTACTGCAAGGCTCATGGTTTTGGAGGCTTAGTTTATGCAATGCATGGAGACATGTAGAAGCTTTTAGGTTTGCAACCATTTCTGCAGTGCCATCTCTAATTCCAAGTCCACATTGTGAAGAGCTTCAAGTAGTGGGTGTAAGATGTCGCCATCGTTGGGTTCATTTGAGTTGCAGGGGTGCTTATCAATTCGAACACCATGCAATTTTTTTCTCCAAAGTAAGAAGCAGAGTTGTAGGGTCACAACCTTCAACCAACTACCGGTAATATATCCATGAATTTTGCGGTTAGCAGGAGCCACCACAGAACAGTGTTGGCAACGGAACCAATGTCAATTGCTGAGCTCTTTGGAAGTTACAGACAGAGACCTCGGTGGTAATATACTTTTAAAGTTGGCGTGGTCTTCTTCTCCCAATGGAAATCACATCTTCGTATCAGGTGAGACATGCAGCTCTTGCTTCGTCCTGATCAGAAACTTGGACGATACGTGAGAGTTGATTGAGTGTCGAGTAGGGTTAGGGCAGAATGATACACTCGGTGGTTAGGGTAACATTCTCTCGCATGAATTAGTTCTAAGGAATTGCAGAGTCTGCGCAATCTACAGCAAGACGAAGCGGACTACATTATTGTTTTAACGATTTCTACTGATATGATTTCTGCAATTCTACTGCAGGTTATCTCTCTTTGATTATCGTATTATTTCTCTTGCACGCTGCCATCCACCTCTGCTTCGAATCCAGACCCTCCTGCACAGAACAAGGAGGATAGCCAGAGATTTACCATCACGCAAACCATTGTGCAACTGATAACTTATACTCGGTTGTTGAAATTTAACTTGTTGAAATTTGACTTGGCAGTTGTCAATGCTATACTGGCAGGTTTAAGACTATTAAACCCTAAACCAAGTAGATTAAACTGGTTCTCCTGTTTCTTTGGTGGTTTTGTGTAGATCTTGCAGGGGGACATTCTTTAGTCCAATTTCATTTTCTTATTGACCAACACATGCAATGTTCTTCACTGATGCTTCTGATGAAAAATTTGACTCGTGAGAGAGAATACAGCAAGTGATGGCCTGGGTGAAATGGAAACCAGGAAGGCTTGCAAGCTAAATGACTAAGGTGTACACACTCATAGTCGCAACTTTCAGGCATTGTTTGACCAAACCCATTAGTAGATTGATCAAATTCTTAAGTGTTTTTGTTAGCACATGAAAGAGGATTTCAACGCATCAAGAAATGCTGATTATTAGGATTATGTTGGTAAATGTTTATGAGCGCTCAATATTTTACTTAAAATGATCTAAGTCCAGCTCTTAAACGGACATTGGGAGCAAAGTATTACCATACTGTACTCTTATTCAATATGCAGCCACTGTTTCAACCTCGGAAGGACATGACAAAGCTTTGCTTGCATTTCTAAGCGCAATAACGATCTTACGTATTATGCAGAGTGTGGTGGCAAAAATGTTATAAAGATTAATGCCATGGAGTACACCTCCTTTTGGTGTAAAAACGATGTGTTTAACTCCAAATAGAACAGAGCTTATTGCACTGCAACAACGCTAAATAGGTTTCATCAAGGTGCAAGAGATATTTGAATGTCATCAAGGTTCATCAAGAACAAATTAATAAAATTTGTGTAGATGTGAACAAGACTCATTATGCATTTCTATGCATTTAATACAATACTAGGATAGACATGTTGCAGTGTACATTTGATTGAACTTAGGAGAAAATGGATTGGATGAAATATTTTGGATGAAAATATGACCATTTTTGTGACATTGGGTTGTGATATGGGATGTGATAGGGGTCATGATCATTTCTCCAATGGTACCAAGAACATCATTAATTTGGGACACACAGTCTAAGAGATTTCAATTTAACAAACAAACAAAAGAGATAGTAGAAGCTCAAAAAGCGCTTGGTCATTAAGAGTTGTCTCAAGAGAGACAAAGAAACAATGCCGGCAAAGAAGTTTTTAAATGAAGCAATGTTTGTATGGTGAATGGATGTGGGTTCTTGTACTTGGTTTGTGGCTCTTGACAATGTGACTCCTAGTGATCCAATGATTGGTTCTTACTTCCATTATTGGTGAGATTAACCTTTTGAAAACTAATAATTTATGTAATAGAGTAGCAATTAAATTTTAAGAAGATGTGGTTCTATATGCATAATTTTCATTTGATATAGGACCACCCTAGTTTGTTTTTTAAACAAATGAAATGAAAAACACTACAAGAGAAAGGGTTGTTTTAAGTATAGTCCTAAAGATAAGATTTTAAATAATGACTTTTTTAGGAGATTTTCAATAAGAAATTATTAGAAATATGTGTCTTTCTAGTAAAATTTTACTTTTTTGTCCACTAAAATCAAGGATAATCCATTAGCTTAAACATTATCTACTACAAAGGTCTTTTTATCTTTATATAGATACTTTACGAGCCTCCTACCATAGATGGCTTTCATCTTTTTAAATGAAAAATGAGTTTTGAATTAGTATTGCACTAAAGTGTTGTTCTTTTTCTTCTTTTGTCTATGTAATACAAAATCATCACTATCTTGTAAATTACAATTAATTGATCTACTGAAATTAGACATGAATTCTTGAAATTTCATTCAATTCAATTTTTAAATTTTTGCACCTATAGATCAATTAATTGTAATTTACAAGATACTATAAATCAATATTAATATTAGAAGCCTAGTTATACCATGCATCCAAGAGACAATGAAAAAACATGAAAAATGCATAAGAGGATTTTCAGCTGGTTTACAAGACTGTGAGTTCCCAAACGCTGGGAACGCATTGGGAACGCTGAGAACGCTGAGAACGCAGTGTTGATGTGGTCGAGCGACTGCCACATCAGAAAATACTAATTAATCAATTATTTTAATTAATTATATAATATTTTTTAAATATTTTTTTGAAAAAAAATTTATTTTTTAAAATCATTTTCTTTCTTTTTTGAACATTCTGAAATTTTTTGAAAAAAACTTTTTTAATTTTTTTTTTCAAAACTCAAAAATTCAGACCAGCAAGGGACTGGTCTGCAGCAGTGGGAACAGTTTCTGGGAACATCCCTGAAACAGTCTTCTTGGGGACCAGAATTCCTCTTATGATGTAGAAATGGATAACATGTGGATCATGGTGAAGGAGGTATGATTATTCTATTTAATGTAGCATCCCTAATATAATCTCAACATAGGCCACTTTGAGCAATTTGATTGCTTTGTAATCATAAAATTAAACCCCAAAAAACAAAAGCTATAATAACTCTATTGGAATAACTCTTTGCTATCATGTATGTACATAATGCTATTGCATGTGTAGTAAAGTCCCATAGTAAAAACTTTAGCCTTATTTTACTCTTCTTCACAAATGACAACTTACTAAAACAACAAAGCTTGTTGTAATTAAGAATATGATGTTTGACATACTACTATACTAAGTGTAATGTGCAACTAATTCAACTACAACCCAAATCTAACTCCATTGAAATACACTACGGTAGTTTGCTCTAAAAGCCACTGCGTTCTAAATGCCACCTAGTGACATGTTATTTGAAATATGTACTTCTGTCCATGATGAGTTAGGTAGGCTTAAGTGGTTGTTTTTATCTTAACAACATTCATTCTATAACATGGATGTAAAATGAAAATCTGAAATTGTTTTCTTGTTGGTGTGGTGCCCCAAACTAAGAGATGTTAAACAATCTTAAATTGGTTGGCATTGTACAATGACTTGTATTTTCATCAAATTGGATCACAGTTGGTTTTACAGCAACCTAACTAGCATGAGAACCAAGTTAGAAGTTGAAACTTAATTAGCCTCCACTCTCAAACTGTTCCATGGACGTCAAAAACTGCTTCACTTCAACAAACCCTAATTTCCAGTAACAAGCTCCTGCAACAACCTGACTGACAAGGTGGAAGGCGCTAGAAGCGTGGACCCCGTGTGCACAGCGAGTGCCGGAGCCCCGAAGGCCCGGCGGGAGAGCCGCCAGCCCCGCTCCCACGCACCGGCCCCACGAGCATTCCTCGGCAACCTTGCAATCCACGCATGCGCCTTGCTCAAGCAACTGAATTCCAGTTTAGGAAAATGGAAGATACCGAGTGGTCACGGGAATGGCGGAGGACTTGCAACGCAAGTCGCAACCGGTCCCGCCTTACTCTGCTTTTCTCATGTAGCCGCATGTGCGAGCTTCCTTAGATCCTACAAATAGAAGACTGGAATTTTGAATCCTGTCACGCAAGGAATAATCGAATGCGAAGTTTCTCGAAAATGTGGTGGGACTTTGGGAATGTGCCTGGCGAGTCGAATGAATGTGCAATCATGACTTGAGGATGACGCCAGGTTTGAATTTGCCGGAGGAGCTGAGCTTGATCAGTGGGAGGTTAGTGCATGTCCGATTGAGCTCCCGAAGGTGACCTAATTGTGTATACAGCCATGTTGCGTGTGCGAGCTTGGAATTTGGAATCTGTTATCCAAGGTATGATCCCATCGAAAGCAATGCGAAGTTCCCAAACCCAAATGAGAATGTGAAAATTTGCCAGGCTTGTTGAATGAATGCGCAATCACGACTTGAGGATGCCAGGTTTAAATTCTCTGGAGGGACTAAGCTTGAGTAGTGCAAGACGCTCGCAAAGCTTCATTTGAACAGAAGGCTCCGTGGTTCCTGAAATTTCGACAGGGTTTGGAAACTCCCGGCTCTTTGGATGAATGCACTAATTCGGATAGAAAACGATGTAATCAGAATTAGGTCAATTTCGGATAACTTCTGCTTGATGTGCACTTCCGTCCACCTTTACAAATGTCGATGGCATGCTTTGCGAGCAATTTGCGCGAATCGAGCTCAGCTCTCGAGATCGTTCAACCTCAATAGCGTTTACCTTCCAAGTGCAAATAGGGTTTGGAAACATCACATTGATTTTCAATCCTCCGACATCGAATCGTTCTACGAATTACATTCCTCCCTCTCACTTTCCCAAGTCGGATTCGGATTTCAACACGGGTTTATCAGTGCTTGGTCGATTTCGGATAATCATGTCTACTTGAATTCTCACATTCGTCTGCGTTTTCCATTGAGGATCCCACGCTCGCGGTAAACTTGCACGAATCGAGCTCAACCGTCGAGATCGACGACCATGAATGCCAACACAATTCTAATAATTGACATCTTCTCTTGAATGCAATTCAAAGCGAGGCATGCGATCGGAGAATTGTGCTGAACGTGATTTCACCACGCGTATTCAGGAGGAGAGACTGGCCGCGTGCTCACAGCCGAGCGGACGCCACTTGGCTGGCGCTTCAGCGTCTCGCCGCCACGTGCTTGCCGCAGACCAGAGTGAGACCTGCCGACGAGTCGCCATTTCCGAAGACTTCTTGCGATTTCGTGAGTGGTGACGCATATCCAAACCCTAATCTGGTGATAAGAACGTGAGGGGAGAGAGGCGAATGACGGAGGTGCCACGTGGATGCTACTGCCAACTCGGATTTTGTATGGGCCAGCTCAGGATTCGGATGAGTAAGGAATTGAGAAATGGTAAGTCTGCCTGTGACAGGGCAAATGCCAGCCAGCCCATCACATGCAAAAATATTCTGGGGGAGCATATCTTAGATTTGGGTAGTGGGTATCTTCAACATTATCATAATTTTGCCTATGATGAGTTGGTTGGCATTTGGCTTGGCATAGGTAGATTTAACTTGCCTAATTTAAGTTAAATATCAACACCCAAAATTTAATGCATGCATGAGGAAAGATTGAGGCCTAATAAATTGTCATGAAGGTAAGGTGGGAGCATCCAAAATTGTCAATGTAAGAAATGCAACATAGTTGGAGGCATCTTTTCCTAAAACTAATATTTATGTAGTATTAGCGAGTGAAAAATATAAATATTTCAAAAAAATCAATTTTTTTGGATGTCTTAAATAATTGGCTATGTCTTTTTTAAGTATTGCCTGCCTAAACCGTCGAACTGTCAAACATGTGCACCTAAATCTAAACTTTGCAAAAATTAGTTGTCAACAAATCACAATTAAATATGTGCCCTTCAAATGCATCAATGAATCAATGTTAAGCATTTTGAGGACACATTCACCAAAGTCAAGGGACATAATTGGCTGAGTTTAAGAACAAAGAATAGGGACAAGTGTGGAAATGGGTGTTTCTACTTTAAGCTTACCTGCACCAACTCCCTCTATATCTCACTGGGTGCACCTTGTGGGTTACAACTTACACCACACATCCTCATGTCGCACAAACCTACCCCAATGCATAAGTAACTCCATCTTTACGAGCACGAGGCGCTTTGCAAATATCTATGTTCATCAAGAAGGATGTTAAGGTAGTCTGCTCATAAAGCAATCATTTAAGCCACCTCATCATTGACAGTAATACATATTTCAAACAACATTTCACTTATTCCTAGATAGGGACCACATTTAGAACACAATTGCTTTCAGAGCAAACTACTTTAACCCTTAAACGATGCCCAAGCCATTTTCTGGTCGATGAACTTCAGGGAATCTTTCTATGTAGGACAGAATTGCAATCATTCATCCTCGGAATTAGGGGTGGAAAAGGAAGATCTTCTACAGTGCTTTGACTTCCAATGTGTGTTTTTAGATTTTTTTGAACCAATGATTCCCACGGTATCAAAATTCCTCAATTCCACGGCCACCGGCTCGTCGTTTAGAGATTAATTAGAGAATATCATGTCCCAGAGAATTTGAATGTTTGAGATTCAGTTTCAGTCCTGCAAAGGTCTTGCAGACTCGGTCTACAGCGTACATATGTTGAGACAGTGGTTCATGCATCAAACCGACAAATGTTGCTTTTTCTCGTCTATTCCAGTGTCGTGCAACGCCCAAGTGCCTCGCTCCAGTGAGTTCGACAAGAACAGGAATCCAAGCTTTGCATACCAACTTCAATTTGCCAATGAGGAGTCATCGATCGAAGCGAACTCAGCTAAAGCGTTGAGGAGCCGAGGATGAGAACGGAACTTCAGATGAGAGCTTCGGGGATAAGTTATGATCGACTCACGTCAGGATAAGTGCCTTTGGGTCTTGTACTGGAATGTATGTACAATCAAATGGGACTGTCCAATACTCTTACGAACTGCCTATTCTGCAAAGCTCCAATTTTGGTGGATTGTTCTATTTGATATCCATGATTTTATTTGATAACTGATTAAAATAACAGTAGTGATGAGTTTTTTAAAAATTAGATTGTTTGAATGTATGTAGGAAACATACATCTACATATCATTCCTTCAACAAGCATTTAAAAAAAAAGGTCTAGCAATCCTTTTGTAAAGATTTCAATGTTGGAATGATAGATGCCCACGAGTTTGTAAATTAGATATCTCTATAAAATCTAATTGCAACATTTACTAACTAGAAATTGAAATTTTCACATGCTTGAAAAATGCAAGTGGTTATTTCACATTTCACAAGTTAACTTTGTACGCCTTGTCTTAAACTCTAGTTTTTTTTTAATATGTTTAGAGGTGAGATTAAAGAAATAGAGTTTAGGTTTTAAATTGTGAATTCAGATTTTTGTGTCTTCTTAGTATAGTAGCATTATATGATTGAAATAATAAATATCATAGGTGTTCACAGTTATTTGGTGCAGTACATGGAAAACACTACAAGACATTAGGAGAGATTTGAGGGCTCTAGGAGCCCGCGAGTTCCCACAGCGTGAAATTGTGTAATCTACTGCGGGAACGCAATTCTGTAGGAATCCTACGTGGTCGAGCGATTGCCACGTCATTCTTTTTAAAAAAAAAATTTGGACTTTTTTTCATATTTTAGGACCCAATTTTTTTTTTTTTTTGGGAAATGCTGGCCTGACAGTGGCCAGCCATTTCCCAAGCTAGTTTCGGGAACAGTCCCGAAACGGCCCTTTGGAGCCCTCAAATCCCTCGTAATGAAATGGGGGTATAAATGACTTGTCCACAATGACTACACCAACAACAATGACTACAAAATGACTACTGTAGTCATTGTAAATAAGTCATTTATACCCCCATTTTCTTGTAGTGAAAAGATTGCTTGAAATATGCTATAGAATTACCTACTTGCTTCTATTGTAATGCGCACATTGAACAATGTGCTTGTGAGGCTATACAAGGTATGGTGAGCATTTAATTGAGGATTCAAAACTACCAAATGGGACATTTAATTTAGGATAGATGGAATGTTAACTATTTTTCTTCCCTATATGGATACGAACTTGCATCTAACTTTTACCAACCTCTCATTTACAAAAACATGTTTCCAAATTTATGTATTCTTCATAAGATTGTAATTGACAAGTCAAAATTGAATCTTTGAGTATTCTTAATATGACTTAAAAAAAAAGAAACTATCTATCTATTCTACATCCCACTAATTCTTCTTTACACTATTTTTTCTTTTTTCCACTAACCCCTAAATTCCCATTGTCCCCTTAGGGGACAAATCAGATTTTGGGCAGGTTCCTATGATCTCAAATTTTGGTGAATTGTTTTGAAACTTTCTCATAAGATAAAAAATCTGATTATCTACGTGGGATTATAATTTTTATTTCAATTGGAGCCCAGGAGCAAAAGTTATACCACAAAAACCCTAAAACGAAACTCATCGGGCAGCACAAAAAAAATTGCAAAAAATCATAATAAATTTTAATTTTTTTCTCCCTTGAAATGTATTCTTTCTGTCTACATGTGAAGCTTTGATTCATTCTATTTGGACTAATAATGAGAAAGTAAAAGAAAAATTTGTTTTTCGGGCAATTTTAGCATCTTCTTGAAAAAATAACTTGTAGGATTCATTTCTGAATGCAATTTTCACAATTTTCCACAATTTTTTTTTTAGAATGTTGTGTTTGATTGCTAAAACAATCTCACCATTGGGATTATTGTCTTTCAATTCCATCTTGGAGTTATTACCAATTTTGTTTTTTTTCCAATCTTGGACCTACTTCTACTTAGCATTTTTCAAAGAAAGAAAATCAAGTGCTTTTTTTAAAAATTTCTTTTCCTAGACTTTCAACTCAATTTTTCAATATAAAAAAATTTTAATTCAAAGTTTGTAGTGCAAGAAAATTCACAATTGGTGGTCAAAGTCATTTGAAATTGTAGTCCAATGTTCAAAAAAACTTTCTTTTTCAACTTTGAACGTTGATATCTTTCAATCTATACAGTCAAACTTCATGAAATTTTTACCATGTGAGCTAAGATAAGTAAAGTACAAGATCCTATGGTTAGATTTGAAAAAAAATGATTTTTTTTGTATTCTTGGACGAACGCAACAAAAATGGCAGTTTTGAGTGATTTTTGATAGAAAAATGGCCTTGGGAATTTAGGGGTTAATTTATAGGAGTTATGAGCAGTGATCCCAAAACTGGCTAAATTTTGCTCATTTTCTACTTAATTTTTTCATGCCCTTTGTATAAATTTTAAAAAATCTTCCATAAATGAACATTTGGCTAAAAACCCTGAATCTGTTTTGAAATCACTAGTTATGAGAATTCCGTTTGAAGCAACCAACCAACAAGATTTGAAGCACTCTAGGCTTCAAGGGTTACGAGGGAGTTGCATAAGTGAGTGGATATTCTATACTTTCAACATTGTACTAGAGAAAATTTGGATTCTCTAGAGGGTCATTTAGGCTACCTACAAATGTGTAAATAGAAGAAATATCTATCAAATCTGTCAAAGAAATTTTTGCCAATTAGTACCCGTTAGTGATAGTTTCTGTGTCAGCTTGTGTGCCACCAAGATTGAATGATAAAAAATTAAATATTAAATATTTTCAATCAAAATAATATTTTTTTAATTTTCTTGTATTTGCACATTGACCTAAACCCAAATGGCTAAAGAGTCCAGATTTTCTCTAATGAAAATTCTAAAAATATTGTTTTTGAGTTTCCTGAAAAACGCAAAACAGCGTGGGTTGAATTTCTCTCCACATTGCCAGCAGCCTCATTGAGAAAATTCGAATAGCAAGCCAAGAGATCGAAGAACCCCAAAGCGGCGTGAGTGGGTAATTGCCGTTCCTTCCGAAAAGAACAGATGCGTAGTTGACTAGTCAAGAAACTATCATGGTATAACTGACTAACCGACGACCACCGGAAGGAATTTCCAGGGAAACCAAGACTATAAGAGAAAGCCAATGGGCAAGTTGCAAATCATTCAACCCGGGCCAGCAGTTAAAGTAAATTAACTTCCTGTTACAGTCACGATCAACCAGTGGTCTGAAATCCGATTCTCGCCATTAGGTACCTCCAGCTGCGCTCTAAACAATGTTGAAATCATGGTGAAACGTTCCACAGTAATAAGGAATTTAGGACAGATTTCGCTAAACCTAGCTGTGGAATGCTGTTGCTAAGTGATGCTTACGCACTGATCCAGTGATCGTGGCAGGACGGACAGATTCGGCTGTACCATAATTCTGACTGCCGAAAGTTACAACTCCAGATTCCGTTACTGCCCTCGTTGCAATTTGTGTTCTTGAATACTAATTCTGGAACCATTCATTCAAACAAATAACTGTAACGCACTAGAACCCGCCTTTGCCGTGGGTTACCGAAACTCAACCCATGAACCTGTTCAAATTTCCAGAGTAAAAAAGAATTTAGAGACAAATTTTGCTAAATCTCGCGGTGGAATACTACTGCTAAATGATTCTGTGCACTGATCCACAAGTGATCATAACAGGACCGATTGCATCAACATAATTCTGCCGTAAGTTCCAACTTATTACTCCAGATTGCCACGGACCCTTGAGCTTTACAATTTGTTCCTGAATAAGTTAATTCTGGAACCTTTCAAACAAACAAACAAACAACGTACTAGTCCTTGCCGTGCAGTGGGTGTTCCTGTACCGATACTTGGCTACCAATGCATCCGTTACATTCGTCAAGGGAAGCCACAGGCAGTGGTTCATTCCTGGGTCGGGAAGCGACCCCAGTCATGGAGCCAATCCGAACTTCCAAACCACGGCTGCAATTTCAAATCAGCATGAAAAGCGCAACCCCGATGATTCTCTGGAGGACTGTCATTGGTGACGGCCTCTGCAGCCCACATGGGTGTCGGATCCTCGGGTGGCCGTAGCAAGCCTGCCGTGGGGAGATCCACCTTCCGATCTTCGAACTCACTGTTCGAGCTTCGAACCGCGCGACCTCGGACGGGGACCCACCGGGGGATCCGATCGCAGGGCGTGATTGGTTAGGGGAGTGAGAGGGCGGGTGACGCAGCAGCCACGCCGTGGCGGGAATCGGGGGGGCCATGTGGCGGTCGTCTGGGGGTGGGGTGGGGGTGGGGGTGGACCGGCCTGGTACGCCGGTACCGACCGCCCCAACACTGCCGCGTCGAGTCATCGGAGTGATCGGACCCGCTTGTCGAGAGAGGCTGCCGACTGACGTTGGATCAGGCATGGGGGGCCCAGATCTAGGGTTGGATCAGCTTGGGCCTGCGGACACAAAGGTGTACGTCACTGAAGGCTGTATGTTTCAAGAAAAAAAGTGTCTGGCACTTGGGACCAGTGGTTTTTTTGAGTGATTTAATTTAGCTTTTTCGTGATAATTTTGGATGAAGTCATAACATTTTGTAGCAGAGAGGCATTGCCCCTCACCCAACAAAATGGTGTGGAATATTCCACATCAAAATCAACATTAGAAGAAATCTGAGGGCATTACAGGGTCGTTTCGGGTCTGTTCCTGAAACGGCTTCCAATGCCACTGGCTGCTGTCAGGCCAGCTTTAACATTGAAAAAAAATAGGGTCTTGAAATATGAAATTAATTAAAAAAGAAATTGAAAAAAAATTACATGGCAAGGTCGTGGCCACGTAGAATTCGAGTTCACAGGGCAGAAAGTACATTTCTGCAGTCCGGGAACCCGAGTCTCCTAATGCCCTCAAATTTCATTTAATGTAACTACCGATATGTGTTCCAAGCATGTTGAAATTGTCAGATGATAATTTTCACTGAGCTAAGCATGTGCTAGGGTTACAAGCATGTCGAATTTGTCAAATGATAATTTTCACTTAGCTAAGCATGTGCTAGGATTACAAGCATGTCGAATTTGTCAGATGATATTTAATTTTCGCTTAGCTAGCTAGTGCCATGGTTACAAGCATGTCGAAATTGTCAGATGATACTTAATTTTTACTTAGCTAGCCAAGTGCTAGAGTAACAACAAAAGAATTAATTATGAAACAATTTTTTTTATCATACTTTAATTGAATTAATTCCCAATCTCAATGTTTTTTGGGATGAGACCTTCAAAGAGGGAAAGGCAACCTCTCTGAACTTGGCTACTGAATGTTATGGTGGCTATGTCTATCCATTCTAGGTAGAAAATAATTCTACTAAAGAAATGAACATTCATCTGGTGAATTTTAGTTAGACATAGAGTTTGATGAGAAAACAAATATGCAACATATTCGTCTTTATATTAGGGGAATATTAGCTATAACTCAAAATGTGATGTAATGGCTAAGATTTGGCAACTTTGTTTAGAATGTATGGCCATAATGAGAGTAGTACATGCAATTATAAACTTCTACTTACTAAATTCAATGGCGATGTGACCTTTTGGCATGAGATTAGATGGCTAAATACAATAAGTGTATAGTGAAATTAGGCAAAAAAATAAAATTAGTAGTCCTTAATTCCTATAGTACAATCAAAGTATATGGATGGTACATGAATTTTGGCAATTTCTAGCCAATATTAAAAACACTCCTTGAGACTTGAGAAGATTAAAATAATTCCATATACTACACTAATTGGTCCCATTTGTATATCTTACGAGATGAATTTTTTTAAGGTGTAATTTTTTTAACCTCAAAAGGATAGACTAGTCTTTGTGAACAAAAATGAGAGATTTTGTCATTGTGTGCATTATGAGCAATAGACCAATAAGAATCATTCAATGGAGGCCGATGTATAGTAGAAGACCATCTCTTTTCTACACACAAATTTTAAAGATGAAAGATTGTCCTTGTATTCTAAATAGAAAGATGCTATGTCATTCATTAGACACTAAATGCCTTCAATCGGTCTTTTGTATGTGATTAATTATGGAAGGATGCAATGCTCCATAACCAAGTGAGTCACCAAAATATTCAAATCATTGAATTGATAGGTGCAATCTTTGTTTCCACAATTATTAATGGAGTCATCCATCAAATTTCTTAGGTCTACAACATCCTTGTAGGTTTAAAGTGTAGAAGAAAGTTTTAGAGTCCTAATTGATTTTCATATGTAAGACCTTGATTCCAAAAAAATCATTTGATATTACAATTTTCATCTTCATGACTCTTCATTAATTTATTTTGTCACCAAACTCAAACTAACTTACATCTAATCAATTTCTCAATGAAATGAGTTGGTAGCCACAATCAATGCCTTTGATAAAGATGAAGGGATTATTAGAAGCAACACTTAAAGGACCTTCCACCTTCTTGGTATATATTAGGGCTTTGTTTTCAATTTTTATGAAAGTGCCAAAGGAGCAATATAATATGTTACACTGATGCTCCAAATTTCAACATTCATCACATATTGAGTAGAAAATATCACATTAGTACATATCACATATCCATAATTTCATTTTCATCCACAATTTAATGATTTCATCTAAGTTTTTTTTTAAATTTTAAGCTTTTCTGGAAAAGCAATTATCAATTTGTTGCCATTTTTTAGCCAAATTATTCATGTCTTGGCACCAGAAATCCCGGAAAAAAAAGAAGGAAGAAGCTGGTGTAAATTCATAACATGACAAGAAGTTTTCCTCCGTTTTCCCCAATCATGTCAAACTTCCGAACTCCAATTTTCTGCCGGGCCTCCCTCCGTCGGTCCCCACACGAGTCCGTCCGTGTAGTCCGGCGTTGCCTTCTGGATCTGTTGCATGATGATCGGCATCATGCCACCCAGCCGGCGTTTGTCTCGCCTCCGTCCGTCCCCACTTGGAGTCCAGATTCCATGGATGCATTGGCAGGAAACAACGGAGCAGTTGTGGGACGGACGGAATATCCCTCAAGACCAAAAACCTCCGAATTCAGTTCACTTCGGTTTGACTGTAACTGCAAGCAAAGTAAAACATAACTTATTAAACCCCCACGTTTGACTGTTTCTCACGTTTTCACCATTTCTGGCGGACGACTGACCGCGTGGGGAAATACATTGCATGAAGCAGCGTACCCGAGTATCCGACAGTTCGCAATCATCGCGGTTACTGCAGCCCCTTCCGTCACGAGCAGTCCGCCAGCAGCCGGCTTCTTAAATTCTACGGCACAGTACGACGGCACGACGGCCCCTCACTTGAGTCAAAAACGAATTAAAAAAACAGATGAATTTGGTTCTACTGTACGGTACTTGAGAGTCTAAAATTAAAAAATTGTAACTTGTTACAGTGCTACCTCAAAGGTTCACCCTGTCAGAATTCACCCGGTACTGTACTATTCGGTGAGCCGGTGACTAGGGTGTTGCGTTAACTTCGATGCAGTCAGTCTGGAGTGGAAATTTCGCCGGCGAGTGCGTTTGGCCGTTGCATCAGTGAGCAGCACGCCAGGGCCCACCCACCTAATGACTAGACTCGTAATTCACGCCAACCTAGACACTTGGAATGATGGAACTTGGAGTTCTTTCTCCTTCTCCGTCTCACCATGAAGGATCGAGTCACATGCGTGGTGCGAAGAGCGAAGAGGGTCCCTTCCCTTCTGGTTCTGTCCGTGCAGGATCGCAAAAGAGAGCTTCATAACTTATTGCATGAGTGCATCCCTGCAACCTAATGAGTCTCCCACGACGCCCTGGAACGACGAAGCCGCCACGGCACCCACCACCTGGAAGGCAGGAAGGAGCCCAGCCGAAGTACGTGAGCCCTGCTTCCATCAATCCATCCCAGTCTTTTTTGGCCTTTTGCATGCAGTTCCTTTTGGCGAAAGGGATGGAGGGCAGGAGACGACGATGTCGACGGTGCAGAGTGACGTACGGGTGAGTGGTCCTCTCCTGCATCTGAAGCTCTTGACGATCGATCGATGGATGGTCGGAACTCGGAAGGGGGGGCGATGCAAAAGGGGAAGGAATGTGGGCAGTTCTGCAAGGAAGCCACTGGAAGAGGACAGAGGAATCTGGGAAAGCAGCGGTGGGTGGGGTGGGGTGGGGGTGGGAAGATATTTATGAGACTTTATTCCGGGAGCGCGAGATCCTGAGCTGAGGAGTGATGAGGAGCGAACAGAAGCCATTGACGCTCGTAGAGTGGACTGATCGAATGAAGTTGAGTCTTCCTTTTGCTGGTGGCTTTGGAATTTCGGAAACGGAAGGGAACTGATTCTGCTGAGTTACGAGTTCTCCCAGTGGAATCAGCCGTGTTTTGGGGGGCGAAATTTCGCACTCTCTGACACGGGTTTCAGCACTCCTTCCCTCCATAATTGCACCAGTGCAGTGTTGGGGATATCTTTTGAAAGTCCTGGTGGGGGATTTGTTTCGTGGCATTTCAACTCCTGTGGTAACAAGTTAGGCACACTAAGGTAAGAGGTCCTATAATGGACCATCTAAGGACTGAAACAGAATTTCAGGGAGGTAAAACCTCTAGAAATATTCTTCAGTAAAATTTCCTTGAAAAACAAGTAGAATTGACATCTAACCCAAGTCGTTCATATTTTTTTGAGCTTTTTTTAATTAGTTATCAAATTTTGAAGCTGAAAGGGCATAGGGTTGTAAAATGGTGCCCTAGCTACAATGTACACTGTCAGTACACTGCTGAAGGCTATGAAAAAGCAACATGAGCAACTATTGTACATTTAAGATAGGCACCATTTTAAAGCCCGCTCCATTTAAGAGCCTCCTACCTTAATTCCCATGATATTGAATGGGCCGCTTTACAAGTATTGTGTCTAATTTAGTCTCTTTTGGAAGACTTAACCCTTAAATGATGCGTAGGCCATATTCACGTCGATGAACAACAAAGAATCTTTCTATACAAGACAAAAATGCAGTTATTCATCCTTGGAATTAGGGGGGAAAGGGAAGTTCTTCTACAATGCTTTGACTTCCAACAAGAACTTTTGAATCTTTTGGAACCAATGATTCCCACAACATCAAAATTCATGATTTACACGGCCACCAACTTGTTGTTTAAGGATTAAAAGAGAAATGTTTAAGATTTTTTTAGTTTTTTCTTGACGTTTTTGAATTACAATTGGAATTTTTTCCCAATTCCACCGACTAACAATGAACTCACCAATGATGCTCTCTGAAACATTGCATGAGTGATGTACAAGCTTGAAGTAGGTATTGTACAAAATATTACAATGTTAGATGGAGTATTTGTAGTAGGAATTTGACTTTGTTTCTAATTTTCTAAAAAGATAGAAAGATGGAATTTGTGACCTACTTGTGTCCTAGGATATCATCGACATTTCATTGTTTATAATGAGGTAGAGGTTGTTTTTGCAATCTTAAAATGATTAAAATTGTCTTATATAGCTCTTCAATCCACTCCAATTCTTGAATTAATTCATGGATAAGTGCTAGGTGTCTAACAAAGCATAATATCTTCTAAACATAGGAAAGACCTTTGCTTCATTATACAATGCTATGGAAGTGCCAAACAACAACCTAAATATAAACCAATATTGGAAATAAAAGGTAAGCTCTATATTAATGGCAAAGAAAACAAATGTCCTAAAAAATAGAAAACTCTACATAGAAATGGTGAACAATAGATAGTAGTTCCCTAAATAGTTTCAAGAATAGACCCTAAAACGGCCCTCAAGAACCCTCAAAAAAAATTGGGGGGGTCCTAAAATATGAAAAAAGTTTGAAATTATTTGTTTATTCATTATTTTTTTAATGACCTAGCATGGTCTTGACTATGTTGGAATCCTACGTTTCTAGATTCTCGTGGCAGTTTCTACATTCTAAGACTATGGGAACTCGTAGTCTTCCAAAGCTCTCAAATCCCTCCTAATGCTATTTAAATTTTACTAGATTTGGTTGGAAGTCAAAAAATTTAGATTTTCTTTGTATGCATTTTTGTCTCAATTTTTGTAAATTACTTATAAATAAATTATATATTTTTCAAAGTGTCAAGTGTGAAGAGTGAAAAGTGTGCAAAAATTGAACCTAGACTCTCATGTTTTAGATAACAATCTAAATGAGAATTTTTTGCAAACATGTTAATACTAGGTGTAGTTATCTTAGGGACCCTCTACAAGATATTGCCTTTGAAAGCAATAGAAGGCACATGCATAGGTGAGAAGAAATCAAAATCAACTTACTTCATTTGTTGATTTTGTAACTCTATTTGCCTAGATGGTAAGTGCACATGACTCCTTGCCTTACCATGTGTTAGAGTTCTTCATGTGTAAGTTTGGAGGTCTATTAACTTCTAAAAATTGTATTGACTATGTTCCATCTAAATACTTCTAGATTGTCATTTCTAATGCAAAATAGAATGATGCCAAAAAAAAAAAAAAAAAAAAAACTTTTTCAAACATAGATTTTGCATTAAACTAATATAAGAACATAAATAAATTTTTTTCAATAACTTTAATCTAGTAGATTATGTATTATCAACATTCAAGTTGAAGAAAAAAGATTTTTTTGGACTTAGATTTTCAAACTTTGAACACCTTTAATTTAATAAAATTAACTACAAGGTTTTGAGTTTTGAATCTTGATGGTTAAGAATTGGATTGAAAATGTAAGGGGGGGGGGGATTTAATTAAATTTTATTTCTTTTAAGAAAATTTTGAGTAGATGGAAATACAGAATAGAAGGAAGAATTACAATATAAGGAATCCTAGGATGAAACTAAAATATGTTAATTCTAGTTGTAAGATTGTTGTGTAATATAATTTACACCCTATATAGACCTTTTCTACTACAAAGATTTGGTCAAACTAACTTCAAAAACAAATCCAATATGTCATTTTCTCATGTTGATGTCCTAATTGCATGTAAACAAAGACTAATTTTTACATGATTAATTAAAATGGAATGCATTAGAGTGAAATTTAGCTCTAAAGAAAATTGTGAGTTCTTGGAATGTGGAAAATAAGGGAATTTCATAGTAGCAACAATGTAATGTGGCCAAGACTTGGCCACGCCTTTTTTTAATATTTTTTGAAAAATGAAATGAAATAAAATTTTAAACTTTTTTCTTGCAATTCAAGACCTTATATTTTTTAATTACTAGCTTGATAGCTATTAGATGTAATTTTTTGCTTTGGAAAGAACAAGGGGAATAGACCTAAACAAACCCTCCCTTGCTTCAAATCCCTTCTAATGAATCAAAATTTCCGTGAAGACATCTATGAAAAGAAATAAAGCAAAGATTTTATTTGAGTCATTGCTAAAAACACTTTCCATTTTTTACTAAAAATAGCATATTTCACTAAGTAATTTGATTTTTGGAATAGATTTTTTTTAATTGATTAAAATATGGATAATGTGTAAAGTGTTGAATATTGTATATCTCTAAATTCAAAACTAAGAAAATTTGTTTCTAAAATCAAAGTTATACACAAAAAAGAAAATTAAAAAAACCCCTCTCAAATGGACATTTTGATGTTATATTCTTAAAAAAATAGTAAAACATTTCAAAAAACAAAAATTCAAAAATTCAGTTTTCCTAATCTAAAGGTGTTACTTTTCAACAATTTTCTGTTTTAGAAAAAGAAATTGTATTCTTTGCACTTGTACAAAGGTAGTGCACTTTGAATACATGTAAAAGTTGGAATTTTAATATTGAAAGAAAATCTCTTGAAGGACTTATATGCTTTAGTAGAAGTCCTTGAATGCCAATTTTGACCTTCAATTAGAAAATGTCTATAACTATTTCATGTACCTTCATTTCAAATTTGATGTAAAGTAGACATACGACGCAAAAGCTGTGAACAAAAAAACCTTACTTGAAGCTAAGGGGATAAAAAATAGGACAATTGTTTCTTGCAATAACCCATTTCAAATTTTGAGTTTACTTTCTTCCATTTATACTCTATTATTTAGGAGGGCATAATTTTTAGTTATGGACATTGATTAAAACATAATTATATATTCTTAAGAAGCTACACTAATTTGTCCTAAAAATGTGTGTAACATCGATTCACCAAAGTTACATTCTAATTTCAATTAACCCCTAAAGGTCGGAGACTATGTCTTCATCAAAAACATACTAAAACTGCCATTTCTATTACAAGCACCAAATTTATCTTTAAAAAAAAAATTTGACACATGTAACCGTAGGATCTTCTAGTAGACTAGTGTCAAAAGATGTGAAAAAAATTTCAGAAATTTCCACCGTGTAGATTGCAAGATATTAGCATTTGAATTGACAAAAACCCTTTTTTTGTCCCTGCATAAAACCGGGCAGCTGCACTTCACAAGGTCACATTTCTATGAAAAAGTGCCCAAAATGGTGGTGCTTCTTTGGATTCATTCTTCATGACAAGTTGGCTACATGCTCAAAAAAATTCGCATCATTTGGAATTGTACAACATATAGGAAAAAATTAATGAGTAGAAAGAAGTAGAGAGTGATATAAAGTACTAAATTGTTAAAATTTTATTATAGAATCAAAAAAGGCCAATCCCAATGGTTGTAATGTTGTGTAAAACAATCAACATCCAAAATTTTAATTTTTTTTCAAAAATATTTAAAATTGAGAAAAATAAAGGCTTCCAAAGTTTATTTTAGAGTAGAGAATCTATAACTGCCCGCAAACTAAATCTCTTCATAAATTTCATCTCATAAATCAAAATGGAGTAATTCAAAGATTTTTGCATATATGTACATCTAGAAAACCAATTTTAAAATTTTAATTTAAAAAAATGTTTTTATAAGAAATTTTTGGGTTGCCTGCCGACCAATGAAAACTACATATTATGCAATAACTTTTTGACCATGTAGTCAAAAGTTATGAAAATTGTTGGGCCTTCAAGATACTCCTCGGACACATGTTGTGTGAAAATTTCAAAGAAAAAAAATAAAAACTCCACCCGCAGTGAGCTGCCCAAAATTGCTATGTTGCCAAAAAAACGCAGTTTGGTCCTTTAGGGGTTAAAATAGGTATGTTGCAATATTATTACATTGTACGGAGTACCAATTTTTTTTTTAAAGTAATTTCTTACGGAGACAAAAAATTCTACTTGCTTGCTTTCTTACTTAACCCCACTTCACCAATACGATAAATCCTTCTATTATATTAATGTTGTTAGCATATATTATATCAATGTCATCATTTTGGAGGTGCACACGTCACACTATAACTTCAACAATAAGGTAATCATGTCACAGAAAAAACATGGCCTTCCATTGGAAAATATCTCTCACTCTTTTTAGGTAATGTACAGTATAACCTAATTCTGGCAATTGTCAAACACAATTGCCACCATCATGATGGTTGGAAAAACAACAATTGATAAGCTGAATATTCAAATGAATTTTAAGTGGGCCCCAAGGTAAACAAACTCTTAATTCACAGGCACCAATGTCACCGTGGTAAAAGTAAGTTATGCTGGAGAAATGGAAGGAAGGACAAGTGTGAAATTAGGAAATAAACCTTAAGGCACTATGCATGAATTGCCACATGTCCGTTGTTGCATTTAATCCCTAAAAGCCCATTGTTTCCTGGGGGAAGTTTGGAGTTTGGGCAAGTTTCGAGGACCTCAATTTTTAGTGAAACTTTTTGAAACTTTCTTGTAAGATAGGAAAAATGATTAGCTTCGTGGGAATATAATTTTTTTAATTTCGATTGGTACCTAGGAGCAAAAGTTATACCACAAAAAGCCCAAATTTTAACTTGGCGGGCAGAAAAATGAATTCACAAAAACTTGAAATTAAATTTTTTTAATTTGTTTGTCTTGTAGATCATATTTTTGTCTACGTGTGAAGCTTTTATTCATTCCATTTGGATTAGTTATGTGAAAGTTATGAACAATTTTGTTTTTTGGATAGTTTGAGCATCTTCTTGAAAAAACACTAGGATTCATTTTTGAATGCAATTTTCACATTTTTTTCAAAAGAAATTGCTTGACAAGGTTAAATTTGCTTGCTAGAACAATCTCACCATTGGGATTATTGTGTTTCAATTCCATCTTAGAGCTATTAACAATTCAATTTTTCTTTCAATCTTGAACCTACCTCTACTTAATAATTTTTTAAAGAATGAAAATCAAGCATTCTTTTTTTGAATTTTTTTTCTTAGACTTTCAATTCAATTCTTAAATACAAATTTTTTTAATTCAAAGTCCATAGTGTGAAAAAATTCAACAAATGGCAATCGAAGTCATCTAAAATTGCAGGATAGTGTTTAAAAATACCATGTTTTTCAACTTTGAATGCTCATATCTTCTAATCTATATGAGAAAACTTCATGAAATTCTTACCACATGATCTCAAACAAATAAACTAGAAGATCCTACAGTTAGATTCTATAAAAACATTTTTTTTGTTTTTTTGGATGAATGCAACAAAAGTGATAGTTTTGAGTGGTTTTTGATAGAAAAATGGCCTTAGGCCTTTAGATTTAATCCCTAGACGACAAGCCGATGGTTGTGAAAATCCTAAATTTTGATACCATGGAAATCATTTGGCTCCAAAAAAATTCAAAAGCTCTTGTTGGATGTCAAAGCCTTGTGGAAAATCATCCCTTTCCACCCCTAATTCTAAGGATGAATAATGTATTTTTGTCCTATACAAAAAGATTCTCTTTTGTTCATCAACTAGAATATGGCCTACACATTGTTTAGGGGTTAATCTCCTAAAGCTTATTATGAACCATGAGGACCATTTCTTGGTCTTTTCTTGGAATAAACTCCAGGTTTCCCCCCCTTCCCCTCTAAAAAAATCATGAGGGCTAGAGGAGTGCTAACACTTTAAGGGAAAACAATTTCTTTACAACTTGATTCAAGACTGAGAATCAACTTTCACTGGATTTGCAGAAAAAATAAATTTAGACACAAAATAATAAGATGCCATGGTATGAAGACCATGTTCACTTTGATACAAGTTGTTATCTATATTTGGCAATTTCTACCACTTTTCAGGATATTGGTATGTTTGCACTTAGTGTTAAATGTGATGTTTGTAATGTGAATTTGGTTTAGAAGTAGGTCTAAATTCATTCCCAAGATCCTTATTAACAATGCTCTTTAAAACTAATTGCAACCATTTTTACTAGGGTGAAAACACCTAAAACTATTAAAATAAGCAATTCATTATAATTGGGGGCTTTTTTTCTTGAAATTTTTTATTTTTGAAGTATTATCAATTGAACAATATGAATTTCCAAAAACAAATTAAAATTTTTAGATAAGACACATAACTTTTATGAATTTTCAAAGTAGAGCTTCCAGAGTCATTGAATCTGTCATGTAGCTTGGTTTTCAAACCAAAATCTTAAAAAATGAGCAATCAACTAATTGAAGTTGGATATAAGAGTTATTCAATGATACTTTGAAGGACACTTTTAATGAAAGTCTATTGATTACGAAATGGTATTGGGACATTGAGACAATTTTCAACTATTGAATAGACCTAAATGTATCCAAATAAGCAATTCTGCATTCTTGTTCAAAAGAGCTTATATTAAAGAGCCAATATTCACCCGTAAAGAATGAACTAGGGGCCATGGAAATCATATAAAATATTTTGACACTAAAGTAGAAGTACCCATAGTTTATCACTTAACCCTAGACTGCCCAAGGGGTCAAAAAGTGGCCTCTCATAGAATTCAAAGTGTTGTAACTTTCGCATCCAATGTCCAAGTTTAATGAAACTTGGTGGGAAATTTGCACCTGTTATTCTAGTTCGTGTGGTAAAATTTTCAGATCAATCTAAGAGGTGATGATTGTGTGGAAGCCAATCGAAGTTCACAGAGGTTCAATGTGATTCACCAAAGTGCACTTCATGGCTGCAACTTCGGGGGCTTGTATCTCCTTCATCCAATGTTTGATTTGAATAAAATTTGTTAGGTTCTACTCCCCTTGAAGTCTAGTTATTGAGGTGAAAATTTTAAGTCAATCCAAGTTGTCTAGATTGTTTGGGAGCAATTCAAAATTCAAAATCCCGCCATTTTGCAACTTCACTGAACTTTGGCGGCTTGTATCTTCTTCATACAGTGTTTTATTCCAATAATTTTTTTTGGGAAAGTTGCGGATATTAGTCTAGTTTGTGTCCCTAAAATTTCACATCAATCCAAGAAGTTCTCAATGGCTGAGGTGCATTCTAGTAGAAGGAGGTTCAACCCTAGACGTGTGTTTTGCAACTTTTCTTACCTATTTTTTGACATTTGCAAGCCATTTTGCAAACACATTGAGTCAATTGAATGATATTTTTTCACCAATGTCTTTGTATGCTGATTTTGAATCACTTTGTAGTTTAAAGTTTTTTCATTTGCTTAGGTTTAGAAGTCAAATTTCACCTCTAAATGAGTTTTTAGGAAAATTTCAGCATTCTTTTTCAACACTAAAACATTTTAATCTTGCAATCTATGTGGTCAAATAACTTCAAATTTGATCCATGCCACCTACAACATGCTTACTACAAGATTGTATGGTTAAAATGTGTATTGCTTAGTCACATTTAGATTTATAGCACTTCAAAAGCTACAATTTTTTTGAACCCATAATGGTTGTGGGCCTTCTAGGGTTAAGCAATCTTTGAATAGATTGCGAGCAATATGAGGCAAAGTCAAATTTTCCAAGTAGGAAGATAGGAAATATTGAAAACATAAATTTTTCCATAATTTGATTTTCAATATTGAAATTACTGTGATTTTTGAAAGCCAAAAAGTTGCTCGAACTAGTAGCCAATGTTTAAACTATTCTAATTCCAATCATAGACTAATTACTTTCTTGCTCACTACTTGGTCATGTGTCATGATCTTATTGAGCCCAACCTTTAAATGGAGGAAAAAACACATTCCAAGTTTTGGTTGGGAATACATTCTAGTCTTGGTTGAAAATAGCTGCACTCTGTAGGTTGGATATGGGTCCCTGGTTGGGAATGGGTCCCTCTACCTAAGTTATCAAAATGAACAGTTTTTACGAGCAGCCGTCACAAATTAGTTCTAGTTACCCTACGGGAAGTTACCCAGGTAACTTGAAACCCAGGGTAGGTCAATGAAGCCGGCCCTAGTGATGCATGGAAAATACGGGGCCCCCAGAGGGAAGCTACAGATGCCCAGCCTTGAGGCGCGTGCGGAGTCTGCAGACACCAACAGCCCACCAAGTAACTTACCGGTACTGTAGGTAGGAATGTGGCGGGTAGGAGTGGTGGCCGGGCCGGTCGCGGGCAGGCCAAGAAAGCCAAGCGGAGGGCATATGGAGGTTCACGCCAGACCCTTTGCTTCTGTAGCGCGCTGCAGCATTTGCGGTATTCCTTCGAAGACGCCATAGCTGCTAGCACCATCTGCTTCGCTCGCATTGCACGGTTTCATTCTCCCGCACGCCACCGGGCTAGCGCTTTCAGAGAGTTTCGGGGTTTCCTTCTCCGCGTCAGATTTGGTGTAATAGCAAGGAAGAACCGTGTGGTTGAAGTCTGCCAGGGTTTGGTGCTGGTGTGCCTTGGATCTGAAGTTTGAGACCAATTTGGTGTCGAGGAGGAGTGATCGTTCGAGTGAGGAATCAGTACATGACATGTCGCTTGAAATAGACGTGAAATTGGTGTTGGTAGATGTGGTGTAACTGTTATAAGGTTTGGAAACGAGTGTGCATGTTTCGATCGGTGATTGAGAGTAGCGGGCGAGCAGGTGTTGACGAATTTTGGATTTGGAGGATCTAAGTTCGGTTTGGTTGAGGAAGTGTTAGTGCGTTGTGAAATTGGTTCTCATGCATCTGGTAGGCATTATGGCGCTCTATTCGAGCTCGCCGCCTACGTCCTGGGGTTCTCAGTGTTCCTTGAGTAGCAAGTCATCGTCTGCCGCAGCAATTGACACTGAGTTCAATTTCCGGGGGCCGCAAGGGCAGTCACCGAAATCGGTGCAAGGAGGATTGTCTAGTTTGTTTCACAGCAACGCGACGAGGCTTTCGCATTCTCACTCTGCAGGGGAAGTACTGGAGGCTTCTCCCAACGGCCAATCTGTGGGATGTTTTCGAGGCGAGCCAGCGATGGCGAGGGAGCCTCAAGATGTTCGACCGGGAGCTATGAATATCCCGACGTCTTTGAAGTCGCGAGAGCGTAGCTCTGCGTCGGTGTTGCTGGGGCCAATTTCGCGCAGCGGCGGCTATGGCTCGGCTTGGGATAGTCCTAGGTGCGGTGGAGGGCTTCCCCCGTTGGATCCCCACGTGGAGCGAGTATCTTCGCGTAGAAGGTCTTCTCTCTCCGGAGAGCGAGAGAGGTGGACAGTGTCTAGAAGTGCGGGATGTGAGGTTGGTAATACTGCTACCTTCTCTGGTGATCGACGTTTCTCGAAGGGGACTGCATCAGAGCCTGTTCGCGTGGAAGGTTTCGGTTCAGGTGCCTCTGCGTATGGTAATTCGCCTTTGGATACTCTAACCCTTCCTCTTTGCACCGCTGGGAAGAGTCTCGGAACCTCGACGTCTCATCATGCGGCTCCCGGTATTATGGAGGCCAGGGAGAAGATTTTGAGGTTAGCAGAAGAGGCGAACGGCATCTTGTCAGTAGCAACTGAGAAAAAGAAGATGGATACTGAAGTTGTAACCTCCGCAGATGAGCTCTTGAGAGGTGCTCAGGCTAGATACAGGGTGTTTTGTGCCCCTGTTGTCGTCAAGGCTTTCAGAATGGCAGAAGAAGCACATAAAGGACAAGTACGATCCTATTCCCTCATGCGCTGACCATCTATGAATATGCTTTAATTGTTGTCGTATCTGGGATCTTGCCCACACTCGTTGGGTAAGAACCGATATTTTATTAAGAGCAATCTATTACGTGTAGCTTCTGCTCTGTGCTCAATGTGTGACGGTATGTGTGGAACAGCTTAGACGAAATGGAGATTCATTCCTGTCGCACTGTGTGGAGACGGCCTTGATATTGGCAGCAACTGGAGTTGACAGCTCAGTGGTGGCAGCAGGGTTGCTACACGATGCGATCGATGACTCGAATTTGAGTTTGCAACTACTGCGGGGCGCTTTAGGAGATGACGTCGCTAACTTAGTTATTGGGGTATGCATACTATTAGTCGTGTTTCTCTTTACATGACCGATGCACATGAGATTTGTTGGGGGAATAACTCTGCCATGTATATCGTTGTTGAAGTGCAAGTTCTCTAGCAGTTGAACATGACGTTGCAATTATTATTCCCATGTTTCAGTTCATTGTGCTGATTACATCAGCGAATCGTTATCATTGTGCTTATCATTTATCTCTCTGCGACAGGTTTCAAGGTTAAGCAACTTAAGTCAGCTTGCCAGGAACAGCAACACAGTGTGCGATCCAACGGAGGCTGATAGGTTACGGACAATGATTTTGGCTATGGTTGATGTCCGAGTGGTGCTTATAAAGATAGCTGATCGGTTGCACAATTTGAGAACTCTAGAGGCTTTACCTTCTCATAAGCAGATTGGCATGGCCAATGAGACGCTAGAGATTTTTGCACCCTTGGCGAATCGCTTAGGTATTTGGAGCTGGAAGGCTGAGCTGGAAGATCTATGTTTCAAGTGCTTGAAGCCCTCTGAACATCAAGATCTGTCAACAAGGCTATCTGAGCGATGTCGAGAAGGAGTTGTAATGTCGTCTATTGAAGATTTGGACGAGGCATTAAAGATTCATGGGGTGCAGTTTATCGATTTGTGTGGGCGACCCAAGAATTTGTACAGTGTTTATAAGAAAATGATGAAGTAAGTGTTGGTTGTGCTCGCTTGATACTTATCGTTCATCATTGCAACTTAGTTTCAGCATTCCTATACAGTTTGGCTTTCCACTTCAAATCTTAGTATATCGTTGACTATTACAGTTTCTTTGCTAATACTCTCTGACGATTCTGTGCAGGAAAAAGAGGACTCCTGAAGAGATTCTTGATGTTCGAGGATTGCGCTTGATTGTTGCTGACGAGAATAGTTGCTATAAAGCTTTGGAGATAGTTCACCAGCTTTGGAGACAGATCCCTGGAAAGTCGAAGGACTACATTATTGAATCGAAACCCAATGGGTATGACACTGGACTTCACTGGAGATTGTGTCCGAGAGGATTGTACTGTAGAGTGTTTCCGGAAATTTTTCTGATTGTGTGTTGCATTGAGCCTTGGAACGATGAATGCTGACTCTGTGGGCTTGTTTGCAGGTATAAGTCACTTCACACTGTAGTGACTGGAAGTGACGGATATCCCTTGGAAGTGCAAATTCGGACAATGAAAATGCACCATCAGGCAGAATACGGTTTAGCAGCTCATTGGAGATATAAGGAGGACAATACCGAGCACTCTGCATTCAGCTCCGAACGAGTTGAATGGGCTCGTTGGGTTTTGACGTGGCACAGCGAGATCACGGATACCAAGTTGCGAGTATCGCCTCTGGGAGCTGATCTGAGACCACCTTGCCCTTTCCCTGTGCACAACAAGGGCTGTCCCTATGATGCATCCTGCTGTGGACTAATGCTAAGGGAGGATGACCCTGTGTTCGTCATCAAAATGGAGAATGAGCATGTAAGTCTTCCTAGTCTTTTTGAAACTTTGGGACTTGGTTTAGAGGTCCACCGGGGTGAGGAATCTTATGTGTGCGTTGGACCGGACATACTTTCTGCGCAATGGAGCGTTGTTTGTACCGGAAATCTCGAACGGTTCGAACATTCATAGCGAAAAGGCTCGAAATCATTCGTTATTAGTTTTAATTAGTTCAAGTATTAGGGTTTTGGAGGTTGCGTGTTTCTGCGAAGTGCCAGCAGGAGTGTAAATGGCCACCGGGATGTTTTCTCTGGCTCATCATCTGTTCTCTTCTGTTGTGCAGATGTTGGTGCGAGAGTTGTCTCCGGGTTCAACAGTTGGGGATCTCGTCTCTGTGAGAAGGTCTGACATGGATTCTCTTACGGTGAACTTGAAATCTGCCGATCAGAAAGAGGTGCGGGTAAAAGTGAATTATCAATTTGTCGACGATTTGGAACAGAAGTTGAATATGGGTGACTTTGTAGAGGTTACCACTGCAGTGCAGCGTGCGTTAGAAACGTCCCCAGTGCGCTCGTCTGCTGTGGAGAAACCATGCGGTAAGATCGCTTTGGAGTTCCAGCGTGAGCAGCTGAAGCGGCTGTATGGCGGAATTTGCAGTGACAACTTGAGGACCCCCTCGCTGGAGCGGAGTTCAAGCGTCGCCGGTTTAACGTAGTACGCGGTGCCAATTCTTCATCACGAATCTTTGAAGAAGCATGAAAGCTTCTCCGGTTGTATATATTGTACAGAATTTACACCAACAATTGGTTAGGTAGACTTCATTCTTTGCCCTGGAAGATTGTTGTAAAGCCGATCCTCACATTCATGCCCAAAATGGAGGTTTGTGAGCTTGGCTCTTAATTCCTAGGACATGGCCTATTTCGAAGCCATTCACTTGTACATTCAGAAAACGTTGTTGTTGCAAAACAACACAGAAGTAAATTTTTTTTCTTTGTATAATTGGATCTGTAAAATGTTCCGATCAATTAATGGTAGGAAATGCCCAAGACAGTCGCAGATTCAAAACTCTGTATGAAGTCTGAACCCTAAACTTATAGTCATGGATGTGGGAATTGACCCCTCATTCTCCCAACCAAGTGTTAGTGCAAAAAATTGCTCCCTATTTTGTGCTTGGGTGGCGAATGGGAAACTCTAGTGTTTTCCTCAAGGGTAAGTAGAGTGGGAATGAGGGGTCAATTCACCCTAACCAACATGGAATTGATTCATTTGAGTATAAGCTTCACGTTCTATTTTGTTCAATCTTCTTCTTTTGATTATGAATTGAATTCTCCCTGTTTTCATCACAAAATGAACGAGTAAAGATGCCAAAATCTTCATAAAATTGATTGTTCATATAAATTTTCATTTTGCTTCACTCTTGGGTTGGAAAAAGCATTGCAAGCCAATCTCCTTTTGCCGAACCACTTGGCTTTGCATGGGCATGAATCCAAATATTTTCTCAACTTCACAACTACACAGCTATGGAGTTTAAAGAAGGGCCCTTAACCCTTCATCGCCTAAAAGGAGCGAAAGTGTCCTCACATAGTCTGGTAGTCTGACTCAAATTGGTATATCTTTTGCATCCAATACCTTAATTCAATAAAATTTGTTGGGAAAGTTTCACATTCTAGTCTAGTTTGTGTGATATAATTTTTAGATCAATCCAAAATGTACAAATATTTTGGGAGCTAATCAAAGTTCACAAGTTCGTTTTGAGTTCACTAAACTACAGTTGATGGCTACAACTTCAAGGGCTTGTATCTCCTTCATTCAATGTTTGTTTTCAATTTAAAAAAAAATTGGGTTATGTTCCTCTATAAGTCTAGTTATTGTGGTCAAATTTTCATGGCAATCCAAGTTGTTTTGAATGTTAGGGAGCAATTCAAAGTTCAAAAGCCACACACTTTTTTATTATAGTGAACTTCGGCAGCTTGTTTCTTCCTCATACAATGCTTGTTTCTAATCATTTTTGTTGGAAAAGTTATACATTTTATTCTAGTTTGTGTGGCTAAAATTTCATATCAATTTAAGTTATGAGTGATTGAGAAGCATTTTAGTAGAAGGAAGTGCAATCATGGATGCATTTTTTGCACCTTTTTTTTCTATTTCTTTGATATTTCAAAGTCATTTTGCAAACAATTTAGAGCATTTGAATGAAATTTTTTTCACCAATTTTTTTGTATTTTAGTTTTGAATCACTTTGTAGTTTCAATTTTTTTTCATTTGGGTAGGTTTAGGATTCAAATTTCACCTTTAAATGTGTTTTTAGGAAAATTTTAGTATCTTTTTCAAGATTAAAACATTATGATCTTGCAATCTATATGGCCAAATGACTCCAAATTTGATCCACTTCATCCACAACATGCACACTAGAAGATCGTATGGTTGAGATTTTCATATCTTAATGACATTTCAATTTATAAGGCTTGAAAAGCAAAGATGCTTTTAGACTTGTTTGGAGCTTAGGCAATGAAGGATTAACCTTCTAAGGATGTTGCAGACCAAAATGGATGAATGGGTGACAAAGGATTCCTACATGTAAGACATGAGTGCAATTGTTCATCCTTGCAATTTTGTGCAAAAAGGAAGAGGTTATGAATAGTAGTTTGGTCTTCAATGAATATTGTCTTTTGAAAGTTTTTAATGTAAATGATTTATATTGTTTCAAGAATAGTGATTTCTACAAAGACTAGCCTAAGTTTATAAGATTAATCTTTGTAAGTCTAAATCTATAATCAAAGTATTTTCTATGTCAATTTCATCAAATTCATTGTATAGGAATTTTATTTTATCTTTTTTAAATTTATTTATTTATTTATAAAGTTAAGCATTGGTAAGGATGAATGAAAAGTTTTGTGATCATAAATGCTATAAGAACCTCTTTGTTCATAGTCTATATATTAAACATTGAAGCACTATAAGGGGTTGATTCCTACTTGACTAAGTATCTATATTTCAAAGGATATTGGTAAGTCTAGTCTCTAAATGTAATTTTTTCAATCCAAATATGACTTCAATAATCAAGTAAAATGAAAATATTCAAAAATTGCTATGATTAGAACTTAAAATTTCAAACAAAGAAAGCAAAAATTCTTGTAAGAATCAAAAGTATTCAATCTACAATCAATTTTAGAAAAAATTTCAATTTTCAATTTCAAATGTTGTTGAAACTTTTTTTGGTTTGAAAACTAGTTGATTTAGCCATATAAATATGATTTGTGGATCATGTTTACAATTATTGTTCATGATTCATTGTTGAATTGTTCTATTAAGTTGCATCTGGCCCTTTAGAGGTTAAAGTAACTATATACAAGCTAATTATTCTTTTAGAGTAGCTAGCGTCTTTGAATTATATTTTAGGAAATTTCACCAAAAGAAAAATCAAATTGTCACTTAATGCATGTAGGTTCACATCTTTTGTAACCTTGTTAAAATTAGTTATAAAGTTTTGAAGTTGAAATAGAGTCACTCCTAAAAGTATTGCATCTCTTGAATTGTATACAATTTGTGAGATGATGATTTAGGAAAGCAAAATGTACCTCTACATTATACAATACTTTTAGAGCTTGGATTGTTTATAGATCTTCCACCTTACTCTATACAATTAATCCATTCGGAGAACCATGGTTGTTTTTTGGGGGGTGTAAAACATTTTCTAGCCCAAGCTAAAGATGGAGAAAAATAACAAATTGTGATGCTTTCTAAAGATATATTGTAACCATAATAATGAAATTGGCATGAATACTTGGGCCTCTACACTAAATTTTTTGGCCATTGAAGGTTTTCTTGTTGGAAGATTTTTGTATTTTTAGGGTTTTTTTTGTGTTAGTTTTTTCAACCCCTAAACTGCATGCTTGCAAAGATTGTTGTAATTCTTGTCTCAATGCATTTGATTTACCATTCACCACACCCATTTTCTTTTGTCTATGTTCAAATTCATTGTAAAACTTTGGCTATCAATGAAAGAGTGTCAATATCAACCAAAAAGTGGTTGACCAATCCTTAATGGGTTAAACTACACTACAAAAGAATAAGATCTTCCATTTGCATGGATACAATACACATCTAAAAAAAACTAGCCTTGCAAGTATTATTTTGCTTTTGTATGACATTAATGTTTGAAATATTCAAGACCACAATAGATGCAACTTTCATATAATTAACACTTCTTTGTGATCTTAATATAAATTCAATATTGCATTAGATGTAATTTTCATTTGACTTCATATGAACTTCATATGATTTGAAATTTGAGTGTCTTTAACAAAATGTACAACTTCAAAAAGTTACTATGACTATGGCTAGAATGATGACTACATGACTATGACCCCAAATGAGGCATGACATTCCTATCTCCCCCCTCCCCTTGCCCCGGCACAAAAAAAAGACAACCATTGATTCATTTTGGAAAAAGACAAGAACCCCCTTCCTTTGCTATTGATGGAAATACAATATGTCCATACAAATATACAAATATACAAATACATATGTAGACACAAATATAAATACAAATATTGAAGTACAATACGGTTAGGACTATGGATACAAAGATATGATACAAATACAAAAACATTAATCCATATCGTTTGGTCTTTAGATTACATTTGGAAATTACATATAGCATTGGCCCCCTTGAGATATTAAATTTTCTTTTTCTTTTGTAAATTGGTTTTGATTCTCAGTGCATTATTTCATTTTGTACTCAAAATTGGCAATAATTGCCATGTGACAACTTCACAAAGTTACAATTCTCTATAATTCTTTGAACTTTGTAACTAAACATACTCAAAATAAAAAGGGTTAAAAAAACTTCCAAAGTATGCTACTCAAGGCTTCAATTTTGAAATGCTACTCAAGTTGTAACATCTGAAAGTTACTTAAATTTCAAACCATTTCAAGTTCATCTAAAAAGTTGTATGGAGTTTGCATCTAATATAGTGTTGAATGTTATATTAATGTCATATGACAAGAGGTTATTTTTTGACATAAACTTCATAAGAATTTAGTGCCATATGATCTGAATTTGTATTGAAATCTTATAACTTTATAATCTATTGTTGTATAGACTTTCATAAACATTGGTTTTATATAAAAGTATTATGAAGGTAATTAGAGTCAATTTGAAGGAATAATAGTTGAAATCAATGTTACACAATAGCATGCTATGTGTCATTACTACAACCATTAGTAAATCATTTGTAATCGAGAAAGTTGAAAGGGTCAATCCCTCCTTAAATCTCATTTTACGATATCTACTTATTTTGTAGCTTGCCATGTGTTGATGCCACAATGATTAGTTTGTCACTTGGAATTGCTACTCAAAAGCTACGCCTAATCCTTTTGTAAATCTCTTATAGGGCTTCAAGATTTCTCAATAATTTTAGTACTAATTGAAGTGAGGTTACAATTGTTTACATCGTCATTAGTAACACCATGCAAGAACACCAAAGCATATTAGAGTCCATTTGGCATGTAGAAACTTGTAGGAAGTGTGTACTTAATCATCTTCCATAATGAATCCATCACGAGCCATTACAAACCTAGTTACCACATGGCTTCATAGTGGTTGTTTGGTGTGTGGAAAGTATGGAAAACATGTGCTAAATGCCACATGGCTTTTGTAATCATGATATAGTCTTGAGCTCATTATGCAATTCTTGGCTTCATTAATAAGTTGGAGAGGCTCTTTGCCACCCAAATCTTTCGTGTATACACTTTCAAACTTTGTCTATTGATGCGCCTTATGGAATGTTTGTTTGAATGAATAGATTTCAGTTTTGTACTAAGTTATGGTAGTCAGTATAAATAGTTTACTTTTTTTGATCTAATCTTTTAGAGTGAAAAATTCTATCTTTCTCTATACAAGTAAATTCGAAAAATAAAATTGTGGTCTTTCGGTAGCTTTTTTGAAATGAAAATATCATAAAAAAGAAAACAAACTAATATCTTTTGTAGAATAGAAAAATATTTAGAAGAGAGCTTTACCTCATTTAATGTTCATTGAGATGGAAAAAATTATAGAAAACTATTTATTCTTCACTAAAAAAACCATATAGTGTATACTCTGTAATTTAATTTTTACAATTTTCAAACTTAAAAGGTTAACTTAATTTAGATTACTTGCAACAACAATGCCACTATAGAGATAGACATTTTACAATTCTGCATGACAATTGTTGGCAATATGTTTTATCAATTTGTCTCATGTCTTTCCCTACTTATTTGCTAAAATATTCCAATTCTTTGAAGCCAAGGCTATTTCAAAATATTTAAATCCAAAACAAAGTTGAAATCTTTATTTGTATTTGTTGCCAAAAAAATCTAATCATATGCCACATTAGTTGTCTTATCCATATTGAAGAAAAAATAAAATGATCTTACTAGTTTACCCTCAACTTCATTTTTCACCCTTTGCCAACCTTTGTCAATACTACAAAACACCAACAATTGTAAAACAACTTCCCAAATTTTCATTTGGAATCAAAAATTCAAACCTTCATAACTTTCTTATAATTTGTCAATTCTTGATTGTTGTGTTGTTTTCAAAAAGCCCTAATGGATTGTAACCTTCAAATTAATAAAAAATAAAACCATAGAAAGATTTCACACCAAATTTCAACATAATTGTAGCATTTCTAGTACCTCTTAAATACCTCATTCATTTTAAACTTTAAATTTCTATAATTTATTGCAATTTATTATTTTTGACCATTTTTCTATATTTGGAAAGATCTTATTATTCTTTACATTCTTTACATTTAAAAATAAGACCTCTGAAAGATCTCACACCAAATTTTAGGACAAATCCCAAAAATTATTTTTAAAGTTTTATAACCATTGAGTGCACCTTTTATACTATGATATGTTTAGTGGGTACCTATTATATTCCACTCCAAGTTTGAAATGTATTACATATTGTTGAACTTAATTGGGTTTTTTTGGTGGCAATGGGCAAGAACTATCTCATATAAATGTTGTTTAGAAAAGGTAGCTTTTGAAATTGTATCAATTCTTCAACTTTTCCATTTTCTAGGGAACAACTTCTCAATGTTTTGTTAAACTCTATGACATCATTATGTTTGTCAAGGTATCATTGATCCATCCCATAGATTTTGTTGAAAAATGTGGTTTTAGAATGCATTTTTTTGGAAGTCTTCACCTTATTTGTAGCATTAGAAGGCAAAACATGTGAGATTGAAAGTTTTTTCTAATCCTTCTTAAAAGTAACATTTTGTTTTTCAACCTCAAGAAGTGCACTCCTTAAAAAAATAAGGATATAGGTGTGAACACTAGGTATTTTTTAGGGAGGTATTATTTTTTGTCAATTGATTATTCAATACTCTATCATTAGATCATTTTTGAATTTGACATTAAAAAAGGGGTATTCATTCATTTAATTTTCTAATTTCCATAAATATATCATTAGCTATTTTAGTATAAAATTTTAGTTCTACTACATTTTTGGTTTGCACTCGAACTTTTTACAAGTCTTTTTATACTTTATCTTTTTTTTCTAGCTAGCGTTGCTTTCACTTCCAATTTTTTTCCTCACTAAAATTGTTTTACACTTCCCTATTTTTTTTACACTAACATTATTTTACACTTCTATTTTTTTTACACTCACATTTTTGGTACATTGCCTATTTCCTTTCCCACTAGCATTGTTTTACAATCCTTATTTTTTTTCCACAATCACAATTTGTTATACTACCAATTTCTTTCCTTGCTAGCATTGTTTTACATTCCCTATTTTTTCCACAATCACAATTTGTTATACTACCGATTTCTTTCCCTACTAGCATTGTTTTACATTTCCTATTTTTTCCACAATCACAATTTGTTAAACTACTGATTTCTTCCCTGCTAGTATTGTTTTACATTCCCTATTTTTTCCACAATCACAATTTGTTATATTACCAATTTCTTTCCTTTCTAGCATTGTTTTACATTCCTTATTTTTTCCACAATTACAATTTGTTATACTACCAATTTCTTTTTATCCTTTTGATATGGAGTCCAAGGTTTTAAAAAAAGGTGTTATTTAAATTGATACTCCCTAATTTTTTTTATCCTTTTGGTACAAAATGTTTAGTTGAAGAACATGGTGGTTAGGAAATTTGTACTTCCAATTTATTTTCATTCTTTTGGTATTTGGTTTGAAGTTTGAAAAAGGCATTGTTGAAACTTGCACTCCCCACACACACCTTTTTTTAATACTTTTGTATCAAAAGGATAGTTTAGGAACATGGTGATTAATAAAATTATACTCCCTATTCTTTTTCATCCTTTTGATATGAAGTTTACTTGAAAGTTCATGGTTTTAAAAAAAGGTGGTATACAAACTTAGACACCCAATTTTTTTCAATCCTTTTGGTACCAAATTCATGTTGGTTAGAAAACTTATACTCAAGCTTATACTCCTTATTTTTTTTCCATCCTTTTGGTATTTAGTATATAGTTTTAAAATATAGTGTTTTTGAAACTTTTATTTTTTTGTTTCTTTGCATCTTTTTGGTGTAGAATTCCTACTTTCGAAAAATGATGGTTTAGTGTACTTCTATTCCCTATCATTCTTAATCTTCTTTGTTTAGAAGTTAAAGTTTTAAAACATGAACTAGGATCTTACAATTCTTATTTTCTAAATTTTTGTGTGAACTTTAATGTTCTAAAATATGGTGGTTTGAAACATACACAATGACCAATTGGAACACGTTGTAAACATTAAATGAAACAACTCTTAACTTCTAAAATTGATGGCTAGATCCTAAAGTGAGATTAAAAATTCTTAAGTCAATAGCACTAATTAAGACTTTTGGTCCTATAAATTAATATAAGAAGGGATATTTTAGGTTTAAGTTTTTCCAAATGCAAACCATTATTCAACATCCTATATTAGTTTAAAGACATCAAATGCCATTTTACATATGCTATATCACATCAAATTGAATTATAATTTTTTGACCAATTCTTTATTTGGCACCCTATATTTGTTCAGACGCATATATCTAATGCTTTTATACACTATACTTCCCAAGCTTTTAAACCTTTTCAGGAAAAAAACATTTGTGTTAAGAGCTTGTACAATGTAGCTAGTATATTAGAAAAATGGATTGAAAACATATGTAAGAAAATTTGAACCAAAAAACTTCCATATTCATCTTTTCATCTTTGGTATAATCACAAAGTAGAAAGTAGTAGGGATTAAAAAATAAATTTAACGAGTAGTAATTTTTATAAGAAATTGGATGCTACTAATATCAATGATGAAAATGTTTTAATGAATAATAAATTTCATTTTTTAGTTGAATATTTTCAAAGTTGAGTGCAAAAAATGACTTTAAAATTTTTATCTAATTTCAATATCCAATGTAGAAATTCATCATAATTTTTGCCCCACTATTGATAATTAAATGGTTCAAATGTTTTTGAGTAGGTGTAAATCTATATAACCCAATAGACCATTAATCTTTTGTATAATATGTCTTTTGGTTCTTCAATTTGCAATATTCATGAAATTGAAGTTGAATAAAGCATGTCACATGAATTAGGTGAACCCATCTGTGTTTTTAAAGAGGTGTTTTTAGTCTTTTGTGGATTTAGGCAAAAATAGAGACACGAGGAGCCTACCTTAAATCCATTCCATCTCCATTGGGACAATGGAACTTGAGGAATCAAACAAGATAATTCCAATTTTTTTGACCCTATGATCATGTGATTTTGAAGTCTCATTGAGATCATTTAAAACTCAAAATTTGGCATGATTGGCTTAAATTTTACATTTTTGTATTTTGAAAAAATTACTACTCTTTTCCTCACATAGTCACATAGTCATATAGTAAAGGTTCAACAATGAGATTGTACCAAAACATATAGGAAAATGAAAATTTGAAGGAAATGATTCTTACCGCTCAAGAGCATTGTCTAGAATTCAAGAACCAATAGTAAAATGTTTTTTCAATCCTTCACTAAGCTATGCAAAATAATATTTATGTTTTATATTTTATGCAAGTAGGCAATGGATTTTTTGAACAAGTTGTCTATAACTTATGCCAAACTAGTCTTTGAGATTGAGTTGCTTAAAGCATTGTTCAAGTTCTTTCATAGTTTGGTTTGTAGAACCCAATCTTTTATTTAAAATGTGAAATACATGGTTATAGAGCTTTGTTGCTTGTGGCTTACTCTTAAAAGCCACGTGTACATCACCCAAGCACTTTATGGTCTACAAATGTATATAATGATAAGTTGATTTTTATATTGTTATACCTCCTCTAGATTTTTTTTTTCCAAATATAATTATCATTCAATAGAGTAAGAGGGAGATACTGCCTCTTTATGGTACATAGTAAAGTGTGTGCAATGAGGGATCAAAAACTAGAGTTTGAGAAAAAAAACAAGACAAAAATCCTTGAAGCACCAAAACTGGGATGTGATAGAGTTTAGTGATGTGCAAACTTCATTTGTACAATTATTAGTCAAGCCTTCTTTTGATCCCCTTGGTACAAAATGGAGCAAACTTTATGATGAATTCTATTAACTTGCATGATGAGATAGAGGATGATAATTCATAACATGGTGTTTTGAAGTAAATTGAATTCACCTCCACAATATTGATACAATATTTATTATGAATACTCTTTTCTTTGAAGTGACTTCAATTCCCTCAAACATTGTCTTTGCATTCTCAACTTCATTTCCATTGTAAAATGTGAATTCTTGTTGTTTTGTTATCAATAAATAAAAGTGGTTCTTGGTTGCCATTTGTTTTTTGACTAAGGCATCTAATTGCTTTTTTGTAGGCACCTATTAACTAGGAATATTTTGTGATTCAAGCAAAATGATATGAATAACTAAAACCATAAAATTACACTAAAATGTTTTCTCTTGTAATCACAACTATTGCATTTGATAAGAATTGAACCTTCACCTTGATTTTGTCTTAAGTGATGCCACACTCATAACACATTTGTGCTAGTTTTACTTTACTTGGTGTAGATGCATACACAAACCATGCAACAAGCATTTCATCCACAATTGGAGCTTATTCATCATTTCCTTGTTGACTTTGGTACTTCTTCACAAACTTTAGATTCAGAAGGCTTATAGAATGTAAATATACTTTAGTTTTTTCTTTGTAATTTAATCACCAATCTTGAACTTAGGGTATTCTCTATAGAAATTCTTTTGGTTCAATTGACACCAATTAAGATTTAATTTTTTTTTTTGACTATAAGGTCTTTGTACTAGATCCTTGTACTATTCATTCACATGACATTATTTTTTCCCCTGATCTCTTTACATTAGCATCAACTTAGTATGTAATTTTAACCATTATTGCATTATCTTTAAAGTTTCACACTTCAAGATTTGGTTCCTTTTACGTAGGTAGGATAAGGGCTACGTCCTATAAAATTGAATCATATTATATCACATGCTTTTCAACATTGAGTCATTAACCCTTAAGCACTTCAATGTCTAGTTTTGGGATGATATATATATTGAAAATCCAATCTCTTTCCCATTACAACTTAGATGAAAGTCATCCTAATTTTGAGAGATACTTTATGAAATTGTCCTATCCAAGGGTTGCTAGAGTACACATTTTTGTAAAATTACAAATAAGCAAGTATGTCAAGTGGTTGACTTACATTGACTCTAGTTCAAATTTGGAATTGCAAAAATGAGGTCATAGAATTAAAGAATACAAAAATTCCAAAAAATTACCACGTTAAGAGAACCTCATTTCAAATCCATTCCAACAAAATTTACTCTTAAAATGACAATATTTAGCTTATAATTCAATGTAGAGGGAATTTCAGATTTTTTCTTTCAAAATTTATAGAAAAATATCAGTGATAGCATTGGTTTATCTTACCATATGGATAGAATCTACAACCCAAATTCTAAAACTCTTCTTTGCATCTTAGTTCCAAAATATTTTTCCAAGTAGTATTTTGTGATGATTTTTCCAAAACTGTCAATTTTGGAGACGAATGAGGACATTTAGGGGTTGAAAGTAATAAGGTAGGCACGTCATTTTGGGTGTCTTGGGTGGGATTTGTTTGTTGTTCTTCCTGGCCACTTGTGGCTGGTGGCTTTGTACCTTATTTTTGCAATGAAATTCCGCTTCATTTGTGCCAAAAAAAATTAATAAGGTAGGAAGCTTGAACTCCTATGGGGCATTAAAAGCAAGCATGACTCAAAGGTGGTACATTTTTCTTTATTCTTTATACCAACTTTGCACATTTCAACAAGTAGTCCTTTTTGATGCCCACAGATGGCTACTTTTTTTTTAACTTCAAAAATTTGTAAATAATTTCACAAAGCTCCAAAAACTATGAACCAAATTGGGTTAGATGTCTATTCCACTTGTCTTTCAAGGAAAAACTACTAAAAAATATTTCAAATGTTTCACCTGTCTTCAAAATTCAATTCTTTCCCTTCAATGGTCAATTTACAACATGACATGAAATCCTACCATTGAAGGTGGGCCCAACCGGATAATTTTGGATTTTTCAGGATAAAAGTGAAAAAAGCCCCTTATTTTATGCCGTGTCTAAAGTATGTTGTAGACATGTTCAACCTAATTTGGGATCTCTAATTGCAAATATGAATTCAAAATTTGCATAAAATAAATATTTGCAAAAAATCAAAACTCCTATGTTTTCTCCTAAGGTACATCTATTGTGTTGGGCCCACCTTTGATGGTAGGATTTAACGTCCTCCTCATTTATCAATCTCCTACTATACTCCATATAACCTTTAGTTACAACCTCACTCTTCGTTCAATTTGTAGCAATATAACATTTACTAGCAAACCAACTAACTACCTTCTTGTGGGCAAAATGGTGTGAAATATTCCACATCATTCCATCTCTAGCTGATGAAATGATGTGAAATATTCCACACCACATCTTTAGCTATAAAAACACGTGGCAAAAATTGTCAAAGTGTTCAAATGAAAAGCAGGGAGTAAGTAAGTTCATAAGTACACTAAGGGAGGAGGTCCATAAACCGACCATCTAAGGGCTGGAACAGAATTTTGGGCAAGTCAAACATCTTGAAGTGTTTTGCAGTGAATTTTTCTTGAAAGACAGCTTCAATAGGCATCTAACCCAAGTCGTTTCATATTTTTTGGAGCTCTGTAGAATTAGTTATGAATTTCTGAAGTCAATATGGCATAGGGCTCCAAAACCGCCCACCCCCTCAAATGTTCACTGTTTGTACATTACTGTAAAGATCAAAAAGCATCCTCTACCAGAAATATACATTTCAGAAGGTGAGCGGTTTTGGAGCCTGAGCGGTTTTCGAGCCTCCTCCCTTAACTTATTTGTAGTTTCAGCAGCCTAATAAGCCAACTAGTATGCTGAATTGTTGATTGAACAAATAAAGAGGGGCTAGTATGGGCTAGTATAGTCAATTCACAAGTGAGTCTATAGATTTAATTTAGAATGAACATGTCAAATTTATAGCAAATTTCATATTTGTAATCATACAATTTCAAACTAGTCATATTAGAGATCACATAGAAAAAAAAACAAGACTATATTACTTATAGATTGAAAGATTATAATGTTTGATCGTGATGGTGTTTAAATCCTAAAAGCGATTTGAAATCTTTCAATCCTCTTATTACTTGTCAAATTTCAAAAATTGGTCTCCAAATTTTTTTAAAGATTAATGGGCACAACATGCATAGCTCCAATTACTTTATGACTTTTCAAAATGTACTCTAAACTTTGTTTTAAAGGACTTCAATTGTGATTTTGTTTTCAAGGTCTATTGTATTCAAGGCTCATTTTGCAGAGCCTTCAATAGTACAAACTATTAAGTTTCACATTGAATATGCCTTGTTTACACTACAAGAGAAAGGGGTGTTTTAAGTGAGTTATTAAGTATAGTCTTAGACATAAGATTTTAAGTAATGACCTTTAAGATAATTTTCAGCAAAATTTTACTAGAAATACATGTATGGCGGACATGTTATGGCGGACATTATTATTGACATAAAAACACGTGCTACTACATTGAATGTCAACTAAAATCCATCACCAAAAACATGAGTTTCTTATAGTGTTCATTGAAGGAGGCCAATTTTGAGTATACAATTTTGAATATGAAATTTTTGGCTATGCGGTTTTTGTATATATTGGCATTGCATGACAAATAAAATGAGGTTTTAGAAGCATTTTGGCAATGGTGTGGAGGGCTATAATTTCAATCAGGCATTTTTTAACACTTCTATCCTGATTTTCGTCTATAGGCATGAAGCTATACATTTTTTAATAAGAAATTGGGCATTTAATTGGCTAAAAAAACCCTCGCTACTACTGAATGTCACGTTTCCTTGTAGTCTTGTGCTACAGTGGTGCTCTGGTTTTTTGTTTGTTAGTTCTCGCTTGCAAATTTTCGTTGTCGCTATCGTATTGTATTGCATTGTGGAGATGGAGGAAGAAGGGGAAAGGAAGGGGCAGAGGGAAGGGGAGAGGGGAGGTAAAGATTTGATACTTTAGAATTTGAAGTAGTGTATACGGTGTTGCTAAATTGTTGGTTTTGAGGGCACATGGGAAGAGAGAGGGAAGGAATCAAGTAGTTCACTAACTATTGGCTCTGCAGGTGACGATCACGATCTCTATTTTGATTTTCGGGATGGAGTCTTCCAACGGGGAGGGTGCAAATTTAATTGGGAGAGGGTTGTATGGGGCAATCTCCTATTGCCAACGTAGGATGTATTTTAACTTCAACGACCAACGGGCCGAAGAGAGGTTTTACTATCATATATTGAGTATGAGCGTTTTTCATGAGTATTGCATAAGTCGTGCAACTTATTTCATGATTCTTCGCCGATTGAAGAAATGACCACTTCTGTTTAGTTGGCCACTTCTATTAAATGTTCATTTGGGCTCTACTTAGAAATCAAAGTTCCAATCATAAGCTTTCATCAATTTTTGAAAGGCTCACTATAAGAAACTTGTGTTTTAAATGACAGATTGTAGGTAACATCCATTGAAGCACCCTGTGTTTTTATACTCCAACTAATGTCCGCCATAACATCTTGATGTTATGGCGGATGTTAGTTTGAACATAAAAACATAGGGTGCTTCAATGGATGTTACCTAAAATTTGTTATCTAAAACACAAGTTTCTTATAGTGGCTACTGAATCCCAAATTTTGATGAGCTACACTTTGAAGTCACCCTTTACTTGGCTTGATTTTACTGTGCTCCCTAAATACAGCCTCACTGGCTCACTATCATTTTTACCTCCCTCCCTTCTTTGCCACTAGAGAAGTAGGATGAATTTTATTCATTAGAAGAAAATCGGGGCTTATACGACTACAGTTAGCAATTAGTTTTGTAGTTGCATTAGACATTTGCAACTAGGTGAGAATTTGGAGCCTGCAATTGCAGTGGACAAGTCGCATGAGTTGCAATGTAGTTGCAAAATAAAAAAGATTGTTTTTCATGGGATAGCCTAGGTGAAAGTGTAGAACTTCATCGGTGGACTCTTTTGACATGGAATTTATTTTTGTGCAACTTGTGTGCAATTGCTTTGCAACTAATTTGTGACTTGTAGATTTATAGATTTTCAAATTTTAATCTTAATGATTGTAGATTTCAAAATTTTAATTATAATGATTTTTAGATTTACGAATTTCAGACCTAGCTTTTCTTAGATTATCAAATTCAAATATTCATATTAAATAGATTTTATGAGTTTACAAAACTTTAAATTTCACAAGTTTTAAAATTTATTATACTTTAAATATTTGTAGATTTCTATAGATTCTAGAAAGTCTACAAACTGTAGAAATATTGAAATTGTAATATTAAACTTCATTACTTAAAAATGCTATAACTTACAATTCTTATCTATCCAACCTAATGGTACTCTTGACAATTGACATAGGACAATTCATATAAAACTTGATTTAATTGTTTTGTAGTTGCATTCTAGTCATTTTCGAGTCACATGTTAGTGGTTCTTTAGTTAAAGTCTAGTGATTTTTTTGTTGAGTTCTAGTTTCTTTCTAGTTGAATTTCAAACATTTTCTAGTTGCATCCTAGTTTCATTCTACTTGCATTCTAGTTGCAAACTAGTTGAATTGTACTCAAATTTAGATTATATGCAACTATAGTTTGATACACTAAACTCTACAAAACCTAAAATGGTTCATGTTGACAAGTGTGATGAATTTTGGATATAGAATAGATCACAATAATTCTTCAGTTACATTCTTGTAATCCAAAACTTCAATGTGAAACTACTTTGTAACTACCTGCAACTCAAAACTTCAATTTACACCTACACTGCAACTATTTTGCAACTATAATAATGTAAACATTAAATTTGGTACAAATATAGAGGGTTGTAGTTGTACGGAAGTTGCGTAGGACACATAGTTGCATTTCAATCAGTTGTGGTGGATGTGATTTTCTTCTAGTGATTGATGAGAGGCAAAGGCAACCTTCAAGAAGGCTACCACTTAATGTTATGGAGACCTCGTTCCCTCTCACCTTGCTTGTTGGTGCTCTCATCTTGCTTGTTGGTGGCGTTGAATTGAATTTACAGTTTCAATGTTGCATTATTGTATTGCAATGTGGGTGCATTGGAAGGGCATGGAAGGCGATAGAGGACTCAAAAGCGGGCATTATGGAGAGAAGGAGGAGGGGGAAGGAGATGGAGAGAGGGAGAGGGAGAGGGAGGAAGGATTGGAGAATTGGGGGTAAGGTTTTAGTGATGTAGAGTTTGCAGGTAGTGGGTGCATTTAAGAATGGTTGCTTAATTGTTACATCGGAAGTCATGTGAAGATGAGGGTGCATCAAAAGGGCTATCATGGAAGAGGGAGGGGATTAATGAGGGTGAAATATAAATGGGGTGTTGTTTCACTAATTGTTGTCTGTAGGAGATGATCGCAATCACAAGCATTTTAATGTTAATACAACAACAAGGATGGAGGCCTCCTCTTCCAATGAGAAAGTGGAAGTTCAATTGGCAAAGGTTTGTATGGTAGACTTGCCTACTGTTGGTGTAGGAGATTCTTCAACTACTAGTGAGGTGGACAAGGGAGGTTTTACTACAAGACCTCTAGCATGATGGCTTTCCAAAAACATTGCATTACTTACAAGACTTGATACAAGATTCTTTGGTGAGTGGATAATTGAAGAAATGACTTGAACATTATCATTCTCTCTTTAATTAGCCATTGGCTGAATTTTTTAGGTGTTTTAAAATACCACTTGTCTAGGAAAATTTAGCTCGCTCTTTCTAAAGTTGTTGTTTGAAATCTATAGATGAACGGACCCTTGCATCGAATTGAGTGTGTGATCCAATGGGGGTTGATAGGTTGCAAACAATGATTTTGGCTATGGTTGATGTTCGAGTGGTATCTTTGTATAGAAGGTCTTCTCTTTAGAGTTGTCACATCGGACTTATTAGGTTCATTGGACGTCTTGGACGGATGAGCAAATCAAACTAGACAATCGGGTGGTCTGTCCAACTCATCCAACTTAGGTCTTGAAATTTTTGCAAGGTGATAAGAAGTTTCTTAAATTTACCTTCAAAAAATGACGTGTTATTCCACATCAAAACCAAGTGCGGACATTAGGGCAAGGATCTAACTTGGCTTAGGCGGGGACCAGTGATCCCATAACTGTTTTTGAAATTTAGTGCAATATGCTACCTTTCAAGAGAAACATGCATCAACTTTGGCTATATTGAGAGTGAATAATAGCAGAATAAAATAGAAAAGAAAGGATTTTGCAAGTTGTGAAGGATTATTGGAAGTACTATAAGACAAAACTAACTAAATATATGCTAATTCTACTATAGAAGAAGTTGCAAATTGGCTATCAAATTTTATTGTTTGTTGTAATTTTGACTAAAATAGCTCTAACAAAGGCCCCTTTTTTATAATGTATTAGTAGCGCAAGGATTTTTTGGATAGAATTCAAGCAAAATTTAGCCAATTTTGGAAACATTGGCAGGGACCTTAGAAACACAAGCAAGGATGCCAACTTCTTTCTCATTTAGCGTCTTTAGTTTTGAGACTTTGGGGTGTAAATGTGTAATATACCATTGGAAAGGTCTTAAAAAATTTCCAATGGTATATTACACACTTCAAAACTGTCAAAATTCTAATTACAAATTGGAAAACAAATCTGCTGCCAAAATGCACCACACAAAGAGTTGGCAAGAAGGCAGGACCATTAGGGAGTGGGCAAGGACTTCTTTGTGTCGGGCGGGGATACAATCACATTTGAGTAGGGACCTAACTTGGCCTAGGCAAGGACCTTAGAAGCATGGGTGGGGACATCAAATTCTTTCTCGTTTAGCATCTTCAATTTTGAGAATTTAGAGGCATGTAATATACCATTGGAAAGGTCCTCAAAATACCTTTCTAATGGTTTATTACATCCCTCCAAACTCCAATTGCAAATTGAGAAACAAATCTGCTACCAAGATTCACTATGTAGGGAGTCCACGACACGGTGGGGATGTTGGGATTGGGACAAGAATAGAGATGAAACTTTGGCGGGCCTTTCAAATGGACTTGGGGTCAATGACACTAATTTGTGAGCCTAAAAGCATGAGCTTGAGAATTGTGAGCATGAGTCTTGTGAGTCCAAAGCATTAATAAAAAAAACTTTGAATTTTTTAGATCAAAAGAAAAAAAAATCCACTTAAAAAAAATTCTATCTATAGTAAAATTTTAGCCCTATGACCATGGACCTATGATTGTGGACCTATGACTATGGAAGTGTGGTTAATATATTTTAAAATTTCAAATCCTACTACTTCAAAAGGGACTCTCAATACCTTCCAAAACAAAAATTTGAAAATTTGAAATTTCTTTTGAGGTCCAAAATCCAAAATTCAAGAACGGATTTTCTAAGGTGATGGAGTTGCCAAAAAGCAAAAAAAACAAAAAACAATTTTTTTTTCCAACTCCATCATACTCCAATTGATCTCTTGTTACCAAGAGAAGGGTGTGAAGGGTGACAAAGTCACAAAAAATGAACTAGTGACACATTTGCAAAAAAAAAAAAAATTGAAAAAATGAATTTTTTTTTGAGAGCTCCGAGCCCCTCTACTTCCCAAACCCTTCTCGATATTGAGAGGGGTTTTGGAGGGTGATGGAGTTGCAAAAAAAATTGAAAAATTGAAAAAAATTGAATTTTTTTTAATTTTGAAAAAGAGAGTTTTGAAAGTTATAAATTTCAAATCCTACAAGGGGGTTACTAGCTATAAAAATCCTAAATTCTTAAAGCATGGTAATAGGTCCACATCCTAAAAATTTCACTAAAAATTCTAAGCTCATAGGTTCATAGGCTCATACACTCACGCTTGTAGTCTTACAAAATAGCATCCTGTAGCATGAATGAATCAAACACAAAACATTAGAATTGAAAGCCATACTCATTAATTACAAGCCATATGAAGAATGTGTTTAAAAATACAAAGCTGAAGTCAATGAAAGTACTAAATGTGCAAAGTACTAAAAATGTGCCTCAATGTCAAAATTTAGACAAGAAAAAATACTTGCCAGCAAATAAAAAACTACAACAGCTAGCAACCCCCTATTGCATTTTTGATACATACTTGTGTATTTGAAAAAAAAACATTCAATCTACCATTTGCCATCCAACGGCTACTCTAAAACTCTAAGTCTATGAAATCACACCTTCATCTACTAATTTGGAATTTCATCCTGTAATTTTGATGCATGAATACTATACTATAAGTTTGATATAGTATTATATTGTAATTCTGACGTAGTGCAAACAAACCCTACGAAATATAATTCCTTGGACCCAATTCTTTTGCCCCTAAATTACATGTACCTAAAAATCAATGGACCATATTTCTTGGCTACCTACATTACTTATGATGGACTTTCTACTTTCCATGTCCCTTATTTTATATGTAATTTTTTAATAAATACTTATAAATATTATACAAAATGGATTAAATCCACCCTATATTTTGCTATACATGGGTTGCTAAAACACAGGAAGTGTCCCCTCCATGTAGCAATTCCAAATGACAAATTAATCATCATGGCATCAATATATGGCAAGTTACAAAATAAGTAGGTATATAAAATGAGATTTAAGAAGGGATTGACCCTTACAACTTTCTAGATTACAAATGATTTACTAATGGTTGTAGTAATGATACATGGCATACTAGTTTGTAACATTGATTCGAGTATTGTTCCTCCAAATTTACTCTAATCACCTTCATAATACATTCATATAACACTAATGCTTATGAAAGTCTACATAGCATTAGATTCTAAAGTTATAAGATTTTAGTACAAGTTTTATCTTATCATATATGACATTAATTGAAAGGTAAATTCATAAAAAAGTTTATGTAGAAAAGAACCCCTTGTTATATGACATTAATATAACATTTAATACTATATTAGATGTAAATTTCATACAACTTTTCAAATGAATTTGAAATGTTTTGAAATTTTAGTAACTTTTAGAAGTTACAACATGAGTATCTTCTAAAAATTGAAGCCTTAAGTAGCATCTTTGGAAAGTTTTTTAACCTTTTTATTTGGATTATGTTTTTCAAAGTTCAAAGAATTATAGAAAATTGTAACTTTTTGAAGTTGTACATTTTTTTAAAGTTACTCAAATTTCAAATCATATGAAGTTTATATGAAGTCAAATGAAAAACATATCTAGTGTAGTATTGAATTCATATTAAGGTCATAATGAGTTTTAATTATATAAAAGTTGCATCTATTGTAGTGTTGAATTTTACAAGCAGTAATGTCATATGAAAGTAAAATGATATCTACAAGGGTGTTTTTTTAGATGTGTATTGTATCCAACCAAATCAGGAAGATTTCTTTCTTTTGTAGTGTAGTTTAATTGTATGTAGTAAGGTGGAAGGCCTACAAACAATCCAAGCTCAAAAAGTGTTGTATAATGTAGAGGCATTGTACATTTTGCTCAACGTTTTGTTTTTCCAAATCATCATCAATTCACAAATAGTGCACAATTCAAGAGATGTAACACTTTTAGTGGCGACTCTATTTCAACTTCAAAACTTTGTAAGTAATTTTAAGAAGGTTAAAAAATGTTAATCTACTTGCATTAAATGACAATTCCATCTCTCTTTTAGTAAAAAGTTTCCTAAAATATAATTCAAGGATGTTAGCTTGTTGAAGAGGATAATTAGCTTGTACACGGTTGCTTTAACTTCTAAACAACGAAATGCAACTTAATACTATGTAGAGCAATTCAACAGTGAATCATGAACAATAATTGTAAAATATGATCCACAAATCATTAGGGGTCCTATTTTGTGAGCCTACGAGCATGAGCATGTAAGCCTAAAATTTCTTGTGAAATTTTTAGTGATTTTTAAGATGTGGACCTATTACTATGCTTTAGGAATTTAGGATTTTTATAGCTAGTAATCCCCTCCTTGGATTTGAAATTTGTAACTTCCCCAAAAAAAATTAAAAAATTAAAAAAAATTCAATTTTTTTTCAATAATTTTCCTATTTTTCAATTTTTTTTGTAACTCCATCACCCTCCAAAAACCCTCTCAATATTGAGAGGGGTTTGGAAAGTAGAGGGGCTTGGAGCTCTCAATTTTTTTTTTCATCTTTCAGTTTTTTTTTCTTTTTGCGAGTGTGTCACTAGTTCACTTTTTTTGCAACTTTGTCACCCTTCACACCCTTCTCTCAATACTAAGAGATCAATTGGAGGATAATGGAGTCGCAAAAAAATAAAAATAATTTTATTTTTATTTTTTGGTAGCTCCATCACCTTAGAAAATCCCTTCTCAAGTTTTGGATTTTGGACCTCAAAAGAAATTTCAAAATTTCAAAATTTTGTTTTGGAAGGTATTGAGAGTCCCTTTGGAGGTAGTAGGTTTGAAATTTTAAAATATGTTAACTACACTTTCACAATCATAGGTCCACGATCATAGGGCTGAAATTTTACTAAAAATAGAATTTTAGAAAAATGGCTTCATTTTTTTTTCTTTTGGCCTAAAAAATTCAAAGTTTTATTTTTTGGTTAATGCTTTGGGCTTACAAAGCTCATGTTTTTAGGCTCACAAACTAATGTTGTTGATTCATGCTAATTAGTGTTTAGAAATTGAATACTTTTTTTCTATAAATTTTTTCCTTGTCATTTTTATTTTCTCATTAGTTTTTTTATTTAGTTTTTTTACTTACAAAAAATATAGGCTAAAAAAATTGCATTCACCTACATGTTATAAGTAATGATATAGATGATTATACAGGAAATTTTTTGCATTAGGTAATCAACTGAGGGGCCGTCTTAATGCTACCTAGGAGGTAAATAGGCCCCTCCAAAATACCCCTCTGTTGCACGTAAATGTAATGAGAGTGTCCCCCTATGGATTGCTATTCAAAAACTACACCTAATCTTTTCGTAAATCTCTTTTGAGGCCTTCAAGATTTCTCAATAATTTTAGTATGGATTGAAGTGAGGTTACAATTGTATACATCATCATTAGTAACACCGTTTAGAAACACCAAAGGCTATTAGAGACCACTTGGTATGTGGAAACCTGTAGGAAGAAGGCTCTTTCCCACCCAATTTTTTACATCATAAAGTGGCTCCTTCTTAGCTTCAATTCCCTCCTAATGAACTAATATTTAATTTCATGTGAGCAAAACAACTTTTGTATTATATTTTTTTCTTTTGAAACTTGTTTAACCTTTTAAACTTTTGAAGGAATTTTTACTCAATAAAAACACATGTTGGACAAACTAAATTTTTCTGGTTCAGTTATTCTTAGCAATATAAAAAAACAATTGTCGATTGAGTGATGAAGCTATTTAACAACTAGGAATATGAATGAAAGAGCAATTGCAAGAAATATATATTAATTTTGTTGTGTTTTGATGGTGAATGAAGAATACTATGAACTTATGGAAAGAAAATTTTAAAATTAAGAAATTAAAGAACACCTGGCACCACACCTTTAGAACAAATACCGTCCAAATGCCCAACAAATCGCCCGTTGAAAATGGTGGTTTGAGGGCCCGGTGCTTTTTGGGTTGCAAACAGGCTTAGGATTTATGAATAAGTTGCCAAGGTGGAAAGTAGGCTAGTACTAGTGTCTTGAACATTGAAGCCTTTATGACATCGACTTCATTGGTTTTCTTTCCTGTGGTGCCAGTTTTGCAACCGCCATCACTGCAATGATGCCCACTTTGCGTTCTCCATTGATGCCAATGTCGCCCACTTCGCCTTGTAGTCTATTGTGGAGGTGCCACTTTGTACTTCTATCTTGAGCATTCATAGCCAGTTTGTAAACATTTAGAATGCATAGTGCTAGTTTTTTCACCACATTGATTTCCACTTCAGAAGGTACGATGCTACATTTGCTTAGTGTATCAAGCATGATGGCTCCATCGCTTAGCCTTAAATGCATTCATGTAGACCACTGTTGAGGGCTTGTGGTTGAAGTGCCAATTGGTTTTGTAGAAGGGTGGGGCACATTCAAATCAAGATTTCTAATCTCTATTTGCCAACAATGTGTTCCTCACTATGTGATATCCTCCGTTGAGTGTTGTAACTATGCATTCTTTGTCCTCTATCGTTGTGGTTTAAGGTTGTTGCCTTTGCATTTCTTCAGGTGTCTTTAGGTGGGGTGGGTCAATCAAGTAGGGGGGGGGATAGATTGGGTGGGATAGGTGCAGATAAGCTATTCGAGGAGATTGAAAATTGTTGGTGTTACTTTGGGGTTGTCAGGTCTTAGGATTGAGAGTTTGCTGTGTAGGGGCTTCAATGGCCAACTCCCCTTCTCAACCCACAGACTTGGGTGTGAGTGCGGCAAAGACTAGCCATAAAATTTTGCACACGGAGAGGCATAAGAAAAAATTGGAGCGATTGAGGAAAGAAGCCAAAGCAGCTGAGCGCAAGGCACAGGGGGAAAAAAAGGCGGTTGAAGCTGAGGCTCAGAAGAGGGCTCAAAATTCTAAGACAATGCGTAGCTACTTCACATCTAGTCGGAATTGTGAAAATCGTGGTCCTTTGCAGTGCATGGTAAGGGGAGGTAACGGGGAGGTTGGAGTTGACAATGTTGGATTTTCTAATGCTGCAGCTACAGATACTGAGATCCTCTTCTTTTGCCCCGATATTGTATCTATTTCTAACGACAACGCAACATCCTTGGATTCACAACTGAACGTTTTTGAAAGTGAGTCAGATCTTAGCACAGATGACATGTCTGATGATGATGATGATCTCATGGAACTACCATGCCCTGAAAACAAGAAAAAAGTTGGACAATCAAAACATAAGGGTAAAGTTGCAACATCGACGTGTACTATGTACAACAAAAACAAGAAAGAACTATGACTTGTACCAAAAGTTTTAAAGTAAATGGGCAGCGAAGGAGCCATGGATTGAAGCTGTTTTGGCGGAAGATGGCATCATGCATATGGTGCAGTGCACATTGTGCACAATGGTGCGAGGAAAGCGATCCATATGGCTCCAAAATAGGATACCATTTCTAAGCACAACACCCAAGACATTCACAAGAAATGCATATTGTTGTACACAGCTCGCCGTCCGACTAGTGTGATTGAGCAAATCCAAGGTTGCACCTCCAACGAGTTCCGCAAGAAACATGTCTAGTTTGCAACATTGTTTCAACTTTTGTCAAGCGGAAGGCCAATGACAGAATTGGAGGCTAGGTTTGACTTGTATCAATTTCTTACTGTTCCTAACATGCCTCAAAAACATTGGTCTCATAATTTTGGTTGGATTATGGCTGAACACCTCTATGACTTTGTAAAGCAAAAGATCCAGAGTTTAGTGTCTAGTGCCTTATATGTGTCTGTGACAGCAAATGAGACCAGTGCTTGTGACATTTTAAATTGGTGTTGTATTCCTTTGCTACTCATCCATGCTTATGTCATTTTAAATTGGTGTCGTATTCCTTTGCTACTCACCATCCAGAAGATGGAAAGTGACGGTGCTTCAGCTAACAAATTGACTATGATGATTATGGGTGCCTTGAACATTGGAGGGGGCATCTCAGATTCCGACACCTTCCATTGATTACTTTGTTTTGGTGTCGATGGAGTGAGCGCATTCCAGGGCCTCAAGAATGGTGTGACGACTCAAATTAAGAAAAAAATATGTTCCTTTTTGCACTGGTGTTCATTGTTGTGCCCACCATTTGAACTTGGTTGTACAATCCTTGTTGAATTTCCCGGTGATGCATGCAGTTGACGAAGTGCTATGAATGACCCACAAATACTTCACGCACTCTCCGAAAAAGGCAACTGAATTCAAAGCATTGTCACAGCAACTGGCTTCCAAAGGATTAAAGTTACTGAAGAACGGGAAGACTCGTTGGATGAGCTGCCTTGGTCCGATTAGGAAGTTGCTAGCTGAATACAAAGGGGTCATGGTGATGTAAGTAGTGGGGACTAAAAGCTTGGGTGAGTTGAATTATTTTCCTTTTTTCACTGTTGTTTGATGAGTTCATGAGATTGGTATTCAGTGATTGGTGTGATCTAATTTAGGGTTGCAATCCTAAGTGATAGTTCTTGTAGTCGTTATAGTCCTTTGCAATTAGGGTCCCTATTGAGTATATTGGCTAGGATCTTTAGTCTAGTGGTAGTAGTTTTTATGGATTGAGTCTTCCTGAGTTCTTGTCTTCTTTTGTTCCACATCAGTAGATTAACCCCTGAACGCCACAGCGGACGTTTTTCATGCCCTCTTGAAATGCTGTAACTTCAAAGTGTTGTAACTTTTGCAGCCAAGGTCCAAATTTGATAAACATTGTTGGGAAAGTTGCGCCTTGTCTTCTAGTTTGTGTGGTAAAATTTTCAGATCAATCCACAACATAATGAGTTTTTAGCAGCCAATCAAAGTTTGAAGGTTCTAATTGAGTTCACAAACTGCATTTTAGGGCTGCAACTTCGAGGGCTTGTATCTCTTTCATCCAAGGTCCAAATTCAATAAAATTTGTTGGGTTTTCTTCCCCTTGAAGTTTAGTTATTGTGGTAAAAATTTAATGTCAATCCAAGTTGTTTTGAATTTTTGGGAGCAATTTGAAGTTCAAATCCCTAACTTTTTTGGAGAACAATAAACTTCGGCGACTTGTATCTTCTTCATACAAAGTCCATTTTCAATCATTTATGTTGGAAAAGTTGCGCATAATAGTCTAGTTTGTGTGGCTAAAATTTTATGTCAATCAAAGAAGTTATGAGTGACTGAGAAGTATTCTAGTAGAAGGAGTTTCAACCATAGATGTTTTTTTTGCAATTTTTCTTGCTCTTTTCAAGGTATTTCAAAGCCAATTTGTAACCACAATGAGTCAATTCAATGAATTTTTTTTACCAATGTGTTTGTTTACTAATTTTGAATCATTCTATAGTATAAAGTTTTTTCATTTGAGTAGGTTTAGAAATCAAATTTCACCTCCAAATGTGTTTTTATGGAAATTTCAGCATTCATTTTTAGCACTAAAACATTATAATCTTTAAATCTATGCAGTCAAATGACTCCAAATTTGATACACATCATCTACAACATGTTTACTAAAAGATTGTAGGGTTAAGATCTTAATAACTTAGTGATATTTCGATCTATGACTCTTCAAATGGAATGACGCTTTAGAACCTATTTGGACTTCAATCCTTTAGGGGTTAAGCTATCAAATTGATACAAGTATTGATTGATGTTTTTTTTAAACAAATGAAACAGAATTTGATTGTGTCTTCCCTATGCATCACATTGCTTGTATAAGTTGTGAGATCAACAAAGTTGTCACTGAATGAAAATTTTTAAACAAATCAAATAGAATGTCTTTTTATCTTTTATTTGCTTCACCAACATAAGTTGTTAAAATGATGACTTCTTGGTGAAGATTTTTTTTAACAATTGAAATGGAATTTATTGCCTTTTCTTTCAAACTTGATTTCTTTCAATGCCTATGCAATAATGCTGAGTAGCGCTAGTGCAAGAATAGGTTTAGGGTGGGTGTATTATTGTTTGTCATCAAGCATGTGTATGTAGGTTGTACTTAGAGTGGATAGTGACTCACAAGGGATTTTTCAATTAAATATATTAATTATTTAGAATAATACACATGTCACTTTCTGGTAGGCCCTCAAAGTTTTCAAAAACATCTACCCCGTCCTCCTACAGTGAACCTCCCTCCGGCACTGCACTACTCTACCTACAACAAGAAATTATCTTCTCTAGAGTATGCTACAGGTATAAACTGAGGCAGATCATGGCCGCGGGCCGCTTCAGAGTTGTTTCCAACGGCGTCGTCCACTGCCACACTTGACGATCACTTGCGGAACATTGTCGCCGTCTTTGGGGCCTCCTGCTCTCGCTTTCAGTTGGGGGAGGCAAACCCGAAATCCGACCTAGTCGAGATGCAGTCCTGCACAACGATGACAACAAACCCCAGTGCAACCCGATTTAGGCTTCAAGGAAACGCTCAGTGCTGAGGACGGAACCACGACAACCAGGAGAAGAGGAATCACTACATCAGCAAAATACAGTAGCCTACAGAAACAGAAAAGAAAGGCAGGCAGGCCGTGCCCGACCTGTCCGCTCCGCTCCTGTCGGCCCAACCTGTTCGCCCCGATCCTCTCTCCTGCGCGCGTGGCAGTCCGCCCAATCCGCTCCCTCACCTCTTGTAAAATAGTAGAACTAAAATCAAAGAAATCTTCAGGAATTCCTCATAATCACAGAGGGCAAAGACAAAAAAGAAAGGCAAGCACGCCCTGACCTGTCCGCAGGTCCTCCGCGCCTCATAAGCCCAGACGTGAAAACCAAAAACGAAAGGAATAAAATAGTGACATTCCGCAGCAATTCCTCATAATCACAATACCCTACAAAACTAGAAAGGGCAGGCAGGTAGGCCGTGCCAGACATGTCCGCAAATACAAGATCCTCATGACTCTCTCCTGTCGGAATTTGTTCACAGTGAAGCAAACAAGGCATTTTCTACAGTGAGAAAATAATTTAGAAAACCTGAAATCTGCTTGAAGTTCGGCCGCCGCTCCGATCCGCGCTCGTCAGATCCCGACGTCTGCGGAGGTCCTCCGCTTCCGCTCCCAGCGCCTCCGGCCACCACTGCATCCTCTCTCCGGGCCCTCCGTCCGACTCCGCTTGCTGCGGACCCTCCGCCCGATTCCGCTTGCCTGCACGAGTCCGGAGCCCAGCCAGACCTGCGTCCTGCCTCGATGAGTACGCTTGCCTCCCGCCTCGCGCCTCCTGCGTCGACTGCACGCATGAGGACAACAACCGAAAATAACTGCCAGGTCCCTTGGATGGGTGCCACGTCCCACGTTACCTCATCAGCGGTCACCATTATTTTTTCCAAGGAGGGGGGGGGGGCCGGGGCCTGGGGGGTGGGGGGTGGTGTTTGTAAACACCATAGATAGTTATCCTAGGACTCGAAGTCCATTTGAAAAGGCAAAAATAAAAACCCTTACTTATCTTAGGCTTTTACTCAAAGCCGGTTTGTTGGAATTTATTTTTTTAAAGACCCTTTCATGGACTCAACTGTTCACCGCTAACTAAATTAATAGTATTATAGATTTTCCTTTTCAGTCAGTAGTATTGAGTTCCTTTCTTTACTCCAAGGCGGTTGTGTATGCAATTAATTAAGTCATTGCTGTTCAATTTGTCTATTCTTTTCTAAATTCTTGGTGCAATATTGCAAAAGATTGATCGAACAGAGACCTGGTGAGTGGAATTGTGAGGGTTTTTTAAAGTTCTGTGACTATGGAGGGTGCAATGAAGGACATGGAATTTTGAAGTTGTTTTCTTACAATCACTTCTGGAGGTGGCATAATGCAACTTACTATTAGGTTTGGAATTGGTGGGATTTTGTGATAATTAGAGAAATGTGTGTTAATACAGTGCTTCTTGTGGGATTTAGGGTTCAGCCTTTGTGATGTTTACATGGTTTACTTACAAAATTCATAGTACGCATCTAGTTCACTATCAATTCATTTTCTTATAAAAGCTAATTTGTGACAAAATAAATAGCTTTAAATTTACCAACTTATCTGCATTAGGGTTTGTAAAGGCTCTAATGTATTGTCATTTTGATTGAATCACATAAGGCCGGGGTAGTTTTGATTTAATTACAGGAATTCTTGGTTTCTAAAGTAGCATATTGTTGATGGTTTTTAGTAAGGAGGATATTCATATCATAATCAATTACATCTCATAATCTTTTTCATTGGTATGATGCAGGCAAATTTGGCCCTTTTGTTGGATCCTTATGTGTTGCTGGGTATGTTGGCATTGCTACCAATGCTCAAGGCAGTAGACACGTTGATCCAGTGGGCTCAAAAGAGAGACACATACATTTGTGATTTTGTAGGAGCTATGGCCACATGTCAAAGTTCCTTGTTTACTTTGTACCTAAATGCAGATACCGCATTTTGTAGGGACGAATTTCACGCCTACAACTAAGTTTTGCAATGTTCACATGAGCAAATTCTAATGAAGGGTGAGTTCAAGAAAGACCGAAAGGTTTTTGTACACTTTGGCCATAGTACTCCTAATTTTTTGGGAGTACTTTAAAAATAGAAAAACAATTTTTAAAAAATATAAAAAATATGCTTGATGTATATTTCTTGAAGAAGAAGATATCCTATGAAGGAAAAATGTAGGAAAATTTTCTAAATAGGTGAACTAGAAAAGTGCAAAATCTCATGAAAATAGGCACTTTTACATTATAATTTGTAAAAAATAGGAAAATAAACTTTTTGAGAAACTAAAAATTGGCCATTAGGGAATAGTTGATGATGATTAGATTTCACCAAAATAATTATCTAAAAACCATCTTCAATGTTCAAAATTTGCACACAATGGAAGTGTTGTTTGTACTCATGAGGAGGGCATAAAATAATATATTTTCAAATTCACTTTAGTGGATACATGATTCCCTACTATGCAAATATACCATGAAATTTTGAGCTTTAAATCATTAAATTTGGGTACTCCTAACGTTGTAAAAACCATGAAATTTCTAATTGTGACAAATTAGCTAAATTGAAAATTAATTATAATACTAATTTTTAAAATTTCAAAAAATGAGGGTTCTGATTGACATAAAGTTAGGCATCTCCAATAAAAATTTCAAAATTATAGGATTCACGCATCAAAAGTTATTGCCAAAAACAGCATTGTCACTTTAATCGTGACGTGAAATAGGACCGGTCTTTCTTGAACTCACCTTGAAGTGGGATGTAAATTTGAATTTGTCATGTAAGACATTAACTTTTGTGGTCGGTGGTGAGACCTTATATGCTATGCATGATGGTGCTATGGTGCAGCGTGAGGGATGTGCTACCATTATATCATCTGTGCAGGAAAATTGCAAAGGTTAGTTGAAATCCTTATTTTTGAAATTGCAAATTGTCCTTGTTGCTAGGAACTACTACTTGGAATTGTTGTTTCTCCCTACTACTTAGAATTGTCATTTTAAACTTTGAGGCAATTGAAATCATTGTTAGTGACAATTATAAACTTTTGAAATTGACAATTAGTAACTTGTAATATTTGTAAGTTGTTAATCACTAACGTATTCATAAGGATGCATGTGAATTTAATTTGACCTTGCTAATCACTATCATTGTGAAGTTGCTTTTAAAAAGATGCAGCACAGCAACTTATGCAAGAATTAAAATCCAGATTTCTAGATCACAATCTCATGGATGCCTTGGGTATTGTCTACCCTCAATATTGTCTCGAAGGTGATTGTGCTGGAAGTTTCCGCAAGCACGTGGACATCATCAAAAACTTTTATGGAGAACCAAAGTGGGTTGGTGAAGGTGACTCAAAAAGGTTGGTTCTTCCCATTCTTAACAAGTTCCTCCTTAAATTTGAGCAACCACTTTTCAAGATTGCCATGATGGCCAATTCTCTTGTTGCAATCACTATAATAAAATGTGGTAAAAAAAAATTGCATTCAAAATCAAGTGTGGTTCTTTTTGCCACGTTTTTTTTGCATGCGCGTGTAGTGGATTTTCACGGTTTTTTGAAATTTCCCATTACAAATTTTGGAATTTTGGAGCGTGTAATACACCATTGGAAAGGTCTTTAATTTTAGTGGAAAATTTCGAAAAACCATGAAAATCCACTATGTGTGCATGCACAAAAACGTGGCAAAAAGAACTACACTTGATTTTGAGTGCGTTTTTTTTTACCACATTTTGGTATAGTGAATGGAACTACCCCCGTTGGATGCCCAGCACATTTACTAGTGAATCCACTAACAAAGCTATGGAGGACCTTGGATGCAAATATTTCACTTGGAAAGAATTTTGGTGAATACATCAAACTTGTCCAAATTGCGATGATCCATGTCTTGGGTAGTATGGAAGATGAAATGTTATTTTCTGCCTTGTCCTTTTTGAAGGATAGATTGCGCAACAAGCTCGATTACCACCTTGGTTTGGTTGTAGGCATCCACACTCAATTAGTTTATACCTTACAGAATTTTCCATATGATGATTGTTTCAAACAATGGGTACTAGCTTCAGAGCGCCAGTGTTATGGATTGACGGCCTAATTTCCACCAGTAGAGCAAGGAAATAGTGTAGCTGAGCAACTCAAGTGGATGTAACAAAGTTCATAGTTCACATCAGGTGCAAGTTTGAGAATGTGTTCAAATTGCCCTCTTACTTTTCAATGCAATTTTGTTGTTTATGTTTTTTTGGTATCATGTCAGTGCTACAACAAATTGCAACTTGTACTTAAAGTCTGAGTCTTTTGTAATTCCTCTTCTATTATGGGCGCTCTGTATGAATCTATGACCATGGGATGAGTGTAAGTGAGTGGACAACATTTAGGTGTTATCCATATCTGAGCAAATATGAGGTTCTTCAATTCATATACATGTACAAATCAACCTTCTAATATTTCCTTTTGTTTTATATTATTGATGCTTTGAAGATATGAAAGTTTAGTATATGAACTGAGATGAAATATGTTGGTGCAAGTCAACTATAGAATTCAGAGTACTGAAGATATTCTTCTTTGTAGGCTTGTACCAAGTTTGGAACCATCTCATATTTAGTTGCATTTGAATATAACATTGTCTAGGTCAGTGTTTGTTTATTATATCAAACCTCGATACTTCTCTAGGTTTGTGTTGTGTGTAACTAATTCAAATGGATGATGTCAAAATTGTTTCTTCATATAAGATTTTGTTTGATATTCTCTTTTGTTTTTGATAAAGGCTATACTTATACTATCTCTCATGGATTCAAACATTCACATGAAATGTTAATATGAGATTCTTGCTTACTGCATGCAGTGACCTCGATGTGGACTAAACAAGCTTATCCTTCCCGAAAACAAGCCTGGCAATAGTATTATGCTTGTACTATTTTTTGTTCAACCTATTTTCTTGTTAATGATTGGTTATTTTTTAAACTATGCATTGGATATGCTATTGATCTTTGCTATTTCATAGTTGGGCAAACTTCCTTAATGAGTGAAATAATTTGTTTTGAAATAATTTGGAATTGATAAGATTTTGTGGGGTTTTTGCAGGGAAAGATGAACCCCATGCAATGTGAAGCACCTCTAGGAGTAGAATTACATTGTGCAAATCTTGTTAGTACTCTCTATGTTTTGTTGTTGTCCAATTGTTGGTTTTATTCCCTATTTTAGAAGGTTGTCGTCTTCTTTCATTTTACCATGGAAAAAATCGCCATTGTTTTCATAAATGCTTGAATTATATAGCCCAAATTCTTCCAAAATACATATGACCATAGATGGTGAAGCCTAAAAGAATTCCAAAGTTAATCAAAAGAAGCCTACTTTTCAATAGGCTTCAATCCTATGTTGTAGAAATGAACGACAACAAAAACCCAAAAGTTGCCAATGTCACTAAATTCTAGGAAAAAATCATGCAATGTTGCCTGTGGCAACAGTCTCAAACAACACACTCTTTAAAAAAAATAGCCACATGCCCTACAGGTATCAAATCTCTGACACTAAAGGAGCACCACAGCCAAAACTAAAAAAAACACCCTGGGCCTAAGGGAGAGGCACCCAATGGCGTCCATGTACCCAATGCCGTCCGTTTCTACAGCACACAATCATTTCAGGCTATAAATGTAGGTAGGCAGTACATGGCTTATTTCTTTTGACCTAAAACAATAAGGAGTCTACAGTCCCGCTACAATTCTGTTCTAGAATGAATGACTGACTTAGAAACAGACGGCATTGGGTACAGGGACGCCATTGGGTTCCTCTCCCTTAATGATTCATTTCCAATGTCGACGCAGCATGAAAGTTCACTCCAAAGTCCAAACATGTCATTCGGACTTCGGAGTAAGTTAGGGTTTAATTTTCATTGCCGTTCCACAGTCCAGCGTGGTGCGCCTGAGGCCTTTCCCTCCAAATTTCAAATTCCGGCGTAGCCAATTCAAATCCGCCCCGCCCCCGCCCTTCTCGACGAACTACAAGTTCTCCCTCGCCATCAGTCCTCTCGCAACCTCTTTCCTTCAAGTTGCTGTCCTCTTCGCCTTCCCTGCGCTTCTCGTTGCCTCTGTTTTCGCATCGAAATTCCTGCTTCCGCTGCAAGTTAGTGCCCCTCCCACCTATGGCGCGTACCAAGCAGACTGCTCGCAAGTCCACAGGTGGCAAGGCACCCCGCAAGCAGCTGGCCACCAAGGCTGCGAGGAAGTCCGCGCCTGCCACGGGCGGAGTGAAGAAGCCCCACCGTTACAGGCCTGGTACCGTGGCGCTTCGCGAGATCCGCAAGTACCAGAAGTCCACGGAGCTTTTGATTCGCAAGCTTCCTTTCCAGCGTTTGGTGCGTGAGATTGCGCAGGATTTCAAGACCGACTTGCGTTTCCAGAGCTCCGCCGTGTTGGCGTTGCAGGAGGCGTCCGAGGCTTACTTGGTGGGTTTGTTCGAGGATACGAATTTGTGTGCGATTCACGCGAAGCGCGTGACGATCATGCCCAAGGACATTCAGTTGGCTAGGCGTATTCGTGGGGAGCGAGCTTAGGGTTCTTTCTGGCTCTGTTTTCTTGTCTTTTCCTGGTGTTTCATAACACCCCCCATTTTTTTTGAAATTTGGCTTGCTCTGATGAGGATTTCTGACTTTTCCCAGTTTGTTATTCTGAGCTTTCATTTTCTCCCTTTCTACCCCGTTGATATTGTATTCCCCAGCTGTGTTTACGATGGAAAACGGATGCCGAGTGTCTTTTGCTTTGACGGTGTTGGGAGGTCGTATTCTTTGTTGCTGTCATTCTGCACAATATCTTCCTATTGATCTGGTGAGGTACGTTGATCAGAGAGGCTTCTATGTGACTTAAGTCATCAGTGCCTCACCAGGTGCTGTGTCGCAAATAGCATTTGTATTAGGTGTAGGCTCCTGACTCTGTTTAATTCACTAGTTGTCAAAAACCGATTTCGGCGTAGAGGTGTGGCGTTCGTTCGTTTGGCTCTGTTCTCTTAGGGCTTGTGGTTGCACTTACGAAATGAAGATGAACTGGTTGTTGACTTTTGAAAATTGAGCCTTCACGTGTCGGAAAGCAAAGTTGTCTTGTGGATTTGTGTTTTCGTTGCTAGTGTTAGAGCTGTGGTTACAAGCATAAGACTTTATGCTAACAATCATAAGGTCCTTCCGTGATGAGGAGTTTCTGTGGAAGTGTCCAGTTGAAAGTGCTACTGTTGGCAAATCAAACAGGGTCTGGGGTTTCTCTGTTTTCCTTCGATGTGTAAGTGCCAGAGCTCATCGAGGCAGCGACTCCGCGACTCCAATGCTGTGTAAACATATTCTCATTTGTTCGACTTTGAGAGTAACTCAGTGTAAATAAGCTGTCCAAATCAATCCTGTAGGTAGACCAAGTAAAGCAAGCCCTGCTGGGCTTTTGAGTTTCGAAAGTGCGAAGGTCTTATGTGATTCGATTTAAGAGATGCATAATTCTCTAAATTCATCTGCACAATTTTTGTGAGGTTTCTGAGAATTGAATGTGCCATTGCTAAATGTGACCTACCTCAAACTAGTAGTTTTTACTCACTAGGGGATTTTCATCCCTCTTTCTTTGAGCTTCGGATAGGGTGAAGTGGATAATACCATTTCATAACAAGGATTTGATCGTTTAGTTATAGACTTTCGTAAAATAGGTTTTGATGCGTGCATTAGTCTCACTGCTAGCATTGGAGTTAAATGTACACTTTAGTCTCTTCTGGTTCTTCTTACAGGACACCAACTCACCGTTGCAACTCTAAGTACTTCACAAGAATTGAACTTGTGTGTTATCTAAACGACATGTAATTTAGGCTACCAAGTTCTCTTGAATTGAGCTCTGGAATTTCAAAGGAAAACTCCAAGTTCAGAAAGTTAAGCATGCATGGTTATATGCATTGTTTCATTTGAGAGCAGAAAGACTTGGGAGAAGCTTTTGCCTGTTAATGTTGTCGTACAACTGAAGGAAATTGTTGGCGTGTCTGAATAGTGGCACCGCCATTTGGCAGTCTCCTTGAGCATATCTTCAATCAGCAATTCCTCGTCGATAATGGATTGGTTTAAGGTCTGCCTCGTCTGCTCGATGTTCGTCTCCTGGAACAGACCTCGACGCGTCGACCCTGACACGATGTACACTCGCTGATTCAACAGCAGCTGTCGAGACCCTCCAACAAGCTCCGGGGCTTCCGCCATCTTCTCCAAATTCTGTTTTAAATATGCTCTCGTTTATGTCACCTAAATGTCGACAACCTCCTGACACTTGCACCTTCCACCAGTTCACCACTGTCCTTAATCATGTTATCAATGGGTTGATCGGCCTTGCTCCGAAAAACGGGATCTTGAAGCAAATGCAATTCTTGATGATGTCCTTGTGATTGTGGTGAACTGCGTATCGTACGCATTGACGATGAAGTCGAAGAGGCCTTGGTCATTGCATTACTGCCAATCCGGAACATTAATTGTTCCAGTGCCTGGGATGTTGTACCACCCGAACTGCGAACATGGGGTTTCCCTGTGAGGGTCCGGGTAGTGAGTGACTCTAGATGTGCACTCGGTTACCTTACCTTTGGCTGCGGCCTCATCTGTGGATTTTAAACCTTGGAAGGCATATTGGGGCATACACCACCTCAACTCCCTCTTAGTGGGGAAGGATGGAGGTGGACCATGGAGACCTCTCTCATGGTCTGGGGGATTTTTCCATCAGCATTCTAAGGGCCACCTTCCATGTGAGCCGGGCCGGTAAGAAAGCAGGAAGACGACAAGAAGCTCCTATTGGAAGATGATAAGAAGCTCTTGCCAATTCTCTTGCTGGCCTCGGTGAGTGGAGAAGCAGGAATTCCAACTTCATCGATATCGGTGGATGATAAGATTGGTGGAGAGCGATCGAACTTCAAGGGAATTGTTACGTGTGCTTTTCTTACTCGATATCTCCCCACCCATCGGGTTCACATAGAAGTGTCATCACTCACTTGTCACTATAGCTCTTCCTTGCAAGTTCGACCGGCCCGGCTCACATGGAAGCTGGTCCTAAGGAGGTTCAACTGAGTGAGAAGAATCTGGCATGAAATAAGGTCTAGATGATGTGCTCCTTATGGATTCAACGGAATGACAAAGTGTTCAACGTTGTCAACTGGCCTCTTGAGAAGTGACTTCAAATCATTTGGGGCATAATGTTGGACTGCGCACGGGCGTTTGGAGTGGTTGAAAGTCATCGGCAAGAAGCAACATCCCCCAGACTTACAACTCTTGATTTGGGGAAATTTCAGTAGCAGAGTATGTAGGAATGGGTTATTTGCTTCCATGGATGAAGAACAACTTCATTGGGAACCGTCGGTCCAAGCAAAAACTTCGTCTTCCAACCTCTATATGCTAGCATTAATCAAATCCTTGCCGGCTATGCCGCAGTGTGGCTCATTAATTTTAGTTGTTGTTTTGTCTGTTTGCTTGTGTCCGTGTCCGTTGTGTTGTGTCCATTTATATTGTCATCTTGCGTCTTGTCCCCACCAAGCCTTCTAGGGCTGGTGGTTTGTATTCTACTTTCTGTAATGAAATTTCGTTTCATGTGTGTCAAAAAAACACCTTGGAAGGCATTGATGAGTGAAGATTTTCCACAACCCAAGGCTCCACAAACAACAAGGAACACATCTCAAAAAAAATGAAATAACAATCTTAAAAATTAATTTGAGCAAGCAAAATTTCTACAAACGGGTGGTGTTTGTTAAACACGGGAATAAAGTCAGCCAATGGAGACACTAAGCTCACTCACCACAATCATGTGATGGGAAGCCTACTCCAAGTGAAGCCACCTAACGGAGGCCAACTAAAGAATTAGATAGAGAACGGTAATGTACATGTCAATCCCTCAATACCCCACTTGTTGGAGAATCTTATCATACGTTTTGCAAATAATGCACCTAGTCTCCTTTCCCGTACCCCCCCTAATGTCCCTTCCATCTCCCACTACAAAAAATACCAATGTTTTAGTTGATGAATTTTAGGTGACATTCAACAAAGCAACACATGTTTTTATGTCAACAATGATGTCTACCATAACAACTTGATGTTATGGTAGACGTCAATTTTGACATAAAAACATGTATTGCTATCTTGAATGTCACTTAAAATTTTTCACTTAAAACATTGGTTTTTTATAATGTCCATCAAGCCCACATAATTTTTGCTCAATGCAATAATGGAATAGCAAACAATTTAGGGGTGGGCAAGCAACCGAACCTATGAATCCTTCAAGAAATCTACCGATAGAAGCTCTCAATTATTATACATGCTTGCTCATTAGGCCGCCAACAATCAATTTTCATTAAGTCTACAATATAAATACATCCATGAACAACCAAGAAAAACAGATTAGCACAATAAGACCAACTAACAATTTTAGAGGGGGTGCACAAGAGAGACTAAGGTTTTGTAGAATAAGGTGTTGAAGTCTCAAGCAAGGTTGCAATGTAAAGGAAATCTCAAGCGAGGTTGCAAACTGAAGGAGGTTTTTGATTCAGAGTACAAATCATGTCTACATATAAATATTACTTTAAATAACAACATTGAAAAGTATGCGATATAATATGATTCAATTTTATAAGGTGTAGGCCTTGTCTTACTTGCTTCAAAAGGAGTCTCAAGGTCTAAAACTTTAGGAATAATGGAATAATGGTTAAGAATACATATTAAGGTGATGCTAGAGTAAAAAGATTGGGAAAAGAAATCCAATTATCTTAGTATACTTTCTTATTGAAGAGCCAACTTCTCCTTTAAGGGAAGTACTTTTGTTTGATTCTATCACAACTCTGTCAAATATCATTAGTATATTCATACTTAAATCTTTTGAAAGATATCGTAGTCTAATCTTTGAAATAGATTGTTGCATTCACAGTATTTGAAGTATTAAGAAGGAAATGAAGGACTTCCTAATTAAATATTTTCCATCATTTAATTTGTATTCAAAGATATTTTTAATGACCCTTCAAAATTAAATTGTTAAATTGCAATGAAAAATCTAAAGTACATTTTTACTTTTAATTAGCCTTTAGAGTCTAAATCTTGTTAATGTCCAAGAAAAATAAGAACGAATTTGGAAATTATCATATTAGTATAAAAAGTTTATTCCAAGGGAACAGGCAAGTAGGAAATTTCCATACTAATAGGTTCAATTCCTTAACTAGGTAAGACAATCCCCTCCTCCAATAACAAATTCATAAATCACCAATGAGGCAAACAAATTATATTTCTACATTAGCATATTGATTTTATCTCATTCATCCCATGAGGGCTCATAATCCACCATTTTGAAATCACATACCACCAGACTTCAACACACACATATATAATAGTACTCCAATGTGACTTCAAAGTGATATTCTATTATTTCAAATTAGTGACCTAAAATCATTGTTTACAATATGATCATTGTACACCATCCTTGAGTCCATCTCCTACTAATTTCTCACACATTGCATTCCACATCTCTAACTAAGACACATCATTTATACCAACCAACTAGCACATTAACATATATATCATCACACCATAAATATTCACACTCAATCAATCACTCAAAAAAAAAGAAACACACAACCAACTTGGGTTGGGACTCCCACTAGTACTCTTAACAGTGAGTAAAAATAAAATCCAACTTGACAAACTAATAGAAAGCAAAACCCTTGGTGTTTATCCACCAAGCAGGACTATCCAACCACCTACTACCGACTTCGAACCCAAAAATAATCCCAATTAGAATATCTTCATAGCCCACCTAGTATATTACTATATATGCAATGAATTAGTGTTGAATTGCCAAAGTAAGCAAGGAAATGATGAAGAAGCTCTACATATACATCAAAAGGTTGTTGCAAACCTTGAGTAAGCATCTCGACTAAGTATAAGAAATGTATTATGAGTGTAGCATCACTTATGTCAAGATCAAGGTGAGATTTCAATTCTATCAAATGCAATAGTTTTGATTACAAGAGAAAAATTTTAAATGCAATTTTATAGTTTTAATTATTCATATCATATTGCTTTAACTACAAAATATTTTTATTCAAAGGTATCTGCAAAAAAGCAATTGGCTGCCTTAGTTGCTCAAGAAACAAAAGGCAAGCAAGAACCACTTTTATTTATTGATAAAGAAACAACAAGCAATCACATTTTACAATGGAAATGAAGTTGAGAATGCAATGGCAATGATTGAAGAATTGATGTCACTTCAAAAAAAATAATATTACTAGTGGAAGTAGTGTCAATATAGGGGAGCTGTATTCAATTTATTTTAAAACACCACATTACAAATTATCATCCTCTATCTCATGAAGTTAATACAGATAATTATGAAGTTTCCTCCATTTTGTAAAGGGGACTTGACTAATAATTGCACAAATGAAGTTTACACGTCACCAAACTCCATCACAGTGCTTCAAGGATTTCGTCTTGTTATTTTTTTCAAATTTTGGTTTTTGATTATTCATTCAACACACTTTAAAATGAACTCTAATGAATGATAATTTTACTTGGAAAAAATGTAAAAGTGGTATAACAATCTAACAATTAATTTACTATTATATACATTTGCAAGTCTCAAAATACTTGGGTGATGAACACGTGTACTATAGGGTAAGCCACAAGCAATAAAAATCCTTTAACCGTTAAAAGGGATTTGAAGGCAAAAAGGGCCATTTTAAGGTTGTTCCCCTACTTATTCCTTGTACTACTAAGAAAATGTGAATAAGCCCATAATGGTTGAATTTTCAAAATTTCAAAAAATTTTAATTTAAATTTTTTCCAAAAGTGTTAATTATTTTTAGAAGTGGCACTTTCTCAACTACATTAGATTGTTGATAAAGTGCATTCCTACAAATTGGGAACTCAAAATAATTTATGGTTTTTGAATGCCCTCAAATTCTTTCTAATGCAATACATTATACATTTTAAAGAAATGATTGAGTTTTAGAGACCAAATTGTAAAACAACTTGAACAATACTTTAAGCAACTCATGTCAAAGACTAATTTGGTATAAGTTGTAGACAATTTGTTCAAGAAATCCATTGCCTACTTGCAGAAAGTATGAAACAAAACTATTATTTTGCACAACTTAGTGAAGGATTAAAAAAGGAATTTATTATTGATTTTTGAAGTTTAGACAGTGTTCTTGAGTAATAAGAATAATTTCCTTCAAATTTATTTTTTACATATTTTGACTTGATCTCACTATTAAACTTTCACTATCTCAGGAAAAAAATAGTAATTTTTTTTAAGTACTCAATATAAAATTTAAGCCAATTATGCCAAATTTTGAATTTTAAATATTCTCAATAAGACTTCAAAATTAGTTGATTATAGGGTCAAAAAACTTAGAATTATCTTGTTCAACTACTCAAATTATGTGTTGTTTCTAGAGAGGTGGAATGGATTTTTAAAGTAGGCTCTCAAGGTCTCTATTTTTGTATTAATCTACAAAAGACTAAAGACACCACTTTGAAATGCGCATGGCACTACAAGAAAATATAGTATCCAAAACAATATAAAAATGAACTAATATGTGCTGATTATGTCTATTGATTAGGATCTCTTTATTCATACAAATAATAAATACAGTTGTATTCATTTTCTTTCAAGATTTGATCAAATTTACAGTCTTTAAAAATTCAAATTTATAGAATATTACATAGGCAAAAACCACTACAAAGGTAGGGTTGCCACATAGGAAAAATCACTACATAGATAAGACTATAAAACTTAATTTAAAATTTTAGTTAAAATTTTACAAAACTCAGCATTGCATTCAACACAATTCATATGAATTGTGAACAACCGAGCTTTGATGGCCACTTTGATTGGTGACAAGAGAAGAGAGATGGAAACTTCTTTATACAAGTAAGATGGTAGGAGGTAAAATAAACTTTATGGGATTAATAAATTAGGATGAAAAGGAATTCAATTGCTCATAGTTAAGTTATGCCTAGAAATTTTATTTGAAAAAATTTATTTGACACTTTGAGTCTTTTCTCAAAAGTTTTAGACAAATTTCAAGGAGAAAGATTTGAATTGTTAAAGAGATAGTCCCTTTCAACCCCAATTTAAAATTTGTCTATAACTTTTGATTGGAGACTTGAAATGTCAAATGAAATTTTAGAGAAGAATCTTAGATTGATTTCCCATATTTTGTTAGTACAATTTTTTTAATAAATTTATTCTACTATGCCTAAATAAGATTTAAAATTTTGCTTAATTGGAGTATGTTTGACAAATTGTTGGATCAACACACAAAATTCTAATTTTTTACAACCAAGACAAATTAGTTCATCATATATTTATGAAATCCCCCTTTTCTTGTAGCGTGCATTCACCTAATTTATGTGAGAAAATTTATTTTACTTCATTCTTATATAAATTGCAAACCAAGGAACTAAAAGACAAATTCTACAAAAGATTAACTGATTTTTTGGGATTATATAGATTCATACCTACACAAAAACATTTGAACCATTTAATTATAACAGTGAGGTGAAAGTTATGATGAATTTTTGTTGAGTTGTGGATAGTGAAGGTAAACAAAACTTTTTAAGTATTTTTTTGCACTCAATTTTGAAAATATCCAACCAAAAAACAAACAAACTGAAATCTATTATTTATTAGATCATTTTCACCATTGATATTAATAATTCTCAATTTCTTATAAAAAATATTAGTGGTTTAATTTCTTTGTTTCATCTCTACTACTACTTTGTGATTTTACTAACTTAGATGAAAAGATGAATATGGAAATGTTTTTGGTCAAATTTTCTTACATATGTTTTCAATCTACTTTCCAACATATTGGCTAAATTGCACAAGTTCTTGATATAAACGGATTTTTTTCAAAAGGCTGAAAGACAAAAATTTACCTTTAAGAAGGGCTAAGAAAATTTACTTTCAATCTTACATAGTTTGCCTTCTAATGCTACAAACATGGTGAAGACTTCAAATAGATTGCATTCTAAAACCACATTTTTCAATGTCATCCATGGGATGGATCAATGATACCTAGACAAACACAATGTCATAAAGTTTAATAAAACACTAAAAGCCATTTTCTTGAATATGGAAAGTTAAAGAATCAATACAATTCCAAAAGCTTTTCTTTCTAAACAACATTTATATGAAACAATTTTTGCCCCTAGCCACAAAGAAAAAACAAGTTCAACAATATGTAACACATTTCAAATTTGGAATAGAACACAAAAGGCACTCATTGAACATATCATAGTATACAAGTTGCTCTCAATAAAATTCCAATTTTAATGACTTGATGAAATAATGTTTTCAAAATTCATACAACTTAGTTGATCACAAAGGGGATTAAGAACTTGAAAGTGGAATTGCATTCTTTTAGACCTCTTTTTAAATTTGTAAGCAAATTATGGTAGTACAAAAAAATGCAAGTAAGAGATGCTCAACACAAAAAAAAAATCAATTAACAGCTTTTCAAACTTTACTTCAAAAATATACTAAATGAATTCCTAATGTGATCTTCTCTTCAAGATCTAGAGAATTCAAGGTTCATCTCCAAGAGTCACAAACATGTATGTCTATGACATTGAAAATAGACTTTTAAAGGCATTCACCAAAATAACTTAAGAATAATAATTTGGTTATATTTAATCAAACTTTATAATTTTGATGACATTATTTGAATATGACTATATAATGGCTTGTGCATTTAGGAACTTCTAAAGGACCAAGCTTAATGTGAAGTTTCCATTTTGTTCTATAAAATTTTCAGCTTTTGAATTTTGATTTTGATTTTTTGATTTACACCATAAATTAGTAAATCAGTTTTCTTCTTCAATTTTATGACTTTCTAGCATGACCATTTAATCCCTAATTGCCCAATCAACCATATAAAGTCAATCTAAAATTTCAAGCTTATTTCTTCATAGGTAGTGAAATTCCTTTGACTATATTAAAAAAACATTTGGATAGTTTTGAAGGTTATTAACATATTACCTTATTGAGAAGTCTTCAAAGGCATATATGTACCATTAGTGGAGATTAAAGCTTGTCAATTTTATTTCATTTTTATGAATCACATAGAATTTGGCCAATTTCACTTGATTTGAAATCTAAGAACTTATATTTAATATCCATTTGCTTTGAAAATTGTTCCAATGGAAAGAATAGAGTGTTTTCATGATTTTTACCTTTGAAATTTTAAATGCAAGTATTGATTTGGAGTTTTGTGATATTTATTTATAAAATATAACATGTTGACAACTACAAGGTGTATTGTCTAATGAGTTTGATAGACATTTGCATGAAATTAAGTTTTTTGAAAGTACATTTTAGTGTGCTAACACTCTTTGTAGTTGTTCATATCACCTCCAATCCTTAAAAATTTAATATGCAAATTTTTGAAATATTGTGGAAAAAGGAAGCATACTAAAAATACAAAATATACATTTTCTCTTTTAATAGTTTCACAACCTCCATGTAATGTCACATTCAAAATTGTCATGCATACTAAGAAACAAGTTCCTTAAACCTCAATATGGTTAGATTTTGGGGAAAACAACAACTTGCTTCATTGGAGATAAGTACAAGCCAATGCTCTTTTTCCATAGTCAAAACACACTTGGAAAGGCTTGGACATATATGGATTAAAAAAAATACTAGTTTGTTGGAGAATTTTGTAGAGAATGTTATATAAACAATGCAATCCCTATGGACATCACTCCTTGTAATTCTAAGTATACACGTGCGTAAATAAGACATTTAACACAACGATGCTAGTGTATGACCATGAACATGCAAGCATGTGAGCTTCTAATATGTATATAAGTAGATATACTACCACCTTTGAAGGTGTTTATAGTAAAAATACCTATAATATAGGTACCTATAGTATAAATATACTTTTATTATAAAAGGTTTCCATAGTATAAGCACCTATATTATAGGTGCATCATCTTTAAAGCTCATAAGTTCACTCTTCCATGCTCACATTCTAGCAACCATGTATTTAACATGGGGCTATTACCTTCATTATAGTAATTAAGATGATCGTATTTTTACATATAAAGATACCAAAGGCATATTTTTAATATCCTATGATTTTTTATAAATTCATTCATATTGTTTTTATAGTTGGGCTATCCTATATACAAAACTTACACATCTAATTTTTTCAAACCTATATACAATAGACACTATAAAACTAGTACATATATATACATATACATATATATACTACTTGTATTATAGTACAATTTCAAATGACAAATAAAAGTGTGAAATGCAATATTAGTTTAAATATTTTTAAATTCTATACCATGTATTCTAAACAATGTGATATAGTGAATAACAAATAACATTATAAAAACATTAAACATAAATATGATGTTAAAATTAGGAAAAACACCTATACTAGCAATATATCATTAATGACATGAAAAATTAATACTCTAAAAACAATGTAGATTAATACCTGAATATGACCTCTATTGTCTATTGTCTATTGTAATATAAAGACCATATATATTTTATCTCTCTCTACATATGCATTTGCAATGGTTTGAGTTTAGAATCAATAGTGCAAGACAACAAGGCTAGTGTTCTCAGCAACCCTAACCGCATGGAAGCGATAGTACCCAAACCCTACAATAATTTTTTAACAAATACTTTGTGTCGGCACAAATCCCTATAATACAACCTCGTTGTAAATTTACAGTTCAACTCTTTTATCTTGGAACAATAGATTATTACATGTTGGCATATAGTTGGCATACTTATAGAAAGATTTGTATATATAGGCTACAATTATTTGCTAAATTATGAAGGTTTTATCGTTCACTTAAAAAAAATTGTCTACATTTATACTCATTGTATTACAAAAAATTTGTATGGACCCTATTTGTAAAGGCTAATTTATTAATAAAAATTCCTACTAAATAATATTTTTATAAAGCTTAATTTATATATAATAGGATATGTGGCATTTCAAGGACCCTATAGTAGCCCTACGTATTATATAAAATCTAAACCCTTTGAATTAAATGAACCCTGTCTTTTAACTCACATAGTTTTTTTAAAAACTATGAGTAATCATTCAAGAATGCAATCACAAAAAGACGCACAATATATTACTTGAATATGGATTCATAATTACTTGATCGAAAATGGATTTGAAAGTACTTTTTGATAATTTGTATTGTAAAAATTTGGACAAGACTTCAAATGTCAAGTTTTGGAATTTATTGATACTACTTTTAAAGTTGAGGGAATGTGATATTTTTCCAAGAGTATAATTTTTGTTGAATTGAGTCTCTTGGATAAAAATTTGGGCCCTTTAAAATACAAAATATTAGAGTGTAACAAGGAAAAAAAGTGGGAAAGGGTTGGAAAGAAAATCTCAATTTCTTTTCTTCATATACTATATAAGTATCCATGTGGAAAGCTTAATTAGTTTATTCATATAGAATATTGATATAGAAGTTATAACGAGTCTTCTCTTATAGACAATACAAGTCTCTATCTAGGAAAATAACATATAAGATCCCAGGGGGACTATAAAAGATGTTCATGGGAGATGTGTGAACAAATCTAAACTATCAATTTCTACTTTTTCTAATTATTTTCTAGTAAAGTATAATTTCAACCTACAATTTTGACCTTTGTTTCATAATGTCTATAGGTTTCTATTGCCAAAAATTTCAATCCCAAATAACATGTGAAGTATTGTCTAGAAGGGATTGAAAAATGAACTAAACTGGCATTTCCTTTTACTAAATTATTTATAGAGATCACATGAAGATGACTATTGATGCACCAATATTCAACCAAAATAAACATTCAATAGAAAGCTATTCTATAGAATTTTCAAAATTTTAAATTTTCTTTTCTTATATAATATAGGGGTGTCAAAGTTTATATTTCTAACTTTACAATGTATGTTTTTCCTTCAAAAATTTGTAACTAATTATTATTAGCATAAAAAATTAAAAAAATCTAAACATAAACTTTCAAAGTAAAAAATCTATTCATTTTAAAAATAAATAAATAAATATTAGGATATAAAATAGGGTGTCCAAAATTTGTTCGCACTTGATCAAATTGAAAAATGGGAGTGCAACCCCTAAGTATAGGATTTAGTTTTGAAATCACATTTCCATCATTTTTCAAAACAAAATTTTTTAAAGCATTAAAGTATTCACTACTTGCTACTCTAATTTTACTAAGTAGGATTGAATTTAGGATTGAACTAAAGATTTGCCATATAAAAAGATCTATATAGCAAAATCTACAGAACAAGCCATAGGAAAGCCTTGTAGTAAATCAAATAGGAAGCCATTTTGAATCTATATGGTTTATGGAGAAGGTAGAGGAATATAAAAGTGGTGGTCGTGTTCAAATATCAAGTAATGATTGTATACAATGGCGGTGCTTGATTCTTTAATGATGTCTTTGTAGCACTTATAGAACATCAATTGATATTAAGACATGAATTTCCTAGACAGTTGTTTCTTTGCTAGTCTGTAATGCAAATGCAATAAATATTAGATTTTTTCTAATTTTCTTTTTAAAAACTCGAAATCTAATGTGGCACCTCGTGTAATCATATGGCGATTTTTTTCTTTAGAAATTAAATTCATTTGTAAATTTTTTTTAAATTTTCACTTTTATCATATTTGCATTGCAGTTCAGTAGAAACACAACCTTCTAGGTGATTGCAAGAAATACTTGAAGCCATTTATCACACCTTAGTTTTTTATTTGTTTTTTAGCCATAATTTTTGTGTTCTAGCTCCAAATGATTCAAAATTTATAGGAAGGCTATTTATAACTATTATATACCTATCCTAATTTTTGGATATTTTTCAAAAACAATTTACTATTTTTGAATAGCCCCAATAATTTCTCACAATGGGTGATTTAGGGGAATTTAGCACCATTTATCTCCAAAAAAACGAGTTCTGAGCTAAAATTTGGAGAAGATGGTTTTTTAGTAGACTTGTAGCTATTGTACAAAGGAATTTCAAAAATACTTATTTTTATGTGATGTAGAAGTCCACTAAGAGAGCTTCTTTTTGCAATTTTTTCCAAAGGTATGAAACATTATTTTTATGAGTTTTTTGGTCAAATCTCATTACCAAAAAGTCTTCTCAAATGTAAATTTTTTTAAATTAAAATATCAAAAGTTTTAAGAAATTCAATTTTTTACAAATTAAAATATCAAAAGTTGTATTTTCTTCACCAAAACTTTAGATATAGAATTCCAGTGAAGAAAATACAACTTATGACATTTTAATTTGTAAAAAATAGTATTTAATTTATTTTTAAACAAAAAAATTATACATTTGAGAAGACTTTTGCTAATGAGATTTGACCAAAAAGCTCACAAAAATAATGTTTCACACCTTTGGAAAAAATTGCAAAAAGAAGCTCTCTTCGTGGACTTCTACACCACATAAAAATAAGTATTTTTGAAATTACTTTGTACAATAGCTATAAATCTACTAAGAGACCATCTTTTCCAAATTTGAGCTCAAAACTCGTTTTTTTTCTAGAGATAAATGGTGCTAAAATCCCTTAAATCATCCATTGTGAGAAATTACTGGGGCTGATTAAAAATAGTAAATTATTTTTGAAAAATATCCAAAATTTAGGAAAGATATATAATGGTTATAAATAGCTTTCCTATAAATTTTGAGTCATTTGGAGCTAGAACACAAAAGTTATGGCTAAAAACAAATAGTACAAGTGTTTCTTGTATTCACCCTCTAATTTTGAAGATTAAGCAAAGTCTCATATAAAGATACATAAAGTAGTCAACTATAGAAGAAAATTCAAAAAGAAAAGAATAATAAATTTAGGAATAAGTAGAAAAAGGAAGTAACCATTAACTACAAAGAATTGGGCAAGTGAACAAAGTTCACATAATTAGTATATAGATGAGGTCTAGAATCTAAATTCTTTTAGATAAAAATATTTTTCTTTGAAAAGAAAGAAAAAGGAAATTGAAATACATTACAAAATTGAACTAGCACTCTAATTAGATAAGTGAATATACAAACTTCCAATGAAGTCACGGATATGAAGAAAGATTAGAAGAAGAACCTTGATTAAACAAATTTATATCACTAACATAGAAAGAGTTAGAAAAACTAGTTGAATCCATGAAATTAACACAATAGAGGTATGGAGTCAATGTATTTGAAATGAGTAAAAAAAATTGATGCATTATCTTGTGTAAAATGTAGTCCAAATTTTTTGAATTAAAAAAAAATCATCTAGCTTTTAAAAGTTAATTTGTTTATTTTACCAAGATTTGTAGTTTTGATGGGTTTAGTATTGTGGAGTCTTTGAAAGAATGAATTTCACTTGGAAATTTAGAAAAAAATTCTTCTAATAGAATAACATCTATTTGTCAAAGGATTTCTAAAAAAAAATTCTATCTTCTTCCATTACTATATACACTATAGGAAGAAACAAGATTGTTTTTTTGTTGCTTTTTGGAACTATTTAATCTCTAATGACATGGCACAATTACATTCACTTAAATCCAAAATCAACATACTCCAATTTCTACAAAGTATATTATTGTAGCCCAAAAAAACACTTAGACAAGAATATACCACATCTAATGAAAAACATGCATGTGAACAAAAGACTATTGTTATTATTCATATATTTGATGTAGAGTACTATATAAATATATAATTGCATATGCATGTATTAGAATTTTGTCAAGTCTTAAACAAAAAAAAAGATTTTAAAATTAGAATCATTGCAAAAAAACAATAATAAAAAGATTGAATTAACATTGTTTGAACAAAACTTTAAATTATTTTAAATGTTTTCTTCAAATAAATAGAAACTTCCAATATAATTGTTGTTTGTTGTGTAATAAACCAATTTCATTTGCCACATTCTCAAACATCATCCATGAATCTACCATCTATAAGCTAAATCTAAATTTTGGTAAAGCAAATCATCTTACAATATTTTTCAATAAATTCTTCTTGAAAAACAAGTAGAATAAGCATATAACCCAACTTCTCAACATATAAGGAGCTCTATAAAATTAATTACAAATTTTTAAGTTAAAAAAGAATGATCCTTTATTTGAGTTATTTGTAAAGTACCCTAAACCAGGGTTTAAACCCATGTATTGTATGAAAAAGCCAATTGAGTTAATGTCGAAACAAAAGTAGGTATGAAACTTATTTTTCCATCAAAATGATGCCTAAAAAAGTTTGGTCCCCCACTTTTGAAGTCATGTGACATACATATTTTGCAAAAAAGTTTGACACTTCAACTATAGTTGCCTTCTCAACTTCAAAAAAAGTCATGCTCAAAGTGGGGGGGCTTTACAAATAACTCAATTATCATCTAAAGCAATCACGTTCTAAAATGCACAAATTTGGTACATTGAAGAAAGCAAGATCTACCTCAACGATGTTCACTAATCGCTATTCATGACCGATTACACTTCAGACTTCCTACTTTTGTATATAGTATCCAAATGATGTGTTCTTTGAAGTATTGAAATGTTCTATCAGCAGCCAGTCAGAAAATTTTAAAAATTCAATAACCTAAATCAAAATTTAGAGGGTACTGTTCACAAAAGAAAAAGTTAAGAGCCTGTGATGGACAGCACCGTCCAATTCAAATGCAGGTTGATGTTGAAAGCACACTCCACAACCAGCTGCTTCCTAGGTTCACCATTTCAAGCCCCAACATAGAGCTGCAGTAGGATAATCCTGCACCCTAAACTATAGAATCGAACAACCAAGGAGAAGCTCTTCCCTCGGGATAATCATGCAGAGAATGAAAGTTCACAGGTCAAACAGACGGATTATCAAGTCCCTCCCTTTTCAAACCAAGGACCACTTCGCCGATCAGACACCCATGCTTTTTCTGGTAAAAATTACCAAAAGTTGCGAAACAATCTACAATATGAAAGAGCTCCAAAACACTACCTCAGATGGAAGCCCTGAATGTGTTGATCTCTCAATAAATGCTTGCTTACAAGCACACTGACCTTCCTCTGCTAAGTGGAGGCATCAACTAGCATCTGCAGTGTTCGTGCTTCAAGGCAGATCCACAATCAACTCCTAGCAAATCAGCTCAGTGAACATGCAAACCAAAGGCATACTCCCTCAGTGCTGCAACCGTGAGCAATTGATTTTGAGAGCATTGATCACATCCAAACCAATGAGCTATGTGTTAATGGACAGTCAAGTTGAAGTAGCATGACATCTTCTCAGCAATTCTGTACAAGAAACAAGCAACATTGCTGACCACACCAAACTTCACTTCCCGATAAGCTTAACTCCTAAAATGCAGTGACTGCAATGACACACCGAACACGATAGAATTCAAAGTATACCTCTTCAACACTTGAGAAGGGCATCGGAGGACGTTCGGCTTTACAACGATTCTTCCCTCGTGCTTGAGCTCCCCAGTAATGCTTGATGGCGTCAACGGAACTCTTCAACAAGTGCTGGATTAGGCTCCACGCCAACCGCAGGCCTCCACTTCCCGCCCCGACAAAGTTACGAATTGATGATTGATTCTGCAAATTTCCAAGTCAAATCAGAAAGACCTTAGTTCTGTCGAGACTGAGAAGTCCAGTCTAGGACTGCCCAACTTCGTCTGTTTGCAGGTCCCACTCGGACTACTCGCTTACGCTCAGCTCCTGTCGGAAAAAAATATGTGAAAAGACAACTGAGTTGGAATCGAGTGGAAGAGTCGCTCCTTAACCACACTTGAAAGCCTGAAAACTCCGAAGAAACCACCTCAAAATCGAGCACCTCAAGGGTGTCATCGAAAAATCGATAGGGTCCATGACCCTAAACCAGCATCCAAACAACCGATTGCAAATCCCCAATCCACCGACACAGCCATCAACATTGGATACCTAGACGTCAACTCTCCCCGAATATGCACACCGCGCCCCAACTACAGACAGGTCAGTAGAATAGAACCAGTTCCCTTGATTTGAAATTGCAACGAATTGCCAGAAGAGAACGACGCTCACCCAACGGACACCACATCCCTGCGTCGAAAGCACAAAACTCTAGACAGCAGGTGAACCAAAAAAGAAGCCAGAATTCTATAATTAATGCAATGCCCCAATCCGACATAACACAAAAAGAAAGCACACTGGAAAAGCAGCGGTTATCAGAAGACCCTCCAGCAAAAGGTACGAATCAGACCACGAGGAAATAAACGAAAGCCAGCACGGTACCAACACAAAAAACAAAACACAATCTCCCCACATCATATGAACAGGGATGGGTCGGCATCCAGTCGCCATCCTTACAACTGCTGGAGGATAACAGAGTACACGAAGAGCGAAAGGGGGAAAAAGGAATGCTCAAGTTCAACAAACGACGAAGAGACAAAACGACACACGTCAGAGAGACCACAATTTCCAAAAAATAGGTGGTGTTATGAAACACCAGGAAGAGACAACAACACGGAGCCACAAAAAAACACTAAGCTCGCTCGCCGCGAATACGCCGAGCCAACTGAATGTCCTTGGGCATGATCGTCACGCGCTTCGCGTGAATCGCACACAAATTCGTATCCTCGAACAAACCAACCAAGTAAGCCTCGGACGCCTCCTGCAACGCCAACACAGCGGAGCTCTGGAAACGCAAGTCAGTCTTGAAATCTTGAGCAATCTCACGCACCAAACGCTGGAAAGGAAGCTTGCGAATCAAAAGCTCTGTAGACTTCTGGTACTTCCGGATCTCGCGAAGCGCCACGGTCCCAGGCCTGTAGCGGTGGGGCTTCTTCACTCCGCCCGTGGCAGGCGCGGACTTCCTCGCAGCCTTGGTGGCCAGCTGCTTGCGGGGCGCCTTGCCACCCGTGGACTTGCGAGCTGTCTGCTTGGTACGCGCCATCGCTGGGATCGGAGGGGCACTAACTCACAGCGGAAGCAGGAATTCCGAAGTGAAAACAGAAGGTACCAGATGCGCAGGGAAGGCGAAGCAGCAGTGCGGATGGTGGAACAACGGAGAGGAGGAGAACTTGTAGTAACATAGGTTCGTCGAGAAGGGAGGGCGGGGGCGGGGCGGATTTGAATTGGACACGCAGGAATTTGAAATTTGGAGGGAAAGGCCTCCAGGGCACCACGCTAATCAAGCCCTAATCCGAACGACATTAACTCGGTGCTAACTGCTAAGAGTGAATTTCCATGCAGGGCTTTTTCTTTCATTTTTGATGAGGCAAACTGGCGATATACCGTAATATATTGTAGTGGTGCTCCAAATTTCAACATGTTGCATTGAAAATATCTTATTACCACATGTTACATGTCCATAATTCTATTTTCATCCACAAACTAGTGATTTCCTCCAAGGTTTTTATAATTTGAAGTTTTCTACCAATACTTCATAATTTATTGCCATTTTTAGCCAAATTATTTATTTCTCAACCCAATCTAGTGCTAGAAAGTCAAAAAAAACATACTACTTCCATATTGTGTCAACATTGGAAATGAATTTTTACTAGTATGCTATGTATTGCTGCCAAAACTAATAATGCATCATTTGCAATAGCCATTGAAGACAAATTGAAAAACAATTGATTATCGCGAAAATCACTAAGAGAGTAAACGCGAAAGAAGACAAATTGTTCGACTATATGGTTGTAAAAGAAAAGGAATCGCTTACAATTGTCACTTGACAAATTATCTAACGATTAGTCTAAATCCTATGAACTATCAATTGGTAGTTAGAAGTATCTTATCTATTTGTTTATTTCAATCATCTAAGCACCAAAAAAAGGAATCTCTTCTTAAAACAAAAAACAAACAATAAGGTTTACAAAAATTGATCATGACTACAATATACTACAACTATTGAAGGTACTTATAACATGAACATCTATAATATAGGTATTTATAATACAAATACACTATAGTCATAGAAGGTTTTTTTAATGAAGACACTTATATCGTAGGTGTACAGTCTTTTAGGCTCGTACACTCACACTTCTAGGCTTACACAATAGTAACCCTCAAGAATAATATAGCAACATCATTAAAAGTTTAGTCCAATATGCAATCAAGCTTACAATTAAGTTTAGATTCCTGTAATCCAAACTTCAACTTGCAACTACTTTGCAACTACATGCAACTTGAAACTTCAATCTACAACTACTTTGTAACTATAGTACTATAATAGTGTAAACATTAAATTTGGTGCAAATACAAAGGGTTGTAGTTGCAGGGAAGTCGCATAGGACACATAGTTGCATATCAGTCGGTTGCGGCAGACATGATTTTCTTCTAGTATTTAAAATTTGTGGTCACTATCTTTTTAGTAAAATTTTACTTAAAACCTTACTTAAAAGACAGTACTTAAAAGACGTGATGTCTAGGACACTACTTAAAACACCCCTTTCTCTTGTAGTGTATAGTCGATGTAGTGTTGCTAAATTGTTGGCGCATGGGAAGGGAGAGGGAAGGAATCAAGTAGTTTGCTAATTGTTGGCTCTGTAGGCGACGATTTCGATGTTCATTTTGATGTGGGGATGGAGTCCTTCGACGAAGAGGGTGCAAATTTAATTGGGAGAGGGTTGCATAGGGCACTTTCCTACTGCCGACATAGGAGGTATTTTAACTTCAATGACTAGTGGACAAAGGGGAGGTTTTATTATGATATATCAAGTATGAGCATTTTTCGTGAGTATTGCATAAGTCGTGTGACTTATTTCATGATTCTTTGTTGATTGAAGAAATTACCACTTCTATTTAGTTAGCCACTTCTATTAAATGTTCACTTGGGCTCTATTTAGAAATCAAAGTTCCAATCATATGCTTTCATCTATTTTTGGAAGGCTCACTATAAGAAACTTGTGTTTTAGATGACAGATTTTAGGTAACATCCATTGAAGCCCCCCATGTTTTTATGTTCAGATTAATGTCCGCCATAACATCAAGATGTTATGGCGGACATTAATCTGAACATAAAAACATGGGGGGCTTCAATGGATGTTACCTAAAATCTGTCATCTAAAACACAAGTTTCTTATAGTAGCTACTAAATCCCAAATTATGATGAGCTACACTTTGAAGTCACCTTTTACTTGGCTTCATTTTACTGCGCACCCCAAATACAGCCTCACTGGCTCATTGTCATTTTTACCTCCCTCCCTTTTTTGCCACTAGAAAAATAGGATGAATTTCATTCATTAAAAGAAAATCAGGGCTTCTATGACTACAGTTAGCAACTAGTTCTGTAGTTGCATTAGACATTTGCAACTATGTGAGAATTTGGAGCCTACAATTGCAGTGGATAAGTCGCATGAGTTGCAAAATCAAAAAGATTGTTTTTTCATTGGATAGCCTGTGTAGAAGTGAGAAACTTCATCAATGGACTCTTTTGACATGGAATGTACTTTTGTGCAACTTGTTTGCAACTTGCGTGCAATTGCTTTGCAACTAATTTATGACTTGTATATTTATAGATTTTCAAATTTTAATCATAATGACTGTAGATTTCAAAATTTTAATTATGATAATTTTTAGATTTACGAATTTCAGATTTAGCTTTTCTTAGATTATCAAATTCAAATATTCATAATAAATAGATTTTACGAGTTTAGAAAACTTTAAATTTCACAAGTTTTAAAATTTCTTATACTTTAAATATTTGTAGATTTCTATAGATTGTAGAAATCTACAAAGTGTAGAAATATTAAAATTGCAATATTAAACTTCATTACCTAAAAATGCTATAGTTCTTATTTGTCCAACCAATTTTTTTTTTGTTTTCGGACAAATGGTGATGTAGCCTTCCTTTCAAGAAGGTTTTAAGTTGATTGGCTCCTTAACTTAGGGGCTTTACTTGAAGGAGGCCAAATTTTGAGTATACAATTTTGAATATGTAATTTTTGTATGCAATTTTGGCTTTGCATGATAAATGAAATGAGGTTTTAGAAGCATGTTGTCAATGATAAAGAGGGCTATTATTACTATTTGGCATTTTTTCACATTTATTCTCATTTTTGTCTATAGGCTTGAAGTTGCCCCTTTTCATTTTGAGGAAATTGGGCATTTAATTGCTTAAAAACAAACCCATGTATCCAACCTAATGGTACTCTTGACAATTGAGATAGGACAATTCATATAAAACCCTGATTTAATTGTGTTCTAATTGTATTCTAGTCATTTTGTGGTTGCATTCTAGTCATTTTCTAGTCGCATGTTAGTAATTCTGTAGTTAAAGTCTAGTGATTTTTTGTTGACTTGTACTTTCTTTCTAGTTGAATTTCAAACATTTTCTAGTTGCATTCTAGTTGCAAACTATACTAAACATTAATAACACCATGTAGGAACACCAAAGGCTATTAGAGCCCACTTGGTATGTGTAAACTTGTAGGAAGAAGGTTCTTTCCCACCCAAATTTTTACATCATACAACAACTCTTTCTTAGCTTCATTTCCCTCCTAATGAACTGATATTTAATTTCATATGAGCAAAACAACTTTTGTATTATATTTGTTTCTTTTGAAACTTGTTTAACCTTTTAAGCTTTTGAAGGAAGTTTTACTCAATAAAAACACATATTGGACAAACTACATTTTTTTTGGTTCAATTATTCTTAGTAGTATAAAAAACAATTGTCAATTGTGTATTGAAGCTATTTAACAACTAAGAATATGAATGAAAGAGTGATATTAATTCATTGCATTTTGATGGCAAATGAAGAATACTATGAACTCATAGAAAGAAAATTTTTTTAATTAAGAAACTATGTAAAGTAAATGGAACATCAAAGATTATTGTAGCCCCTTATATAATATAATATCTTTGATAAATGTGAAAGACAATATTTCATTTTTATGGTATATAATATTTTGGCCTAAACTTTTGACAATAGTAATAAATTCTTCAGGTCTAATGATTCATTTCCAATGTCGATGTAGCACGAAAGTTCACTCCAAACATGTCGTTCGGAGTAAGTTAGGGCCGATTCCCATGGGGGCCTGGATGTCCAGGCTTGAACCTCCAAGTCCCCTCCAACCTCCAGGTCTTGCGACCCCCGCCTGCAGACCTGGAGGGACCGGACCCCTGCTTGGACGTCCAGGCCCCCCATGGGAACCGGCCCTTAGGGTTTGATTTCCATTGCCGTTCCACTGTCCAGCGTGGTGCCCTGGAGGCCTTTCCCTCCAAATTTCAAATCCCTGCGTATCCAATTCAAATCCGCCCCGCCCCCGCCCGCCCTTCTCGACAAACTTATGTTACTACAAGTTCTCCTCCGTCTCCGTTGTTCCACCATCCGCACTGCTGCTTCGCCTTCTCTCGCATCCTCTGTTTTAATTTCGAAATTCCTGCTTCCGCTGTGAGTTAGTGCCCCTCCGATCCCAGCGATGGCGCGTACCAAGCAGACAGCTCGCAAGTCCACGGGTGGCAAGGCGCCCCGCAAGCAGCTGGCCACCAAGGCGGCGAGGAAGTCCGCGCCTGCCACGGGCGGAGTGAAGAAGCCCCACCGCTACAGGCCTGGGACCGTGGCGCTTCGCGAGATCCGCAAGTACCAGAAGTCCACAGAGCTTTTGATTCGCAAGCTTCCTTTCCAGCGTTTGGTGCGTGAGATTGCGCAGGATTTCAAGACTGACTTGCGTTTCCAGAGCTCCGCTGTGTTGGCGTTGCAGGAGGCGTCCGAGGCTTACTTGGTTGGTTTGTTCGAGGATACGAATTTGTGTGCGATTCACGCGAAGCGCGTGACGATCATGCCCAAGGACATTCAGTTGGCTCGGCGTATTCGCGGCGAGCGAGCTTAGGGTTTTTTTGTGGCTCCGTGTTGTTGTCTCTTCCTGGTGTTTTATAACACCACCTATTTTTTGGAAATTGTGTTCTCTCTGACGTGTGTCGTTTTGTCTCTTCGTCGTTTGTGAAACTTGAGCATTCATTTTTCCCCCTTTCGCTCTTCGTGTACTCTGTTATCCTCCAGCAGTCGGAAGGATGGCGACTGGATGCCGACCCATCCCTGTTCATATGGTGCGTGGAGATTGTGCTAGTTTTTGTGTTGGTAGCGTGCTGCATTTCGTTTATTTCCTCGTGGTCTGATTCGTACCTTACACTGGAGGGTTTTCTGATAACCGCTGCTTTGCCAGTGTGCTTCATTTTGTGTTATGTTGGATTGGTGCTTTGCATTCATTATAGAATTCTGGCTTCTTTTTTGGTTCATTTGCTGTCTAGAGCTTTGTGCTTTCGACGCAGGGATGCGGCGTCCGTTGGGTGAGCGTCGTTCTCTTCTGGCAATTCGTTGCAATTTCAAATCAAGGGAACTGGTTCTATTCTACTGACCTGTCTGCAGTTGAGGCGCACGGTGCATATCCGGGGAGAGTATCCAGTGTTGATGGTAGTGTCGGTGGATTGAATGGTTTGAATGCTGGTATTGCGTTCAGGGACCACTTCCTGCGAGGTCGACTTTTTGGTAACACTCTTGAGATGCTCGAATTTGAGGTGGTTTCTTCGGAGTTTTCAGGCTTTCAAGTGTGGTTGTGTGCAAATCGATGACGGTTTAGGGTTTCTGGGTATTTCTTCGATATTTATTTAGCATTGCCAGAGCTCATCTAGGGAGCGACTGTTCCACTCGATTCCAACGTAGTCGTCTTTTCATATATTTTTTTCCGACAGGAGCTGAGCTTAAGCGAGCAGTCCGAGTAGGACCTGAAGTTGGGCGAGCTTAGTCTCGAGAGAGGTCTTTCTTATTTGATTTGGAAGGTTACAGGATGTGCGGAATTTGTTACTTGATTGATTCAAGTTTCGCCCAAGACTCGAGAGGTATTTCGTGATTTAAATGTGCAGTTGTCGAACGTGCAGTGGTCTGCCGTGAACTAGGAATTTAAGGCTCTTTTTCTAGAGAATTTCCGTGCCTCTATCTCTGGGCTTCGGATCGGGTCATGAACAGATTTTTGCTTCCGAAGAAAGGATTCGAGTCTTTAGCTGTTAGAGTTTCGGAACTTCGGTATGATTGAGTACATCAGAATCGGATCAGCGACGTTCAGCATGCGATTCCGTTTTTGAAGTTGGATTTTTAGAAGCTGATTTCTGTCGCCCAAACAGGGACTACTTCGAACAATTTACGAGATCGTTGTAGCTTTGTCGGGTTGGAGAGTTGGCGTCTGTGGCTTGCGTTGAGCCTATTCCAGCTGGCGCTTGTGAAGATGTTTGGATGTGATCAATGCTCTCAAAATCAATTGCTGACGGTTGCAGCACTGAGGGAGTATGTATTTAGTTTACATGTTCACTGAGAAGCTGATTCGGTAGGAGTTGATTCTGGAACTGCCTTGAAGCACCAACACCGCAGATGCCAGTTGATACCTCCACTCACCAGAGGAAGGTCTGTGTACTTGTAAGCGAGCATTTGTCGAGAGATCAACACATTCGGGGCTCTATTTGAGGTAGTGTTTTGAAACTCTTTCATATTGTGAATTCATTCATAACTTCTGGTAATTTTTTCTAGAAAAAGCATGGGTGTCTGATGTTCTGCAAAGTGGGCTTTGGTGTGAAAAGGGAGGGACTTGATAATCCGTCTTTTTGACCTGTGAACTCTCATTCTCTGCATGATTATCACGTGGGGGGAACTTCTCCTTGGTTGTTCGATTCTGTAGTTTAGGTTTCAGGATTATGCAACTGCAGCTGTCTGTTATGCTTGAAATGGTGAACCCAAGTAACAGCTGGTTGTGGAGTGTATTTTCAGCCTCAACTTGGACGATGCTGTCCATCACATTCTCCGAACTTCTTACAGTACCTACTATTTTATGATTCAGGTTGTTGAATTTTTAATTTT